>CM060411.1:160784202-162034202 GCA_030545235.1 Helianthus tuberosus | reverse complement strand
AAGAAACTTTGCGTATTCTATTCTTGCATTCAACTTCCTTTTCAGTGCTTCCTACAGGTAACCGTAATCAGGCCAATTGAACATTAGGACTACCCATTGATAGGCCTGTAAATGAATCGAACGTTCATGAACTGTTCGTGAACTTGTTCGACGGGATGTTCGTTCATTAATGTTCACTTATGTTCGTTTATTAACATTTGTTTATGTCCGTCCGTTTAAGCTTGTTCTTTATGTTCGTTTCAATTTAAATACATAAGTAGTTATATTTATATGAATATCAAACATAAAAGAAATTTTCTAACTACTCAAATAAATATAACCAATTGGTAATTGGCTTTCTAGTAATAAAAATGGCTTTCCCATGGAATTTATCGTAGTTAATCACTAATTTATAGAAAAAATTACTTTATGTTCGTTTATGTTTAGTCAATAATGTTTATTTATGTTTGTTCAATTGTATTGGTTATTGTTTGTAAAAGTATGTTTGTTTATGTTTGTTTACGTTCATGAACTGTTTATTTAGGTTTTTAACGAACGAACATAAACGAACACAAACATGCCCATTTAATTAATAAATGAACATGAACAAAAAAATATGTTCGATTATATTTTCGTGTTCGTTCGGTTCATATACAGGCATACCCATTGAGAAATGGAATTAACATAATGTGACAAACTGATGTTTAGAATACTGTCTGAACTAGCACCTGTTCTTTCATCTTGTCCTGAAAGGTAGAAGGCAACATATTGGGGAAGAGTTTCAAGAATACGGGCAGCAAAAATTCCATAAACGGAACAATAATGAAAACCGCAACAGGAACTAGCCGAAAGATATCTGCAGTGGTACGTGTCAGTTGTTGTCTCTCTCTCCTAGAAAGACTCTTTCCGCCAGCAAGCTTAAGAAGCAATCTAGAACTGATTTTCACATCAACACCAAGAAGCTTGATACCCAACCAGTAATGCTTCAGGGTATCGACAAATTCATTTTTCCAGTGAACGAGTTTCTTAGCCCAATCTTCCCTAAATTAAGCACCACATCGACAAAAGTAAGAAACGGAGATTAACCATTGGCTTAATTCAGATTAAAAAAATAACCTGAAACGATATATCGAACCTGCTCATAGAGGCGACAGCTCGTAGAGCTGGACCAATCCCCAACAGCATTGCCCAAGTTCTTTTCAAAATGGAACTAGCCGGCTTCTGAGACTCACTCCCCAGTTTGGCTTTAACTTTCGCTTTCGCGCTCGTTAAACCTTCAACAGCTTGATCACATTCCTCTGGAGACGCTTCCTTCCGCTTCTTAGCAACTTGTTCTTTATCCTCCTCATCACTACTCAAATTCGGTTTAGGTGCTGTGGCCATTGTACCAAAACTTGAACATTGCAATACCAAATTAACCCTCGTGGGTAACGTATTCCCCAATGTTCCATGTCTGGTAAGCGTATGAAAGTTTTGAGTCCTAAACAATCCTAGTGCAGATAAGTTCTTAAGATCCTCATCCCTTGTAAAGTATGCGTTGTTATATTTAGTGTTATTTGGAACCGAGCTTGATGAGCTAGAAGCACACGAGTCAGAGTATGTGGCAGCTATCCCATGGCTCAGACCTTGAACTGAGCGACCCGAAATACGGAAATAATCCGAAAGAACTCGCCTCCGTCTCAATATTGCTCTAGAAGCCATCAAAATACCCTAACTAATAAAACAAAACCTACAACAAGAAGCTCTATATCAAAATACTAATTAATCATAAGCACTACACCATTACATTACACTATCAACAAACCTAATTGAAAATCTATTGAAACAGACATCATAATAATAACACTAACCGCAATCTTCACGTAATAATTGCAGGCGTATATCATCCAATTGATAACCTGCAAATAACAGCGAAAAGCAACATCGAGAACGAAGATATCATTATCCAAACGATTCATGAAATAAAACACAAAATCAGAAGTGAAATTAGGCGAAAATTTAACAAAATGATGTTACAAAATGTCTGTAAACACGATTAAAGAACCTAAACTGGAAGAACACATAAAACACCCTAACAAACAATACAAAACCTACAACAAGAAGCTCTAATATCAAAACAGTAATTAATCAAAAGCACTACACCATTACAATTACAAATCTATTGAAACAAAACATCATAATAAGAAAACGAACCGCAATATTCACGTAATTATTGCGGCGTATATCATCCAATTGATCACCTGAAACCTGCAAATAACAACGAAAATCAACATCGAGAATGAACACAACATTATCTATACGAATTTATGAAATAATTAGATGTGAACATGAATATATGGTTATGTGTGCAGATAGATTGAAGATTTCGGAGACCTAAATTGGAAGAAGGTATAAAAGGAGTGAAATAGTGTAAGTTTATAAGCAGGTTGAATGAATGACTCACAGTGTGGTTTATGGAAGCAAGAAGAAGAAGAAGAAAATGGTGAATGAAGATTGAAGGTTATAAATAGTGACTAGGGGTTACTTTGGGGTTTTATACCTTTATAGGGTTGCCCCATGGGCAAGAAATAAATTAACAATAATAATCTTCAATGTCTGATAAATCAACTTAAATCAACTAACCATCACTAGTGATCTAACGGTGGTCACGAGTATTTAAGTTCCATTTATAGTGGGCTCGGGTGAGTTTTTTTTCTCCAGGTCTCAAGTTCGAGTCTGAGTGATAGGGGTTTAAATTAGGGATCTATTGTGCGAGGGAGCTCTCTAGCGCGGACTCAGTTAAGACAACGTATGCTAGACCTCCCAACATTCGCGAATAATTTACACCTTTCAAAAAAAATCATTAGATAACTAACTGGTTACGTCATGTGTTATCAATTCTATATGTCAAGATCTTGCTTCCGACTTTTCTTATTTCACTTTCTTATTCAGTTTTAGAAAGTTACTTAAGATACTTTTACTTATACGTAATTTTAATCATATTTTATTTTAAGATATTGTTTTATAATTCCTAAATATCCATTACTAAGGATGCATTTGGTTCGCATGAATTAAATGGAATTTAAGAGAACTGGAATCTGAATTCCATCTCTTGAGATGTTTGGTTCATCGAATTTGTTGGAATTGGACTCTAGATTCCAATCTTTAGGGTGAGACGGGTAGTCACCTCTTGAGAAGAGGTAAACTCTCCACCCACCCAATCACATCTTGTCATGTCAATTTCCATCTCTAAGCCCCCTCTTGTACTAAAACATAAGAGGTGATCACCTCGAGTGTGGGCCCCATCATTATCTAATTCTCTCTCTCTCTCTTCTTCCCCTATGTGGTGAGTATATACCGAAATCAAGTCTCCTCGCGAGGTAAACTTTGATGGCGGCGGTGTTCCCCGCGAGGTAAACTAGTTTACCGCTTAGTTCATCGCACCCACCCCTTTCACCCTTATGTGTTTGTTTGACAATGAAATTGGAATTTGACATGAATTCCTTCAAATTCCTTTAACTAAAGGAATTCAAAATTCTTCTTGTATGTAAAGGAATTAAAGTAAATGCATTGGAATCTTCGACCTTTTCGAACCGTACCATTTCTATCTGAACAGTTTTGACATGTACCTTTTTTACTCGAATTGTTTTGACTGTTTCGACGCGAACCGTTTCGACCCGAACAGTTTCCGCATGTACCATTTCCACCCGAACCGGTAGTGGTGGGTGTCGGGGTGATGGATTCTAATTTATTTAACAACCAAACACATAAAAAATGAAATTGAGATTTCAATTTCAATTGTAATGTTTAAATTTCAAATCAAATTCCTTCAAATTCTAGTTTCTATAGAAATTCCAATTTCAAAAAATTCTGCGAACCAAACTTATCCTAACTATTAATTGCTTTTATTATTGAACCCGTGTAATAAAAGGTTCTTCATCTTATTATCAAATCAAGTAAGATAAAAATCCACTACAAAGAAATTCTATGGTGCACATAGGACAATTAAATTCCTACGACTAATCTAATGCGTATGTGTTCATAACTTATCATTTTAGTATGGTGCACATAGGACAATAATAAAAATTTTATGACTATTGACAGAATAAGTATATTCTCTAAAATTGAATAAGTATATTCTCTAAAGGCAATGGTGTGCATTATTAAATATAGGTAATATATCAAGTTGAACATATCTCAAACAATCTAATAAACCACTATTACAATTACAATAGCGTGCACAAAGTTTATATTTACCAATTTACTCTATTACACGTAGAAATCATCACAACTATTTTCCTATACTTTCGAGTAATTGTTATGTACATAGATAGGGAGATACCACAAGGTGGTTGTGCGTTTCATCCCAACCACAATAGAAAGGAGTTGTTCCTATAATCCTAGTTGTGCGGTAACACAACAAATACGTTTTGCTAATGTAAGGTTAGCCCACTTGATAAAGTCACATGCCGCTTAGAGGGGAGGTCTTAGGTTCAAACCTGAGTAAAAAAGTAGTTTAAAATTATTGGTGTAAGTAGAATAGGAGTCACATTTGCCGTTACAAAAAGACAACCAATGTGTGCTTCCGTTTGACAATAAGTGTTCACATATTTCCTTTAGGCATTGTATCTAGTTGTGGATACAAATACTTCTCACAGAAGGCACAGTAGTTATCAAATTCAACTAGCAAACATAACCATGGAAAAAGATATTTCAACACACTCACGAGTAGCCGTCGTTGTAGAAAAAACTCATGAGTATCCCCTCAGTGCCCCTTTGGTGCCCATAGGGGGGGTGTTAGGGGTGTTAATGGCTTTATATGGAGGTGGGACGTCACTCCATACCACCCAGCCTAAACAAATATCTAAAATCAAACACAAAACAATGAGTTTTTATGTTACTTTTTAATATCACTATGTACTCACCTTGTCTGGGGCTGACGTAGCTTCTAGTGAGGGGTAGCACTCGCTACCCCTGAACTTTTACGCCAAAGTGTACTTTTTTTAAGTTTTATGTATTACGTTGTCCTTGAAAGTATTTTAGGCTACCTCTCATATATATACTTTTAGGCTTTTAATGAAAGCCCAACATTAATTGATGATTAAAAACCCAATAATTAATTAAAACCTTAGTTAAAAGCCTACTTTAATTAAAGAGTAAACTACAAAAATGGTCCTTGAGGTTTGGTCATTTTTGTCATTTTAGTCCAAAACTCAAAACTTTTGAATCTGGGTCCCTATGGTTTCAATTTTGTTACCATTTTCATCCAAAATCAAAATCTAATCAGATTTTCAGTTAACATCCAAATTTTTTGTCTTTTTCCTCCATTTTTTTAATGAAGGGCAAAAATGTGTCTCTAATCTGTCTCTTCGTATGTTTTTATCATAAATTATTGTATTTCGATTAAGTTTATTCAAAATCTTGAAATGGGTTGTTGGTTGTTAATTGTTTGATTTTAAATTTATTTATTTATTTTTGTACTTTTTTCTCTCGGATTCATTTATATGTGACAGATATAGTTAAAAGAAACCTTTGATGACCATCAAAATTTGATCCTTTCTTGGCTGATGCATTTTCACTTTCTTGCATTGGATTCTGACGTGGGGTTTTGATTAAATGAAATAATTTTTTTAGTAAAACCCCCAAAATTAGAAATTTGATTTAATCTTAGTTTTAGGTTGTTCTTGGTGTTCAAGATTGCATATGGTGCACTCTGATAAAGATAATTTTAGGATTTTAATATTAAGAGGATAAAATATTGGAAGGTAAAAGACTGAAATGTCCCTCATGTGAGGGGGCACGTGACTAAAATTTAACGGCTAAAATGAATGCCGTTTGAGGTGGGAAGCAAAATGGTGAAAAGTTAGCATGACCAAGGAGGAAAATGACAATTTTTAAACTATTGGGGCAGAACCGTTAAAATGAACAAACCACAGGAAGCAAAAACGAACTTAACTCTATTAAAAATATAGATAATCAAACTATTAAAGCGACCAAATCATATATGTTAAAAAATGGTCATTTAACAATTTTACAGGATATGATTAGCAAGTAGATATGGGTTGTCCTAATATATACTTATCAACCCTTCGATACTGGATTATACGTACTTAGATCGCGAGAGGAAGAGCGATATTCGAGGATGATGGAACCACCCGAGGCGATATCTATGATCTACACTTATTGTTTAATAATGTTGAAGATATTCAAGAATTAACACAAGTACCTCACAAAACTTTTATACTTGACATCATAGACAGAAGCAGAAACAAGACCAATCCCTCTGTTGCCATCAATATTTTGTAAAGATTTTCAACAGTGATTGCTTTTTAGTTTACAACTACTTTTGCTGATGTTCTTGAGTTCACGAAAAACTATAAAACAACTCGTATTATACCACAATACAACAATTCTCACACAAGGCGTAACCAGATTCCAATTGATAATCGCTGAAGATCATGCTCACAGCCGAATGTATACCCATACGCGACTGTAAATACCTGTGCACAAAACTCCTAACGCCTGATTATTTACACCAGCCGATGTTCATCATTCAGCCTCTATAGCTATAATTACAACCTGTAACAAGATTTCCTAACCTTAATTAACACAAAATGGCGATAAAGATATTACTGTTTGTTTGAGACTCGTATTTAAACACACTGATGCATTTTAAACACTTAAAAAAACTATAATGTGTATATAAAGTTTAATTTTTAACGAAATATCATACCATGGGAGCTTAAATGTGTCTTTCCACCGTCCATGTTTAGAGCAATTTTTGACAATTTTGTCGAGTCTTATGATGATTTCGTGAAAGTGTGGTCTTATAGCCAAATCTGGATACCAACACTCCTCGAGTAATCTACAAAATAAAATTTAAATAAAGGAACTAGATAGTTACCATTAGTTTTATAAATACGTCGATTTGAGGTGTGTTTAAACCGTAACGGGCCAAAAGACAAGTTAAAAGGAAACGGGTCAAAAGTGCCAAACGGCTAGGATGTCTCCCAAAGCATTTTTAACGAATATAACCTCGTAAATCATTTTTTTTTAAATTAGATTATTACTCAAAACGATATGCTCTTTGTTAATAATGTTTTGGTTCAGACCGATCCAAACAGTATTGGGCTGGACAAAAAGATACCCATTTGACCTGGACCCATTACCACCCATTTTGACCCAAACCCATTATGGGACCCCCAACCCGCCCATTGGCCACCTCTATTTTATATGAAAGCAACTCGATAAGAAATGAATACAAAATTTGAAAGCAATGATTAGAATACATGATTCCACATATTGTATAGAAAACAAAACGACTTACTCTTTTAAGTCTGGAGGATAATATTTACATTTTATCTTGAATGGCGGTCTCTTGTTAACTACACACAGAAGCTTAATAGCCTCTTCCGGAACCTTTGGATGAAATGGTTGGACGCCCTCTATCATCTAATCTCACAGTAAACAAAATCAAGATCAAACGTTGAGATAAATGTTTAATTTTTAACTTCCAAGGAACTAAAAGAACTGATTAAATGACACAATGAACATATATACAAATACATAATATACGATAAAAACGATTAGGGGGTTTATGCATTCTCGGTACACTTAGGGTCAGTTTGACCCGTTTGACTCGCTTGCATCTTAGCTAAAAATATTACTTTTGCAAATTTAACCTGTTAGACAAACTGATAACCAATTCAACTTGTTTACCCATAAAGCGGTTAAAATGGCCACTTCTATTTTGTATATTATATAAAATCAAAGATATGCATACATATATCTATTTGTTTGAGTCTAGAAAAAGATACACCGATATTAGAAAAATGTATGTGTATTCTCAATATACTTTGGGACAGTTTTGACCCGTTTGCATCTTAGCTAAAAAGATTGCTTTTTCACATTTGGCCCGTTTGACAAAGTGATAACCAAATCAACACTTTTACTCATAAAGCGGTATATTATTCAAAATCAAAGATACACATACATTTTTCTAATTATTTGAGCCTAGAAAAGTTACCTCGTAAAGAATAAGGCCAAATGAGTACGCATCCACACGTCTATCGAATAGTTCATCATTATAAATCTCTGGTGCAACATATAGATCTATATCAAAAGGAAAGATTCAGTTACTGATTTAAATAATATTCAAAAAATTATCTTTCACATTGCATATATCTTTACAAACTTTCATGCGTCTCCAGAACTTACTTGTTGGATCAATGGTATCGGGCCGCGCTAATCTTGCTTTATTTGGTGAAACTTTCGACAATCTGATTAACCCGAAACCTGCAACCTTCAACTGGCCACCGATATCCAGAAAAATATTTCTGGCACCTTCCAATATTTCAGTTATTTTAAAAAAAAATCTCAAAATACAAACTCATACAAATCATGTTACAGAATAGTCAACTTCTGTTAGTTGCCTTACTTTGGCTTTAAATCACAGTGAATAATCGGGTCCGGTTTACATTCATGAAGATAATTTATTCCCCTGCAATACACAAAATCGATGAGTCGCGTAACGGGTCAAAACTGGTAAATTTTAGGGTGGTTTAAAAAAGGGTTGGGTCGGTTGAATTCCCCGCATCGACACCTTTTTGGGACCCTTCTTAATTTCTTAAATAATAACTTATTAGATATGCTTATAGATAGTGATCCAAGTTCTTGAATAAAGAACAATTATTATATATATTAAATAACAACTCAACTTCACTGTAGCTCAATTTGGGAGCTACAGAACAGTAGCTACAGTTCTACACTCTCTTTTCCTAATTCTACTAACCCCCACCTCCTTGCTTCCTTTTTTTCTTTCTCCCTAATCCACCGCCTTTCACTTACGGTGTGTTCCCGTGTTAAAAATCCCTCCCCTTCCCTCCCCTCCATGTCTTTCCAAATTGGAAAGACTATTTTTAGGCAAAAAAAACCCCATTTTCCCTCCCCTCCCCCTGTTAAGTGGATCTCTGGAACACCATTTTCCCTCCCCTCCCCTCCCCTCCCCTCCCCTCCCCCTGTTAAGTGTTAAGTGGATCTCTGGAACACAGCGTTAGGGTTTATCCTTGCTTCAGCCAACCACTCAATCAGCCGTGCACAATCGATCGGAGTGCTAGCAGCTGCGCAAGCCAGTGATCGGAACAACAGCAAAAACCTTTGACGGTGCGTTTTTTAAGTTTCGGTGCGCAAACCAGTTTGGAACAACAGCATGCACTACTAGATATAGATCTACATCACCGTATAAAGACGTCTTCGGTACGTACCTACAACTCTTGACGGTTTCTTCGCTTTGTTCGTTTTTGAAAATGAGACTGATTGTTCTTTTTCGAAATCAAAAGTTTCTGATCTTTTTTGAATCAAACGACTTGAACAAAATAAGATTTTGTTTTATTCTTTTCTGCGAATTGTTTTGATTCGAAAAACAGGGATTTAGGAAAGATTTGATTTTGATTTCTGTGATAATTCCTATGTATTCGAAACTTCTAAAAAATAAGGGAATGGGATTTTAACCGTTAATCTTGAT
Source organism: Helianthus tuberosus (assembly GCA_030545235.1). NCBI lineage: Eukaryota > Viridiplantae > Streptophyta > Magnoliopsida > Asterales > Asteraceae > Helianthus > Helianthus tuberosus. The sequence continues at coordinate 162,024,721 of CM060411.1, read as the reverse complement.
ATTATAGTTCACCGCCTTTGATTTCTGGTTAGCCGGAACTTTTCGCCCGAAAACGGTTTTGTTCGATTATGATCCTCTGTAACGGTTCTGGTTCTAATAAAACGATCCTCCTTTGATGGTATGTTTAGGCGATAAATTCTAAACTGATAGAATTCCTTAACAACAATTATGGTTTTCCAAATTCTGTATCCTCTGTTATAATTCGCAAAGCAGGGGATGAACACTTCTGTGTTCTTCGTCTTTGATTTGGAACTATACATATATGTGACAATATTGTGCTTTAAAATATGCGGCCACACAGGCTGTGGTTAGTAGTTGCCTCTTTATTATTAAATTACACAAGAAAAGAAAGGGCATTATAACATGATGACTTTTATTTATTTATATTAAATTGAATTAACAGTAGCTGGTCGTTTGTAGGTTTTACAATTAAGAGAGAATTGAATGAGAATCTAAAATCTCATTAGTAACAAATGAAGGGGTAGATGAGTTTATATACAAAATAAAGAGGTGTAATGCCTTTTGATGAAAAGACACAACGGTTCACTATGTGACTTCTATAACCGCCATGACCTACAACCCTAACACACTACCCGATTTGGGGTACCTGAATAGGTGACGGTGGTGTTATCGGTTCTGGTTCCGTACCCGAAACCCAAATCGCCAATCGGTGCACCCCAGCTTTAATTTATTTTGAATGTGCTTTAATTTATTTTGAATCTGATAATACTTTTATGTATTAAATGTTGGGTGTAAAACCATTAGGTTTACGCGAGAATAACTGATGCAATAATTAGTTTGTGCGTACTGATTATATGTGCCATGTTAGAAATAATTAGCCAACTATAATTACTATTTGAAAATATGGGTATGCAGTCATAGGTGGCGTCTGTTGGACAGCTCTATCCTGTATTATATTAATGACCGATAATCATATTTTATGATATGCTGTACAGGTTTGGTTATGAAGTGAAAACCACTTGGTTACAGAGGTGAAAACTCTTCGGTTGCTGCTAGCAGACGCTAAAATTGAAATCTAATTTTGCGTGTTCAGGTGACAATGAAGCCGCAGTTGATGCAATACTGGATATAGATCTACCTCACTCTATAAAGACGTCTTTTATGCTCATCACCTCGATATGCAGGTTCCCATCCTTACTTTTTAAGCTCATGATTTCCCTTTCGTTTGCTTTTTTACTTTTGCTAATCGTTTTTGGTTTGTCTTTGTAACCGTAATGTTAATTGTTGTTGTTGTGGTGCTTTGAGTGCTGTTGCTAATGGTTGTTTTAAGTTTTTGTGTATCATCTTATCATTGGTCCTATCCTACGTGAAAGTTGTAGTTTGACTATTCGTTGTCTTTGTTGTTACTTTGGCATCATCTTTCCTAACCTTTTTTTCGACTTATTTTGTTTCATGGTCTAATATAATGCTACCTAGACGTACACCTTCTAAGCGAAGGCCAATCAGTACTGATAGTGATGTTGGTGAACCATCAGTTGGCCATCATTCACGTAGGCTGTCGCGCCTTTTAGCAAGTGTTGCATGTGGAACGTCTAATGCAGGTACATCATCTTCACAGTTAACAAGTGGTCCTTCTAAGAAAAGGCCAATCAATACAGATGGTCATGCTGGTGAACCATCAGTTGGCCGTAATTCACGTAGACTGTCGCGTTTTTTAGCAAGTGTCGCAGGTGAAACGTTTAATGTAGGTGCATCATCTTCACAGTCAACAAGTGGTCCTTCTAAGCAAAGCCCAATCAGTACTGATGACCATGTTGGTGAACCCTCAGTTGGCCATAAATCACGTAGGTTGTCGCGTCTTTTAGCGAGTGTTGCAGGTGAAACCTCAAATGCAGGTACATTATCTTCACAATCAACAAGTACTTCTCAGTCAACTTGCGATGAAGCAACACCGCTATCGGAATACCTTGATGGGGGTAATTGCGAATACGTGTGTGAGTATTGTGGTGCTTTATTTTGGTTTGCGGAAAGACTTATGTCTACACCTCGAAATCAAATGCCCAAATACAATGTCTGTTGTCAAGGTGGAGCTATTCGCCTTCCCTTTCCACTTGAACCACCTGCTGCGATTAAAGAGTTGTTTACTGATGCTCGGTTCAAGGAAAATATACGGGCGTACAACAATATGTTTTCGATGACATCTTTTGGTGCTGATATTGATGACACCGTTAACGATGGTCGTGGCCCATATGTTTTCAAAGTTTCTGGTCAACTTTCGCATTGGTTAGGTTCCTTATGTCCACCAGACAATGAGAAGCCGCGGTTTCTACAAATGTATATATATGACACAGAAAATGAGGTCTCGAATAGGTTGCGGTTCTTCTCAGCCGCTTCCCAACTTTCATCTGATATTGTCGCTACTATTTCCCAAACGCTTGCATCATGTAACGGATATGTTAGACTTTTCAAGAGTGCAATAGACTTGTGCACTGGATCCAATGCCTACAATTTTGCTGTTCGACTGTACAACGGTGGCAATAAGCGAAAATATGAGCCACCTGCTCCTGGAACACTTGGCGGTATCATACGTGATAATAACCTCAATGCAACAACCTATGATATTGTTATCCACAACAAGGATGGCACAGCACAAAGGGTTAGCAAGTTGCATTCATCATATATGCCCCTGCAGTACCCGTTGCTTTTTCCGTATGGCGAGCAGGGATGGTCACCCGACCTACGATTGCGTTCAAATGTGGAATCTGAAGGAAAAAAGCTAACAATGGACAGGTACTATAGCTACCAGATTCACGATCGTCATGGCATTTACGCATTGTTGCTAAACGGTGGCCGCCTTTTCCAACAATATTTGGTCGATGCATACATATGCATAGAACAGTGCAGATTGGAATACATAAGCGCTAATCAAAATCTCTTCCGTTGTGAGTACTTGCGTGGTATCCATGACGCACTTTCAAGGGGTGACACTGAGGGTCAAGATGTTGGAAGGCGTACCATTTTGCCTTCTTCGTTTACAGGTGGTCCAAGGTACATGTATAAACATTATCAAGATGCCTTAGCTATTTGCAGGGTCCATGGTAACCCCCAATACTTTATAACATTTACATGCAATACAAAATGGCCAGAAATCAAACGACATCTTGATAAAATTGGCTGCATGCATGTACAAGATCGACCAGATATAATTGCACGGGTGTTTCAGATGAAGGTAGAAGAGTTCATTAAATTCTTAAGGTCAAACAAAACATTCGGATCGGTGGCAGCTGGTTGGTGTCTTACTCAATTCACGATTCATAACTTTCTATGTCTATAATAGTATTTTAATATTTCTTTTTTACTATCTTTGTAGATTTGTATACAATTGAGTTCCAGAAAAGAGGTCTGCCGCATTGTCATACGTTACTATGGGTGACACCACCCTACAAGATACGCGAGCCAACAGATGTGGACCAATACATTACTGCTGAAATACCAGATCCTTCAATTGAACCCACTCTTCATAAAATTGTCACTGAGTGCATGATGCACGGGCCATGCGGTCTCCCAAATGCAAATGCTCCGTGCATGTGTGATGGCAAGTGTTCCAAATCTTTTCCTAAACCATATGAAAACAACACCCGATTTGATAAAGATAGATATGTACACTACAAAAGGTTGGCCAATGGACAACATATTGTTAAAAATGGTGTACCCCTTGATAACGGCTATGTTGTGCCCTACAACAAAACTCTGTGTAAGCGCTTCAATGCCCACATAAATGTTGAGTACTGTGGTTGGAACATGATGATTAAGTATCTTTTCAAGTATATATCCAAAGGTGCTGATCGTGTTAAGTTTGCAGTTACCAAGGCTGACGACCAACCAACTAGCACCCCAATCCAACCAAATCCTCCGGTAAATGAAATAAAAAATTTTGTTGATGCCCGCTTTATATGCCCACATGAGGCGGCTTGGAGGATACTTAGGTTTCCTATACATAGCAGAAATCCATCCGTGCAAATTCTGGCCGTGCACCTAGAAGACATGCAAAATGTCACATTTAGAGAAACCATGCGCTTACATACCATTGTAAGCAATCCTGCATTTGGGAAAACAACCTTAACAGAATGGTTACGTAATAATCAGACAGAATCTGACGGCCGTGATCTTCGTTATATTGATTATGTTTCAAGATATTGGTGGCATTTATCAGCTAAAGCTTGGATTCGCAGATTATCAAGTAAGACGCCAGCGATAGGTAGACTCATATATATACATCCAACATGTGGTGAACTATTTTACCTAAGGATGTTATTATGTCATCAAAGGGGTTGCAGGTCTTTTGCTGAAATACGTACTGTTTCTGGTGTGACACACATGACTTACCGCGCAGCGTGTGAAAGCATGGGTCTTGTAGGTGATGATAGGGAATGGGAAATGGCATTTGTAGAGGCGTCAAATTGGGCAACATCTGCTGAAATGAGATCTCTATTCAGCCATATGCTTCTTTTTTGTGACATAGCAAGACCTGCAGTTCTATGGGAAGAGCATTGGCGAAAAATGTCAGATGATATACTCCTAAATCTGAATAGAAGCACAAATCAACTCAATAGATGTATCAATGACTTCGACTTGCAACAATATGTTTTGTTCGAAATTGAGCAATTGCTTAATTCGAGCACACCATCTGCGTCTCTTTCAAATTATGGCCTTCCTATGCCGTGTACTGCTCTCCTTGCTTCGATGAGAAACCGTTTGTTAATGGAAGAGAAGTGTTATGACAGAGATGCCTTGAATGCACAACATTCTCAATTGCACTCATTGTTAAATGCTGATCAGCTCCAAGTTTATGATATTGTCATGAATTCATATGAAAGAAAGTCCCAGACATTATTGTTTGTCTATGGTCATGGTGGTACAGGAAAAACATTCTTATGGACAACAATAATTTCAGCGTTTAGATCTGTTGGGAGAATCGTTTTAGCGGTTGCGGCATCAGGAATTGCTTCACTTCTGTTACCATCTGGTAGAACTGCTCACTCACGCTTCAAGATACCAATAGAACTGACAGATCAATCAGTTTGTGATATAAAAAAAAACACTCAGCTATGTGAGCTTCTCAAGGAAACATCTTTGATAATTTGGGATGAAGCACCAATGAGTGACCGCAGATGTTTTGAATCTTTAGACAGGACACTGAGAGATGTTCTAGGGGAAACGATGAAGCTATTTGGGGGCAAATCTATACTACTTGGTGGAGATTTCAGACAAACACTTCCGGTGAAACCAAAAGCATCGCGATCCGAGATTATAGACTCTACGTTGCCTAGATCATATTTATGGGACAGCTTTACAATTTGCAGGCTGAACGAGAACATGCGAGTAGCAACAAGTACACAAAATTCACAAGACACCCAAGCTATTTTGCATTTTGCCTCATGGTTACTAAGTGTGGGAGATGGTGTGGTCGGTCAACCAGATGTCGATGACCCTTGCAACGCACACATCATTCAAATTCCGTCAAAATTTCTAATACATCCAGAACACAATGGGCTTGATTCTTTAATTCGTTTCATCTATGATGACACCGTTCTTACAAACCCATCGGCGGAAAACCTATCTGACAGAGCAATCGTTTGTCCAAGGAATGACACAGCTGATCAAATCAATGAATTGGTACTTAAACTGACACCCGGAGAATGTACATCATATATCAGTGTTGACTCAATGATCCCACATGCACAAAATAGAGGTGACATAGACATTTTGTATCCTCCGGAATATTTAAATCAGCTAAATTTCAACGGACTTCCACCACATAAGCTTAATCTAAAGGTAAATACTCCAGTTATTTTACTACGTAATATAAATCAAACTTCTGGCTTATGTAATGGCACTAGACTTTTGATATCCCAACTGTTGCCAAGAATCATCGAAGCACACGTAATCACCGGAACAACTGTTGGTCATCGTGTATATATACCTAAAATTAACTTTGTTCATAATAGCAAAGACTTACCTTTTGTGTTTACAAGACGTCAATTTCCAGTAAAAACATGCTATGCAATGACCATAAATAAAAGCCAAGGACAATCTTTAAAAAAAATTGGAGTCTATCTACCAGAACCTGTTTTTACACACGGTCAACTATATGTCGCCCTTTCACGAGCAACCTCACCTGACTCGCTAAAGGTCCTCATCGCGCCCACTGAAGATGGCCGAACAGACCAAACCAAAAATATAGTTTTCTCTGATTTCATGAATGAAGTCAACAACAGTGAGGTTACTATACAACTCGATATCACTATAGTACTTTTGTTGTTAATATGATCATTCATGATGAAATTCTAGACGATTTTACCTTTTAATGTTTCGCCATTAATTTCGGATGTTTTTTTGTTATTTATAGCTTTTGTTAAAAATATACTGCTAGCAACATACATTCTAACACATGACACTTAATGAACAGGTCAGAAATAATGCCACTTGAGCAATCAAACGCATGAAAATGTTTTAGTACGTGCACAAAAGCTTTTGAAAAAATAAATGCTACAGAGGATGATATGTTGAAGAATGGCATTTAACACGAATATGCAACAGTAAAGAACCTGGTAAGTTCTCTTTTAGCACACATCCTACGATACCTTCTATAATCGTGGCATCCAAAGAGTGATGTATGACCTTTTTCTTTGAGTTGTTGAATTTTTAGACGTTGTGTTCTACAATATTCTCCTAATGTTGTATTCGGTGTTCATAATAGCTATTACTTAATAACATTGCTTTTCTTGCAGCCATAGAATTTGGCTATAAACGCTTTCCGAAACCTCACGATTTCCCTTTCTCGACAAGTTAGGGTATGTTTGACCCTATTGACGAATGAATGTCGCAGTCACAGGTACTAAAAGTCTTAAATTGATTATATATGTTTAGCTTTGATTATTTTTCTTTTTCTATAGTTCTGTTTTATTTTTTATATCACGTCGGTAATGCTTATGTTTCTATTGTAGCTCTGCACATACGCCATTTATTTTTCCATATGTTTTCAGTTGTTTTGACACACTGGATAATCACATACAACGGGTGTCAAAGGAACCAAAAGAGGAAGCTTTTCATAATTAACATTAACAAAAGATACAATCCCGGGTAATTGTTCTGTCACCACACATGCAGGTCAACAAGTCAATGTACAGTAGCTTTTTGCAACAAAGAACCGACCCATTTCGACCTGTTCCGACTTATTGTTTCTGTTACCAAATATGCAGGTAAACAAGCCATTGTCCGGTCGCTCTGTGCAACAAAAAAAGGCAGGACTGTTACCAAATATGCAGGTAAACAAGCCATTGTCCGGTCGCTCTGTGCAACAAAAAAAGGCAGGAATACAAATACCAGCTTCATTATAGTTGTTTCAGCAACTTGGGTGATGACATACAACGGGTATTCTATCACACTAACAAGCCCTCGCTAACACGCCACTTATTTACAGTTACTGACTTATGCATTACCTTCATGGGTTTAGGTTTTTTGACAGTTTTAGAAGAATATACACATAAAACTGGACATATTGTGGGAAAGGGTTGTGCAACTTTGCTTCTGGTAAGTTTCCGCTTATTTTCTCTAGACTGTTTACAGAACTGACTTCCTTTACATTGTAAGTTTTGATATGTGTTTGTGATTGTAATAATTATATGTATTTTATCTATATTAGTTGATTTGATTATTAGCAAAACAAGACCATCTAATATGTTGCATAGCAAAAGCACACCACCCACGGAGAACTGATATATTTGTATTACTTTTTTTTTTTTTTTTGTGGTTTAAGCGATATTAGTGGACAATATAGTGACTTATTAAGACTCTTTTCTTGATTTACGGATATCCAATGGGCGTGCAACTGTGATTAAATACGTCATCTTTGAATACTTTTATGGCAGGTATCCAAACATCATGGTGTAGTCTTAATGCTTAAATGGATGAAGATGAGGTGGCCGGGATCAAGGCTGCCCACTTCGAGGATCCATGAAGTAAACAAACAGACAAGTAGCTGTAAAGTTAATGAGGCGGCTCATGAATCATGTTGCTGAAGTCGTATCTGCAGATAAGGATGTCTTAAAAGAGCTGAAACAATTATGTGAACATCTGATATATCGCCTGATGAACTGTTGCAGCCAGAACAAGCTAATCTTTTATTAGGTAACACTTTTATTTAAATGATTTCTGGTTTGTCATGTTTAACATTATGTGGCAATATCTTATGTGCTCTATGTGATATAACAGAGAAGTCGGATGTACAAATAGACACCGATGATGATGAGTCTCCAACATCAGAAAATACCAGGCGTTTGCAAAGAAATTGCAGCAGTCCAGATGATTTGGGACCGAGTTTCGCGTCCTTGAAGCAACATTCGGGATAGAAGCAGGTGCAGGGTGCTGATTCTTCTGCTGGCAGAGCTGATAATGATGATTTATACAACATAGATCACGTTACAAGTCAACACTCATACGGGATCAGCGATGCCATTGCCGTTACAAATCAAATGAACACCGGATAGTCTTTTCGGCTTCTACGATATGTGAATGTGTACCCGGCCGCAACGCGGCGGGTGTTACACCTAGTTGAGTATAATACTCTATGCAACTTTTAAACTGTTGCATTTTCACTTTCTTGCATTGAATAACTTATTAGATAGTGATCCAAGTTCTTAATTTCTTAAATAATAACTTATTTATTTTTGTACTTTTTTCTCTCGGATTCATTTATGTGTGACAGACATAGTTAAAAGAAACCTTTGATGACCATCAAAATTTGATCCTTTCTTGGCTGATGCATTTTCACTTTCTTGCATTGGATTCTGACGTGGGGTTTTGATTAAATGAAATAATTTTTTTTAGTAAAACCCCCAAAATTAGAAATTTGATTTAATCTTAGTTTTAGGTTGTTCTTGGTGTTCAAGATTGCAGATGGTGTACTCTGATAAAGATGATGTTAGGATTTTAATATTAAGAGGATAAAATATTGGAAGGCAAAAGACTAAAATGTCCCTCATGTGAAGGGGCACGTGACTAAAATTTAACGGCTAAAATGAATGCCGTTTGAGGTGGGGAGCAAAATGGTGAAAAGTTAGCATGACCAAGGAGGAAAATGACAATTTTTAAACTATTGGGGCAGAACCGTTAAAATGACCAAACCATAGGGAGCAAAAACGAACTTGACTCTATTAAAAATATAGATAATCAAACTATTAAAGTGACCAAATCATATATGTTAAAAAATGGTCATTTAACAATTTTACCGGATATGATTAGCAAGTAGATATGGGTTGTCCTAATATATACTTATCAACCCTTCGATACTGGATTATACTTAGATCGCGAGAGGAAGAGCGATATTCGAGGATGATGGAACCACCCGAGGCGATATCTATGATCTACACTTTGTTTAATAATGTTGAAGATATTCAAGAATTAACACAAGTACCTCATAAAACTTTTATACTTGACATCATAGACAGAAGCAGAAACAAGACCAATCCCTCTGTTGCCATCAATATTTTGTAAAGATTTTCAACAGTGATTGCTTTTTAGTTTACAACTACTTTTGCTGATGTTCTTGAGTTCACGAAAAACTATAAAACAACTCGTATTATATCACAAAACAACAATTCTCACACAAGGCGTAACCATATTCCAATTGATTGTCGCTGAAGATTATGCTCACAGCCGAATGTATACCCATACGCGACTGTAAATACCTGTGCACAAAACTCCTAACGCCTGATTATTTACACCAGCCGATGTTCATCATTCAGCCTCTATAGCTATAATTACAACCTGTAACAAGATTTCATAACCTTAATTAACACAAAATGGCAATAAAGTCATTACTGTTTGTTTGAGACTCTTATTGAAACAGACTGATGCATTTTAAACACTTAAAAAAACAATAATGTGTATATAAAGTTTAATTTTTAACTAAATACATACCATGGGAGCTTAAATGTGTCTTTCCACCGTCCATGTTTAGAGCAATTTTTGACAATTTTGTCGAGTCGTATGATGATCTCATGAAAGTGCGGTCTTATAGCCAAATCTGGATACCAACACTCCTCGAGTAATCTACAAAATCAATAAAAATAAAGAAAAGAAGTAGAAAGTTACTATTAATTTTATAAATAGGTCGATTCGCGGTGTGTTTTTTAATCTTAATGGGCCAAAAAAAACTTAGAAGGAACGGGTCAAAAGTGCCAAATGGCTAAGAAGTCTCCCAAAGTATTTTTAACGAGTCACCAAAAAAAAAAACTATGGAAAAGGGTCAAAAGTGCCAAACTGCTAGCAAGTCTCCCAAAGCATTTTTAACGAATATAACATTGTAAATCATTTTATTAAAAAAATTAGATTATTACTCAAAACGATATGCTCTTGTTAATCATACCTGCTACGCTAACTATTAATAAAATTTTGGACATCATTTTTCGGTTCAGCCCGATCCGAACAGTATTGGGCTGGACAAGAAGATACCCATTTGACCTGGACCCATTACCATCCATTTTGACCCAAATCCGCCCATTGGCCACCTCTATTTTATATGAAAGCAACTCGATAAGAAATGAATACAAAATTTGCAAGCATTGATTAGAATACATGATTCCACATATTGTATAGGAAACAAAATGACTTACTCTTTTAAGTCTGGAGGATAATATTTACATTTTATCTTGAATGGCGGTCTCTTGTTAACTACACACAGAAGGTTAATAGCCTCTTCCGGAACCTTTGGATGAAATGGTTGGACACCCTCTATCATCTAATCTCACAGTAAACAAAATCAAGATCAAACGTTGAGATAAATGTTAAATTTTTAACTTCCAAGGAACTAAAAGAACTGACTAAATGACACAATGAACATATATACAAAAATATAATATACGATAAAAACGATTAAGGGGTTTATGCATTCTCGATACACCTAGGGTCAGTTTGACCCGTTTGACCCGCTTGCATCTTAGCTAAAAATATTGCTTTTACAAATTTAACCTGTTAGACAAACTGATAACCAAATCAACTTGTTTACCCATAGAGCGGTTAAAATGGCCACTTCTATTTTGTATATTATATAAAATCAAAGATATGCATACATGTATCTATTTGTTTGAGTCTAGAAAAAGATACACCGATGTTAGAAAAATGTATGTGTATTCTCAATATACTTTGGGACAGTTTTGACCCGTTTGCATCTTAGCTAAAAAGATTGCTTTTTCACATTTGACCCGTTTGACAAAGTGATAACCAAATCAACACTTTTACTCATAAAGCGGTATATTATTCAAAATCAAAGATACACATACATTTTTCTAATTATTTGAGCCTGGAAAAGTTACCTCATAAAGAATAAGGCCAAATGAGTACGCATCCACACGTCTATCGAATAGTTCATCATTATAAATCTCTGGTGCAACATATAGATCTATATCAAAAGGAAAGATTCAGTTACCGATTTAAAAATATTCAAAAAAAATTATCTTTCACATTGCATATATCTTTACAAACTTTCATGCGTCTCCAGAACTTACTTGTTGGATCAATGGTATCGGGCCGCGCTAATCTTGCTTTATTTGGTGAAACTTTCGACAATCTGATTAACCCGAAACCTGCAACCTTCAACTGGCCACCGATATCCAGAAAAATATTTCTGGCACCTTCCAATATTTCAGTTATTTTAAAAAAAAATCTCAAAATACAAACTCATACAAATCGTGTTACAGAATAGTCAACTTCTGTTAGTTGCCTTACTTTGGCTTTAAATCACAGTGAATAATCGGGTCCGGTTTACATTCATGAAGATAATTTATTCCCCTGCAATACACAAAATCGATGAGTCACGTAACGGGTCAAAACTGGTAAATTTTAGGGCGGTTTAAAAAAGGGTTGGGTCGGTTGAATTCCCCGCATCGACACCTTTTTGGGACCCTTCGTAATTTCTTAAATAATAACTTATTAGATATGCTTATAGATAGTGATCCAAGTTCTTGAATAAAGAACAATTGAGTATAATACTCTATGCAACTTTTAAACTGTTGTGGCTTGTTGATATTTATTTAAAAGTTTACCCCATTGACCAATTATTAATCAAATATAACCCGAGTATGAAATTTATGACACGAATAACAATATGGGTCGGGTTCAGGTTGCACATTTCAACCCGCCAACGCACTAACCCACCAACCCACCAACCCCACACGATCGATGTTCTACTTGCCTGGCGATATCAAGCGCAAATTTAAGAGCTTTGGATAGCGACAAGCGTCCGTTGTTTTGAAGATAGGTTCTAAGGTCGCCCTGAAATTTCAACATAAATTCAAGATTTTTATGTTATTTTTTGAACCAATACTATCTATTTCAATTTTTAAGCTGTTTTGGATTTTTGTTGGTTTTGTTTTCTTTGACTTACTCCGGGGTGATGCTCGGAAACAATCATCATGGGTACTCTTTGGGTGACGGCTCCAACAAACTGAACCACGTTAGGATGCCGAACCTTCTCCAACAAGGTCAACTCATGTTTGAAAGCATTTCTGCATTTGTTATAAATATATAAGAGTTCAATGCCGGTTAGAGTGTAATGCGAAGCCATTATACAGTAGTTAGACAGGTAATTAGGACTACAAACAAACCGAAAGAACACGAACAAGACCTTGTTTGTGTTTGTTTGTTAAGGAAATATGTGTTCATGAACTGTTCATGAACACTTACCGAACGAGATTTTCTTTTCCTATGCGTTCGTTAAGAAAATAAAGGTGTTCGTTTGTTAATTTTTGGTAACGAACACAAACGAGCATTCATGAACATAAACGAACACAAACTAATGTTCATTAACAGAATATATATTAAATAGATACTTAAATATTTAATTTGTTGGAACTTTGAAGTATTTAAATAAAATATAATAATTAAAAACACTAATGAACTATCACACACAAACAGACAAAAACAAACATGTTACCAAACGTTCACGAACATAAATAAATGAACGCGGCCTCTGTTGATGTTTGTTCATTTAACTAAACAAACGAAACGAACTTTCCGCCGGATGTTGGTTGAACGTTTGTAGTCCTAGGCAGGTTAGAAAATGGATCTAATGGGTTCGGGTCAAAATGGGTGACCTTTAGTTACAGGTTAAAACAGTTCGAGTTGACCCAGCAACACTTTTTTGTCACTTTTTTTCTATTTTTAAGTGAAAAATGTGTTAAATATGACCACAAAAGCTAAATTACTACAATTATAATCTAATAAATTTAAGAGGTTGTATGAACTAAAAATAGAAATTGGGTGACTTTTGACCTGCAGACCCCTTTAACCCATTTGACCCGTTAGTGGATCTAAATTGCCACCTTTTGAATTCAATATTCAGAAGTCGAACACAATGACAGAAAATAAAGATGATCACTCAGTAAATCGAGCTCGCATAGCATTAGTCTTTTCTCATATCTTAGATCATATCGTAAGTCAAATAGTAACGGGTCAGTCGGGTTATGTTATATCTCTAACGATCAAATAAAATGAATAGCTTAAAGGTATCAAAAGGCGCGCCAAAAGTGTACTTCTAGTGCATAAAATCTTCTAAAGCATTTTAATAGAAAATTTAGATTATTACTCAAAAACATAACTTTTGTAATCACATATTATGCCCTGATTGCTTATAAAAAAATCTATCTTTGGGGGAAAATGTTCCGGGTCAACCCAACCCATCCTGTATCTAAAACTACTCGTTTTGGCACATTACTTAATCCAGATGTGAATGTCTTATGATTGGATCTCTTTAATTGTAACTTTTACACTCATGCATATAATCAACATTTCATCCAGTTAAAAAAAAACTTTAATATATAGTAAAAAATATTTTTGGCCACATACACGCTTTCAGGGTCAGAAGAGCAGTCTTTGTCTAGTATCTTCACTGAAACCTTTGTGCCATTCCATTTACCGACTTGATACGCTCCCTGTCAAAATGTCCAAAAGTTGATATAAGCATAGAGACAAAGTGAAAGAATTATATGAAGCATAAACCGTAAAAAGCAGCATAACTTAAAGCCTACAACCTACATCGACGACAATTTTGTAATCATTTATAAATAACAAAAAAATTGGAGCTTTTAAAATGATACACGTGCCAACTGCTTCAATATGCACCTCTTTTGACCCGTTACGCAACCCGTTCATCTTACCGTTTCTCTTATTATCCCAAACTAGAAACAGATTTGTATTAAAAGGAAAACAGGCTTACCTTTGAGATGCCATCGCCTTTTCGAATCTGAAGCTCATGAGGATTGAGCTCATACTCGGGAACTTCTCGAGGATGAGCAACAGACATAGGTGTCTTTCTCGTTTTCTAACAAAATTAAAACATATATTCATTATAGTATTAATCCAAATTAGAAAGTATTAGCATGTTAAGAACGCGGTAACTGTAAAATACCGGAACTTTGGCGCCACGAGCCTTCAGTATATCGTATGTTTCTATGTGTCCATAGTATTTGGCATCAGCAGCTGCCTGTCATAATGAAATTTGACAATAACAAAATAATTAAACAGCCAGGAAATCCATAAAGAGTTTCACCTCTATATTAAAAATCAAATAATATTACAATGAGTCAATTGTATTTGCCAAAAAAATCCTGCCTTGATGAATATTACAATGAACCAAATGTATTCGTTTACGTCCTTTTGTGTTCGTTTAGACTTAACGAACGGACACGAACAAATTATCTTCCTTATCAAACAAACACAAACACGAATTTCGTTCGGTTATATGTTCATGAACCGTCCGTTTGTCCGATAAAATATAAATGAACAAACATGAACAAGGTCTCATTCGGTTTAGTTCCGGCCCTAATTGAAAGAAACATAACATATTTTTTGGAGATAATTTGACATGATTTTGTTTAAATTTAAGCTATTAAGAATCAAAATCATAATTTAATAAAAATCTTGCCTCGAGTTTCAAAATTAAACATGATTTGGTTGAAATTTAAGCTAATAAGGGTCAAATTTCATAATTTAACCATGCAAATTTAAATTCTAAACAAAACTAAACTCATCAATTTGTCTGATAAATCCTAAACAAGCTAACATGAACAAGGTCTCATCCGGTTCAGTTCGTTTCATTTGCACCCCTAATTGAAACAAACAGAACATATTTTTAAAAAGAACTTGACCTGATTTGGTTAAAATTTATGCCAACAAATAATCAAAATTCAACAAAAATATTACCACAAATTTCAAACTTTAACACAATCCCTTTAAAATTCAACCTAATAAGCATCAAATTTCAAACTTTAACACAATCCCTTTAAAATTCAACCTAATAAGCATCAAATTTCATAACTCAATCAACCAAAACACGAAACCAACTTAAACCAAACCCATCTAACCAAACCATAATTTAACAAAGACCCCACCTCAATAATTATTACGATGAAAAAGTTGTGTTTGTATACGTTCGTTTATATAATCAACAAACAAATTATTTTCCTTAACAAACGAACAAGAAACATGAATTTTCGTTCGGTTAAATTTCATGAACTGCCACTATGTCTGATAAAATCTAAACGAACGAACATGAACAAAGGCTCATTTAGTTCAATTCAATTCGTTTACAGCCCTAACCAAAAGATACCGAACATATTTTTTTGGAGAAACCTTCACATAATTTAGTTAAAATTTAAGCTACTAAGCATCAAATTTCATATTTTAACAAAAATATTTTCTTGAATTTCAAAACTTTAGCATCAAATTTTGTTACATAATTATACAAACAGGAACTCTTAACTAAACCAAACTCATCAATCCATCCAATTCAATCACTTGATGAAAGTATGAAACTAAATTCTTTTAAAACCAACAAAACCCAAACAACCAAAGTTCTTGCCACAAATTTCAAAATTTAAAATAAGGATCAAATTACATAATTTAACAAAGTTCTTGCCACAAGTTTCAAAATTTAACATAATTCAGTTCGGTTTCAGCCCTAAATGAAAAAAAAAAAAAAACGAACATATTTTTTGAAAGAATTTGACATAATTTGATTAAAATTTAAGCTAACAAGAATCAAATTTCATAATTTAACAAAGATATTACCTCAAATTTTAAAAGTTAACTTGATTTTGTTAAACTTTAAGCCACTAAGCATCAAATTTCACAATTTAATCATACAAATTTGTAACCTAAATGGTTAAGTGTTGAACCAGTAAGAGGTCTGAACCATTAAGTGCTGAACCAGTAAGAGGTTTGAACCATTAAGAGCCAGTATAATGCTTAACCCTTCAGAGACAAATGTCTGACCAATTCAGATTAGAGGTCTTAACCATTCAGACTCTGTATAATACTTAACCATTCAGACTCTGTATAATACTTAACCATTCAGAGGCAAATGTCTGAACCATTCAGACATCTGCTCACGAAACAAACAGTCTGAACCATTAAGTGTTGAACCAGTAAGAGGTCTGAACCATTAAGAGGTAAACAAACAGCCCCTAAACTCATCAATTTGTCTGGTAAAATCTAAACGAACGAACATGAACAAGGTCTCATCCAAAGAAACAAGACATAATTGTAAAAAAGTGGTTAAAATTTAAACTAACAAAGAATCAAAATGCATAATTCAGCAAACTTTAACATAATCCAGTTCCTAAAAAGCATCAAGTTCCAAACCATATCCTTTGAAAATCAATCAAACCGACGCACATACCGTACTCCCCCATCGATCACGCGCATCGATATTCGCCTTACACCTCAACAAAAGCAAGACAACATCCACATGCCCTTCACAAGCAGCCACATGTAAAGCAGTCCTCCCATCAAGATCAATACTATTCACATCCACCCCATCATCCAACAACTCTTTAACCCCTTGAACATCACCTTTACACGCCACAAACAACAACTGCATAGTCGAATCTAAATTCCCAGGAACCGTAGCAAGTTCATCATCATCTTTATTAACAGGTACCCGTTGCATCGGGTCCAAAGATGACTGCCGCCCGAACCCGAACCGCCCGTTGTTGTTGTTGGATCGTGGATCTAACGAGTTCTGTCGCCTGAAACTTAACTTTGAAGTTAGTTGTTTCACTGAATTTGTTGATAATTGGCGGGAAATCCCTCGTTTTAGTTGTGTTGCTCTGTCCATGATGGGTTTTGGTGTTGTGGGTTGATTAAATTATGTGAATTTGGAACATGATTTGGTGGAATTGAAGTGAGGAATTGGGGTTTTTTTTGGTATGGGGTTTGGGAAAAAAGGATGAATGATTGATGGAATTTTGATAGAATATCTTTGAAGCTGTGGAAAATGATATGGGGTTGGGGTTGAAAGAAAGTTTGTTAAATGTTATGATTTGGTTGTTTGTCAATTGGATTATTATCCGGAAAATCCGGTGGAGACTAGAGGAGAGTGTGTGTTTTACACCTTTGTGTCTAGGGATGAGCATTTGGTAGCAGGTATCGATATCGAACCGGTACCGTATCGGAATATTTGGTACTGGTACCAATACCCATTTTCTTCACTTTTTGGTACGGGTACTTACGGGTAAAACACCGGTAAATACGGGTACCACTTTTCTCTGTTTTTCGGTACCGGTGCCGGTTAGGTACCGAACGCGTAACATGCTCATCCCTATTTGTATTGGTGTTTTACATCCTCGGTGGTTCAGATTGTTTAATTTGCGAGCAGATGTCTCGATGTCTAAATAGTTAAGTATTATACTGAGTCTGAATGGTTACGACATCTTACTAGTTCAACACTTAATGGTTAAGACCTTTTACTGGTTCAAGACTTACCCATTCAGAAGTTGTCAAGCAGCCTCTAAGTATTTACATCCATATCTGTGGTATTTGTCACATTAGTCATTTCAATAAGAATAAACGGTTTTTGAACCGGAAACGGGACTGTTGACCAAGTCAAACCCGATATATATAAAAACAGGTACAACTTGTAGATTTCTAACTAGTTTATAATTCTCTCATTTGAAACCAGTTAAACCCGAACCAAACCGGATAAAATTGGTCAAAACAGGTTAACATACTGGCAAAACTTGAATCGATGTGAAATTCAACTTGGCTTTGACTTTTTGTTTATCAATCCGAATCGGTTTAGGGTTTGAACACGATGTGTGTGCCTCTACTTTCAACTGTTAAGTGGGTATTTTGTTTTGATGATTCTGGTTAAGTGGGTGTGTAGATTTGATTATTCCAGTTAAACAGGTATTTAGGTTTGACGAGTCCATTTAAAAGGATGTTTAGTAGTTTGAGACCGGTACGATTATGCAGGTTTCCAGCCGATTTATAATCCTCTCCTTTGGAACTGGTTAAACCCGAACCAGGCCGGATAAAAGTTGGTCAAAACTGCTCAAAACTGGTAAGTATACCGAAAAACCCGAACCGGTGTGAAGCTCAACCAGGCTTTGACTTTTTGTTGACCAGTTCGAACCAGTGTGAAACTCAACCTGGCTTTGACTTTTTGTTGACCAATCCGAACCGGTTTAGGATTTGAACCCGCTTTCGACACCTCTACTTTCAACTGTTAAATGGGTGTTTAGTTTTCACGGTCATAGTTTCTAGTTAAGTGGGTGTGTAGTTTTCACCATTCTACTTAAACATGCATTTAGTTTTGACGAATTCAGTTAAAAGGGTCCTTTAGTTTTGATGATTTCACAAAAACGAATGTTTAACTCTTAATATACCCTTTTTAAAAGTCGTATAACATCAATTCAAAGTGGTTTGTGTAGCCGTTTGTAAATATTTATGCGTATTATTATTATTTTTCTTTATTTGAAAATGTGGAAAAATCCAATTATTAGGTGAGGCTTATTTTTCTGTGAGTCAAATCTGGTTGCATTGATGTACCACTTTAAATTATTTTATTTACTTCGTTAAAAATGGACTAACAAAGGAAGATATGTATTAGGATGAAAAGTTTGGACTTATTTAGTAATTTATTAATTAAAAAAGAATATTAGACTTAGTACATATTTGAACCATTTATATAAAATATATGAGATATGATATAAGTGAGCTATATCTCAATGTCTCAGTAACTAGAAACAACTAATGTAAGGTTGGAGGGTCTGGTATAAAGCCTCTAGAGGCTTTATCACGCCACCTCAGTGCCACGTCATGTCCACGTCACACAGGGAGTGGCTTTGGCTGAAGATGGCGTCCCCTTTAACTTGCAGGGTGTGGCTTTGGCTGAAGATAGCGCCCCCATTTAACCACCATCAACTTCGAAAATGCCAAGGCTGCTCGTTAACGTGCTAGCGGAAGGAGGATGGCGCCCCCCTTTAACGGCGGCGGTATAGAGGTTGGCGCCCCCGGGGGGCTATGGATGCAGATGTGGCGGGGTGACACCTCCCATACCCACCGGCCTAATGACTTATTGCTACAATCATATATATGTTATAGTCGATAGTTTGTATACACACGTCCTATTGTCCTAATATATGTCTTTTATCCTTTTATTGGGTTAAATTTATACTAGGTTATAACCTGTGAATACTCACGGGTTGTTAATCTATCTTTCAAAACAAATAAATATATACATATATATTAATAAACGAAAAATTGTATGATGAATAAGGTGGATGAATAAATAATAAAACCGTCTGTCGCTGATTATATGAATGATTATCATAACAAAAACTGCATTTGAAGTCGAAACAATTATCGATAAACTTTGCACAGTGAATAATGTCAAAACTGTGTTATCCACTAAAACAAACACTAATAGTAAACTAACATATGATAAAATGTAATAACTTAAAATTCAAAACCATTAAACATTGTTAAAAGTAATAACCATAACAAAGTAAATGTATATCATATGAAAACCAAATATCCATAACCTAAATGAAAAACAACTAATGAGTACTCCTTTTATGAGGTACAACCAATTCAACATTCAAGACTTGATGAGTTTCATCAAAAGAAAAGTGAACCGTATCACCCTCCTTAATGCAAGCACGTTTCATGAATCTTGACCATTTGCATAACGCATAACGAAAACCTTCTCCTTTCTTTTCACGTCTTGTAGGTCATAGGTTTTAAATCAGAATCAAGTTTAGCCATTCTTGAAACATTATCAGGCAGCCGCTGTATTTGTCACACCCTGTCTTTTGCGGAAGCGTATGATGTGTGACTGGTTTAATATCATTGCATTCAATCGTAATAAACAACTACATGATCAAAACAATGTTCATCCATTCATAAAATTTGAGTATTACAAACACTTGTTATTTAAGTTTTAAAACACAACCTCCGTCTAGGTTACAAATCAACAAAAGTGGATGACATCCAAACTTGAAGTTTACTTCTAGTTACGACACTTGCGCCCAAGATCCATCCTGTTACCTGAAATACATGTAATTTTGGAAAACATCAACATAAAGTTGAGCGAGTTCATGCGTCTTGTTTGTATATCGTAATTCTTGTAAATCTTTGAGAGACTCCTTTGTAAACAGGTATGAAAAGTGTGTATGAACATGAATGTTTTACAAGGACTTTAAGGTACAGGGAGCACTCGTAATGGCTCCTTTAAGGCATGTGAGGACATAGGGAGTACTTGTTATGACTCCTTGAGGACATGGGGAGTACTTGTTATGATTCCTTGACTGTGTCGATTACCCTCGACTATGTCGATTAACCTCGACTGGGACTCCGAAGCACTACTAGGTACTAGTTGTGACCATGAGTGGGGTTCGGCCGTACCCGTTAGATCTAACCCTCGTCCCTAATTCAGTATTTAATGAATGTTTTAATGGCATTTCAGTATCTAGTCTATGCTCACATGATCTAGTATTTCATAGGCATTTCTTAAAACGCATCATACTTGCTACTCGTTCTCACCAAGAGTGCTTCTTGTTTTTGTATCATACCATTTGTAAACATTGTAACATTTGTAACATTTATAACATGTATTTCACCCCCGATAGTTATAAAACCAAAAACAGTTAAAGAAAAGGGGGAGCATGAACTCACAACTTTGCGTTCCTGCGTCGTAAACTTCACCGGTTTTGCTTATCTAGCGTCGTGACCTAAACGTGTTTATTACCGTTAGTCACTAGACTTGTATCGCACAAGTACAAGTCACTATCTTTTGTATATGTGTTCTTGTGTTAAAAATAATTTATATTTTTAACTATGTGTCTTACTTATATTATTTTCTCAAAAATAAATATAAGTATCTTGTATTTGTCTAAGTATGTTGTATGTGTATTTTTGTATCTTCACTCCTTAGGAGTATTTAGTGTATCTTCAAGTCCTAATACACTATCAAGTATAATACATACTGCATATACTTAGCACAAAATTTGGTGATCAAATATATATATTTTTCTCACAAATATACATAGTTAATATCCATTTTTATTCTTGAAGAAATCCTCATTTCTTAACATAAAAGTTGGGGAAACCTTGGTAAATGTTTTTAGATACAATTTTAGGGAATAAGTTTCTCAAAAACTTCTATTTTTCTAAGTGTCAAAATTTATAAAATTTTGGCAGAGTTTCCCCTAAAAATGGAGGTTTCCCATGTTTTCAAAACATGTGTTTATTTTCTTTTAAAACATCATCAACAATCAACAACTCATTTCTCATCTAACAAGTGTTAAAATCAAGTAAGTTACATGACAAGATGAACTTGTTCTTTCTCAAAACTTGTAGTAACTTGGCAATGTCTCTAGTAGACTTAGTTACTCTTTAAAGTGTGTTTATCTCATCAAAAATTCCATTCTTGAAAAGATTCGGCGTTTACAACTTGTAAACATAATTTACAAAAATGTTGATTTCATTAACTCTCTTGTTTCACAAGTGTTCATACACTTGTTTTTCCACCAAAAATAATATTGGTTTATATAAAATCATGATCTTCTAAAAATTCACATTTTGAACTTGGTTCTTTTTAGAAAATCATTCACAAATCTAGGGTTAACAAGGTTATCAACTCACTTTAATGATTATTTTTCAAGAAATCATTTTAGTCTTCAAGTTCATGTCTAGTTATGAAGATGATTATCACATGTAAACACATAATCATCTCCTAACTTGTTAAATCATGTTTTTAATCATGCTTTAACAAGTTCAATATGATGATCAACATCATATTACCAAGAAATCAACAAATAATCATCAACATATTCAAAACAACTTTCTTCTAACAATATTTCATCTTATGTTAGCTTTATGTTCAGTGTTCATATGATTTTCAACATGTTATATATTTTAACAACTAAAAATATGAAGTAACAAGAGTTTTTAAGAGTCTTACTACTAGCTTCAAGCTAGGGAAGAACACAACTGAAAACGGAGTGGGTAATAGCACACAAGAGAGGTCCTTCAAGATCCGTTGCTTGCAACCTTCCTAAATAGGCCCGAGACACCTTAGAACAAGCTTGGAAATGTTGTAGGATGAATGAAAATGAGAGGGTGTAAGGATGGTGGTGTGGCCGTGAGGAAGAAGAGAGGATGAGAAGGAGATGAAGTTGGTGATTATGATAGGATCATGTAAATTTATAAACCATCTAATGTTATTATCCTAAGGATATCATGTTACCATAGTACAAGACACCATCCTTATCAAATCTTAAGAAGATTTAGGGAGATCAAGTTAAATCTTATAAGATTTGGAAGTGGGGGCCACCCTCACAACCGTAAATATGGAAAAAGGGGGGGGGTCTTGTGTAACTTTGAAGTATAAGTTAGATAATTAATTGAAAACCAAGTGTGTTAGTTAGTATTTATGTGTATCTTGCATTTTGTAGTGTGTTAGGGTGTTCGGGAACCATAACTAGCTCAAAAATAATAACACAATGCTTCTAGCAATATTTTGGTGTTCCGGGTAATGTCCGGTTGTTCAGTTAGATACTGGTTCGTTAAAGTGTCTAGTTATTTCGTATAGTGTCCTTTATGTGCCTTTTTTGTCACACTTTTGATTCCCAACACTTAGGGAAATATTCTGAATGATAAATCATGATTTCTGCATAATATTTATGTGTTAAAAGCTGATTTATAGCTGAATTTAATAAAATTATGCACCTAAAGTGCTTTTCGGGTGCTTTTTAGTGCGTATTTTAGCTTTCGGAATGTCTATATGTTAACCCTTGTATGTACTCTTGGGTTTTAATGTATTCTTGTCGTTGGACCTACACCTAGGCTCCAACTCTATTGTCTAACTGCTTTCTGCAGATTTGTTGACACAATGTGTCTTACCGGTGAGTTTACTAGTATTTTTGACGCAACGCTATCATAAAGTAATTCTTGTAGTATAAAACGTGCATGAATTCACTTGCATGAAAATCAGGAATTTATTTGTCTGGTAACGGTGCCAATTCTGTTCTGTGTATCATTAGAACTATCTCGTGTTGCATGTAACAACAAATAAAGTCTTCTATCATGAAATGTCATTGTATGTATATAACAGTAATCAATAATTCATTTGTCTTGTAAACTAGATCATGCATAATTATTTAAGCACAGATTACTGTTCAATTAGTGTACGGAATGTACGGAAAAGTGACAGTTGTCACAGTCTCCCCCCGTTAAATGAATTTCGTCTCGAAATTCAAGCGATGCCATCGGTCGCAGTTGTGAATCAAATATGGTCACTTAGATTCATGATTTGTCTTCATGTTCCCGTGTAATCTCTGGGTCATGTTATGAATTCTATCGTACTCAAGTAAATCAATCATGTCTTTTCTGTATCTTGTGGACTCTTGGTCCGTAACCTTAACAGGTTTCTATAGTATTGTGGACTCTTGGTCCAAAACCCTAACAGGTTTTTAGAGTATTGTGGACTCTTGGTCCGTAACCTTAACAGTTTTTATAGTAATTGTGTCGTTTTTCATTGACGTGAATCTTAATTATGGGAACAACGACTGTTCCTTAAGTCGGACTCCTCTAAAGACTAGACACATGAATGCGTCGCGATCATTACTGATCTTTTTCTGGAAGTTTCATCTTGTGCGCAATGGTTCTGATCCCTACACCTGGAATTCAACCTTTTCGTTTTCCAAATCACACTACGCCTTCTCTAGGCGAGGCTCTCATTCAAACCATACTTCTTGTTTCAAATTCCTATGATTTCCGCCGCTCATCGGCGCAATCTTTCTGTATTCTGCGGGCTGCCTTGATATGTTCACATATCTACATGGTTAGCCTCTAGTTTTCCTGAACCCACTCGGGTCAGTAGATTGTTTATTCCCGGTCTCTGATCAACACGATGGGGATCAATTTATTATGTTCCATCTAAAGCTTCACACGGAGCGGTTTAAATGGCGGTGTGATAAATACTGTTGTAGGAAAACTCTACTAAGGGCGAGTGAGTGTTCCAACTTTTTATCAAAGTTTATCACACAAGCACGTATCGTGTTCATACAATCTGAATTGTTCAGTAGCTTAGTCCATCTTCGTTAGTATTCAAGTTTTTATGATCAACGGTGTGCTGCAACCCTTGTGATCAGTAAAGATTGTGCAGCGTTTTCTTTCAGGTAATGACGTCAAATTTGCGGCGCGCAATTACTGCATCTAGCTCAAGGTTTCTTCTCATGATTCCTCAATCAATGTGCCGCGTATGCAATGTTGTGGTCTCGTTGCATCGACGTACAATCGAGACTTTGTCGAGAACGTCACATAATTGCAACTCTAGCTCCTTATCTCTTGGTTGCAGGGTTGGCATGAATTTCGTTCTTATCCACCATGTATCTTAAAGTTCTCACTTCGCGAATTCGAAATTCGAAATCCGCTTTTCGTCATCATAGCACATAACTATTCTTTTCTCTAAGAATTTGCAAGGTGAATTGCAGCTGACCTTCCTTGGCCGTTGGCCATATGAGAATGTAGTCAATAAATGTAATCATGATCTATCCATGTATGGCTTACACGTTCGATTCATTAAGTCCATGAATATTGTCGATGCATGTGTTAAGCCAAATGATACGACAAGGAACTCGTAATGCTCGAAGCGAGTCCTAAAGGTCGTGCTAGGGATATTTCCTCTTATATTCACAGTGGAGGACATCTTGCCCTCAAGTCAATCTTTGAGTGGTAACTAGAACCTTACGATTGATCTGTTCATGTCATCAATCCTTAGCAAAGGATTCTGATTCTCAATTTTCTGAAATTTATGCAAAGTGGAATCTATCAACTTTTCTCCTTGTGTCCTTAACTAAGGGTGTCATGTCCTTAATTCCCTCTGTCTAGCAGCTCTTGTAGTTATATCGGAAGCTCAAGATTCGCGGACAAGGCTAGTCGGTATGGTGTCATTCGGTACTGGTGCCGCTCCTTGCACGAGGTTCCTCTTGTCACTTGGGGGTATTCCTGGCAGTCTTCAGAAAAGGCTACTGGAACTTCTTCCATAACGGGGATATTCTCAGGTTCTATACTTGGATATTCAATCCATGTTGGCTATCATATCATGACTTATCAAGTCAATGGTAACAGAAGGTTCCGACCTTCTGAGTTCCTAGAATATAATTCCTTACTTGCTTCGCCTGCTTAAACTAGCCTTCTATATGCCCATTTCTAAAGAATACGGGACGTCTATTTTACTCGAAACTAGGCCAAGCAGTTTCTTATGTTCTAAGCATGCAAGGTTAAAGTTGATGCCAGTATTAATTAAAAGTAGATGCATTAGGTTGGTTAATAGGGAACATACCCGTAACCACACCTGGATCCTGGCGTGCTTCACGAGTTTCGATCGTGAAAACCCTTCCTTGCTTGTTTCTTCCCAGGACAATCTTTCCTAAAGTGCCCTGCTTCACCACATCTGTAGCAACCTGATACTCTCTTATCTCTTCCATCTGAGTCCTTCGCCCAACAGGCATCCTTGCTGTGTCCTTCTTTTCCACACTTTCCGCACTTAGGCCTCATACATCGACCTTCATGGTGAAAATTGCATTCCCCGCACCTCGGCTTAGTCCCCGAGTAAACTTTACCACCAGCCTTATTAATGGCTCCATCAGTTTTCCTGCCATGCGGCAGATTCACTTTCTTTCTTTTGTTTGCTTTAGAGCTCCCATGGTTGACTTGGGTGCCCATCTTTAGGTTTGAATACTTCCTTTTCTTATTGCCTGATGACTCCACATGAGTCTCTTTCTTGTTATCCTCAGATTCCAAAAATTTTCCCATGCGTAGAGCTTCTTCAGTAAGAGTGACACTCAAATCGATAGCCTCTGCGATGGTTGAGGGCTTTGAGCTAGTAACCATGCTCCTGATCTGAGGTGCAAGTCCCCAAATGAATCGTTCAATCCTTTTGAATTCCGGCTTGACTAAGTAAGGGACGACCCTAGACAAGTCGTGAAATCGCTGGATGTATTCAGGAATCTTCGGTCCGTCCATTCTCAAATTCCAGAACTCCACCTCGAGCTTCTGGATTTCAGCCCTAGAACAGTATTTCTTTTCCATCATTTCCTTGAGCTCGTCCCAGCTCAGTGCATAAGCAGCATCTGCACCAAGGGTCTGAACCTGAAGGTTCCACCAGGAGAGTGCGCCATCCAAAAACAACCCTGAGATATAGGTAACCCTCTGCTGGGGTGAACAGTTACTCATTCTTAGAACGGAGTCAGTCTTTTCTGACCAACGAACAAATGCAACGGCACCTCCTGTGCCATCAAAATTCAATGGCTTGCAGTCCAGGAATTGTTTATAGTTGCAGCCAGTTGGAGGGTTATTTTCGGTAGTGCCACCACTGTGTTGAGAGCGGAGGGCTTCATGTCGTGCAATTGCCTGTGCGATACGTTCTTGAAGCTCAGCTTCTGTTCTTGGCAACGTACTGGTGTTTGTGTCACGTCTGGGTGGCATTCTCTTCTGTCAAAAGCATGGGATGGATTAGACGACATTCCATAATTGTCTATGGGGTACATAGTACCATAAGTGAATGTGTAATCACCCACTATCACATGCATATAATATCAATGTATGAGCGAGGAAACAATTACTGAGCCTTCACATAGGCTTGCCAACTTGGCTTATTGTTTGTAATAAAATGAACTCAAGGTTACATCGCCTCGGTCATTTAGGTTTTAGTTATTTCCTGCTATATTAGCTTTATTGATGTGTACATCTTCCCAGAGATGGGGTTGTTCGTGTAGAGGTGATAGAGAGTGTAACGTCGCTGAATCTTTTTTTAATGTTACCCATCTTCACTTGCTTAAATGTCTTTTTCTCAAACGTCTCGTATCCAGGTAGAAGTGTCAGTCACGAAGCAGGCTAAGACAGGCTTCCTACTTTATAACGCGCTAAAGCACTGATCTATGTACTGTTCTACCAGATGAAGGTGTGAACACCTATAGATTAATTTTGGAGGGATGGTGATCATTAACTTGACCCGCAGAGTCCACCAGGATTTCTGTGCACTACAAGTCGTTATTACATGGGCCCCCGTAATAATAAATTGTCTTGCACAGTTACCCCAATTTTCTCTCGTCCAAGCAGATGATCAATCAAGGAGGGGACACTACTGTCCTTATACCACTATCATGGAAAGGACCATTGCGGTGGTCCACGCGCTAACATTCGTTATCGTTACGCGCGAATAGGCACGATGACTAAATGAAATAGGAATAAAGAGAATTCCTAGTAGTTGAAGGGGCACCTTCAAGATGAATACTTCATCTTCCTTTTTCTGGTCAAGTGCGTCATCAATCTTGCTTCACATAAGTCGCAGGGATCTCGTCCCGTTGATTAAGAACTCGTTCAAGGTTGCCGCCTCTGCCTCGTCATTATCACCGTAGTCAGGAACCTTCGCGATCGAGAGGGAAGAGCAGCCATTTCCTACGGAAGCAAGCTCAGAATCTTGTTTGGTAATCACTCTAGCTATGAGCTTTGCAATAAACGCGAGGTTGATAGCTTCATCGTGCGAGTTACGTACAATGATAGGAGTCGGAGTCGAAAGTATCTTGTTCATGTTGATAATCATTCAGTACACTTATTTGTATGTATTCACGTCAATATTTATTCTGTACACTTATTCGTATGTATGTATCGATAATCAAATATGTTACTTAGCATAAACAGGCATTTCGATGCATCATATCACGTATAACTCTCGTTCTTGGGGGGTTATTTTTCTAGTTGTCGGTTCACGACAGAAACACTACTTGGTACTAGTTTTCACCAAGAGTGTATTTTTTCTTTGGCAAGTCTGACTCGTGTAGACTATGCCTTAATTGGCACCTTATCTAGAGGGTATTCCCTACTAATGTCCTTGCCTTGTCTCTTTTTGAAAAGTGTTTGACTCGTGGATCTTGACGATTACGTGAATGCAATGAAAACTTTTTTGTAAAATGTTTTCGTGAGAGAACTCTAGTGATTGTAGTCTAGACTCTAGAAGGAATCCTAGTTCACTACAATCGAAGCTCTGATACCAAACTGTCACACCCTGTCTTTTGCGGAAGCGTATGATGTGTGACTGGTTTAATATCATTGCATTCAATCGTAATAAACAACTACATGATCAAAACGATGTTCATCCATTCATAAAATTTGAGTATTACAAACACTTGTTATTTAAGTTTTAAAACACAACCTCCGTCTAGGTTACAAATCAACAAAAGTGGATAACATCCAAACTTGGAGTTTACTTCTAGTTACGACACTTGCGCCCAAGATCCATCCTGTTACCTGAAATACATGTAATTTTGGAAAACATCAACATAAAGTTGAGCGAGTTCATGCGTCTTGTTTGTATATCGCAATTCTTGTAAATCTTTGAGAGACTCCTTTGTAAACAGGTATGAAAAGTGTGTATGAACATGAATGTTTTACAAGGACTTTAAGGTACAGGGAGCACTCGTAATGGCTCCTTTAAGGCATGCGAGGACATAGGGAGTACTTGTTATGACTCCTTGAGGACATGGGGAGTACTTGTTATGACTCCTTGAGGTCATGGGGAGTACTTGTTATGACTCCTTGACTGTGTCGATTACCCTCGACTGTGTCGATTAACCTCGACTGGGACTCCGAAGCACTACTAGGTACTAGTTGTGACCATGAGTGGGGTTCGGCCGTACCCGTTAGATCTAACCCTCGTCCCTAATTCAGTATTTAATGAATGTTTTAATGGCATTTCAGTATCTAGTCTATGCTCACATGATCTAGTATTTCATAGGCATTTCTTAAAACGCATCATACTTGGTACTCGTTCTCACCAAAAGTGCTTCTTGTTTTTGTATCATACCATTTGTAAACATTGTAACATTTGTAACATTTATAACATGTATTTCACCCCCCGAGAGTTATAAAACCAAAAACAATTAAAGAAAAGGGGGAGCATGAACTCACAACTTTGCGTTCTTGCGTCGTAAACTTCACCAGTTTTGCTTATCTAGCGTCGTGACCTAAACGTGTTTATTACCGTTAGTCACTAGACTTGTATCGCACAAGTACAAGTCACTATCTTTTGAATATGTGTTCTTGTGTTAAAAATAATTTATATTTTTAACTATGTGTCTTACTTATATTATTTTCTCAAAAATAAATATAAGTATCTTGTATTTGTCTAAGTATGTTGTATGTGTATTTTTGTATCTTCACTCCTTAGGATTATTTAGTGTATCTTCAAGTCCTAATACACTATCAAGTATAATACATACTACATACACTTAGCACAAAATTTAGTGATCAAATATATATATATTTTTCTCACAAATATACATAGTTAATATCCATTTTTATTCTTGAAGAAATCCTCATTTCTTAACACAAAAGTTGGGGAAACCTTGGTAAATGTTTTTAGATACAATTTTAGGGAATAAGTTTCTCAAAAACTTATATTTTTCTAAGTGTCAAAATTTATAAAATTTTGGCAGAGTTTCCCCTAAAAATGGAGGTTTCCTATGTTTTCAAAACATGTGTTTATTTTCTTTTAAAACATCATCAACAATCAACAACTCATTTCTCATCTAACAAGTGTTAAAATCAAGTAAGTTACATGACAAGATGAACTTGTTCTTTCTCAAAACTTGTAGTAACTTGGCAATGTCTCTAGTAGACTTAGTTACTCTTTAAAGTGTGTTTATCTCATCAAAAATTCCATTCTTGAAAAGATTCGGCGTTTACAGCTTGTAAACATAATTTACAAAAATGTTGATTTCATTAACTATCTTGTTTCACAAGTGTTCATACACTTGTTTTTCCACCAAAAATAATATTGGTTTATGTAAAATCATGATCTTCTAAAAATTCACATTTTGAACTTGGTTCTTTTTAGAAAATCATTCACAAATCTAGGGTTAACAAGGTTATCAACTCACTTTAATGATTATTTTTCATGAAATCATTTTATTCTTCAAGTTCATGTCTAGTTATGAAGATGATTATCACATGTAAACACATAATCATCTCCTAACTTGTTAAATCATGTTTTTAATCATGCTTTAACAAGTTCAATATGATGATCAACATCAAATTACCAAGAAATCAACAAATAATCATCAACATATTCAAAACAACTTTCTTCTAACAATATTTCATCTTATGTTAGCTTTATGTTCAAACTTCAAGTGTATGATCTTTAGTGTTCATATGATTTTCAACATGTTATATATTTTAACCACTAAAAATATGAAGTAACAAGAGTTTTTAAGAGTCTTACTACTAGCTTCAAGCTAGGGAAGAACACAAGTGAAAACGAAGTGGGTAATAGCACACAAGAGAGGTCTTTCAAGATCCGTTGCTTACAACCTTCCTAAATAGGCTCGAGACACCTTAGAACAAGCTTGGAAATGTTGTAGGATGAATGAAAATGAGAGGGTGTAAGAATGGTGGTGTGGCCGTGAGGAAGAAGAGAGGAGGAGAAGGAGATGAAGTTGGTGATTATGATAGGATCATGTAAATTTATAAACCATCTAATGTTATTATCCTAAGGATATCATGTTCCCATAGTACAAGACACCATCCTTATCAAATCTTAAGAAGATTTAGGGAGATCAAGTTAAATCTTATAAGATTTGGAAGTGGGGGCCACCCTCACAACCGTAAATATGGAAAAGGGGGGGGGGGGTCTTGTGTAACTTTGAAGTATAAGTTAGATAATTAATTGAAAACCAAGTGTGTTAGTTAGTATTTATGTGTATCTTGCATTTTGTAGTGTGTTAGGGTGTTCGGGAACCATAACTAGCTCAAAAATAATAACACAATGCTTCTAGCAATATTTTGGTGTTCCGGGTAATGTCCGGTTGTTCAGTTAGATACCGGTTCGTTAAAGTGTCTAGTTTTTCCGTATAGTGTCCTTTATGTACCCTTTTGTCACACTTTTGATTCCCGACACTTAGGGAAATATTCTGAATGATAAATCATGATTTCTGCATAATATTTATGTGTTAAAAGCTGATTTATAGCTGAATTTAATAAAATTCTGCACCTAAAGTGCTTTTCGGGTGCTTTTTAGTGTGTATTTTAGCTTTCGGAATGTCTATATGTTAACCCTTGTATGTCTATTTTAGCTTTCGGAATGTCTATTTTAGTGTGTACTTTTGGGTTTTAATGTATTCTTGTCGTTGGACCTACACCTAGGCTCCAACTATATTGTCTAACTGCTTTTTGCATATTTGTTGACACAATGTGTCTTACCGGTGAGTTTACTAGTATTTTTTACGCAACGCTATCATAAAGTAATTCTTGTAGTATAAAACGTGCATGAATTCACTTGCATGGAAATCAGGAATTTATTTGTCTGGTAACGGTGCCAATTCTGTTCTGTGTATCATTAGAACTATCTCGTGTTGCATGTAACAACGAATAAAGTCTTGTATCATGAAATGCCATTGTATGTATATAACAGTAATCAATAATTCATTTGTCTTGTAAACTAGATCATGCACAATTATTTAAGCACAGATTACTGTTTAATTAGTGTACGGAATGTACGGAAAAGTGACAGTTGTCACAATATTGTTTTTAAAATAAAATTAATAAGAAGAAGAATATAAAAAGAATAATGTATTTTTTTTTTTATTAAATGATGTACTTTTTTATATATAAGGTCAAACAAATTACACCAAGATAGCCGGTAAGCGGGCAACAAGCTGCGCCGCTACCCCCTTTTGAATAGCGAAACCTAACCTAGTAAAAACGAAACCCCGATCTCTAGGAGACGAAATGTTGCTGTGAACAACCCGTTGGACCCGTTCAAGAAATCGGATGGCTTCTGGAGCTAGCGCGCCAAAGGTATCAAAGGCAAAAGGGATAAAGGAATGTTGATTATCCTCGCAGGCTTTTGCGTGTTTGTCCATTTTCTTTGCTGCCGCCCTTGCAATCGCCTGACTAGGGACAAAACCGGTATCCCGTAAGCCTACAAGGGGGGACACCCCAGTAAGATCAACACAAGCGTGTTTACCTGCATCCCACCCGAAAACTAAAACGTCCGCGGGGCGCAATGTAGATCTTCCTTCCCTCAGATCTGTCAAAAAGTTTACGGGGGCTTCTTTCTTCACCAAGATCCCCGCTCGTTTGAGGATGTCCCCCAAGACATCCCGCACCCAGTCGTGCCTATACTTAAAACCTGGCAGTTCTTTACAGTGCAGAGCATGCTCCCCAAATTGGTCTAAGCAAGCTTTCTGGCAAATCGGGCATTGCTCATCATCAGGGAACATAGGAATCATGAGCCGATATTTTAAGATAGCACGATATTCAACAGCTGACATCTTTTGGCCTAAGCCCTCGATGGGGATGACCGATAGAAAATCTTGGGCGTGGGGGCCCCGCAAGCATTCTAGGATGGCGTTCTGACGGGGGGTCGTACAGAAATCTGATCCAATATTCTGGGCGATACGACAAAACAGAGCACTCGCCAAAGTCTTCTGGGTCTTCGGTGGGGCGGTGTCCCTGTTAGCGAAACCGCCAATATCCAAATCCGGGAGGTGTCTATGCAACTCCCCCAGAGCCATGTCATAATCCCCATCCATTCCAACAACTCCACTCTCGCGCAGGATGTGATCTTGCAGCCCCCATGATTGAGCTCGCGAGGCAACAAAACCGTAAATGGAGACATCCATGGCCGATAAAAGCCCCAACCCCCCCCCCCCCATTTTACAGGGTAGAGAAGCAACCCGCCACTGAAAATCCCCAAAAAACGGACCCCCACACACCACAATGTCCTCTATAGCCCCCCGTAGCCCTTTATCGAATACGGATACCGCCTCCTTTACAAACACAGGTTGACAAGTTCGCAGACCAAAAAGGAGCTTGGCGACACCCATGCAAGAGCGCAGCAGGAGAAGCTCACTTTGCGGGTCTCGGAGTTGCGAAAGGCTATTCATAAGGTCCACTGCCCGGGAAGCACGCCGCGCAGCCAAAGCACTAATGAAACTGGGGTCCCGACTCACAGCCCCCCCAAGGAGTCTCACGCCCCCCGTTGGTCTTCCAATCTCCTTCGGGAAAAAACTAGCCTCCAATTTTTCTCCATTGCAAGACGGCCAAAATACCTCTGTTTTTTTTAAATTAAGCCGAAGCCCCAAAGGTGGCCCCTCAGATTGAAGGATAGCCAGAGCCTTTGCTACCTCAGATGTTTTTCCCATAATAGTACCATCATCCAGATACCACGCGTGGAAGGGGAGGGTGCAACTGTCTCGTATACGTTGTGTGAGGGGGTGCAAGACAAGGGCGAACAAAAGAGGCCCCAAAGGATCCCCCTGCTGGACCCCCGTGGACGACCCAATGCAGTCATTACCCACATAAAGCCTAGCGGTTTGCCCATAAAGAAAATGAACCCACGGAAATATAGATGGGCATCGAATCCCAACCTCCCGCAGAAGAGCTGTGCGATCCACTAGGTTGAAAGCATTGGAGAAGTCAACGGTAAGCATGGCGAAGGCCCCATCATCGTGAAAGGCGTTAAGGAACCTGTTCGCGCTATGGAGGATAGCTTCAGCCCCATCTGGTGTCCCAACCCCGAATTGATGGTCCCCTAGGTACCTGACCATCTCTTTCCCTACCTTTTTCACATTTTTTATGTGAATAAAAAAATGTAATACTTAATATATAGTGGTTCCTAAAATAATATTAAAACTTATGAAATCTTTAGAAGCCATACGAATAAACTTATAAACACGACCATCTTGTTGTTCATCAATAGCTGGCTCTTCAACTGCATCAATAGGTGCAACTACAGGCTAAAAATCACATATAACATTTATTAGAATAACAATATAGTAATTAAATAATAAAGAAGCAAGCAAATGTATAGTTACCTCGTCAACTTCTACATCAGCAAAATTTATTTCAACACCATTTTTTCCAAGAATTGTTAAATGGAAATAATTCCCAAAACCTCTTGTGAATATTAAATAACAACCGGCCTCCAATTGAAACAAATTAACAATTACATAAATACCAATGGAGAAACCGACTTTACCATCAAGCGTTTCAATATTGACGTGAAAGATTTTGTTGCCTATATCTATAATGGAAATTATATGATTTGATGTATAATCATAGTAGTTGGGCAGGATGGACTCGGGAATGACCTGTAGAAATAATAATAAAAATGTTAGTTTTGTAATCAATTCATAAAACGTAAATATAATAACATAAATAAAATGAAAGTAAAAAATAATCTTACAATAAAGTTACATGTTGTAGATAACAGCGATGTCCAGAAAGAGCTTTGAATCACACCATCAATGAAATGTGTTACTTTGAATGTAGAAAACTCGACAGGATTGAAAAGAACCAAACATCCTTTTTTCAGTTGTAAATGTTTTACAACATTTGACCAACCATGGAAAAAGAAATGTTTTCCTTTGCCTTCGCTTAAAGAAACATTAAATGTTCGACCATCTTGACTTTGTATCACAACATTTGTAGGTGCTTTATTGTTACCCCACAATTTGGATGCAGCGTCGGAAGGAATCGCCTGATAAAGCAAGGAATCCAAAATAAGTTATAATTATAATTCTAATTTATAAACCATAACATAATTTTAAATTGTATTTCATGATAACAACAAAAACAAAGTATAATTAATGTCTGAATTTAGAAAATACCAGTAAAAGTTCGTCCGCTCCATTCATGTGTCTACAAAAGAGAGGTTCTCTAATACCGATTGAAAAAAGAAGATATTAATAAAATATAACTTGTTAATGGTATTATTCACAACAAATGATAACATTAAAAAGAAAAAACACCTTGAAGAACTTTCAGGCATAATAAAAACCTACAAACACATGTAACGTAAACAAAACAATTAAGATTATCTATTAGAAATTTTCAAATTAATTAAATTAATTATCAATTTTAGTTATAATATATGCTGATTACTTTAAAAACATATATGAAATAAAATCAAATAAAAACACATAACGAATCCTTATCAACCATGTGATAATATAAGCTTATTAGTTTAAAAACATGTTACATAATCCATGCTAATTAGTTACATAAACAAAAATGTGATGGAGATGTTATAATAACAGTTTGTTATACATTAATAGGTTTCATAAACATTCGGTTTCATAAACATACAGAATGTAAGAAACGTACCTTGTAGATTTGCTTCACGATCAACAACAGGTAACTTGATTTTGATTCGAAAAACTTAGATATATAAACAAACTGTTTTGTTATCATACAGAAAACCGAATTGCAGAATATATATATAGATAGGTGACATATACTAAGATAGAACAAAGCAATGTTATTACAAATCTTTGAAAAATTTATATAATAACTAACGATCCATATTTCCAAATACGTATTGATAGAAATCAATTGTAATTGTTTCCTTATAATTTGTTACAATTATGTGGAACATTCCAAAAATATCATATCAATACGAAAATAAAACCATTCTTGAAGAATCATGATAAAAGTCAAATGTTAATTAATTTAAAAAAACAGATTTCTTCATAATTGACAATATATTTACTTTTTATTTATTAATTTTTTATTATTTAGGTTATATGGTAACAAAAACTGCATTTCACACTAACCACATCATAAGCATATCAACAACATATACATATTAGCAAAATACTTGTCTAACAACCATCGGTATTATCCCAAAGTTTCAAAACAAACCAACCATAAAACCACATTTAATATTCATGCTTAACCATCTAACATAAACATAATAACCAACATTCACGAACGGCCTCTTTTCTTTGTGATCTTGGGTACGACTTTGGTCAACAACAAACGCTGAGAAGACTTGACGTATGTAAAGAAAAGAGTGGAGCCGAAGTCGATGTAATTCAAGTTCAAGAAAGCTGGCCACTTTTTAAAACCATACCTGAAACCCTTCCCAGACTTCTCGCCTCTTGTGCCCAACTTAAGGAGTTCACATTTTTCGTTCTGAACTGTAACATGGTGCAAGTTGTCAAGAGAAAGACACATATGGCTTGAAACATCAGTCGGTAAACGCTGAGAAAAAAAATAAAAGGATTAATTATCTGATTGATTAATAAGTTATGTCTCTTGTATTATAAGGAAAAAATTAATATTATAAAGTTTACCAGTATGCTTTCGGCTTTCTTGGTGAATTCAATTACATCAGTTTTTTTGAACTTTTTTGATGTAGAGCATTTACGGCCAACATGAAGGGCAGTAGATGTGGTGGATCTGAATGACTTACACTTTGGTTTAGCCTACATAATTGAATAACACACAATAAGTGTAAAAATCATATAGATAAAAGTGTAGAACAATAAGATACACAGTTCTTTATATAATGAGAGATAATTTCATGGTTATGGTATCTTACTTGTTTGTTTTCAGCAGGAGTGATTTCCTGAAGAAGCATACAATCATCAAGTTTGAGAACCTTAGAACGTGTACGATAACCCATATGAGAAGTTGATGTGAACGATGTGGATATCTTAGGCTTTGGTTTACACTAACAATTTGAAAACACACAATAAGTCTAAAAATTTGACAGAAATGTAAAGTTTTGATATATAAAGTTTATTCAAACATTAAATGTAATTGTATAAATGACACGATAAAGTTTAAAACAAAAAAATGAATATTGAAAATAAATATTAAATAATATTCTTACTTGAGAGACAACGTGAGAAGACAGATTTTGCTCACAAATAAAATCAGTTGATTTTCCTTTTCGTTCAACCTAAAGAAAATAAAACAATTAACATATTGATATAGAATGAAATAACTAAAAGAATTATATAATAATTAAGCAAGTTTTTATACATGTAATGTATTGTTTGGTATGAAAAAACTATCCAAAACAACATCAAACTGGGTTTTCACATTAACAAACTAAACTTCAAATTATTAATTATATTTATAGAAAAAAAAACATCAAATTATATTATCGAATCATAAACAACCTTTGTCGAAAGCCCTTTATCTCCAACATAAAACTTTGATTTGACTTTAGGATGGATCTACAAACCCATAAAAGATTTAACATATTACCTTTAAAAAAATTATTCATTAAAAGGATTAGATAATGAAAAACAAATACACCGAATAGAATAAAAAGTATATTATATGTATTGAAAATAAGTATTAAATTAAATTAGTATATAACAAACAACCTTTGGAGATACAGTCTCATGACCAAATAGAATCTTTGACTTCCCTTTTGGGTCATTCTACATAACAATGAATAATAAGCATATATATAGAACAAAGTAATTAAAAGCGTTATATAATATATAAGGCACGTTGTGAACACTTACATGAGACCGATAGGCATTAGAGGAAGATGAAAAGTGTAACAACCCTCGGTAAAACCAACACCCTCATAATATTTCCGACACCTTGGTATACTGTAAAATGTCCCATTATGTCTTATAATACACCCCGTATGTGAAAACCGAGCTCGAAATATATTATAGCCTATAAAATAAATTAAAAACATGAAATATTAAGCTGAGGCGGGCCGCGTAGACCCACCCCATGCTTTTACGCGGGCGGTATCAAGGCTGGAATCAGACTCCGCAGATTTCTTTAGTTCAAGCGGGCCGTGTAAGCTTAAGCTTACATTGACGCGGGCCGCGAGAGATCATTAAACGCGGAGACATCCTGAGCCGACACGTGTCGACATCGTGGCGGACCTACACATCGACTCAGCCAAGCTATTCTGTTGACCAGGGTTGACGCGGGCCGCGTAACCCTGGCCTGTGCTTTACGCGGGCCGCTTGAGAGTCGGGTTTTGCAACTATAAATAGAACGCATCAGTTTTCATTTTCCGTCGCTCATTCTCAATTCTCAAATCACAATTTCTGTAGAAGAGGCATTATAGTCGGGTATTATACCCCTAATTAGCGAGGTTCTGCTCTGTTGTAAGTATTATAACCCCAGTTTCGGAATAGTTACGCTGCCCGATTGATTTAGGGTTCCGTAACAACTGTCGTGGTTCTGCCCGACGTAGTTGTTGGAATGCCGTCTCGGGGAGGGTATCATTAATATTTTCAAAGGGTTATGATACTAACCAATGTACATTTGTATAAATTATAGATTATATCCAGGAAACCCTTACGAGAAGCCTAAGATAGCAATGTGAGTTTATCCTCTTTTTGATAACCTTTTTGGAATATTTTACAAAACCTTAAATGTTTTACAATGCGATTAAGCGGTGTTTGAGTCTTTGTAGTTCTTCAATTACTACCGGTATGTTGGGGTTTTGTATACAAAATTTACTACACTGTGAGTAGTAAGTCAAGGTTGACAGTATGTTACCATTGGACAATGAGTTAGCCAATGTGTAATATGACCCACAAGTCAGTGGATTGATAGTACCAAATGGAGTAATTGTGTAGACATAAACAATGTGATCGCTCTCAATACTGTTTTAATTGATAAAATGTTTCTTGATTAAACTGGGATTCACTCACCAGTATTTTCGACTGACAAATGTTTTTAAAACGCGTTTCAGGTAACCCAATGTGACAGCCAATTAGTAAAAAGCCAGCTGGAGAGCACTGAAGGCTTGGGAAAAATGTGGCTATAAAAGTTACCTAATAAACGATGTTTTAAATTCAATAAAATAAGGTTTATCCCTATAAGTGTATTGTAATAAGAAACTTGGGTTTTGCCCATGTTATTATTAATATCAAATCTGGTGGTTTTACTCTGCTAAACATTTCCTAACTACAGTCCTGATGAAAAATTCCGCTGCCAAATTAGACAAACATTGCGATACCACCGAACTGGCTCGCGGCTGCCCGTTCCCGGGAATAAGGGATCGGGGGGTGGCGACAAAAGGCGCATAGACTCACCAAGTAAAAGGGGTTAAAGATTTTTATGCGACAAAGAAAGCAACATATAAAAAGGAATTTGATGTTGAGAAAGTTTTTAATGTTGAGAAAAGGGGTTAAAGATTTTTTTCTGATAAAAAGGAATTTGATGTTGAGAAAGTTTTTAATGGAAATGTGAAGAAAATTTTTGGGAAGATGATTGATGGGAAAGTAAAAGGGGTTAAAGATTTTTATGCGACAAAGAAAGCAACATATAACCCTACTGAACAAGAGTTAAAAACACCCAAGGTTGGTAAGACTTGGGTGGAAATTCTTTTCCCTTGAAAAATCGGGACTTTGCCGGAGATCCCAAGTTAGTAATCGTGGATCAGGAATCGGCATCTTTCTTAGTAATTGATTGTGTGATTGAATCTTAAAAATAGTTGAATTTTTACAGGATAAGTGTGAATCGCCGGAGCTTCCAGGTTGGTAAGTGTGAAGCAGGAATCGGCATCTTTGTTGGTAAAATGAATTTGTGTAGACGTTTTATTCCTACAACTAGTATAAAGGTTTGTTTTGACAAAGTAATTACTCAAGGTCATTAATTTGAACTTGATGTAATTCTCATACATGTAACTAATAATAGACAATATGATAAACCAAACCCCTAACCTACAAATGGTAATATTAACAAAACTTATTTTCCAAAAAAATCATTTTGATTAAAACAAACTTAAGTGTTTTGAAATCATAATGAGAAAATAGTTTTGTGTAAGGGGGAGTTCTGATTGTTTATGCATAGTGGATGGCGAATTGATGCGATTTGATATCGGTTGTCAAGTTGTGTACAGTTTATTTTCAAATTTCTGTTAATGTGTTTGCTTTTTAGGGGGAGTAGAAATTTCTGAAAATCCAAAAACATTAGAAAATTTGAAAAAGACAAAAACATGATAAAATTCAAAAATGAGTTTTAGTGTCAAAGAAGAGGAAATGATAGTACATCAGTAGACAGTCACAATATGCTAAAGAAATGTAATGTTTAAATAGCGTTAAACAGTCTCACTGATGATATGCCAATAGGTTTTTACACATCTAGTAAACTTTTTCGGGATATAAACCTAAATTCAAACTTGCTTATTTCGTGGGGAACACTACTTGGATATATAGGTAACCCCTGAAATCTCGTTTGAAAGGTCCCTCTTTCTAAGATACTAGGTCTTTATGCTCAGTGATATCTAGGGTATTATTCCAGGACTTCTGCTGAATGGAAGTTCTGACCTAGTCCTCGAATAATACTTTCTGCTTGCTTGAAAAATAGCGCCGCCCTCAGCATAAATGATAAGACAATAAAATTGCTAATCAATGTTGTTGTAAAAAAGATCCTCTAAAGGGGACACACCCAAAAGTCGAGTCATGATCTCTCTGCTGAACGGTAGTTCTGACCTGAGCTCTCATGATTCTTCATAATTTATAACCCCTTACAAATATCATATGTGGTTTACTCACCTGTAAGACTGAATATTCGGATCTGGATACGGGAGTATATTCAAGAGGTGGGACAAATGAATGAGTTTAAGTTTTTAATTCACCTAACTCATATCCTGAATTAGTTGAAATTTGTGTGAAAATTTAAGTGGATCAGTATATTGGCAATCTAAGTGAATTGTTTAATACTTAATGTGTAACTAAGCTCAACGGTACTGGTGACTTGTCAAAAACTGTTATGATCCTCTTGCATAAACTCACAAAAAATATTGTTTGTAAATATTTCTTTACTGCATTTCATTTCTGTTCTAACTAATCCAAGTTTGGGAAAGAGTGTTTGAAAAGGTTAAGCATTTTGAGAGGGGGAGTAAATGTTTGAATGAGAAAAGTTTTTTATGAAAACATTCCTGCAAGTGGTTCATCAGGATCTAAATGTTAAATCATTCTAAGAATTGCTCTACAAGTGAACATCAGAAAATTTACTTTTGGGTAGAGAATGTGCAGGTTTAGCTAGGTTTTGATACTTAAGGACTCTGAGTGTTAAGAGAGCCAGGTGGAGAATCTGGAAGGAAGCCCAAAGACCCGTAAGACTGAAGATGCGAAGACTCGACACTTTAAGACTCGTCAACATCTGAGGGGGAGTCTGTTAGTGCATACATCTGTCGACTTCGTCTTGTATCGAGTCTTGTACTAGATATGTTAGATCAGGGCACGTTGTTCGAGAAAATAAATGAAAATAGGATGTGTTTATGGGAATTTCGCTTGAAGGAAGCCATTTCGCTTGAAATGACATTTGTCAGTTTCAAGCGAAATCAACATATAGTATTTCGCTTGAACTGATTCTGGACACTTTCAAGCGAGACCCCATCTCCTATATATAGGCTTCAAGCGAATTTATTTGAAAGAGTTCCTGAAATTCATACCGAAGTGCTGCCGGTTTGAATTCTGATTGTATTTAGTGTTATATCAATATACAAGGTGTTTAAAGTGATTTGCAAGCTGTGTTGAAGTCTGTTTCTTAGTTTCCGCATCTGAAACAGATTAGAACTTCTCTGAACGACTCATTCGGGTCATCACACGATCCTACAGAGATAAGCCCTCTAGATCCACAAAATTCATCTCTGTGATGAAAACTGCAAGCTATATAAGAAAAGGTTCTATAGTGTATTTGATTTCTATAATCACTAACACTAAAGGAAAAGAACTAAAAGACATTCCAGTAGTGTCACAGTTTTCAGATATCTTTCCAGAAGAATTACCAGGACTGCCTCCAGACAGAGAAGTTGAATTCAGAATTCACCTGCTACCAGGAACATCACCAATTGCCAAAGCACCTTACCGTTTGGCACCTACAGAAATGCAAGAATTGAAGAAACAATTAGATGAATTATTAGAAAAAGGATTTATACAGCCAAGTTCGTCGCCATGGGGAGCGCCGATACTGTTTGTTAAAAAGAAATATGGATCAATGCGTATGTGCATTGACTACCGTGAATTAAACAAAGTCACGATTAAGAATAGGTACCCATTACCGAGAATCGATGATCTGTTTGATCAACTACAAGGAGCTCGATTTTTCTCTAAAATCGATTTAAGGTCAGGATATCATCAGTTAAAGGTACAGGAAGAGGACATTCCTAAAACCGCATTTAGAACGAGGTATGGTCATTATGAATTTACTGTCATGCCATTTGGTTTAACCAATGCCCCAGCTGCATTTATGGACATGATGAACCGAATATGTAAGCCATATTTGGGTAAATTCATAATTGTCTTTATAGATGATATTCTAATTTACGCTAAGAGTAAAGAGGATCATGCAAAACATTTGCACGCACTTTTGAGTATATTAAGAAAAGAAAAACTTTATGCTAAGTTTTCAAAGTGCGAATTTTGGTTAGAACAGGTACAATTCCTTGGACACTTAGTCAATCATGAAGGAATTCATGTAGATCCAACAAAGATTGAGGCAATTACTAAATGGAAAACCCCTGAGTCACCAACCGAGGTTAGAAGTTTCTTAGGATTGGCCGGTTATTATAGAAGGTTTGTTCAAGATTTTTCTAGAATAGCCATTCCTTTAACTAAGTTAACCTGTAAATCTGTTAAGTTTGAATGGGGATTAAAACAAGAAGAAGCCTTTAGAATCCTTAAGCAAAGATTAACCCATACACCCATATTAGCATTACAAGAAGAAACTGAAGACTTTGTAGTCTACTGTGATGCTTCTAAATTAGGTTATGGATGTGTGTTAATGCAACGCCAAAAGGTTATAGCCTACGCATCTAGACAACTTAAAAATCATGAAGAGAATTATTCAACCCATGATTTAGAGTTAGGAGCTATAATTTTTGCTCTTAAGATTTGGAGACATTACCTTTATGGTAGTAAGTTTACCATATTCACTGATCATAAGAGTTTAGGGTATATCTTCAAGCAAAAAGAGTTAAATATGAGACAAAGACGCTGGATGGAGATGCTTAGTGATTATGATTGTGATATCCAGTATCATGAAGGAAAAACAAATGTAGTGGCAGATGCTTTAAGCCGAAAATATCATGAAAAACCAAAAAGGGTACGTTCTCTTAAATTAAATCTGCAAGTAGATTTAAATGATCAAATAAGAGAAGCACAAGAATCAGTGATCAAGGATGATTCTAAAAAATTAAAAGGTATGTTGAAAGAATTAAAACAAGGAACAGATGGAATTTGGAGATTCCATGAAAAGAGAATGTGGATACCTAAATTAGGAAATCTACGTCATCGTATACTAGAAGAGGCCCATAAGTCTAAATATACGATGCATCCAGGAAGTGATAAAATGTACCAGGATTTAAGGAAAAATTTCTGGTGGATAGGAATGAAGAAAGACATAGCAGCCTATGTTTCTAAATGTTTAACTTGTTCACAAGTTAAAGCTGAACACCAGAAACCCTCAGGTCTGTTACAACAATTAGAAATGCCAGTTTGGAAATGGGAATTGATAACAATGGATTTTGTTACTAAATTACCCAAAACCAAGAAAGGAAATAATACAATCTGGGTGATTGTAGATCGGCTAACCAAGTCCGCTCATTTCCTACCAATGAAAGAAGCCTTTAGCATGGAACAATTAGCTAAATTATATGTAAATGAAATTGTTTCTTTACATGGTATTCCTTTATCAATTGTTTCTGATAGAGATAGTCGATTTACCTCTCATTTTTGGTCAAGTTTCCAAAAGGCAATGGGAACTAAGTTAAAATTGAGCATAGCTTATCATCCTCAAATGGACTGACAAAGCGAAAGAACAATCCAGACAATGGAAGACATGCTTAGAGCTTGTGTAATTGATTTTGGAGGTAATTGGGACGATCACTTACCTTTAATAGAATTTTCTTATAATAATAGTTATCACACAAGTATCAATGCTGCACCATTCGAAGCACTTTATGGACGAAAGTGCCGAACCCCAGTCTGTTGGGCAGAAATTGGGGAAAAGCAACTATCTGGACCTGAGATTGTGCAAGAAACAACCGACAAGATTATTCAAGTCAAGGAACGACTAAAAGCAGCACGTGATCGACAGAAAAGCTATGCTGATAACCGACGCAAGCCATTAGAATTTCGAGTAGGAGATAAAGTCTTGTTAATAGTCTCTCCTTGGAAAGGAATAGTAAGATTCATCAAACGGGGAAAGCTAAGTCCCAGGTATGTTGGACCTTTTGAGATTATTAGAAGAATATGACCTTTAGCCTATCAGCTACAACTGCCAGAGGAAATGGCAGGAATACATGATGTGTTTCATGTATCTAATCTCAAAAAGTGTTTAGCTGATGAATCACTAATAGTACCTCTTAAGGATATAGAGGTAAATGAACAACTCAAGTTTGTAGAAAAGCCTCTACAGATTGAAGACAGAAAAGTCAAGAATCTCAAACACAAAAGACTAGTTCTAGTCAAAGTGAAGTGGGACTCCAAAAGAGGACCTGAGTACACATGGGAGCTTGAATCAGAAATGCAAAAGAAATATCCGCATTTGTTTCAATAGATCTCGAGGACGAGCTCTAAAACAATGTGGGGAGAATGTAACAACCCTCGGTAAAACCAACACCCTCATAATATTTCCGACACCTTGGTATAT
This sequence comes from Helianthus tuberosus, assembly GCA_030545235.1. Lineage (NCBI taxonomy): Eukaryota > Viridiplantae > Streptophyta > Magnoliopsida > Asterales > Asteraceae > Helianthus > Helianthus tuberosus. The sequence goes on along the minus strand of CM060411.1, from coordinate 161,979,982 downwards.
TGTAAAATGTCCCATTATGTCTTATAATACACCCCGTATGTGAAAACCGAGCTCGAAATATATTATAGCATATAAAATAAATTAAAAACATGAAATATTAAGCTCAGGCGGGCCGCGTAGACCCACCCCATGCTTTTACGCGGGCGGTATCAAGGCTGGAATCAGACTCCGCTGATTTCTTTAGTTCAAGCGGGCTGCGTAAGCTTAAGCTTACATTGACGCGGGCCGCGAGAGATCATTAAACACGGAGACATCCTGAGCCGACATCGTGGCGGACCTACACATCGACTCAGCCAAGCTATTCTGTTGACCAGGGTTGACGCGGGCCGCGTAACCCTGGCCTGTGCTTTACGCGGGCCGCTTGAGAGTCGGGTTTTGCAACTATAAATAGAACGCATCAGTTTTCGTTTTCCGTCGCTCATTCTCAATTCTCAAATCACAATTTCTGTAGAAGAGGCATTATAGTCGGGTATTATACCCCTAATTAGCGAGGTTCTGCTCAGTTGTAAGTATTATAACCCCAGTTTCGGAATAGTTACACTGCCCGATTGATTTAGGGTTCCGTAACAACTGTCGTGGTTCTGCCCAACGTAGTTGTTGGAATGCCGTCTCGGGGAGGGTATCATTAATATTTTCAAAGGGTTATGATACTAACCAATGTACATTTGTATAAATTATAGATTATATCCAGGAAACCCTTACGAGAAGCCTAAGATAGCAATGTGAGTTTATCCTCTTTTTGATAACCTTTTTGGAATATTTTACAAACCTTAAATGTTTTACAATGCGATTAAGCGGTGATTGAGTCTTTGTAGTTCTTCAATTACTGCCGGTATGTTGGGGTTTTGTATACAAAATTTACTACACTGTGAGTAGTAAGTCAAGGTTGACAGTACGTTACCATTGGACAATGAGTTAGCCAATGTGTAATATGACCCACAAGTCAGTGGATTGATAGTACCAAATGGAGTAATTGTGTAGACATAAACAATGTGATCGCTCTCAATACTGTTTTAATTGATAAAATGTTTCTTGATTAAACTGGGATTCACTCACCAGTATTTCCGACTGACAAATGTTTTTAAAACGCGTTTCAGGTAACCAAATGTGACAGCCAATTAGTAAAAAGCCAGCTGGAGAGCACTGAAGGCTTGGGAAAAATGTGGCTATAAAAGTTACCTAATAAACGATGTTTTAAATTCAATAAAATAGGGTTTATCCCTATAAGTGTATTGTAATAAGAAACTTGGGTTTTGCCCATGTTATTATTAATATCAAATCTGGTGGTTTTACTCTGATAAACATTTCCTAACTACGGTCCTGATGAAAAATTCCGCTGCCAAATTAGACAAACATTGCGATACCACCGAACTGGCTCGCGACTGCCCGTTCCCGGGAATAAGGGATCGGGGGTGGCGACAAAAGGCGCATAGACTCACCAAGTATATCACCACCAAGATCTTCATCAACATCACTTTCGTTGGTAATCACCTTCTCTTTGTGTTCCGACTACAAAAACATAATATTCAAAAATACCGACAATGTTAACTTCAAGATTAACTAATAAGCTCGTATTAGTTAAATAATTAAGAATAAGCATAATAACACTAACCGCAAGCAGTAAATCAAATCCATCATCTCCGTAAATAGGATCATCCAACACAACAACGTCAACCTTCTTGAAATACATTTGAGTACCAGTTTCATGATTAAAAACAGACAACTCAAAAGTCTCGTATCCAGCCATTGTAAAAATAAAAGTTGTCCGAGTATCTAATGCAAGATCCCTAATCAGCTTAGACCATCCATCAGTGAAAGCACATTTGTCTGACAACGCCTCCATCTTCACATTCCAAAACCTATCACCCACATAAAGAGTTGCTGATCCACCTTTATAACTGCTGCCGTAGAACTGTCCCCAGAATTTGTCCGCCATGAGCTGTACAGTTGTTACAAACTAACTTAAAAAAATATGCAAAAAAAATGACATACAAAAAGGTGATTATTTCATATATAGTACTTACAATGAAATCATCATCATCTCTAATAGAAGTGATAAAAGAGTTATCCAAAACACATGACTTAAAGACATCGAGATACCATGTAGATGGTCCAAGAGTGTTGAACAACAGATAATCATTTTTTTGTAAACCAATGTCGATAACAACTTTAACAAACCCATCACCTAAAACAGGACCCAACACATCTTTTTCAATTTTGACAATTCATAAGTTGTCAGCATCAAAAATTTTAACACGGTCACCATATGGCAATTGTTCTCCCCACAGTAATGTGGCAAAATCATACGGTATTTCCTATAATTTGAAACAAAAGACATATAAGTATCAACATAATTTTTAGTAAACATAATAATAAAAAATGCATACCACTTTTCCCGGATGATGAACATCGATTAACTTCAAGAAAGAACAATTATTGCTATTTGGATACATATCTGTAAAAGTAGTATCAAACTTTTTTTAGACCAAACAATAAAATCATAACATGATGGATCTGAGTTTGGTTTTGATTGTGTTTTTACGTTTGAATTAGATGAAGATGGATGAGTTGTGCAGCGGAATTAAGATGGAAACAAACTTTGTACACAATCAAACGAGAGAATTGCTTTGATCAAACATTTTTCACAAAGAACCGAAGGATTAAATTTATTTCAATTACGATTACAATGCAATGTTGAATACAAACTCCCCCTCAGCCAGAGCTCAGTGTTTGTTCGTGCAGGAAAACAATTTTGCAAAGAGCTGATAGAACAGTACAAAGCACTGTTCTATTTATAGGCACGGGCAAACCACTGAAGCATCTAAGCTGACGTCACCATGAAAGTGACATCTAACCTCCTAACAAACTCTAACCTCTGATCAATACAAACACTGCTATGCTAACTACTGCTATTACATTTCATTACATAAAAGACATCTAATAACTGCTGCACCCTTCCACTGCTGTGAACCCAACAATACTTGTCCGGATCAGCAGTGCTTGACTCAAGGCAGTAGATTGAACAGCAGAGCTTTAGTATTTCATCAGGCCTTTACTTGATCAGCAGTTTGTAGGTCAGCAGTTTGTACGATCAGTAGATAGGAGGTCAGCAGATGTTGAAACCACTTTCAAGGGGAGAGACTTGTATGTAACATCTGCTTATTCTGGATCCACTGCTCTGATCCAGTTTTGGCTTTAATTATCTGTTCCTTTGATAGGGTTCAATCCCAACAATCTCCCCCTGGAACAGATAATGCCAAAACCCTTCATTATTGTGGAACTTTATTGCCTCATCAACAGTTCTCTTATCTGACCTTTAAGTTGTAGCTCAAAGTCTAGGGCATCTGTGTCATCTTCATCCCTACCAAGTGGAAGATCAAGGAGATCCTGCATATCGTCAAGACTCAGGCCAAGAGCTTGTTCCCTTGTTATTTTCTTTACTTCTCCACCAGACCTAAACATGGTCAATACATGGGTCTGTTTGTCAGTTTCCCACTTTAGTACTTTTGAGCCTGGTGGGTTTCTTGGGAGATTTTTATTGGACGAGGTGTTAGGAGATGCAGGCCTATTCATGACTGTCTGAGCAGTACTTGCAGGTTGATTTAGGCCAAGCGTATCAGCTATCATTTCTTTAATACCTTCCTTTACAAGCTCATCTCCTGCCATTAGCTCTGCCACTGTTTCTATAACCAACCGTTTTTGTGGCCTTCTTTTAAAGATGGCTGCACCAGCTGGAGCAGTGGCTCTCCTGATTTGCAGCTTTGATGGTCTCTTAGAAACCTCTGCCTCAAGATAGTCAGGGTTTTGAGGAACTGTGGGATCTTTCTTTCTTAGTTCCTCCAACCTTTTGTAGGTGGCCCTGACTACATCTTCTTTCCATCTTGCCACTTGATGTTTAGACCCATAATCAGCAGCAACTAACACCTCTTTCATTCTCTTCAGCTCAAGTGATTTTTCAGGCACATTCTTTTTGTACTTTGACCATTCTGGAGGAGTGTGTTTGACCTTATTCTTTGTTTGACCTTATTCTTTATCATTTCTTGAATCCTGGCTGCTTCTTGCTCAAGCTCAGGGATGGTCCACTCCTTGTACATGTGCTTTTCTCCCTTGTACTTCTTTGTTGCCATGATGTTTTCAATGTAATCTTTTCTCAGAGTTTCATCTGCTCTTTCTGAAATTTGTTGACATACATTTTTTGCAAATTGTTCCAAGGATCTGACTTGTGTGAGCAAGTATTGATAATTCTGCTGAATTTCTCTATCAGATTTCCCATGTGTATTTCTTTTTGAGATATCCTCTGTTTGCTTAGCCTTGATTTTCAAATATTCTTCAATATTCTTAGGCCTGGGATATCCTTCAACAGATGGCAATTTCCTTTTAGCAGGGTCATCCTCATAGTAGAAAGATTTGATTTCTTCTCTGACAGCTATAAGTTCAAGAGGGAATTGAACACCTGCAGGAGCTAAGGGCTTTTGAACTTGAGCTGATGAGAGAGGAACAGGTTTGGGTATTGTAATAAGTGATAGAGATTTTGAAGATGTTGGTGGTGGTGATGGTGAATCATCATCTGGTATGAAAAACCTTCTCCTTTTTATTTTAGGAGAGACAGATGATGTTTTGGGTGGATCAGTGGTGGTGATTTGAGTGGCAGTGGTTTGTGATTGACTAACAGCTGTTGAAACAACTGGTGCTTCAACCACTATTGTCATTACAGCAGATGTTGTAACATCTGCTGTCTTATGCTTTTTGGCAGGAGGCGATGGTGGTGGTGGTAAAGCAGTGGTTGTGGTGTGTGTTGAAGTGGTGTGTGTTGAAGTGGTAACAGATGTTGACACCTCTGAAGTATCAGCAGTAGTTGATACAGCAGGAGCTATAACAGCTGTTTGGATGGAGGATTGATGCTGTAGGCTTTTGGATGATGGTTTTGAAGTATGCTTTGTGAGTCTGGATGGTGTGGACTTAGGTTTCCTCACTTTTTTAGTGGGATTTCTTTTTGGCACAGGATTTTGAACATCCTTTAGCCCAGAACAACCCTGCGCATTCAGCTCCATTTAAGCTCTTTTCTCCTCATTCCACCTTGAAATATCCTTTGCCGCTCTATCCTTTTTTACACTTGCTACTCCTTCATCAAGTGCTTCTTGGGTAGCATCAACCTTTTTGCTACCATCTAGCAAAGGAATTTTTCTGGTCATAGTATCCTTTTCTGGTTCGATGTAAAGGCCATCATCTATCCCCTTCCTTATCCACTCCTGAATTTTCTCCCCCTTTTTGGCATTATCTGGGGGAGTTTATCAATAAAGAGAACAGTAGGAGGAGCAGTGCCAGTGGTGTTCAATAGATGGGCCTTGAGAGCCTTGATGTCTGCTTGTGTGTTCTTGAACCTAGACTCCAGGATGTTTCTCAGCTTTTGTACATGTATTTCATGTTGCTGATCAGCCATTTTCTTTTGTTGTTGGAGAAAAGGTTGAAATAGATTCCAGAGCTCATTTGTAGCAGGTGCTTGTGGTGGAGCAGGTGCTTGAGGTGGAACAGCAGTGGATTGCATCTTTTGTACTGTCAACAACTGTTGTAGCATGTCTTTGATAGCTGCAACATCTGTATCCAGTTTGTCAACTCGTTCCGTCAAATCCAGATATTTTAAACCATCACCCAATTTAATGGGATCATCTGATTTCCCACTAGCAGTGGTTTTATCAGTGGTTGAGGTAGGGAGTATACTCCAAACATTAACCACTGATGCCCCTTTTTCTTGGTACTGGGGTCTTCTTCCTTCAACACTTGACATCCTTTTGATGTTGCCAGTGGTTAAAACAAATCCACTGGTGGATGTCAGAGGTGCTATGGAAGGAATTGCCTCCAAGGAAGTCTTATTGATGTAACCACTGTCAAAATGTAAACCAGTGGGTTCAACATTTGTAGTGGCTGCTTCACTTGGATTACAACCGAGAGTTACTTGTAACTCAAGGGGTGTAACCTCCTCAGGTTGTGTTGGTGGGTTAGCAAAGATTGGTACATCAGACCCAGTCATTTGTTGTGGCATGTTCTCATTGATAGGTGATTGAGAAGGACTGGTTTGTGCCTGGTTCAAATCAATTGCTTCCAACAAAAATCTAGTTGGTTGAGGAATTGTGTATGTGAGGTTTGGTGTAAGAAGAGAATTTGCCTCGGGCATTGGGCTGTGGATGATGGAAGCGAGTGATTCCAGAGCATCATATTGTGGAGTCCCTATGTGTACAATCTGTTCTTTTTTAGAAGAATCAGGAGGAGTTTCGGTTATGGGTTGAGATATTTGTACCAACTGCTGTGAGGAAGAAACAGCAGTGGTTTCTAGTGACTTTTGTGCTGTCACTGGCAGTTGCTCTGGTATCTCATCCTCCAGAGGTGCCTTTTTGATGGGTTTGGGGGGGGGGGTTTGAGTTTTTCTTTTTGTTGGCTTTTTGGTGATTGTAGGTGTGGGTTTCAAAGCAGTTGTTTTGCTACTTTTATCACCTTGAGCAGTGGACTCAGCAGCAGATACCTGAGGAGCAGTGGTAGCTGCTAAATTCTGCTCAGGCACCTCTGCTTGTGTTTTGCAAGGTGTTGACATTCTTGTAAACGTTTCAGCAGTTAAGCTGTGCATTTGTAAAGAGTCACATTGGTTTATTTCAGAAATATCATTCTTACTGAATTTCTTTGCAAAATAATAACTTAGAAATCTTGGAAACAGTAAGAATGATTTTGTTTCAACATTTTTAACCAGATCATTAAAAATTTCGCGAGAATAATTAAAATTTTCTTCTTGAAGAATAGCATATCCCAGATTTTGAATTTTTAATGGTATTTCATTAAAAGCAGTGGTTTTGTTTGAAACACACATTAGAAGGGTATGAAATAAAAACCTTGTTGCAGAAGGGAAGTAACCTTTTTGTAAGGTGTCCTTTTGCACTTCTGCATTATACCCTCTTTCCAGAAAATCATTTTTAACTCGTTTTTGGGAAAAGTAATTTTACCTTCCTGATCGTCGAGTTGAAAGACCTCTGAGATGGATTGTGGTGTAATCTTGACGGCTTTACCCTTTAGAGAATAGTGTGCGATAAAGTGTCGTATATATTAGGTGTATATTTTAAGCCCTTTTTAACACTTATTTTAGCCAAGTTTTAAATTTATAAAACACGATATTTCACTAACACTAAACACACATATGGGCAAGTGCACCCATCGTTGAGTGTAGTATAGCGTTGGTAAGATACCGAGGTCGTCCAAGGACACAAGAGCTTTTAATACTGGTTTATCCTCAACGTCTAATCAAAATAAAAGTTTAGAAAAATGTTTTAAACTAAGAAAAATAAAAACTAACTAAAATGCTGAAAATAAAAATAAAAAGAAAAACAGATAGACAAGATGAATCACTTGGTTCCGACTCGTATCTAGTATAACCTTTGATTATTTCCGCACTTTTGCACATAATTAAGAGATTATCTTAGTTATTGTAGTAGGCCCCTCTTTTGAAGGTGACGTTACCCTCACCCCAGTAGTTTGAGTCAGCAAGGATACAATCCTAAAAGGGTGGATTATTGGAAGATAATGAATTAAGTTATTAATGCAGTATTGTGGTAGGCCCCGCTTTTGGCGGTGACGTTACCCTCGGCTAAGTAGTCTGAGTCAGCAGGGATACAGTCCTAAATAGACGGGTTATAGTATTAATAGTAGTTAACTTATGAGGGGATCAAAGAGTTTGGACCCCCGCCATCCAATACCGTGAAGTATTGAAGGAGGTCCTACTAAATTTGACCCAGGTCCATTGCAGGACCTCTAAACGCTGAACAATGGCAAGACCTTTACCAAACCATTCCCTTAACCCCCGACCAGGTAGCCAACATACCTCCATATAGACCGTGGAGATATGAATGGTGAAAATCTTTTATTTTATATAGACAGTAAAATAATGCCAAGACACCACGGACAAATGATAAGGAAAGATCACCTTCAACATAAGTAACTAGTTATTAAAGTCATTAATACAAAACCAAATAAAAAGTGCAAAAGATTAGAAATAAAAAGTATTATACTAGACACTTTGTCTTCACCAAGTGATGTAAGAGACTTAGGCAAACATGGCCTTGATTGTCAAGAACTCTTACGATCAATCTTGGATCCGAGACGACTCACACACTCTACGATGGACAATGGATGATGGTGGTGGATGATGGTGGTGGGTGGTGGATGAAGTGTGAGAGAGGTGGTGTGCCAAGGGATGAGATGAAATGAATCCAAGCACTCCTATTTATAGGCTGAACAGAGAGCTGGGCACGGCCCCGTGTCCGCTGGGCACGGCCCCATGCCTGTCTGACACTCTCTCTCCTCATTAATTGTAATTCGCAATTACAATAAATGCGCCAGCTGTACTTTCGACACGCCCCCGTGTCCGCTGGGCACGGCCCGTGGTGGGCAATAGAAGCTTCTATAGGTTTGTCTTTTCTGCTGCTTCTTGGGCACGGCCCCGTGCTGGCTGAGCACGGGGCGTGTTCAGTCTTCTGACTTCTCTATTTTGCTTTGGAAGGTGCCGTTGAGGGGTCGGGCAGTCCACTAATGTTCCTTTTCTTGTATTTATGTTGGATTTAGCTGTCTTTTTGCTTCTTTTGCGTTTTTGAGCTCATTTAATCCTGAAAATACAAAAGGAAGACAAAAACACTCTTTTTCCAATATTAGTACTTAAAAAGGGTTAGTTTTATGCCTTATTTGATGTAATTTATATGTTGCATTTTGCACACATCAAATACCCCCACACTTGAACTTTTGCTTGTCCTCAAGCAAAACTCTTTAATATGTGGCTTACACTCCCAGATGGAATGGGTAGAAGAGAAGGTTTTGGGCTTGTCGTAGAGTGTCGGGATTTCCAAGATCTTTTTGGGTTTTATTTTTATCTATTTACACTCCTATTCGTAATGATTTATTTAGAACTTTTCATAGGAGAAATTACTTATTTGGGCATAACATGCCTTTTTAAAATTCCATTTATATACAAGTTCACATACCTCACGGGAGAAATCACTCACACTCGGCCGAAGGTGTATTTTTAGTGAATCACTCGAGAGCGGCATGGAACTTATTCCTACCATAGGCTTGCCAAGCAATCAATCCTCCTCCTTTTTAACTTTTATACCTTTGTAAATATCAAGAGGACTTTGTGGGTTAAGGGTTAGGCTTGGGTTAAAGGTAGGTGGTTGGGATAGTGGTTAGTGGTTAGTAGAAAAAGGGCGAAAAGCGTAACAAGTGTCGGTTTTCGTAAGACTTTCTATTTTTTTGTAACTTTTTATTTTGATGAAGCTTTTATTTAAACAAAGTTATTTTTGATGAACTTGTTTGTTTATTTTCTTTTTGCTTCATCATCAACACATTTTTTTTTTGATTTTTTTTTTTTGATCATACGAAAAACCGAACTTGTTACTAAAACAAAGGGTTAAAAATGAAAAAGGTTTTGGTGGGTAAAAGGGTTTTTGGTTTGGGTGATGAAATGAAAAGGTTTAGGCTCAAAGGGGCTAACTAGGGGGATTTTTGGGTAGGTGGTAAAAGAAAAAGAAAAATAATGGTGTAGAAATAAAAAGGGTTAGTCCTAATGCCTCCATCATTTACTTACTCGGGTTTAAGTTGATAAGGACCGGGAATGTATCGTCATGGCAAGTTCTAGAGTTGTAAGAACCAAGCGGCTATTCACACAAGAAACGAAAGATGAGTATTTAGTCTAATGATATGTAATTATATGCTCAATAAAGGCTCAAAACTCACTTTTGTGGGAATGGGTTTTATGTGATCAAGTATATATAATCAAATTTTAACTAAGTTTGTCATGCCTTTTCATAATTTTCTTATGTTGGTTCTTTTTATCACTACGCTATCGGTTGTAAATTCGTAAAAATATAACCTTTTTGAGAACTTGAATTTCCCGAGTTAAACCTAGACAAGTAAAAAAAATGAAATTTTTGAAAAAAATTTGGGGTGATTAGCGGTTCCAATAGAGTTTTGTGTAAGGCTTGTATTTAGGACTTGCAAAATTCAAGGTTTTAGCATCCCCCCCACACTTAAATTACACATTGTCCTCAATGTGTCCCAAAAATAAATTTTTAGGTTGATTAGATGTGTAAGATAGTGTTTAAAAAGCAAAAATTTGTGTTACTGGGCACTGAACACGGCCCCGTGTTATCCGGGCACGACCCCGTGTTCAAGTGCCAGTAACAAAATTGAAATAAGAGATACAGAAGTCTGGACACGGGGGCGTGTTGGGTGAACACGGCCCGTGTCCAGGTACCTGAACTGGGCGTTTTTCTGCAGGTGGTTCAGCACGGGGCCGTGTTGGTTGGGCACGGCCCGTGTTGAACCTTCTGGACTGGAGAGAATTGTCGGGTTGCCTTGTTCTTGTGCATGAGTTCATTTTTCTCGTTCGTCTTTTCATCCTTTACCACCATGAGTGTGTTTTATTCCTGAAAATTAAAACTAACTAGAAAACATAAAAATTAATCTAAATTAAACTAAGGATAGTTCCGTGGAATGCCTCCATGGTGCGCCACGTTTATAAGGGTCCTTGGCTAGACCCAAAGCCTGGTCATATGTTACCCAAGTGGGATGTATTGCATCCCATGTTACACCGTCGGAGAGCGTCATCCAAGCTTGAGTCTATGACCTTCATGTAGTTGACCGGATCTTCTTCCTCTACTCGCTTTCCACATTCAAATTTCACTTCCTCATCCCCAAACTTCAATGTTAGAGTTCCGTCATTCATATCCACCAATGCTTGAGCGGTGGCTAGAAATGGCCTCCCGAGGATGAGAGGGACATCGGTGTCTTCTTCCATGTCTAGGATGACAAAGTCGGTTGGAAAGACGAATTTGTCAACCTTGACTAGCAGATTTTCGGCGACACCTTGTGGGAATTTGACGGACCTATCGGCGAGTTGTATGCTCATCTTTGTAGGGCTTGTTGTTCCTAGGCCGAGTCGCTTGAACATTGATGTGGGCATGAGGTTGATGCTAGCCCCAAGATCAGTTAAAGCATTTCGGACGGGGGACTTCCCAATCGAGCAAGGGATTGTGAAGCTCCCGGGGTCGATTTTCTTTTGTGGAAGTTTGTTGAGTACTAAAGCTGAGCATTCTTCGCCTAAGTTAACTAATTGCAATGATTCAATTTTCCTTTTGTGAGTGAGGAAATCCCTCATGAATTTTGCATATTTAGGCATTTGGGTTAGGACCTCAATAAAAGGAATATTAACATGCAATTGTTTTAGTAAACTTTCGAACTTTGCGAATTGCTCATCGGTCTTTTGACGATTTAACCTACCGGGGTACGGAATTGGAGGAGTCTTGGTGGGCTCTTGATTTGGTGTAGAAGCCTTTTCTGGCGCAGGAGGAGTCACAGGCTGGCTAGAATGGCTTCTTTCATTTTGCGGCAATGGAGCATCCTCGGGACCCACGGTTCGATTTCTTAATGTGATGAGATGTACTTGTGCCTTCGGGTTTGTTTCGGTATTACTAGGTAACGCGCCTTGTGGTCTCTCGGAGAAATTTTGAGCTAGTTGATTTAATTGTTTTTCAACGTTTTGAATGCTAGCTTGTTGATTTCTGAAATTCGATTCCAATTGGTGAAATCGATCCGAGTTTTTCTTTTCAGTGTCAGAGATGAGGCGAGATACAGTATCTTCAAGCCTTTCTCTTCCACCTTGTTGTTGAGAGAAATTTTGCGGTTGTTGAAAGTTAGTTCGTTGGTTTTGTTGGTTACTACTATTGCCGGGATCTCTCCAACCAAGATTTGGGTGGTTACGCCATCCTTGGTTGTAGGTACCCGTTGGAGGACCCGACGGCCTAGGTCTATTATCAATGTAGTTTACCGTTTCTGCTTGTTCATCTAATTCTTTCATACAACTCCAATTTTCATGTGACCCACCACACCCTTCACAAGCCATAACCGAGGCCGTTTTTGTCATTTCTAGCCTTTTGATTTTTGAAGAGAGGGCCTCGATTTGGGCTTGTAAAGAGGTGCTTTCATCAACCTTATGGGCGCCCGGGGCAATAGATTTATTACCTCAGGGAGTGTGCCATTGAAAATTGGTTTGAGCAATTTCCTCAATTTGGTTATATATTTCATTTGGGCGACGATTACCTAAGAGTCCCCCGGAGCTTGAATCAAGTGTTTGTCTTGTGTGTGGCAACAACCCATTGTAGAAAGTGGATACTTGTTGCCACACCGCTAGACCATGATGAGGACACTTTCTTAAAAGCTCCTTGAATCTTTCCCAAGTTTCATATAAGGATTCCCCATCCTCTTGTGAGTATGTATTAATTTCAGTCATTAATTTAGCCGTTTTAGCAGGAGGGAAATACTTATATAAAAACTTTTGGGCAAGTTCATCCCAAGTGTTTACCGATCCAACTGGGAGGGTGTTAAGCCAAGCCTTAGCTCGGTCTTTTAGTGAAAATGGAAACATTCGAAGGCGGATGGCGTCATTTGATGCTCCATTGATCCGAAAGGTATCACATATTTCTAAGAAGTTAGTAATATGTAGATGGGGATCCTCGTCCGCAAGCCCGTGGATGGTTGCAAAGTTTTCGAGCATTTGTATCAAATGCGGCCGAAGTTCGAAGTTGTTGGCCTCGACATTCGGTGCATTGATAGCGGCACCAAGATTGCCTACGGTAGGCCGTAGGTAATACATGAGGGTACGTTGGTCCGCCATTGGAAGTGGGTCCCCCGAAGCTTTCTCTTGATTTTTAGCTTTTAGTCTTTTTCTGAGAAAGCGCTCGGGTTCTTCTAGGGGTTCTTTTATGTCTCTACTAGAACTGGAGCTCATGCACTACGTAGGAGGTTCAAATGTGGCGCCTGGATTCCAAGTCCTGCAACAAAACAGAAAAGAACGCTGGTCAGAATGTTCACCACGGCCCCGTGCTCAGTGAACACGGCCCGTGGTCAGAAGTACAGTAATCGTTTTCTGTATCCCAGTTACTGGGAGTTGGACACGACCCCGTGTTGCACCGACACGGCCCCGTGTTCAGCTCTCTGTAACTCAGAAAATAAAAACTGCTAGTGATGATGCTGGGCACGGCCCGTGTCTGACCGGGCACGGCCCATGCTGAGCTTTGCAGAAGCTGAAAAACTAAGAAAATCCTAAAAATTAAAAAGAAAAAAATAAAGGATGATTAGGCCGTTGATTCCTAACTTTCTTAAAATCCTTGTGTCCCCGGCAACGGCGCCAAAAACTTGATGTGCGATAAAGTGTCGTATATATTAGGTGTATATTTTAAGCCCTTTTTAACACTTATTTTAGCCAAGTTTTAAATTTATAAAACACGATATTTCACTAACACTAAACACACATATGGGCAAGTGCACCCATCGTTGAGTGTAGTATAGCGTTGGTAAGATACCGAGGTCGTCCAAGGACACAAGAGCTTTTAATACCGGTTTATCCTCAACGTCTAATCAAAATAAAAGTTTAGAAAAATGTTTTAAACTAAGAAAAATAAAAACTAACTAAAATGCTGAAAATAAAAATAAAAAGAAAAACAGATAAACAAGATGAATCACTTGGTTCCGACTCGTATCTAGTATAACCTTTGATTATTTCCGCACTTTTGCACATAATTAAGAGATTATCTTAGTTATTGTAGTAGGCCCCTCTTTTGAAGGTGACGTTACCCTCACCCCAGTAGTTTGAGTCAGCAAGGATACAATCCTAAAAGGGTGGATTATTGGAAGATAATGAATTAAGTTATTAATGCAGTATTGTGGTAGGCCCCGCTTTTGGCGGTGACGTTACCCTCGGCTAAGTAGTCTGAGTCAGCAGGGATACAGTCCTAAATAGCCGGGTTATAGTATTAATAGTAGTTAACTTATGAGGGGATCAAAGAGTTTGGACCCCCGCCATCCAATACCGTGAAGTATTGAAGGAGGTCCTACTAAATTTGACCCAGGTCCATTGCAGGACCTCTAAACACTGAACAATGGCAAGACCTTTACCAAACCATTCCCTTAACCCCCGACCAGGTAGCCAACATACCTCCATATAGACCGTGGAGATATGAATGGTGAAAATCTTTTATTTTATATAGACAGTAAAATAATGCCAAGACACCACGGACAAATGATAAGGAAAGATCACCTTCAACATAAGTAACTAGTTATTAAAGTCATTAATACAAAACCAAATAAAAAGTGCAAAAGATTAGAAATAAAAAGTATTATACTAGACACTTTGTCTTCACCAAGTGATGTAAGAGACTTAGGCAAACATGGCCTTGATTGTCAAGAACTCTTACGATCAATCTTGGATCCCGAGACGACTCACACACTCTACGATGGACAATGGATGATGGTGGTGGATGATGGTGTTGTGATGGTGGTGGGTGGTGGATGAAGTGTGAGAGAGGTGGTGTGCCAAGGGATGAGATGAAATGAATCCAAGCACTCCTATTTATAGGCTGAACAGAGAGCTGGGCACGGTCCCGTGCCTGTCTGACACTCTCTCTCCTCATTAATTGTAATTCGTAATTACAATAAATGCGCCTGCTGTACTTTTGACACGCCCCCGTGTCCGCTGGGCACGGCCCGTGGTGGGCAATAGAAGCTTCTATAGGTTTGTCTTTTCTGCTGCTTCTTGGGCACGACCCCGTGCTGGCTGAGCACGGGGCGTGTTCAGTCTTCTGACTTCTCTATTTTGCTTTGGAAGGTGCCGTTGAGGGGTCGGGCAGTCCACTAATGTTCCTTTTCTTGTATTTATGTTGGATTTAGCTGTCTTTTTGCTTCTTTTGCGTTTTTGAGCTCATTTAATCCTGAAAATACAAAAGGAAGACAAAAACACTCTTTTTCCAATATTAGTACTTAAAAAGGGTTAGTTTTATGCCTTATTTGATGTAATTTATATGTTGCATTTTGCACACATCAATGGCTATTACAGTGTCTCCTTGTTTTTCAAGGGTTGCATTCTTCCAGAACTCTCTTTGGGTTGTCAAGTAAATTGGTGCATCCGCTGTTAACAAAGTTTTGTACTTTGATGCAGATATGGTAGCAAGGATGGAATCGAAAGCAACTGTAGTACCGGGTTTTGTGAGGAGACCCAGAAGATTGTGAGATGGTTTGTGTGGAATTTCAGTGGGTTTAGCCTTTTGAGAGGCTTATTTCGAAGATGATTTGGAAGTGGGTTTTGCAGATGATTTCGATTTTGTCATTTTGAAGATGGTGATCGAAGAAGATGGTGAAGAAATTTGATGAAATGAGAAGAAGAAACTGTTTTGAGAAGAGAATTTTTAAGAATTCAATTCGACAGTAAAACCCTGTTTTGGGTTGTGAAAGGGGGGTTTATAGAGAAAAAGTGAATGCTGACGTGGCAGTGGTTACAAAAGTTCTGATCACTATGTACTTCTCACATGCCAACCTCTGATGAAATGAAGGACAGTACTTTTATGAAAGTTACTGATGAAAGCAGTGGTTACAACGGTAACAAATGGAAGCAGTGGATGATTTTCACTATCAGTGGATAGCATATCAGTGGATAATACACTGCTTTTGAACAACAGAGTTTATCAAGAGAACAGGGGATGGCTTTCAGCAGTGAACAGACATTTGAAGTAGAGCAGACTTTTGAACAAGCAGTGGTTATGACAGACTTTTAAGGATTTTAACAAAAACTGCATTTTTAACTATTTTTAAGGGTGGATTTTTTATTTTCTGAAAGCATTTTAATGCTTTTATTCATAGAAAAACAAGATGTTGCTTGTTATTCCATGTTTAGCATGCCAATCCTAGAGACCAAACTTTCAAAAGTGGCTGTATCTAATGCTTTTGTGAGCACATCTGCCAGCTGGTCTTTAGTTGGAACATGATGCAGAGAAATCAAACCTTTTTCATAGTAATCCCTCACAAAGTGATGTCTGATGTCGATGTGTTTGGTGGTTGAATGAGAAACTGGATTTTTGATCTGGCTATCCAAACATGAGTGGTGTCTTTAAGGCAGTGATACCAAAATCCAGCAACTGATTTTGAAGCCACATGAGTTGGGCTGTACAGCTTGCAGCAGCAATGTATTCAGCTTCAGCAGTGGATGTTGAAACAGCTGCTTGCTTTTTGCTTTGCCAAGAAACCAAGCAATCGCCTAGAAACTGGCACCCTCCTGAAGTGGACTTCCTTGTGGTGTTGCATCCAACAAAGTCACTGTCTGAAAAGCCTGAAAGCTTGATATTCCCATTAGCTGGATACCAGATACCAAGTGTGGGAGCACCTTTTATGTATCTGAAGATCCTTTTTACAGCAATGAGGTTTGATTTTCTGGGAGCTGATTGACTTCTTGCACAGACACATGTGGCAAACATGATGTCTGGTCTAGATGCAGTTAGATATAGTAAAGACCCAATCATGCTTCTATAAAGTGTTTGGTCAATCAGCTCATCCTTTTCACCAGACATGACAAGCTTATTTGTTGCCATGGGTGTGCTGCATGGCTTACAATCATTCATATCAAATTTATTCAAAAGTTCTTTAGCATATTTGCTTTGATGAATGAAAGTTCCATTTTGCATTTGCTGAACTTGGAGACCAAGAAAGCATTGCAACTCACCCATTGCACTCATTTCAAACTCAGCTTTCATGAGTTCCCTAAACTCTTCACACATTTTATTACATGTGCTTCCAAAAATAATGTCATCCACATAAATTTGGACAATCATTAAATCCTTTCCTCTCCATATTAGAAATAGTGTTTTATCAATGGTACCTCTTTTGAAACCATTTGAGAGTAGAAAGGTGGAAAGAGTTTCATACCAGGCCCTAGGTGCTTGTTTCAGGCCATACAAGGCTTTATTTAGCCTGTAGACATGATCTGGATAAAATGGATCCTCAAAACCTAGAGGTTGACAAACATACA
Source organism: Helianthus tuberosus (assembly GCA_030545235.1). Taxonomy (NCBI): domain Eukaryota; kingdom Viridiplantae; phylum Streptophyta; class Magnoliopsida; order Asterales; family Asteraceae; genus Helianthus; species Helianthus tuberosus. The sequence goes on along the minus strand of CM060411.1, from coordinate 161,963,100 downwards.
CCTCTTCTTGAATTGTACCATAGAGGAAAGCACTTTTGATATCCATTTGAAACACCTTCATGTTGTGATTGACAGCAAAGGCCAGGAACAGTCTTATAGCTTCCAATCTAGCTACAGGGGAAAATGTTTCATCATAATCAATCCCATCTTCCTGTCTGTAACCTTGAACCACAAGCCTGGCTTTATTCTTGACAACAATGCCCCTTTCATCAGTTTTGTTTTTGAAGACCCACTTTGTGCCGATGGGACTTACATCTTCTGGCAGTGGTACAAGCTCCCATACTTGTTGTCTTTTAAACTGTTGGAGCTCCTCTTGCATGGCTTCTACCCAGCTGTTGTCTTTCAGTGCCTCTTGGTACTTGACTGGCTGATGGAGTGATAGAAAACCAGCAAAAAGACAAATGTTTTGGGTTTGGCTTCTTGTGAGCACCCCTTCATTGATGTTGCCAATGATTTGATCAGGTGGATGAGATCTCAAGAAGATTAAATCTCCTTGGTATGGTATGATGGCATTTTTTGGTGAAGGCTGCAAATGTGTATCATCTGAGCTAACCACTGCTGGTGACTTTGATGATCCAGCAGTGGCTTCAAAAGGTGGTGGAATAGGAGGTAATGATGTGGACACATGCTGACTTTTATCCACTGTTTGGGGACTTTTGTCATCAGTGTTTGTTGATGTGGAAGCAGTGGTTGATGGGCTACTGTGGTTAACAACTGTTGAGGTAGCAGTGGTTGAGCTTTGACAGCTGTTTTGAACATCTGATGCTCTTTCCATTCTGACAGACTTTTGAGGGATGATGATTTCATACCCATAGTCTGGTGTTGAATCCTCTGATGGACCTGCACTGTTAGTCTTGACATCAGTATTTTCAAAAGTGAATTTATCAAGATCAAACAAATCTGCAGGATTTGCTGGGATTTTTATTGATGAAAGTTCATTGAACTTTACATTCAAGGTCTCCTCCACTGCCTTGGTCCGTGTATTAAACACTTTGTAGGCCTTGGCAGTGGTTGAGTATCCCAGATGATAACCACAATCAATTTTGGCCGCAAATTTTGAAATGGAATCTTTTAAGTTCAAAATAAAGCGCGGGCAGCCAAATACCTTGAAGTATGAAATCAGTGGTTTGATTTTATACAGAATTTCATAAGCAGTCTTTTTGTGCCTAGGGTTTATTAAAACTCTGTTTTGGACATAGCAAGCAGTGTTTACTGCCTCCGCCCAAAAAGTTAATGGCAAACCTGAATCAGCAAGCATGGTTCTGGCAGCCTCAATCAAAGTTCTGTTCTTTCTTTCAACTACCCCATTTTGCTCTGGTGTTCTAGGGATGCTGTACTGCCTTACAATCCCTTTCTTCACACAGAAGGCATCAACTCCTTATTTTTTAATTCTGTGCCATTGTCACTCCTGAAAACTTTTACTGGAAGGTCAAATTTCTTTTCAACCTGTGTCACAAAGTCTTGCAAAATACCTGCTTTCTCATCTTTTGAGTGTAGAAAGAAAGTCCATGTAAACCTAGAGAAGTCATCAACAATAACCAAACAATATCTTTTCTTCTTGAGACTCATAACTTGAACTGGGCCAAACAAATCCATGTGCAGCCTTTGCAAACACTGGGTTGTTTTGGACTCTTCAATGGACTTAAAGGAGCTTTTATGCTGTTTTCCTTTTAAACAGGAAACACAATGCTCAGGACATGAAAACAATTTTTTTGTGGCAGGCCTCTTACAAGGCCATTTTTTGAAATTTCAGTGATTGTCTTGAGATTTATGTGCCCCAGTCTTCTGTGCCAAAGTTCTGTCTCTTTGTTAGAGGCAGCTGAGAACAGACAGTCATCAGCCCTGGGACACTCTTTTGACATATCAACAACATAAACATTGCCACTTCTTTGAGCAACAAGTTTTGTTTTTCCAGTTTTTATTATTGCTTCAATCTTTTTAACCATTTCTGGTCCAACAATCCTACAACACTCCTTTGTGAAGAATGACCCATATCCCTTGTCACTCATTTGTGAAACACTCAGGAGGTTGAATTTCAGATTGTCTATCAGATTGACATTTTCAAATTTAACATTTCCAGACTGCACTGTACCAGACCCCAGAACTTTCCCTTTACTATTATTCCCAAAAGATATATCACCCCCTCCATGAATTTTGAAATCTTTGAGTAGGGCTTTACATCCAGTCATGTGCCTGGAGCCTCCACTATCAACACACCAAAGGCTATCTAAGCATGCAGAAGCTCCCTGCACATGAAGTAAAAGGATTAGTTCATTAGGGTTTCCAAAGCCAATAAGGCTTTGGATGGGGTCTCAACAATGTCTGGGATGGATGCAGATTGATGGACAGTGGTTAGTTCAGGGGTTTGGACAGTTTTAGGACTGTTTCTTTCTAACCATTGTTGGGGGTCTTGACCAATCACCTGTTGATAACCAAAAGGATGCCTATTCACTTTAGGTTTAGAGGGCCTTTTGTAGGTCTCATAAACGTGTGGAATCCTTTGGTAAGATGGTTGTCCCTTACCTCTTCTGAACTGGTTGGCAGGGGGTGCATCAGTAACCTGAACATCTCTTTTGACAGATGTTTGGTTCAGCTGTTTTGTGACAGCTGTTTGAACTGGCACAAACAGTGGTTGGTTCTTGGTGAATTTGACAGATGATGTTGATGGACTCAAGGATGTTTTAGCAGTGTATTCATTCTTTTTCACATCAAATTTTTTGAGATACACACATGCTTGAGTTTTGTGGTTTGTTTTACCACAGACGATACAACTTTCAGCAGGAACATTGACACTTGTTTTGTTTAGATCGTATGCTTTTAAATGAAAACAGTCTTTTGTTAGATGATTTCTTTTCTCACAAAATTCACAAAACAAGTTATTGATCTTTTCTCTCTTCTTTCTCTTCTCAGACTTCTTTGCAATAGAGTTTTTAACCTCTGTTGGAATGTCCTTAAGAGGGATAACTTTTGCTTTTGGAGCTTTAACACCGTCAGTGGTTGTAAAATCCATGGACTTGAAATTTTCAAGAATGTCACATTCATCAGACCATGTGGGTTTAAACTGATATTTCTCAATCTCCTCAAAAGTAGAGGATCCCATTGGTCTGTCAAGTGTGATTTTATTACCAAGTTTATCAGTGATTTTCACTTCTTGGCCATTCTTGTTTGTGGGGATGAACTCAGTGGTTACATCAGTGGTTTGAACAGATTTTTCAAAAGCAGTGTTTTCATCATCATGTTTTCTATAACCAACACTGAATTTCACATTGCTTTTAATCTGTTTTTCAAGCATAACCTCATACCCTTTGCATGATTCCACCCAATTTTCACAGGTGATCTGGGTGGACTCCAACTCCTTTTTGCAAACTTGGTATTTTTCTACCATAGTTTGGAGTTGAGTTTTGGTTATGCTCTGCTCTTCTTTAAGACTGCTGATCTCTTTCTCTTTTTCAGTCAATTTGTTTTTAAGTTCTTTTAAAGACCTTTCAAATTTGACTTCATCAGTTAAGATTTTATCCCTAAGGTTTTCATTTACCTCTTTGATGTTAGCAAAAGCAATAATGCAATTGTCTGAACACAGTTTTTCAAGAACTTGAGGTGATACCTTGGCAGCAGCCATCATGGCACAATCACATTGATGATTTTCTTCATCATCAGCTCTTACTTCTTTCTCACCTGCTCTCTTCTCTTCCTCTTCTTCTTTGTCCTCTTTGGACCAGGGGTCTGTCAGTGGTTCAATCAGGGTTTTTGAATTTTCTCCCAGCAACAGTTCATCAGCAACTGCATTAACAACTGCTTCAGTCACCTCATCCACTGTTTCATCACTTAGCTGTTCACCTTCAGTTTCTACCCCCTCTGATATTGACTCTAATGCCATCAAACAAAATTCATCATTAGAAGGTTCATTAAAATCATAGAGTGCAAAATTTTCATCACCAAGCTCATCAGGCATGCTGCTCCAGTCAACAAAGCCTTGAGTGAAGAAGCTTTGCTGATCTGGTTGTACCACTGCTGGAGCAGCTGTTTGAGGTGCAACAGGTTGCACTTGTGCCTGAGGGACAGGGGTTTGAACATACTGAATTTGTGGAACAGTGGTTTGGACATAATGCACAGGCACATGGGTTGCAGCATAGTGAGCAGTGTTAACATGGGCTGCAGGGGTATATTGGGTATAGTGAACAGTGCTTTGATTTTGTGGTCTAGGGTTTGATCTGGGATGAGTAATTATAGGACCAGTAGTTTGACTCCTGCATTCCCTAGCAAAATGACCTAGCCTATTGCACTTGTAACACTTGATTTTAGATTTATCCAACCCCACCCTTAAATTCCCATGTAACCCTGGGAATTTTCTCCCTGTTCTTTTGTAGAATTTGCTTGTTCTTACACTAAGCAAAGCCAATTGATGCAAAATGTCCATCTCTTCTAAGTCAGTGAGATCAAAGTGTTGCAAATCATTTAGTTCAAAGCACAAATTATCTGACATCTGGTTTTCACAATTTGCAGTAAAAGCATAATTTGCAGAGTGAGGATCAGGGTTGTTAAAATTTCCATCAGTAGTTATATCAATGAAGTGATCATAACCCTGATCCTTACCACTGCTACCAGATTCTTCCTGGCTAAAAAGAGCTGTGCTACCGAATGAATAATCATCAGCAACTTTACCAGACTCTTGCAACTTCTTTTTCTGGTTTAACTCCCTTTCATAAGTCAGGAGTCTACCATGAAGTTGGGTCAGGGTCAGATCTTTAAACTCAGCAGAGTTTCTAGTGACAAAAGGTATGGTATCCCATTTTTCTGGTAGTGACCTAAGGAACCTGCTATTTTGAGTTGAATTTGGAAATATTACTTTAACAAGCCTTAGTTCACTAATGAGACAACTGAATCGCTCAAATTGCTGAGTCAGTGATTCACCCTTGATGTGACAAAATGTTTCATACTGCTGATTCAGAATTTCCCTATTGTTTTCAATGACTTCTTCTGTTCCCCCAAACTGTTCCTTCAGTGCATCCCATAGCTCTTTGGCACTATTACAATGTAACAGTCCAGCATAGATCTCATTGGGTAATGCGGATGCTATGATGCTAAATGCTTTAGCATCGAGTTCGAACTTTTGAAAATTAGTTTCAGTATAGTTTTCAGTTGGTTTAGGAACGAACTTCTTTGCATCCTTGGCACTTGGCACCATAGGAACATGGGGACCAAAGACAACAGACCTCCAACATCCAGTGTTCTGTTGAGCAAGGATGTGACCCATCCTTCTCTCCCAGATGTTGTATTCATTACGTTTAAGCATGGGTGGTTTAAAAAGCGAGCCAATATTATTCTTATCATCTTGTGATTGTGACGTCATCCTGGTTGTTTTACAGGCACTGATTAATCAACTTTAATGGTGATTAAACCTTGCTCTGTTTTTCAACACAAACGAACAAACTATCAGTATCAACGATTATGAGCTGAACTATTTATGTCAAAATGATTGTTAAATCAAATTTGACTGTCCAAGCTCTGATACCAATTGATGGATCTGAGTTTGGTTTTGATTGTGTTTTTACATTTGAATTAGATGAAGATGGATGAGTTGTGCAGCGGAATTAAGATGGAAACAAACTTTGTACACAATCAAACGAGAGAATTGCTTTGATCAAACATTTTTCACAAAGAACCGAAGGATTGAATTTATTTCAATTACGATTACAATGCAATGTTGAATACAAACTCCCCCTCAGCCAGAGCTCAGTGTTTGTTCGTGCAGGAAAACAATTTTGCAAAGAGCTGATAGAACAGTACAGAGCACTGTTCTATTTATAGGCACGAGCAAACCACTGAAGCATCTAAGCTGACGTCACCATGAAAGTGACATCTAACCTCCTAACAAACTCTAACCTCTGATCAATACAAACACTGCTATGCTAACTACTGCTATTACATTTCATTACATAAAAGACATCTAATACCTGTTGCACCCTTCCACTGCTGTGAACCCAGCAGTACTTGTTCGGATCAGCAGTGCTTGACTCAAGGCAGTAGATTGAATAGCAGAGCTTTAGTATTTCATCAGGCCTTTACTTGATCAGCAGTTTGTAGGTCAGCAGTTTGCACGATCAGTAGATAGGAGGTCAGCAGATGTTGAAACCACTTTCAAGGGGAGAGACTTGTATGTAACATCTGCTTATTTTGGATCCACTGCTCTGATCCAGTTTTGGCTTTAATTATCTGTTCCTTTGATAGGGTTCAATCCCAACATAACATCACAAAAGAATCACATTCAAAACATACAAAATATTGTTTTCTTCAAATTAACAATGTGTAAAGTTTAAATTTATTACTAATAATGAAAAAAAGTGTAGACATAAAACAAAACTACAAACAATAAGCAAATTTCAATAACCTATCTTCTTTGAAGGAAAATTTTAATCAGATTCTTATCCAATAATCACGGTTTCAAATGAAAAATGAAATTTAAAAACATAAAAAAGTGGGTAAATCTTGTAAACATAATATAAACATTGAAGTCGGCAAGATATCACCATCAAAATTGGTTCTCACAGTCGAATGTACAGGCGAACATTGAATCTTGATTTGTAATGCATAACAAAAAGAATAAAAAGTATGAATAGCCGGATTAAAGATGAAAGCCATACCTTTTTCGGTTGATTGTAGTGTAGAACACGGATGAACTTGTAAACCCTACAAAAATGGCGGTGAGGAAGAGACAACCGAGAGAAGAAGTTTGATGGGTAATGATGTTCTTTGTGATATGATGGTTAATTTTTCGGTTGCATCAATTTTGAAGTGAATATAATACAATTACACATTCACCCCTTACTGATTTCTAATAGTTACACAAATACACTTACAAATAGTGGAATATAAAACTTAAACTACTAAATTACTTTAAAATAATAGTTCAACGAAAAGTATATAAATTGTAATATTTATATTTCAATAATAGTTTACAAATTGTTTAAACGATTGAAAAATATGGTAGGTATACTTAAATAATTTAATTTAAAACTAAAAAACAATAATAATAAATGAAGATCTAAAATCAAATCAAGTATTTATATAAAAAATAAACTTCAAAACTTACAATTTGAAAATAAACTTTAAATTTTCAACTACAATTTTCCAAATATTTCTTTGTAAACAACATTTGCAGTTTTATTCATTGGCCTTCCTTCTTTGTCAAATATTAAAAGCTTCACGTCATCTCTGGTCTTTACTCTCGACAACGCAACATAAAGCTGACCATGTGAGAAAACAGGGTCTCTTAGGTATAGACCAACTCTGGAAAGAGATTGTCCTTGACTTTTGTTAATAGTCATGGCAAAACATACGGTTATTGGAAACTGCCTTCGTTGAAACTTGAAGGGTATTTTCTTGTCCGACGGTATCATGCTAATTCTGGGAATGTAAGTTCTTGAACCAACATTACCTCCCGATAGTATCTCAGCCTCGATAACACGTTTACCAAGACGTGTAATCTGAAGACGCGTACCATTACATAAACCATTTTGCTGATCAATGTTCCTCAAAAGCATGACTGGAACACCCAACTTTAACACCAATCTATGATTTGGTAATCCAGAAACCATGACACTATTTAACACATTAGGATTATACAAATCTTGGTGTAATGGATCATTAATTTCCTCAGTTGGGCATATACTATTTGAGCTAAGATACTCTACTTCTTCATCGGGAAATAATGCAAGCAAACGATCATTGATACCATGTACAACTTCATTTTTAGGAGCAAGTATGGCTCTTTCCAAAAAGTAGTCACGATCTTTAAAACGGTCAAGAACTGATGGATATACAAAGTCAATCAAGCTTTGAATTGGATCAGTTGAATCAGTTATTAAAAGATCGTTTGGTATTTCTATAGTTGACTCGCCATCGTTACCATCACCAAGATTGCCTTCACCAATTTCAAGAAGCCATTTCGCAAAATCGTTTATCTCATCAATGTTTGAACTACTGGTTCCAACAGATAAACGCATGTTCCTGGTTAATTTTAAAACCTTGCAAGTGGACCAAATGTAAGATGAACATAAAGAGGCGTGTACGATGTCTTGCCTGCTTCCATTTTGTACAACCGGCAGAATTTGCCTAAAGTCACCACCGAAAACAATAGCCTTTCCACCAAATGGAAGTTCAAAATTACGTGAATCAAATACACTCAAAACATCTTTCAATGTACGGTCAAGAGCCTCAAAAGCATGTTTGTGTACCATCAGTGCCTCATCCCAAATAATCAACTTGGCTTCGTTTAGAAGATTAGCAATTTCGGAATTAGGCTTGATATGGCAAACGGAATCTTCATTAAGATTAATCGGAATATGAAATCTTGAATGGGCGGTACGGCCTCGTGACAACAACAATGATGCAATCCCGCTTGAAGCAACATTAATAACAATATGTCCATTGCATCTTACGGAAGCAGCTAAAGTTTTCCACAGAAATGTCTTACATGTACCACCGTAACCGTACACAAAAAAAACACCACCTTTCCCACGTCCAACCGCAGCCATAATCTCGTTATACACTGCTCTTTGATCATCATTTAAAGAATTATGAAGCTTATTGAAATCAGCCCTAACTTCATCCTTGTCCCAAGAAAGCTCCTCATTTATCAGACGGTTGGTCTCGTATACTGTGGAATCTTCGTCTGGAATAGGCATTGGTGAGAATCTATGCAAGCTGGATCCATTACGGATAAGATAGTTTTCGATTTTAGACAACGTTATATTCTTTAAACGCTCATCTGAAACAACAAAACCTACAATAAAAGTAAATTTAATTAATTGAAGAACACACTTTGTTAATATAAGCATAACTGAATAACAAAAAAGAAAGATTTATGTCACAAAAAATATTAGAAAATTAAAAAAAATACCACAAAACCCAGAATCCTTCCGCATATTGTATAAAATGTCCTCGGACAAAAACTCCCACATCTTCTCCCAAACAACTTCTGGTCTTGAAAGCGTGTTAGACAGAAGAAGTGTACCGAACAATGAACGGAGATAATGACCATTTCCTGTAAAACTGGCTTCTTAATACACTCAATGGATTCGTTGTCATCGTCTAAAAGGCCACGCGCATAACATGCATCCCTAAAAGTAGGATAAACAACACCCTCATAGGTTCTAATTTCTTCAAACGATCTTGGACCCTTGACCTTGGTTAGAAGAATTCTAAGGTAATAAGCCTCACCAAGGGAAGGAGACACAAAATAGATTCTCCCAACCACAACATAATTTTTACGCGGCTGCCAGCAACGATCCTGTAACTTCCAAACATACTTTGATGGAAACTCAACATAAGTAAGTTTCCTTCCTTCAGGTTTGGAATTGTTCATGTTCATCCACTCCAGAAAAATAGAAGAATTAAACTGAGGTTTGTTTAGGACATCTTCAATATCATCTTCACCACTGAATACTACATTTTGCTGGTCTGGAAGATGAAATGGTAACCTCATAACAGACGGATACCTATAGTGAACGTCACATGCAAATATTCTCCAACTGGCTTCACATGCGGAAACATATCTTGCCTCGTAATATTCTTTTATTTCATCTTTGGGTATCTCCTCCTCAATTCCTCTGTCTGAATCTATAACAGCAACAGTGGCTCTGTCTGGTCCTTTATTAATGTATTTAAACAAATACTTAATTGAACCTGCTTGATTGCACCACTCCACATTAATGTGCGCCTAATATCTTCTAAGAAGCCTTTTGTTGTATGGAACGATACTCCTGTTGTCCAATGTGACACCCTTCTTCATAACTGTGTGACCGCCATCTCTTCGCCTATAAAGGGGAAATCCATCTGAATCAACAGAAGTAGCCTCCAAAAACTTCTTTGGAAAATTCTTAGAACAACGGTTGCCTACCATGCATAAGTTAGCCTGTCCACATGGACCATGAATCATGAACTCACACACCAGAGAATATAATTCAGAATCTTCATTCTTATCAGGAATCTCAGCTGAGATAAAAGGGTCGATATGTTCATGATTGTGCGGTTTCGCATCCTTTTTCTGTGCGTGATTTTACAACCTGTTTTTGGTCCCCGTAAACGGCGCCAAAAACTTGGTGTAAGTACAACCTGCTTTTTATGTTTGAAAAGACTTTTATGTTGTATGTCGTTTTTGTTCAAAAGCCTTGGTATGTAAAAAGCTTGATGTAAGGTTGTTTATTCAAATGCTCAAAAGTTGGATATGATTTGGCCTAATAGGTATAGGTACTCTCATTGGGATGGTCCCCAGGTAGGCAACGGGTCCTTTATGGATTTATGCGAATGCCAGCCTAGACAGGAGTTCCCAATTTAACGGCACTTAACCCTTCCAGTTACTACATATCCGAGCAATTGATATTTCTTTTTATTTTCAAAACAAGTTTTAAAATTGGAATTGCTAGCTAAACCACACACAAACGGCAAGTGCACCGGTCGCGGTGTAGTGTAGATGGCAAGACCGGATATCAATCCGTGGACACTATATACAAACTTTAGATAATAAACCTTTATCGAATATAAAGTTGAATTTTAAAAGTTTGATTTAATTTGATTTTTGATTTTTAAATAATAAATTGAAGAAAGCAAAACAAGAAAAGTAAAACAAATAAACAAACACACAGTGAAATAAATACAGACAAAGTATAACAATCACAAATAAAGTGTAACAAATATAATAACTGGACTACCTGGGTTTAGAATCCCTAGAATCATGCAATGCTAATTTGACAATAATAACAGTTAAGTATCTTTATCAATTGATTAATCCCCCGTTAGAGATGCAACTTAAACAAAAGATTAAGACTAAATGTGAAGTGCTAGAACAAACCGGCTCGAGTTATCGATACCAAATCCTACGTGAATCCAACCGTTGGAACCTCAGAGACTAAGTTGTGATACGATCTTTTAAACACGCAAAGCGAACAAATCTTTGAAAATTAAAATCCCAAGAAACCTTAATCACGATGTAATAAAAGAGTTCGAGTTATCGATTACCCAAATTACCCACCAATGATTAGCTAATAACCTGGCTTACCCTAATCATATTTCTATTCATGAGGTAATAATGCATGTTTTATTATTTTGACTTGAATTATTATTAGACTTGGTCAATTTCTCAACACAATATTTAACCCGTAAACGAATTAAATTAAATTCTAAGTTTAAAGGGAATTTCTTCATGTTATAAACTTGGTGAATTTATCAACAAATAATTAAATCAAAATTATAACAACATGCAATATCAAGATTAATTTCAAAGATAAAATTCTGTAAATCACATCAAATAACTGAAATTATATCAAACAAGCATTACAATTATCTAGTTCATCATAACCCAGGTATTATACAAGTTTAACTACACATATTAAACAATAACACACTTATAACAAGCATAACAACTACTGAAAACATAATAACAACACTTACTAGAACGGAAATTACAACGTTTAACCGAATCGGGTCGATTAGGACTAGAACCGAACGCCTCTAAACTTCCCGAGAGCTCCGTGGTACTTCCGTGACACTTCTAGCTGCCTAATGTTGCCTGAAAACAGACTTTTACGTGTTGGTTCCGAGCTTGGAAGGTGTGTCTTCGAGTTACAAGTGAAGGGGTATTTATAGGTGAAAAATTGAGCTTCTGGACACCCCCTACGCACCGTAGGCCTATTTTGGCTACGCATCGTAGGGCACTTCAACCAACTTTCAAATGTTGCACCAAAAAGTCTTGCCGACAGAATTCCCTGCGCATCGTAGGGCTTTTAGGCCTACGATGCGTAGAGCTATCTCAAAAACAAATTTAATTTTTGGCTTCCTCTCGTCGAGCTACCCCAAAAACATATATTATGGCACCCGTAACTCATTTCCTAGCTCCGGATATGTCCAAATGAAGTTCTGACTGTTTCTGACGCGTATTTATGTTCTTTTCTTCAGTTCTTCTTCATTCGGACTCCGTTTTATTCACCGTTTTTGCCCACGTCTTCGTAATTCAACCCTCTATCATTCCATCTTCTAATATCTTCATTTTCAATCCATTAACATTCCCCATGTATTGTTTCCTTCGTCGATCCTTTACCGTTTTCTCGCATAATCCATAGAATATTCACAGTTTTCTGTAAATACAACATATAATCAAATAAGTACCAATATCGCAAGAAAACCATATCCAGATAGATTAAAATGTAAGGAATTTGATGTGTAAAATGTGTATATTTTTAGACACATCAGTTCAACAGTAGGAACCATATTATCAGCTTTCATAAACACACATAAATGCGCATGTGGCAGACCACGCTTCTGAAATTCGACGGTGTATACAACTGTAGAAGAAAAAAGATCAGCAAATACAGATAAAATAAGTGTAAAAAATAATAATTCACATACCCGCATTAATATCGCCAAGAATTTTTTTTCCTTAAGGTCTTTTATCAATGCATCAAGCTTCATCTTAAACAATCGACAAAGTATATCGGGCCTGTCTTCATGTCACACCCCGACCACGTAAAACAACAAATCGTGGCGGAAACGTCAGGGAATGTCGTAACAGAATCATTGTTTCACAACCATGGATTAAATAGTTTCGTTTTATTGAATTATTGAACTCATTGTTTTATTACAAATCAGATAAATACAAATATTATCTTTCAAGTTTTAAAGTCGCTAAGCCATGAGTCCATCCTATGTATAGCATGCATCAAAAATCATCACATAGCAGCACCTGAAACATATGTGAAAATAGGTACGTCAGCATAAAAATGTCTGTGAGTAACATAGATTTCGTGAATTAGGTTCATGTCTTTGGTTAACACAAGAAAAAGATTTTATGTTTACAAAAATAGCCATGAATCCTTGTAAAGTTTTGTTTCTAAAAATGCATTGTTTTGATAAAAGGTTTGTAGTATATACAAAAATATACTTTGGTTTGGAAATAGTTAAACAGATAGTATATCAAAATATACTTTTGTTACTGAAATAATAGATTTGGTAGTATATCACAAATATACTTTGGTTTTGTAAATAGCATCTTAAACTATGCTTTGGATTTGAGAATAACATATCATCTATGTTTTGGTTTTGAAAATAACATATCAACTATGCTTTGGTTTTGAAAATAACATATCAACTATGTTTTGGTTTTGAAAACAACATATCAACTATGTTTTGGTTTTGAAAATAGCATATCAACTATGCTTTGGTAAATAACAAGATCAGTAGTACATTAAAATATATGTTGGATTTTGTACATAGTATATCAAAATTATACTTTGGTAAATAATATCACATTTGGGAGTATATCAATCTATACTTTGGTAGTATATCAAAATATACAAAAGAAACTGTGATTTAGTATTCATTGAAACCTTAGTGTATCAAACTACACCTTGGAGACTATAGAAATACCACAAAGGCAATTTCTATTTTGTTAAAATTTGGGTTCTGACATTCCATACAACAGGAATGGGGTGTCTAGTCCTATAGCGCTATATCGTACTACCAATCGGTTTGGTGAATGTATAAAGAAAGTACAATCCAACAATTAGTTTTAGAATCTTTGAAAATTTGTGTTTAAACCATAGATAATTGCTCAATTCGTCAAAAGATAAGTACTAACATGTATAATCATATAGTTGAAATCATGAAAATAACAAATAGGCACATATGTTTCACCCAAAAACATTTGAAAGCAGTAAAAGAGGGGACTATGTACTCACTTGAGATTGCAAGTATCCTTGATTAAGTGTCCTAACGAAGCTCGGGAAATCAAGGAATCAAGTGGCACCTAGTATGGAATCACTATGTTAAATAATCGGATCCTAAATCGGGAGATAGGTTAAAATGAAGTTCTATAAATCAAATGAGTATTGGAACTCATATGGCATGATTTAATAGACCTAACATTCTGATTTGGAAGTCTACCTAAGTGCTTTTGACCCGTTTCGACTCATTATGGTAGTATAAGCTACTATAACGCGTCGTTTGCGTAAAACTATGGTCGGATGGTTAACTATGTGCTATGTCATGTCTTACATGCCCAATTATGCCTAAACATGTTACTAAATCAGATTATATGTCAAAAAGTTGATCACATATGCAAAATATGGATTTATGCTTCAAAAGGGCATTTTGGTCATTTCCTATGGGCATATAAACTAGTTAACAAATAACTAACCAATTCTAAGTGATCATAAGGTATAACCTCAGAGGTTATTCCCTATGCAACTATGATCACTAAACATGCTTGGTCGGATCCTAATGATCGACCAAACGGGTCGGGTTCAAAAGTCTAAGCGGTTGTTTAGACCGCTTAACTTACGACCCTAAACAGGCACTAAACTAATAGTGACGAGTTAAATATGTCAAAACATGTTTAACTAACTTAGAAAACTGATTTGGTATCAAAACAAAGTGTTTTGATACCTAAAAGTAGTTCCGTTGCAAAATGCGTGCTAAAACGCATTTTGACCGAAACTTTGACTCGTCACTACACCTAGTTAACGTGGTAATCAGGACTTAGATACATAGATAGCCCCTTAAGGATTTAAGATAGTACTTTGAGTATCCTTTTGAGAATCTAACATATGAAAATATGGAAGATTCTACCAGGACTTAGATAACTAGCTTTGGAATTACACATAAACACAAAATCACGAAATTGTGTATTCGTTAATTTAATTATTAGCTCGTTCGTTAATTTGAATTAATGTATTTGAAGTACACTAGAAATCCAATCACGGACTTCAATTAGTACTTAAAACATCCTCAAGAATCTAACTATGAAGATAGGAAGATCTTATAAGGATTTGGAATTTGTGTGGTGAAAATGTTTTGAAACCCATGTACTAGGCATGTTAAGGCAACACACGAAGCAAAATGTACTTGATAATCATGTACATAGTCACATAACATGGGTCCAGTTAAAGACTTATGAAAGTACCTTTAGATATCAAATCAAGGATTTGAAATGGTACTTCAAATATTTGTTTAAGAATTTGTAATTTGTACCTTGTACTTTGTTCCTTTAAAAGAAACGAGTACTTAGGATTTTAGGGGAGATCACAAGTGATCATAGAATGAAAGAACCACACGAGTAGTTTGTTGTGCAAGGAACACGGTTCCTTGGTGTCGGTATCGTAGGGGTATGTCACGCAGACACACAATCATAACAGCTTCGTAAAATAAAATTGGAACAACAATTTTATTTATATAATAGCTGAATTGTTTCAAAAGGTAACAACAATGGAAAATACAAGGTCTAATTGTTCACTGCTGCATTGTCGTTTGCGTTTGCCTCGTTTATGTTAAACACTCATCCACGCGCTGGATTTGCGTTAACAAGTCTTGGGCAATTGTTTCGGTAGTGAGTGAGATCACCACAGTTGTAGCACGATCCAGGTGGATATGGTGCTTGAACAGTAGCAGGATGTGCAGCATTCTGGTTTTGGGTAGCATGACGACATGTATTGACCAAATGTCCCAATCGTCCATAGTGGGTACATTTGTGACATGGTGTCTGATTCACATGATAACGGTTGCATTTGTTGCACAAGGGTGCAGTACCAATATAGTTTTTCCTAGCACGAGGCTGTGCTGGCTGGTTTGGTGAAACCTGATCATTCTGAGCAACTACTGCGAAGTTTTGTGAAGCCTTACGTTTCTTCGACTTCTTAGAGGACTCGGTCTGTTTGTCCTTTGGTTTTTCTTGTGCCGACTTGTCAGATGGTTTCTGGTCGCCTTTTCTGAAAAGTTTACCCTTCCTGATTTGAGATTCAGTCAGGGTAGCAGATAGTTCGATTGCCTGTCTGACGGTAGTAGGGTTGCTACCAGTAACAATGTCCTGAATTTGATCAGGGAGGCCATCGATGTACTTTTTCAATTGCCTTCTCCAAAGGCGTAACCATGGCAGGACATAACAGACTTAACTCCTCATAACGACCAGTGTAGGCTCGATGTTCACCGCTGTCTTGTTTAAGATCGTCAAATTCCCATTCCAAAGCCCTGAGCTCATGAGGAGGACAGAATTCCTTCATCATTAAAGCCCGAAGCTCTTCCCAGGTTTGTGTCGTTGCCACATCGGCACCCCTATCACGCATCACACTGTTCCACCATGTAAGAGCACGCTTCTCAAATGCACTGGATGCAAACTCAACCTTGCGCTCATTCGGACATTGCACATGTCTGAATGTGCTCTCCAAACTTTCGAACCATTGCAGGAGCGCGGTTGCTCCTTGAGACCCAGAAAACTTCAAAGGTTTAGCAGAATTGAAGGTTTTGAAACTACACTGAGCATTGTTGTTGTTATTGTTGTTATATAACTGATGGATCTGGGTTACTATGTTTGGAAGCACTGCAGCCATTTGCTGAGAGACAAGGGCTGCGACTTCTTCGTTGGTTAGAGGTTGTGCATCTTGTCGAGGAGGCATTGTCTAAAAGGAACAAGGGATCATATGAAACGAGTGAGGTCGACAATTGGAAAAGCAAAAGAGGTATTGAAAACATCGACAAAACACAAGGAAGGCGATCATTCGTTCGTTACCTCGAATAAACAAACGACACGCAGTGACCAATCAAAGTAAATGGGTCAATATAATGTATCGCGAAGACATGCTTTAGCCTATAAGTGGACACTCACCCCAAGAGTTCCCAGGTAAGAGTGACTGGTTCGATACTGCGGATTTGTACGAACACTCTAGCCTTAGACAGAAAACTCAGAGTACAGGCATCCACCCTTCCAGATTGCACGTGTTCACATTCTAAGACCCAAACTTTGACGAGATTTCAAAAACTTTGAAGGTTCAAAACCTTATAATAAATTATCCTAGAACAGATGATTGGTTTTCAAAGCGGATTTGAAATCTGTGTTCTTGTTGTGGTTGCCACCTAAGGATAGGTGACGGTATTGTTTTAAAATCTAAACACAAGAATCTTGTGTTATGGTCCTAGGAAGGTTATAGTCTAGGTCAAAGCATTACTAATAACCTAATTCCCTATAACCATTGGCTCTGATACCAACTTTTCTGTCACACCCCGACCACGTAAAACAACAAATCGTTGCGAAAACGTCGGGGAGTGTCGTAACAGAATCATTGTTTCACAACCATGGATTAAATAGTTTCGTTTTATTGAATTATTGAACTCATTGTTTTATTACAAATCAGATAAAAACAAATATTATCTTTCAAGTTTTAAAGTCGCTAAGGCACGAGTCCATCCTATGTATAGCATGCATAAAAAATCATCACATAGCAACACCTGAAACATATGTGAAAATAGGTACGTCAGCATAAAAATGCCTGTGAGTAACATAGGTTTCGTGAATTATGTTCATGGCTTTGGTTAACACAAGAAAAAGCTTTTATGTTTACAAAAATAGCCATGAATCCTTGTAAAAGTTTTGTTTCTAAAAATGCATTGTTTTGATAAAAGGTTAGTAGTATATAAAAAAATATACTTTGGTTTGGAAATAGTTAAACAGATAGTATATCAAAATATACTTTTGTTACTGAAATAATAGATTTGGTAGTACATCACAAATATACTTTGGTTTGGTAAATAACATCTTAAACTATGCTTTGGATTTGAGAATAACATATCATCTATGTTTTGGTTTTGAAAATAACATATCAACTATGCTTTGGTTTTGAAAATAACATATCAACTATGTTTTGGTTTTGAAAACAACATATCAACTATGTTTTGGTTTTGAAAATAGCATATCAACTATGCTTTGGTAAATAACAAGATCAGTAGTACATTGAAATATATGTTGGATTTTGTACATAGTATATCAAAATTATACTTTGGTAAATAATATCACATTTGGGAGTATATCAATCTATACTTTGGTAGTATATCAAAATATACAAAAGAAACTATGATTTAGTATTCATTCAAACCTTAGTGTATCAAACTACACCTTGGAGACTATAGAAATACCACAAAGGCAATTTCTATTTGGTTAAAATTTGGGTTCTGACATTCCATACAACAGGAATGGGGTGTCTAGTCCTATAGCGCTATATCGTACCACCAATCGGTTTGGTGAATGTATAAAGAAAGTACAATCCAACAATTAGTTTTAGAATCTTTGAAAATTTGTTTTTAAACCATAGATAATTGCTCAATTCGTCAAAAGATAAGTACTAACATGTATAATCATATAGTTGAAATCATGAAAATAACAAATAGGCACATATGTTTCACTTGAGATTGCAAGTATCCTTGATTAAGTGTCCTAACGAAGCTCGGGAAATCAAGGAATCAAGTGGCACCTAGTATGGAATCACTATGTTAAATAATCAGATCCTAAATCGGGAGATAGGTTAAAATGAAGTTCTATAAATCAAATGAGTATTGGAACTCATATGGCATGATTTAATAGACCTAACATTCTGATTTGGAAGTCTACCTAAGTGCTTTTGACCCGTTTCGACTCATTATGGTAGTATAAGCTACTATAACGCGTCGTTTGCGTAAAACTATGGTCGGATGGTTAACTATGTGCTATGTCATGTCTTACATGCCCAATTATGCCTAAACATGTTACTAAATCAGATTATATGTCAAAAAGTTGATCACATATGCAAAATATGGATTTATGCTTCAAAAGGGCATTTTGGTCATTTCCTATGGGCATATAAACTAGTTAACAAATAACTAACCAATTCTAAGTGATCATAAGGTATAACCTCAGAGGTTATTCCCTATGCAACTATGATCACTAAACATGCTTGGTCGGATCCTAATGATCGACCAAACGGGTCGGGTTCAAAAGTCTAAGCGGTTGTTTAGACCGCTTAACTTACGACCCTAAACAGGCACTAAACTAATAGTGACGAGTTAAATATGTCAAAACATGTTTAACTAACTTAGAAAACTGATTTGGTATCAAAACAAAGTGTTTTGATACCTAAAAGTAGTTCCGTTGCAAAATGCGTGCTAAAACGCATTTTGACCGAAACTTTGACTCGTCACTACACCTAGTTAACGTGGTAATCAGTAGGTATATGTTGATGCATAATGTCTATCGCCTACGTCATCAGTCTTTGTCATGTCAAATATATGTAATAGTGTGAAAAGTTAAATTTTATATGTATATGGGCCAGTTCGCACGAACTGATATGTAATATGGTCAGGTCGCACGAACTGGAGATGCCAGTTCGTGCGAAGTAGGTTTGTTATGTCGTGCGAACTGGTGAGCCTATATATAGGCTGGTAGTGTTTTTCATTTGTAACTTTCCAGAGAATTTTGTCACGAAGTGCTGTCGGATTCTCTCTGTACGAAAACGTTTATAATCAATGAAGAACATGTTTAAAGTGACTTTCTACTCTTCTACTCCTATTCTAACACTGATTGACAGTTTCTAGTCTGATTCCGCCTTTCTAGAAACCAGGTTTGACTCAGATTGACTCGTATTGGACGAATCCTCGATCCTACAAGTGGTATCAGAGCTCAGGATGAGTCAAATCTGTTGATATCAGTGTTTTGAACGGTTTAGAACCACATACTTCTACTCTTTCTTGGATTTTCAGACAAATTCATGGACAAAATGGACTGAATTTTAGATATTGTGTGTAAAACATCATTTTGAACAATCATACAAAGTTACAGACCATTAATCGAACTAAAACTGATCTAAAAATGTCAAAAATGTCAAATCGTGTGAAAAAGATGCTCAGATCGTGTGAAATGAATCAGATCGTGTGAAGTTGTTCAGTTCGTACGAGTTGGATAGTTCAGGTCATTTGAGATAGACCAGGTCGTTTGAGATAGTTCAGATCGTTTGAAATTCAGTTCATTTGAAAGGTCCAAGTTGTCTGAAAATCCAGATCGTTTGAAAGTATAATTTTTCAAAACTTAGAAATTTTCCGAAACATTTTTCAAAGCTTAAAAATGGATAATCAAGAGTTTTACAATGCGTTTTTCGGAGGAGGTATGACAACAGCTCAAACTCTAGCAAGTATAGCCCAGAATGTGAATATGGAGAACGAGCTAGGAACCATGCAAAAACCACCGAAACTGCTCAACATTGAAGAATATTCAGGGTGGCAGGATAGATTTCGCACGTGGGTTCAGGCGAATCACCTCGAATGCTGGCTGAAAGTTGAAATGAAATATGTAGTTCCTACGAATGATGCTGGTATTCCGAAAACACTTAACACGTTAACTCCGGCTGAACAAGAAAACTTTAAAGCCGAGAAGAAGATGGTCAGTATATTGCAACAGGCAATTAAGGAAGACATTTTGGTACTGTTACAGCATCAGAATGACGCACAATCTATTTGGAACGCTCTTAAAGTCAAATTTCTTAGGAGTGCTCCAATGATCAAAAGAAAAAAGGCGCTACTGAAAAAAGAATTCGACATATTTACTGCTATCAGTGGAGAATCAACGGAAGAGTTGATTGAGAGGTACTGTCACTTGGTAGTGGAGATGAGACGTTTGAGTATAGATAAAACAGACGAAGAGTGGGTTGATAAGTTGGATGACGCACTACCACAAGAAGAGTGGGGCACATTCTTATTGGTTTTGAAGAACAATTTGGAATACGTGGGTTTCAACTTGAGTACGTTTATCGAAAGAATTGAAGGTCATGAGCTTGAACTTCGAAAGATGAGAAAAATGAAATCTGCAAATGTACAGCAAGATGTTCAACTTTATTACAAAGCAAACTCATCTGCCACATCTACTCCAAGTCCAAAGATTCAAACGGCATTCAGTGCAGATTCTTCATCGGGAGTACCTCAAAGCACGTCTAACAACAACTGTTCACCGTTTTCAAATTACGAACCGAATCCTAAGGTTCAGAATGTTCAAGAACAAGTTTCTTCTCAAAGCTCTTCAGGTTCGAACAATCAGAGTTATAGTCATGGGATACTATGCAATATCGCTGTTAATATAAAAAATGGTTAAGATTTTATTGAGACAGCCGCAAAGCAGCATATAGCACTTCTAGCTTCTGTACTTGAGTCTTACGAGAGTCTAGTAGCCGGACGAATTGGTAACCCAAACATGACTAAAGAGGATTACGATCAAATTGATCCTGAGGAAATGGAACTCATCGACATAAAATGGGGTATGGCGAGCATTGTGAGAAGAGCTTAAAGGTTCATGGAAATTACCGGAAGAAGTAGTCTCGCAGGTCCTGATCCTAAACTTGGATTCGACAAATCGAAGGTAACTTGCTTCAAGTGTAAAGAGAAGGGGCACTTCAAACGCGAATGTCCGAACAGAGAAGTTAATATCCATTAGAATCCATTCGCCAACGACTATTACCAACAGGCCATCTATCATAAAAATAGTCAACAACCATTCAATCCATGACCTCAAATCGAGAACAGTCCATCCAAACAAACAGAAAAAGCTCTTTTGGTGAATCAAGATGATGAAAAGCTTCCAGAATGCTTCAGCTGGGATAAGTACATTCCAGGAAGTGGTCTTGCAATGATGGCTGAAATTGTTGAAGAGCCAGAAATCGAGGAATGTGTTCCTGAAGTTGAAGAAAGTTTTGCAGATCTAGAAGAGGAAGCAACAGCGGTCTACTATTATCAGTCTGAACAGGAGGTTATTGCTAATGCATTTAAATCTATAATGCCAACTAATGTGTTTAATTCTTTTGCAGGTTTCTTTAGTGAACCGACTACGGGTTATTGCCCACAGTACGAAGTTGAACAAACTACGGTTCAAGAGATCCTTGATGTCTCAAAGGAAATGAATGAAGAGACTTTGAAAGAAATAGCAGACAAAGCTCTTATGGTCAACCTGAAAGAGGTAGAACAAACTAAAACACCTTCTGATAACAATGAGACCAAAGATGCAACTCAAGAGTCAGTGTCAGTTGAAAAGGAGTCAACCGAGTCCGATGACAAATCAGAAAATGTAAAGTCCGAATCCGGAGAGAAATCTGAGTCTGAGTCCGGAAAGTTTGGTAAATCGGAAAGTAAAAATGATAAACAAGAAAAGGTTTTTGAAAAGGTTGATCAAATTCTTGAAAAACCATGCGAAAACTGTTTAAAACCATGCATGGATTGTCTTGAAAAAGACAAACAGTTTCAAGAGTTGAAAAAGTTTCACGACAAATTAAAATTTGATTTTAATGATGTTAAAGAAGCTTATGACACTCTGTCACGATCAATTAAAATGATTTCCACTGAGAGTAAAGAAAATGATAACATTGCTAATTTGCTCAAAGCTACGGTCATGGATAAGCAAATGTCGATTAACATCCATCTGGAAACAATCACATCTCTAAAGAAGGAACTTGAACTGATGCGCATTGAGACAGAAAGAGTCGAAAAAAAGTTGATCAGTTACCTTTCATCTTCATATGTGATTGATCAGATTGTTCCTCAATAAACAGATTTAAAAAATGTTCCACCCCCAATGTGGAATCATTACACTCAGAAATATCCAGACGGGGTGGAAAAAGCATTGAATCTTAAGTTGAGAACAGAAGAGAATGAGTTACCGGAAAACATAGATGTTACATTCTCTCCGTCTGACACCGACAACGAGTCACAACTGGTTAAAACAGTTGTAGACCAAGTGTTGAATGAAGAGAGTGATAACACTGATTTCGAAACGGTTAAAACTCATTTTGAGAATTCCAGTTCAGATTCTGAAGATGACGGAAACTTTCTTGATAAGTTTATCCCAAAGTCAGATAAAGTTCTGGATGACGATTCGATCATTGTGGTTTACACGATGACCGGAACTGACAAACTGTATACTGATTTTGAGTACCCGATTTAGAATGCGAACCTGGAAAAGGTTGAAAAAGTTTTTAAACTCGTGGAAATTGATATTTCAGAAGTTAACAACAATTCGTTTCTATCAAAACCGAAAAAATCTTTTGTTAAACAACCGACAAACAACCCGGGAAAGAAAAATGAATGGGTGGGTAACAATGGTAATAACAAGAGACATGGTAATAATTACAAAAAGAAAGGTGTTGGTTTTGAGAAGAAAATGGCTAAGAAAGAAGTTAAGCCAAAAGAAAAGTTGAGTGATGTGTTTGTGGCTGGTAATAACACAGAAGTCGAAAAGGATTATATCTTTAGTAAGCAAGCAGTTGACGATTTTATTGCGGCCAAAAAGATAAGAGACGAGACCAACAGATCCACTTTTGTTGAATATGACAAAAGAATCTATTATCGATGCAATGAAATCGGTCATATGGCCAAACAATGTGTCAAAAAGATAATAAAACCAGTTTTCCATAAACCAAAATAAAAAATTTCAAATGATGTTAAGGGAAAATCACCTATGGTATCCCCCGTGCGTATTCTTAAACGCGGTGAATCATTGAAGTCAGAGGACAAACCAAAATCAACTTTTGAAATTGGTGAATCTTCAAAATCACAAAAGACTTCAAAGATTTATCCTAAAACGAAGACTTTCCAAAGTCAAACATGGGTGGAGAAACGTAAACATTCTTTTGAGGGAAAGAAAATGGAAGGAGTTTTAAAATCTGAACCGAAAATCTTTGCAACCAATGATGAGAAAAGTGAGTTTGAGTTAGATAAGTTGATTGAAGAATTCCCACCTATCAAGGAAGGAGCTCTAAAATCAAAACCAAAATCTAATGTTCCAAATGTTGTTTTTAACATTCCAAAAATTGACAAAGTAGCTCATGATATTGTATTTGGTAGTGTACCAAATGTTGAAAAATCTTGGGTATCGTTGTTTAAGTAAATGTTTTTTTGATGTGTGTAGGGGCTTCCAAGGTCTATCATTTCTAAATGGATAATGGATAGCGGCGCCTCACGGCACATGACAGGGATGTTAGCACTACTATACTACGTCAAGTAAATCAATGGAGGCTATGTAGGGTTTGCTGGAACTCAAGGTGTTCAGGGGTCAAATCAAGTTCAGCATGAATAACGGAACAACCTGACACATGAGGAGAAAATCATGTGTCTGTGGTTTAAAACAGGAAGTGATTGGTTTAAATTGTTAAAATTTGAAATTTAAAAAGGAATATGCCGAAACCCTCACGGCGGAACAAACATGATTAATTTCACAAGATTGAAAAACGGTTTTCAAACTGTAAAAAATCAATGTGTTGAAAATCATGGGGGTACGTTATACTTTCTGCAAAATAGAGCATGAGATGCAGAAAATGGATGGCGAGACAAAGCTATCAGTATCAGGTTGTCAAATTTTCTTTAAATGGTTTTGCAGTTTAGGGGGAGTAAGAAAATTTCAGAAATTCCAAAAACATTAGAAAATTTGAAAAAGCAAAAAACATGATAAAATTCAAAAATGAGTTTTTGTGTAAAAAGAGGAAATGATAGTACATCAGTTAGAAAATCACAGTACGCTAAAGATTTGGAAAGTTAAAATGTGATAAACGGTCTCACTGATGATATGCCAGTAGGTTTTTACACGTTTAGTAGATTGTTTTCGAGATATAAACCTAAATATCAATACTTGCTTATCTCGTGGGGAATATCTCTCGGATACATGGGTAACCCCTGAAATCTTGTTTGAGAGATTGCCTGATTCTGAGATACTAGGTCTTTATACTGTTTGATATCTGGGGTATTATACCTGGTCTTCTGATATTGCAGAAGCAATGGCCTAGACCTCGTATAATACTTTACGCGCTTTTAAAGCATACCCTCTGCATAAAAATTGATAAAATATCGAAAGATACAAATCAAGTGCAGTTGTAAAGAAGATTCCCAAGGGGAACACACCTAAAGTCGAGCCTTCATCTCTTTGACTGAACGGTAGTTCATACCTGAGCTCTCAAGGTCTCGCAATAACCCGAATACAGATATCAGATTGGTATACTCACCTGAAAGACTGAATCTAGGGAATTTTGATACGGGAGTATATTCTGAGGTGGGACACACGAATAAGTTTAAGTCCTTAAAACACTAATCCGTATCTCGAATCGATTGAACTTTGTGTGAAAATTTAAGTGGATCAGTATACTGACAAACTAAATGAATCGTTTAGAATTTAAAGTGTTTAAAGCTCAACGGTGCTAGTGATTTGTCATAAACTGATATGATCCTCTGACGCAAACTCAAACAAAAATATTGTCTGTAAATATGCTTGTAAATATTTCTTTATTGCTTTTATGTTTCAGAAAAATATAAAAAGATTTTGATTTATACTTTATTTTCGACAACCTATGACAAAAAGCTGAGTTTCAAAATCTGAGTATGCTGATCGTGTTTCGGAAAATAAACAAGTTTATTAATTTAAAACTTGAAGTTTTTATTCAAAAATAAAAAAAAAAACAGTTTGTGAAGTCTCCAAGGTCATTAAGTTGGACTTGGATGATTGACTGTGAGGGATTTGGATTCTCAAATTGGTAAAATCTGATTGTAAAGAGCTAGGTTTAGTTGTTGGATTCTTAATATCGTCAAATCTTTATAGTATTTTGATAGGGGGAGAAAATCAAGTAATCCTGGATAACTAAAAATGCTTTCCCTGTAAAAATATTTTAGCATATGTTGAAAGAGCCAGGTCATCAATCCTGGACATTCAAAATGATTTTGCTCATAAATGTTTGAGATTTGCAGATGAAAGTTCCAGATTACGATCCCGATAGCCGAGTCTAAGGGGGAGTCTGAAGTCGAGCTCGACGCAAGGGGGAGCTTGTAACCGGAAAGCCAGGTGTCGATACCAAAAGCACGGAAGCTTAACAAAAGGGGGAGCCTGAAGAAAGAGTCTCTGAAAGCAAAGAAAAGGAAAGCTGAGCGTGAGGAGAAAGACAGGATTGCTCGAGCTACAGTTTTGCAAAGGCTAGCTGAATATGAGCAGAGAGCTGCTAAAGAGAATGAAAAGCTCAGGAAAGCGTTATTGAAGAAGCCGAAACAAAGAGAAGAATTTTTCAAGTCTTTGTGAAGAAAGTTTTGAAGACAGGCTGACTGAAGACTGCGGCAATATCCAAGGGGGAGTTTGTTGATGCATAATGTCTATCGCCTACGTCATCAGTCTGTGTCATGTCAAATATATGTAATAGTGTGAAAAGTTAAATTTTATATGTATATGGGCCAGTTCGCACGAACTGATATGTAATATGGTCAGGTCGCACGAACTGGAGATGCCAGTTCGTGCGAAGTGGGTTTGTTATGTCGTGCGAACTTGTGAGCCTATATATAGGCTGGTAGTGTTTTTCATTTGTAACTTTCCAGAGAATTTTGTCACGAAGTGCTGTCGGATTCTCTCTGTACGAAAACGTTTAAAATCAATGAAGAACATGTTTGAAGTGACTTTCTACTTTTCTACTCCTATTCTAACACTGATTGACGGTTTCTAGTCTGATTCCGCCTTTCTAGAAACCAGATTTGACTCAGATTGACTCGTATTGGACGAATCCTCGATCCTACAGTATAATCGCCGAGGATTATAACCATCGTGATTACAATCACCTTACAAAATTCAAACGAACTTTGTGTTGACCATTGACTGGTCAAAGCTGAAAGTCAAACACTGTTTGACTTTCATGCTAGGAAAGCGATAAAAGAACGAAAGAAGCTTACAAAGGGTCCAAGCTAGGGAGAACTTGATCTTAAAATTCTCAGGTATGAAGTTATAAACCTCAACTTAGAGAAAATCAGATCAAGGGTGAGGAAAAAGGATTGAATGGCATGGCTATTTATACTTGTTGTGAGTTTACAAGATCAAACCATGTGTTTATGTGGCTAACAAGCAAGAAATCTCAGCCCTACATGTGTTATGGGCCAGCTAATATGCCTTGGAGAGGTGTTAACTTGGCCATTACACAAAGAATTTGCAAGAACAGCCCCTGAAGTTGCAACAGATTGCTGAAAAACAAGTTTCTGGTTCTGGGCCTTCTTTTGCGCCCCACGTAGGAATGAGGGCAGGTCTACGCGGCCCGCGACCTCCCTGCAGATCAACAACAGTTTCATTCTTGACAGGTTTGGTCCCTGCACTTGATTAGGCTCATTTTTGGCACTTTTAACACCCGTTAAGACATTTTCAAGGCTCTACAAGGTGGCCAAAGTATAGAGAACTCAAAACATGCTCGGAAATATCTCGGATGTCGGTTCGTTTGGTCGTACGGTCACGTTATTCGTCTAATTATGACGAAACTCGAACGGACGCAAAAACGATCCAAATTAAGCGACGAATGGTATTTTTGCATGCCGATCACTAAAATAAAAATATTTTAGTGTCTACAAAAATTTTGGATGTCCAGATATGGTCAGAACGTAAGATATGCGCGTAAATGCAAACTTATGCACTTTTTGACGCTTTTAGTCCCTGATTGACCAATAAGTTTATTTTCGCATACCGAACCCCTCAAAGCCTATTTCTAAGCTACATAAAGGATATTTAGGGTATGTTTAACTTATGATAAAGTTCCGGAATGTTCTTTACCATACAAATCGGCATAGTTTCACAGTTTGACGCAAATAGTCCCTGCGATCGAATAAACTTGTTTTTGACGCACCAAACCCTTCAAAACTTATTTCTAAGTTATATAAAGGTTATTTAAGGTATTTTGAGCCTATGTCACTGTTCTGGAGTGTTTGTTGCATTAAAGTGATTGCATTTACGCATCAGTTCGCGTATAACTTACCAGAAAGCGATTTAAAGCTCGAAATTGAACAAGAATTGACATGTGCAAATGATACACATATTTATACCAATCCCAAGTATGAAAAACAAAATTTCATTGGTTTGGTATTTGTTTGATGGTCGTAGTGACAAAGGTGTCACACTTCAAGCTTAACTGATGAGTCACCAATAAACCTTACCATCTCGGGCCATTTCGGATTACATGTATTAGTTATAAAAAAATCAGGATACCCATAAGTCCTACATAAAACCATAGCATCCAGGTAATTTTGCATCATATAGCGAGCTCCACCAGTAAATGACGAAGGTAATATGACAGGTTTTCCAGTATGAGACAAATCACTCTGCCCAACTTGCTGAACCTTTTTTAGACTGTTAAACGATTCGCATCTTAATTTTGTTTGCTGAAATCGTATGTAGTTTAGCCTCTCGCTTTCGATCATTGTGTATGTTTCAACTATAAACTGCTGATACAACCTCCTCGCATTAAAGATTAGAGAGAACTTGTTGTCCCTATCCTGCATCCTATAAGAAAAGAACTCTCTCATCGTGCAATTTGGACGTGTCTTCTTTGTGTTTGGACCAAAATCCCTATGAGGAATGTTAATCCTATAGCCATTATCTCCATACGGAAAAAGAATTGGATATTTTAAAGCAAGGTATCACGGATGTAACTCGCTAATACGTTTAAGCACTCCTGACTGCTCTTCGACAATAATATCACGTTGT
The DNA here is from genome assembly GCA_030545235.1 of Helianthus tuberosus. Lineage (NCBI taxonomy): Eukaryota > Viridiplantae > Streptophyta > Magnoliopsida > Asterales > Asteraceae > Helianthus > Helianthus tuberosus. The sequence continues at coordinate 161,934,791 of CM060411.1, read as the reverse complement.
TCCACGCTTTGATTTTCATCGCCAACAATTAAAGCAGTAACTTCAGATGACGTAGGTAAATTGTAAGTCCTGCCGTCTCAATCTCTCTGATAAATCAACCGAAGCCTAAGAGAAACGTTAGGTTTCTCATGAAGATGGTTTCGAACCATCCGATATGTTTTTACCAACATATTTTTTGAATCTAACATGTCGGTAAGATACTTTATGAATTTATCGTCAAGCTCTTTTGCTCTGGAAGATGACTGAGTTGTTGAATCCCTGGTAGAAAAATTAAAGATATTTAATAATAAGTAGAATATAGGCAAAATAATTTATTAGGAACAAACAGAGGATTATATATATAGGTGCTGAAAAAAGTAACATACCCAAATAAGGTCTTCCTATTGGAAAGTTCATTCTTAGTATCGTAAATATAAAGTTGTGAAAACTTTGGTTGGTCTCCGGGTTTAGGAAGAAGGCTACCCATACTATATGCATTCTGACCGCTGATTCTATAAACAAAAGGAGCATTACCTTTGTTTATCTTAGTATCCACTTTTCCTCCCATAGAAGTTAAGGAAAACATTGAATTGTAACGTCGAATGTTCTTTAAGAAAAACTTTCTATCTGAATCTAAATATCGAAAAATTATCCGGTAAGATGGGCCAGATTCTTTATAATCAGGTAAGTCAACTTTACCATAACCACAACATAAGCCATATGTTCGCTTTTCAAGTGTAATCCGACCCTTTCAAGCTTTAGTTGGCCATAACTTTGCAAAGCATAACCCACAACAAAGAGATTGGTCGCCATGGTTAAGGTAATCTGCACAGTTTAACACAAACTTAAGACTTAAGAATGTAAAAAAATAATGATTATAATTTTTTTAGGTTACCTGTAGATGTGCCTTTGCTGACGTCTTTAATCACTTATTGAACATGATTTTCATCGTCAGAATCAAGATCAGCCATTCGTATGGGTTCTATTTCGATTGGTTTATGAGTAAGCTTACGCCTTCCAGAAGACATACTTTTTACCGAAGACGTTTCCCTCGTCAAAGATGTTGCATTTCGTTTACTAACAATCCGCGGAGTAATAGAATAGCAATCGGTCAGTGGTAAAGTAGATGACGTTGCAATATTCTCTATTATAACAAATAAAACATGATTTAAGAATAAGTATATAAATTGTAGCAAAAAATATATATATAAACATCTATAATTTAAAAATATACCTGGAGAAATACGATTCAAAGAAGACATAGCATTAGTAAACTGTGAGACATTAGGAATTTCTGAACGTATATATTTCATACAGGAAGCAGGTGTTATGTCTTCTTTGTTTGCACTATTTGTACTTCGCGTTAATGTAGAAGACTCTTGCAATATGACATTGGTCTTCCTATTCAACCTTAAAACCGATCCAGATGAAGACGTCACCGTTCTTGAAGAATTGAAATTATTTCCTACCAAAAAAAGAAGACAAATATCATATTACAAATACCATTCAAACAAAAAGGGTATTGACATATATCAGAATGATAAAAAAAAAATATCAAACATCATGCATTAATAACTTTTTTTTTTGTAAATGAACCTGGTATTATGTTTGATACATTTGACAACGGTGTACGCTTGGGTGTTGTATAAGGGTCTTGCACCGCTTTTCCGTTCTTCTTCATAGTAGAAGGTGTTATAATGGAAGTTTCTTCGTTACCGGAAGAATTTAAACGATTGCCTAATACAAAATAAACAATCATTATTGTAAGTAAAACATATAATACAACCACTTTTGTATAAGGTGTAAAACAATATTGTTGTACTAATAACATGGTTTTACGTAAAAGTAAACTTACTTAAAGGAATAACAGGTGAACAATTTGTAAACAACCTTGTCATTGAAGAGTTGGGTGTTATATTTTCTTTGTTGTTTAAAACGATATGTGTTGCTGATGAAGACGTTGAATCCCCTTTTGAAGGAATACATTTTCGAGTAATCTTTGATCTCTTACTATCAAGATAGAGTTTTCTTAATCTACGCCTTTTTTGCCTCGGCAACTGCAATGTTAAAATGGTTAAAGCAATAAAATATGACATAAGAAAAATTAAACAGTACTAAGGATAAGACTACTATAAAAATAATTTTTTAACAAACTTTGGATAAGTATACTTATAATTTGAGTAAGTAAATTAAGTATGTATATAGATAAAAAGAATGATAAAGAAGTAACCTTTGAGAAAATAACGATGAACTTATGTAGTACATTTTGATCTCTTATTATCAAGATATAGTTTTCTTAACTTTCGTCTACGCCTGGCCTCGTCAGCTACAATTACAAAATAATTAAAGAGGTCAAGGAAGGAGTAACAAAAAATTAAGAACCAATATAGATTAAGTTTTAAAACGTAATACTACATTTAAAATTGATAACAACATTAAGTTATCTTTCATAACGTAAGATAACCAACGTCTGTATTCTGAAAGATTTTGGGAAAAAATAAATTCATTACTCTCTTGAATTTTTTTAAAAATAATATATGATAAAACAAAATAAAGAACCATACTTACAATCATTAACTACGGCATTCATGGCAAGTTCGGTAGAAGATCAATATTGTTGTTTGAACTTGTTATCCAATTTCTAAACACCAGCAGAAAGCTAAAATGAAACATTATAACTTACGGTCATAATTATAGAACCAAAACTTTTATATTCTAAAAATATTTACTAATAACAAAGGTTTATCATCAGTAGTGTTTTGGTCAAAAATTACCTAAGCAATTAAGTGATCAAATTAGTTTTGTGAGGTAGTGTGCTAGTAATACTTTGTGAAAAATATGTTGGTTTGTTAGTTTGCGAAAACAGTTTCAGGATACGGCTCAGGATATCGAGCTGTATCTATAATCAAACAACGAGCAAAAATATAAAGGTTGACACGTGATGTACGAGGAAAGCCCTTGATCAATCTAGATCTCTGGCATAAAACCTCGGGAGGTGACAATCGTCGGCTACCTTGTTCTTCTTATTGCTTGAATAACAGGATACAATGCAGGATATGACACGGATCAACTAAGTGTTACAATGCGATTCGAGCACAAGTGTGAGTGTTTGTGAGTGGTTACAGGTGGTAGAGAGCAAGAGTGTACTAAAAATTGTGTGTGTGAAAGTCGTGTGTTCCTATGATCCGTGCATTCCTTTATATAGTAAAAGGAAATAACTAACTATGCTAAAAATCCGGGATATTATGCTAAAAATCCGGGATACTGAGATTATTTCCTTTCTGAACGTTGCCAGGCTGTTTCCACTCGTTTTCCACGCGCTTACTAACTATAACTCCGGGATTTAAGCTTCCATAACCGTTACAACATTAATATCTTTGACCAATCTTCGTAACTTTCCATAAAACACGCCAATCTTCAATGCTGACCGTTACAAGAGCTATTTTTCCGCCATCAACGTCCTTATCCTGACCAATTTGAGCGGGTCTTCAGGATGATTTGGTCTTCATGAACGTTAGTCCCTTGTAGCCAACGTATACAAGCAAATTGTTAGTAATAGTCAGGATACTGCCTCAGGATGTTACCAATATCCTGGTCCGGTATCCTGATCGTAATCAGCTATTATAAAATCAAGATATAGTACCAGGATATGGCCTCAGAATTTCACCCATAACAAGTAGCAAACATCAGAATATGTATAAATGATAGTACAACACATTAGAATACATAAAAATAATAGTACAACAATTGAGAACTTACTAGAAATTTAAAGAGTGATGGAAAAAATATTACAACGTAGGAGAATTCTGAATCAAGATTCAAAGAAACTTGAAGATGAAATGAAGAAATGAGTATTTTTTTTGTATTTATAGACATAATCTATTTAAGGAATAAATAATAGAAATCATTGTAAATCAATTACAATGAGATTGATGACCTTAATTATAGAAAGAATGTTAAATTTAGAAACTGTACAAAATTTTAGAAATCATTGAATAAAACAATCGAATTTGTATTACCTCTAAATTTGTATACAATATATTAAAAATGGTAATATTAATACAAAGAATTTAAAATAAAAAATTAGTGTTACATTCATGCTAAATATAGTAAGGGTAAGAGTAATATCCATTTTTTTATTTTGGTTTTGATCTACATCATATGAGTAGATTAGTAAATAAATAATGTAATCTAATTCAATAAGAAACATAGCCAAACATCATTTAAAACCAAACGACACAATAGATAACTAAAGATGTCATATTACATAAGCAAACCATATAAATGTTTTAAAGCACCACAAAAAAAAAAAAAACAAAATTCAAACCAAACTGTCAAACATCAAACCAAATGTTTCTTATTGTAATAATCGATTAGTTGGTTATTAATTCTTGGCATGATCCTCATCAAAACAAATGGTATCACCACTTATGCGAGGTTTACTTGCCGACAATCCCACTACGTCTTCACTCGCATAAACATCACCAAGGTTACGCTTCAAATCGGTTGATGATTGATTCAAGTCAGAAGCAAAATCCTTTGAAATAGGTGTAGAGTTATCACCAGTGTAAGAAACACCATCCTTTATAAAAAAAAAAAAGAAATATCAAAACCAAAGCATTTTAATTTTATATTATAATAGTTTTTAAAAGCTCAAACCTTTGCACTTTCACCGCCAGCATCTTGGAAATCAGACTACTCATAGCAAACGAATCAGAGGCATCAAGCTGTAAAAAATGGAAATCAAAATACAATTTCTATAAGGATCGTTTAAAGGAATAAAAAAGTTAAAAGACATTTAATATAACAATCCCTTACTTGATCAATTTTCCATTTTTTGTTTAGCTGATCCAAGATATCAGCATCATTGGTCACAACTGATATACCATAATTCTCAACAGCATTCGTAATATTAAAGTCTGTTACTCGAATAACGAAAGCACACTTGAGGTTAACCAATGTGTCAAACTCAACAGGATATGCTTTGGGCACTTCATTGGTCTTGAGTATCTATATTGAAAATATGTCATGTGTGGTCAATATATATGAAAAAAATAATTTAAATAAATCAGACAAAAGTATTATATTTACATCGTCCTGAATTTGTATAAGTTCCTTTGCAGTTTTACCAACAAACTTCAACGCTTCATGATCAAACAATGTAAGTGTCACCGTACCGGTTGAATCTTGAACTCGAATTGGTATTTTAAACCTTAAAAGCGTATTTATATAGTTAACAAAGAAACACAAACCATGTAATATCATAAATGTTAGTTGTTGTATAAAAATAACAGAAGTATGAATAACAGTTATTTACCTCGACATTGGGAAAACATCTTTTCCTTGACAATCCTTGTTGGAACATTGGTATACCTTCTCATCTCTAACATCGCTTGTACCATCCTCCTTATCGTAAGTTTCAAAATTTTGCTCAACTTTGGATTTGCAATAGTTACATCCATCATAATACCACATCTTATCAGAAACAATTGCTACAATAGTTCCCACAATAACAACTTTTTTTGGCTGTTTAAATAGTTAAATAAATGAAATTGTATTAAGATTCTGATAGTAGTTAAAAAATAAAATATAAGTTGTTTGAAATAACCTGTATGATTGAACCAATATAAGCAATTGGTGAGAAAACATCATTGTTCATAAATTCATCTTCAACAGAACATATCACATACGATCCAACATGGCTACTTGACTCGGCTGAAGCAGAAAGTTTTGCAATAAACCTAATAAAAATTAATTTAAGAAACCATAATCTAAAATGAACAACAAAATACAAATAAAAATTTAGTTGATACAATTAGAAAAATTAAATTAATTAATTTTGCTCACTTTTCCTTGAATGTCAGCATCTGATCAAAATTGTCGTTAATGAAAAGCCGTGTACCATCAAAATTATTAGATATCCCCCATTTACCTGTTATTAAGTAACATAAATAAACATCACATCTATATATATATATATATATATATTGTTTAAATTAAATCTTAGACTTAATAAGATATCTTTGTAGGTTTTAACAGCACCAAAATGAACAGCAATGACAACATGGGCTTCACGATGTTGACTAAGCATGTACGAACACATGTCCTTCGCATAATCATCCCAAAGAGTTAAATCAACCTCAACATCTCTAAAAAAGAATATAGGCAATTAATTTCAGAGTAACATAATTAGCTAAAATTTATAAAATATAAAGGAAAAATAATGTAAATTGTATTACTCGAGATCTTGAAGCTTAAGATTGAGGCGTTTTCCTTTAGTACCATCTTTTTTGTTAGTGTCCTCAATCTTATAGCAAACAACAACGTAACCGATGAAATCTAAGATTAAAACATGTCACATGTTAATATAAAGTAAACACAATATAATAACTTAAATGTGAAACAAATGTTGTAATATAGAGATTTTGTAAGAATTAACAACAATACCTATTGTTGTACCCTCCTTGTATCTCTGTGACACAACATCCTTGAAATCAACAAAATCGAAAACGAACTGTGGACCATCCCATTTACTACACTTTTCGACAAATGTATGGTAATAAAAAGATAGCTTTTGATTGTTAAGAACAATTTTGAAAGATGCAGTGTTCGCAGCAAGAGATGGCCTTTTTATTATAAGGCATTCATCAACATTAAGATGTCTCTCAAATTTTGAAAACAGCCTATGTAAGCAAGAAGTTTGAATATTGGTACCCTGTACATAAATAAAAAATAAGATGCAAAAAAAAAAGTTAATATGACCTTTAAATCATATAAAAACAACAAAGATGAACAAATAATTAGTTAAATAATTTACCATCTCATCCATTAGTATCATATCGATACGATATGTCTCTCTTTCGTTACCTTTCATCTTCTTTCTCCACAAACTAATAATCTTCACTTTGATAGTGTAGTTTGTACTAAGAGCATCAATATCGTTCAAAAAAGTAATTTCACCTTGGTCTTCCATACCTTACCTCTCAAACAGTTACTCAAGAAAAAGAAAAGTTATTGTTTGGAATAAATTTATGAATGAAGAACAAATTAACATGAATTTATATGAAAACTTCTAAGATCATATTCTTAGAAACAATTTTTCCAAAAAAAAAATAAAAAAAAATTATGCAAACATTTCATGAGTAAGGAAAGTGTATAATTGACTAACATAAATTTACATAAATACATATTTATAAAAAAAATTATAATCGTGTAAATAAATACATAAAAATACTGAAAATAAAGAAATATATGTTCCTTGTAATATGAACAACATGAGAAGTGAAACTTACCTGCATAACACAACTTTGATAAAAAAAAAAACCTCATTTTGAAATAGAAAACTGTGACAATAAAAAAAGTATTTTTTTATTAGTACTCAACAAATGATCATTATATATATTATATGTATTATGATCAAAAAAATAAAATATTTACATCAGAAATATTCCGTCATTATATTGTAGTTTCCATTGTAGTTATATATGATTGTCAATTAATAATGAAACAAATATATCTAAAATAACTTTTCTATGATATTGCATTATAAATGGAAGTATTACTTTACAAAACTTTTGAAAATAGGTTTAGAAAAAATCGACAAAATAATTTAATATAAATAAATAATCATTGTTTTGTTAATTGTTATAAATATGTATAAGTTTCCTAAAATACATCTAAATAATAAGTTACTAAAAATATAAGATATACATCTACAAAATAAGTTAACAAAAAAATTCAAACATCAACTGATTGGGTAATCTCAATTGTTGTATTTTTCTCAAAATATAACAAACTAATTCTAATATGTTTTCACATCAATAACATATTCAATTGGGACTGTTATGTTTTCACATCTATAAGATATTAAATTTTCCTATTTTTATCAAAGTATAAAAAACTAACATTCGGATTGAAAATTTTATATTGGTATTAAATTAATATATTTAGAGGTTCAGATGTTTGTGTTGGATGCATGGATATTAAAACAGTAATATGATTCCTTGTGCAAAGATAATAATAAAATTGACAAAAAGAGTAGTACCAAAATTATGTTCTAATTTAAAACATAAAACAACTTGTTAACTTTCTTACAAAAGAGGCGTGTTTAAGTACTAATTGTCCAAACAAAAACACAACTAACATCAGACTTGGACCATACTAACATCAAGCAGAAAATATGCAAACAATTGTCAACCCACTATTAACTAATAACCACCAGATCACCAAAACATATACAAAACCAACTAACAACCACAAATGCAAACAGTCAAGCACGACCTCTTTTCTTTGTCGTCTTGTGAACAACTTTGGTCAAAATCAAAAGCTGCGAAGACTTGACATATTTAAAGAAAAGAGTAGCGCCGATGTGGATTTGATTTGATTTCAAGAAAGCCGACCACTTGGAAAAACCATACCTGTAACCATCTCCATTCTTTTCCGCTATCGTCTTCATGTTTGTTACCTCACATCTAAGGTTTTGGATCGAAACATCACGGAGGTTGTGAACAGAAAGAGACAACTCATCGGAAACAGCAGACGGTAAACGCTGAAAGACACAAAACAAATAATTTTCAAAGTAATCTATAACATATCTTATTACTTGAATAAAATATATAAAATTTAATAATATGAAAACACATACCATTCTGTTTTCGGCGACTTTGGTGAACTCAACGATTGACACTGTTTTCGACCTTTTCAATGTAGAACGTTTACGGCTAACAGATGCTGTTTCAGCAGCCGTGATCTTATCAACAACAACAGATTCATTTTTGTTTCTAAACTTTGAACGTGTACGATGAGCGATAAGAGACTCATCGGACACCAACATAACTGTTTTACATTTTCGAGTGGCCTAATAAGTTCAAATAAATAATAATTAGTTGTTTTTATAAGATATAAAATTAAAAGTAAAAAAGTTATATATGATACTATACCTTCCTCTTTCTCGGCAAAACACTTTGACCAACATCAATTGTATATTTCGGAATGGTCTAAACAGGTAAATAAATAAATAAGTAACTACCATTATTGGAAAACATATAGAATCAGAAAAACTCACATCAGAAACAACTATGGAGGACAGACTCGGTTCAGAAAAAAGAACATTTGTTTTTCTTGTAGGATCAACCTAAATAACAAAAAAGAATAAAAATATTAATATAGAATGAATTAATAAATTGTATTATATAATACTTAAGTAAGTAGATATACATGGGACTTATTCTTGGGTATCAAAAATTTGTCCAGATCCGTCTCAAACTTGCTTTTGTCCTGAAAAAGGTAAACATATATATAAAAAAATGTAAAGCAATCCACTTAAATTCATAAAAATATAATTAAGTACTGAAAAAAAAAACTTTAAACTTAGATTTTCATCAACAACAACAATTGTTTCCCCCCTCGGATTATCCTACGAAACATAGAACATTAACTTTTGAAAATGAAAAAATAAACGTAAAATAATTCAGTTAATTACAAACTCCTATAATTTAGTAAATGAACACAAACCTTTAAAGTTAAATTTTCATCACAAACAACACTTGCTTTGCCTTACGGTTCAGTTTTTGTATCCAAATCATCTTTGAACTACGTATAACGAAAAAAATTGTTTAACAATATAGTACGAATAATGATTAAATTTAATAAAGTAAGGAAAGAAAAATTGACAAAAAATTACCTTCTTCTTAAGTTCTTCCATTTCAAGTAAAGATGAGAATAACTTATCAAACTTCGAATCATCAATATCCTACACAATTAACGATAGACAAATAAAATTTATAAATACACAACAAATATATTTTTGATAAGTTTTAATAACTTAGATTAAAATATAGGGATTTACATTGAACACAGACTCAAAAGTTGCCAACTGAAATTTGTCGTCTTCACATTCCACAACAACACCTTCCTGAAAGTCAGTTCCGACAGTACTACACTTCTCCTTATGTTCGGACTACAAAAAAAATAAAAATAACAATGTGTTAAATTCAAGATCTACTTGTAACCTCGCGTTAATAACTAAATAATAATATAGATGTATAATTCTAACCGCAATTTCCAAATCATCACCATCATCACCATATATCGAGTCATCCAAAACAACTAACTCAACCTTGTTGTTTTGAATTTGAGTAACGGTTTGATGATTAAACACTGAAAGCTCGAAAACTTTATATCCAACCATTGAAAAGACAAAGGTAGATCGCCTGTCTAATTCAAGATCGTTTACCATCTCAGAACATCCATGAGTAAAAACACAGTTGTCAGTTAATCCGTCCATCTTAACGTTCCAAAATCTATCTCCTAAATAAAGAGTTGATTGACCACCTTTGAAATTTTTCCCATAAAATTGCCTCCAAAATTCATCAGCCATGACCTGCATAGGCAATGATAATTAAAAATTAATTTAAAAACCAATATAAGAAAGAAAACATTATTCATCATACTGATTGTATAAAATACTACTTACAATAACGTCTTCGTCAGCTGTGATTTTGGATATAAAGCAGTTTTGATGAACAAATGATTTAAACACCATTAGAAAGAATGTTGTTGGTCCAAATGACTGAAACATAAGATAGTCATTTTTTATTACACAACTATCCCGAACAACTTTGGTGAAGCCATCAGCAAGAACAGGGCCCACATCAGTTTTTTTCAGTCTTACAAACCAGAACTTGTTGCCATCAACAATCTTAACTGAATCTTTGTAAGGTGGTTGGTCTCCCCAAATCATTGAAGCAAAGCCATTAGGTATTCGCTATGAGTGTTAAACAAAATAAAAAAAAATACAAACATCAGTTTAATTAAAATATGATTAGTAATTAGAATAACAATAAACGTACCAAAAATATCGGGTCATCTTCCTCAATAAGCTTTAAAAATGAAGGACTGTTGTTCATGGGATCCATATCTGAAAATTAAATATGAAGGTTTTTAAAAAAATTAAACGGTAAAGTATTTATAGAAACACAATCAATATTCCTCAATAAGCTTTAAAAGTTAATGTAGTCACGGGATAAAATTAAAAAACCAAAAAAAAAAAAAATGAATGGTTTCAAAAAAATTTAAAAAGTATTTATTTTTAGAAACATAATCAATATTCCGAAAACAAAACATTATACCGGATGAAAAATTATCAGAACACTTTAAATCATCATCAACAACAAACTAAAAGACTGTAAATAAAAATATGAGTAACATGAGAACACAATCAAAACATCAACAAAATATCATTTCATATGATTCGAATCAGATAATGCAAAATCATCATCAACAAAAAAAAAAAAAAAAATCATCAATAACTATTGTATTTGTTAAGAAAAATCATTTCATATGAATCATGATGAAAAAGAAACTATCTTTGTTGAAGAACAACAAACATTAGCAACTGCCAAAACGGTTTTCAACATCAAAAACTTAAATTTTCTTGAATAAATTGAAGATCCAACAACATAAAGAAACAGTATTTAACCTTAATCATGTACTTTTACCTTATATCTTTTTATAGATTCTTGATTGAACACACCTATATCATGTTCGATCTACAAATAAAAAAAAAATATTCATCAAAAATTGACATTAAACATTTACAATAAATAAATTTCAACTATAGATTACATACCTGCAAATTATGTGGAATGATCTACAAAAAAATAAGAACAAAAAACATTAAGATCGGCGGAAAGATTCTTATAAGATCTAACAACATAAATAAACAGTATTTAGGTTTGATCAAGTACATTTACCTATAATTCTTGAAAGATTCGTCACCTAAGATGATGATCGGCTATAGTATTTTGATGATCGAAGATGGTATGTTGATTTAGGGTTTGTAATCGAAGATGGTAGGTAGAAGAGAGAGAACATAGAGAGAAAGAAGATGATTCAAGAAGAATGTTATGCAAAATAATTGAGTGAAATCAATTTAAAGGATCCGTATTCAATATGGGTTATTTGGATAACCCGAAAACCGGCCCATTCAATTCCGGATCCCGCGTATCTTTGGGTTTTTGGTTTGTGTTTTGTGAAACTTGGTTTGTTTATAGAGAATTACATCAATTCCCTCCCAAAATCTAACTCCACTAAACAAATGGATGCCACATCATCAAAATGGCTTCATCATTCAAGGACACATAGCCCAAATCATCTCATTTATTAATATATATATAGATTTGTCATCTTTTTCATTTAAATAAAACTCACATACAACATTATGTTATAGAGTCAATTGTATCCAAATATTCACCTAACTAGAGTTTGGCAGTATGTTTCATGTTAATGCATCCATGCTTTTTTGTGTCACAAGTTAGTTTGATTCAAATCGAACTTTGATCACTTGTAGTGTTCATATTGTTGGGAATTTTGTAAACATGGATAACCAGAGAGGTGTGTAATCACTCTAAGATCAAATTATTTTGACGGTTCTACCGAATAATTTAATCGGACACAACTCTAAATTCAAGAACAGACTTTAGTATGTGTATATTGCAAATTCATGAATGAACCAATGAGTGTGACCAAGAACCCTAACTTCGAATTTGGGGCCTGTTGGCAGTTATTATTATTATTATTTTTTTTTTATAAAATTAAAATGCCTCCAAAAATGGCCTTATTTTCCATTACGAAATTGTCATAATTTTGGAAAATTAATATTTTAAGCCATTTTTAATAAAACAATTTAACTGAAATAAAATTAAAATGCCTCCAAAAATGACCTTATTTTCCATTACGAAATTATGTCCTAATTTCGACCCAGCGAGGGACTCTGCCCCTTGGACCCTGCTCCCGGGGGCGCTCTGCCCAAACACTTGGAATTATAACAACTTGAACAAGCGTGCATTCTCGTACCTCCTAACTTGTTCGATGTATATTATAATTCCCTTTGGTTACCAAGTTAATCCCGATTACGCTATAATATCTAACACATATTATCTACAAAATTATTATGAAACAAATGAAAATTTTCTTCTTAAGACTACTGTCAAAGGTTGAAAATTCCAGTTGCAAAACATCAACTATTTGTATGTGTTAAATTGGAAGTTCTTTGAAAGTCCAAACTTGTTGAAGTTCGTTCTCAATTTTCTTAGCTCCGTCACATTTCAATACGCGTGTTACAACAAATATTACATATAAAAATGTCGAGAAACGTATACATCAATTATTATTATTATTATTATTCAACTTATACAAAACTAAAGGGCGGCAATAGTTTTTTAATTGTATTGGTCGATTTGGGCATTTCCTATACATACATTTATCAAATGGAGGAATGGTGCCAGACAGCTGCCTGACTCTCCTCCATTGGACCAACCAGTTTACTATTTTTTAACCATTTTAAAATTACGTTTATACTCCTGTTTAAAATTACCGTTTTGCCTCCCTGACACTCCCCCATTGGACCAACCAGTTTACTATTTTTTAACCATTTTAAAATTACGTTTATACTCCTGTTTAAAATTACCGTTTTGCCTCTAGCTCAAAATAAAATTACGCTTTTGTTCTCATCTCAAAATTACGATTTTGCCCTCAATGCAAAATTACGATTTTGCCTGGCACTCCCCCCATTGGACCAACCAGTTTATTCTTTTATATCCATTTTAAAATAACGTTTTTCCCCCAGCTCAAAATAAAATTACTCTTTTGCCCCCAACTCAAAATTACGATTTTTCCCTCAATTCAAAATAAAATTGTGGTTTTGCCCTCAGCTCAGAATTACCTTATCGCCCACCAATTCAAAATCAAAATCTGTTTTTGCCTCTAGCTAAAAATTACAATTTTGCCCTCTGTTCAAAAATGTGGTTTTTCCCCGTTTAAAAAAATTATGATTTCGCCTTCAGTTCAAAATTACGTTTTTTCCCCAGTTCAAAATAAAATTATGCTTTTGCTCCCAACTTAAAATTACGATTTTGCCCTCGGTTCAAAATAAAATTGTGGTTTTGCCTCCAGCTTAAAAGTACGATTGTGCACTTAGTTCAAATTTATATTACGCTGTTACCCCAAGTTTAAAATTACGAATTTGCCCCTGTGAAAATTTACACTTTTGCCCCTGGTTCAAATTTACAGTACTGCCATCACTTTAGCTTTTGGCAAATTACACTTTTACCCCAGTCAAAAAATACAAATTCTCCTCAGTTAAAAATTACAATATTGCCATCGTTTTAGTTATTTTTAGCAAAACTATAAAAATGTTTCGTTTTAATTGGTTGACTCGATTTAATTGTTTTTCGTATCAATGAGCTGTCTAACACTCGCTCATTATTCGGCCATCGCCCCGCAATGCAAGCAGGCCATCCACTAGTTCAACTTATACAAAACTAAAGGGCGACAATAGTTTTTTAATTGTATTGGTCGACTTGGGCGGCCACATGCCACCCAATTTTTTTTTTTTTTTTGTCAAATTACAATTTTGCCCGTTTATATTTATAGTCATGCATGGCACTCCCCTATTCGCCCAACAAATTTACGATTTTATGCCGTTTGAAAATTACGATTTTACCATCAGTTTAAAATTATGCTTTTACCCTCACTTAAAAATAAATTTACGTTTTTGCTCCCAGCTAAAAATTTTCAATTTTGCCCTCGGTTCAACATTACGATTTTGCCCCGTTTAAATTTACAGTTTTGCCATTAGGTTTTTTTCCTTATAATAACGATTTTGTCATATGTTCAACATTATGTGTTTACCCACATTTAAAAATAAATTTATGCTTTTGCTCCCAGCTAAAAATTTCAAATTTGCCCTCGGTTCAAAATTACGATTTTGCCCAGTTTAAATTTACAGTTTTGCCATTAGTTTTTTTCTCACACAGCCAAGTTACGATTTTGCCCTCAACCCTATTGGTCCATTTAATTTACGATTTTATCCTTGAAACAAATTATGATTTCCCCCTCAGTTCAAAGTTACGTTTTCCCCCATCGTTTTAATTTTTCTAGCAAAACTATAAAAGTTTTTTGTTTTAATTGGTTGACTCGATTTAATTTTTTCTCGTCTAAAGGAGCTGTCTAACACTCGCTCATTAGTTATGAAAAATTACAGTTTTGCCTTGAGCCCAAAATTACGGTCTTATCATAGTTTTACTTTTTTTTTCCTAGCAAAATTATAGTAGTGTTTTTTTAATTGATTGAAAACTATTCGGCCATCGCCCGCAACGCGGGCGGGAAGTATCACTCTGCCATTGGTTCAAATGGGCGGCAAACAATACCCATTGGACCAACCAGTTTATTATTTTATATCAATTTTAAAATTACCTTTTTGCCCCCAGTTAAAAAATACGGTTTTGCCTCAACTTCAAAATACATTTACCCTTTTGCCCCGAGCTAAAAAATATGTCGCCCTCGGAAAAAAAATTACGCTTATACCCTCAGCCAAAATTACGTTTTCGCCCCAGTTCAAAAAAAAAAAAATTGTTTTTCCCCCGGGCTCAAAATTACGAATTTACACTAGTTTATTATTTTTTAACTACTTTAAAATTACGGTTTTGCCCATAGTTTAAAATTACGTATTTGCCTCCGGTTCAAAACAAATTTATGCTTTTGCCCCAGCTAAAATTTACAAATTTCCCCTCGGTTCAAAATTACGATATCACCCTCAATTCGAATTTACGTTTTTGTCCCCAGTGCAAAATAAAAATATGGTTTTCCCTAGCTAAAAATTAGGATTTTATCCTCGGGAAAAAAAATTAATTTTCCCCCTAAGTAAAAATAAAAATATGACTTTACCCCCAGCTAAAAATAGAAAGAGCTGCCTAACACTATTTTTTACTTTTTATTTCTAGCAAAACTATAGTACTGTTTTTTTAATTGGTTGAGAATTATTCGGCCATCGCCCCACAACGCGGGCGGGGCATCACCTAGTTCTATACTAACAAACACAATCGTGAACAGTTCTAATATTTAATTGGTCTATTTTACTTGCAGTATTACAATATCTTTGCTTTTTGGTCTTTGTTTTTTTAGTAGTTTACATTTATAGCCCTTAACTTCAATAGACTTATTATATGATTTCTAAACACTAATAACTTATTTTATAAACGATTAACATTTATACTCTGAGCTTTAGTAGATTTGTACTCCCAAATTTTAATAGCGTTATCATATGGCTCTTCAAGTTTGATAAAGTTATTTAGTTTTTCTTTTATTTTTAAACAAAATTTGTTCTTTTTTGTATTTATTATTTATTTAAGTTATTATAATTGAGAGTTTGACACTAACTTTTAACTCTAAACATGTTTACTTAACCGTGTTGTTTGCTTATTTTTACTGTTGTTTAAATTAAAGCCTACATGATCTATATTAACGATCAATATACCAGGTAACAAATCTAATTATTTTATATAGAGTAAATTACAAGTTTTGTCATTTATGTTTGTCCTAAATTTCAGGCGTTGTCCTTTACCTTTAAAATTGATGAGTTTTGTCCTTAATGTTTCCAAATCTTGCACGTTTTGTCCTTTGACCCTAACTAAGTTATTTTTTTCCTGTTAAGTCAAATGTCACAAGGGTAATTTGGTCCATTTATTAAAAATAGTTTTAAACGAATAAAACAAAAATATATAGTTATATACATACATAACTCTTTACTCTCTCTCTCTCCCTTCCTCCCTCTCTCTGATCTATATGCCGCCACCACCAGCCCCTCAACCTCCTGCCCCCACCAGCCATCCCACCTCTTGCCACCACCCTCCATCACCTTCCACCACCATCAATAGCTTCTATATAATCGTTTTTCCGTTCAGATCTGTGTGAATTTACCGATTCGTTGAAGATTTAGCCAGAAATTTTTCGATAACGCTTCTAAATTACAACTGTGGCGTCGTCGGAGCTCCGGCGACAAACAATATGTGTTAAAAGTGCTTCAACGCCACGACAGCCGCCAGTTCCACGGCGGCGCAACGTCCTCGGTCTAGATCTGGCTCTCGTAGGTCTCCGGCGAGGTCAACGGTAACGCTAACGTCACACGATGAATCCACAGATCTGACGGTAGATCGGGCGGTTGTGAAGATAGATAAGGAAGTGAAAGTTGTAAATCGGTGCTCCGGTTGCCGGAAAAGAGTCGGTTTGACCGGGTTCCAGTGCCGGTGCGGCGATATGTTCTGCGGTGAGCACCGGTACTCTGACAGGCATGAGTGCAGTTACGATTACAAAAGCGCCGGTCGTGAGGCGATTGCTAGAGAAAATCCGGTAGTGAAAGCTGCGAAAATTGTTAGGATTTGAATTGGATTATTATTATTATTATTTTTTGTTATAAAATATCCTCCGCATGTGTTCGAAGAACTTGAAATTGTAGGAGATTAGTTATTATGAATGTTTGATCTTGATTGAAGTGTTTGTAACCGTAAATCGGGAGGTGGAGGTGGTGGTGGAAAGTGGTGGTAGTGGGTGAAGAGAGAGAAAGGAGAGGAGGGAGAGAGAGTCAGAGAGGAGATTTCTGTCTTTTTTTTTTTCAATATTTATATTTTATTTTCTATTTCATACACAATTAGTCCTTTGAAATTCAAGTTATTTACTTAGTAGTCCTCAGGGAGGTAAAATGACAATAGTACCCTCATGTGCCTTGCACATGGCTAGATTTAACAAAAAAAATTAACTGGATTTGGCCTAAAGGACAAAACCTGCAAGATTTGAAAATATTAAGGACAAAACTCATCAATTTTAAAGGTAAAGGACATCGCCTGAAATTTGGGACAAACATAAAGGACAAAACTTGTAATTTACTCTTTTATATATTTACCTTATTATGGTTAAAGCTATCATTAAGACTCTAGACATGTTTACTTAGCTGTGTTGATTGGTTTTTTTTTTTTCCGTCGTTTAGATTAAAGTTTGCATGGTGAATAATATATCATCGATATATCATGTAACAAATGCATTCTCGGCATCACCCCTACGACTCCTCCGCAAAGCGCGGTCTCCGATACTAGTTGATATAGCCACTCGTCTTCTTCTATTCATCACCTCTAAATAGGTCGGGATCGCCTCCTGTAACCTATTTGAACATTATGTTTACACATGTCCTATATGACAATCTTGTCATTTACCTCTACTTGGGGTCCGATCATCACCATTGATCGATACTCTTTGTCTTTGCCTTTACTAACGGTTAAATATGAGATTGTGATATCCATTTTGTTCGTATAATAGTCCAAAACGACTAAATATGTGAATTTAACAATGAGTTGGAATTTGAAAGCGACATGTCCAGCCAACTCATCACTAATGGGATTATGAAACCTTCTAAGTATGTCTAACACGCTCTCGATTTTTGAAAGACGTGACATAACCTCGAACCTTCTTGCACGCGTAAAGAGTTTTGTTCGTCTCATATCACACCTGTCTCTTTGATGCTAAAACATATACATCAATGATAACTACATGTCAAAAATGTCTAGGAATATAAGATACCCACTGAGTTCTATTTTCATTGAGTATAACATCAAACTTGACACTTCAACTAAAATATTCTGCTTGTGAAAGCATCATGATAGGTCAACAAAGTTGTGCCAAGTGGCTACGTGGTGAATTTAGGGATTACAATAGGCTGGGTATTGGTAATTATACTTCTATATCCGGTTACAAACTTATGTCCCATACTCGTTGGGTACACGTTATGCATCACTCATTGGGTTCGAACGTATACTCGTTTATGGTCTTATATGGTTCAAAACTACTTGAACTTGATATTAAACTCATATAAAAACCAACTTCAAATATCGAAAACTTAACCACACTTGTGCCTAACTGCAAATATTAGGTTACGATACAA
Source organism: Helianthus tuberosus (assembly GCA_030545235.1). Taxonomy (NCBI): domain Eukaryota; kingdom Viridiplantae; phylum Streptophyta; class Magnoliopsida; order Asterales; family Asteraceae; genus Helianthus; species Helianthus tuberosus. Next base: position 161,916,043 of record CM060411.1, on the reverse strand, counting down.
CATACAAGTCAACGAAGTTTGAGAAGTTTTGTGTCAACTTCCTCCTGTGTATTCACCTATATACATGTTAACATGTGTGTGATGTTTGAAGATGGTTTTGGTCAAGGATAATGAAAGATGGCGTTGGTCAAGGACAACAAAGTAAGGGGTTGTTTGGTAGCCTCTTAATGACCATTCAGATGCTACCTCTTAATGGTTTAAAACCTCTGAATGAATAAGAGGTAACCTCAAGTCTGAATGATTAAGAGGTAACCTCTGAATGGTAAATCATCACATGTCACATTCTTCTACCTTCTCATTGGTAAAATTCTTAATGGTTCCATTAAGAGGTAGCCTCTTAATGACCATTCAGAGGTTACCAAACAGCCCCTAAGCCTCTAACTTTGGAAAATTGGAGGAGATTTAATGTGTTTTGACTTGGTCTTGTTGGTTCTTGGTGTAGGCCTGATTATGGCTTTATGTTTGTTATTCCCTTATTGGCTTTGTACTATTTTTTTTTTTTTTTTTGTCTAGAGTGTTTGTTTTCCCCTTATTGGCTTTGTACTCATTTTTTTTTCTAGAGCTTCCTAGACAATTTTAATGTTATTTTCTTTGTTTGCCGTTCAAAAAACCTATAGAAGATACCCCATATGTTTTGCATAAAATCTTATATATAACATATCTTTGGCAAACACTAACTTTATAACTTTTATGTAATATCAAATACATGTATGATTTAATAACGAAATGATGTTTATTAAAATACTAGTGGGTTGGCTCGTGCGATGCGGCAAGAGTCATCGAGACTCTTTTGAAGAGCGCAAGCTAACCCTACATGTCTTATACATTGATTACATTTGGGTATTATTATTATGTTAATATTTAGTAACTAGCTTACTAACTTGTGTATTACACGTGTCGAATATCGAGAAAAATATAGATCATAAATTTGTATAGAGTTATCATGAGTGAAATGACTTGTTACATAAAATAGTGAAACAAAAAAGTTACATTATTTTCAGCTATCCAAATATAATTTTTTAAGTTTTCATTTCTCTGTTGAGTCATTATAATAACACTAAAAATATAAAAAATAGTGATGATGACATTGTATGTGTTTTTGAAAATTAATTCTAAGTCGAGGTTGTGGTAAATGAATTGTAATTAATTTATATTATGCATATTAATGATATAACAGATACTTTGATATAAATACTATTTTAGAAAATAGAGATAATAAAATGAGATAGAATTATCATCATAAATTTATCAAAATATTATTTAGAGACATAACAAAAATGCACCCTTGTAACTATTTGCACAACTGAGTTTAGAGAGTATATTATAACATGTGTAGTATAGATAAATGAGAGATACGACAATAGTCCCAGGATTTTTTAAATCCTTCACTGTAGAAATATGATATGTTAAATCGTCCAAATCTTATCAACTATAACAATAATTTATATTTATATTTATATATTTATATAATATATTAATTATCAACCTTGGTAGGCATTAGGTGTTTGTACATTGTGCATAAGTGGGTTTTCGTGCTTGGGTTGTTGTAACGTTTGCTTTGTAGTTTGTTTCTTTGGTTTGCGATAGGCACTATATATACACTGTCATGCGTAATTAGGGGGGTCTCTCTTTTATTTTCTCCGACCTCTCCATTCTCTCTCTCAAAGGAGGATGTGTTATTCTTTCTCTCTAGAATCTTGCTGGTGACTTATTATACATGTGCAATATAGATAATTGAGAGATACAACAATAGTCCCAGTATTTTTTAAAATCCCACAGTATAGATAAATGATATGTTAAATAGTCTAGATGTTACCAATTGTACTAATAATTTATATTTATACTATATTAATTACCAACCTTAGTAGGCATCAAGTGTTTGTATATTGTGCATAAATGGTTTTCCGCCCTTTGGACTGTTGTAATGTCTGTATTGTGGTTTGTTTCTTTAGTTTGCGATGGACGCTGTATATACACTGCCATGTTTCTCTCTCTCTGAAAGCAGGTGGTATTCTCTCTCTCTCTCTCTAGAATCTTGCTAGTGACTTTGTTTCTGATGTTGTTTGTCGTTGATCTTAATCAGGTATTACTTGATCCTTTGTTTGAACGTTGGTTTCGTTGTGTTATTGTTTGTCGTCGATCGTAATCAGGTATTACTTGATCCTTTGTTTGAACATTGGTTTCGTTGTGTTGTTTTTTATAACCATGTGCGAACAGGTTTATTTTTGAAAAGTTGAGTTCCTAACTCTTCTTACATTTATGTTTGTGTTTGTTTTGGTATGACCGTGTTTTGCTTTCGAGATGTAGAGGCGATGATCTTTTGGTGAGTCATCTGCATGATGCTTTTTGTCAATCTGTTTAGTTTAGGTCTTTATTTTTTGTTCTTTCAGTCGGAATATGTTATAAGAATGCAACGTCAGTGATATGTGGTAACCTTGTATATGAATTGTTAGCTTGAAACCTTTAATCGGATATTTGGGCTTTTTCTTGCTATGTAGCTAATCATTGGTTGAATTAGTTTATTTTCTTGTAATGCAGGTGCAATGATATGTGTTTGAGCATTGTAGCCATTTAGATCTTTCATTTTTTTGGTTGTTTCAGTTGAACTTTGTTGTCCTAATGCAGAGCCGGGGATATGTGTTCGAGGCGTGTATATGGTTTGTGAAGTTCAAACCCTTAATCAGGTTTTTGGGTATGTGTCGGTTATGTGGTTGACCATTGCTTTAATCAGAGACCTTTCTCTGAATGTAAGGGCTACGATGTGTGCTTGAGCCTTATAGATAATGAATTATGATGTTAACCTTTAATCGGGTTTTTGGGTATGTTTTGGTTATGCTGTTGACCATTGGTTGAAACGGAAACCTTTCTCCGTATGTAAAGGCGATGATGTATGCTTGAGCCCTATAGATTATTAATTATGATGTTAACCTTTAATCGGGTTTTGAGTATGGGTTGGTTATTGTTATGGGTGAAATTCTGAGCCCATATCCTGAGAATTATCTTGAATTATATCTTGGTTATATGATGTCTGTTCACATCCGGGATGCTGATTCAGGATATTGGTAACATCCTGAATGGTATCCTCAGGATCACTAACGGATTATGTGCAGGTACATGGGTTAGAAGCTAGCAACGTTCACAAGGAATCATTTCGTGGGAGACTCGGTCCAAGTCGTTCAAATAAAGACGTTGAAGCCGCATTACTCGGTCTACAACGTTTACAATGGAATATTCGGAGCATCCCATATTTATAGGAATTTTCGTTTGTAATTTGTTACTATAAATAGGTGGGTATATCAGATCGAGTAGGACATCACATCAACACTCACTACACTCTAACACTTGTTCTCTATCAATTTTCACTCTAGCACAAAAGCATTGTAACACTTAGCGACCTGGTCAATATCCTGCACTGTATCCTGAAGTTTAAAGCAATAAGAAGAACAAGGCAGCTGCGATTGTCAGCTCCCTAGGTTTTATGCCGGCGATCTAGATTGATCAAGGGCTTTCCTCGTATATCTCGTGTCACCCCTTTTACTTTTTGCTCATTGTTTGATCGTAGATACAGCTTAATATCCTGAGCCGTATCCTGAATACTGTTTTTCCAAACAACTTAACCAGCGTATTTTCAACACACTTTTTAGCACACTACCTCACTCAACTAATTTGATCACTTAATTGCTTCGGTAATTTTTGACCAAAACAATTTGGCGCCCACCGTGGGCCAAGTGGTGCTCTCTTTACTAATTTTTTTTGTGAAATCGCTAATCGGTTTTCTGTTTTCAAAACTTTTTACCACATTGTTTACAATGGCCTCAAGATCAAACATGAGCTCCTCCACTGTGTCTGCTACAACTTCTGCTACTACTGGTCCGGTGCTTCCACCACCTCCTCCAAGGATGCCATCTTCTTCACAACCTCAGGATATTATCCCTACTCGGAGTATTCAGGGATCTGCTCCCATTTTAGCTTCTAATGATGAAATTCTAACCTTATTTGGAAGTGTGCAGGAACAAATGAGGCAGCAACAGGAAACAAACCAAATGCTGTTGAGGGAAATACAGCTTCTGAAGTCTGGCTCGAGCAGATCTGCTGAGGATATCGTCACTCCACTACAACCCAGAACTTTGAACTTCAGTTCGGCTGTGTACACTGAGGATAATAGGGGGAATATTGTGCCCAGCCTTCCTCAGAATCATACTCCTGAAATACCCTCCTCGGTCAGGATGTCAACCATGAGGAGCTCAGGATATGCTTCAGGATATGGGCAGAATCCTCAAATGGGTAATGTGTCAAATAATAATGATACTCATGCTGCTAACAATAGTGGATCTTTGCAGGATATAGGTGTAACATCAGCATTTACTAGGGAGCTTCAGAAGTTGAAGGATATGATATCCAGCGTGCCTGGAGTGGTCCAGCCAATCCCGGAAGTGTCCCAAGACAGCCACAGGATATCTCGCTTTGCATATCCTATCTGTGATGCTGAGATTCCAAAGGGATTTCAAACCCCCAACATGAAGCTATATGATGGAACTACGGATCCTGAAGAGCATATTGCCCAGTATAGGGAAAGAATGGAGACTAACCCTATCCCTCCAGAACTCAAGGAAGCTTGCTTGTGCAAGGGTTTTGGTTCTACTTTAACAGGATCAGCCTTGAAATGGCTCCTAAATGTTCCTCCTCATTCGATTACATCATTTGCTCACCTAGTGAATTTATTTAATAGTCAGTTTTCTTGTAGTAGGAGCTTTGAAAAACTAACAAGTGACCTCTACGGGATAACACAGGGGCCTCAAGAATCCCTAAGGGATTATGTGAACAAGTTCAGCTGGGAATCTTTAGACATTCCGCATCTTGATGTTGCAACGGCTGTGCAGGCTTTCAAGATGGGGCTGCAAAAAGATTCTCAATTTTACCAAGACCTTGTAATGAACCCATGCAGGAACTTGGATGAAGCTCGAAACAGGGCCCTAAGATATATTCGATTGGAGGATGACAGAAAGATGCAAGAGAGGATGAACTCATCCAATACCTATGAGACAACTAACAGGAAGTCGGAATCCTCATTTAAGCCATATCGCCCTAAGCCATATGGTAGAAATGAAAATAAGAAAGTGAACGCTATCGAAGACGAGGATCCTGAAGAATATCCTGAATTATCTGAATATTGCTTTTCTGTTAACATTCCTGAATTGATGTATGCCATGCAGGGTTTAGGAGACAAGGCTAGGTGGCCACGAAAGAATCAACAAAAAGCCGATTGGAAAGATAAGTCAAAATGGTGTGCCTTCCACGAAGATTTCGGACATGTAACTGAGGATTGCATTGCTCTAAGGAAAGAAATAAGCTATCTTCTAAGTAAGGGATATCTGAAAGATCTCTTAGGAAGAAAGAAGAATAAGGGTCAGGATACTGAGAAGGATCCTGAGCGAGCAGCGTCACCTCCCGCGGATGCCAAGATAATCAACTTTATTTCAGGAGGATTCGACATTTGTGGGACTTCGTATTCGGCGGCAAAGAGACATGCAAAAGAAGCTAAGGCCGAAAGGGGAGACAAACCTGTCAGGATGACGACCCTCACAACTGACAAAGTGATCACATTTGATGCTGATGACATGGATATTGTCCAGGATCCTCACCATGATGCTATGGTAATAACATTATATGTGGCTAACCATTTTGTGCGCAGGATATTGGTTGATAATGGCAGCTCCGTCAACATAATCTAACTAGAGACTCTGAAGAGAATGAATGTGGAGAGGCTAGGAACACAGCGGGAGAGATAAAGTTACCAGTATATGTTGAAGGAGTCAACTTGATACAACGTTTCTGTGTGATGGATTCTCTATCCTGCTATAACATCATACTGGGAAGACCATGGATTCACGATATGAAGGCTGTGCCATCAACATATCACCAATGCATCAAGATCCCTACTCCTTGGGGAGTTGTCAAGGTTGAAAGTGATCAGCAGGAGGCGAAAGAATGCTACTCATCTTCGATGAAATCCTCAACCAAGCCTAGTACAGCATAGCAATTACAGATGCGGGCCCAGGATATCGAGGAGGATTCGGAGCAGGATGTGAAGAAAATTATCCTGGATCAGGATAATCCTGATATCTCGGTGCTCGTAGGAAGCAATATCCCTCAGGATATTGAAGAGCAGTTAACTAACTTTTTGAAATGCAGGTGTTATGGGTGGAATTTCGATCTTATATCCTGAAGCATATCCTGATATTATATGCTTGATGCTGCGGCCAGGATACTGAACCAGGATATTGGTAACATCCTCTGGGGGTATCCTGCTTGCTATTAACGATTTTCTTTGGTTGCAAGGTACCAACGTTAAAGGACTTGATCTACCTGAAGATTCGCTCAAGGTGGTTAAAAAATGGACGTTGATGGTGGAAGAATGGGTCTTGTAACGGTCAGAATAGAAGAAAGGCATATTCCGCGAGAATATCGGATGCTGGTCAATGCTAACGGTCATATGAGCTGAAGACCCGGTTTTATAGTCAATAAGCACGTGGAAAACAAGTAAAAGCAGTCCCCCAACGTTCAGAATGGAATATTCCAAAGTATCCCAGAATAATAGGATAGTTTGTTAGTTTTTGTTACTATAAATGGGAGCGATCGGATCATAGGCAAACACAACTTTTTCCACACACTCTCTTTCGCACACTTTGCTCTCTAGCTTCTAGCAATCACTACACACAAACACTTGTACTCCAATCACATTGTAACACCTAGTTGATCCGCATCATATCCTGCACTGTATCCTGTTATTCAAGCAATAAGAAGAACAAGGCAGCCGACGATTGTCAGCTCCCGAGGTTTTATGCCGGAGATCTAGATTGATCAAGGGCTTTCCTCGTACATCACGCGTCAACCTTTACATTTTTGCTCATTTTTTGATTATAGATACAGCTCGATATCCTGAGCCGTATCTTGAAACTGTTTTCGCAAACTAACAAACCAACATATTTTTTACAAAGTATTACTAGCACACTACCTCACAAAACTAATTTGATCACTTAATTGCTTAGGTAATTTTTGACCAAAACAATTTGGCGCCCACCGTGGGGCAAGTGGTGCTATTTTTAATCAATACTTTGTTAAAATCATTACTCGGTTTTCTGTTTTCGAAATTCTTTTCAAAACTATTTCTAATGGCTTCTCAATCGAATTTGAACTCTTCTTCCATGTCTGTTTCAACCTCTGCTGCCGCTGGTTCATTACCTCTTCCACGTTCACAAGTTCAGACTTTTCAGAGGAGAAATGAAAGCCACACACCGAGAGAAATGCCTGCTGTTCAGAATGTTCCTAGATCCGGAAATTCAGGGAGAATCCATACCCTTGCTTCTAATAACGAAATTCTGTCTTTGTTTGGTAGTATACAGGAACAAATGAAGAGGCAGCAAGAAACTAACCAGACGATCATGAAGGATATACAACTCTTGAAGTCAAACTCCAGGAAACCTGTGGAGGATACAACTACTCCTCTATAGCCCAGGATGCTGATCTTTAGTTCAGCAACATTTACCGAGGATAATCAAGGCAACATGATACTGAGTCGGTCCCGGAGCAACATGCTGGAGATACCATCATCCGCCAGGATATAGACCATGAGGGATCCAGGATATGGCCCAGAATATGGTCCAGGATATGGCAAAAGTCAACATGCTGGTAACATGTTTGCCAATATCAGTATCCCTGCTACTAATAATTCTGTTTCTTTGCAGGATATAGGTGTAACACCAGTATTGACTAGGGAACTTCAAAATTTGAAGGATATGATATCAAGTGTTCCTGGAGTAGTGCAGCCTATACCGAAAGTATCCCAGGATAGTCACAGGATATCCTGATTTGCTCATCCATTTTGTGATGCTGAAATTCCAAAAAGATTCCAGACTCCCAGCGTAAAGTTGTATGATGGGACGACGGATCCTGAGGAGCATATTGCCCAGTATAGGGAAAGGATGGAAACAAATCCAATCCTACCAGAACTTAAGGAAGCATGCTTATGCAAAGGCTTCGGTTCAACTTTAACGGGATCGGCCTTAAAATGGCTTTTAAATGTTCCACCTTATTCAATTACATCATTTTCTCATTTATTTAATTTGTTTATCAGTCAATTTTCTTATAGCAGGAGCTTTGAGAAACTAACAAGTGATCTTTACAGGATAACACCAGGATCACAAAAATCCCTAAGGGATTATGTTAGCAAATTTAGTAGAGAATCCCTGGATATCCCGAATCTTGATATTGCTACGGCATTACAAGCGTTCAAAAGGGGGTTACAGAAGGATCGTCAATTTTATCAGGATCTTGTAATGAATCCTTGCAGGAACTTGGACGAAGCTCGAAACAGGGCTTTGAGATACATCAGGCTGGAAGAGGATAAGAAAATGCAAGAGAGGATGAATGCATCCTCAACATATGAATCAACTAACAGGAAGTCAGAATCCTCGTACAAACCATATCGCTCCAAGCCATATGGTAGAAATGATAACAAGAAAGTGAATGCCGTTGAAGACGAGGATCCTGAGGAGTATCCTGAGTTATCTGAATATTGTTTTTCTGTTAATATACCTAAACTAATGTACGCTATGCAGGGTTTAGGAGACAAAGCCAGGTGGCCTCGGAAGAATCAACAAAAGGCTGATTGGAAGGATAAGTCCAAATGATGTGCCTTCCATGAGGATTTTGGACATATTACAGAGGATTGCATCGCTCTAAGGAAGAAAATAAGCTATCTCCTGAGCAAAGGTTATCTGAAGGATCTCCTGGGAAGAAAGAAAAACAAGGGTCAGGATACTGAGAAGGATCCTGAACGAGCAACATCACCTCCTGCGGATGCCAAGATAATTAACTTTATTTCAGGAGGATCAGACATTTGCAGGACTTCATATTCTGCGGCCAAGAGACATGCAAAGGAAGCTAAAGCCGAAAGAGGGGAAAGACCAACCAGGATGACGACCCTAACAGCTGACAAAGTGATCACTCTTGATAGTGATGACAGGGATACTGTCCAGGATCCTCACCATGATGCTCTGGTAATAACATTATATGTGGCTAACCACTTTGTACGCAGGATACTGGTGGATAATGGCAGCTCAGTCAACATCATCCAATTGGAAACCTTTAAGAGAATGAACATCCCTGAGATAGAGATTACCTCAAAGTCCACTGTGCTTGTAGGGTTTAGTGGAGAAGCAAGGAATACTGTTGGGGAGATAAAACTGCCCGTATATGTCGAAGGAGTAAACTCAATGCAACGGTTTTGTGTCATGGATTCATTATCCTGCTATAATATTATATTGGGCAGGCCATGGATTCACGATATGAAAGTTGTACCTTCCACCTATCATCAGTGTGTCAAGATCCTTACTCCTTGGGGGGTAGTTAAAGTTGAAAGTGACCAACAAGAGGTGAAGGAGTGCTACTCCTCTTCAATGAAGGCCTCAAGAAAATCCAAAGCAGGATAGCAATTAAAGATGCGGGCCCAGGATATCGTAGAGGCTTCAGAGCAGGATGTAAAGAAAATTATCCTGGATCAGGATAATCCAGATATCTCGGTGCTCGTAGGAGCCAATATCCCTCAGGATATTGAAAATCAGTTAACTAACTTTTTGAAATGCAGGATGTCAACATTCGCATGGAAGCATGAGGATATAACAGGTATTTCTAAGGATATTATAACTCACAAGCTTGGAATTGACAGGTCTTTCAAGCCTATCCAACAAAAGAGAAGGAAGTTTGCTCCAGAACGAAACATAATTATTCAAGAAGAGGTTGAAAGCCTATTGAAGTCCAAGATGATCAGGGAAGTCAAATTTCCCAAGTGGCTAGCAAATGTGGTCGTGGTTCAAAAGAAGAATGGGAAATGGAGAGTTTGTGTAGATTACACAGACTTGAACAAAGCATGTTCTAAAGACCCATTCCCTCTGCCTCATATAGACTCGATGGTGGATGCCACTGTCGGTCATGAGATGTTAACCTTCATGGATGCATCCTCAGGATTCCAGCAGATCCAAATGGAACCCTCAGACCAGGAGGATACTACTTTCATGACACCAACATGTATTTACTGTTATACTGCTATGCCTTTTGGTTTGAAAAATGCAGGTGCAACGTACCAGAGATTGGTGAACGTGATGTTTAAAGACAAACTGGGGGACACCATGGAGGTGTACATTGACGATATGGTAGTCAAATCCAAGAAGGCTGAGGATCATCTCCAGGATATTAAAGGAGCATTTGATATCCTGGACCAGTATAATATGAAACTAAATCCTGCCAAGTGCCATTTTAGAGTGGGGGCAGGAAAGTTTTTAGGATACATGGTGACTAAAAGGGGAGAGAAGCATGAAGCAGCCCTGCAGGATTTGAAGCAGTATCTTCCAACTGCACCTCTATTGATGAGGCCTGAGAATGGTGAACCACTGTCCTTATACCCCGCAGTATCGGGGAATGCTGTAAGTGCCGTCCTTATAAGGGATCATGAAGGTCAGCAATATCCTGTTTACTATGTTAGTAAAAGTTTGTTAGATGCTGAAACTAGGTACTCTCATTTAGAAAAATTAATACTAGCATTAGTCATGGCATCAACGAAACTTAGACATTACTTTGAGACACATAGGATTCATGTTAAAACTAATTATCCTGTTAAGAATGTGCTTAGGAAACCTGAGATGTCGGGTAGAATGGCTAAGTGGTCAGTAAAATTAAGTGCCTATAATCTAGTATATGAACCTAGAAATACTAGAAAGTCTCAGGCTCTAGCAGACTTTGTGGCTGATTTCAGTAGTGATATTCAAAATGAAGTAGACCTAGAAGTTCAACAGTTAGGAGAAAACTTAGAATCCTGGATGTTATATACTGATGGTGCATCTAATGTAAGAGGTGTAGGTTTGGGTATACTACTAAAATCGCCACAGGGGGACATATTACCCCAGGCTATTAGGTGTGAATTTCCTGCTACTAATAATGAAGCAGAGTATGAGGCTTTAATTGCAGGATTAGAGTTGGCTAAGAGCATGAGTATCAAAAATTTGCAAGTATATGTTGACTCTTTGTTAATTACTAACCATTTTAATGGATCCTATGCAGTTAAGGGTGAGAAATTAATCGAATATCTCGATATTCTCAAAAAATTAGCAGGATATTTCGATGTTTTTATACTTGAACAGGTACCAAGGGAGGATAATGCTGAAGGGATCATCGATCAGGATACCTGAAGGGACCCAAATACCAATATTACATGTCTTATATCCTGCAACGAATCCTCAGGATAAAGTAGTAGCGGGTATTCGGGATCCTGGAGCGGAATATCCTGAACAGGATCCTAAATCCTGGACGGCTCCAATTGTGAGATATCTTAAAGAAGGACACATCCCCGGAAATGAAAATCCTAAGGAATTTAGGATGAAGGTATCACGATTCACTATTATAAATAATGTTTTATACAAGAAATCTCTTGCAGGACCGTATTTGAGGTGCTTGGAGGATCCTGAAGCCAAAGAAGTACTTCAGGATATACATGAAGGGGATTGTGGTAATCACACTGGGGGCAGATCATTATTCTCGAAAGTATTAAGGACAGGATATTATTGGCCAACGATGAGGAAAGATGTTGCAGAATATGCTCGAAGATGTGATGCATGCCAAAGGCATAGTAACATACTACATCAACCAGCTGAACCACTATATCCTGTAGTTTCCCCTTGGCCATTTATGAAATGGGGGATGGATATAGTAGGGAAGTTACCAAAAGCTCCGGGAGGAAAAGTCTTTATGTTAGCAATGACGGATTATTTCTCCAAGTGGGTTGAGGCTGAAGCATTTGTTCAAGTTAGAGACCAAGAAGTAGTATCCTTCATAAAGAGGAATATCCTGACTAGGTTTGGGGTACCAGCTGAGATCATTTGTGATAATGGGTCCCAGTTTATAAGCAAAAGGACTACTGACTTTTGCAAGAGTTGGGGAATCAAAATGATCACATCTACTCCGGTACATCCTCAAGCGAATGGGCAAGCTGAATCCTCAAACAAGATAATAATCAATAACTTAAAGAAGAGGCTCGGAGCCAAAAAAGGAAGATGGGCGGAAGAGTTGCCCTTTGTTTTGTGGGCTGATAGGACAACGGTAAAGAATGCAACTGGCCAAACCCCATTTTCCTTGGTATTTGGAGCAGAAGCAGTGATTCCAACAGAAATGACGATACCTACTGCAAGATCTATCCTATAGGATCCTGAACAGAATCCTGAAGTCTTATGTCAAGATTTGGATACTATAGATGAAAAAAGAGACGCAGCATGACTAAGAGTAGCAACATATCAACAAAGAATATCCAGAGCATATAATAAGAACATAAGGACTAGAAGGTTCCAGGTCGGAGATTGGGTATTGAGAAAGGCTTTCCAGAATACCACTAACCCTGCCGATGGAAAGTTGGCTCCAAAATGGGAAGGACCCTATGAAATTGAGTCAGAATCTGGGAAAGGAGCATACCGACTCAAGAATATGGAGGGGGATATGCTACCAAGATCCTGGAATGCTAAACAAGTGAGTTTAGAATTTAATTTCTAACTCATAATGGTACGAACTCTATAACTCATTTATATTTTTGATATTATCTTTTATTTTGATACCCAATACTGACTTAAGAATCGGAGGGGTGTTAGCCAAGCTAACACCTACCTTAGTTTAAGGATGTTTTGCAGTATATGTTCCAGGATATAGCTCCAGGATGCTCACTCAAGATACTTCAGAAGATTAGAGGATTGGCCCCCTCTCTCACGTATAAGGGATCCCGATCCCTTCACAGGTTTAAAGGTATTCACCTTTCTCACGAATTGGGTTTAAACACCCCGCCTGGAGCGCAAGTTATCCAGGGATAGTTCAAGGTGGCGGGACCAGTTCATGTAAAAGTGGCTGACAATTTCGTTACTGTTGGCTATACCCTGGATCCTTAAGGTATATGAGGATTGATCACCCTCTCTCACGAAAGGGTATTTTCATACTCTCTAAGGTTTAAAGGTTATCACCTTTCTAAGTCTTGGAGTTTATACACTCCCGCCTGTAGCGCATGAAAATTTGGGATTTTCCCCAGGTTTAAAGGTTTTCACCTTTCTAAGTTTTGGGGTTTCCACACCCTCGCCTGTAGCGCGCGAAACGTGGGTAAAATCCCCAGCAAAACTCAAAGACTTAAAGGTTTTCACCTTTTCAAGTCTTGAGGTTCTTGTACCCCGGCTTAAATGCTTGGAAAATGGGTTTAGTCCCAATAAAATACAAAGTTTTTGGATAATCCCAAAGTATATTTTCAAAAAACATAATCATTTACAAGTCTACATAAATTTTTGAAAAAAGATTGCTAAGTTTAAACAACTGGTTGAAGAATTGCTAAAGGATCATATCCTGGTACAACATACTGGTCCTGCACAGACAGGGGACATCCGTGATAGAACATGACGTATGCTGATACTATATCCTACTGGGGACATTTATGCTGGAGCAAGAAGGAAACCTATGCCAACACTATATCCCACTAAGGCATTGTGAGGAACTCAAAGGATCAAGTTTGGGCATAATTCGCCAAGTATCCTGGACTGGGGACACCTTCGGTGGAATGGTTGCGAAAGGACTGGAATGAAAGGATTGAGATGTCTTCTGTTTCGGTATGATCTTTCCTATTTTTGTTCTTTAAAAAACCTTCTCTAGATTGTCTAAATTTCTGAAACTATAACATTTATGAGTATCCTGGTCGGGACATGTTCTCAGGATATATTCTCAAGATGTATTCTCAGAATATACTTCAGGATACTTGGATTGAAAATTGAAACTATATTCAAATCAAACTACTGTTATCAAAACACGCTTTGCAAAATAAAAATGAACCATCCTTTTTCTTTGAAAACTTTATCGAAATTGTTTGAGTTGTAAAAACCCTATTTGACGGAAGTCTTAATAGGATATTTGCGAGTATACTGATCAAGATATTTTCATAAAAAGTAATAATTGCACTAAGTTTGGAACATTGGAATTCAGACTAAGCAATGCATAACAAATAACAACATGTAAGGCTAAAGGTTAGTTTATTATTAATTGTATTCTCGGTTTCATCTCAAAAAGAGATCCATCCACCAAGAACACAATTAAGTTTTTAAAGTATATTTACATAAACAGTTGAAGGCTTCGTCCTGAAAACACGAGAACCCATTTGCCTTCAACTGTTGTATTGTTCAAAATAAACCATACTGATTGATGACCAAAGGCTTCATCCTGAAACTCAGGGCCCATCCACCTTTGGCCATCGTATTGTCTTAAGTGCAGGAAATATAAATTGTTCTAAGTACAGGACGACCAGATGATTCAAACCCTACAAAGCAAAATACAGGTATCATTAAAGACAAACTAACCAGGATACAGGTTCAGTATATGTGTACGGGATACAGGATTTGGATATTTACCTTATTAAGGAAGGAGTTCATGGGCTCGATGGATTCCATGAAGCCAAGGCTTGGAGTAACTGTCAAGCTCCTCAAGATCGAAGACAACAGGGACCTTAGCAGAGTCTAGAGAAAAGGGAGTAGTTTCAGTCTTATCATATTATATGCTAATTAACCAAACGTATGCAGGAATGTTCAAAATAGATATCCTTACCAGACGTGCCAGAAGACTACCTAGTTATGAGAAAGTATAACCTTGGAAGTTGCGTGAAGTCACATCAACATCTACATCCCATTAAGTGCATCGAACAACACAACGAAAAATATACCCGTTTGGATTTCAAGATCCTAACAGATATATTTTTGGGGACAATTGTTATGGGTGGAATTTCGATCTTATATCCTGAAGCATATCCTGATATTATATGCTTGATGCTGCGGCCAGGATACTGAACCAGGATATTGGTAACATCCTCTGGGGGTATCCTGCTTGCTATTAACGATTTTCTTTGGTTGCAAGGTACCAACGTTAAAGGACTTGATCTACCTGAAGATTCGCTCAAGGTGGTTAAAAAATGGACGTTGATGGTGGAAGAATGGGTCTTGTAACGGTCAGAATAGAAGAAAGGCATATTCCGCGAGAATATCGGATGCTGGTCAATGCTAACGGTCATATGAGCTGAAGACCCGGTTTTATAGTCAATAAGCACGTGGAAAACAAGTAAAAGCAGTCCCCCAACGTTCAGAATGGAATATTCCAAAGTATCCCGGAATAATAGGATAGTTTGTTAGTTTTTGTTACTATAAATGGGAGCGATCGGATCATAGGCAAACACAACTTTTTCCACACACTCTCTTTCGCACACTTTGCTCTCTAGCTTCTAGCAATCACTACACACAAACACTTGTACTCCAATCACATTGTAACACCTAGTTGATCCGCATCATATCCTGCACTGTATCCTGTTATTCAAGCAATAAGAAGAACAAGGCAGCCGACGATTGTCAGCTCCCGAGGTTTTATGCCGGAGATCTAGATTGATCAAGGGCTTTCCTCGTACATCACGCGTCAACCTTTACATTTTTGCTCATTTTTTTATTATAGATACAGCTCGATATCCTGAGTCGTATCTTGAAACTGTTTTCGCAAACTAACAAACCAACATATTTTTTACAAAGTATTACTAGCACACTACCTCACAAAACTAATTTGATCACTTAATTGCTTAGGTAATTTTTGACCAAAACAGCAGGATGTCAATGTTTGCATGGAAGCATGAGGATATGACAGGTATATCCAAAGACATTATTACTCACAAGCTTGGAATTGACAGATCATTTAAGCCTGTTCAGCAAAAAAGAAGGAAATTCGCTCCCGAGCGGAATACGATTATTCAAGAGGAAGTTGAAAGATTGTTGAAGTCCAGGATGATCAGAGAAGTCAAGTTTCCAAGATGGCTGGCAAACGTAGTCGTGGTACAGAAGAAAAATGGGAAATGGAGAGTCTGTGTAGACTACACAGACCTGAACAAGGCTTGTCCTAAAGACCCATTTCCTCTTCCTCACATTGATGCAATGGTGGATGCTACTGTCGGGCATGAAATGTTGACCTTCATGGACGCATCCTCAGGATTCCAGCAGATTCAAATGGAGCCTTCTGACCAGGAGGATACTGCCTTCATGACACCAACAGGTATTTATTGTTATACGGCCATGCCTTTTGGTTTGAAAAATGCAGGTGCAACGTACCAGAGATTGGTAAACATGATGTTCAAAGACAAGCTGGGGGACACCATGGAGGTATACATTGACGATATGGTGGTAAAATCAAGGAAAGCTCAGGATCACCTCCAGGATATTAAAGGAGCATTTGATATCCTGGATCAATATAACATGAAGCTAAATCCTGCTAAGTGTCATTTCGGAGTGGGGGCAGGAAAATTTCTAGGATATATGATGACCAAAAGAGGAATAGAGGCGAGCCCGGAGCAGATTAAAGCCATCTTGGATATTAAATCACCCTCAAATATGAAGGATGTCCAACGATTAACAGGGCGAGTGGCAGCATTAAACAGATTTATTTCAAGATCCTCAGAGAAATGCAAAGAGTTTTATGATATCCTGAAGAAGAACAAGAAATTCGAATGGGGTGAGAAGCATGAAGCAGCCCTGCAGGATTTGAAGAAATATCTTTCAACTGCACCTCTACTGATGAAGCCTGAAGATGGTGAACCACTATCCCTATACCTCGCAGTATCAGGGAATGCTGTAAGTGCCGTCCTTATAAAGGATCATGAAGGTCAGCAATATCCTGTTTATTATGTTAGTAAAAGTTTGTTAAATGCTGAAACTAGATATTCTCATTTAGAAAAATTGATACTAGCATTAGTTATGGCATCAACGAAGCTTAGACATTACTTTGAGACACATAGGATTCATGGTAAAACAAATTATCCTGTCAAAAATGTGCTTAGGAAACCAGAGATGTCAGGCAGGATGGCCAAGTGGTCAGTAAAATTGAGTGCTTATGATTTAGTATATGAACCTAGAAATGCTATAAAGTCTCAGGCTTTAGCTGACTTTGTGACTGATTTCAGTAGTGACATTCAGGATGAGGTAGACCTAGAAGTCCAACAGTTAGGGGAATCTTCAGGATCCTGGACGTTATATACTGATGGTGCATCTAATGTGAGAGGAGTAGGATTGGGATCCTGGACGTTACATATCTTGTATCCTACAACGAATCCTCAGGATAAAGAAGTAGCGGGTATTCAGGATCCTGGAGCAGAGTATCCTGAAAAGGATCCTAAATCCTGGATGACTGATGTGTGTAAAATGCAACATATAAATTACATCAAATGAGGCATAAAACTAACCCTTTTTAAGTACTAATATTGGAAAAAGAGTGTTTTTGTCTTCCTTTTGTATTTTCAGGATTAAATGAGCTCAAAAACACAAAAGAAGCAAAAAGACAGCTAAATCCAACATAAATACAAGAAAAGGAACATAAATGGACTGCCCGACCCCTCAACGGCATCTTCCCAAGCAAAATAGAGAAGGCAGAAGACTGAACACGCCCCGTGCTCAGCCAGCACGGGGCCGTGCCCAAGAAGCAGCAGAAAAGACAAACCTATAGAAGCTTCTATTGCCCACCACGGGGCCGTGTCCAGTGAACACAGGGGCGTGGCGAAAGTACAACAGGCGCATTAATTGTAATTGCGAATTACAATTAATGAAGAGAGAGAATGTCAGACAGGCACGGGGCCGTGTCCAGCGGACACGGGGCCGTGCCCAGCCTTCTGTTCAGCCTATAAATAGGAATGCTTGGTTTCATTTCAACTCATCCCTTGGCACACCACCTCTCTCACACTTCATCCACCACCCACCACCATCACAACACCATCATCCACCACCATCATCCATTGTCCATCATAGAGTGTGTGAGTCGTCTCGGGATCCAAGATTGACAATCAAGGCCATGTTTGCCTAAGTCTCTTACATCACTAGGTGAAGACAAAGTGTCTAGTATAATACTTTTTATTTCTAATATTTTGCACTTTTTATTTGGTTTTGTATTAATGACTTTAATAACTAGTTACTTATGTTGAAGGTGATCTTTCCTTATCGTTTGTCCGTGGTGTCTTGGCATTATTTTACTATCTATATAAAATAAAAGATTTTCACCATTCATATCTCCACGGTCTATATGGAGGTATGTTGGCTACCTGGTCGGGGGTTAAGGGAACGGTTTGGTAAAGGTCTTGCCATTGTTCAGCGTTTAGAGGTCCTGCAATGGACCTGGGTCAAATTTAGTAGGACCTCCTTCAATGCTTCACGGTATTGGATGGCGGGGGTCCAAACTCTTTGATCCCCTCATAAGTTAACTACTATTAATACTATAACCCGGCTATTTAGGACTGTATCCCTGCTGACTCAGACTACTTAGTCGAGGGTAACGTCACCGCCAAAAGCGGGGCCTACCATAATATTGCATTAATAACTTAATTCATTATCTTCCAATAATCCACCCTTTTAGGATTGTATCCTTGCTGACTCAAACTACTAGGGTGAGGGTAACGTCACCTTCAAAAGAGGGGCCTACTACAATAACTAAGATAATCTCTTAATTATGTGCAAAAGTGCGGAAATAATCAAAGGTTATACTAGATACGAGTCGGAACCAAGTGATTCATCTTGTCTATCTGTTTTTATTTTATTTTTATTTTCAGCATTTTAGTTAGTTTTTATTTTTCTTAGTTAAAAACTTTTTTCTAAACTTTTTATTTTGATTAGACGTTGAGGATAAACCGGTACTAAAAGCTCTTGTGTCCTTGGACGACCTCGGTATCTTACCAATGCTATACTACGCTCACGATGGGTGCACTTGCCCATATGTGTGTTTAGTGTTAGAAAAATATCGTGTTTTATAAATTTAAAACTTGGCTAAAAATAAGTGTTAAAAGGGCTTAAAATATACACCTAATATATATAACACTTCGCACGCATCAAGTTTTTGGCGCCGCTGCCGGGGACACGAGGATTTTAAGAAAGTTAGGAATCAACGGCCTAATCATTTTTTTTTCTTCTTTTTTTTTATTTTTAGGATTTTCTTAGTTTTTCATCTTCTGCAGAACTCAGCACGGGCCGTGCCTGGTCAGACACGGGCCGTGCTCAGCATCATCACTGGCAGTTTTTATTTTCTGAGTTACAGAGAGCTGAACACGGGGCCGTGTCGGTGCAACACGGGGTCGTGTCCAACTCCCAGTAACAGGGATCCAGAAGACAATCACTGTACCTCTGACCACGGGCCGTGTTCGCTGAGCACGGGGCCGTGGTGAACATTCTGACCAACGTTCTTTTCTGTTTTTATTGCAGGACTTGGAACCTAGGCGCCACATTTGAGCCTCCTACGTAGTGCATGAGCTCCAGTTCTAGGAGAGACATAAAAGAACCTCTAGAAGAACCCGAACGCTTTCTCAGGAAAAGACTTAAAGCCAAAAATCAAGAGAAAGTTACGGGGGACCCACTTCCAATGGCGGATCAACGTACCTTCATGGATTACCTACGACCCACCGTAGGCAATCTCGGTGCCGCTATCAATGCACCAAATGTCGAAGCTAATAACTTCGAACTTCGGCCGCATTTGATACAAATGCTCCAAAACTCCGCAACCTTCCATGGGCTTGCGGACGAGGATCCCCATCTGCATATTACTAACTTCTTAGAAATATGTGATACCTTTCGGATCAATGGAGCATCAAATGACGCCATCCGCCTTCGAATGTTTCCATTTTCACTAAAAGACCGAGCTAAGGCTTGGCTTAACACCCTCCTAGTTGGCTCGGTAAACACTTGGGATGAACTTGCCCAAAAGTTTCTATATAAGTATTTCCATCCTGCTAAAACGGCTAAATTAATTACTGAAATTAATACATACTCACAAGAGGATGGGGAATCCTTATATGAAACTTGGGAAAGGTTCAAGGAGCTTCTAAGAAAGTGTCCTCATCACGGTCTAGCAGTGTGGCAACAAGTATCCACTTTCTACAATGGGTTGTTGCCACACACAAGACAAACACTTGATTCAAGCTCCGGGGGACTTTTAGGTAATCGTCGCCCAAATGAAATATATAATCAAATTGAGGAAATTGCTCAAACCAATTTTCAATGGCACACTCCTCGAGGTAATAAATCTATTGCCTCGGGCGCCCATAAGATTGATGAAAGCACCTCTTTACAAGCCCAAATTGAGGCCCTCTCTTCGAAAATCAAAAAGCTAGAAATGACAAAAAACGGCCTCGGTTATGGCTTGTGAAGGGTGTGGTGGGTCACATGAAAATTGGAGTTGTATGAAAGAATTAGATGAACAAACAGAAACGGTAAACTACATTGATAATAGACCTAGGCCGTCGGGTCCTCCAACGGGTACCTACAACCAAGGATGGCGTAACCACCCAAATCTTGGTTGGAGAGATCCCGGCAATAGTAGTAACCAACAAAACCAACGAACTAATTTTCAACAACCACAAAATTTCTCTCAACAACAAGGTGGAAGAGAAAGGCTTGAAGATACTGTATCTCGCCTCATCTCTGACACTGAAAAGAAAAACTCGGATCGATTTCAACAATTGGAATCGAATTTCAGAAATCAACAAGCTAGCATTCAAAACGTTGAAAAACAATTAAATCAACTAGCTCAAAATTTCTCCGAGAGACCACAAGGCGCGTTACCTAGTAATACCGAAACCAACCCGAAGGCACAAGTACATCTCATCACATTAAGAAATCGAACCGTGGGTCCCGAGGATGCTCCATTGCCGCCAAATGAAAGAAGCCAATCTAGCCAACCTGTGACTCCTCCTGCATCAGAGAAGGCTTCTCCACCAACTCAAGAGCCCACCAAGACTCCTCCAATTCCGTACCCCGGTAGGTTAAATCGTCAAAAGACCGATGAGCAATTCGCTAAATTTGAAAATTTACTAAAACAATTGCATGTTAATATTCCTTTTATCGAGGTCCTAACCCAAATGCCTAAATACACTAAATTTATGAGGGATTTCCTCACAAACAAAAGGAAAATTGAATCATTGCAATTAGTTAACTTAGGCGAAGAATGCTCCGCCTTGGTGCTCAATAAACTTCCATAAAAGAAAATCGATCCCGGAAGCTTCACAATTCCTTGCTCGATTGGGGAGTCTCCCGTTCGTAATGCATTAGCCGATCTTGGGGCTAGCATTAACCTCATGCCCACATCGATGTTCAAACGACTCGGCCTAGGAACAACAAGCCCTACAAAGATGAGCATACAACTCGCCGACAGATCCGTCAAATTTCCACAAGGTGTCGCTGAGAATCTATTGGTAAAAGTTGACAACTTCGTTTTCCCAACCGACTTTGTCATCGTAGACATGGAAAAAGACACCGATGTCCCTCTCATCCTCGGGAGGCCATTTCTAGCCACCGCCCAAGCGGTGGTAGACATGAATGACGGAACGTTAACATTGAAGTTTGGGGATAAGGAGGTGAAGTTTGAATGTGGCAAAAGAATTGAGGACGAAGACCCGGTCAACTACATGCAGGTCATAGACTCAAGCTTGGATGATGCTCTCCGACGGTGTAACATGGGATGCAATACATCCCACTTGGGTGACACATGACCGACTTTGGGTCTAGCCAAGGACCCTTATAAACGTGGCGCACCACGGAGGCATTCCGCGGAACTATCCTTTGTTTAATTTAGATTAATTTTTATGTTTTCTAGTTAGTTTTAATTTTCAGGAATAAAACACACTCATGGTGGTAAGGGATGAAAAGGGGAACGAGAAAGATGACCCCATGCACAAGAACAAGGCAACCCGGCATCAATCTATCCATTACAGAAGGTTCCACACGGGCCGTGTCCAACCAACACGGCCCCGTGCTGAACCCCCTGCAGAAAAACGCCCAGTTCAGGTAACTGGACACGGGCCGTGTTCACCAGACACGCCCCCGTGTCCAGACTTCTGTTTCTTTTCTTTAATTTTTGTTACTGGCACCTGAACACGGGGCCGTGTCCGGTCCCCACGGGGCCGTGTCCAGACTACCAGTAACATAAATCTTTGCTCTTAACACCATTTTACACATCTAATCAACCTAAAAATTTATTTTTGGGACACATTGAGGACAATGTGTAATTTAAGTGTGGGGGGGATGCTAAAACCTTGAATCTTGCAAGTCCTAAATACAAGTCTTACACAAAACTCTATTGGAACCGCTAATCACCCCAAATTTTTTCAAAAATTTCATTTTTTTACTTGTCTAGGTTTAACTCGGGAAATTCAAGTTCTCAAAAAGGTTATATTTTTACGAATTTACAACCGATAGCGTAGTGATAAAAAGAACCAACATAAGAAAATTATGAAAAGGCATGGCAAACTTAGTTAAAATTTGATTATATATACTTGATCACATAAAAACCCATTCCCACAAAAGTGAGTTTTGAGCCTTTATTGAACATACAATTACATATCATTAGACTAAATGCTCATTTTTCGTTTCTTGTGTGAATAGCCGCTTGGTTCTTACGACTCTAGAACTTGCCATGACGATACATTCCCGGTCCTTATCAACTTAAACCCGAGTAAGTAAATGATGGAGGCATTAGGACTAACCCTTTTTATTTCTACACCATTATTTTTCTTTTTCTTTTACCACCTACCCAAAAATCCCCCTAGTTAGCCCCTTTGAGCCTAAACCTTTTCATTTCATTTCCCAAACCAAAACCCTTTTACCCACCAAAACCTTTTTTTATTTTTAACCCTTTGTTTTAGTAACAAGTTCGGTTTTTTTCGTATGATAAAAAAAAATGTGTTGATGATGAAGCAAAAGATAAACAAACAAGTTCATCCAAAAATAACTTTGTTTGAATAATAGCTTCATCAAAATAAAAAGTTACAAAAAAAAAAAAAAATAGAAAGTCCTACGAAAACCGACACTTGTTACGCTTTTCACCCTTTTTCTACTAACCACTATCCCAACCACCTACCTTTAACCCAAGCCTAACCCTTAACCCATAAAGTCCTCTTGATATTTACAAAGGTATAAAAGTTAAAAAGGAGGAGGATTGATTTCTTGGCAAGCTTATGGTAGGAGTAAGTTCCATGCCGCTCTCGAGTGATTCACTAAAAATACACCTTCGGCCGAGTGTGAGTGATTTCTCCCGTGAGGTATGTGAACTTGTATATAAATGGAATTTTAAAATAAAGGCATGTTATGCCCAAATAAGTAATTTCTCCTATGAAACGTTCTAAACAAATCATTACGAATAGGATTGTAAATAGATAAAAATAAAACCCAAAAAGATCTTGGATTCCCAACACTCTACGACAAGCCAAAACCTTCTCTTCTACCCATTCCATTTGGGACTGTAAGCCACATATTAAGGAGTTTTGCTTGAGGACAAGCAAAAGTTCAAGTGTGGGGGTATTTGATGTGTGTAAAATGCAACATATAAATTACATCAAATGAGGCATAAAACTAACCCTTTTTAAGTACTAATATTGGAAAAAGAGTGTTTTTGTCTTCCTTTTGTATTTTCAGGATTAAATGAGCTCAAAAACACAAAAGAAGCAAAAAGACAGCTAAATCCAACATAAATACAAGAAAAGGAACATAAGTGGACTGCCCGACCCATCAACGGCATCTTCCCAAGCAAAATAGAGAAGGCAGAAGACTGAACACGCCCCGTGCTCAGCCAGCACGGGGCCGTGCCCAAGAAGCAGCAGAAAAGACAAACCTATAGAAGCTTCTATTGCCCACCACGGGGCCGTGTCCAGTGAACATGGGGGCGTGGCGAAAGTACAGCAGGCGCATTAATTGTAATTGCGAATTACAATTAATGAAGAGAGAGAATGTCAGACAGGCACGGGGCCGTGTCCAGCGGACACGGGGCCGTGCCCAGCCTTCTGTTCAGCCTATAAATAGGAATGCTTGGTTTCATTTCAACTCATCCCTTGGCACACCACCTCTCTCACACTTCATCCACCACCATCATCCATTGTCCATCATAGAGTGTGTGAGTCGTCTCGGGATCCAAGATTGATCGTAAGAGTTCTTGACAATCAAGGCCATGTTTACCTAAGTCTCTTACATCACTTGGTGAAGACAAAGTGTCTAGTATAATACTTTTTATTTCTAATCTTTTGCACTTTTTATTTGGTTTTGTATTAATGACTTTAATAACTAGTTACTTATGTTGAATGTGAACTTTCCTTATCATTTGTCCGTGGTGTCTTGGCATTATTTTACTGTCTATATAAAATAAAAGATTTTCACCATTCATATCTCCACGGTCTATATGGAGGTATGTTGGCTACCTGGTCGGGGGTTAAGGGAACGGTTTGGTAAAGGTCTTGCCATTGTTCAGCGTTTAGAGGTCCTGCAATGGACCTGGGTCAAATTTAGTAGGACCTCCTTCAATGCTTCACGGTATTGGATGGCGGGGGTCCAAACTCTTTGATCCCCTCATAAGTTAACTACTATTAATACTATAACCCGGCTATTTAGGACTGTATCCCTGCTGACTCAGACTACTTAGTCGAGGGTAACGTCACCGCCAAAAGCGGGGCCTACCATAATATTGCATTAATAACTTAATTCATTATCTTCCAATAATCCACCCTTTTAGGATTGTATCCTTGCTGACTCAAACTACTAGGGTGAGGGTAACGTCACCTTCAAAAGAGGGGCCTACTACAATAACTAAGATAATCTCTTAATTATGTGCAAAAGTGCGGAAATAATCAAAGGTTATACTAGATACGAGTCGGAACCAAGTGATTCATCTTGTCTATCTGTTTTTATTTTATTTTTATTTTCAGCATTTTAGTTAGTTTTTATTTTTCTTAGTTTAAAACTTTTTTCTAAACTTTTTATTTTGATTAGACGTTGAGGATAAACCGGTACTAAAAGCTCTTGTGTCCTTGGACGACCTCGGTATCTTACCAACGCTATACTACGCTCACGATGGGTGCACTTGCCCATATGTGTGTTTAGTGTTAGTAAAATATCGTGTTTTATAAATTTAAAACTTGGCTAAAAATAAGTGTTAAAAGGGCTTAAAATATACACCTAATATATATAACACTTCGCACGCATCAATGACTCCAATCATGAGATATCTCAAGGAAGGACATATCCCCGGAGATGAAAATCCTAAGGCATTTAGGATGAAGGTATCACGATTCACTATTATAAATAATGTTTTATACAAGAAATCTCTTGCAGGACCGTATTTGAGGTGTTTGGAGGGTCTTGAAGCCAAAGAAGTACTTCAGGATATACATGAAGGGGATTGTGGTAACCACACTGGGGGCAGGTCATTGTTCTCCAAAGTATTAAGGACATGATATTATTGGCCAACGATGAGGAAAGATGCTGCAGAATATGCTCGAAGGTGTGATGCATGTCAAAGGCATAGTAACATACTACATCAACCAGTTGAACCACTATATCCTGTAGCTTCCCCTTGGCCATTCATGAAATGGGGGATGGATATAGTATGGAAGTTACCAAAAGCTCCGGGAGGAAAATTTTTTATGCTAGCAATGACGGATTATTTCTCTAAGTGGGTTGAAGCTGAAGCGTTTGTTCAAGTTAGAGACTAAGAAGTAGTATCCTTTATAAAGAGGAATATCCTGACCAGGTTTGGGGTACCAGCTGAAATCATTTGTGATAATGGGTCCCAGTTTATAAGCAAGAGAACTACTGACTTTTGCAAGAGTTGGGGAATCAAAATGATCACGTCTACTCCGGTACATCCTCAAGCGAATGGACAAGCTGAATCCTCGAACAAGATAATTGTTAATAACTTAAAGAAGAGACTTGGAGTCAAAAAAGGAAGATGGGCAGAAGAGTTGCCCTTTGTTTTGTGGGCTGATAGGACAACGGTAAAGAATGCAACCGGCCAAACCCCATTTTCCTTGGTATTTGGAGCAGAAGCAGTAATTCCAACGGAAATGGCGATACCTACTGCAAGATCTATCCTACAGGATCCTGAACAGAATCCAGCCTTATGTTGAGATTTGGATACTATAGATGAAAAAAGAGATGCAACAAGGCTAAGGATGGCAGCATATCAACAAAGAATATCCAGAGCATATAACAAGAATATAAGGACTAGGAGATTTCGAGTTGGTGATTGGGTGCTAAGAAAGGCTTTTCAAAATACCACTAATCCTGCCGATGGCAAGCTAGCTCCAAAATGGGAAGGACCATATGAAGTTGAGTCAGAAGCAGGGAAATGAGCATATAGACTCAAGAATATGGAAGGGGATATGCTACCGAGATCCTGGAATGCAATACACTTAAAGCTCTATTTCAAGTAAGAATATAATTTAATTTCTATCTCAGAATGGTATGTATTCTATCTCTTTTAAATATATTTGTTTATTATCTTGAACCCAATACTGACTTAAGCATCGGAGGGGTGTTAGCCAAGCTAACACCCACCTTAGTTTACAGTTGTTTTACAGCATATGTTTCAGGATATAGCTCCAGGATATGTACTCAGGATAAATCGAAAGATTAGAGGATTGGCCCCCTCTCTCACGTTTAAGGGATCTTCATCCCTTCAAAGGTTTAAAGGTGTTCACCTTTCTTTCGAATTGGGTTTAAACACCTCGCCTAGAGCGCAAGTTATCTAGGTATAGTTCAAGGTAGCGGGACCAGTTCATGTAAAAGTGGCTGACAATTTCGTTACTGTTGGCTATATCCTGGATCCTGAAGGTATATGAGGATTGATCACCCTCTCTCACGAAAGGGTATTTTCATACTCTCTAAGGTTTAAAGGTTTTCACCTTTCTAATATTTGGAGTTTATACACTCTCGCCTGTAGCGCATGAAACTCAGGGTTTATCCCCAGGATATTAAGGGTTTATCCCCAGTATGCTAAGGATTCATTTCAGAATATCAAGGGTTTTGCCTTGAGGTGTTCGGAATTTATTCAAGCCAAAGTATGAATACATTTGCATTTATGTGTCATACACAGGGGACATACATTACACTATTCAAAGGTTGGATCCAAGTTTGTAAGTGTGCACTGGGGACATTCCTAAGGTGGAAGATTGGAATTGACTCTCTAAGAGTCTCTGGTATGATCTCTCCTTTTTTCAAAAGACTTAAGTTTTCTAAGTTGTATATATGACGATATCCTGACTAGGATATCTCTTGGGATACTTGTCAGGATATTCTCAGAATGTGTTCCCATAATATTCCTAAGAATGTTCAAACAAAACAGTTTTCATAAGTAAAATTGGTGCCCTAATAACAACAATAGTAAGGCCAAAAGAGAAGTTATATTATAAACATACCAAAAGATGTGCTCTTAGTTTCACCTCAAAACAAGGCCCATCCACTAAGAGCACTAATAGTTCCTTACCATATTTACCCAACAGTTGAAGGTTTCATCTCAAACCGAGACCCATCCACCTCCAACTGTTGTGTTGTTCAAAAAGCATGCAGGAACTGTAAATTGTTCAGGTGCAGAAAAGTAAAGTGCGGAAAAAGTAAATTGTTTTGGGGATTACAGACCAATATTCAAATTCAAAAAGGTGGGCTCCGGCCTTGGCACGTATATCCATCATTGCCCACCTGAATGCCCTCACACAGCGGCATCTTCTCCAACCTTCTCTGCCTTCTCAGCTTCAGCATCCTGAGCAGCATCCTCACCAGCATCCATCCCAGCATCCGCTCCAACATCCTTCTTATCTCCAGCCTTGTCTGCCACCTCTGCCGACTTTGAGGATTCACCAGCTTCAGCAGGAAGTGGCACAGCTTTGCCTCCAAGCTCCTTCAGCTTGGCCGCCCAGGATTCAACCGGCCAGGATGGGCATACAAGGCCAGTTTCCTTGGCCTCCTAGGCCATCTTGATGCGAGCCTGTAGCAAGGAGACGATTGCAGAGGCTTTGATTCCTTCCCGGAAAGAAACCATGGCCTGTTTGTGATCCATTTGGACAGTGGCAAGTTTGAGCTCAGCATCTTGGGTGACCTTCTTGAGCATGCCCTCGTAGTGCCGGGACTTTGCTTCAGCGATGGCACCTTGGTCGGCAACGGTGCTTTCGAGTTGTTTGATCATGGCTTCATGGAGTACAACAGTACCGCAGGCATCATTGTACAGGTGGCACAAATGCTGGAGGCCCTGCACATCAAATTCAGGTATGAGTCAGAATATGTTAACCAGGATATCCTGTCAGGATGATATCCTATCAGGATATATGTGCAGGATATATAGCAGGATATTACCTTGTTGAGGAAGGATGTCATTGGCTCTAAGGAGTCAGAAAAGCTGAGTTCATCGTAGGAGAACCCTTCTGGACCTGGAGCACTGACTTCAGGACCTTTCCTCTTTTTTGCTGTGGAAGCACGAGTCCTCGGGTTAGCCTTGGGAGCTGGGAGACTTGGAGCTGGTGGCAGCAGGAGTCTCTTTCTTGACCATGACTGGAGTAGGATAGCTGTCAAGTTCGTCGAGGTCTAGATAGACTGGAACCTTGCTGGAGTCTGCATACAGGGAGTAAAAATTTCTCCTAAGTATTTCAAATAAAGACATGTATGTACAGGATATTTTGCAGGATCCTTACCAGACATGTTTGCACTAGAAAGAGGACTTGGAGATGGCGGACACGGGTTGAAACTTCTTTCAGCCTCTGGAAGGAGTCTAATGGCGTCAATCCTTTTCTTTGAATCAGCAAGGGGAGGAGCAATCTTCCTAAAGTCAGTTGTGTACACAACAGAAAAAATAAAGTTGATCAATTCAGGATATGTAACAGGATAAGAGGCAGGATCATCCTTAAACCCTAAATCCTACCCCTTTTCAACCATTGCACCGGATATTCCGTTCCACCAGGGATTGAGTCTCTTTTTACAAAGAAGAACTTAGATTGCCAATTATCCTCGTTCCTGGTGGCACGAAGTATCAGCGGGTCGCCGGAAGTGGAATAAAACAAAAATCTACATGATCCGTGGCATCTAAGCTTGTAAGCTAGGGGGAGATCATGAACAGAAAGATCAGGGATGTGGTTTCTCTTGATCTGATCAAGAACGGACAGAACGCGCCAAAGCATTGGCATTGTTTGACTAAAGGAGATTTTGGTAATGTTGAAGAATTCCGTGATGAAGTCTGGAAAGGGGAATTGTAACCCTAAAGTGAAGGGAAAGGCACTAAAGCACAACCACTCATTGGAGACCATATCCGAACGGATTTCCCGGTCGAACGGCCGGAACACTGTTCCTTCCGGAAAGATACCGGAGGATTTGAGAGCTGCCAAGTGGGCACTATCAAAAGAGTATATCTCTTTCTCCGGTTCTTGGAGAAGATTCTGCTGGATAAATGTGGGAGTTGAATCACCGGAACTAGATCTCGTCTGTCTCGGCATTTGATCGCTTGAATTTTTGACCGGAGAAGGAGAATGAAGATAAAGATGGAGATTAGAGAGAGAATGTTACCTTTTTCCTTATCGATAGTGATTAAAAAAGAGATGGGGATGAGAAGATATAGGGTGCAATGAGTAAATATAGGCTGAGTAGTTGCAAACGGTCACATCATGGGTCTTATCTCTTAATTACCTCGATCTCCGTGAAAAATGTAACCGTTAGTGGTGAGGATACTAAACGGTAACATTTTTGGGGACAATTGTTATGGGTGAAATTCTGAGCCCATATCCTGAGAATTATCTTGACTTATATCTTGGTTATATGATGTCTGTTCACATCCGGGATGCTGATTCAGGATATTGGTAACATCCTGAATGGTATCCTCAGGATCACTAACGGATTATGTGCAGGTACGTGGGTTAGAAGCTAGCAACGTTCACAAGGAATCATTTCGCGGGAGACTCGGTCCAAGTCGTTCAAATAAAGACGTTGAAGCCGCATTACTCGGTCTACAACGTTTACAATGGAATATTCGGAGCATCCCATATTTATAGGAATTTTCGTTTGTAATT
The DNA here is from genome assembly GCA_030545235.1 of Helianthus tuberosus. Classification (NCBI taxonomy): domain Eukaryota; kingdom Viridiplantae; phylum Streptophyta; class Magnoliopsida; order Asterales; family Asteraceae; genus Helianthus; species Helianthus tuberosus. Next base: position 161,886,111 of record CM060411.1, on the reverse strand, counting down.
TGTTACTATAAATAGGTGGGTATATCAGATCGAATAGGACATCACATCAACACTCACTACACTCTAACACTTGTTCTCTATCAATTTTCACTCTCGCACAAAAGCATTGTAACACTTAGCGATCTGGTCAATATCCTGCACTGTATCCTGAAGTTTAAAGCAATAAGAAGAACAAGGCAGCTGCGATTGTCAGCTCCCGAGGTTTTATGCCGGCGATCTAGATTGATCAAGGGCTTTCCTCGTATATCTCGTGTCACCCCTTTTACTTTTTGTTCATTGTTTGATCGTAGATACAGCTCAATATCCTGAGCCGTATCCTGAATACTGTTTTTCCAAACAACTTAACCAGCGTATTTTCAACACACTTTTTAGCACACTACCTCACTCAACTAATTTGATCACTTAATTGCTTCGGTAATTTTTGACCAAAACAGTTATGTTCTGACCATTGGTTGAATATAAGAACTTTCTCCGGATGTAAGGGTGATGATGCATGCCTAAGCCCTCTAGATGATGAATTCTAATGAAAACCTTTAATCGTTATTTGGATCTTTGGTTGTTGTGGCCCTAAGCATTACTTGAATCTGAGTTTTTTCTCGGAATGCAAAGTCGATGATGTGTATTTGATCCGCGTCTACAATCTGTTTGCAAGCAACTTTTAAATGGTTTTCGATATTTCTGGGGTGTTATGTACCTAAACTTGTTTTACGTGTTGCTTATCCTTTGAAGTGTATTTGTTAGTGGTCAGTGGCGAAGCTTGAGATTTCTGACCGGGGGGTCGAAAATGTATATACCAAAAATTTCAATAAAACCGGGGGGTCAAAAACGTATATACCCAAAAATTTCTATACGAAAACTACATACTCTCCACTAACGAGTGAAAAGTTCGGGGGGTCGGCCGCCCCATCCCGCCCCCACAAAGCTATGCCATTGTTAGTGGTTGTGAACCTTTGGTGAGCCATTGGTCTACCATCTTAAGGGAATTAGAGTCAACTCAATTTAAGTATTGATGATTATGTTATTTAATTTAGGCGTTTGAGATGGCTTAGAATAAACAACCATGTCTTTATTTGAGCCTATGGTCATTTGTAACTGGCTTTTATAACAAGTGACGTTAGTTGAGCGATAGTTGGATACGTTTTTTTCTACATATATAATATCAAGTACCAACTATTGTTGGCTAGCTTTGTTACTGACTAATACATTTTGTTTTATTTTGTGCAATAGGCTATTGTAGTTTACGCATAATTATTGGTTGGCGTCATAACAATGTGACACATATATTGGGTTGGTCGAATTCTTATTGCGTTATTGTCTGCCTAGTGGCGACGTATTTCAAATTTACATATTTTATGCCATGTGTACATTTCAAACGTACGATATGTTGGATGTACATACCGAGGCGGGTGCTGGATTTGATTACATCATGGTAAACCTATTACCTATGGGTGAGCAAATTAATTGCCATAACCGATAACCGGACCATAACCGATATAACCAAATAGCTATTAACCGATATAACCGATGGTTATGGTTATAAAACTTTGATTAATCGACCAATCGGTTATGGTTACGGTTATGAAGCTTTGGTTAACCTAAATAACTGAAACCGAACCAAACTTGTAATGTTAACTCTATATAATGGATTTATGTTTTATATTAAGTTATTAACCATATAGATGTTTTTATTAAGATAAAAATATGTTAGTAACAAAAAGTGTAGTCTTGGTTATCTTATAAAAGAAGGCTCAAACTAAGTCCAAACTATGAACACCTCTAATGCACACCCCTATTTTTTTCAAACCTTGCTTGGACCCCTATTTATTTCAAACCTTGCTTGATTAAATAACCGAAATTAACCAAAACCAAACCATAACCGAATAACCGTAACCGAAGCTAGCGGTTATAGATAATGGTAAAAACCGAACCAAACCGACCCATGCACACCCAGGGGCGGACCCACATTGAACGGGTCGGGGTCCCCGGACCCTAATGTTTTTTAAAAATTTAGTAGATCCGGTATATTAAATTTTATAAGGACCCCATAAATACAATTAGGTGGACACCATAGAAAGAAAAGAAAAGATGGTGTAATGGTAAACCCCTTTCTTTACCAACAAGAGGTCATGAGTGCAATCCTTGTATAGCCTGTTTTTTCTTTTTTTTTTAAATCTAATTCAAACCTCACTCTAACCCGACCCGAACGAGGATGGACCTGAAAATTTTAACGTTTTGTTATAAAAATTTTGAACACCGAAAAGAGGGACCCCATTGAAAAAAAATCATGGGTCCGCCACTGTGCACACCCCTACTATTACCTGTTATATTTGTATCACCTGCATTTTATTATGTTTAAACATAATTGGTTATTGATTTTGTAGGTCACCAGCACACGCAATTCAAAGTTAGTCGGTGCATTTTTTTGTATCATCCGATGGGCGTAAAAAAAAAGACATCGGCAATGTCCTCCCATAAATAGGGTTGTAGCTGGGACTAAAGTGCACATCTTCAATCGTATGGAACCAAGGGTTGAAAAAGAGGCTACCACAGCACCAGGCGAGGGTGGTCTTGGTGGTACACAAAAATCCGGTTAGGTTCCTTACATTTTCTAAAAACATTAGGCTTATCGTTTTGAAACTCTTTTGTGTATCATGTAGTGGAAATTGAGAACGAACGATTATATTAGCTTTCATTGTATAGGAATTTGTATGAAATCGTTATGTAATCAATTGGGTTATTAATATATATATCGAGTATTTAGTTTCGGATATAAATGGTCAGTATACGTTGGTGCAATGTGCGCGAGCATCATACTAGTTAATGTTTATTTGGAATCATTTATTGTAATAAAAATTAAGTGGAATGTTCAAATGAGAAGAATTTTTTGTAAAAAGAAAAAAGAATAAGTTTCAACCAATAAGAATGTTTCATTTTACTTCATTTAATATTTTCATTTAATTTTAATGTAAGGGTATATTTGTAAAGTAACATAGATCATTAATATCTAGTCTTCCTTTTTAATAGCTAACTACATTAAATTTGTAACTTATTTTCAAAAAATATATATTTTTTCAAAAATTAAAAAAAAAAAAATTTAGAGTGTAGGATAAATTACTAGGTGTGTAGGATAAATTACGAGTTGTGTAGGATAAATTTGAGCATGTGTAGGAAAATTTTCGAAATGTGTAGGATAAATTTTTATATGTGTAGGCAATGAAAATTAGTGTAGACAATAATAGTCTTTATGAGTAATTAATTACTTAAAGATTGTAATAAATGAGATTAAAGAATAACTACTTAATATTGTAACTTATTTTCAAAAAATATATATTTTTTCAAAAATTAAAAAAAAAATAATTTAGAGTGTAGGATAAATTACTAGGTGTGTAGGATAAATTACGAGTTGTGTAGGATAAATTTGAGCATGTGTAGGAAAATTTTCGAAATGTGTAGGATAAATTTTTATATGTGTAGGCAATGAAAATTAGTGTAGACAATAATAGTCTTTATGAGTAATTAATTACTTAAAGATTGTAATAAATGAGATTAAAGAATAACTACTTAATATTTTACAATTGTACCCTTTGTTCTTTTTCTTCTCAACTAAATTTTGTTCTCAAATGAACCTCCCCCTAAAAATTAATTACTTAAGTATTTAAATAAGATAAATATACTTAATTAAAATAGTATTTAGTTAATAGTAAATATAAATTTATATATTAACTAGAACTAGGTTTTGCCCGCCCGCGTTGCGGGGCACTAAGCCGAATATTTCTTTCTCATAGCATGTACGTCTGTGTTTTAGTTACTTGTACATACTACTCATAACACGATCTCAAAAAAATTACATTGAGTAAACAAAGTAAAACAAAATACTACCGTACTTTTGCTAAAAAACTAAAACGATGGAAAAACTACCGCTTGGTATGACGAATAAAAATTAAATCGAGCCAACCATTTAAAACAAAACACTACCATAGTCTTCTAAAAGAAATATTAAAACGAATTTTATACTGGGGCAAAATCGTAAATAAACACAAAAAAATCATGTTGAAATGTAAGGCAAAATCGTAAATAAACACAAAAAAATCATGTTGAAATGTAAAACAACTTAAGTTAATATCGACACGTAAATAAAAATAAAGACGTAAAACTCGATTAAAAAGTATTCAGAAAGCTAAGGGGTTGTAAGAGTCAATGTTAAAAATTAAAGGGTAAAAGTAAAAAAGAAAAAAAAACCAAAAAAGTAAAGAAAGAAAGAAAAAAAAAATGACAACACCACTGTAGCAAAGTGGTGTTGTCATTTGATATATATAATAATTATTACCCGCCGCAATGCGGCGGGGTGTTAGTTTCATACACATTAGCTGAAGCCATATGGTTGTTACATCAAGATGTTTTTTTTTCACTCACATGCCATAATCTTGCTAACTAAGTCATACAAAAGTTTGTTGAATTCGTATGTTCACAACTTATACAAAAGGGTTATTGTTATGCCATTTGTTGGTCAATCCCGATGACACTAAGTAGCTAAGAATATGAACGCACACATGTTAATAATTTTAGCCTACAAGAAGGATTAGGACTTTCAAAGCTGAGAAAAAAAATACTCTTTCATGAACAATCCATCCTGCGAGAAACATCACAAAGAAAAAACAACAAAAGTCATCATAGCCATTGTAATTTTCACCTCTAAATAGGGTAATGATAGTTAAGGTTGCAATGTAGCATACCAGAATTTCGCAACGTGATTCTGATCTTAAATCAAACCCACGCACAAGCAAAACTTTTAAACCGTGAACACTAACAAAAAAAGACATCGTGCAGCGTAAAGTCGTCGCCGCCATAGACGGCCAGAGCCACCGGCAACGGCGTGGCAACACCCTTCTCTCTGTGCTGCTCAAACGCATAGGCAAACATGCCTGCAAAATAGAACCCCAAAATACTGAGTTAACAAAAACAAAAATCATTAGAAATCAAAAAAATTATATTAATCATATAATTATATCATAAAAAAATAAATGCAACTAACAGTCATTGATGTGTTTGCAAAGAATACACTTAGTATTGTCATTTAACATATGAGAACGTGCGCACCATAGCTGCACTCACCAAATGGCAAGTCAAAGCAGACTCAGTTATCAGCCACTTTTATAGAACCAGTGTATAGCTATTTTACACTTTATTAAGAGTAACTATCTCGGCCATTGAGTTGCATGATCAATAAGACATTCAAGTATATTACACACTATCATAACTTCCTCTAGTAACGGTCTGTGCAAACTAAAATAGCAAGCATATCCGCGCGACTCAACGGAACTTTGCGTCGCACATAGTTGAAGTCTATCTATACGTTTTTCACCATTAAAGATTATATATGTAATTACCACACGCCCGAAAAATCATCCAACCAATCAAGAAACAAAAACATTAATCCTGAAACTTCAAAAATTCAAGCTCAATTCATCAACCTTTCATAAAGTCGATTTAAAAAACCAAATGAATCGATCAAAAACCACAAACCTAAATACTAAAACTTCAAAAACTCACACTCAATCCGTCAATCCTTTATAAATTTAGTTCAGCTGAAACAACACTTTACACTCATCATACCGTACTCTAGTCAAAACCGTCTATCAAAATCATTAAAAACTATCATCAATTCTGTAACTAATTGAAACTTTAGCTACAAAGTAAAAACTACAAAGATAAAAAAACATACCATTTAACAATTTTCGTATCCACTCTCTCACAAAGCGAACATGCCTGAAATGCAACAATTAAAACCAATGAAAACATAGATGACAAAGATCGCAATAAGAAAAGAAGATGAAATGAAAGAAAACACATGAACCTTGTACTCAGTACAGATGGTGCGGTGTGCAGAGAGGGTGACGCAGTTGATGTAGGGGCGATGACGGATGCCATCGATCAGAATCCAAAACTGCTTCCAACCCAAATAATACCGCTTACTTAGATACCCTAGCCGTCGTTAGGGATTCCACATCGGAACACAAATATCGCCCACCGCAAATCAACATCAAATAAAACCGCCTTATAGAGAAACCCTAGCCGCCGCTAGCGATTGACCATTGAAACACAACCATCGACGACCGCAAATCAACCTAATTCTTCCCCAGTTGAACCTCTTTGATCTACTCCTTTTCAGCCTTAACCACCGGTCGCCACCACTATCAAGGATGATGCGAAACCCTAATCTCGCCGCCGAAGTGTCTCCTGTTGTCGCCTCTTTTAGCCTTAACCACCGGTAACATCCGTAAGCTGTACAAGGAAGAACCTTGTATAAAGGGATTGATTTTGTGATATGGGTGAAAATTGGGGTTTCTCATGTGCGTGGATCAGTGTTTGGTGAATGTATGTTTCGTGGATGTATGAAGCAGAAGAATAAAGTTTTTTTTTTTTTTTTTGAAAACATCCCCAAGCCCATGGTACAACCAACATATGCACAAAGTTATTGCTAATTTATAAGGTACTAATTTTAAGTATGATAAATAAGAAAATACTTAATGTAATGAATTGAATACAGTAAATCACATTAAATATCAATAACGTGCTTGTAAATTAGAAACTATTGTACACAACACTTATACAATACGTAACAGAATTAAGGGTAAATTACTTTTTGAGTCCCTGTGTTTTATTAGTTTTAACTAGTTGAGTCCAAAAGCAAAAAGTTTAACGACCTGAGTCCCCATAAGCATTTTCTTTAACCATTTGAATCCAAATTTCTAACACTGTTAGAAATTTTTGGTTAAGTATTGTTAAATGACCAAAATACCCTTATAAAGAAAAAAAATAAAATAATAAATGCCTCTTCGACACCATCATCACCATCAAAACCCTCCAGTCCAAGCTGCATCTCTGGCTGCGAAATACTCCTATGGAGCTACGATTCCCAGCAGTAAGGGTATTCACAAGCAATTGAGAGCAGAGAAAGGAAGAAGCCCCCTCTCTAATTTGAGCCTTAACACAGCAATTCCAGATGTGGCGAACCCTAACTCTGTGAAGAAGTCAATTTCTGGTGATTCAGAGGTCTCACAAGAACCACCGAGTGCTACTGTGCCTATGGATGTCGAATCATCGCCTGCGGATGTTCAGACGGTGGCGGGAGACTCGGTCTCATTTGATGAAGCGCTTCTGGCCATCGATCGACCTCAACAACAAACATGCTCCAATCTCGTCAGGAACCAGACCAGTAAATTGCATCTGTGTAGGGTTTGATGCGTTTTCATGGTTGTTGAAGGTTACCGGTGGTGTTTATATAGTTGTGAAATCCCTCAATTTTTCTGGTTCGTGAAATCTCTCAATTTTTCATCGATTTTCATAGTGTATGGATATTATGTGTGGTTGTGTTGATACAGTTGTGAAGATTTGGGCAGAAGTGGGGGTTGATGGTGATGGTGGCTGCGTAGTGGTGGTTATGGAGGAGGTGGGTGTTGATGGAAAGATAGAGATGAAAGAGAAAGAGAGAAGGCATGTTATGTTTTTTTTTTTTTTTTTTTTTTTTTTTTTGTGGTGGCAGTGGTGGGGATGATGGTGGGCATGACGGTGGGGCAGTGGTGGGGATGGTGGCTATGCCTGGTGGTGTTTAGAGAGAGAAAGTGTGTGCAAAGATAAGAGTGTGTGTTTAAAAGTCTATGCATTAAAAACTTGTTCCTTGTACTTATGTGCATATAAGACTTGTACTTTCTGTTTTAATGACCAAATTACCCTCATAGTTAACAGACTTCGTGGATGGAGTTAGAAATTTGGACTCAAATGGTTAAAGAAAATGCTTATAGGGACTCAGGTCGTTAAACTTTTTGCTTTTGGACTAAACTAGTTAAAACCTATAAAACACAGGGACTCAAAAAGTAATTTACCCCAGAATTAATGTTAAGCATTTTAAAGTAGATAGTAAATTACAATCTTGCTCACATGTTATACTCCACATGTTATATTTTATAAGGTAGTATAGATATGGATAAAATTTTAGATCTTACATGAAAAAAAAGAAAAAAAAAAATACAAATGTAAAAGCATCTAACAAAGCGTTAATGATTTAAATCATCCATCAAATAAAAGCATTAATGTTCTCTCATCATATAATAAATGATCTATTGATCTATACACATAAACTTGGTTTCTTTGCACCGACATCACAAAGACCCCGATCATGCTCGCCCTTCATCCCCTTCATTGCGTTCACCATTTAATTCACCAACTACCTACACCCATTTATTTCTTCGAATTGAAGCAACCCAAAAATACCAATGTTCCATACACAACTTGCTCAATATTCATAATAGCATCAATCTCATGTATATACGTATATGTATATGTATAGTTGTATAAACATACACATAGGTAAACAAGGGCGTAGCTTAAGAGGGGCCGGGAGGGGCACCTGCCCCCCGAACTTTTCGCTCAGTAGTGTTATATATGTAGTTTTCGTATAGAAATTTTGGGTATATACGTTTTCGACCCCCCGATTCTATAGAAATTTTTGGGTATATACGTTTTCAACCCCCCATTTTCATGGTCAAGCTTTGCCACTGTAGGTAAACACATACTTTCAAGAGACGAATAGAATAAGAAAAAGAGAGTAATAAAACTTGTAACGTAGTGTGATGTCTAGATTGATAGGTTAGTTATTTAGCCTCGTCCAGTTTGTTTATTTCGTAAAACCAACATGCACTTCTTAGAGTTCATCAATAAGAATTATAGTTATAGAATTGTTTTAGAGTAAATTACTGTTTCGGTCCCTAAGGTTTAGTCAGTTTAACCCTTTTAGCCCAAAAAGAAATATTTTAATATCAGACCCCGAGGTTACATTTTATAACGATTTTGGCCTCCTAACACCAACTTTGTTACTTTTTTGCATTTCAGTGTAAGAGTAATTAAGTAATTATATACTTTAAGGGTTGTTTTTGATAATTACAAAGTTCTTTTAATATTTAAAAGATTATTAATGCAACTACTCAAGTTTTTTTATTATTTCGTTATTTTCACGATTATTATTTAATAAAATACGTTTTAAACATACAAATAAATATGTATTTTTATTAACCGTTTGTTTTTATAAATATTGTTTTAAAAAATAATTTGTTTTTTAACATTTTGTTTAAACCATCTATCATTTTTAAAATTGTTCCTTTTTAAACCGTTTAGTTTTCTTACAATCATTTTTTTAAAGTCGTCTGTCTTTTAAAGTTTTTTTAAACACTCCATTTCATACCATTCTTTTTAAAATCATTTGTTTTTTAAACATTTTGAAACAACTAACTTTTTTAAGTTGTTCGTTTTTAAAATTTTACAAAACGACGTGTATAAAAAATAGAAGAAATGTAATATTTGAAAAAAGATGAAACATTCTAATAAAAGTTTGCAAAAGATCATTTATTTTCAAACTTTTTTAGATTGGTTTATTTGTTTTTCATATCTTCCATTTCTTTGAACCGTTTGTTTATTCAAAATTCGGTATTTTTTTAATCTTTCATTTATTAAATTTGTATGTTTTTTAAAATCTTACACTTGTTAACTTCTTTTTTTTAAAGTTTTGCTTTTTTATTTAAACGTCTTTTTTTTAATCTTCGTTTTTAAACCACTCGTTTGTTTAAAATCGATCGTTTTTAAATTCCTTCAATTTTTTAAAACGTTCATTTTCTGAAGTTCATTTTTCCTAACGGCTATAAGTAAACTAAATACAAAGTTTAAAAAATGAATGGTTTCAAAAACGATTCTAAAAGGAACGGTTTAAAAAAACACATTTAATAATCAACAACTTAAAAAACGAATTGTTTAAAAAAGTAAAAATAGAATGATTTTAAAAAAGAACAGTGGTAAATGAATTGTTTAAAAAAAACTTTAAAAGACAAACAACTTAAAAAACGATTTTAATAAACAAACAGTTTAAAAAGAAACAATTTTACAAACGATATAGGTTTAAAAAAGGTTAAAAAACAAATGATTTTAAAAAGGACGTTACACTTAATGAAAAAACATATCTATTCGTATATATAAAACAGATTTTATTAGATAATGATCGTGAAAATAACGAAATAATAAAAAAAGCTTGATTAATTGCATTAATAATCTCTTAAATATTAAAAGAACTTTGTAATTATCAAAAACAACCTCTAAGGTATAGTGACCTAATTGCCCTTACACTTAACTACAAAAAATAACAAGGTTAGTGTCTGGGGCCAAAACCGTTATAAAATGCAACCTCGGGGTCTGATATGTTAAAATATTCATTTTTGAGCTTAAAAGATTAAACTGACTAAACCACAGGGGTCAAAACAGTAATTTACTCAATTATTTTATAATTACCATAAAACGCATTCAACCTCCTTTTATATTGTAAATCGTCAAGTCATATTATTCTCATGTTGGACATTTTTTTGGACTCAAATGCACGTGAGTATATGATATCCAAGATATCAAAGGCATAAGTGATGTTTTGAGCTTATTAGAGTTAGAATGAGAAGTTGTGTTATCCATGATTTGAAACATTATAATTAGATCCATTTTGGGATTTGAGGTAAGAAGTTGGGATAAAATTGAACAACTTTGAAAAGTCTTAGATGATATTTGTGTTGTTGCTAATATGCATATTATGACAGTTTTGTAAGATTGTCATTCGAGTCAACGACACATGTTAGACATGTGAGGTCAATTAGAGATTATCTTGACTTTTAGAGCTCAAATATAATCTTTATGAGAATGTTGAAAAAGATCAAGTTGTGGAATGAAACTATAGCCTTTAATAGAACACGTTTACATGAAGAAAAGCTAACCTATCTAACCGTAGATCTCAATAAGACAACTCACTTCCTATAACTAGAGGTGGTCATCGATGGGGAGGGGACCGGGGGTGGGGGGGGGGGGGTCCTTTATTTGAGGGCTAATAAACTTCATGGCTACTTCCTATAACTATCAATGACATTAATATATTCTATGTGTACGATTCTTAATTATTTAAAACATGCTTGAAAGAAATCCGTGGAGCGTAATTTACAAGAACTCTTGCAAAACTAGTATAGTGTTCAAAACCGCTATAAACGTGACTTGGAGGACTGGATCTTGTCAATAAGAGTCTTGTGTGAAGTATATTGTTGTCCACTTAAACAACGTATCAGTTTAAGGGTATTGCATATAATGACAAATATGAAAAATTTGTATATGGAATGTTTAACGGGTAACACCTAAATACATTTAATATATTGTAGATTCAAATGTTGAGATCTCATTAGGAATTTCAAGGTGATATCCTTCCATGTGATAAATTGTTGAAAACATTAGTGAAAATATATATATATATATATATATATAGGTTTTTACTAACTTTAGATATATGGTTATGTTTATTTATGTATAAATAATTAATACTTTATGGCTTTGTTAAGTTATTGATGAGAGTTTTGTAACAATGGATGCTTCTAAATTAGAATTAAGGTGAATGAGATATCGATTTTTAAACTAAAAATTGATGAGTTTGTCTCAGATAGGCGGTGACTTGCCAATGGAAGTGAATGCACGCCAAAATAGTTTTGCTTCAACACATAACTATTAGATCTAGTGTGTGTGTGCCGTCATTCTATAAAGAAAAACTATTAGACCCAATTTTCTCTATTCATATCATCAACTCATTAATCCCAAATAAAATGGTATTATCATGATTAATGACAATTAGTTGCTTATTAAAAAACTAGATGTACGCCCCGCCGCGTTGCGGTCGGGGGCTTAGTGGTATGAAAGCCGTCAAAGTGCTTAAGCATTCTAACATACATACATTGTAGGGACGGACGAAATACACGACAACTCCATAAACAATAAAAAAGAGACGCATAATTTCAAATACTTAAAAACGAAATACAAATTTTAATCTATCACATAAACAACTCATATAATCTATGTTTTTATAACAACCATTCTTTCAGTCTCATAACTCACAATTCTTATTCTTGTAAAGTAAAAGCCACATAATACCCTTATCTTCTCCCCTATACCACCCAATGAGCCAATTTGACAAGTTTCAAACTTAATCACAGATCTTTACAATATCTGTAATGGTCATGTCCGGTTCATACTTCCAAGTTCCATCATAAGCCCTAACATATCAGGCAATTCATTTTCCCATTTAATTCCAATCCAACTTGCATCCAACCCCATACCCCTGTACACATACACAAACCAACATAACACCTCCCCAATAATCATCAACTTCACATCCCTTGTTTTCTCTGAGATAATTGAAACTGATTTTTTACGGTGTATTAACAAATGATCTATGATCCTATATCACAAATTTATTTTCCCGATTCTCTATTATTATATTGTTTGGTCACAGGTGCACATGTTATATAGTTCCAGTTCTTAAAAACTTTGACAAGGCATTCTTACCATGTTAGAAAAACGCCAACAGAAATATGTTTTTATGGTAATTTTCACACTATGAAGTAACTGGGTGTGAGGTAAAACCAACCAACTCACAAATGTAAACACAACTAACAACAACACCATTACCAAGGTAACAAAAGAAAGCGAATAATAGAACCGATTCAGATCTACAATCATCACATCATCATCGGAAAATAAGAAGCTCAGCTGCCAATAAGGTACGGTTAATAGTATGACACTGAGCCAAGAAGGTACGGTTAAGAACTATTGTGAGGAATTTGAATCTTTGTTCAATTGGGTTAAAAATTCTGAAGAGATTAATGAATATTATGCTATATATCTCTTTATGGATGGTCTTGAACCAGAAATTAGAGATGTTTTTATAACATGGCATCAATATAGTTTTCACACACTGAAAGACTACATTTCTTTAGCCTTGAAGTTGGATGCACATAAATTGAAGGATTCGTTTTCTCCTTATGATCCAAATTCTTCACTATATGAGCCCCACAAGGTGTTTGATATAATGTCTGGGAATGATAATGGTGAAACAAGTGAAGATAGGGGTGAGGATTCAGGAAAAGATTCAATGGAATCTGGCCAACATGAAATGGGTTTTTCAAGTCAAGATTCATGTGTTAGTAAGCATGCCCTTAATTTGTTTGATGAAATGCCAAATAGATTAAAAAATGAGATTCAAGAGACTATGGGCGAATTTAATAATAGGAATGATCTTGCTCATATTGATTTTCGTAAGAATGAACATGGTTCTTTAAGTCAAGATTTGAGTATTCAAGTGTTTGATGAGACGTCTAATAAGTTTAGTAATGAGAAAAAAGTAACTTTGGGTGATGAGATTCAAGAACTTATTGATCAACAATCATTTGATGATAAGGGTTTTAGAAAAAAAATGGAAAAGATAAGAAAGATAATCAGGTTCATGTCATTATTTGTAAGGATGCACATAAAAAGGGTATTTTAATTCAGGTTATGAGGGAGGAATTTGCGTATATGGGTCTTTTAGATGATACAGATATGAGTTCCAAATTTGAAGAGGTTTACCAAGAGATAATACAAATGAAACTCATTTTCTTATTTGTATTTGATGCAACACACATGGATGAAGAAATACGAATACAGTTGAGTCTCAGGTTTTGGACATATACTAGTTGGGTGTGTAAAGATGGTGAGGCCACTGGGTTCGTAGTTGCTTGGGAAAGTGGTGACAAATGTGTATGGAAGTGTTTTTCAAAATACATGTATTCAAAAGTGTTATCTTCAAAACACATATATCAATCATTTACAATTAGTGTCAATGGGGTTAACAAAAGAAATAGGTTCTTGGAAATGGAAGAAACGATTAGATTGGATAGATAACGGTTGGAGATGGCTGGAAAGTTTGGGTATGAATGATGAGGGTTTTCAAGTCGTGGGTAAAAAGAGCACAGTGGTCAAGAATGTTTCTTCTAATCAAGCTAGTGTTTCTAGTTCGAATGCTTCTGGCCAAAAGTTGGATGTGGCTGGTTATGTTCCTGTTCGTAGTATAAAGACTAGTTATAATCAGCCTTATAATAGCCGAACAAGTGTGTCTAACAGGTTGGACAGGTATGTTGGAACTTTGCTGAATCATGTTACAGATGGACAACAAAGTGATGATAGTGTCACGGCCCCCGTCCCGGTTTGACCCGGTCCAGGAGCCGCGGGACAGAAACCCGTGGTATTAATTAATTGAGTTGACATCGGAAGATTTAACAGGATCTTTTAAACTTTGAAAATGCCCGATTATTTTATTTCATAATTCGGGATAAACCCCGTAATTTACAATAGAGAAATTTCACGAGGAAATTCCCTGGTTTACAAAACATGTTTATTTATTTTAACTGAGCCACCACTTCATGCTTGTTAGTGCCCCGTAGCACGTTTTCCTTGAATCACAGTAGGTCGCCTGAAACACGTTTTAAAAATATTTTATCAGCGGGGAAATACTGGCGAGTCATTCAGTTTACATAAAATGACACATAGTTATAAATTACAGCATAAGAGCGATTACAATGGCTTCTATCTTATTTTTATCTGGCGTCATGTCACCTCCTGGTGACGATGGTCATACCACTATTGGGTCCTTTCACCCAAGTAGTGTTGATTATCACTGTTAGGTTAATGAACCTAACCGTGAGAAATTAGTAATGTGCACAATACCCCACTAGCCAGTGATTCAAGATAACCATGACTTAATCCCTGTAATTATAACTTTTGAAAATAATTGGAGTATTGTAAAACATTATTGATAAAAGAGAATGACTCACATTGCAGATTTAAACGGGCAGAGTTTAGCCTACTGATTAGCCTTGTAACCTAATTTAAATAACAATGCACACAAACTAGGTCAATAACTAATACAGCATTTACGATAACTCACGAGATTAAAACCCTCACAATTAATGACAAAGTGCAATACTTAAACATCCATCGAATTCACGACGAATGACAAAGTATAGCCCTAATGTGGGCAGCACTTAAACATCCATTGGATTAGTTTCAATCGATCGAACATTGAATCGTAGTAGCGATCGAGTTAATACCCTGTATCGTAGCAGCGCCTCCCTAATGGAAATTATGATTTTGAGCAGTAGAACTTCGTTTTTGAGAAAAGTTTTTGACACCAGTGAACTGCTTGTGGCCAAATCTATATATAGCTGATTTTTGGGGTTTACGCGGCCCGCGTAACCCACACTTAAACTTTACGTGGCCCGCGAGGGGCCCTAGTCTACGTATAGGCTTCATGTGTCATGAGTAGGTGTGCCAGGTGGACAACACGTGGCCCGGAAGCTTATCCAGTCAACTTTTAAGTTGACGCGGCCCGCGTAAGGGCCCTCTTATGTTTTACGCGGCCCGCGAGAGGACCAAATTTCATGTTTTCTTGGTTTTTCATGCATGTTAGGGTTTCAGGGGTCCGGGTTTTTACTTACGGGTCGTTTTGAGACATTTTTGAAGGTCCTTACATCCTCTCCACCTTATTTAGAATCTCGTCCTCTAGATTTACTGAAATAAGTGAGGATACTTTCGCTTCATCTCCGATTCCAGCTCCCAGGTGTATTCGGGTCCTCTTTTTTACTCCCACTTGACTTTAACTAGTACTAATCTTTTGTGCTTAGGAAACTTGATCTTTCTGTCTTCTATTTGAAGTGGTTTTTCCACGAACTTCAATTTCTCGTTTACCTCTATGTCTTGGAGAGGTACTGTCACACCCCGACTTTCCACGTGTCACCGGTGGGCCCGGTGGGGGAGTATCGTGACGTGGTTGGCAACATAATAGTCAAACAACACAATATTTAATACGCACAGCGGAAGAAAATGAAAGATATAATTCAACCGAATATAATATTGTAATATCAAATATCACAACTGTCGATTATTTATCCACAGACGGATCGAAAATTAAATGGAAACAATAATTCAACAGACTTTTAGGCATCTTAAGCTTGCGAGACTTCTATTGATGCTAAGGAGAAATATCCAGCCAATTACGTATAGTACCTGCATTTAGCCTTTTTGGAAAATACGTCAGTTTACACTGGTAAATACAATTAATTGACTCATTTTGAAAATGGTTTAAGAAAATTGATTTGGATGCACGTGGCACAAAATATCTTTTATAATTTGATTAAAATGCACAGAGGCAAAATTAATCTTTTATACTTGGGAGAATTATTTAAATATATAATCTTGTAGACGAATTAAATGTTCCTTATGCGTTCAGTAGCCCGGACGTACCGGGTTAAAGATCAATAGACACACCACAGGTATAATGCCCACAAGGTTGATTCCTTTAAGCGGGATACCAGTTTTTACATATGCAGCTGTCAGGTGTACGCCTACACCCCGTGCTTAGGTCGTGGCCATTTCATGAATGATGCCAAGGATATCCGGGACATGGTCATTAACCCCCCAAAGGCTTTTAAGTAAACAAAACTGTTTAAACTGACCGATCAAATTATTCAATTAACCACCAAACGATGGAAGATTTGATGTCCGACCAAGCGGTATTTTATATACCGTAACCCAAGCCCGTATAGGGAAAATAAGTTAAAAGTATTTACCTGAGCTAAATATAAATTCAATCCCAGCCGTATATCAAATCAGCAAGTACAGATAGATTTTACTGGGCTCTTAATCTGGAACGACGGTTTTTAATAACCTATTAGATTCCTAACGGGTCTTTAATTAAGCTTAAGCTTAGACCGGTTAGTTTCAAAGATACGGTTCGTACGCATGATTAAGCGAAGACCGGATAGAATGTGATTTAGACCCGACAAGTTCGAATACTTTCTTAATATGTGTATTTCATACACATTCTGGATTTTGAGATAAAACCGACAAGGTTTGACCCGTTTCGGCTAATTTGTGTAAACTAGTTACATAAACCGAACCGAACGCGTAATAAGCGTAACGGGTATTCATAAGAGCCATATACAGGTTTCCTAAGTTAATATGCTTCAAATATGTTGTGACATCAGTAAGATGTCTTTTATTATGCCCGAAACGAGTTTAAACACAAACTATGCCCCGTAGGGGTAGTTTGGTCAATTACAAGTTTATAAAAGAGTTCAAGTATTAACCTGAGTTACAGGTCTGATATAATCAGCAAAAATACTTAATTTATTAAGTTATAACAGTAGGGTAAAGTATATATGTGAAATTTATTAATTATAATCAAACTATGCACCGTAGGGGCATTTTGGTAATTTCACATAAGCCGTAAATCTCAAAACTGAAGTCTGAGTTATATAACTTTTGCTTACTGTTAAAATATTATAATTTTCCTAAAATATCAGTAGGTATCAACCCTTGTATGTCTAAAATAGTTTTAGTACATACTATGCGTTAAAAACGCTTAATAAGGCGATTAAAAGCCATTTCCGGGTTCGATACATAAAGCTGATATTTTTTATTAATCCAGAAGGCTTAAAATAATTTATTTATCATTTAAGATCAGTAGCAAAAGGTTTGGAGTCGATTAGCTATGTAAAACTCATTTTATAGCCCGTAAGGGCAAAACCGACAATTACCGGATTAAGCCTACGACTATTAGTTATGCTCAGCCTAAAATTAATTAAAAATCTTCAAAAATCCCAAAATAATATATTACATCAGTGGGTAATAAGTTTGATATCAAAAAGTAGGTGTAATTAGGCTATACGCTAATTACGTCGTTTAATCGCTAAAGAAGCTTCTAATTACGCTAATGAGCATAACTCTCAATCTACACCTCAAACTGATGTCAAACTTTGGGTACAAGTTTATATATCAGTAACTAAGGTTTCTACACTTTTACATTTTCAAAAATTACGTTTTAAGGTGAAAAGGGCATAATGGTCAACATATGAGCAATTAACGGAATCATGCGTATTAATCGGTTAACTAATGAACCATGGTGTATAATCACAGAGGGTTATACTAGCATGTAACCTGGTCCAAATGAAGCTCTTAGGTATTTCTAAATCATACCAAAACGGGTCAGAACTGAAGTCAAAGCAAAAGTCAAAGCTTTGCGACTTTTGGTTCCGAACCGGGTCTAAACAGTAAATTGTCGGGTTGAACATGTTTAGACATGTTCTTACACTAATTACCAAGTTATATTAACGATCAAACAGGTTGTATGTGTTCTACATTGCTAATCATGCATAAATTAGAATTTAAGTATCCTGTTGACTTTTTATTAACGAGTTTGACCCGACATTTGACCTAGTTAGAGTGGGAATCAGGGGGAACCCTTTTAAGGGTTTATTACCCACATAATTACCAACTTGTAACTACTTTCAATTCGACTAATCACTGGACCATTAGTGATTAATCTCGAAGTCAACCGTTAATTACGACGGTTTGACTTTTAAGCTAAAACTAAGCAAAAACTTAACTAAGAAAGATTAAGGATACTTACCAAGGTCTTAATTAAGACTAAGGATGATTAGGGTCTGCTCTAGAGCTCCAGGAAGTCTCCAAAAATGCAGATGGAATGAATGCAAGAATGTTGCAACATGAATGGCCTTTTATAGTGATCTTAATCTCATAGATTGTTGACAAATCATGCTACCAAAGGTCATGGATCATCAACAGATGTCCCTAGAGCCTAGGAGTCAGTTAGGGGGCGCCCATAAAGTGTTAAAGGGCAGTACATGACGTTTACAAGGGCTGAACAGGCAACAAAAATGAGTTGCTGCATCTGGGACTTGCTTGCGCACCGTAAGGCTTTTGGTCTTGAGGTGCGCAAGCTCTTGGCCAGCACAAAGAAACTTTCAAATGTTGACAGTTTTGACCCCTGGACTTCCAAACTTGATTTTACCTTTATTTCTTGCACTTTGGGCCCTCTAAATTGAATTCTAAGGGCTTCAAGACTTATACCAACTTTGTTAAGTCCTTGGTTAACTTTTGATTACCCGAAAAGTCATAGATTTCAACGTTGACGCTTTTAACCCCTCGCACACGAATTTTATCATAACTTTCTCATACGATAACGAAACTTGGTGAAATTTTTATCACGCATTCTAGTGAGCATATTTAATCGTTACAAAGCTTCGGGTTTTCTAAAAGGTCACTCAGAGGTATTCTTTAAACATGTTGACACATTTAACCCCTGTGGTTTGCAATCTCTCACTATCTTTCATATTTAGCTTCGTATGATCCATGATTTATTTGTTTGAAGGTATAAACAGTATGTAGGGTTATTGTAAAGTATATTTATCCATTGTTGACATTTTGAACCCCTATGATCACATACTTTCCATGTTTGTCAACTTTAGTCCCTCTAGAGTATTCTTTCACACGTTCAAACTTATGACACGTGTCAATACATTATAGGACGTGAAATTTCGAGGCATTACAGATACTATCAACGATTCGTCAGATAAACATTTCTTGAGATTGGATACATGAAATACATCATGTACCCCTGCTAGCTCTTCTGGTAGTTGTAAGCGATAGGCGACTGGCCCTATTCGCTGTATTACTGGGAATGGTCCTACGTACCTTGGACTTAGCTTTCCTTTCTTACCGAACCGAACTACTCCTTTACAAGGAGAAACTTTCAAGAGTACATTGTCTCCAACTTTAAATTATAGTGCCTTGCGTCGATTATCGGCATAACTCTTCTAGCGATCTCGAGCCGTTTTCAGTCTTTCCTTGATTTGAGTGATCTTGTCAGTGGTCTCTTGCATAATTTCAGGACCTGATAGTTGACTTTCTCCTATCTCTGCCCAAAAGACTGGAGTTCTGCATTTTCGTCCATACAGTGCTTCGAATGGGGCAACTTCAATGCTTGAATGATTATGGGATAGTGCTTCTTGACTTATTTGCGAAACACATCCTTCAGTCACTAGTGTGCAATGTATTGCGAGCTCCGCCAAGCTCCTTAAATAGGTTTTAACTCGTAAGCTATTTAATCTTGATACATTCGATTTCCTTCGAATGGTTCTATATATTCAGAGCTTAACTAGCCTGAAAATTTAACAATTTGGCACACCCTTCCTGGGTGATATCCCTTGTTGAACCCTATTCCTTAACAAGAATTTAGGAAGGTTGCTACCTTCCATTAATCCTTGATTTTTCTGCCGAATACTGGCAACTTACCGATAATTAGGGATTTGTGTGATCTTATTTGTTGTTTCCAATGCAACTTTCAGATCCTGATAATTGAACTTACCAATCTATTGTCCTAACAATAGATGTTTAACATTCCATTTATACAAGGTCTCCAAGGGAGCAGCCTTGATGCTTATATATCAACTATTATAGAAAAGTTTATCTTACGGTGGAATGGCTATTCCAACCACTGCTTAACAAATTTTAAGGAATAGCTAATCCTTGCCGTTAGTCGAACAAATCGACGATCCTGGGCAGCTGATGGCAATTCTTAATCGTTGCCTAAGTAGGGTTGCGGTAACAATGCATAAGCAAAATGAACCGTCTTTTATACTTAACTATACCGAATTCTCCGGATATTGAGTCAGGCTATATGAATCTATATCTTAAAATTTACTTAACCAGGGTTTCGGTTATTCCATAATCAACATGAGTTCTTACAACACTTCAACCCAAAGCGGGATGTTAGTCTTAACTCTACTTGCCTCTTGGGAGGTAAACAGGGCAGTCCTAGGAGAAGATAATCAAGATACAAGGAGGTTATAGAGATTTTCCCAATCTCAGGCTCCAGTTCATCCATCCTTGCTCGTGCTAAATGAGTGACACTTTTATGTTATGAATCCACAGGTTCCTTTACCAGGAAACATTTATTTGGACAATTCTATTCTGGATATCTTCTTTGAATACTACTAGTCGACTTTAGTACAATACGACCATTGGGATATCTCAGGGGTTCCATGTATTAAACCTCCATACTGATCAGGCATGGAAGTAATCTATGGGACACCCTAGGATACGCCAATCCTCATATGGCACTTTTATCAAACATAGTTTGGCATTCGCAGGCGATAGAAAAACAATGAGAAAAATAATTAAAATAACATATGTTGTCGTACTCTATGCGAAGAAAGAGTACTCTTAGATTTTTCGGAAGGATTCCTTGCCGATACTAGAAGAATCGGTTACTATGGTTTCCTTGGTAAGTTATACCTTGTGGATAATATAAAAGTTTGCTAAGCTTATGGTTTATGAAGATTTATTATTGCCTGTATTAAATCAGGACACTTAGCAGAAATTATCATTGGTAAATGATAAGGGATGTACTTGATGACATCGTGAACTGCCTCTTGGCATTCACCGGGTGAGTTCAGGCATTTCTTCCTTTAGCCTTTCCAGGCTTAGCTGCACCTTCTTTGGCAGCTTTATGGAATCTAGTTCTGATGCGGCCTTACTCACCACAGCCGTGATAGACTGCATTCTTTATGTCCCTGTATTCCTGGTAAAAGATGACCTGTTCCTTAGCAGATGTCACCCTGCTTTGGTCCTGGTTTTATTCGACACTGTCCCTAGTGTCTTTTATAGCAATTCTTACATACAGGCTTCTTACTGAACTTTCGTTACTTTTTATTAAGCCTGTACTTGCCCTCTTTCTTAGATTTCTGGGAGTTATCCTCCTCCTTTGGTTCATCCTTCATATTCGAAGTGTGAACAAAGCTCTTCTCGTGAGCAATTGAACGTGGTTTTGAATGAAATTTAGAGCGAGAAGCATTCGGCTCTTTGGACTGTTTCATGACCTTTTCCCATGGCCTTTCAAACTGCTGCATTAACCACTGCTTGGAGATTAACTCCATTAATATTGAGGTTTACGTTTGAGACATTATTTGCTTTTGTCGCATTAATAGCATCGCGACTATTGCTTATCTCATCCGAGTTTTCCATACTCAAAACTTAGTACTAATTACCAAATTAAACCATTATTAGTCATCATCCCGATTACCTGACATAGACTAGCCACGGCATCCACGAACCGTATAGGCCATTATGTTCCGAACATTCTTAAGGAATGCTATTTGAATGTATATCTATTACATTTAGCTTAGGTCACAAAAGGACTATCAATGGCATTCAAGGTTTGGAGTGAGTCCAATACCTGCTTGACAGGGGACCATAATGTCACAACTGTCTTTGTCACAGGGACGATTATAAGTAGCTCAAAGGCTAGCCTTACATGACTTTGGTTATATATATGTACATATATGGCATAGAAGCCTGTCGCGAGGGACGTAGAAAGATATGGCATAAAGCCCAGTCATGAAGGACATAAGTAATCATATGGCGCGAAGGCCTTGTCGTAATGACATTTAGATGCGGCACAAATGGCCTTGTCTCTAGGACGTTATAGGATATGGCACTAAGGCCTGTCACCTGGGATGTTAACATTTAGTATGTTAACTTGTCACGAACGACGAATTATAGCACGGAGGCTTGTTATGGGTGACTTGAATTATAACTTGTGGATTTGTCACAAGGACATCAATTCATAGGCTGAAATCTTAATAGATCAGGAGTTTTAAGGCTTGAACATAGTTCTTCACCTTTGGACAGGGAGTCATAGACTACAACTGTCATCGTCTTGAAAGGCGATTCTCTTGACAGAAAGGTAAACCAATTAACATCACTAATGGATGTCTATCTATAATTATCGTATCTAATGATATTAGTTATGATCACATCGATCATATTGACTATTAGGTTTGGGTATAATCCCATCATTTTGAATAGGGGATCATAAAGATCACCACTATTTTGTCTTATCGACAGTAGAGTAAAGTATAGCCCGTAGGCAATTCATCACTAGGGATGTCAATATTATGAATTTATGATCATCATACTGATGATACTAGTCAGGATCGCAATGATCATATAGACTATTAGGCTTGAGCGCAGCTCACTACCTTAAACAGGGGATCATAGAGATCGTAATGTTTGTGTCACAAATGGACAATATAATATGGCCCGTAGGTGAAACATCACTAATGGATGTTTACAATGGATTCATCATTTTAGATGATATAAGTCAGGATTGCATTAATCATATTGACTATTCGGCTTGAGCATAGCTCACCACCTTAGACAAGGAATCATAAAGATCATAATGTCAATGTCTCAGATGGACAATTTATTATAGCCCGTAGGCAAAACATCTTTTCTTGACGGGGAGTTGTAGGCTACCACTGTCTTTAGTCTCGGAGGACGTTAATTATAGCCCGTAGGCATTTCCCTCCTAAGGGATATTTATGGTATGATCATCTTTTCAGATGATATTAGTCGAGATCGAATGGACCCTACCGACTACTATGCTTGGACGTATTCCAACATCTTTAGACAGGGTCAAAGACCACCACTGTCGTTGTCTTATCGGACAACAAATTTAGCCCGTAGGCACTTCATCACTCACGGATGTTTATAATATGATCATCTTATAAGATGATATAAGCCATGATTTCTAGATCATAAGGCAAATTAGGAATTTAAAAATTTCCAATATAGGGATGACTGTTGTGATTTTATCGAATCACATTTTTCAGGAGTGCTAACACGTTCTTAGGTGTTAACAAGGATCTGAATCCCTTGAGTAGGTTTCACCATCTTGGCCGCGTAGGCTAGGTTTCACCTTTAAGATTCTTTTTAAAATGCATACTGGCAGGGAAGGAAGGATATTTATTTTATTCAGGATTTTTATCATAAATCCTAATTTATAAGTTAATAATAGCACAAATGGCCAAGTCGCGTAGACAAGTTTAATTTATAAGCCATGATTTCAGAGAATCGCGGCATTAAGGTTTGAATCAAAGTTCATTACCTTTTCCTGACAAGGAGCTGTAGGCTACCACTGTCTTTTGGCTCATATGGAAATGAGCAAGGCCCATAGGCACCATATTACCACGTATGGTCTAAATATGATCATCTTAATTGATGATTTAAACCCATGATTCAGAGATCATTTAGTTGGGTTAGAAATCTTTTGGATATGTTTTACCGTCTTGGCCATGTCTGCAATGACATTTATGCTAGGTTTTACCATCTTGTCCATGTCTGCATTGACATTTAGGCTAGGTTTTACCATCTTGGCCATGTCAGCATTGACATTTAGGCTAGGTTTTACCTTTAAGATTCTTTTTAATAATTAACGCAAAACAAATTCTAAATTGAAATGTTAATAAGGATCTGAATTTAAATTGAGGAACTGCCATCTTGGCCGGGTCTTAATATGACACGAGGCTAGGTCTTGTCCTTTTAGATTTTGCCATTTTATTATAATGGTAGATCTTGAAAAAGGAATGTTAATAAGGATCTGAATCTAAATTGAGGAACTGCCATCTTGGCCGGGTCTTAATATGACACGAGGCTAAGTTTTGTCCTTTTTAGATTTTGCCATTTTATTATGATGGTAGATCTTTATAAAAGGAATGTTATTTTTCATTTATTTAATATTTCCTGTTTAGGATGAATATTTAGTCATTCCACTATAAAATTTAAAAAAAATTTCAGGTTTGCCCTAAAAGGGACTTTGAAAGAAATAATGTTGTCCTTGAAGGGACTGAAAAAATAAATATGTCCTTAGAAAGACTATTAAGGAAACGATCTTCAGCAAAAAGGAGTTCCTTCTTCATTTTATTTCTGAATGCTTTCTCCTTGGTTGCACGTTTCACCCTGGCCGCGGTACGAAGCTCAGCATTACAAGGCTCCGGATGTGGAGAATCCCTATTACAGCTTCTTCGCTTGGCGACGTATCCAATAATAAAAAAAAAATTGGAAGCAAAAATTTTCATATTAGGATTGAGATTATTCCTATGTTAAGTCTAGACTCAGAAGGTCAAGGAATGTGCTACTGTGTCATTGAGATTAAACACAAAAAATCAGTGTTTAATTCACTCAATGTTGGCTCTGATACCAACCTGTCACACCCCGACTTTCCACGTGTCACCGGTGGGCCCGGTGGGGGAGTATCGTGACGTGGTTGGCAACATAATAGTCAAACAACACAATATTTAATATGCACAGCGGAAGCAAATGAAAGATATAATTCAACCGAATATAATATTGTAATATCAAATATCGAAACTGTCGATTATTTATCCACAGACGGATCAAAAATAAAATGGAAACAATAGTTCAACAGACTTTTAGGCATCTTAAGCTTGCGAGACTTCTATTGATGCTAAGGAGAAATATCCAGCCAATTACGTATAGTACCTGCATTTAGCCTTTTTGGAAAATACGTCAGTTTACACTGGTAAATACAATTAACTGACTCATTTTGAAAATGGTTTAAGAAAATTGATTTGGATGCACGTGGCACAAAATATCTTTTATAATTTGATTAAAATGCACAGAGGCAAAATTAATCTTTTATACTTGGGAGAATTATTTAAATATATAATCTTGTAGACGAATTACATGTTCCTTATGCGTTCAGTATCCCGGACGTACCGGGTTAAAGATCAATAGACACACCACAGGTATAATGCCCACAAGGTTGATTCCTTTAAGTGGGATATCAGTTTTTACATATGCAGCTGTCAGGTGTACGCCTACACCCCGTGCTTAGGTTGTGGCCATTTCATGAATGATGCCAATGATATCCGGGACATGGTCATTAACCCCCCAAAGGCTTTTAAGTAAACAAAACTGTTTAAACGGACCGATCAAATTATTCAATTAACCACCAAACGATGGAAGATTTGATGTCCGACCAAGCGGTATTTTATATACCGTAACCCAAGCCCGTATAGGGAAAATAAGTTAAAAGTATTTACCTGAGCTAAATATAAATTCAATCCCAGCCGTATATCAAATCAGCAAGTACAGATAGATTTTACTGGGCTCTTAATCTGGAACGACGGTTTTTAATAACCTATTAGATTCCTAACGGGTCTTTAATTAAGCTTAAGCTTAGACCGGTTAGTTTCAAAGATACGGTTCGTACGCATGATTAAGCGAAGACCGGATAGAATGTGATTTAGACCCGACAAGTTCGAATACTTTCTTAATATGTGTATTTCATACACATTCTGGATTTTGAGATAAAACCGACAAGGTTTGACCCGTTTCGGCTAATTTGTGTAAACTAGTTACATAAACCGAACCGAACGCGTAATAAGCGTAACGGGTATTCATAAGAGCCATATACAGGTTTCCTAAGTTAATATGCTTCAAATATGTTGTGACATCAGTAAGATGTCTTTTATTATGCCCGAAACGAGTTTAAACACAAACTATGCCCCGTAGGGGTAGTTTGGTCAATTACAAGTTTATAAAAGAGTTCAAGTATTAACCTGAGTTACAGGTCTGATATAATCAGCAAAAATACTTAATTTATTAAGTTATAACAGTAGGGTAAAGTATATATGTGAAATTTATTAATTATAATCAAACTATGCACCGTAGGGGCATTTTGGTAATTTCACATAAGCCGTAAAGCTCAAAACTGAAGTCTGAGTTATATAACTTTTGCTTACTGTTAAAATATTATAATTTTCCTAAAATATCAGTAGGTATCAACCCTTGTATGTCTAAAATAGTTTTAGTACATACTATGCGTTAAAAACGCTTAATAAGGCGATTAAAAGCCATTTCCGGGTTCGATACATAAAGCTGATATTTTTTATTAATCCAGAAGGCTTAAAATAATTTATTTATCATTTAAGATCAGTAGCAAAAGGTTTGGAGTCGATTAGCTATGTAAAACTCATTTTATAGCCCGTAAGGGCAAACCCGACAATTACCGGATTAAGCCTACGACTATTAGTTATGCTCAGCCTAAAATTAATTAAAAATCTTCAAAAATCCCAAAATAATATATTACATCAGTGGGTAATAAGTTTGATATCAAAAAGTAGGTGTAATTAGGCTATACGCTAATTACGTCGTTTAATCGCTAAAGAAGCTTCTAATTACGCTAATGAGCATAACTCTCAATCTACACCTCAAACTGATGTCAAACTTTGGGTACAAGTTTATATATCAGTAACTAAGGTTTCTACACTTTTACATTTTCAAAAATTACGTTTTAAGGTGAAAAGGGCATAATGGTCAACATATGAGCAATTAACGGAATCATGCGTATTAATCGGTTAACTAATGAACCATGGTGTATAATCACAGAGGGTTATACTAGCATGTAACCTGGTCCAAATGAAGCTCTTAGGTATTTCTAAATCATACCAAAACGGGTCAGAACTGAAGTCAAAGCAAAAGTCAAAGCTTTGCGACTTTTGGTTCCGAACCGGGTCTAAACAGTAAATTGTCGGGTTGAACATGTTTAGACATGTTCTTACACTAATTACCAAGTTATATTAACGATCAAACAGGTTGTATGTGTTCTACATTGCTAATCATGCATAAATTAGAATTTAAGTATCCTGTTGACTTTTTATTAACGAGTTTGACCCGACATTTGACCTAGTTAGAGTGGGAATCAGGGGGAACCCTTTTAAGGGTTTATTACCCACATAATTACCAACTTGTAACTACTTTCAATTCGACTAATCACTGGACCATTAGTGATTAATCTCGAAGTCAACCGTTAATTACGACGGTTTGACTTTTAAGCTAAAACTAAGCAAAAACTTAACTAAGAAAGATTAAGGATACTTACCAAGGTCTTAATTAAGACTAAGGATGATTAGGGTCTGCTCTAGAGCTCCAGGAAGTCTCCAAAAATGCAGATGGAATGAATGCAAGAATGTTGCAACATGAATGGCCTTTTATAGTGATCTTAATCTCATAGATTGTTGACAAATCATGCTACCAAAGGTCATGGATCATCAACAGATGTCCCTAGAGCCTAGGAGTCAGTTAGGGGGCGCCCATAAAGTGTTAAAGGGCAGTACATGACGTTTACAAGGGCTGAACAGGCAACAAAAAGGAGTTGCTGCATCTGGGACTTGCTTGCGCACCGTAAGGCTTTTGGTCTTGAGGTGCGCAAGCTCTTGGCCAGCACAAAGAAACTTTCAAATGTTGACAGTTTTGACCCCTGGACTTCCAAACTTGATTTTACCTTTATTTCTTGCACTTTGGGCCCTCTAAATTGAATTCTAAGGGCTTCAAGACTTATACCAACTTTGTTAAGTCCTTGGTTAACTTTTGATTACCCGAAAAGTCATAGATTTCAACGTTGACGCTTTTAACCCCTCGCACACGAATTTTATCATAACTTTCTCATACGATAACGAAACTTGGTGAAATTTTTATCACGCATTCTAGTGAGCATATTTAATCGTTACAAAGCTTCGGGTTTTCTAAAAGGTCACTCAGAGGTATTCTTTAAACATGTTGACACATTTAACCCCTGTGGTTTGCAATCTCTCACTATCTTTCATATTTAGCTTCGTATGATCCATGATTTATTTGTTTGAAGGTATAAACAGTATGTAGGGTTATTGTAAAGTATATTTATCCAGTGTTGACATTTTGAACCCCTATGATCACATACTTTCCATGTTTGTCAACTTTAGTCCCTCTAGAGTATTCTTTCACACGTTCAAACTTATGACACGTGTCAATACATTATAGGACGTGAAATTTCGAGGCATTACAGATACTATCAACGATTCGTCAGATAAACATTTCTTGAGATTGGATACATGAAATACATCATGTACCCCTGCTAGCTCTTCTGGTAGTTGTAAGCGATAGGCGACTGGCCCTATTCGCTGTATTACTGGGAATGGTCCTACGTACCTTGGACTTAGCTTTCCTTTCTTACCGAACCGAACTACTCCTTTACAAGGAGAAACTTTCAAGAGTACATTGTCTCCAACTTTAAATTATAGTGCCTTGCGTCGATTATCGGCATAACTCTTCTAGCGATCTCGAGCCGTTTTCAGTCTTTCCTTGATTTGAGTGATCTTGTCGGTGGTCTCTTGCACAATTTCAGGACCTGATAGTTGACTTTCTCCTATCTCTGCCCAAAAGACTGGAGTTCTCCATTTTCGTCCATACAGTTCTTCGAATGGGGCAACTTCAATGCTTGAATGATTGCTATTATTATAGGAGAATTCAATTAATAGGTGGTCATCCCAGTTTCCACCAAAATCTATTACACATGCCCTAAGCATGTCCTCCAGGGTTTGGATCGTCCTTTCACTTTGTCCGTCTGTTTGAGGATGGTATGAAGTGCTTAAATTTAGTCGGGTTCCCATTGCTTCCTGGAAACTGGTCCAGAAGTGGGAAGTGAAACGACTATCCCTATCCGATACAATGGAGTGTGGGACTCCATGTAAGGATACTATCTCGTCTACGTACAATTTTGCTAACC
The DNA here is from genome assembly GCA_030545235.1 of Helianthus tuberosus. Taxonomy (NCBI): domain Eukaryota; kingdom Viridiplantae; phylum Streptophyta; class Magnoliopsida; order Asterales; family Asteraceae; genus Helianthus; species Helianthus tuberosus. Next base: position 161,856,968 of record CM060411.1, on the reverse strand, counting down.
TTTCCATGCTAAAGGTTTCTTTCATGGGTAGGAAATGAGCTGATTTGGTTAATCGATCCACAATCACCCAAATTGCGTCATTACCTTTTCGGGTTTTGGGCAACTTAGTAACAAAATCCATAGTTATAAGTTCCCATTTCCATACAGGCATTTCTAATTGTTGTAGTAATCCTGAAGGTTTCTGGTGTTCTACCTTAACTTGTGAACAAGTAAGACACTTAGAAACATATCTAGCTATGTCCTTTTTCATTCCTATCCACCAGAAGTTATTTCTTAAATCTTGGTACATCTTATTATTACTAGGATGCATGGTATACCTAGATTTATGGGCTTCCTCTAAAATCTTATTTCTTAATTCTCCCTGCTTAGGTACCCAAACCCTTCTTTTGTGGAATCTCCAAATTCCATTACTTCCTTGTTCTAAATCCTTTTTTCGTCCTTTCATTCCTTCAGCATCATCCTTGATTGCTGTTTCCTGAATATTTTTCAGTTGTTCCATTAAATCTAACTGTAGATTTAATCTAAGAGCACGAACTTGCTTTTGCTTTTCATGATACTTATGACTTAAGGCATCTGCAACTACGTTCGCTTTTCCTTCGTGATATTGAATATCACAATCGTAGTCACTTAGGATTTCCATCCATCTCATTTGACTCATGTTCAATTCTTTTTGCCCAAATATGTATCTTAAGCTTTTATGATCTGTATAAACAGTAAACTTACTTCCATACAGATAGTGTCTCCAAATCTTAAGGGCAAAAATTATCGACCCTAATTCTAAGTCATGAGTCGTATAATTTTCTTCGTGCTTCTTCAATTGTCTTGAGGCATACGCAATTACCTTTTTGCGTTGCATTAGCACACATCCTAATCCTAACTTAGAAGCATCACAATAAACTTCAAAATCTTCCGTTCCTTCTGGTAAGGCAAGAATTGGGGCGTTCGTTAACTTTTGCTTTAAAATCCTAAAAGTTTCTTCTTGCCTAGGTCCCCATTCAAACTTAGCTGCTTTACATGTTAACTTAGTTAATGGCACAGCTATTTTGGAAAAATCCTTAATGAATCGTCTATAATATCCATCTAACCCTAGAAAACTTCTAATTTCCATTGCTGATTGCGGGACCTTCCACTTGGTGATTGCTTCTATTTTGGAGGGATCTACGTGAATACCTTCGTGATTCACCATGTGTACTAAAAATTGTACCTCCTGTAGCCAAAATTCACACTTCGAGAATTTGGCGTAAAGCTTCTCCTTTCTTAACAAAGTTAAAAGTGCCTGTAGGTGCTCACAATGCTCATCCTGGCTTTTGGAATAAATAAGTATATCGTCGATGAAGACAATTACAAATTTATCCAAATACGGTTTACAGATTCTATTCATCATGTCCAAAAATGCTGCAGGAGCATTTGTTAGTCCAAATACGGTTTACAGATTCTATTCTATTCATCGATACACATTCGCATTCACCCGTCTTTCTTCTTTACAAACAACACTGGAGCTCCCCACGGGGATGAACTAGGTTGTATGAATCCTTTGCTTGATAATTCATCTAACTGATTTTTCAACTCTAGCATTTCGGTGGGTGCTAACCGATAAGGTGCCTTGGCTATCGGTGTAGTTCCAGGAATAAGATGAATTCTAAATTCGACTTCCCTATTGGGTGGTAATCCTGGTAGTTCTTCTGGGAATACATCAGGGTATTCTGCTACTACAGGAATTTCTTTAAGTTCCTTACCTTTCGTGTTAATGATTACCGAAATCATATACACTACTTCTTGTTTTCTTGAATAACTGGCCAATTTCATTATTGAAATGAATTTCAGTGGCTTTCATGGCTTATCTCCTGTAATGTAACAACTCTCATTAAAAGTCCTATTTATTTTATTATTTGATTCAATAAGAAACCTTAATTGAGACACCCAAGTGATTCTGCACAAACCCTAAAATGTTCAGAACAATCAGAATCAGGATCAGGACCCCTAAAACTAAGGGGGGGTAAAACCCTAGTTACGATTATCTACATAAAACGCTGTCAAAATTGAAATTTACGAATCTGTCAACTCATCAAGCCTACACACACACGGGGCTACTCTATGACGCTTTCGTGTCCCTTACGGACTGTAAGGGATGAGGCTTACGGTCCGTAAGCCAGGGTCAAAATTGTGTATAAATAGTGGACATTGGGACTTGATTTCTGGCACTGAAACGACGTAAAAAGTCGAAATACACATTGAGTTACGTTCTGTTTACTATAAAAACACACACGGATCACTAATCGCCGCCGCAATACAGGGTAATAACTCGATCGCTGATACGATTCAATCTTTGATCGATTAAACTATCAAATGGATGTTTAAGTGCTGCCCACATTAGGATCTTAAAGCAAAAGTTAACAAATGCCCCAATCCTAGCTTTACCAGATGGAACTGAAGATTTTGAAGTTTACTGTGATGCTTCAAAACTAGGATTAGGATGTGTACTAATGCAACGCAAGAAGGTAATTGTGTATGATTCAAGACAATTGAAAAAGCACGAAGAAAACTATACGACTCATGACTTAGAATTAGGAGCCGTAATTTTTGCCCTGAAAATTTGGAGACATTATCTGTATGGAAGTAAGTTTACTGTCTATACAGATCATAAAAGTTTAAGATATATATTCGGACAAAAAGAGTTAAACATGAGGCAAAGGAGATGGATGGAAATCCTAAGTGATTACGACTGTGATATCCAGTATCACGAAGGAAAGGCAAATGTAGTTGCAGATGCCTTAAGTCGTAAGTATCATGAGAAACAACGACGAGTTCGTGCTCTTAGATTAAATCTACAGTTAGATTTAATGGAACAATTAAAGCATTTCCAAGAAACAGCAATCAAGGATGATGCTGAAGGAATGAAAGGACGAATAAAAGAATTAGAACAAGGAGCTGGGTACCTAAGCAGGGAGAATTAAGAAATAAGATTCTAGAAGAAGCCCATAAGTCTAGGTATACCATGCACCCTGGAAACAATAAGATGTACCAAGATTTAAGAAAGAATTTCTGGTGGATAGGTATGAAGAAGGATATAGCAAGATATGTTTCTAAATGTCTTACTTGTTCACAAGTTAAGGCAGAACACCAGAAACCTTCAGGTCTACTACAACAACTGGAAATGCCTGTATGGAAATGGGAACTCATAACAATGGATTTTGTTACTAAGTTACCCAAAACCAGAAAAGGTAATGATGCGATTTGGGTAATTGTGGATCGATTAACAAAATATGCTCACTTTCTACCAATGAAAGAAACCTTTAGCATGGAAAGATTGGCAAAGTTATATGTAGATGAAGTCGTATCTCTACATGGAGTTCCACTCTCCATTGTATCAGATAGGGATAGTCGTTTCACTTCTCATTTCTGGAAAAGTTTCCAAGAAGCAATGGGAACTCGACTAAATCTGAGTACTGCATATCATCCTCAAACAGACGGACAAAGTGAAAGGACAATCCAAACTCTAGAAGACATGCTTAGAGCATGTGTGATAGATTTTGGTGGGAATTGGGACGATCACTTACCATTAATTGAATTCTCCTATAACAATAGTTATCATTCATGTATTGAAACTGCCCCATTCGAAGCACTGTATGGAAGAAAGTGCAGAACTCCAGTTTGTTGGGCAGAAATAGGAGAAAGTCAATTGTTAGGTCCTGAAATAGTGCAAGAAACAACCGAAAAGATTACTCAGATCAAGGAAAGACTGAAGACAGCTCGAGATCGCCAAAAGAGCTATGCAGACAATAGACACAAGCCACTCGAGTTTCAAGTTGGAGACAAAGTACTATTAAAAGTTTCTCCTTGGAAAGGAGTTGTTCGATTCGGTAAAAAGGGAAAGCTAAGTCCAAGATACGTAGGACCATTTCCAGTAATCCAACGTATAGGACCAGTTGCTTATCGTTTACAACTACCAGAAGAATTAGCTGGAGTACATAATGTATTTCATGTATCCAACCTCAAGAAATGTCTATCAGACGAATCTTTGGTAGTACCTCTCCAAGATATAGAGGTAAACGAAAAATTAAAATTTGTAGAGAAACCTCTTCAGATAGAAGACAGAAAAATAAAGTTTCTCAAACACAAGCGACTAGTACTAGTTAAAGTCAAGTGGGATTCGAAACGAGGACCCCAATACACTTGGGAGTTGGAATCAGAAATGAAGCGAAAGTATCCTCAATTATTCCAGTAAATCTCGAGGACGAGATTTTTATTAAGGTGGGGAGAATGTAACAACTCTCATTAAAAGTCCTATTTATTTTATTATTTGATTCAATAAGAAACCTTAATTGAGACACCCAAGTGATTCTGCACAAACCCTAAAATTTTCAGAACAATCAGGATCAGGACCCCTAAAACTCAGGGGGGTAAAACCCTAGTTACGATTATCTACATAAAACGCTGTCAAAATTGAAATTTACGAATCTGTCAACTCAGCAAGCCTACACACACACGGGGCTACTCTATGACGCTTTCGTGTCCCTTACGGACCGTAAGGGATGAGGCTTACGGTCCGTAAGCCAGGGTCAAAATTGTGTATAAATAGTGGACATTGGGACTTGATTTCTGGCACTGAAACGACGTAAAAAGTCGAAATACACACTGAGTTACGTTCTGTTTACTATAAAAACACACACGGGTCACTAATCGCCGCCGCAATACAGGGTAATAACTCGATCACTGATACGATTCAATGTTCGATCGATTAAACTATCCAATGGATGTTTAAGTGTTGCCCACATTAGGGTTTATGCTTTGTCATTCGTTGTTAATTCAATGGATGTTTAAGTATCGCACTTTGTCATTCGATGTGAGGGTTTAATCTCGTGAGTTATCGTAAATGTTGTATTAAGTTACTAACCAAATTGTGTGCCTGTTATTAATTTAGGTTAAAAGGCTAATCAGTAGGCTAGGCTCTGCTCAAATTAAATTCTGCAATGTGAGTCATTCTCTTTTTATCAAATTACTTTCAAAATCATGTTTATTTTCAAGGTTATAATTACAGGGATTAAGTTTATGTAATCACCAAATTACAGCCAGTATGTGGGGTTTTGTATACATTACTTATTTCCCGTCACCATTGGACAACGAGTTAGCCAATGGGTGATCTGACCATAGTCACAGAAACGAGTCGAGTGACAAATACTGTGGGTAGTTGGTTGATATCTGAAACATTGTAATCTCCCTTAATACTGTAAATTATAACAAATGTGTCATTTTAGTAAAATGAATGATTCACTCAGTATTTCCCGCTGACAAAACCTTTTTCAAACATGTTTCAGGTGATCTGTTGTGATCCAGGAAAAGTGCCGTGAAGCACTATCAGCTTAAGGAAGTGGCTCAGTATAAAATAAAGAAACATGTTTTGTAAAATAAAGATTTCTCAGTGAAATGATAATCTTGTAAATTACCGGGGTTTTATCCCGAGTTGTGAAATAAAATAATCGGGAAATATTTCAGTTTTTAAAAGATCCTGATGAAAACTTCCGCTGTTAAATAAATACCACGGGATTTTCTGTCCCGCGGCTCCTGAAACGGGTCAAACCGGGTCGGGGGCCGTGACATGTAATCACCACTAATTCTCCTGTAGGTGTATGAATTTCTATGGAATTTTTATCATAGAGAATTCGAGCATGGTTGGCTTCTAACCAATCCATTCCTAACACAATATCGAATCCAGCTAAATTCATAGGTAACAGGTTTGCAGAGAATTTATGGCCTAAGAGTTCTATCTTTCCTTCTCGCAAAACTTTATCTATGTTAACAGAATTCCCATCTGCCGTTTCGACTATAAAAATATGCCTAAGGTTGGTTAAGGGTAAGTTAAGTGCTTGGCAGAATGAAGTATTTATAAAACTTTGGTTTGCACCAGAGTCAAATAATACTTTTGCATAATGTAACACCCGTTCTTATAAATCAAGGTTTAACGTATATCTTGGGAAAATAATCATATAATTAATGATTAGATATACATCGTAAATACGGGTTTATTAAAACTTTTACAAATCATAGGTTATTCTAACAAAACGTGATCAAATTCGTTGATTAAAATCTACAACGTTGCAATGTGCGGAAGCGTGTATCTTTATCGTGTTCGGTTCTTCGCTGAGCTTGATCGTCTTCCGGCATCCCAGAAAGTACCTACATTTCATAAACATGAAATGCTTTAGTCATACGGTATTTAAAACGCATCTAAACGAGTCCGGAAAAACAAAACTGAACAAAAAATACATTTTTGTACAAGGTCCACCGTAAATTACGGTGGACACCGTAATTTACGGTGGTCCTTGTTTCGATTTGTTTCCACCGTAAATCAGGAGGGTCTCACCGTAACCCATTTCAGGTCCACCGTAAATTACGGTGGCACCGTAATTTACGGTGGCACCTGCATCCCACCTTTCCAATTTGCCGTAATTTGACACGAAATCTTTCGTATCTTTCAAACCGCTTATCCGTTTGTCCTACCGTTTCTTCCTACATGTTTGTAATTTGATTCTCCATCATATGGAGTTAAAACCCGACATTCGGCTTAACAAAATTTAAGACCTTTAAGTCCTCGGCTTATTACTCTTTTACCAAAATTTGACCCGTTTACGCATTTTATCAAACAAACGTATTTGTTTAATTCCTATATCACATGCAACTCTTTAATTTAATATTACCTACCATTATAGGTTCTAATTATGGGTTTATTACACAATTTAAACCCATTTTCACTCGTATGCTTATTTTGACCCGTTAAGGATATTTTAAGCACTTTTAAACTCAAATTTCGCTTTTATTCCAATCTAGCGTTGTAACCTATATTTCTTATCTAGTACTCTTCCATCACAACTAAATGTGTGTTGGATTTAAAGTAGATATCTATGTGTTCCGGATTTATTTCCCTTGAAATATCATTTTACGGCAAAGACTCATATGGAGTCTTTTAGCCCAATAATTACATCTTTCACTACCTATACTCGTTCTAAACTTTTGTTTAATCATAAGACTCCTTTCCAAACAACCTCTAAGGGTTGTTTGTTCAATTTAGCCTACAAGGGCGTTTTGGTCGATTTCGGTCCTTCTTTTACAATGAAGGGCTATCACCAATTATTCGACCAAATTAGCATTTTTTTTTTCATACATCATAAATATGCGTACCTGGCTCGGATCAACAATTAGACCCAATTTTAATACCTTGCTTTATATTCGCTAATTAAGAACGATGCGAATATCCATTGGATGTCTATTCCTGTAAGCATATGACTCGACAAAAGAATCATTAGTCTATATAGTCAAAAGGTGTTGTCTACACCTTTTGACCCGTTTGGCCGAATTGACCATTTATCTTTGCGAAATGATATTTATTATCATCTCCTCTACATGACTCTTCCCGTTTAACACCGTACGGGAATTTTAATTATAAACCGTGTATTTCTTTCGACATAATATGACCAATTTATCGATTTACTTCTTTTTTTTTTTTTAACCATTATTATGGTTTCTATCATCTTTGATTTTCTTGTTCCGTTCGACTACACGACGGAACATCATATTTCAATCGTTTAGATATCTCATTCATAATTTACATGATAAGAAAACATTCCACAATTTAAGACTAGTGTAAGCTATGCTTACGTTGCATCCGAATTATGCTTTTCCGCCATTCTTGCTTCGTTTGACCCGTTTCCTTTCCAAGCCTCCACCTAGCTTGTCAAGCGTCAAACTATCATCATAATTCGTAAGACGGTTATATTAGTCATCATTAATTATGACTATTTCATCTTACATATTTTCTATCACAATTACCATTCGATCTTATTAATGGTCGGTTTGACTACTAAAAGTCAAACGCCCCTTAGCATATAAATGCACATTCAAGTTCTATCTATCAATTGGTAGCTAACATGATCTTGTACACTTAGTTACATGAACATGGCTACCAAATTTCATCATAACATTCAAACCCATTTCAATCATGTATGAACAAGTTCCCAAATCACTTAATTTGTTTGAGTGCCTTGTTTCTATTATCCATTATGATGATTTTAAACATAAACTTATCATCATCTTTACTATTACATAAAAACCCACTTCCTAGTTTACTTGTTAATCACATACAAGTGATATTACTTCAAGTTCTTCATGATTTCATCATATCTAACAAAACCCACTTCTAGTTACTTATGAACTCTTAACAAAATCTCTAATTTGTTCAAGTAGTTCATTCATATGAGTTAGTATGATGTTTATAAACACCATTAGAACATCAATTTCATCAATTCAACCAAAACCCACTTAGCTCATAATAGGGAAATTATCAAATCCCTAGTTTGACAACAATTTATCAAGATTCCTACTAGGGTTTGTTTCTAAACCAAGATATAATCAAAATAACACTCATAGATTCAAGATTCATTCCAGAATTTTGATTATGATTGTTCATCATAATCTCAAAGTATCACCGAATCATAAATTTCAACATACCTTGTAATCCCCATGACTAGGTGATCACGAATTCGTGTTCATGCAGTGATTTGGCTCTTGATTTGGGCTTCAATTTGATCAAGTTGTGGAATTTAGGGTTTGAGCTCCCTGAGCTTTCTCCTGGTCGACCTCACACACGCACACACTAGGTGTGGTGTGTTTTTATTTTTGTTTTTAATAAATAATCTTTTAGATTATTACACCTTTGGCCCCTCAAGTTTTGTTAACTAATAAGTAGGCTACAACCTACTTATTTTCAACAACACTTTGTTTTGTTAACTAGGTTAAACTTTGCTAGTTTAACTTAGTGAGTTCGGGGTAGTCATAACCCGTTTTATTTTAAGTCCCGTAATCTCGGGCCTTCTATATACCTTGTTTTCCTTAAAAGCTTTTATTCACTTTTTATTTAACATTAGGATTAATTATTTAAATCCTAATATTTACCGGGTAAATTTTACCACTAACGGTACTTTACCCGTCTTTTATTATTAACGGGGTTTGATTACCAAACCCATTTTCGGGGCGTTACAAGTCTACCCCCCTTAAAAAGGTTTCGTCCTCGAAACCTTGCTTATCTAGTTCATTGAGTTTCTAAACCCAATGCGTTTGACTTGAGTAATCTCTTAAGCATTACTCCTATTTTAACCAATTGTTAGCATTACCAGAAAATTATGGTAATGTCTTTTTGGTTATAGAACCTCTACGTATGTCATACGACATAGTGCAACTTAAAATAACGTAATCTCGTTATTTCCACTAGTTTAGTTAACTTAGCGATATTCAATGCTTTCATATACTATCGGATTTCTTTATGAACCCGTTACTTTGACCCGTTTAAAGGTCTTTAGTGAGATCTTTCACTTTTAGCAACAAATCTTTTTATTTTTCAATTTACTTATTCGGTTCAGTTATACCGAATTTACCACTTACAAGCAAACCAAATTTCTTAACTTGAATTACTGACCTTAACCGGTTTCACTAACTAGACTTATTAGTCCAGTTCCTTTTTACCGCTTGCTTGGTTATAATGTGATTCTACTTCACATTACATTTCTTGACCGTGATTGTGTTACATCATGTTTAATTTATATCAACCTTTCATTTTCGAAAATATCTCACTTTTCGAATATATTGTCTTGCGCCTAACAGTGTCAAGACTTGTATCTTTCATACTTATCGTTTAAATTCCTATCAGAATTCATGTTTGTAAGAACACTATTTCTTACTAAAACCGAAGTTTTAGTTTTAGGATCTTCTCTTTAACTTCTGTCAATTATCCATTCCAGGATATTGACAGTCCAAAATTTATTCTTTTACAGCCTTTGTTTTATGCGGGGATTCTCAATTTATCCGTCGCTTTGTCTAATTAACCCCGTAAGTTTTATCGTTTTGCTCTATAGGCTATTTTATTAGACTTTCACCTCTTTAAGGCTAGGTCCTTATAATCTATTTCTTTCTAGTCGTGACCCGTAGGTCATATTAGTCTCGTAGACTTTTCCATTGTTTATAACCCCAAGGGTTATATTGATCCCGTAGATCATTCTTTACACATGTCTATATTAAAATATATATATGGTGTCAAAGCACTCTTTTTATGTTTGAAAATCATTTGTTTTCACCCTTGAACTTCATTTGACCTTGACCGTAGTCTAGGGCTTCATTTGTTTACTTCCGGGCTAATCCTCCGACTTTATGACTTCTGACGTTATTTACGCGTCAGTTTGTCTCAAGCTTACCGTTATCCTGCTTGCGCTTACTTATGCCATTAAGCATTTATACTTTATTCAACCCGTTCAACCTCAAAATGGTTGAATATAATTATCAAAATTTCTGTTTACGAAATTTTATGGTCTTTTAGTCATAACTCATAATCCGAGTCTTTTGACTTTAAATTCATGTTCTCGTCTCTCGGCTTACGCATGTGTTTAAATCCTTACCCATCAACCGGGTGTTTTACCGAAGTCGTTATTATTGCAACCCTCCCGGTATGCATTAAGACCTCGCTTCATTTTTATATTCCGACTTTGTCTTTAAGTTGGACGTTTTACAAAAACGACCCGTTAAGGGACTCATTTGCAAATTCCGGGTTCGAGCGTAAGTACACTCCCTCCCAATACTTGTCTAATCATGCTTGCGTTTTCTGGGTTCGAGTGTAAGTACACTCCCTCCCAATACTTGTCTAACATGCTTGCGTTTTCTGGGTTCGAGTGTAAGTACACTCCCTCCCAATACTTGTTTAATCACGCTTGCGTTTTCTGGGTTCGAGTGTAAGTACACTCCCTCCCAATACTTGTTTAATCATGCTTGCGTTTTCTGGGTTCGAGCGTAAGTACACTCCCTCCCAATACTTGTTTAACATGCTTCTTTGTCCCTTCACTCGGGCTCATTATCCTAATGTAATACGCTTCCGTCACTCGGTTGTGCGTTTACATTATTATCCAATATTTTGCTTGTCTGATTCATTTGGGTACTTTTTACTTAGTCCCATTCACTCCGCCCTTACTACATCGGATATAACTGCGCTCATTATAAGAAGCTCATGCTATCATGTGTTCACTACTTACTTGGCCAGAGTAAGCGATCAACACGTGGTACGCGTGACCTTATTATAATTACCACATCACGTCCCATGTAAGTAACTCCTCAAATTATCTTCATGTTTATGGTTTCATTTGGTAAAACTTTATTTAATTATTAGTTAACAATTATTAGTTTTAATCGTTTATCCTTGAACATGTATAATGTCCCTTTTTATAAACATTTATTCACATTCATTGATGTGATCATTAATTTTCTCAATAGGATTTGTATTGAGAATACTTACTTGGATGATCACTCTCGTCCAAGTTTCTATATAAACAAGTCTTGTTATTCATTTGTTATTCATCATTGTGAATAACACATTTCCTATTAAATTTCTCTTGGAAATCAGGTTTTCCAAATTCTGTCATATGTGTATGCAACCGTTATTACTTACGTGTTTGTTGCATATAACGACTCGTGCGATTAAATTTAAAAGTGTGCACCTGGTGATGCTTGCCCTAACGGGCTTCTCTTGTCATTAGTCTTGTTCGCGACCGTTACGTGATTTTGGTCCTTAATGAGTATGCTCTTCCTGTCGTACCTCGGACCGTTCCATCATCATATCCATAATTCGTTTGACTCTCGTCGTCTTCAAACGCGAGTGTCCTTCATTTAAAACATTCACAAAAGTTAGTAAAGTCAACTTCAATAATCGCACGTATTATAATACAAGGCATTTTCTACTATACACGTCAACGCGCGTATTTTCGTCAACCCTAACAATCATTTAAATTGGGGTAACGTATACCACACGATAGCTCTATGTGTTGTTTACAACACTTTAGCATACTAACTAATAACGTACTTGTACTTACCGGATTTGCGATCAAGCTTCGAACCGAACACTATTCTTTGTCAAGAGCATAAGGTTTAAGTCCAAGCATGGTTCCTCCCAACCATACTCGAATCTCTTAAACCAAGGCTCTGATACCAACTTGTAACACCCGTTCTTATAAATCAAGGTTTAACGTATATCTTGGGAAAATAATCATATAATTAATGATTAGATATACATCGTAAATACGGGTTTATTAAAACTTTTACAAATCATAGGTTATTCTAACAAAACGTGATCGAATTCGTTGATTAAAATCTACAACGTTGCAATGTGCGGAAGCGTGTATCTTTATCGTGTTCGGTTCTTCGCTGAGCTTGATCGTCTTCCGGCATCCCAGAAAGTACCTACATTTCATAAACATGAAATGCTTTAGTCATACGGTATTTAAAACGCATCTAAACGAGTCCGGAAAAACAAAACTGAACAAAAAATACATTTTTGTACAAGGTCCACCGTAATTTACGGTGGTCCTTGTTTCGATTTGTTTCCACCGTAAATCAGGAGGGTCTCACCGTAACCCATTTCAGGTCCACCGTAAATTACGGTGGCACCGTAATTTACGGTGGCACCTGCATCCCACCTTTCCAATTTGCCGTAATTTGACACGAAATCTTTCGTATCTTTCAAACCGCTTATCCGTTTGTCCTACCGTTTCTTCCTACATGTTTGTAATTTGATTCTCCATCATATGGAGTTAAAACCCGACATTCGGCTTAACAAAATTTAAGACCTTTAAGTCCTCGGCTTATTACTCTTTTACCAAAATTTGACCCGTTTACGCATTTTATCAAACAAACGTATTTGTTTGATTCCTATATCACATGCAACTCTTTAATTTAATATTACCTACCATTATAGGTTCTAATTATGGGTTTATTACACAATTTAAACCCATTTTCACTCGTATGCTTATTTTGACCCGTTAAGGATATTTTAAGCACTTTTAAACTCAAATTTCGCTTTTATTCCAATCTAGCGTTGTAACCTATATTTCTTATCTAGTACTCTTCCATCACAACTAAATGTGTGTTGGATTTAAAGTAGATATCTATGTGTTCCGGATTTATTTCCCTTGAAATATCATTTTACGGCAAAGACTCATATGGAGTCTTTTAGCCCAATAATTACATCTTTCACTACCTATACTCGTTCTAAACTTTTGTTTAATCATAAGACTCCTTTCCAAACAACCTCTAAGGGTTGTTTGTTCAATTTAGCCTACAAGGGCGTTTTGGTCGATTTCGGTCCTTCTTTTACAATGAAGGGCTATCACCAATTATTCGACCAAATTAGCATTTTTTTTTTCATACATCATAAATATGCGTACCTGGCTCGGATCAACAATTAGACCCAATTTTAATACCTTGCTTTATATTCGCTAATTAAGAACGATGCGAATATCCATTGGATGTCTATTCCTGTAAGCATATGACTCGACAAAAGAATCATTAGTCTATATAGTCAAAAGGTGTTGTCTACACCTTTTGACCCGTTTGGCCGAATTGACCATTTATCTTTGCGAAATGATATTTATTATCATCTCCTCTACATGACTCTTCCCGTTTAACACCGTACGGGAATTTTAATTATAAACCGTGTATTTCTTTCGACATAATATGACCAATTTATCGATTTACTTCTTTTTTTTTTTTAACCATTATTATGGTTTCTATCATCTTTGATTTTCTTGTTCCGTTCGACTACACGACGGAACATCATATTTCAATCGTTTAGATATCTCATTCATAATTTACATGATAAGAAAACATTCCACAATTTAAGACTAGTGTAAGCTATGCTTACGTTGCATCCGAATTATGCTTTTCCGCCATTCTTGCTTCGTTTGACCCGTTTCCTTTCCAAGCCTCCACCTAGCTTGTCAAGCGTCAAACTATCATCATAATTCGTAAGACGGTTATATTAGTCATCATTAATTATGACTATTTCATCTTACATATTTTCTATCACAATTACCATTCGATCTTATTAATGGTCGGTTTGACTACTAAAAGTCAAACGCCCCTTAGCATATAAATGCACATTCAAGTTCTATCTATCAATTGGTAGCTAACATGATCTTGTACACTTAGTTACATGAACATGGCTACCAAATTTCATCATAACATTCAAACCCATTTCAATCATGTATGAACAAGTTCCCAAATCACTTAATTTGTTTGAGTGCCTTGTTTCTATTATCCATTATGATGATTTTAAATATAAACTTATCATCATCTTTACTATTACATAAAAACCCACTTCCTAGTTTACTTGTTAATCACATACAAGTGATATTACTTCAAGTTCTTCATGATTTCATCATATCTAACAAAACCCACTTCTAGTTACTTATGAACTCTTAACAAAATCTCTAATTTGTTCAAGTAGTTCATTCATATGAGTTAGTATGATGTTTATAAACACCATTAGAACATCAATTTCATCAATTCAACCAAAACCCACTTAGCTCATAATAGGGAAATTATCAAATCCCTAGTTTGACAACAATTTATCAAGATTCCTACTAGGGTTTGTTTCTAAACCAAGATATAATCAAAATAACACTCATAGATTCAAGATTCATTCCAGAATTTCGATTATGATTGTTCATCATAATCTCAAAGTATCACCAAATCATAAATTTCAACATACCTTGTAATCCCCATGACTAGGTGATCACGAATTCGTGTTCATGCAGTGATTTGGCTCTTGATTTGGGCTTCAATTTGATCAAGTTGTGGAATTTAGGGTTTGAGCTCCCTGAGCTTTCTCCTGGTCGACCTCACACACGCACACACTAGGTGTGGTGTGTTTTTATTTTTGTTTTTAATAAATAATCTTTTAGATTATTACACCTTTGGCCCCTCAAGTTTTGTTAACTAATAAGTAGGCTACAACCTACTTATTTTCAACAACACTTTGTTTTGTTAACTAGGTTAAACTTTGCTAGTTTAACTTAGTGAGTTCGGGGTAGTCATAACCCGTTTTATTTTAAGTCCCGTAATCTCGGGCCTTCTATATACCTTGTTTTCCTTAAAAGCTTTTATTCACTTTTTATTTAACATTAGGATTAATTATTTAAATCCTAATATTTACCGGGTAAATTTTACCACTAACGGTACTTTACCCGTCTTTTATTATTAACGGGGTTTGATTACCAAACCCATTTTCGGGGTGTTACACATAAACATCGTGAACTAGGAACGTACCAGTTATCACGTTAGGGGTTAGTTATGCTTCCTGAGTAGTCAACTGGAAGGCTCTTGCGTTTTTCTTGGTAGTTCCTTCTACAGGTTTGGCTTTGTTATCAGCTGGTTTGACCAATTTTGGGCAGTCTGGCCTAAAATGTCCAGCTTCTCCACAGTTGTAGCAGATTGTTGAATTCTTCCTCCTGCAATCTTCTTCTTGATGCCCTGGAATTTTGCAGAAATTGCAATACCCCTTGCATCTACCAAAATGTTTTCTTTTATAGGTATTGCAAAATGGAACAGTGGAAGATTGCCCAGTTCCCCTTTTCTTGAAATTGTTACGGTTACCCACAGGGAACCCTGGGTAATCTTTTGGGCCACTTCCTTCTTTCTATTTTCTTCTCGCGTACGCACCAGTCCGTCGGTCAAAGTGTTGGCTAATTCCACTGCATCGTCAATTGTGCGAGGTCTCGCAGCTTTAACGATATCACGGATTTCGCCAATTAAACCCCAAATATAGCGGGAAATAAGTACCGGTTCTGGCGAAGCCAGGGTTGGTACCATTCTAGCATATTCGAAGAATGTCGAAGTATACCCTCGACAGTCTACATCCACCATCCGGTGGTTCAAGAATTTATTCGCCATTTGTTCCTTTTCATACTCAGGACAGAATTTTCTCTCCACTAGCCGCTTAAATTCTTCCCAACTTATGGCATAGGCTACATCGCTTCCTTTGGCTTGAAGTACCGTATTCCACCATTCTAGCACCCCTTCTTTGAAAAGATGCGACGCGTACATGACCTTGTCTTCCTCGGCACATTTACTTATTTTAATCACCGCCTCGGTTTTCTCTAACCAACGCAGTGCAGCAGTCGCCCCTTCGTTTCCTGCAAATTCAACCGGTTTATAGGCAAGAAACTCCTTGTAAGTGCAACCAGGCGTTGCAGCTTTCATTTTCTTAAGGAGTGGGGCTTGCATCCCATCGTTGTCGTTATTAGTATGGTTGCCGCCTCCGTTTACACTATTACTGAAATTATCACCGTGTGTACGTTTGCTAGGAATAATTTGTTGAGGTTCAACTGGATTTCGGGCAGCAGCAAGGATTGCTGGAATAGCATTGGCTATTCCCTGAGCAACGATATTCTCGATATCTTGCCTATTCAAAAATTGATCTTCATGGTTTTGTTCAGATTGGTTAACTTCGTTAACGGGTTCATTACCAGCGTGTTCCATCTGTTAATTAATATATATAAGTGATTAGCAGAAAATAATTAACAACCAAACATAACAAAACAATCGCACATAATCACACCAACACGTATAGCTAAAATTGTCGACTTTCGACTTCCATTTTTATATATTATAATATGCGTCCGTACACACCCGTTATCTTACAAAAGTTTTATTTTTAGGTTATTTCACATAATTATATTTTTATGATTAAATTATTATTAAACAAACACACCACACAACCACACACGATCCCTGTTAGCTGGCATTTCAGAAACGACGTTCTCTTTCGTCGTACTTCCAAGATATCCTTTCTCCCATATCCCTAATTCGGTTTCATACATCAATCAGCTCCTCGCCATAATGGCGGAGTTCAGCCAAGTTCTCAGAGCTCATAGGCGGGTGTAGTGGAGGCTCCGGGTCAAATTGGGGGGAAAAAGGTATTAGGGTTATTCAGGAGATTTTGAAATTGCCAGTCGGTGGTCCACCATTCTTCTAGCTCTGCAGGTAGAGGTTGGGAGTGGATAATAGGATCTGGGATATTAGGCTCTAGATCAACTGGAAGTTGTGCTTCCGCTGGGTAATTAAAGAGGTTTGCATCGGCAGGTCCGATGAGGTCACTAAGTGCTAGTTTATGATCCAGCTCTTCCGAAGATGGCATTTCCTGGTCTTGCCTGGAACTTTCTCCGATTTCTATTCCCTTGCCTTTATCTCTGGGATCCTCAGTCTTTATAACTTTCCGTGTCGCTGGTTTCTTCCTGCGCACACGCCTCCAGCCCACGAATCTTCTTCTCTTCTTTGGCCTGGATTTCTCTGGAGGTTGGGCTTGAAATTCCATAGGTTTGTCAATGTCGGTCAAATAACCGGTAAAGTCTCTGGAAACTTCCACATTCACATAATAGAGATTGAGATTCTGAAGAGCTTTAGACAACTCATTCATGCTGTTTAGCAGATATAGAGAAAACACACAAAATTCTAGGTTAAAATTTTGTAGGCTAATATTTAGTACCACCATTCAATTATCATTGTTCAAATAGAAAAATGGCAAACATTGCGACTTTTATATATATATATATATATATATATGTTTATTACAAATTACAACTGAAATTCAATATATACTAGGGGTTGTGCATTCATTATGTTCAACATGCCTTTATATAAGGTTTATTCTATCTTCTCTTACTAAATTGTTTATCTAATGGGCAAAGTTTCTTTAAAGTTTCTGGCTTATAGATGATATGGGTGCTAGTACTGGGTCAGGGTGTTGGCATTTTAACTTAATTAAAAGTTAACATTTACTGCTGTAGTGGCTAACATATAGAGATTTGCCCATTGTTCATCTAATTCATTTTCCCCTGGTGGGTTGTTACCTATTTCCTGAGTTTCCTTATTAATCATCACTCCTTTTGGTTGTGACTTCTTCATTTTCTCTTGACTTTTTCTAATAATCCACCCTCTTTTCTTAGTGGTAAGTGATTTCTCAAATTGTGTCTTACGAACAAATATTCCTTCCTCAGTATCTGCTGAGTATCTTGAGGAATTTGATTGAAATGAAGTTCCCTTATCCTTTGGTGAACTATCTAATTGACGATAGATGTCCGAAATTCTTTGCTTACCCATACTGTACTAACAAATAGTCACAAAAAAATACATAATCACAGAATGGCAATTAGAAAAATTAAGTATTTCTAAATACTTAATTGGCTTAAATCAGTACCTCTGATACCACATTTTTCTGTCATGGCCCCCGTCCCGGTTTGACCCGGTCCAGGAGCCGCGGGACAGAAACCCGTGGTATTAATTAATTGAGTTGACAGCGGAAGATTTAACAGGATCTTTTAAACTTTGAAAATGCCCGATTATTTTATTTCATAATTCGGGATAAACCCCGTAATTTACAATAGAGAAATTTCACGAGGAAATTCCCTGGTTTACAAAACATTTTTATTTATTTTAACTGAGCCACCACTTCAAGCTTGTTAGTGCCCCGTAGCACGTTTTCCTTGAATCACATTCACAGCAGGTCGCCTGAAACATGTTTTAAAAATATTTTATCAGCGGGGAAATACTGGCGAGTCATTCAGTTTTACATAAAATGACACATAGTTATAAATTACAGCATAAGAGCGATTACAATGGCTTCTATCTTATTTTTATTTGGCGCCGTGTCACCTCCTGGTGACGATGGTCATACCACTATTGGGTCCTTTCACCCAACTAGTGATGATTATCACTGTTAGGTTAATGAACCTAACCGTGAGAAATTAGTAATGTACACAATACCCCACTAGCCAGTGATTCAAGATAACCATGACTTAATCCCTGTAATTATAACTTTTGAAAATAATTGGAGTATTGTAAAACATTATTGATAAAAGAGAATGACTCACATTGCAGATTTAAACGGGCAGAGTTTAGCCTACTGATTAGCCTTGTAACCTAATTTAAATAACAATGCACACGAAGTAGGTCAGTAACTAATACAACATTTACCATAACTCACGAGATTAAAACCCTCACAATTAATGACAAAGTGCAATACTTAAATATCCATCGAATTCACGACGAATGACAAAGTATAGCCCTAATGTGGCAGCACTTAAGCATCCATTGGATTGGTTTCAATCGATCGGACATTGAATCGTAGCAACGATCGAGTTAATACCCTGTATCGTAGCAGCGCCTCCCTAATGGAAATTATGATTTTGAGCAGTAGAACTTCGTTTTTGAGAATTTTTTTCGACACCAGTGAACTGCTTGTGGCCAAATCTATTTATAGCTGATTTTTGGGGTTTACGCGGCCCGCGTAACCCACACTTAAACTTTATGTGGCCCGCAAGGGGCCCTAGTCTACGTATAGGCTTTATGTGTCATGAGTAGGTGTGCCAGGTGGACAACACGTGGCCCGGATGCTTATCAAGTCAACTTTTAAGTTGACGCGGCCCGCGTAAGGGCCCTCTTATGTTTTACGCGGCCCGCGAGAGGACCAAATTTCATGTTTTCTTGGTTTTTCATGCACGTTAGGGTTTCAGGGGTCCGGGTTTTTACTTACGGGTCGTTTTGGGACATTTTTGAAGGTCCTTACAGATAGTAACGTGGTTGCAGGGTCGTCAACCGTAGTTCATTCTTCGGGGCCGCATTCTGTTTTGAATTTTTTTGGTGGTAATGTTGATAAATTTTTGGTTATTGCTGGTTCTTCCGGGCAGCAGCTTGTTAGACACAATTTCGGTTATTGGAGTGTTATGCAATGGGCTAGTAAAGGTATTAATGTGTTGATATTGATGAGAGTTAGTGCATCTGCAGCATTTTGGCCTTTTCAGTTCCACAAGATTGATTTGAAGCCTGCTAAAACTGACCACCGACTGCAGAATCAAAGGGATACAACATTGAATGGATTTAGACAAGGAAAGTTTATTGTGTTTGTTGCTACTGATGTTTCTTTTGGTGATCTTGATATATCGAATTCAATATCGATTTCTCATCTCACTATTGAAGCACTTGGAGTTAAAAAGTTCAAGCTACAACAAGAATCACATATTAAAGATTCTTTTCATTGTGTCCTAAAGGCTGCAACAGCCTTTGAATTTGCTCAAAAGCTTAATGCATTTCTATTAAACAGTGCCAGATCAACAACATCAACATGCTCCAACTTTGTTGCTTATTTTCATGCATATGAAGAATTTTCCAAGTTTGGTTTTGATAGTTTTGATTAGCAATTTCTTTTTCTTTTTGATTTTTGGGGACAAAAATCTTTTATGAGGGGAGTATTGTCAGGTGTTAAATAATAGAGGGATTTGAAGTGTAATTGTAATAGGGGGTTATTGTGAACATGTCTAGTTGTATTTAAGTAACCAGCAGATGAATGAGAAGGGTAGCTAATGATTTGAGATTAATCTCCTTCTTCTTCTTCTGAGAATTCTTCTTCTTCTTTCTCTGTGTTAGCTCAATCTCTCGATTACCATTTTTGTTCGTAACAATCTCGATTACCATTTTTGTTCGTAACAATGGTATCAGAGCCAAACTCAGAGTGGTGGCCTGGAGAGAGCCAGCCGTGACCAACGTGGCCGTGACCAACGAGGACGTTGGCCCTCAAGGAGGGTTGATTGTTATGGATCGAAATCATTGCAAGGTATGGGACTTGTCCCACATCGGTTGTATGGGCAATCAATGTGGGGTTTATATACCAAATGAGCTTTTTCACCCATCAGACTAGTCTTTTGGGTTGAGTTCTCTCGTTTGGTATGTAACACGCTACGGCCGCAACCGGAGTTGTCAAGGCAGGTAGCAGGCCACTATCATCGCCACAACAGACTGTTAGCAAAAACTCCAAAGGATTCAGGGTGCATGCCAGATAGAAACAACATCCAAACCCAAGAATCATCTCACATTCCTTATGCGGGTTTTAAAACCCCTAAAAAAAAATCGGCATCGGTGGGTTTTAAATAACCCAAAACAAAACCAACATCCAGAAAAACATGTCAAACACCCAAACCTACACTAATAGGAAAAGGCATTGGGCATCAACAGCCACGACGACAACGGTCACAACGGTTGTTTAAACCAGCGTTTCTCAAAACGATTACCGGTTTAAAAAAAAAAGCACAACCAACATGACTACTGATAACATCGAAGGCGATGACCTCAATTTTAGATATAGAAACAATACAAAATGTAGAGATAATGCAGAGAGTTTGATACTTTAGAGAGAGAGAATTATCTTTTAGAAAACGTAGGAGAGAAGATGAAAGGTAATGGTGTAAAACAAAACACACTCACTAAAACCACCTTAAAGCCCACAATATGACAAAATCATCCAACAAAATCACTGAACAATTAAACATGCATAATGTACAAACAAAAATGCAGAGAAATGTTGTAAATTAGAGGATATATAAATGTTGAAATTAACCCGCACAACACTCTTGTCAATACCATGAAATACCATAGAAACTCCGGAACGATTTTTAGACAAAGCTTATTAATTGTTGTAGCATGAAATATACCTAAAATTTATTTTTAAAAATTTGTTTCAAACAACCATGCTTTACTTTTTCTCCTATAGTGTGTACAAAAACTATATTAAAACCAAAAAAAAAAAAAATTAATACTTACATGTGGTGGGTAGTGTGCAATTTCAAGTAGTTATAACTTATAACAATTCACTATTTGAACAATGTAAAATGACATATCCACCTAATTACTCCACTATCATATATTTTTTTTTTCAAAAAAAAAAAAAAAAGTAAGTGATGAGGCCACCTGTCTTATTGTGACTGTTAACCTAAAAGGAATAATATTCTGTAATAATTAGATCAATTACAACATCTAATGAACCAACTAGATGAAGATTTTACGAATATGATACAACTAGATAATGATAGTTCGGTTAAAACATCAAAAGTTGGATTCAAACGTACTGAAATACCCAAATCAACTTTAAAAACTTATAGTTCAGTTATAGTTTTTATAACCGAGTTTTTCGTTGACTTTTGTTTGGTTTTTTTTTATAAGTAACATTTTTTTATAGTCTTACACCGTGCTTAACGCAAGTACTACTGTACTCGTGTGGACTCCTTACCCACTTCTAGTAAACTAGTCTTTTGGTTACAGGAATTATTGTACACTTCATTTATAAGGAAAGGTAAATATTTTTAACATTAATGTTGATATTAAAATTTAAGAACACCGACAAATTTCCAACCACTAGGTAACTATTGGTGAATGTAACATGTAATTTTTAATACCAATTGGTGGTGGTCCATTGGCAAAGACAAAATCTTTAAAACACATAGGTTGTGGATGAGAAGGTCTTGAGTTCAAGTATCACAAACAATAGGGGATTCAAACAATTAGTCGTTCAAAAAAAAATTCTACTTTTTAATAACAGTGTTCATATTTTTGGAAGTGCTTGTGAATGGATGAGAGAAAAAAATAATTGTTTATTTATATTTTTGTGAAGACACTGTTACCCTGCATTTATTTTTTAATTATTTTTTGAAAGTGGATTAGAAAAGATAATGATAAAGATATACGTGGGGAATGTCCGCATCGGGGCATTCACGGGGGTCTAGCAAGGGGATCCCTTGGGACCTTTGCTTTTTGCTCTAGCTTTACACCCCTTAGTGATTCAGGTGCAGGAACACTGCAAACTCCCCTTCCATGCTTGGTACTTGGATGACGGGACGGTTATCGGGGACGATGTTCAGGTTGCTAAAGCTCTTGAAATCATCGGTTCAGAGGGTCCAGCCTTGGGGCTACAGCTTAATATTAGAAAAACTGATGTATTTTGGCCGACGTGCAACGGGGTGAAGGTCCGGCCAGGGCTTTTCCCCAGTGAGATTGGGAGGCCGGAGAGAGGTGTTAAACTACTAGGAGGGGCAGTCAGCCGTGATGCCAGTTTTATTAGTGGTTTAGCAGCTAAGAGGGCAACGCGAGCTGTTGACATTATGGGACACCTTCCCTTGTTGCTGGATCCTCAAAGCGAACTCCTCTTGCTTAGATCATGTATGGGGGTTGCAAAGTTGCTATTTGGTTTGCGAACTTGCCAGTCCCCCTTTGTGGATGATGCTGTTTCATGTTTTGATAAAGGTCTTCGTGCGGCAATAGAAGACATTGTCGTATGTGGTGGGGCTTATTTCGGTGAACTCCAGTGGCGGATCGCGACTTTGCCGATGCGGCTTGATGGGTTGGGCCTTCTCTCGGCCCGAGATGTGGCTGCCTATGCATTTGTGGCTTCCAGGTCTCAATCTTGGGAGTTGCAGGATCACATCTTACGTAACAGTAAGGTTGCTAACACTGACTCGGATTATGTCAGCGCCTTGGAACGTTTGCATAAATCTCTCCCAGACTCTGATCTCGGCAGTTTCTCTAACAAGGACACCGCCCCCAGAAAGCCACAGAAAACTTTGGCGAATGCCCTATGTTGTTGAATCGCACAAAGTTTGGGAGAAGACTTCCATTTATCCCCCCGCCAGAAAGCCGTCATTGAATGCCTACAGAGGCCTCACGCCCAGGATTTCTTAACTGTTATTCCTATTGAAGGTCTAGGTCAACGTATGTCAGCGGTGGAGTACCGGTCAATCCTTAAGTACCGTCTGATGATCCCCATGTTCCCAAATGATGAAACTTGCCCAGTCTGTCGTAAAGCGTGCCTGGATAAATACGGGGAGCCTGCGTTACACTGTTGAGAGTTGTCGGGGTTTAAGTATCGTCATGACTTTGTTCGAGACGCGTTAATGGATATTCTCAGACGAGCAGGGATCTCGGCAAAGAAAGAGGCACCGGTTAATTTTCTTACAGACCCGACGGAAGGGAGGTCCACCCTACGCCCGGCTGACGTGCTAGTTTTTGGTTGGGAGGGCGGGAAACATGCTTGTGTCGATCTCACAGGTGTATCCCCCCTAGCCGGGTTTCGGGAAAATGGGTTTGTGGCGGGGCAAGCGATATTGAAAGCAGAGTCTAAGAAAGTGGAAAAGCACGTGAAAGCTTGTGAGGATAATCAGCATGCCTTTGTCCCCCTAGCGTTTGACACGTTCGGCTCCTTGGCGCCGGAGGCGGTTCGGTTCAGAGTTCAGCGTGTGGTCCACAGCAACTTTTCGACCCCTCAGGGGCGAGGCTTTGTTTTTAGTAGATTAGGGTTTTCCATTCAGAAGGGGATGGCGACGCAGTTTGTTGCCCGTCTACCTGCTATTCTTATGTAATTTGCCGTGTTGATTGGAATGAAAATTGAGGTTATGTAAAAAAAAGATATAAAAAAATATTATTTCATAGTTGTCAAAGGCGCAAGACGCACTCAAGGCGCAACGGGTGAGCCTTGGGCTTCAATGTAAGGCGCTTAAAAAGCGAGGACTTTTTTAGGTGAGTCGTTTAGTATAAAAATACAGTTTTAAGGGATTTTAGACATGTTTAAGGCTTCTTTATGGCTAATTTAAGTTGTTTCCAGGCTTGTTTAGGGTTCTTATAATTGTTTCAAACATGTTTAAACAATTTTTAACCGGAATTTCATTGGAATTTGGCCTGAAAATGCGTCTAAGGGCTTGAAAGTGGGGCTTTTGAAGCGAAGTGAGAATGCTGAGATGAGCCTGAAAAGTGAGCCAAGACGCGCGCTTGATCGAGCCTTGACAACAGAGGTTACATTATATAATCTATAAAAACAAAATGTAAAAAAAAAAACTCTTAATTTTAATGAAAAATGAATGTTAAGTGACCTGATTGGAACACTTTTGAAACTTAAGTGACCCAATTGAAACAATTTTAAAACTTAGTTACTATTCTACAAAGTTACCCCTTATTTTAAAGAAAAATGTCACAAAATAGTAACCAAATTTTAAAAGTGTTCCACCAAAGAATAAATATTTAACATATTGCACTAAAGCGGATTTATCTAAAATACGTTGTCAAATCCATTTAATTTTTTTTTTTAGCAGAAATTTTTTTTTTAAAATCTTAATCGTCAATATCATTCCACACGAAAAATGGCAATTACAAAGCAATGGCAGGTAGTCGGGTAACAAGTTGCGGCATGTCACACCCCAACCGATGGCGGAATCATCGGGGCATGGCACTGAGCGAAACAGATTGTCCAGAAGTTTCCACAACAATTATCATTACTATTCAATTTAAATAACATGTCCCATACCATGCCTCAAACAGTAAACAAATTATTACAGATAAAAATCTAGGCAAATAAATTTTGTTCCGACAACTCATATTTAAAATAGAGCAATTGTTTATCTGCTTCTAGAGACCCTTGATCCATTTACTACAGACAACTATTTGTTGGGCTCTAAAGCTTTATTTTAGCTTCAACATCCTAACATGTGTGCATCCTAAGCACCTGTCACATATGTTAAAATAAAAGTCAATACATATAATGTAAAGGTGAGCATACAAGTTTGATAATAGCATATATAGAGTTCGAATTCGTTTACGCTTAACCAGCACGTACACATAGAGGAATGAAGCACGTTAGTTATCGACATAGATCCATCGATACCAATGACTGCGGGTTGACTGCCCGAGGCAGTTCGCAATACATGATTACCACCGTAATCCATGCAAGTAATTGTCCTTAACAACCCCCGTCTGAACGGGTGCTGAGTCCAAACTATAGTACTATCCTTGCTAAGGCAGGTAGACAGCATTCCATGTGTAATCATAACAAACAAGCATTCATAAGCCACGTATAACATGCATTATAGGTTAGCGTTCAAATAGCATTGAGTAGTATGATTGATGTGATTTGAATAGTTGTAACGTATGTAACACCCAAAAGTGCATAAAGCAAAAAGGGATCGAGTATACTCACAGCGGTTGATGGATTGAAGGGAGCGCTTAGCGAGTAAGATTAGCCTGAGTAGATTAGATTGTATAACGATAAGTGACGCGTAAAACGATACGAATTGTGAGTGAGTCGGATGGTAGCTCGATCGGATGGTAATTCGATCGGACAGTAATCCGTGCGGATAACAATCCGTTCGGATGGTCATCCGGTCGTACAGCTTATCCAGTTGGATGACTATTCAAGTGGATTGTTTCTTCCTATAAGAAGGATGTGTTTGTGTATGATGGTTTGACTTTTGAAGTTTTCGTTGTAGCATTTTGAATGCATCGAAGTATCTCTATCTATCAAGTCGGTCGATCGGATGGCTAGTCGTGCGGATGGCAATCCGTTCGGATGGTCATCCGGTCGAACAGTGGTCCGGTCGGACGGCGACTTAGTGATGAGGTTACTTATTGAAAGCAAGTTCACAACAGAAGTGTCATTCGGTCGGATGCCCATCCGATCGGATGGCAACCCTGTTATTGAACATGTTGAAAATTGTTTAAGTCTTTAAAGTCTTAGTATCTCATGATCCGAAGAGTAACCCAGTCAGATCGTCGTCCGATCGGATTGCAATTCGTTCAATACTCAAACTTCAGATAAGATTGTTTAAGTGTGGGTCCCAAGTGTGATCCGTTCGGATGACAATCCGTTCGGATAACCTATCCGTTCGGACAGCAGTCCGATCGGACAGCATTCCGTTCCGGCTGTCCCGTTCATCTTTCACTTGGTCATTTTGGTTGTTTGTCGTTTTATCGAGACGTGTTGACATCGCGTTAAGCAACGGAACCCCGTTTCAACCTAAGTGACCAGACCGATCAGGAATCACCCTAGTTCGGCCAGTTACCGGCTCAGGACGGTTGTTCTTGTTTAACCCGAAATCGGTGGTCTCGTGAGTAGATTCCAGACCTTGGACTAGTACAACACTATGGATGAGTAGGAGACTAGAACCGAGTCCGATTCTATCGGTTTTGAGTGTAATGAGAGTAAAAGGGTTGAAAGAAAGTTAGAAACCATCTTTCAATCCTTTTTCACCATTCTTGTGTCGAGATCTTTACAAGATCTTTGTGTGTTTGCGTGGAAATCGGTTAGATCTCGGTTTTTCTTGGTGGATTAAAGTCAAAACATGAAGTTCTTGAAGGACTCATGATGACGTCACCCTTGAACCCCTTAAAAGTTAAGATTTAAAAGATAGAAAGGTGTAGGAATGCGTGTAGATCAAGAAAGTACAAGATTTAGGACGAGATCTTACCTGGATTGAGAGAAATCGGAGAAAAGGTGAGGAGCACGAGTGGTTCGGACAGAGGATTTCCAAAATTGGAAAGAATGACAATGACAGGGGTATTTATAGGATTCCAAAAGAGGAAAGGGTTGTCCGATCGGATGGTTCACCGTCCGGATGACGATCCGGTCGGATGACATCCTGGTCGGATGACACCTGACCTATGACATAGTAGCTATCCAGTCGGATGACTATCCGGCCGGATGGCACTTGGTTCGATTGTTCGACACGATGATTTTTTTGGCGTTTCGATTTCGATTGCGAGCGGCTCGTCACGATAGGGTTTCCTAATCAAATTACTCTCAGTCCTAACTACTAATTATCACGGTTCGATTTCGATTCGGATTCGAGTTCGGTTGCGCTTCGAGTTTCGATTGAGTTCGATTGACTTCCACAACATATACATATAAACACGCACAAGTAACACATAAGGCACACACACGTATAATAACTAAATTAAGTCGAGTTGCGGTTCATATCACGATTCGATGTCGAGTAGCATAGTTTGATTATCGATTAGTTAACTTTATCGCATTGTTACTTCCTATAATTTACAGTCGCGAGTTGATTAGATAGCGATTAACACACATCGATTTTAGCAATTTACAACACTTACTCCACATAATACAATTAAAATAAGGAAATTACTATAAGTCAAATTCGTACAATCGGTCGTTGACCTTGACTTGACTTTGACTTATGGAAACACGGGGTGTTACAGCCTTCCCTAGTTGAGGGAATTTCGTCCCGAAATTAAGCCGTAAGTCGTACCACACCGTGAATCACCTTGAGGCACTTTCTTTCTCTAGACTTTCTCCAAACAGTTGCGGGTACTTCGCCTTCATGTCGCTTTCGAGTTCCCAAGTGAACTCTGCGCCTCGTTTGCCTTCCCATCTGACTTTCACAATAGGAATGCGCGAGCGGCGGAGCTACTTGGTTTGGCGATCCATGATGTCGACAGGCTTCTCCACGAAGTGTAATCTCTCGTTTATTTGGAGGTCATCGAGAGGTACAATTAAATCATGGTCAGCCAGGCATTTTCGGAGGTTTGACATGTGGAAAGTTGGGTGGACGTTAGTCAGTTCCTCCGGTAGTTCGAGTCTGTAGGCGAGTTTTCCGATTCTTTCCATAATCTTAAAAGGTCCAACGTATCGAGGCGCTAGTTTCCCTTTCTTGTCGAATCTGACCACACCCTTCCAAGGTGAAACCTTTAGGAGTACGTAGTCGCCAACGTCAAATTCAAGGGGCTTGCGTCGTCTATCGGCGTAACTTTTCTGTCGATTCCGAGCTTTCACTAGGTTGTCCCGGATTTGGAAAATTTTGTCTGTCGTTTCTTGCAGTAGCTCGGGACCGGTTAGTTGCGAGTGACCGATCTCGTGCCACACAATAGGCGATCGACATTTCCTTCCGTATAAAGCCTCGAATGGTGCCATCTGTATGCTGGAATGATAACTGTTGTTGTGTGAGAATTCGACTAACGGCAGGTATTTATCCCAATTACCTCCGAAGTCTATGACACACGAACGGAGCATGTCTTCAAGAGTACGAATCATTCTTTCAGTCTGACCGTCGGTTTGAGGGTGGAAGGCGGTACTTAGATTAAGCGATGTACCAAGAGCCTTTTGAAACGTTTCCCACAGTCGTGAGGTAAACCGAGCATCACGATCAGAGATGATGTCACGAGGCATCCCATGATTACAAATGATCTCGTCGGTGTAGATTCGGGCTAATCGTTCTACCTTGTAGTCTTCTCGTATCGGCAGAAAGTGAGCTGATTTAGTCAAACAGTCAACAACAACCCATATGCTGTCGTGGCCTGATGACGTGTGCGAAAGCTTCGTTATGAAATCCATAGCTATACTTTCCCACTTCCACATAGGAATTGGTGGTTGTTCGAGTAAGCCAGAGGGTCTTTGATGTTCAGCCTTGACTCTTGCACAGGTTAGGCATTTTCCAACGTAGAGAGCAATATCCCTTTTCATACCCGGCCACCAGTACTTGTAGCGAAGGTCCTGGTACATTTTATCGGCACCGGGATGAATAGAGTACCGGGATTTATGGGCTTCGTCCATCAGGATCTGTCGCAAATCGGTCCGCTTAGGGATCCAAATTCGGTCCAGAAAGTGGAATATCCCATTGGACTTGCTCACAAGCTGGGCTCCATCATGGTAGATTCGTTCCCTCTTCAACGTGCGTTCATTAAAACACGCATGCTGGGCTTCACGAATAAGGGTTTCGAGGTCGTGTTGGGCTTGAACATTACGAGTGCTAAGCAGATAACTCCGTCTGCTGAGTGTGTCGGCAACAACATTCGCCTTGCCTGGATGATAACGGATCTCACAGTCGTAATCATTGAGAAGTTCTACCCATCGGCGTTGACGCATATTAAGTTCCTTCTGATTAAAGATATGTTGTAGGCTCCTATGATCGGTGAAGATCGTACACTTGGTACCATACAAGTAGTATCGCCAAATCTTTAATGCAAAAACAACCGCGCCTAGCTCGAGATCATGGGTTGTATAGTT
This sequence comes from Helianthus tuberosus, assembly GCA_030545235.1. Lineage (NCBI taxonomy): Eukaryota > Viridiplantae > Streptophyta > Magnoliopsida > Asterales > Asteraceae > Helianthus > Helianthus tuberosus. Next base: position 161,827,495 of record CM060411.1, on the reverse strand, counting down.
CTTCTCGTGGATTTTGAGCTGACGAGACGCGTAAGCTATAACCTTGCTCCGTTGCATGAGGACACAACCGAGACCAAGGTTGAAAGCATCACAGTAGACAATGAAATCGTCGTTCCCGTCGGGTAGAGTGAGAACAGGAGCATTGCAAAGCTTATACTTGAGGGTTTGAAAGGCAGTCTCTTGTTTGTTTCCCCAAACAAAAGGCTGATCTTTATGCATGAGAGCGGTAAGCGGCACAGCAATCTTCGAGAATCCTTCGATGAATCATCGATAATAGCCCGCTAGTCCGAGAAAAGAACGGACTTCCGAAGGGTTCTTGGGTGTAATCCAACTCTTGACGGCTTCAATCTTCGCGGGATCGACGTGAATACCCTGACTATTGACAATGTGGCCCAGAAACTGAACTTCCCCCAGCCAAAATTCGCACTTGGAGAATTTGGCATAGAGTCGATTCCCCTGGAGCAGCTTGGGAACCAAACGTAGATGTTGCGCATGTTCGGCCTTCGACTTGGAATAGATCAAGACATCGTCGATGAACACGATGACGAAACGGTCGAGATATGGTTTACACACGCGATTCATAAGATCCATGAAGACCGCGGGTGCGTTGGTTAGACCAAAGGGCATAACAACGAATTCGTAATGGCCGTAACGGATGCGAAAAGCGGTTTTGGGTATATCCTCCTCTTGTATGCGTAATTGGTGGTAGCCTGATCGTAAGTCGATCTTCGAGAAATACGTAGCACCTTGTAGCTGATCAAACAAGTCGTCAATGCGGGGTAGGGGATAACGGTTCTTGATAGTTAACTTATTCAATTCCCGATAGTCGATGCACATCCTAAACGACCCATCCTTCTTTTTGACGAAAAGGACTGGAGCGCCCCATGGAGAGGTGCTCGGGTGAATGAAGCCTTTCTCAAGTAATTCCTGGAGTTGGTTTGAGAGTTCACGCATTTCGGACGGCGCGAGTCGATAAGGAGCTTTGGCAACAGGATTGGCTCCAGGAATGAGGTCGATACGAAAGTCGATATCACGATTTGGTGGCAACCCTGGGAGATCATCAGGAAACACATGAGGAAATTCACGAACCACATGAACGTCTTTCACTTCCTTCTTCTCTTTCTTTTCCTCCTCCGCTACTACAATGTTAGCCAAGAAAGCTCTGTATTCCTTGCGGAGATACTTGCTAGCTTGGACACATGACATGAGCTTGAGCCCTTTCGAAGTAGTTTCACCGTATACACACAATAAATCACCATTCGCAAGAGAAAATCGAATCATCTTGTCAAAGCACACCACTTCAGCATGGTTTTCACGAAGAAAGTCCATGCCTACTATGACGTCAAAACTTCCGAGTTGCATCGGAATAAGGTCGATTGGGAAAATGTTATTGTTGAGCTCGATAGTACAATCACGAATAACAGAATTGACGGCGACAGTTCTTCCGGTAGCGACTTCAACATCGAATGTCGAAGAGAGTTTGGAGCGTCTACGACTAAGGAGCTTCTCGAATTCGAACGACACAAAGCAATTATCGGCTCCAGTATCAAACAAACATGATGCATAAATACCATTCACAAGGAACGTACCATTAACCACGTTGTTGTCGGCTTGGACTTGGCGCACGTTGATGTTGAAAGTTCAGGCACGTGCTGCTTGTTGTTGCTGTTGTTGAGGCTGTTGTTGCTGATGGGGCTCTTGCTTCACAACCCTGTTTGGGCACATGTTGGCGAAGTGGTTCGGGTCGCCACACGCGAAACAGCCTCTAGCGTTGACCGCGGGTGCCGGAGGAGCTTGTTGTCCCTGAGGGGCAGTGAGTAGAGCTTGATGAGCAAGAGCTTGTCGAGCACGGCAGTTGGTTGTGAAATGACTGTACATATTGCAATGAGCACAAAAACGGCAAAAAATTGGCAGTCGGGTGATGGTAGGTACAGGTAGGGCAGAGCGGATGCGGCCCAGTGTATGCACGCTTAGCAAGAGGTGCATTGGCCACAGGCGCTGCCACTTGGCGCTGCCACTTGGCGCTGTTGAGCTGGTACAGCTTGAACTGGTGTAGCGGTGATCGCACAGTTCTTGTTGCTGGCGCTGTTCTTCCTCTTGTTCTTCCTTTTGTTGCTCGATGAGTGGGTTCGGCAGTTGGTGCGACGGTAGTAGCTTGATGCAGATGCTTCGAAGTCTTATCCCAGACACCAGCCTTAACCCGCTTGTCGTTGATTTCAGCGGCCAGTAGATAAGTCTCTTCGATCGTCGTAGTCTTAGCCGCTTGCACGAAATCAGCAACGCAGTCGAGCAGGGCCCGGATGTACTTCTTGATCGCCATGTCTGGAGCCTTGACTTGGTCGGGACAGATAATGCTGAGCTGTTTGAAACGAGCAGTAAGACTAGCATTGTCTCCTTCCTTTTGCTGTATGTGCGAACATTCATCTTCTAGCTTTTGACGTTCATGAGGAGGGCAGAATTCCTCTAGCGTAACTTCCTTGAGCTCGTCCCACGACAGACCGTAGGCTGCATCGTTCCCTCGCTTGTTCCTCTCGGCCGTCCACCAGTCTAGTGCACGGGACTGGAAAACGCCGGTAGCATTCAGAGTACGGAGGTCATCAGGGCAACCGCTTTGTCACAGAGTAACCTTAATGGAGTCAAACCAGTGAAATAATGCAGTAGGACCTCCCTCGCCAGTGAATTCTTTCGGCTCACATGACTTGAATTGCTTGAAATTGAAGGTCTTAGCGGTAGCTTTAGGAGCTTCGGTTCTCGATTCCTCAGACGATTTGCTGGCATTCTCATAAACATCACTCACGGCCTTTGCTACACTTTTAGCGATGATGGCGGCAAGACGTTTGTCTCTCTTTTCTTGACGAGAAAGTGAGGGATGACGGGATCCAGACGACATTGTCTGCAACAGACATCGTCACAGGACTCAACACAAAATATTCGAATCTCACCTCACACGTTTATTACTACTAAAGCTTAGGAACACGCACATTCTTATAACACATAGACACATAACCACGTAGAACACAAAATCACCTAAACACATAAGCACGTAGAGCACAGAATCACAGAAGCACCTAATCATGTAGTCACAAGAGGCAGTCAGAATACAGAAACCTATCATTCAAAGCCTGCGATTGTTCGAGAATAGCGTAGTATAAGCGTATATCGTAGCATAAAGTTGTCCAAAATTCCGCGATTTGTTAATGTTTTGAGGTAGAAAAGCAGTGCGAGTCGTATGTGTCGATCGGAGTGAAAGCGAAATCGAGTAAATTTCAAAAATTTAAACACATAAACAGGTTAACACACACCTAACTCATAAAATCGACGAATTATCAGAGTCAGCAGTTGCATGTTCAAAATCGAAACACATAAAAATCGAGAGATAGACTGTCTGCGGCTAGTAGACTTCGACTAACCAAAGTGATTCAACTATTCACAAGGACTTGTCGTCTACGCTTGACCTTCAGGACTGTGTCCCTGCCTCGATTTCTTGGGCGTCTGACACACATCCCGTTAGTCATGTCGTGACTTCGGGTCGTTGGAGTCCATCGAGACCTTGGTGGGAGTTTTGTAAAACGTGCGGAACAAGTCGTCAAGGTTAGGGTTTCACCCCTGGCTCAACAACTTCGTCCCTGTTTTCGACAAAATAGCGGAGATTATTCATCAAAATATGGATTTCACTCCTGGTTTGGTATAATTTCCCCCCGTTGAACAAGCGTTCGTTATTGAAAAAGAAAGAAGAAATCATTGATAAGTTGATAAAACAGCATTGATCAAGCAATTTAGTCGAGAGTCGCAGTTTTCACGCCTAATATCGACTTAGTTACTCTTTCATAGTTGAAAATTCGAGTGCAGTGACAGTGTAGCATAAGCGAGAATAGTGAGGATTAAGCTCGTACATAATCCTTACCGGATATGCACAAGTTGGTCTGCTGGTTCCTAACTATAGACTAGGTTTCTAAGACGTCGACCTGGACTAGGTCGTGTCTTGCCTAATTCCCTATAGTTATGGCTCTGATACCAATCTGTCACACCCCAACCGATGGCGGAATCATCGGGGCATGGCACTGAGCGAAACAGATTGTCCAGAAGTTTCCACAACAATTATCATTACTATTCAATTTAAATAACATGTCCCATACCATGCCTCAAACAGTAAACAAATTATTACAGATAAAAATCTAGGCAAATAAATTCTGTTCCGACAACTCAAATTTAAAATAGAGCAATTGTTTATCTGCTTCTAGAGACCCTTGATCCATTTACTACATACAACTATTTGTTGGGCTCTAAAGCTTTATTTTAGCTTCAACATCCTAACATGTGTGCATCCTAAGCATCTGTCACATACGTTAAAATAAAAGTCAATACATATAATGTAAAGGTGAGCATACAAGTTTGATAATAGCATATATAGAGTTCGAATTCGTTTACGCTTAACCAGCACGTACACATAGAGGAATGAAGCACGTTAGTTATCGACATAGATCCATCGATACCAATGACTGTGGGTTGACTGCCCGAGGCAGTTCGCAATACATGATTACCACCGTAATCCATGCAAGTAATTGTCCTTAACAACCCCCGTCTGAACGGGTGCTGAGTCCAAACTATAGTACTATCGTTGCTAAGGCAGGTAGACAGCATTCCATGTGTAATCATAACAAACAAGCATTCATAAGCCACGTATAACATGCATTATAGGTTAGCGTTCAAATAGCATTGAGTAGTGTGATTGATGTGATTTGAATAGTTGTAACGTATGTAACACCCAAAAGTGCATAAAGCAAAAAGGGATCGAGTATACTCACAGCGGTTGATGGATTGAAGGGAGCGCTTAGCGAGTAAGATTAGCCTGAGTAGATTAGATTGTATAACGATAAGTGACGTGTAAAACGATACGAATTGTGAGTGAGTCGGATGGTAGCTCGATCGGATGGTAATCCGATCTGACAGTAATCCGTGCGGATAACAATCCGTTCGGATGGTCATCCGGTCGGACAGCTTATCCGGTTGGATGACTATTTGAGTGGATTGTTTCTTCCTATAAGAAGGACGTGTTTGTGTATGATGGTTTGACTTTTGAAGTTTTCGTTGTAGCATTTTGAATGCATCGAAGTATCTCTATCTATCAAGTCGGTCGATCGGATGGCTAGTCGTGCGGATGGCAATCCGTTCGGATGGTCATCCGGTCGGACGGTGACTTAGTGATGAGGATACTTATTGAAAGCAAGTTCACAACAGAAGTGTCATTCGGTCGGATGCCCATCCGATCGGATGGCAACCCTGTTATTGAACATGTTGAAAATTGTTTAAGTCTTAGTATCTCATGATCCGAAGAGTAACCCAGTCAGATCGTCGTCCGATCGGATTGCAATTCGTTCAATACTCAAACTTCAGATAAGATTGTTTAAGTGTGGGTCCCAAGTGTGATCCGTTCGGAGGACAATCCGTTCGGATAACCTATCCGTTCGGACAGCATTCCGTTCCGACTGTCCCGTTCGTCTTTCACTTGGTCATTTTGGTTGTTTGTCGTTTTATCGAGACGTGTTGACATCGCGTTAAGCAACGGAACCCCGTTTCAACCCAAGTGACCAGACTGATCAGGAATCACCCTAGTTCGGCCAGTTACCGGCTCAGGACAGTTGTTCTTGTTTAACCCGAAATCGGTGGTCTCGTGAGTAGATTCCAGACCTTGGACTAGTACAACACTATGGATGAGTAGGAGACTAGAACCGAGTCTGATTCTATCGGTTTTGAGTGTAATGAGAGTAAAAGGGTTGAAAGAAAGTTAGAAACCATCTTTCAATCCTTTTTCACCATTCTTGTGTCGAGATCTTTACAAGATCTTTGTGTGTTTGCGTTGAAATCGGTTAGATCTCGGTTGTTCTTGGTGGATTAAAGTCAAAACATGAAGTTCTTGAAGGACTCATGATGACGTCACCCTTGAACCCCCGAAATCTAGTGATTTCACGGTTAAAAGTTAAGATTTAAAAGATAGAAAGGTGTAGGAGTGCATGTAGATCAAGAAAGTACAAGATTTAGGACGAGATCTTACCTGGATTGAGAGAAATCAAAGAAAAGGTGAGGAGCACGAGTGGTTCGGACAGAGGATTTCCAAAAGTGGAAAGAATGACAATGACAGGGGTATTTATAGGATTCCAAAAGAGGAAAGGGTTGTCCGATCGGATGGTTTACCGTCCGGATGATGATCCGGTCGGATGACACCTCACCTATGACATAGTAGCTATCCGGTCGGATGACTATTCGGCCGGATGGCACTTGGTTCGATTGTTCGACGCGACGATTTTTTTGGCGTTTCGATTTCGATTGCGAGCGGCTCGTCACGATAGGGTTTCCTAATCAAATTACTCTCAGTCCTAACAACTAATTATCACGGTTCGATTTCGATTCGGATTCGAGTTCGGTTGCGCTTCGAGTTTCGATTGAGTTCGATTGACTTCCACAACATATACATATAAACACGCACAAGTAACACATAAGGCACACACACACGTATAATAACTAAATTAAGTCGAGTTGCTGTTCGTATCATGATTCGATGTCGAGTAGCATAGTTTGATTATCGATTAGTTAACTTTATCGCATTGTTACTTCCTATAATTTACTGTCGCGAGTTGATTAGATAGCGATTAACACACATCGATTTTAGCAATTTACAACACTTACTCCATATAATACAATTAAAATAAGGAAATTACTATAAGTCAAATTCGTACAATCGGTCGTTGACCTTGACCTTGACTTGACTTTGACTTATGGAAACACGGGGTGTTACACGCCGCCACCCCCTTTTGAATAGAAAAACCAATTCTACTAAATACAAAGTTTGAAACCTTTAGCGACGAATAATTACTATTAACGACTTTTTGAACCCGATTCAAAAGTCGCACAGCGTCAGGAGCGAGACCACCAAAGGTATCAAACGCAAACGGGACAAACACATGTTGATTCTCCAGGCAGGCTTTCTCATGTTTTGCCACTTTGCTTGCCACTGCCTTGAGCATTGCTTGCCCTACGACAAAGCCCTTGTCCTTGAGCCTGACAAGGGGGGAGACTCTAGTTAGATCTACACAAGCGTGTTTCCCCACTTCCCATCCAAACACAAGGATGTCCGCCGTGCGTAAAGTGGACCTCCCCTCTAAGGGGTCAGTCAAGAAATTTACTGGAGCCTCTTTTTTGGCAGAGTTCCCAGCCCGCTTAAGAACATCACATAACACATCTCTCACCCAATCATGCCGATATTTAAACCCCGGTAGCTCTTTACAGTGGATCGCGTGCTCGCCGAAAGAATCCAAACACGCTTTGCGGCATACCGGACATGGCTCGTCAACTGGGAACAAAGGAATCATTAGTCGGTATCTAAGGATAGCACGATATTCCACAGCCGACATGTGTTGCCCCAAGCCTTCAATAGGTGCGACAGACAGAAAATCCTGAGCATGTGGGGCACGTTGTCACACCCCCAAATTCCACCATGCGGAGTATCACCGCTTGGAGGCGTGACATGACCAGGATCGAGCCACCAATCATATTGGACAACGTAATTAAGTAAATAGACCAACCACAATACAATTGGTGACCAAAATACAGTAACCGACTTTAAGTTAACAGCGGAAGCATAAGACGTAAGTCCAAACATAAGTTCGTAGTTCATAAGTTTAAAGGCCCAAAACATAAGCTTCATAAGATCATAAAGTTTATTTATTAAGTACGGGACATAACAATTCGCATCCCACAACGACCACCTCCATGTGCAAGCCCCATAGCATCTAGCGACCTGCAAAGCATGTAACAACGAGTCAACAACAAAGTTGAGTGAGTTCACGGTTGGTTGTCCATTTTAGAGTTGTTTCCAAAAACGTAGTTTAATCTTAATCAGCTATCCAGCCATGGGGGTTACCCCATAGTTCGAAAACGTTTATCAGTTAACCATCCCATGTCCACGTTCCCTGGCTATCCAGCCCGGCACTCCGGCCGTGGGGGCTACCCCATTATTTAAACTACCAGACTCGTTTATCATATCGACTACTAACGAAAATTAATTGTGCCCTAGCGTCGGTGTCTATCATCACCGACGTGCCATAGTCCATTAGTACATGCCCGTCCGACTGGCATGGTGTGAGGTTTGTTAAACCTAATAGCACTATTAACAAATGACCCGCTCGCCATAGTCTCGGCGATTAAGTCGATATAAAGGGAGGGACTTCGCTGATAGAGTTCTAGTCCGGTAAGTCTAATTCCGTCCCAACAGGATGAGGAATTCTCATTCCTGAACACGTCCCAACAGGACGAGGAATTCTCATTACTGAACACGTCCCAAGGACGAGGAATCCTTATTCCTGAACCCATTCCCATTCCCACCGGGAATTACCATGCTTTGTAGAAAAGTGTGAACTCACCTCGGTTTGCTCGGTTAGATTCTCAAATATAGCTAACAGTCAAGGTCGGTCAATCACGTCCTAATATGATTACCAGTTAGTCATTTAGTGGTTTTCAAATAGAGCACAAAATTCCTACACGTATCTATCACATAACATGCATCACTTTAACGGTTTATGCCCATATAAGCTTCCCATCTATTCCCGTTCATAAGCAAACATACGACATTGCACATAACACTTGTATTGACATATAACATGTTAGATTATTCTCAGATAACCTACCCGGAATTTAGACACGCAAATCACTACTTATGTCGTTTCAGTTTTAATCTTCAAAACTAGGCTGTTTTCGGGGATTTTAATAAAATAGTTAACTTATTCCAAAAATTCCCAACTTTTTACAGAAGGTCTTAAACGATCCAAATATTATTGTGTAAAAAATCTCGGGATCCAATTCATTACCAATATTTTATAAAAATTAATTTACCGGACTGCAATCAGATTCATCTTTTTCTGACTCCAGTCCACGGAATAATTTACTTAAAATTTCTCGTAAGTCCGATTTACGAAATTCCAGTGGGAGAATTACAAATACATCAGTGGTCATCTAATGTACAAATGATTCAACATAGATTTCCAGTTATGACTAAAAACATATCACCTATTTACTGCAGCAAAAACTCAGCTTTAGCTGCTGTTACAAAACGGGTCTTTAAAAATAGTAAACGAAGTCCAAAAATTATGATTCCAGTGCCATTAGAACCGTATTTCATAATAACACGTTATAGACTCAAGAAAATCAAGTTTTTGTTAAAACGTGAGTCACGATCAGAAATGATGGAGGTTGGAACTTCGTGCCTTGATACTACTTCCTTTAGGTAGACGTCTGCTAAAGTAGAAAACTTATCCGTTTCCTTGATAGCCAGAAAATGTGCAGACTTGGTCAGTCGATCCACTATCACCCAAATAGTGTCATTTCCGCGTTGGGATCTAGGCAGGCCAGTAACGAAATCCATGGAAATTTGCTCCCATTTTCATTTAGGTATCTCTGGTTGTTGAAGTAGGCCTGATGGTTTCTGGTATTCGACGTTGACTCTCGCACCAGTCAAACATTTGCTGACGTAGGTTGCTATGTTGGCTTTCATGCTAGGCTACCATTATGTAGTCTTTAAGTTGTGGTACATCTTATCCGAACCAAGATGTACTGAGTAACGAGACTTGTGCACTTCATCCATCACAAGCTTGCGTAAGTTTCCGTAAAGTGGAACCCAGATGCGCCCGTTTACATAGTAGGTGCCGTCTTCCTTTTGTTCTAACCGTTTCTTTGATCCTCGTAAGGACTCAGCCTTGATGTTCTCTGCCATCAATGCTTCAACCTGAGCATCTCATATTTGGGCAGGAAGACTAGATTGGATGGTAAGTTGTAACGCTCGCACACGTTTAGGTATAGTATCCTTTCGACTGAGGGCGTCGGCCACAACATTGACTTTGCCCGGATGGTACTTGATCGCACATTCATAATCATTCAAAAGCTCGACCCATCGGCGTTGTCACATGTTTAGCTCCTTTTGCTTGAAGATATGCTCGAGACTCCTGTGATCGGTGTAAATGGTGCACTTGGTACCGTGCAGGTAATGTCTCCATATCTTAAGTGCGAAGACAATTGCTCCCAATTCCAAGTCGTGTGTAGTGTAGTTCCTTTCGTGAACTTTAAGTTGGCGCGATGCGTAGGCAATGACCTTGTCACGTTGCATCAACACGCAACCAAGTCCTTGGATGGAAGCGTCGCAATAAACCACAAAATCATCTGTGCCTTTAGGCAATGAGAGGATAGGCGCGCTACAAAGTCTGTCTTTTAAGTGCTGAAAAGCAGATTCCTGTGCATCACCCCAATGATAGGTGACACCCTTCTGAGTCAGTGAAGTGAGAGGTTGCGCAATCTTTGAGAAATCCTTGATAAACCTTCTATAATATCCTGCCAAACCCAAGAATTGGTGGATTTCTGTTGGTGTACGGGGTGCAGGCCAGTTCTTGATTGAATCAACCTTGGATGGATCTACATGAATCCCATCCTTGTTTACCACGTGGCCTAGAAAATGGACTTCGCGAAGCCAGAAGTCACATTTCAAAATTTTGGCATACAACTGCTCTGTTCGAAGGAGTTCCAGCATAAGTCGTAGATACTGCTCGTGTTCCTCCTGACTCTTAGAATAGACCAGGATGTCGTCGATGAAAACAATAACGAACTTATCCAGGTAAGGTTTGCATACTCTGTTCATATTCGTTAATCCGAAAGGCATAACCAGAAACTCGTAATGGCCGTAACGAGTTCTGAACGCTGTTTTGGAGACGTCCTCCTCTCGGACTCTCAGCTGATGGTATCCCGATCTCAAATCAACCTTAGAGTAATAACTCGACCCTTGTAACTGGTCGAACAAGTCGTCAATACGTGGAAGAGGATAACGATTCTTCACGGTCACCTTGTTGAGTTCGTGGTAGTCAACACACATTCTGAAGGTACCGTCTTTCTTCTTTACGAATAACACTGGAGCTCCCTATGGCGAAGAGCTAGGACGTATGAAACCCTTTTCCAGGAGTTCTTGTAGTTGCGTAGACAGTTCTTCGAGTTCTGATGGAGCTAGACGATATGGTGCTCGAGCTACTGGTGCTGCTCCAGGAGCTAGCTCGATTTGAAACTCAACTTGGCGATGAGGCGGAAGACCAGGTAATTCCTCAGGAAAGTCGCGCACAATATGAATGTCTTCAATTCTCTTCTCTTCCGTTGATGTGTCAGTAACAAGTGCTAGAATGGCAGTGTGGCCCTTTCACAAATACTTCTGGGCCTTAAGGAAAGAGATGATGCCCACAACAGCACCACTCTTGTCGCCATAAATCACGAGGGGTTCTTTACCAGAACGAGGGATGCAGACAATCTTCTCATTGCAAATAATCTCCGCTTGATGTTGGGATAGCCAATCCATCCCAATAACGACGTCGAAACTACCAAGTACGATAGGAATGAGATCGATAGAGAAGGTCTGACCAGCTAAGACGAGGTTACAGCCCTTAACTATGCGTGTGGCTTCAAGACTTTTACCGTTAGCTAGTTCTACCATGTGTTTGGTGTTCAGGAGTGTTGGAGTGTGCTTAAGCATTTGGCTAACTTTTAAGGACACATAACTAGTATCGGCACCCGAATCAAATAAAACAGTAACAAAGAAATCATCCAGAAGAAACTTACCCATCACAACGTTGGGATCATTCCTTGCATCACCCTGACCAATCACGAACACACGACCCCTTGCCCCATTACCATTGTTGTTTTCCCCATTGCCGTTTCCATTCCCCTGATTGTTGTTGTTCTGGTTCTGATTTAGCTGGGGGCAGTCTTTCTTGAAATGGCCCGCGGCACCACATTGAAAGCACCCTTTGTTGTTACCTTGTTGTTGCTGCTGCTGGCGTTGATTTGGTGGGGCATGCTGTTGCTGCCGGTTCTGATTCGCCGGACGCTGACTCCTGCAATCTCTTGCAATGTGACTAGGCTTGTTGCATCGATGACAGTTGCCTTTACTACATGGCCTGCAGTGGTACAAGTTACAGCGATTACATTTGGGGTGATTCCCCTTGTATCCACCCTGCCCTAGATTTCCAAAAGGCTGCTGGCTGGGGCTCCTATGGTCCTCAGTCCTTCGTTACTGAGACTGAGACTGAACAGAGGTAGAGCCTTTGCTCGAATTTCCATCCCATTTTCGTTTGTTATCGTTGGGGGCATCAGTAGTAGCAGCGCTAACACGCTTGGGCAGCCTGTTTTGCTCAACTGCCTGATCCGTGAGACGATGAGCCAACTTGATGACTTGCTGAATGGTGCCAAGATTAGCTGAGGTTACGTGACTCTGAATCTCTGGTACAAGACCCTTGAGGTACAGCTCAATACGTTTGATGGGAGGGTCCACCATTGTAGGACACAAGATGGCCAGCTCGTTTGACCTCTTCGTGTATGCCTCGATCTCAGACCCCGTCATCTTCAAATTGAAAAATTCCACTTCCAGCTTGTGGATGTCGTCACGACTGCAGTACTCCTCTTTGATCAGTTCCTTGAAGTCATTCCATGGGGTGGCATTAGCGACCGCCAACCCAAGCAGTTGAACCTGTGCTTTCCACTAGGTTAACGCAGCACCTTCCAGCGTTCCAGTAGCAAATTTCACCCTACGATCTTCAGGGCATTCACACATCTCGAAAACAGACTCGAGCTTCTCGAACCAGTGAAGAAGACCTACAGCTCCTTCTGTGCTGCTGAAAGTACTAGGTCGGCAGTCCATGAATGTTTTGAACGTGCACACAGGAGGCTGAGCATGCTGACCTCCAGCAGGGATAGCTGCGAGTGCCTCAGCAACTCGTTCATTGATCAAAGCCGTCAGCTGGGCTTGAGTTAGGTTCAGTCATCCATCATGATCTTCATAACGAGGTAACGTAAGTGAGAAAAGTGTCGCGAAAGTGCGTAAGTGTGGGACGACAGAAGAGAGTAAACACACAGGGTTTCAATTATCAGTTGTTATATTAACTAAGCATGCAATGTACTATGAAACTAATAGACAGGCAATGTAAGCATGAACCATTTCACCTATGGTGTTGAGTCTTGCACGTGGAGCGAAGCGTCGTTGTGGATCATTGAGCACTGTACAGGTTATAGTCTGGTTTTGTCAAAAAGCTTTTCCCCTTTTTAAAACCAAGTTCACTATAACCAATGGCTCTGATACCAATCTGTCACACCCCCAAATTCCACCATGCGGAGTATCACCGCTTGGAGGCGTGACATGACCAGGATCGAGCCACCAATCATATTGGACAACGTAATTAAGTAAATAGACCAACCACAATACAATTGGTGACCAAAATACAGTAACCGACTTTAAGTTAACAGCGGAAGCATAAGACGTAAGTCCAAACATAAGTTCGTAGTTCATAAGTTTAAAGACCCAAAACATAAGCTTCATAAGATCATAAAGTTTATTTATTAAGTACGGGACATAACAGTTCGCATCCCACAACGACCACCTCCATGTGCAAGCCCCATAGCATCTGGCGACCTGCAAAGCATGTAACAACGAGTCAACAACAAAGTTGAGTGTGTTCACGGTTGGTTGTCCATTTTAGAGTTGTTTCCAAAAACGTAGTTTAATCTTAATAAGCTATCCAGCCGTGGGGGTTACCCCATAGTTCGAAAACGTTTATCAGTTAACCATCCCATGTCCACGTTCCCTGGCTATCCAGCCCGGCACTCCGGCCGTGGGGGCTACCCCATTATTTAAACTACCAGACTCGTTTATCATATCGACTACTAACGAAAATTAATTGTGCCCTAGCGTCGGTGTCTATCATCACCGACGTGCCATAGTCCATTAGTACACGCCTGTCCGACTGGCACGGTGTGAGGTTTGTTAAACCTAATAGCGCTATTAACTAATGACCCGCTCGCCATAGCCTCGGCGATTAAGTCGATATAAAGGGAGGGACTTCGCTGATAGAGTTCTAGTCCGGTAAGTCTAATTCAGTCCCAACAGGATGAGGAATTCTCATTCCTGAACACGTCCCAACAGGACGAGGAATTCTCATTCCTGAACACGTCCCAAGGACGAGGAATCCCTATTCCTGAACCCATTCCCATTCCCACCGGGAATTACCATGCTTTGTAGAAAAGTGTGAACTCACCTCGGTTTGTTAGGTTAGATTCTCAAATATAGCTAACAGTCAAGGTCGGTCAATCACGTCCTAATATGATTACCAGTTAGTCATTTAGTGGTTTTCAAATAGAGCACAAAATTCCTACACGTATCTATCACATAACATGCATCACCTTAACGGTTTATGCCCATATAAGCTTCCCATCTATTCCCGTTCATAAGCAAACATACGACATTGCACATAACACTTGTATTGACATATAACATGTTAGATTATTCTCAGATAACCTACCCGACATTTAGACACGCAAATCACTACTTATGTCGTTTCAGTTTTAATCTTCAAAACTGGGCTGTTTTCGGGGATTTTAATAAAATAGTTAACTTATTCCAAAAATTCCCAAATTTTTACAGAAGGTCTTAAACGATCCAAATATTATTGTGTAAAAAATCTCGGGATCCAATTCATTACCAATATTTTATAAAAATTAATTTACCGGACTGCAATCAGATTCATCTTTTTCTGACTGCAGTCCATGGAATAATTTACTTAAAATTTCTCGTAAGTCCGATTTACGAAATTCCAGTGGGAGAATTACAAATACATCAGTGGTCATCTACTGTACAAATTTCATGAGCTGATTCAACATAGATTTCCAGTTATGACTAAAAACATATCACCTATTTACTGCAGCAAAAACTCAGCTTTAGCTGCTGTTACAAAACGGGTCTTTAAAAATAGTAAACGAAGTCCAAAAATTATGATTCTAGTGCCATTAGAACCGTATTTCATAATAACACGTTATAGACTCAAGAAAATCAAGTTTTTGTTAAGTTGTGATCTGGTTACAGCCAACTGAAGTTGGCTGTAAACACCAACCAGCCCCTGTTTTCAGCTTTTTAATATTCTAATGCGAGTTATATTGGTTCCGTTAACATGTTTAGAGATCAATAATGACATTTAACATCTATATTAGCAAGTAGATCATCAAGTAATCAACAACATGTTCACTACTACATCCCACTACAACATTTCATCATGTAAATCTTCATGTAACTTTTTATGTTCATCTTCTTGTTTAAACCCTTTTAGTGTTCTTGTAACATTCATCATACTACATCTTTTATCTACTCAAAATAGACATAAACAAGAGTAAATCAAGACTTACTACTAGCTTATAGCTAGGGATGATTCTTAGTGAAGAAGATGGAGAAGATGATGGTGAAAAACAAGTGAAAGAAGCTCCTTGAAGTTCGACAAGATACAAGCTTCCTTGAATCACCTTTGAAGCTTGAATGGAACTTGAATATTGGATGAAGATGGTGGTTTAGTGGTGGTGATGGGGGCGATTGTGGTGAACCGAGAAGAAGAGAGAGGAGAGTGAAGTTAAGGGGTGAAGATTGTGAAGTGATGTTTGGAAGATATGCCATACTTATAATCTTACATACTAATATTTTGTGCAACTTAACAAGCAACAATCCAACAATATCTAAGTAAAATCTTGGAAAGCATGTTGGTGAAATATGGTGGGGTCCATGGGGACCGAAATCGGTTGGGGGGGGGGGGGTTTGGTTGCAACATTTTCAACTAAGTTGTAAATATAAGTTAGGATCTAAGTATAATGTTTCCATATATTAGTATGTTGATATTTAGGGGGTGTTAGGGTATACGGGGACCATAACTAGCCAAGAAATAATAACACAATGTGTTTGATAAATATTTGGTGTCCCGGGTAATGTCCGGTTATCCGGTTAGATACCGTTTCGTTAAAGTGTTTAATTATACCGTAAAGTGTCTAATATATATATTTTTTTAACACTTTTAATTCCTAACACTTAAGAAAATATTCAGGACCATTTAGTCAATTTTTCTGCACAATACTAGTATGTTAACAAACACATGTAAGTATGATGCAGTAATCAGAAGCAGTTAAGTAATTCAGCACAGTCGTCAAGCACTTTTATTTAACATTAATTAATCGTACAGATACATGGAATTACGAGGGTTGTCACACACGTAGACATTCAAACACAGCTCTTTGCCGAGGGGATAAAACAAACTTCTCTTCAAACCTCTTGACAATTTCACCATATAAGGCATTCGCCAGAATTTTCTGGGATTTAGGAAGGGCAGTGTCTTTAATGTAGAAACCGCCAATATCAAGGTCGGGAAGAGAACTATACAAAAGGTCCAACGCACTCCTGTAATCGGAGTCTAAAACATCCCCACCACATTCTCGGAGTATGTGGTCTTGTAAACCCCTAGATTGGGCCCTTGAAGCCACGAAAACATATGAAGAGGCATCCTCGGCCGTACAAATCCCTAAGCCTCCGAACCGGGTCGAGAGAGAAGCCAACCTCCACTGGAGATCTCCAAAAAAGGCACCCCCATAAACAACAATATCCTCTAATGCTCCCCGGAGGCCTTCATCAAAAACATAGACAGCTCCCCCGACCGAAGAAGGTTGACACGTTCGAAGACCAAACAGTAATTTAGCAACACCCATACAAGAATGAAGCAAGAGGAGCTCACTCTGAGGGTCCCGTAGGCGTTTAAGGCACCTCATCAGCTCGATTGCACAGTTCGCTCTTTTAAGAGCCATACTACTAATAAACTCTGCATCACGACTAATGGCACCCCCCAGGAGTTTCACACCCCGCACCGGCCTCCCAATCCCCCGAGGGAATAAGCCCTCCTGAACCTTAACACCATTGCAGGATGGCCAGAAAACTTCAGTTTTCTTTATATTAATTTGAAGCCCTAAGGAAGGACCCTCAGCTCTGATGATATCTAAAGCATTGGCCACTTGGGTAGCATCTCCAATAAGTGTTCCGTCATCTAGGTACCAGGCGTGAAATAGAAGTTGGCAGCGATCCCTTATTCGGTGAACAAGGGGGTGTAGAACAAGGGCAAAAAGGAAGGGCCCCAAGGGGTCCCCCTGCTGAACGCCAGTAGTAGACCAAATATACTAATCCCCCACATATAATCTAGCTGGTTGACCATATAAAAAATCGTCCCACGTAGAAATAGAAGGACACCTTTTCCTTACCTCGTACAGTAGGGCTGTCCTATCAACCAAATTAAAAGCGTTCAAAAAATCAACAGTAAGCATTGCAAGAGACCCATCTTGATGGTACTCATTAAGGAACCTGTTCGCACTATGAAGAACGGCCTCTGCCCCACACGGAATCCCTACCCCAAACTGGAAATCGCCAAGGTATTTGGCCATCTCCTTCCCAACACCTTTCATGGCCACCTTGAAGATCACCCTCCTCCAAATCGACCCAACAACGATAGGCCTAATCCCATTATTCGGTTTGAGAAGAGGTGTAAGAGGAGCAGAAGCAACAAACTCCGCCAGACTCCTCGGGCACCTCCCCCCCCCCCCCCAAGCACAAATTAACCATAGCTGAAGTAGCCCTAAGCAGGCTATCAGCAATCACAGACCCCTCCCCACAAAAAGCATCTAAAAGATGTTGGGCCCTTAAGCCGTCTCTCCCGCACGACGTTCCTTTGGGGAAAGATTTAATACACCCGAGCACACAATCGGACTCCACCACAAGAGGAGACTCGGAAGGCAAGGAGGCAGGCATGGAAGGAGGGGGCATACATGGGTGCTTAGCCACTAAAGCCTCCAGAGTATTCTTATTGAGAGGGGCGACCCCCGAGGAACATAAAACCTTAACCGCTGCAGTGAAATGACCATCAGCAACCTTACGTAAACATTGTTTCACATTGGTCCCCCCACACTCATTATCATTCTCAGTGCCCTTTTTGATTCCATCCATAACCCCCCTCGCGGGTTGATCAAACAACGACTGGACAAGAGTGGCAAAACCCTCACGATCACCCCACTGAGCCAAAGACCGCTGGATGCTAAGGCATTGGCCCGTCTTCCTATTGCCCGACCTCTTGTCCTGACGACCAACAGGCTTGAACACCCGCAAGGTGCAACGTGGTAATATCAAAAGTCGAACCCATGCCTCAACAGAATCAAGCATAGCAACCACCTTGTCCAAAGCTGCAGTTAAGACTTGGGCAAATGCCATACGACAACTAAGGGGGATACTCTTAACAGTCTTGATGGGGAGAGAGAAAACACGGTCAAGCAAAGCAATATCTACACCCAACTCTTCCGACGAGGTATCAACGTTTTCAACACCGGGTCTAGTGATGCCAACAATAAAACCCTGTTCATCTCTCTCACCTGGCACAAACCGAATAAGCTTATCCTCATGGTGGCACGCCCGACTGAAAGCATGAGGGCACATACACTCACCACATAACCATTGTCCGGACACCCTCAAAGCTTCACAAACAGAGGTAAAACGTTTTCAACACCGGGTCTAGTGATGCCAACAATAAAACCCTGTTCATCTCTCTCACCTGGCACAAACAGAATAACCTTATCCTCATGGTGGCACGCCCGACTGAAAGCATGAGGGCACATACACTCACCACATAACCATTGTCCGAACATCCATTTAATCTTGCGAAGACTCATGTCTTGGGTTGATTTTTTTTTTCTAAAAAACATTTACTTAAACACGATTATGTATTGCTAAGTAAGAACATAGATTTATAATTAAACTCACATACAATACATGAAAATTTGTAATATGTTATATAACAAAGCACAAACACTTGCAAAAACGCCACTTGCATGTGCCTACGTCAACAGGCGTATGGCTAAATCGAATGTATAATATGTTTCTCGGCATATCATCAGCGTAGAGGCAACGAAAACCATACCCGACATACGCCTATGCCAATGGACTTACAGGCTACAGCTACGCCGCCCCTGACAACAACTTCACCAATCTACCACCAATACACAAAATTTCATCATATTTAAGACGTATACAATGCAAATAACAATGTAATATGCATATAAGGCCACCTGGTATACTCTAACATCCATAGATGTTAATCCTAGTTGGCATCCGTTAACACCTGTTAAACCGCTCCTGAAGGGTGTTAAGAGGTGTTAAAAACTTCACATGTTAAGAAGTTAACTAGGAGAGAGAGGGAGGGAATCAAGCATTCCAAAATTTGCACACACATCATGCTATATATATGTATTTTAATTAATTTTAAGGGGCGTTAATGGGGTTAAACCATTTCCTTGGTGTGTGGTGAAGTAAAAGAGGGTCAAGTAGGTGATGTGGTGCCTATGTGTAGTTAAGGGGTGTGAAAGTATACCCCATAGCCTAAGTGTGTCTTCAACTGTTTATCTTATTTTCAATTACACCTGGGTGCATATGACCACATTATGATTTATGAAAAATCATATATAGGTTGTCATTTCCTTTAACACCATATTATGAAGATTTAACATCTTCTACACCATCTCCAAGATCCATTTACTTCAATATTTTCTAGTCAAGCTTAGTAGCTTACATACTATAACAAAGTTCAAATAACTCAACGTGGAATTTATAGATCATAATATAAACGTTCATCCTTCAATAGTTCATGACCTCATAGTGAAGATCAACATTCATTGGTCATATGATATACTATGTGCACCAAGTAACACATTTTACTCACCCATACACCATATAATAACACATGGCTATGAAAATAGTATCTCTCACTAATGAGCATATTAGTACTTATGTTAATATGTATGTTTAACCACATTCCTGTCAAATATTACTTAGTCATGTAATTCCACATAATAGCATAATCATGTAGTTTTTGCCTTGCTTATTTGTATATGGGCATGTTACACCCAAATACATATGTAATTAGATTAATTCACCCGTTTTATCTAATTGACCAACATTTTCTTCAAGTAACTTGAGTTATCCACTAATTGCATCCTAACACTAATGGTTGAGTTTGAACCCCTTCAACTCAAACTAAACTGTTTAGCGTAACAGTTGTCTATTTCATACTTGGCCACTTCCAACCGTACTTTTAACATTCCAAACGCCCTTAGATAACAAATTCACAATTTTCACATTTTAAGGATACTTTTATTCAAACATATTTAATAAATAATTTAGCTCATTTTCATAAATAAATGATGATTCCAACACTATTCTATGCCAAATCACATTGAGTCAAAATATGTCAATTTAACCAAGAACACAAACTCTCAAAGTCAAGTTCTTGAATTAGCTTACACCATAATGATATCGGAAAGATAAATATAGACCTTTGTAACACACAAGGAAAATCTCACATCAGTTGTGGCCAGTAGGATACTTGGTTCATAAGCAATGCCATGCCTCATAAATTAACAACAGGTTTTGAGTGCATTGACTATGGAGCACATGAAAACTCTACACTTAAACGTGTTCAGATGGGAGTAGTACTAGGATCCGTGATCTTTTTAGAAGTGTCTATTGAAAACCAAAAACAAATCCATGAGTTATTGGATGGTGAGGCAAACCTTATCAAGAACAACGAGTCCCTAGGGGGGGGATTGTAACGATACCGAAAAATTAACATGAACCATTGTAATAAGGACGAGCTCGGTATCGTACCGATCTCGAAAATCGCCAAAATTGAGTATCGATACCAAAAATAATCGGTGTATCTTTCAATACAACCCTCACTCAAAATAAGGATTTCAGGGGGGTTATCGAACAGATAGATCTATTGAGTGAGAAAGAATCACTTACATCTCTCTCTAAAATTGATGAATCAAAGCCCATAATCTCAGCCCTATACGATATTTGTAGGTAAAAATTGGGAAAATACTGGTACCGTACCGATCCGGTACCAAACCGAGAATACCGATCCTAGAAACATAAAAAAAGTGGGTACTAAAAATGATTTGGTACCATTTGCTCATCCTCATATTGTAACACCCGAGGCAAATTCTCTACATTCATCGTGACCAGGAGAGATTCTTGGTTCATTAAGGAATGTCATGCCTCTTAAATTACAAACGTGTTTTAGGCGCATTGGCTGTAGAGCACATAAGCACTCCATAGTTAAGTGTGCTTAGGTGAAAGTATTACTCAGAGCACATAAGCACTCCATAGTTAAGTGTGCTCATGTGAAAGTATTATTTGGACGAGTGACCTCCTGAGAAATCTCCCTTAGAGAAATCAAAAACAAATTCGTGTGTTTCTGAGGCATCTGAAGTTATAGTGGACAATATTGATGATACCAGGGAACCATATTGATGATACGAGAGACCGGATGTTATATACACAGTCTATCATTTATGGTACCTAACAAAATCATGTACAAGGAATGCCTTAGTTACTCCCGATTCTCAAAAATTACCAAATTGGTCCAAAACTCACTAAGACCATGCGTAGTGGTAGGGGTGAATAATGCCCCCACCCTTGGGCGTTTTCCGCCATGTGGCAGTACAGTCAGCAAGGGGCATTATTGAGCGTTTTTCTAAAATGGTATAGTGGGGATGTGAGCATTATGTTAAAAGGGTGTAGAGAATTAAATAAAAATAAAAAAACAAAATAAAAGCTATTGGCCAAAAAAGAAAGATTAAATGTGATTCAACATTCAAAATTGCTCCAATCATGATTTAAATCATACGAAAACAAAAAAAAATCAGCCAAACACGCCCAGGGGGTGGTGACCCGGCGTGTTTGGGCAAAAAAACTGGGCAAACACACCCAGTACGCATGGTCTAAGAGGAACCGACTTAGCAATCAACCAATATATGAAGTTTTTCTTGGTTTTCGTTCTCTCACAAACACATACTCAATTTTGATTGTGTTAGTCAAATGAGGAACGGACTGAACCATATAATTTTTATCTAGAATTTAGCTAAATACGTAATAACTCTTTTTGAAAGAGGGAAATATGTAAAAAAACCTTTCAATATTCTATTATGAAAATAATATCCAAAATATATACTAATGATCTCTAGATCAAGTGGTGGAATGTTTGTATTTCTCTTGAGAGATGCAGGTTCGACTCCCACTTGGTGCAGAGTGAGACACTGGTGGACAATGATAGGAGACCCAGGAAAACCTGGATTTGATCCTTGTAGGGGGTCGAAAACATATATACCCAAAAATTTCTATACGAAAACTACATATATAACACTTCTGGCCGAAAAGTTCGGGGGGTCGGATGTTCCTCCCGGCCCCTTCAAAGCATCGCCCCTGGATCCTTGAGCCAAACGGGTTTTACTGGTAATTTCACCGTCGTGCCTACAGGCGGGTGGGTTACTGGGTTTTCCCCGGAATTGGTGGTGGACTCGGGTTACTCTCGGAGTACTCCGTTTGTCCAGTAGGTGCCCCGAGAATGCTCGAGATTATTTAGTTGTCCGTTCAAAAAAAAATCCAAAATATATAATATTAAAAAGATTAGAATGATACTGTGAAACATGTGAACAAGTTTTCTGTAATGTGTCAGTAATATTAATGACAGTAATTGCGAAGACGTCAAAAAAATCGTCGGTAAAGTGTCCAAAAGTGATTTGTCGGTTAAACACACACACCTCTGTGCAAACGGCATGGTGTTGTTGGTGACCCATCGTTAACCGTCGTAGTGATATGTCGGTTGCTAGTGAACTCTTCAATCACCCCATGTTTCGCAACTCGCCATCACCGACAGATTGCCGACGACTCCCACTTTCAGATTGGACCGTTGAAAGATGTTAGGTTTTAGTGACATGGCTTTTTTACGTGTCAGTTTAAAACAAAATTTGTTTTTGTTAGACCATAGTAACTCTACAAACATTTTAAAAAGTTGGTGATGTGCTAAATATGACTTACTGATTGGTGTGTCATTATCATGTTTATATTGTGGTATGATGGTCTTATTTGTGTGCATCTAACATATTTATTATAACTATATGATTGTTATTGAATTGAATTGACCTTTAAAGAAATGTTATGGAAAATATATTTCTAAATTAGTTTAGACAGCTATAGTTTCATTCGTTATAATTAGCATGAATGTGAAGTTTCGTTGGTATAACGTTTTTTCATAATGAAAATAGGGGAGATTGTTAGCTAGCCCGGTCTTGTAGAGTATCGTGTCACATTTAATAATGATAATTATATAATGATGAAAAGCATTTGTACATTTAGAATACTAGGAATAAATTAACTTTTACCAATTGACCGATCGTACTTTTAACTTTCGATTTGTACTATACTACTTTCAACTTTCAACTTATTGGCCGATAATACTTGTAAACTAATCCAACACTAACCTAGTTTGCTGACATCAACTGCCACATCACCAAACTAGTGTCACATCATAAAAAAAAATCCACGCAGATGCCACATCACCAGACAAGTGGCACATCAACAAAAAAAAACTAACTGGGTTAGGGTTCAGTTAGTTTGGGAGTGCTATCGGCCAATAAGTTGAAAGTTGGGAGCGGTGTTGTACAAATAAAAAATTGGGGTGCTATCTGCCAGTTAGTGAAAGTTCGGCTTATATAAATTCAATATCCCGGTAATAAACAACGAAGTGTTGATTTTCTATTCATTAAACTGCCTGTATCGGGTGTGGTTGGGTTTGGGGGGGGGGGGGGGTGAACTCACCCAAATGGGGCGTTGACACCTTATCCGAGGGTGGATGGGCGATTTGGCACAAGGCGTGACCACAACCACGGAGAAAGGGGCAACTGAGTTAAAAAAATCAACCAATTAAAGTATACCACATTAACTCACTTAATGGAATGAGTATAGATGTCTCTCCTGCTTATGTGGCATTAATGTGTCGCATAAATGACAACACTTTTCATTCACACTCACACCACCACTACATATCGTCCTAGTGTCATAAAAGAGAACTAACCATAAGTCATCAATGATTTTGCTAAATGTAATCTAGATCTAACAATAAGGTTATATTTGGTTCAAAGTAACAATAAGTATATAGCAGTTGACAACCGTTGTATATATATAATCCTGCACTTCAAAAAAAAAAAAAGCATAGGCATAACTTCTGAAGGTAATTAAATTAATAAGTTTTTGGCATGGTCTATGCTCGTATACACAATTCGTACCATTCATAGACTTTGGTTGGTGCAAGCAACATATCATTTACCTACATATACAAAGAAGATGGGCGGCAATAGTTTCGCCATCCTATTGGTGGAAAAGGGGGCTGCCCCCATCTTTCTTTACCTACATATACAGAGAAGATGTAGTAATCCGTTCGTGTAAAATAATTAAAATCATTTTATTAACTTGAATTACAATACAAATAGAATGAAACTGAAATTAAACAATTACAACTGAAATTAAACAATTACAACTGAAAGTAAAAAAGAAAACAAGAACAGAAATTTAAACAAAACTGGTGTTCTTGGCTGAGGATCGTGTTAGACACGGGTCCCTTAAAACAAATTTCGTGTCTCCTAGGAGAACACGTTTGTTTTCAGGATACAACAGCCTAAGCAGTTGCACTGCCGGTCTTGACTTCAACCGAAGGTATACCTTGAAGCTTGAAAGAGTAGAGAAGAATTCTGCAATGGAGAATGAAGAACTAGTAATTTTCAGTGTGTTGAATTTGCTGAAGGAGCCTCCTATTTATACAGCAGGTCTTGAAGAAACTGAAAAACGAATTTAATGGGAGAATTAAACTGCATTAAACGTCTTCAATGCACTTTAATTCGTCATTAAATTCTCAGTCAAACGCATTAACTTCGTCAGTTTCGAATGCTGAAACGTAACTGCACAGCATTAACTGCTGCTGAAAGCTTCTGCGCGCGCGCGCAAGACACACTGGTGCGCGCGTAGGTCTGCACCCTCATGCGCGCTGCGTCCTTTTGGCTCACTGCCATGCGCGCGTGTGCCACACTGACTCAGGTCCATGCGCGCCTGCGCCACGTCACCTGTGAACCTATACGAGCACGCCACACAGTCGCGTCGTATTGGCTCACTCTAGTGCGCCGCGCACGTCACATCAGGCCCCATGCACCATGCGCAACCGCGCGCCTCCATGCCATGTGTACTCGCGCGCGTATGCGCATGACTGCCACGTTATGCGCCACTGCGCGCGGACCCAGCAGGGTCATGTGCCTACATGCCACATCACCTACCACTTAGTCCTTGCAACCCTTGTGCTTCACCACGCGCACGCGGTCAAAAATACAAAGGCGGCTCTCAAGCGGCTCGCGGCGATGCAAGCGTGCAAAGTGCGCCATCAAAGCGCCACATTGCGCCTCATCGCCCACGACACGCGCGCGAGTGCGAGTGTGAGTTAGGGCCCTTCGCGAGTACACTTAGTGAGTGCTTCCATGAAACAATAAGGATGGAGAGTTCCCACTTAAATACCCCTTTAAGTTTCATCTCTCATCCGATGTGGGACAAGGTGCCACTTTCCCACTTTTTTCAGCATTCAAGTTTCAAACACCAAACTTTGAGCATCGATATCTCATTCATCTTAGCTCCGTTTTGGACGTGGTTTAGTTCGTTGCGAAGCTCTTCCAACATAGAACACAAACCCACAAATAAATATATAAAACCCGCTCATTTTATTATATTTATTTCTAGTCCAAAATAGGAAAAAATCATTTTCCTACATTTGTGAAAAGTCCTATTTTCACATATTTCCAACAATCTCCCAGATGAATAGAAATCGATCTATCAAGTTTCAACGATACACGTTCAACAGTTGAGTATTGCAAGATAGGTAGGTGTAACCTTTGAACCTTCTTTTGTGAAGCATACTTAGCCTCCTAGGGTCTTGTAGACGCGGTGTCTTTGGACAATCCCCCATTTATGTAGGCGATAATATACATTCACACAATACTCTCCCTAGTCGAGTCAAGTCCTCATGGTTGTGTCCTTTTATGGTCATGGAACACGTTCCTGGTTCTGCGAGAGCTCTAGGATTTGCGCCTCCCCACAAATCCATTCGAAGCGACCCAACTTCTCTCTAACATAGGTGATTCCTGTGAATCATTAAAAGCATCATGGTTAATTTGGATTTACACAAAATCCTTAACCTCAACATGCTTAACCTCACTCCATGTCACTGATTGGAATGGACTAGGAAGTATACAACTCCCTTTATGAATTTTGGGGCACCCCCCACAGTGACTCCCTTTGGGTTTATGATTAAGTTGGCCTATTGAACCTAGATCTTGGGATCTCCAGTCAACTAGGTTAGGTTTCCCTTATATTCCCTTCATCTATGGGCTTTAGTCCCATTCCTCTTGACAACCTATACACCTTATCTTTGCTTAAGCCTTTTGTTAACGGGTCTGCAATGTTCTCCTTTGACCTCACATAGTCAACTAAGATAACACCCGTTGAGATAAGTTGTCGTACCGTGCTGTGTCTACGTCGAATGTGCCTTGATCTGCCATTGTACATTGCGCTTTGTGCTCTAACAAGCGCTGATTGATTGTCACAATGTATGCAA
This sequence comes from Helianthus tuberosus, assembly GCA_030545235.1. Taxonomy (NCBI): domain Eukaryota; kingdom Viridiplantae; phylum Streptophyta; class Magnoliopsida; order Asterales; family Asteraceae; genus Helianthus; species Helianthus tuberosus. The sequence goes on along the minus strand of CM060411.1, from coordinate 161,801,093 downwards.
ATCGCCGTCAACGGCTTTGGCCATCTTGGAATATCTTCCACAAATTGACGTAGCCACTCCGCTTCTTCCCCGCTTTTATCTAAAGCGACGAATTCGGATTCCATCGTGGATCTAGCTATAACCGTTTACTTGGAAGACTTCCAAGATATAGCTGCTCCCGTAAGTGTAAACACATATCCACTTGTCGATCTATGATCTTTTATATCCTATATCCAGTTCGCGTCAGTGTATCCTTCGATCACCGTTGGATCACGGGTATAATGTAATCCATAGTCTCTTGTGTATCTTATGTATCTAAGCACCCTCGTGATAGCTTTCCAATGATCCTCGCTCGGATTACTGGTGTATCTACTTAGCCTGCTCACAGCATATGCTAAGTCGGGTCTAGTACATGTCATTAGATACATGAGACTTACCAATGATCCTTGAGTATTCTAACTGAGAAACAATCTCGCCTCTATTCTTCCTTAGGTGTTGGGTATTATCAATTGGAGTTCGAGCTATACTCGTATCGCCCGAATTGAATTTCCCAAGGATCTTGTCCAAGTAGTGAGATTGACTTAACACAAGACCATTTTGGGTTCTAGTGATTTTTACTCCAAGAATCACATCCGCGAGACCCATGTCTTTCATGTCAAACCTCGATTTCAACATGTCTTTCGTTGAGTTGATCATGTTATCATCACTCACAATGATAAGCATATCATCTACATAAAGACATAAGATCACATAACCTCTTGGTGTGTCTTTATAATAAACACACTTGTGGCACTCATTTATTTTGAAACCATTGTCAATCATGACATGATCAAACTTTTGGTGCCATTGTTTTGGAGCTTGCTTCAAGCCATACAAAGACTTGACCAATTTACATACTTTGCCCTCGTTTCCTGGGGCGGAAAAACCCTCAGGTTGTTCCATGTAAATTTCTTCTTCTAAATCGCCATTTAGAAATGCGGTCTTTACATCCATTTGGTGAACTTCCAAATTTCTTAGAGCCGCAATTGCAAGAACCAATCGTATAGAGGTTATTCGCGTGACAGGCGAGTAAGTATCAAAGTAGTCTAGACCCTCCTTTTGTCTAAATCCTTTGATCACTAACCTTGCCTTGTATTTGTCAATACTTCCGTCAGCTTTCATCTTCCTTTTGAATATCCAACGATATCCAAGTGGTTTATAACCAGGTGGAAGATCTACTAACTCCCAAGTATGATTTTGCAATATAGAATCAATTTCATTCTTAATTGCTTCTTGCCATTGAGGTCCTTCCGCAGAGGTAACCGCTTCGCGGTAGGTATTGGGCTCACCCTCAACCATATAGCTCATGAAGTCTGGACCAAAGGATTTTTCAATCCTTTGTCGTTTACTTCGTCTAAGCTCACCCTCCTCGACCTCGGGTCGTTCATGTCTTTCATCTAATCGCGTAGATGAACTTGGTCCTGCTTCATCTAACCATGTAGTTGAACTTGGACCTGCTTCATCAACCGCTCTTGATGAAGGCGCATGTGTTTATCCTAACATAGGAAACACATTCTCAAAATATGAGACGGTGTTAGAATTTGCGCCTATGATAGTGTGTTTGTGTACATCTGGATTCTTGGACTCATGTACAAGAAAACGATGTGCACTACTTTGATGTGCATATTCTATGAAAATGCAATCAACCATTTTGGGTCCTATCCTAAGAGCCTTAGGAGGTGGTACAATCACCTTAGCTAGGGACCCCCACACTTTCAAGTATTTTTACGAAGGCTTCCTTTTTCTCCATAACTCATATGGAGTTTCGTCCCTATTTTTCAAATGTATCTTGTTCAAAAGATAGTTTGCTGAGAGAATTGCTTCCCCCACATTTCTCGGTTCACTCCCGAGCTTATCAACATGGTGTTCATCATTTCTTTCAATGTGCGGCTCTTTCGTTCCGCAACGCCATTTGATTGTGGAGAATAAGGAGGTGTACACTCATGTACAATGCCACTTTTTGCGCATAAATCCGCAAAAGGTGCAACATATTCACCTCCTCGATCGCTTCTCAAAGCTTTTATCTTCTTTTTAAGTTGATTCTCAACTTCATTTTTGTACAAGATAAACTTTTCTATTGCTTCGTCTTTACTCTTAGTAAATACACATAGCAATATTTCGTACAATCATCAATAAACGTGATGAAGTACTTATTTCCTCCACGCGTGGGAACCGCTTTTAAATCACACACATCGGTATAAATTAAATCAAGGGGTTCGGTTATTCGTTCAATCGATTTAAACGATGATCTCGTAAGTTTGGATTTGACACATGTCTCGCATTTGTGATCGGACTCGATATGGAATGTTGGTATTAAATTTAATTTAATTAAACGTCATAATGAATTAACATTTACATGTCCTAGTCTACCATGCCAAACATTAGAAGACTCAATCATGTAAGTAGAAGTAGAAATTTCATTCATACTTTTGTTTTGGTTCACAACCATTACATTCATTTTAAACATTCCATTTAGGGCATAGCCCTTTCCGATAAAAGTACCACGTCTAGACAAGACAAAATTGTCCGATTCAAACACTAGACGAAATCCAAACTTGTTGAGCATCCATCCCGACACGAGATTCTTCCTTATCTCTGGGACATAAAGCACGTTGGTCAAAGTAAGCTCCTTGCCAGACGTCATCTTCAGGATGACGGTGCCTTCCCCCTTGATGCTTGCGGTAGCTTTATTCCCCAATTAAAGCTTTTCTTCACCCGACGCTTCCTTGAATGTAGAGAAAAGAGCCTTGTCTCCACAAACATGGCGGGTTGCACCCGTGTCAACGAACCATCCTTTTGGGTTTTGACCCATTGCGTTGACTTCTTCAATCATAGCCGCTTCCTCAGTTATCATTGTGATTAGAGGCATACCATCCTCATCAACCATGTGCGCACGCTCACGCTTCGGTTTCTTGCATTGGTTAGCACGGTGCCCCGTCTCGTTACAATTGTAACAAGTACCTTAGAAAGGCGCGAGCTTCTTTTTCACAGCCCCCTTTTTCAGTCCAAGGTTGTTAACCTTTGCTTTCCCTTTGTTGTCCTTTTTACCCTTGCCTTTCTTGCCCTTTGAGGACTCCCCAACTTCCACCATGTTTGCTTTAGCCGAAGCTTGCAAAATGGTGCCTTTTTGGGCCACCCTGTTGTCCTCTTCTATACGAAGACGAACAACAAGTTCCTCCACCGACATTTCCTTTCGCTTGTGTTTAAGATAATTCTTAAAATCCACCCAAGCAAGAGGTAATTTCTCAATCATGGCTGCCACTTGAAATATCTCGCTGAGTACCATACCCTCAGCGTGGATGTCATGAAGTATAATCTGTAACTCTTGGACTTGGTTCATAACAGTCTTGTTATCAACCATTTTGTAGTCCAAGAAACGGGCTACCACAAATTTCTTTGTGCCAGCATCCTCCGTTTTGTACTTCTTGTCCAAGGCATCCCATAATTCTTTGGAAGTCTTGACGTTGTAGTACACATTATACAAAGCATCCGAGAGACCGTTGAGTACATAGCCTCGACATATAAAGTCCGAGTGCTTCCAAGCCTCTACCGCGCTCAGAGCCTGAGCATCGGTCTACCCTTCCGCAGGTTGGGGAACGGTCTCATTCAAGAACCTCGCAAGGTTCATGGTGGTCAAATAGAAAAACATTTTCTGTTGCCACCTTTTGAAATGGAGACCCGAGAACTTCTCGGGTCGTTCAGCATGATTTGCCACTGTGGACGCTCCCACAGTGTTGGCAGGGGTTCCGACAACAACATTGGTGTTGCTCGTGTTCACATTTTCTGTCGACATTCTGAAAAGTTTCAAGAAAACAAGTTAAATTCTGTTTTCAAAATAATAAAGACGCTACTTTATTATTATTAGGAGTTCGAAAAACCAGCCGTGTAGCTTCTAAGTCCAACTTTGAAGACTACAACAGGAAATTTTTAGGACTCAGCGACAGAAAGGAGTAGAAGCAGAGTTCTGTTTTGACAAAGTCGCTAGTTTGAATCAAAACAGAGAAAAACTTTTTAAAACACAACCTGCTGTAAAGAAAAAAAATTGAATCACAGCAGAATTGTTAGTGTCTTACACGAACGATGTTTTAAAAATTTGTTTTAAGATTGTAGGAATCCGTTCGTGTAAAATAAATAAAATCATTTTATTAACTTGAATTACAATTCAAATAGAATGAAACTGAAATTAAACAATTACAACTGAAAGTAAAAAGAAAACAAGAACAGAAATTTAAACAAAACTGGTGTTCTTGGCTGAGGATCGTGTTAGACACGGGTCCCTTAAAACAAATTTCGTGTCTCCCAGGAGAACACGTTTGTTTCCATGGTACAACAGCCTAAGCAATTGCACTGCCGGTCTTAACTTCAACCCGAAGGTATACCTTGAAGCTTGAAAGAGTAGAGAAGAATTCTGCAATGGAGAATGAAGAGCTGGTAATTTTCAATGTGTTGAATCTGCTGAAGGAGCCTCCTATTTATACAACAGCGCGCGTGTGCGAGTGCGAGTTAGGGTGAGTACACTTAGTGAGTGCTTCCATGAAACAATAAGGATGGAGAGTTCCCACTTAAATACCCCTTTAAGTTTCATCTCTCATCCGATGTGGGACAAGGTGCCACTTTCCCACTTTTTTCAGCATTCAAGTTTCAAACACCAAACTTTGAGCATCGATATCTCATTCATCTTAGCTCCGTTTTGGACGTGGTTTAGTTCGTTGCGAAGCTCTTCCAACATAGAACACAAACCCACAAATAAATATATAAAACCCTCTCATTTTATTATATTTATTTCTAGTCCAAAATAGGAAAAAATCATTTTCCTATATTTGTGAAAAGTTCTATTTTCACATATTTCCAGCAGAAGATGGGTGGCAATAGTTCCGCCATCCCATTGGGGGAAAAGGGCGGCTGCCCCCATCTTTCTTTCTTTCTTTTTTTTTCTTTTTTGCATTTTAAGCTTAGTATAATTATAATTGAGCATCATCAATATTACAAGTGGTTGAGTGGTTTTGATGTATGTATATGCCCAAACAAATTCAATAGACAAACCCATTGGTCCAACCAATTTACGATTTTATCCACAATTTAAAATTACGATCTTGCCCCCAGTTCAAAATAAAATTATGTTTTCCCCCTAGCTCAAAACTATGATTTACCCTCAAGTTCAAAAATATGATTTTGCCCCCTTTTCCAAAATTACGATTTCGCCCTGAGTTCAAAATTACGATTTTGCCCTCAATTCAAAATAAAATTATGCTTTTGCCCCTAGCTCAAAATTACGATTTTGACCTTAGTTCAAAACTATGATTTTGCTCCGGGTCAAAATAAATATGGTTTGGCCCCCTAGCTTAAAATTACGAATTTACCCTCAGTTTAAAATTATGAGTCTGCCCTCATTTAAAAAATTACGATTTTGCCTCAGTTAAAATTTGTAGTCTTGCCATCGTTTTAGGTTTTTTCCCTAGCTCAAAATTACGATTTTGCCCTCTGTTCAAAAATATGATTTTGCCCCCTTTTCAAAAATTACGATTTCGCCCAGAGTTCAAAATTACGCTTTCGCCCTCAGTTAGAAATAAAATTATGCTTTTGCCCTCAGTTCGAAATAAAATTATGCTTTTGCCCATAGCTAAAAATTACGATTTTGCCCTTATTTCAAAACTATGATTTTGCCTCAGTTCAAAACAAACTTATGGTTTCCCCCAGCTTAAAATTACGAATTTGCCATCAGTTTAAAATTATGAGTTTGCCCTCATTCAAAAAATTACGATTTTGCGCAGTTAAAAGTTGTATTCTTGCCTCGTTTTAGTTTTTTTTTTCAAAACTATTGTAGTTTTTATTTTACTTGGTTGACTCAATTTAACTTTTGTGTCAAGCAGGTGTCTAACACTCGCTCATTGTTTCTGACAAATTACTATTTTGCCCCCAGCTCAAAGTTACAGGCTTGTCATCGTTTTAGTTTTTTTTTTAGCAAAACTATTGTAGTGTTTTGGTTTTTAATTGGTTGACTCGATGTATTTTTTGTTGAGATCGTGTTATTAGTAGTATGTATGTACAAGTAACTAAAATACATGCGTACATGTTATGAAACTAAGAAATGTTCGACTTAGCGCCCAGCAACACGGGCAGGGCATCCAACTAGTTGGCCTACATTATTCATGGCTTGTACGGTTGGATTAATTTTATTGTTTAAAAAAAAAAAAAAAAAACTCTAGTAAAGATGTTTTCCGTAAAAACCAAAGTTGAATTGAACTGAACCGGATTTAAGTAGTTCAAAAAAAAAAAAAAAAAAAAAAAAACGGAATTCGATTTTTGGTTTCGACTTAAAAATCTAATAAAAATGTTCTTATAATTATTTTTATTGTTTTTCGTTATTGGACTTGGTTGGCCTAAATAAGATTTTTTTTTAAATTGTAATTAGATTGGACTACACGACAAAACTTAAATAGCCATTATTTCTTATTCGGTCGGGTTGACCCAAATTCTATATCTTGTGAAATTGAAACCTGAATTACCAGTTCGTTTTTGGTTTAAAACCAAACTGAAAAGTGAAACCCGAGTTTGTAGCTGCATCTGGTTGGGTTTGGTTTTCAGTTTAATTTGTTTTAATTGCTTGTAATTTGCTTCGTTTTTTTTGGTTTTGGTTCTGTTTGGTTTCATTGGTTTCAAAATGAATAGTAGGTTAATCTACACCAAAGCCATCATTTTAGTTTTTAGCTCCGTATTATTCTAATATTCGATTTAGCTCTTTAATATTTTAATAACTTTGCCCATGACTTTATAGCTTAGTGGCATCTTGGAGGTGAGATAAGACTTTGGGACCAATTGGTCATGGGTTCGATTCTCACAAGGGGGTTTTCCCATATTTATTGGGTTTTCTCCTGAATTGGTGTATAGACATTATGTCTAGTGGAGATGGATATGATCGGGTGGTTCCGCTGGTGACACGATAATACTTCAGTGGTCCGTCAGTGATCCAAATTTGCCGTTCAAAAAAAAATTATTTTAATAATTTTTTATTTAGGTTTCTTAATAGGTTTTCAATTCTCATTCCTCCTCGTATTAAACCCCATTAGGGTACCTAGTTGACATTTCAAGACTGAGTGTTACTATGCTACGAGTCAGCACCAAGTGGCACCACCTTACAGGATTTGGGCGGGGGTTACAGGGCCACAAAGAGGTTGGCTGCTAGCCTAGTAACGCTTGAGGGGTGTAGGGGGAGGCGTGAAGGTGAGGTGGCGGGTTTGATTGACGTGGATCCTACATGTGGTGTAATGCCTAGGGGTGTAAAGGAGTCGTACGACTCGTGTGTTGCTCGAGATCAACTCGAGAAAAAGCTCGAAATTAAACGAGCCAAGTCTTATTGAGCCCGAGCAGAGCTTGAGCCTAAAATAAAACTTGTTTATTTATGAAGCTCGAGCCTAGCATGTGAAGCTCGTCTGGATAGTCGAGCCTTAGTGTAATACTGTAATGTTAGTTTTTATTAATATCTACTAACATTTACCCAGTATTAAAAATTTTCTTGTAAATGAGCCGAGATGAGCCTATTTAAACTGGTTTACGAGTCGAACCGAACTTAAAAATAAGCTTGTTTAGTAAACGAGCTTGAACTCAAGCTTCACTTATCGAGCTTACGAGCCTAAACAAGTCTATTATTTATATTATTTTTACTAATATATTAATTATTAGAAAATAAACGAGCCGGAGCCCAGTTCGAGCTTTGAAAATAAAACTCGAACCAAGTCAAGCTCGAGCCTGGTCGACCTCGGGCTCAGCTCGACTCATTTGCACCCCTAGTAATGCCTTGCGCGTTTCTCGAATTCTCGGTTACACACAATCTAAGCTTCACACCCATAACTCCACTTCACTATCATTAACTTCTAAAATATCAATCCTATTGCTTTTAATCCTTATCAAAGACTACTTTTGACCATCAGTAATCTAATAATGGTCCTTGCCACACAATCGTGGTTGGTGGTGGAACAATGCTCTAGTGGGAGGGGGAGGGGGACCGGTGTAGGTGGTTCTTCTATGAGCCGGCTAACAGCTGTGGGGCGAGGAGCATGCCAAAACACCTTATCTTTAGCCAATCATCCCTAGTCACATCACACTCCTTTTTGATGTTTTTTCTTTATTTAATTTGTTTTAGTGAAACCATTAGGGTGAAGGGAGTGGTTAAACATTTGAAATAGGTAAACTTTCAAATCACCCAATCAAACAGTGCCACGCCATTTTACCTATTTTGTTTACCTATTGCTCAAAAACGTTGGCGGTGGTTTACCTATCTTGGATTAAGTAAACTCTTATTTAAAAAAAAACATAATAAATGAAACCATCCAATCATCACCAAGCCTTCATCTTTGTCGATCGATATAGGTTCACCGATGAATCAAACAAACCGAGCGGTAAAGGGGGTTGGCGGCGGTGTTACCGCTCGGTAAACAAGTTTACCGCCCCACTTTACCGCCCACGCCGTTCACCCTTACACACCTTAAAGAAAAAAAAAGGTGTTAAAGTCCTCATGCCTATGTTGTGACACTCACTTTCCATTTTTATTAGACTATGCGTAGTGGGCAAGATCCACTCTTGGGCGTTTTGCGTCATATGGCAGCCCAGTCAGCAAGGGGCATTATTTGATGTTTTTTCTAAAATGAGTGTAGTGAGGATGTGGTCATTATGTTAAAAAGGTGTAGAGAATTAAATATAAATAAAAAAAACCAACCAAAAAACCTATTGGCAAAAAAAAAGAAGCTCAAAAATGATTGGCCAAGCAATTGCCCCATGAGCGTGATTAAAAACACGCCTAAACAAAAAAGATGCCAAACACACCCATGCGTAGTGGTTGCTCGGCGTGATTGGGCGATATTGGGCACTAAAAACGCCCATTTGGGCAGCCACTACGGGTGGTCTTAAAACCATTAATGTTGGTCTTAAAGGAATTAATATCACATTCAACAAAGGTGTTTTAGACATCCTAATTAACCTCCTAGGAACCGATGGTCTCTTGAACTAGTGACACCGGGTGTTTATTTTTATCAAATTAATACGAGTTCAAGTCTTCACGAAGTAGACAATAAGTGAAATTTAGGAATATATTCTAAAGTTTGTGTTCCTCGTTCAAAATAATAAAAACAAATATTAACCTCCTAAGTCCTAACCACTTCAATAACGTCTAGATCATTTCTCATGCAAATAATGTTTACTTAAAAATAACTAGGCGTTAAAGTTGACTCAAACATGGTTGCATTGACACATGATTTAGACATTTTTGTTCTTGATTGACCTAAACATGGTGCATTGACACATGATTTAGACATCTTGTTTTCTTTTTTACACAACCCGTTGATTTTATCATTTATTGACCTAAAGAGAGTGCACGATGCATGATTTAGACATTTTTATCTTTCCTTACTAAATATATTTGTAAATTATTCCAAACTTGCTAAAATCTAGAAATAAGTTGAGTTTAAACAAACCTGCATCCAAATTCAAGCTAATTTAAGAAACAAGATAAATGCCAAACTTCATATAACTAATCCGTATAGGTTCGGGAGATTATAATTACATAAAAAAACTATATATACATATAATATAATGAGTCAGGATTTAGGAAAAACGGTGAAAAGTGTGAGAACAGTGAGAACGGTTATGGATCGTTCGATTAAAACAATCTATGGACTAGATTGGCCCGGTGGCATTTTCGTAAATAACATCAATTTTATTACGTGGACGCGCTTCATTAATGGTAAAAAGGTCTTTAGACTTCTCTACCCAAAACGTCAAACCTATGAATAAAACGCCATTAAATCCCGCCTTAAAATACAAAGAACACATCATCCTAATCTAAACGCAATTAAATATAAAACGCCAAACTTTGTTTTTAAATGACAAAGCAAAACAAATAGTAATTGAAACGACTGAACTTAATTAATACCATTTATTATAATAAAATCCTGCCTAAAATATGCGCCAAAAAATCCTATATAAACATCTCAGGCCTTCCATTAAACATAGCAAACCCAAAACGCCATATTTTACTATATATCATTCATCTTAGAAACGCCAAAAACCCAAACATCAAAGATTCAAATAGACGTTTCTTTTAGATACACTATTTTCTCAGTAAAACGCCAAAAATGACAAACATTGTTTCTTGTATATTCAGTGTTGTTCTACGCGAAAGTTCGCAGAATGCATTGTTAGCTGAGGGGTGTAACTCAATAACATTTTGTTGCATGAGATGGACAAATCTTCAAAAAAATGCTGATGTCAGACTTATGTCATTTTCTGTGCTTTGTTCTTGATGAATATTTGAATGGCATGAAGAGACGAATGACACTGATGAGTGGGTTGAAGATAAAGATGAACTTCAAACAAAAAACTCACGTCATTTTGTGCTTCCAAACGGCCACAAAAAAGCTACTTCAACAACAAAAAAACAAAACAAAAAACAAATGAATCATACCACAGTCAAACCGCCAGTGAAGATATTTCAAAGAAGAAAGAGGCTGGTGACAGTGAAGATTTGGAAGATGAATTGTTTCTATTTTTTGAAAAAAAAAATCATTATAAAAGTAGAACATGTAAACACAACTTAAACACTCTAGACATTATCTAAAAAACCACAAAAACAATATCTATGTGACACAAAAACAATTAATTCAATGAGATAGATCCAAAAAACAGTAAAACGCCATGTAGTTAATGAATCTAATTAACGCCAAAATAATCTTAGACGCTAAAAATGAAGCAGCATGTGACACACGAAATTGGGAAAAATGAAGATTAAAAAGACAAAAAAGCCCCTCGAACCTTGATTATATCACGCGCCACGTGTTCCATCAGGATGCGTTCTCACCGTTCTCACACTTTAAAGCGTTTTCTCCTGATCCCGTACCTACATATAATAACTAAATAATGTATGCATGTTATCTACATCTACACTATAACATAAAAAAAAAACTATATATACATACAATAACATAGTCAAATAATGTATGCTTGGTATCTACATCTACATCTATATATATATATATATATATAAATGAGATGGATTTGGACCATGTGGCATGTGATTTGGGACATTTTTGATGATGTGGCAAGCTTTGGTGAAGGTGGATTTTGAGTTTAGGAGGGAATCCATCTCAATTCTTTATACATAAACCAAAATTCTCAGTACACAAACCAAAAAAGTGTGGGACGCGGGATCCGGCTGAGGATTCGGGTCACCCAATATTAAAATACGGATCCCTTATATTTTTTGAAAGACTTTCTTCCTTGACACAATTCCATGTTTTCACAAACCCTAGATCTTAAGCTCCTGTTTCTCTCTTCTTTGACAAGCGATTCCAAAACAATCTAAACAAGGGTGTCTTGCACATCATCAAGAAGAAATTCTTAGGGATTTTAATTCTTCCACTTCAAGGTGAGTATATCTTACAATTGTGTTGTTTTGTTTTTAGTTTTTTCACGAATTCGATTATGAGATTAGGGTTTATTTTTGTTCAGATTACGTTTTTTTACAAATCAGTTCAGATTATGGCTGTTTATTGGACATCGATTTGTTTTTTTTTTCATCAATTGCAACAAGGTGTAACCGGTGGCGGCTTACAAATAAGGTATCTTAGTGCCATCTCTACTCAGTCTCTGCAACCATCAATGGTTTTTCTTTACCCAGTTTTGGAAGAATTGAATGTTTGTGTTGACGCGTGTTCACCATACTTAACCATCAATGGTTTTAATTTACGCATTCTTTGAAGCCTGGTAAAACAGTTTTTTTTAATATGACTTTTGAATCAGTGTTTGCAGGTGTTTGAATCACAATGTCAAAAGAGTGTGTAAATTTGATTGTTAGGTGTGTACTTGATCAAACCTAAATACTGTTTATTTATGTTGTTAGATCTTATAGGAATTTTTTTTGTTCAAAACCCTTTCGGCAGATCCTAATGTTTTTTGTTGTTATTTTTTTTTTGTAGATCATTCCACATAATTTGCAGGTATGTAATCTATATTAGATATTTATGTATTGTAAATGTTTAATGTCAATTTTTTATGATTTTTTTGTTTTTTTTAGATCGAACATGTTATAGGTAAGTTTAATCAAGAATCTATAACAAGATATAAGGTAAAACTACATGATTAAGGTTAAATACTGTTTCTTTATGTTGTTCGATCATGATTCAAATGAAATGATGTTTTGTTTGTTTTTCATCATGATTCATATGAAATGATGTTTTGTTACAAATACAATAATTTTTTATGATTTTTTCTGTTTTTTTTTGTTTGTTGTTGACGATAATTTTGCATTATCCAATTCGAATCATATGAAATGATATTTTGTTTATGTTTTGATTGTGTTCTCATGTTACTCATATTTTTATTTACAGTCTTTTAGTTTGTTGTTGATGATGATTTACAGTGTTCTGATTTGTTAGGTGATTTGCGTTCTTCAATTTTTCGTATTCTATTTTGATATTCTTCGTATTTCATCCGACAAGATGGTTAGGGTTTATCAAGGCTTTCTAGCAATGTACTGATTGTGAAGATTAGTTTTTTTTCCAGAGAACATTCTTCATTCGACAACTAAGGTATGAATTGAATCAGTGGTCTCGAGCTTCTTCTCAGATCCATGAATGTGATTGATTTTTTTTTTCACAATCATCTAGATATTGATTATATTATGAATATATTAAGCTCATTGGTTTTGAATTTAAGTTTGAATAATATTTAACTATTTAAGTAAATTGTTTTGACTGATTATTTCAAAATTTGAATTTTTTAAATTTATATCAATTATGGATACTTATGAAAGTTGTCTAAACTGTAATGTATTTCCAAATTTATCAAGATAACTTATATTAAAGTTTAATTGCTTCCAAATTTTGTGTTAGTTTCCATAATTTATGACAATCACATTATTTTTCAAGTTTCTCAGAATTTGGAAAGATATATAGCATTTGTTTTAAACCTAAATGACCTCTCTGTATGTCAAACTAGGTTCTGTTGTTGACGCACAAGCCTATTAAACACACAATAATTGAAAACACACAATCACATTATTTCCAGCCATTTGAAGAATTTAATAGATGTTTAAAAAATGTATTTTTTTTATTTTAAGCCTATTTTTTGTTTGGTTTGTTAAAAGTATTTTATATGTACGAGTATGTCATATGGTTCAAGTTCTGTTGAGTCCTCAGTAAGCTTTTTAAATTTTTATTTTTACTTCAAGATATTAAGATATTCTTATTAACTATGCTGGATTTTTTTTTCTCTTTCTTGAGGAGTTGTGAATTAGTTCGCTTTTCAAGTACTTTGCTTCTGAAGGTAAAATTTACAGAGAAAATTACGAGAATTAGATAAACTTCAAGAGAACTTGAACATTAAGCGAACTATCAAGAGAACGTTATTATTTCTGTACAGTTTCCTTGCTCAGCTTACTGCGTCAACGTCTTCCGGTTACTCTGGATTGAGTTCCTCTTTTATGAAGTCAATGTCTGATGAGTATCTATCTAATATTTCCTTTAGTACGATTGGAGCATTAAGAGAAATATCCTAAGTATTCTTACAATTTTTATTATTTTTTATTATACGTATTTTTTTTAACTTTCATAATGTAGTAAATTATATACTATCTATACAGGAAAAGTTTGTTATTATCCTGGGAACAATTAAGAGCTTTGCTTCAGAAGACTAATGGTTTTACAATGCATATAAAGCTTGAAGCAAAAAGGTTCTTACGAACACTATTTGCAAGGACAAGGAAGATGGAAGTCAAGGATATGATGAAGTAACTGTCTTGGAGTGCCAAACTGATAGGTGCAAAAAAAGGACTGTTGTGTCTGTTCCCAGGTTAATTTACTTGATTCATTTATTGTCCATATTATGAAACATGATCGATCGTTAATAAAATCTTATTTGAAATTTTTATAGGATAAAAGTTCTAATACGTGTTCAGGATTGTATCGGGATTGTTACTTTGACGTTGTTTGAACGTGAAGTTGTTAAACTGATAAAGGTTAACGCAAACCAGCTGTTGGATAAAAACATGGAGGTGACTTATATTTTCCAAATACCATTTCCTTAATTGCTTTATACGTTTTAATGTTTTTATGTTACATTGTTAACTTTATAATAAGGTGTATCAAACAGTTAGCCAGCGAAGGTAACTTTCCCAAGGAGCTGAAGGCATTGCTAAATATGAGGTTTGCGTTTAAGATAGCCATAGGTTCGTTTAACATAAAAAAACAAATCAGATGGCTACTCGGTGTCGAAGTTGACTGAAAATCCTGCAATCATCAAAGATCTTGATAGGCATTTTGATGCTTTCCAGGTTCGAAAATTATTCTATACGTTAGCTTTACTTTTTGTTATAAAAAACTTATAGCACTTTACAACATTTATTGAAACATATGAAATAAATACAGTCTGCTGATGATGAACCTTTAAATGTTGTTCCTTCTGTGTAACACCTCATAAATTTATGTCCAATAATGTATCGACACGTGTCATGAGCCTTAAACGTGTAAAGAATTGCTTTAGAGGGACTAAAGTTGACAAACAAAGAAAGTATGTGAATATAAGGGTTCAAAGTGTCAACAATGGATAAATATATCTTGCAATAACCCTACACGATGTTTACACCCTTAAACGAATGAATCATGGACCATACGAAGCTAATTGTGAGAGAAAGTGAGAAATTACAAACTACAGGGGTTAAATGTGTCAACATGTTTAAAGTATACCTTTGAGTGACCTTTTAGCAAACCCGAAGCTTTGTAATGATTAATTATGCTCACTAGAATAAGTGATAGAAATTTCACAAGGTTTCGATAAAGTATGAGAAAGTTATGACAATATTCGTATACGAGGGGTTAAAAGCGTCAACGTTGAAATTTAAGGCTTTATGGGTGATCACAAAGTTAACCAAGGACCTAACAATATTTGGTTATGTCATGGAACCCTTAAAAGTTAAGTTAAAGGGCCAAAAGTGCAAGAAAAAAACTCAAAACCACGTTTGGAAGGACCAAGGACCTAAAATGCAAACTTTGAAACTTGTTTGGCCTGTTCTGATCACCCACACGGGCCGCGTAAGCCCCAGGAGGACCCTTACGCGGGTCGCCTGAGCACACCAGCATCAGAAAATGCGCACAGGTACCTGTTAAAGCTGTGTAACCGACTTTAGAGCTTGTTTTTACATACCAGGGGCTGCCCAAATGGTAATACATGCACTAGGGACACCTGGGCATGATCCAACATCAGTTGTAGACCTATTTGTCATCATCTTGTTGATTTAAACTCACTATATAAGAGGACCTTTGTTGCAAACATTGAGCACATCAATTGCAAACTTTCACAACTCATTTCTGGAGCTCTCTGGTCAGCAACCAAGCTTTCTTAGGATCCATAGTCATGCTTAGGACTATTGTAAGTGTACTTAACCTTCTTTATTTCAGTTTTGCTTAATTAATTAGCCTAGAGTCAAACCGTCGTAATTAGAGTTTAAATTCGTAATTAATCATAATTTGTCCAATCAAATTTCAAATTGAAAGTACCTATGAGTGGGTAATTATGTGGGTAATAAACCCTTAAAAGGGCACCCTCTGATTCCCACTCTAACTAGGTCAATTGTCGGGTCAAAGCTAACCTTAAAAAGTCAACAGAAAGCTTATTTTCAAATTAATGCATAATTAGCAATGTAGGAGCCATGCAACCTATTTTATCATTAATATAACTTGGTAATTAATGTAAGAACATGTCTAAACATGTTCAACCCGATAATTTTCAGTTTAGGCTCGGTTCGGAACCGAAAGTCGCATAAATTGACTTTTGCTTTGACTTTCAGTTCTGACCCAATGTAGCATGTTTTAGAAATTCCTTAGAGCTTTATTAGGACCAGGTTTCATGTTAGTATAACCCTCTGTGATTATACAACTTGGTTCATTAGTTATCCGATTCATATGCATGTTTCCGTTAAATACTTAAATGTTGACTATTATGCCCATATGACCTTAAAATGTGATTTTTGAAAATGTAAAAGAATAGAAACATTAG
The DNA here is from genome assembly GCA_030545235.1 of Helianthus tuberosus. Classification (NCBI taxonomy): domain Eukaryota; kingdom Viridiplantae; phylum Streptophyta; class Magnoliopsida; order Asterales; family Asteraceae; genus Helianthus; species Helianthus tuberosus. The sequence continues at coordinate 161,785,034 of CM060411.1, read as the reverse complement.
TTACTGATTATTAGACTTGTCCCTAAAATTTGACATCAGTTTGGGGTCTAGATTAGGAGTTATGCTCATTAGCGTAATTAGAAAGCTTTTTATAAATTAAACGACGTAATTAACATATAGCCTATCTAAACCCAATTTTTAATTCCAAAATTTTTACCTACTGATATAAAATAATATTTTGGGATTTTTGAAGATTTTTATTTAATTTTAGGCTGAGCATAACATAGAGTTCTAAGCTTGATTCGGTAATTGCCGGTTTTGCCCTTTTGGGCTATAAAATGAGTTTTACAAATCATTTTGATTCCAAACCTTTTGCTACTGATTTTATAAGATAAATAAAATATCTTAAGCCTTCTGGAATAATAAAAATATCAGCTTTCTTTATAAAACCCGGTAATCGCTCAAAATCGTCTTTTTACGCGTTCTAAGCGCATAGTGTGTATTAAAACCATTTTAGATATATAAGACTTAATAACTACTGATATATTAAGTAAAATTTTATATTCTAACAGTAAGTAAAAGTTTTTAAACTCAGGTTTCCAGTTTTGACCTTTTAGGCTTAAGTGAAATTACCAAAATGCCCCTTCGGTGCATAGTTTAGTTATAAATGGTAAATTTCACATATATGTAATACCCTACTGATATAACCTATTAATTTAAGCATATTTACTGTTTATATCAGATCTGAAACTCAGAATCATATTAAATCTCTTTTATAACCTTTTAATGACCAAAATACACCTACGGGGGCATAATTTGGGTTTAAATCAATTTCGGGCATAATAGAAGATATCTTACTGATGTCACAACATATTTAAGGCATATTAACTTAGGAAACCTATATATGACTCATATGGTTACCCGTTCCGCATCTTGCGCGTTCGGTTCGGTTCGGTTTATGTAACTAGTTTGCATAAATTGACCGAAACGGGTCAAACCTTATCATTTTTGCCTCAAAATCCAGAATGTGTTTAGTTTACCCATATTATACAAGTCTTCAAACTTGTCGGGTCTAAATCACATTCTATTCCGGTCTTCGCTTAATCGTGCGTTTGAACCGTATATTCCTTTAAAACTAACCGATCTAAGTTTAGGCTTAATTAAAGACTCATTAGGAATCTAATAGGTTATTATAAACCTTTGTTCCAGAGTAGGAGACCCGGTAAAAGCTACGTGCATTTTCTGTTTGTGATTATTACTTGCAAAGGTAAATACTTTTAACTTATTTTCCCTTATACGGGCTTGGGGTACGGTATAAAATACCGCTTGGTCGGGCATTGAATCTTTAATCGTATGATGGTTAATTTATTGAAATGACCCGTTTAAATTGTTTTGTTTGCTTAAAGCCTTTGGGGGGTTAATAACCATGTCCCGGATATCCTTGGCATCATTCAATAAATGGCCACGACCTTAGCACGCGGGTGTAGGCGTACACCCGCTAGTGCATATATAAATAATAAGGTATAACCGCCGGTTTCGGGAATAACCCGCCGTGGGACTATATCATGTGGTGTGTCTATTAATCTTTAACCCGGTGTCAATCCGGGCTACTGAACGTATAACGAACACGTAATTCTTTTACAAGTTTATATATAAATAATTATCCCAAGTTATAAAAAGTTTTGTGCCACATGTATTCAAATCAATTTTCTAAACATTTTCAAAATGAGTCAGTTAATTGTATTTACCAGTGTAAACTGACATATTTTCCCAACAAGGTTAAGTGCAGGTATTACTCGAAATAGGCTGGCCTCTTCTTAGCATCAATAAGAGTCTCGCAAGCTTGGATGCATTTAAGTCTGATGAACTATGTTTCCTTTTCATTTGATCCGCCTGTGGATCTGTTTCCAACTATGTTGTGATACTTTGATATTACAATTCATTTGGTTGAAATAAATCTATCTTTTGTTTCCGCTGTGCATTTAAAATTATGTTGTTTGACTATGATGATATCAACTACGTCACGATACTCCCCACCGGGCCCACCGGTAATACGTGGAAATATCGGGGTGTGACATTCTGATTCAAATCCAACTATTAACATCCAAATCCGGGTCTGTGAAACAAATTCTTTAGTTCTCTAATGCTTCAATATTTTGTCATTCACCTTATTTTTTCAATTGTTTTTTTACCTTTTTAATTTTATTTTACAGGATTCTGTTTCCCGTACCGGTGATGATGACACGCCGATGTCCAATTTGAACAATAGCATGTTTACTACACCCTTCGGAGCGGATAATCGTTGTTCTTCGAAGATGCTGGAGAATGAACTTAAGCGTAATTTGGATGCCGTTTATGATGTGGATTTATGTTCATCTCAGTCTTCAACTAAACCGCGTACGGGTAATTGTGAGAATAATGAAGGTTTGAATGTGAAGGTGGGTCTTTTGAATCCAAAGCTGGAAAAGTAGTCTCAGAATCTAATAAACATCTCAGTTTCTTCAAACAAGTTTTCAATGTTTTTTTCCGTTCAATCATATTCAGAACATTTGTGTCAGTACTTGATGTTGCTTTTTACTCAATGTTTGTTGCGGTTTATCTTGATTTTCGTTTATTATCGTTATATCAATAAGAGATGATATTATTAATTAGCATTTGTATTTTTTTTGTACATCGAGTTATATTTATTATACGTCATTTTTTATTACATTAGCATTAAAAACTTTTATTTTTATTACATTGAAATTCAATACTTTAATGCGTTGACGTGATGTTAGTTTGTTACCCAACATCGATGTTGTTTTATTTTTAGTGTGGTTTTGCATTGTTATATCAATAGCATGAAATTATTGTTAATCACTTTATTGTGGTTTGTGATCTATATATCCATAGAAGATGATAGTATTGATCAGGCTTTGCATTTTTTGTATGTAATTATGTTTATAGTTATTGTAGTTCTTGATATTGAATATAAATAAAGAGTTATTATTAATTATTCTTTGCATATTTTAAATTTTATGTACAAATGTTTTTAATTGTGTTATTTATTTATTCATAGAATATATACATATTATTATACATAACTATTAACAATGTACAATCCAAATATAACATTTTAAACCTAACATTATAATAAGATTCTTAGTATATAAATTATTTTAATCAACTTTTTTTGGGGTTTTTTTAAATAAATAATTAAATCACCAGTGAATGTATACTTACAGATAGTATTATATGTATTAATTTTTAACAATTCTTTACATTTATACAAGAATTTGCTTATTATATGTGAATCCCAACCGGTTTACTAAAATTAATTTAAATTTCCCTTGATAAAAGAGCATTCCATTTATAATATCATTTTATATAAATTACAACATAGATCTCCATTACATATCAACTTTCAACCTATTCTTTGGTTTCTTCAACCAGGTACTATGCAAAATTCTTAAGTAATACACAATCTCTTTTTCATGTATCAATACAAAATAATATCATTTATATTTTATTATACGTTTCCATTTTACTAGGTGTTTCATATAATGGATCAAATTCCGTTTGATGTTGTAATCATGGAAATTTTTGTTAGGCTCCCTCACAAATCACTATGTCGGTTTAGAAGTGTATGTAAAAAATGGTATGAAGATCTTTCAAGTTTTGAATTTTTACAGAGGCATACGAATCGCGTTAGTAATACAGTGGTAAGATGTTAATGTCGTTAGATAATTTTAATGATTACAAAATTAATATTTCTTTATACAGCGTTCATATTAATTGTCAAATTCTTTCTCATATCAGTTACAGGATGAACTATTGGAACAAGGCATGTTTCCAGATCCGTTTGACATTTGAGAACCTGCACGGGCATTCATTTTCTTCATCTATTTTGTATTTTGCTATGATTGACTGTTTTTTAAATTTACGAATAATAAATCAATTATCAATCTTCTTATTTGTTTCCTTTAATCAAGCACACTGTTGATCGTTTTTATTCATTCTTCTTTATTATTTATTATTTATTATTATCAATATTATCAATTATCAATCATATCAAATTTAAATAGATTTATGTTCAATTAATCTAATTATGGATTGAATATTGTCATTCAAATTTATATAATCGGTTACATCTGATGCTTAAAATAAAATATTCTCATTAATTATAAATATTTCAAAATTCAAATTTTTATAATCACTATTTTCAATCAAATTTATATAATCTTTTACATCTCATGCTTAAAATAGAGTATCCTAAGTACTTATAAATTATTATAAAATGAAATAGATGTATGGCCGCTTTATCTAATTATAGAGTCAACATTTTAATTAAATTTTATATAATCCTTGACATCTCATGCTTAAAATAAAATATCGTCATTAATTATAAATACTTACCTTCAAATGGAATTATAAATAAAGCATTTGTTAGTGGGTCGGATTAGATGTGTTGACACAAGATGAACTATTGGAACAAGGCATGTTTCCAGATCCGTTTGACATTTGAGAACCTGCATGGGCGTTCATTTTCTTCATTTATTTTGTATTTTGCTATGATTGATTGTTTTTTAAGTTTACGAATAATAAATCAATTATCAATCTTCTTATTTGTTTCCTTTAATCAAGCACACCGTTTATCGTTTTTATTCATTCTTCTTTATTATTTATTATTTATATTTATTATTATCAATATTATCAATTATCAATCATATCAAAGTGAAATAGATTTATGTTCAATTTATCTAATTATGGATTGAATATTGTCATTCAAATTTATATAATCGGTTACATCTGATGCTTAAAATAAAATATTCTCATTAACTATAAATATTTCAAAATTCAAATTTTGAGTCACTATTTTCAATCAAATTTATATAATCTTTTACATCTCATGTTTAAAATAGAGTATCCTAATTACTTATAAATTATTATAGAATGAAATAGATGTATGGCCGCTTTATCTAATTATGGAGTCAACATTTTAATTAAATTTTATATAATCCTTGACATCTCATGCTTAAAATAAAATATCATCATTAATTATAAATAATTACCTTCAAATGGAATTATAAATAAAGCATTTGTTAGTGGGTCGGATTAGATGTGTTGACACAAGAGGTTATTATCTCCAACTCGGAATTTCGGTTTGCTTTTGTATCTATTATTGTGGTATTTTTGTTTAAATTGTCATTCATCTTTATACGATTCATTATTTCTCTGTTATATGTTTGCAGATCATTAATGTTTCTTGGTTGCTTGCTTCACAAATTCATATACATAAATCTTATCATTTGTTTCATATGAATTTTTTTTAGGATGGAACCTCTTGAGTTTGAAATGTTTGCTCACGAAATTCTATCAAGGCTACCAAGTAAATGTGTTGGACGATTTAAATCAGTTTGCAAGCAATGGCGTTATGAATTGTCTTCACCTATGTTTTCTATTATTCACTTTCTCCGTATGTCTAATTGTGAACATCGTAAGCTAATCACGTTGAGTTTGTGATCGATTTATATTGACAACTTGATTGGAGGAAAGGTAGACATTTCTGATAGGAAGTTTATTTCCTTCCCCGTTGATACCCCTCTTTCCAATCTAACGATTCTTGCTTCTCAATATGGTCTTTTACTGATGTGCATCCAAGGTCCTTCAGACCAATTGATTCTGTGGAATCCAACCACCAATAAATTTTTGAATTTGTGTCATAATAAACCTAAAAGTTTTTTTGATATCAAAGCAGATGCTGTTGATAAGTTTTAAATTACTGTTGTTTTGAGTGACATAGTTGATTATGATGATGATGAGGTCGTTCAAATAAGTCATGATCAGTTTGTTGATAAGTTAGACAAGGTAATTATCTATTTTTCTTATATACACAAGATTTTATTAATTACTTACCCATAATTCACTTCAAGGTTGTTTTGTTAGGCATTTGATATACATTCTGGCCACACCTTTCGACATGAACAAACAACAGTCAACAAGGTAATCTTATATTGCTATAAATTTTTATAATGGTTACAATTCATATGAAATTTAACGATGTCACATAATCAAGTGGTTTATTTATGTTACTTTGAAATGTGTATAAACACAGCGTCCTGACATTCATAAAAAAAGGTATCATCATTAACGAAGAAGTTGTGAAACCAATGAAAAGGAAACAAGATGTTGTTGATTGCACTCCAAAGGTATGTACCCGTGTTAAGTATCAGCATGTCTTACAATAGGCTATTTTTTGGGTATTATACTAAAATTTTTTGTTTTTACCATCATAACTATTTACTTTATTATTTAAACATCCAGGATAAAAAGGGCAAAGAATTGTTTCACACAAATAAAGATATAAGCAAAGGATTTCATAGTACCATCAACTTTAAAACATCAATTGTTTCAAAGTTTTGTGAAACTGAAGACAAGCATGTGGTAATGATTTACTTTGTATTATAAATGCCACATCATCATCTAAACTTTTAATCCTAATGATTGTCATTAGAATAATATTACTTATATGTGTAACCAATCATATAGGTAAAGCAAAATGTACCCTCGGTTGGCACTTCCAGATTGAAGAAGCATAGCCTTGCCAAGAAAGGTCAAACAGGGAATGTTCCCATAGATGCTCAATTTTTTGACTTTACACGAAAAGGAGAATATAGGCTGGTATGATTTTTCGTTTCTTAAACTTTCAATTTACATTTTAGTAATTATTAAATAATGTTAAACAGCTTTGATTTTTAATGTATGTTGTTAAATGCAGCGTCTTCCTGTCGAAGTTGCTAATCGAGCCGAGTTTACGAAGAAGATACATTCATTGAAAGTTCGGAACTTGGAAGAACATGTTGTTGTTTACACAGCCAAGACTGAAAAAAACGGATGTGCGAAACGTTATTCGGTCGAGAACTGGCGTCAATTTATGGCTGACAACAACTTGATTGATGGTGTGATGCTTGATTTCACCTTTGTTACTTCAAAAAACACCATAATCTTGAAAAACGTCCGATCCGGTTAGTAAAACTCTATATATCTATAATTCGTAGTTAAGTGGTGGTTGATATGAACTAAGCTTTTGTTGGTTGGCTAACGTTTGTGTTTTGAACAAGTACCGTTGTTTATGTTTATTGTCGTATCCGTTGCTATGCTACTCATTAATGTTTTCAATCTGTATGTCTATAACTTAATTAGACCATTTTGTCCATATGAAGCTATATTGGATTTTGTTATGATACTAATATATATCTTCTAAATGTGACTTATCAAAGTAAAGATTAAGTTTCAATCATAATATCAAGCCATGTTATTTAAAGGTACTAATTAAATTTCATTGCTTTTGGAAATCAATTTAATCTATCCACTACATATCATTTAAAAAAAAAAGTTTTTCTAATTTATGTAAAGACAGTATAATTATAAGCATAAATCTAAGCAATGTAAACATCTATGATTTTACATACAATCCACCTAAGAATTTTATAACATACTTTAAAAGGATATTTGGGAAACAAGTCATTTGGATACAATGTTTTATTTGATCAATAAAGACACATGAATATTTTTTTACACAAACAATTTGAATTTCCAAATTAATTTGTTTTTAAAAACAAACAAATTGAATTTAAAACCATCAATAACGTAAAATTTAGTACTTTCTTATATTTTTAAAATCAAAGTATATATATCTTTAAGGTTTCGAATTTGTTAATAAACTAAACATTAATAATTTATATTTTATCTTTAATTTTTTTCCTTTGTTAATATCAATTTATAAAATATTTTGTAAATCAAACAAACTATTGAAATTTGTCTCTGTAATTTTGAGAATGTCGTGTATGTTTACCAATGCATACTCCATACATAGATTTATTTTTTAATTTTGAGGTAATAATTTTGTTTACAAATTGACAATCTATTATTATGAAGTAAGATTTTACCTCATATGTTTAACTTTTAAAGTTTCAAAAACCACTTTTAGTATGTTACGTAAATAATATGTAATTAATAGGTCAAATATAGTTACGTAAATAATATTATAACAATAATAAATAGATTTGAAGACTATGCATTTGAAATTTGGATTGCACTACAGTCAACTTTCAACCTGTCTGGCCCATATGTGTGGTAGTCAACTAATGTGATTGTGCATATCAAAATATATTGTGTTTGTGTGTTTCAAAGGTTGGTGACAGTGGTGGTGTTAAAGCCTTGGAGAATTGATTATAGTTTTTTAGTTTTTGTACATGTTAAGTGTTATAATAATGAACGGACACAATATTAATAAAGTTCTAATAATCTGTTAGAGAATCTGTTATAATAAATAAAAGTTTATTTTTTTGTGTCGTGGGTCATTCAGTGAGGCAAATTTCTACCTCCGGTTCTTGCCCAAAGTTTCTGACCTTACTGGCAACCCTAATGACTACAACTTTCAATTCAAAACAATTATAAAACAAGTTTGTTCGCAACCCTAATGACTACAACTTTCAATTCAAAACAATTATAAAACAAGTTTCTGACATAGTTTGATTAATATAAAGTAAATTTTCCTACCCGCGAAGTTCGCGGGTGATAACCCAGTTATAATATAAAGTAAGCTTATGGGGACACGTGTCGTGTTACCATGCATTCTCAGAATTGTTTTCCCTCCCTTTTTTCTCTAGTTTAGTTAATATCTTTTAGGTTTAAATATAATTGGCAAATTGGAAATAAATAATCCCACCTAACTCAATTTGGTCAATAATAATTCAAAGTCAGTTATTGGCCGATAGCCCGATAATAATCCGAACTGGTCAATTTTTTTTTTTTGTAAAATAGTCTGCCGTTAAAATAGCTTAACGGAGTTAAGTTTTTTTTTTCCAAATTACAAACCGATGTTTTAGGGCTTTTGATCAAGACGAGGATACGAGTCGATTGATGTAAAACTTACCTCGAAATACTGACCCAACCCTAAAAAACGGTGCTTCAATTAGGGTGTTTAAACTTCCAATGAACAAAAATCAAGCCATTTCGAGCACAATTTTGAGGTAAGTTTTACATCAATGGACTCGTATCCTCGTTCTGATCAAAAGCCCTAAAACATCGGTTTGTAATTCGGAAAAAAACTTTACTCCGTTAAGCTATTTTAACGACGACTATTTTTAAAAAAAATTTACCAGTTCGGATTATTATCGACCAATAACTGACTTGGGATTATTATCTGCCAAATTGAGTTAGGTGGGATTATTTATTTCCAATTCGCAATTTCATAATGTTATTAAAATTCTTAAGGTTATGTTTTTCTTTTATATTCCTACTAAAGAAAATTCAATTCATTCATGATTTTTTATAACAATTATTGTTGTTGTTGTTGTTATTATTATTATTATTATATGTGGTTCTATAATCAGGATATTACATAAATGAAACTACATAAAAGATAACCGGCTTATAGCCTAGCGCTATCATGACATGTGATAAATGTGTTCCTACAAATTATATACCAAACCGTATAAAATACTTCTATTATTATTATTGTTGTTGTTGTTGTTAGTATTATTACCATTTTGCGTCGTATATTGTAATATCGTGTGCCAAAGATTTATGTTCCTTCTTATTTCACTCTCTTTCAGATTCTATTATTCAATTTTAAACTTTTAATTAAAAAACTAATAATATCTTATCACAAAATTGTTTTATAGTATTTTAATCTTCATTATTAATTATATTTATTTTTCTCAACACGTATAACACACGAGTTTCTAAGCTATTATTCTATATAGAAAAATAAAATATAAATATACAAAAATAATCGAGTAGTGAATAGCCAAGCCAGAGTTGAACTTGATGTTGAAAAATTAGTTACAAACTCAACCTAAGATTTAAACATAAAACTCTTAATGGTCTAGCCCTGGCTTGAATTTAAAGGTACTTAAACGCGACAATCCTCGTTTACGCTTTCTTTTACGATAGACTTGTATATCATTATCATTAACAAAATGGTTATATTAAAAAGTAATTGCTTTTAACTATTATATAACAGGGTCAGGATATACTAGAAAGTTTATTTGGGTAGGAAGATTAGGAAATAATCTTAATCATCCATTAAGTAATTAACGGCTTAGATTTAAAGGGTTGAATTAATTAAAATGGGAGGTGCGTGAGTTTTCATTAAGGTTATACTAGTCATTCCAAGTCAATAGTTTCTCTCTCTTCTAATTCCTCGTTTTTAAAACATTAATAACTCTTTCATACGACATAATTTTTTATAAAAATTGCACCAAACAAGTGTTTTTTTATCTTTAGAACGACTATAATATTGCTATACTTTTGAAAAAAAATTCGGAAACCCAGATACGTAGAACGCAATGGACATAAAACAATTTTTTTTTCTAAAACGTAATAGACAAAAAAACACAAAAGAAAATATTATTTTTAAAACGCAATGGACTAAAAACACAAAATAAAGTGTTCTTTATAAAACACAATGGACAAAAAACACATAAGAAAGTGTTCACTATAAAACGCAATGGACGAAAAACACAAAAGAAATTATTTTTTCTAAAATGCAATTGACTAAAAACACAAAAGAAAGTGTTTTTTTTATAAAACGCAATGGACTAAAAACACAAAAGAAAATGTTCTTTCTAAAACACAATAGACTAAAAACATAAAAGAAAGTGTTCTTTTTAAAACGCAATGGACAAAATGTCACACCCCAACCGATGGCGGAAACATTAGAGTAAGACGAAAACGAGATTTGAAGAGACTTCATAACGACTATTTGCAACAAGTATTTAATTATCAAAATATCATTTCATTTCTAAACAGAAAATACATTGTTTGGAAATAAATTACAACAACTTGAACAAGAAACAAAATACAACAACAAGTACTAAATTTAAACTGGGTTTCTAGCCATCCTACTAGACTCCGTTCAATGTCTCATCATCAAGTTCCTGCAATACGTATTAAAGTACATGTCAACACATAAAGTATTGGCGAGCATACAAGTTTATTTACTAGCATAAGTATAAACGATTTAAACAAATCCACATGGCATAATCGCAAACTAAGACTTAACATAAAAATACTAGCATGCAACTTATAATTGTCAACCCAAAGATTCCAACTAGCATAATCTTGTCGTCGCAACGACAAGACCGTTTTGTTTAACTTAACATGACCTCAAGAATACGGGCGACGTGTTACTCATATAGCGCTATACATGTTAAGGGAGGCTCGTACGAAGTTAATGACAAGTATAAAACAAATAAGTATTCTAGCATGTATGAGTTCTAGTATCACGTATCAAGCATGTATATTGGATTGTGTGTTCGTGTCAAGCATGTTTGTAAGCGTATGTGTGGGTTTTATAAATTATACATATTGCACCCAAAAGTGTTAAAAATAAAAAGGGGTCTTGTATACTCATAGTTTGCTAAGCTTTTCGATTAACCACGAGTTGATGAGTCGTTGAGAGTGGAACACCGAAGTTACCCTACATTGAGGAAACGAAGGTGTATGAGTATTTAGAGTTTGAAGGGAATTTAGATTCGTAATTAAGTATAAAAAGTATATGTACACGAAAATATATCTCGTCTAAATACTCGTTTGGACACTAAGTTTTTATGTGTTTTCATGGGTCGTAACTTGCCCATTAGAATCACAAACGAGGAGTCTAGAATGGAGATAATATAACCTAAGTTCTTGACATCTAACCATAATCCGGTTAATATCAAGAATTCGGTTAAATATATATTCTATATTTTATAAGTTATAATTTAGTCCATCATGTATAATCATATATTGTCATGTAAGTCAAGCATGGGGGTAGGATGATTAGCATCCATTAAACCTCATTTTATGAATTCACCAATGCACAAATCACCACAAGAATGATTCGGATGGTCATGAACATAAAAAACATAAACATCTAGACTACTAGATTATCCAAGTAGCCAAATAAGAACAACATGGGCGTGTCATACCCAACATGACAAATGTTGGAGGTGAGGTGGGGTTATCTTACTTTGTTTCTAGGAAGCTACTTAAATGAACACAAACAATTAAGCAAGTGAGGTAGTGGAACAAGTTTGGAGAGCCCAAGCTGCCATGGTGCACACATTTCGACAAATACAAGACTCACCATATGAACAATGGTGAGCTTGGATGGTCACACACTTGAAGGTTGCTTAGAACCTTATCAAAATAGAAAGTTTAGGAGGTTCTTAGACCTCTAAACTCATGGGAATCAACCCTATTCAAGCCCCATAACCATAGGTTTGGTTAGAAGCAAGATAGGTGCAAGATTTCATAAAAAAGAAGTTTAGTAAAGTTCTCTTCCAAAACAGAAAGTTGGACCTAAAAATGGTGATGTTCCACCTTAGTTTACCATAGTAAACTTATGGAAATACTCCTAGAGGTGTTCCAAGCTTTCAAGAAGAAGAAGAAGTGAAGAAACTTGAAAAAAGTGAGGTAGATACTCACTTTTGCACTTAGAGAATTCTGCCCCAAACTTGAAATTTATTTGATTATAGAGTGTTGTGAGAGTGTTAAGACAGTTGGAAAAGTGCAAATGAGGTGATGGAGGCTTGCTTTTATAATGGTGAAGTAGGGTTTGGTGTTTAATGGAGTTATAAGGTGATTGGGGATAAAAGAAAGGTGGAAAAAGGTGACCAACCCATGAGCAACAAACAACTCACTGCGGATTGAGGACCTTGACGTCTCGTGAAGCTAAGGAGGGGGTGCCTTCGCATGAAACAACGCCTAGTATAATCAAATCAGTTTCATTTATTGCAATTTAGCCCCTGAACTTTGGTTTGTTTATCATTTTATGCTATAACTTCACAATTTGACATGTTTTCGAGTATGGAACGCATAAGTATGTATAAGTTGCGTATTGTGAATGTGTGGATGACATTTTGAATGTATAACAAGTATCAGTTTGCAAGTAAACATGTAATTAACGATTGATTGCATGTATAACACGTATGTATAAAGTATGGAATTTCATTGAATTACAAGGTTTGGAATGAATACCAATACAAGTTTCTAAAAATAGAAATACGATTACATCTTTCTAAATAAGGAAAGTACAAAAATGCCGAGCGTTAGACAAACAACACAAAAGAAAGTGTTCTTTCTAAAACGCAATAGACAAAAAACACAAAAGAAAGTGTTCTTTCTAAAACGTAATGGATTAAAAAACACAAAAGAAAGTGTTCTTTCTAAAACGAAATGAGCTAAAAAGTAAAAACACAAAAGAAAGTGTTCTTTCAAAAATACAATGGACAAAAAACACAAAAAAAATGTTCTTTATAAAAAGCAATGAACTAAAAACACAAAATAAAGTGTTCTTTCTAAAACGCAATGGACTAAAAACACAAAATAATGTGTTTTTTCCTTCTAAAACGCAATGGACTAAAGACACAAAATAAAAAATATTTTTTCTAAAACGCAATGGACTAAAAACAAAAAAACAAAAAATTTTCTAAAACATAATTCGAAAACCCAGATCATAAAAAGAAATGCTTGACAAAATTCTTTAGATTTCTTACACAGATCGAAACTGATTTCGTCAATGATTGCCAAAATTTGAATGCTATAAACATTGATCAATGATCAATTCGAACGAATTGAGTGATTTGCTTCAAATTTGCGAGAAAAAAATGAGAAATTATATAAAATTAAACTGTTTTTCTTCAAAAAAGTTAAAGAACACGTTGATTGGGTGTTTTAATCATTGATTATGAAGAAAATCGTAATATGGTGTAGTGATTATAGAGAGAGAAAATGAAGAAAAAGTTGAAGATGATGAGTTTTGAAAATGGTTGGTTTTGAAGATGCTGAGGAAAAGAAAGAGAAGATAAAATGAGATTGACTAAAATGTCGCTCCCCATATTTTTTTTGTTATTTGTCACATGTTCTCCTGTTATTGCTTCTTACACTTTCTACCCAAACCAAACTTCTTATTTGATCCTCTCCCTTATATAACATTCTACATTTCTGTATTGCAAATATGACTAAGGTGATATCATTGATAAGCAGCCATGTAACTTGATAAGTTATACCAATTTGTCAACATTGAATCTAGTTTTCAAAAGAAATAAAATGCGTGTGAAGGCGTTTACAACACTTTTCAATTAAATAATTTAAACTAGGTTTGAATAATGAAAAATGTTTATTTATAGAGCATAAAAAGATAACTAGGTGTTTTTGATAATCATCATACAAGTTTGCAATTTTTTGCTTTTACTAAATAATACCTAACCCCCTTCTAGAATGTATAAACATCAATTCCTTAGAAAACTTCTTAATTATGTTTACGTTGTGTAATTGACCCTTGAAAAAATATTGGCAAATTGGAAATAAATAATCCCACCTAACTCAATTTGGCCAATAATAATCCCAAGTCAGTTATTGGCCGATAATAATCCGAACTGGTCAATTTATTTTTTTTGTAAAATAGCTTAACGGAGTTAAGTTTTTTTTTTCGAATTACAAACCGATGTTTTAGGGCTTTTGATCAGAACGAGGATACGAGTCGATTGATGTAAAACTTACCTCGAAAAAATAATTCATTCTCTTTAATTCGTGCAGCCTATTGCTATAGATTTCTTTAAAAAAATTACATAATTTTGAATACTTATTAGTCCATTACGTGGTTTTGAATAGCCAACATATGACTATGTGATTTTGAATACCCATTACGTGATTACACATTCAACATAAACCATTACGTGATTGCACTTTCAATATAAATCCATTACTTGATTACACATGCAATATGATTTGTTATAACTAATGTTATTACAATTATGCTTATAACGTAATCACTCAATGTGTTTCACATAAAATACTATAATGAAATCACGTAATCATGAAATGGGTGTCCAAAAGCACATAGTCAGTTAATAATACATAGCCAACTATTGTTACGTAATTACATAATCTCTTAGTGTACTTTCACATTCTATAATGAAATCACAGAATCGGTATTCGAAATCACGTAGTCATGTGTTGGGTATTCAAAATCACGTAATCATGTAATAAGTATTCAAAACCATTAAATTTTTTTTAAGAAAACTATAGCAATATGTTGCTCGAATTAAAGAGAATGAAAGCTCGTTAATACGGTGTAATTTAAAATAAAATATTAACATATGAAAACGTTATGGCCATTTGAAAATCAAGGGGAGAAGAGTTCAAGTAAGAAAGGACCAGAATACCACTTCTCAATTTGTTTTTTCAATTGTTTTAACCTTATATTTATGAAAATGCCACTGCTTAGTTTTGAGTCATTAATCTTGGGAGATCAATGGTTGAGCTTGTCTCCTACACTCCGTACAGAAATTCTCTCTTGTACATGATCTCTTATCATATTAATAAACTGTTGGGTTATATTGATAAGTGTATAAGTTTTCAAATAAATAGATTAAACTATTAATCACATAATATGGTTTAGATATGAAAAAAATGCTAAACTCATACTTGGTTTAAATTTGATCCTTCTTTAACTCAAATTTTGTTTTAAACATATCCTTCTCTGCAATATTTTGGTAACTTAATTCAAAAGTATAACTATCAATGTAATTAAAGATACATGTGAGGTAATGATAGATTTTGTGGGAAGGTTTAGCAATGCTAACCTAACCAAAAATATTTGTCAACGAAAAGAAATATTTGAAGTAAGGACGCATATTAAGGTAAGGATTTTAAAATAAAAATGTTATATAATATTAACCCGATTTAAAAAAACAATAAAAACATTTTTTTAGTTTAAGGTCGTGGATTTTCGGAGTACTAGAAGCGAGAACTTGTGCGGGTTACCACTATGGCTTAATGAAGAGATGCTTTTGAAGTTTGATTAATGGGCTAATGGTGGGTTTAAACCCAAGAAGGAAAGTATATTGCACTTAAACACTCACTATAAATAGAAAGGGATGAAACCTAGGCTAATAATCACCAAATCAAACTAGATTTCTAGAGAGAGAAAATAGATGAAGCTTGGATCAAGATTTTGAATATTTAAAGTTTGGATCTCGTTGCTCATCAATCCCTAATCATCACAACTACATTTTGGTCGAGTTTCTCGTAAAATTTGACCTTAAATCTGTGATTTTTGTAGTTTTGGGTAGAACTCTGGTTTTTAGCTCAAAGATCAGAATTTTACGTGTTTTTGGAATAAATACCATGGATCATACTTCATGTGAGTTAAACAAACGTCTTGGATGTAAAAAGTTTCAATTTTGGGCTGAAAATGGACCTGGTTGGGTGAAGGTACGGAGACACAGATGTAACACCCCAAATTCTAATAAAAGATTAATTGAATGTTTATATGTTTTAAATGATTAGTTAGTTATAAATAAATAATGAAAGTTAAAAAGTTAGAAAATATACAAGAATGATAACTTAAACAACCTTGAGGGGTTAAACTTGTAAATATGATTAATAACATAATAAAAATTAAAAACCCAGTATAGTGGGTGTGTGTGGGTCACGAACAAGAAGCAGGAAGGAGAGGAAACCCTTCTCCTTCATAATACCTCAAGAAATTCAGAAATTAAAGGTGTTGTTGATCCAGAAATCGAATGCATGAAGTTGAATGTTGTATTTTGATGCATATTCATGAACTAGGGTTTAATCAACTCGTGAAATTGAAGAAATTGAACTGATGTATGGATTTTAATCATCATTAGAAGATGTTTTATGCTTAAATTCGTTTGTATTGAAGGTTTGAAGTAAAACCCACTTAATATATTAGTTTGGTTATCTTGTAGTTCCATAAATTGAATAATTATGATGGATGAATGTATGAGTACTAGTATAGTTGATGAATTACTATGATTGTAGAATGATTGAGTTATGTGATTTTGATTGATAAAGAGTTGTGAAGACTACTAGAGAAATTATGCATAAAGCACTTGTACTTAGTGCTAAAATTGTTATACGCACACCAAGTGTTCGATTAAATGCTCGAATAGTTGATTCATGTAACTCTGAGTGAATTAGGATGCGTTTCTTTGCTTGTGAAAATATGGAGATGATAATTGTGAAAGAGTGTATGTGGAATGCGAATTTCATATGAACGTGAAAGTTATGTAAATAAATGAGATGATCTAAGTAAGAATGGAATTATGTGTAGGAATCAAGGAAGAAGGAAGAAGCTCCGGTTCACAACAAAAATCTCAAGAACGAGGTAAGTTCGTTACTTACAAGTTTATTCAATAATATTAGTAGTTTGTTCCTTAAATATTAGTTGCTTAATGGAAGACATTGTAATAAAATGAGAACGTGAAAGTTGAGCTCTGTAACGGTCCGTGATGAACGGGTCAGTTCGGGTTAGAATGAGAATTAATAAGTTAAAGTTTTCTTAATGTTCCATGTTTAGTGGGATTATTGGAATTGAATGAGAAGGAGTTTACTTTTATCCGTGTCGAATGGATTGAATGGTTAGAACAAGTAGTGATAAGGTTGTCATGTTGAAAATCCATGTCAACGGGTTGTGGTAGAATGAGTTGTATGAGTAAGAA
Organism: Helianthus tuberosus; assembly: GCA_030545235.1. NCBI lineage: Eukaryota > Viridiplantae > Streptophyta > Magnoliopsida > Asterales > Asteraceae > Helianthus > Helianthus tuberosus. The sequence goes on along the minus strand of CM060411.1, from coordinate 161,767,593 downwards.
TGATGTAACGAAGTTGGTTACATAAATAAAAAAGCCGAATACAAGAATGAATTAGTCATGTATGGTACAAAATTTAAATGGTGATTATTAGATTCACCAAGTTCATTGATGCGTTGGTTGAAATATGAATATTATGCTAATGTTGTTTCGTTGTATTGGTTTTAGGTAAAACTCAAGCTTAGATGCTATTGCCTCGCTCGGAATCGAACACACCTTGATCGTCTTTATGCGCTTCCGCAATTTTTGAAGTATCATCAATGGGTCAATACTTTTGTTAAATTAGGCTATGTTGGTAGTTAAAAACTCTAAACTTGAAGTTTAAAATCTTTTGTCAAAATACTAGTTGTAATGGATGTTTGAAAGGCTTTAAAGTGATATGATTTTCATTATGTCTTTGAAACGTGTTGTAGGTTTAATTGTTGAATGTTATTAAAATAGGGAATTGTTTATATTACGAACGGGTCATGCCCGAATTGTAAAATAATAGTATGAATTATTACATTTCCAGATTAAGAAATATGGGCATTTCAACATAACTTGCAGGTCCAACAACACTACCTAGAAATACTCACGGGGGAGAGTTGGGGAAGATGGCGTTGACCCCGAGGTTTGCGAATGATTGCTGAAATTGGCATCGACAACACTCAAGACTGTCACCAAGGGGGAACGACAATAGTTATAATCGCAGGCAATACTTTTCAGAAGTCGTAGCTTGTCCTATCATAAGTTAGGAAAAGTGTTGGTCAGCGATACTGAAACATCGACTGAGCTGATGTGAGTGTGGACGATACTGAACCAATGACCGAGCTGATGATAGTGTCGACGACACTGTGCCTGGTGACAGTAGCATGTGGAGTGATAAGTTTAACGTGTTAACCTTATAGAAATTGGTACTTCGAGTTTTTATTCATTTGGCATATGCCTTTTTTCTGATAATCAAATACAAGGAAGAATAGGCCTTAAATAGGCAATACAATAGACCAAACGAAGGAAACTAATAAAAGAGAATTAAAATAATGGTTGGAGATATGCATGGATCTTTGATTGAGAGGGAAACAAGGAGAGATAATTATGCACAAAATAATGCATTCTCAATACTCCCCCTCAAGTTGGAGCATGTAGATTTCGAATGCCCAACATGCTCACTAGAGAGTTGAGGTGCTGAGCTCCAAGGGTGTAACAACCCTCGGTAAAACCGACACTCTCATAATATTTCCGACACCCTATTATATCTTAAAATACCCTTATATGTCTTTTATACACCACGTGTGTGTGAAAATCGAGCCCGAAATACGTTATAACATATAAAATAAATGAAAAACAAGAAAATAGTAGTTGAGGCGGGCCGCGTAGACCCACCCTAACCATTCACGCGAGGGGTATCAGGGTTGAAACCTGATTTCGTTGATTTCTTTAGTTCAAACGGGCTGCGTAGACCCCATCCCAATCTAACGCGGGCCGCGAGAGATCGATAAAGCGGAGACACCCTGAGCCGACACGTGTCGACATCGTGGCGGGTCTAGATCATGACCGGGACAAGCTACCCTGTTGACTAGGGTTGACACGGGCCGCGTAAGCGACCCTTATCTTTCACGCGGGCCGCGTGAATATCCAATTTCAGCACTATATAAGCAGGCAACGGGTTTTCGTTTTCCATCGCTCATTCTTTTCTTTCTTAAACGAATTCTGAAGTAGTAGAAGTAATACACGGGTATTATATCCCCCTAATTAGCAAGGTTCTGCTCCGATGTAAGTGTTATAACCCCAGTTTCGTAACAGATACGCTGCCCGATTGATTTAGGGTTCCGTAACAACTGTCGTGGTTCTGCCCGACGTAGTTGTTGGAATGTCGTCTCGGGGAAGGTATCATTAATATTTTCAAAGGGTTATGATACTAACCAATGTACATTTCTATAAATTATAGATTATATCCAGGAAACCCTTATGCGAAGTCTAAGATAGCAATGTGAGTTTATCCTCTTTTTGTTAACCTTTTTGTAATATTTTACAAAACCTTAATTGTTTTACAATATGATTAAGCGGTGATTGAGTCTTTGTAGTTCTTCAATTACTGCCGGTATGTTGGGGTTTTGTATACAAAATTTACTATTGCGTATAGTAAGTCGGGGATGATAGTACGTTACCATTGGACGACGAGTTAGCCAATGTGTAATATGACCCTCAAGTCAGGATTGACAGTACTGAATGAGTAATTGTGTAGACGTAAACAATGTGATCGCTCTCAATACTGTTTTAATTAATAAATTGTTTCTTGATTAAACTGGGATCACTCACCAGTATTTCCCACTGACGAATGTTTTTAAAACGCGTTTCAGGTAACCCAATGTGACAGCCCATTAGTAAAAAGCCAGCTGGAGAGCACTGAAGGCTTAGTAAAAATGTGGCTATAAAAGTTACCTAAAAGACAATGTTTTAAATTCAATAAAAATAGGGTTTATCCCTATGATTGTATTGTAATAAGAAACTTGGTTTTTGCCCATGTGATTATTAATATTAAATATGGTGGTTTTACTCTGATAAACATTTTCTAACTACTGTCCTGATGTAATTTCCGCTGCAAGATTAAATAGCTGATACCACCGAAACTCTGAGTTCACGTCCGCCCGTTCCCGGGACAGATAAGGGATCGGGGGTTGCGACAGAAGGTGGTATCAGAGCCTAGCCACTGGTCTGAGCCAAAGAACTGTTATGCTGACACTTAAATTTTAAATTTTGTGTTAGGAAATAAATTTCGGAATTATGTGCATAACTGTAATTATTTGTTATGTGTTATTTGACTATTTGTTAGTTTACAGTATGAGTGATCAAGGACCCTCAGACATGAATCATCAGTTGTCTGAATCACCTAGGAGTGAAGGTACCTCTTCACAGCCTGCCCTTTCTGGGTATACTGCTGATCAGGAAGAAGGAATGTTTGCTTTTAAAGCACAGTCAGAAGAGCCATTCCCTCATAAGAAACGAGGATGGTTCAGTAAGGAAGCCTTTGCACGTAGGAAAAGAATGCGAAAGTTGCAACAGCAAAGAGTTTTAGCGGCTGCTATGCGAAAGACAGATGCCCATACACAGGATATGCTTAATAGAAGCCTAGCCAATTTCCATATCCTAGCTACAACTGCTGCTGACCCGAGTCTGGAACAACTAGTAGCCCCACAACCACAAATCCCAGACCAACCCATGGAGATAGAAAATCCTGAAAACCAAGTGGAGATGCATGACTTTAACCCAGAAGAAATCCCTAGGGTACCTGCACCAAACCCCCTAGACCTAAATTACGACCCCTGGTGGGATGATAATAGGGACTTTGTGCATCGTTACCCTATCCATGAAGACACAACCATAGGAGCCTACCCAGGTATGGACCCTTTAGATCCCTATTACCATGATAACTACATTAGGGAGATCTTACAAGATCCTTACCGATTTCAGGCACTTTCACCCCCATATCAGGAACCCGCACCCCAGATTCCGAACCCAGTCTTAGAACCTGCACCCCCAATGAGTGCAGAAAACGTCCAAGAACTTAGGACTTTCGGGGAGGAAATTTTAGAAAGCAGTGAGAGAATGCGTCAGGTGGGAGAGCGTCTCGTATGGAAATACGATGAGCGTAATATGGATTTTTGGATAAATCCATATCCGTGATGTGATAGAGGAGATGGTAATAGTAATAATAATATAATAATAAAATAAAATAAAATATGTGTGTACGGATGCATATTACTATTAGTGTGATTCTATTTCTGTTGGTATTGTAATTCTTATTTCAGTACTAGAGTATAATAGATGCATAATAGTATATGGAAATAGAGTAAAAGTCACAATGATCGACGTTTTTGGCTAGATTGCGTGTCATGTGCTTTACTATACTACATATAATCTTGTGATATTAATATGGGATAAATGTTTAAAATTCAGATGGCCGACGAAGGAAATCAAGGAAATCTGAATAATGATAACCATAGTAACATTAACGTGGTTAATGAGAATCTGAGCATCAATAACAATGGAAACCAAATGGATAATAGTGTTGTTCAACATATAGTGGCACAAGGAATTATAGATGCAATGCCATTTATTATTCAAACTATTCAAGAAGCGAATAATAAAAGTAAGCACAGCAGTAAGCGACCAATCGAACCAGAAAACAGCGTGAACAATGGACCTGTACTTCAAATGCCTGTTCCCAAAAGAAGAAGAATCGTGTCTTACGGTTGTTCTTATAAAGAATTCTGGTCTTGTAAACCAATGGAATTCTCGGGCAACGAAGGGGCCATTGCAACTCTACGCTGGATAGAGAAGACTGAGACAGTCTTAAGAATAAGCAAGTGTGCTGAAGAAGATAAAATATTGTTTACTTCTAATCTGTTTAAGAATCCAGCACTAGAATGGTGGAATACTATCCTCCAATCAAGAGGAAGTGATAGGACTTACAATATGGAATGGGAAGAATTTAAGAACAAGGTAAAAAGGAAATTCTGCCCACCCAATGAAAAGGAACAGATAGCAAACAAATTCCTAAACCTTAAAATGACTGGTGTGGATAGTAAGGGATACACTAAAATATTCTTTGAATATGCTAGAATAGTGCCAACTCTTGCTTCACCAGAACCAGTACTAATCTCTCGTTATATTTGGGGATTAATTGGGGAAATAAGACATGTAGTCAAGGCAGCTAGACCTCAAACCATAGAAGAAACTGTAGAACTAGCAAACACCTTGACAGATGAATTAGTCCGTACTCGAGAAGAAGATCAAAGAAGGAACCTAACCCAGAAACTCACACAAGAATTTCGTTCTTGAAATTTTAATCGTGGGAAAAATATAGGTTCTACCTCTACACCTTACTGTAAGAATTGCAAAAGAAAGCATTCAGGAAAATGCTCCGTATACTGTAATTTTTGCAAAATATCGGGACACAAAGAAGAAAATTGCAGGAAGAAAGCTAACAACAGGATATGTTACAACTGCGGAGAACAAGGTCATATCAAGCTTAATTGCCCAAAAGTAGCTCCAGCTACAAACAACAAGAATACACAAAATGCTAGAGCATTTGTTCTGACTGCAGATGAAGCCAAGATGATTCCAGATGTCATAGCTGGTACGTTTTTAGTTAATGATATTTTTGCTAAAGTATTATTTGACTCTGGTGCAAACCAAAGTTTTATTAATACATCATTTTGCAAATTTCTAAATCAGTCATTAACTAAACTACCACAAGAATGCTTAGTAGAAACAACTAATGGAGAAACCGTTAGGATTTATGAAATCTTGCAGGGAGCAAGAATAGAAATTTTAAACCAAAAGTTTATAGCAAACCTTTATCCCATGAATCTGGCAGGATTCGATGTTGTTTTAGGAATAGATTGGTTAATAGCCAATAAAGCCAGTATTTTATGTGATCAAAAGTCAATTCAAGTAAATTCACCAAAAGGTAAAACGATCACAATTAAAGGAGATAAACTATCTAGAACTACAAAATTCATCTCTGTAATGAAAACTGCAAGTTATATAAGAAAAGGTTCTATAGTGTATTTGATTTCTATAATCACTGACACTAAAGGAAAAGGTTTAAAAGATATTCCAGTAGTATCTCAGTTTTCAGATGTATTTCCAGAAGAATTGCCAGGGCAACCTCCATATAGGGAAGTTGAATTCAGAATCCATTTAATACCAGGAACATCACCAATTGCCAAAGCACCTTACCGTTTGGCACCTGCAGAAATGCAAGAATTAAAGAAACAATTGGACGAATTGTTAGAGAAAGGATTTATACAACCAAGTTCGTCGCCATGGGGAGCGCCGATACTGTTTGTTAAAAAGAAGGACGGATCAATGCGTATGTGCATTGATTACCGTGAATTAAACAAAGTCACGATTAAGAACCGGTACCCATTACCGAGAATCGATGATCTGTTTGATCAACTACAAGGAGCTCGATTTTTCTCTAAAATCGATTTAAGATCAGGATATCATCAATTAAGGGTACAGGAAGAGGACATTCCTAAGACCGCATTCAGAACAAGGTATGGCCATTATGAATTTACTGTCATGCCATTTGGTTTAACTAATGCCCCAGCTGCATTTATGGACATGATGAACCGAATATGTAAGCTATATTTGGATAAATTCATAATTGTCTTTATAGATGATATTCTAATTTACTCTAAGAGTAAAGAGGATCATGCAAAGCATTTGCACGCACTTTTGAGTCTATTAAGAAAAGAAAAACTTTATGCTAAATTTTCCAAGTGCGAATTTTGGTTAGAACAGGTACAATTTCTCGGACACCTAGTCAATCATGAAGGAATTCATGTAGATCCAACAAAGATTGAGGCAATTACTAAATGGAAAACCCCTGAGTCACCAACCGAGGTTAGAAGTTTCTTAGGATTCGCCGGTTATTATAGAAGATTTATTCAAGCTAACCTGTAAATCTGTTAAGTTTGAATGGGGATTAAAACAAGAAGAAGCATTTAGAATCCTTAAGCATAAACTAACTCATACACCCATACTAGCATTACCAGAAGGAGCTGAAGACTTTGTAGTCTATTGTGACGCTTCCAAATTAGGTTATGGATGTGTATTAATGCAACGTCAAAAGGTTATAGCCTATGCATCCAGACAACTTAAGAATCATGAAGAGAACTATTCAACCCATGATTTAGAATTAGGAGCCATAATTTTTGCTCTTAAGATTTGGAGACATTACCTTTATGGCAGTAAGTTTACCATATTCACTGATCATAAGAGTTTAAAGTATATTTTCAAACAAAAAGAATTGAATATGAGACAAAGACGCTGGATGGAAATGCTTAGTGATTATGATTGTGATATCCAGTATCACGAAGGAAGAGCAAATGTAGTAGCAGATGCTTTAAGCCGAAAGTATTATGAAAAATCAAAAGGGGTACATTCTCTTAAATTAGATCTGCAAGTAGATTTAAATGATCAAATAAGAGAAGCACAAAAATCAGTAATCAAGGATGATTATGAAAAATTAAAAGTTATGTTAAAAGAATTAGAACAAGGAACAGATGGAATTTGGAGATTCCATGAAAAGAGAATGTGGATACCTAAATTAGGAAACCTACGTCATAGTATACTAGAAGAAGCCCATAGGTCTAATATACGATGCATCCAGGAAATGATAAAATGTACCAGGATTTAAGGAAAAATTTCTGGTGGATAGGAATGAAGAAGGACATAGCAGCCTATGTTTCTAAATGTTTAACTTGTTTACAAGTTAAAGCTGAACATCAGAAACCCTCCGGATTTCTACAACAATTAGAAATGCCAGTGTGGAAATGGGAATTGATAACAAGGGATTTTGTTACTAAATTACCCAAAACTAAGAAAGGAAATGATACAATCTGGGTGATTGTAGATAGGCTAACCAAGTCAGCACATTTCCTACCAATGAAAGAAACTTTCAGTATGGAACAGTTAGCTAAATTGTATGTAAATGAAATTGTTTCTTTACATGGCATTCCTTTATCAATTATTTCTGATAGAGATAGCCGATTTACCTCTCATTTTTGGTCAAGTTTCCAAAAGGCAATGGGAACCAAGTTAAAATTAAGCACAACTTATCATCCTCAAACGGACGGACAAAGCGAAAGAACAATTCAAACGATGGAAGATATGCTTAGAGCTTGTGTAATTGATTTTGGAGGTAATTGGGATGATCACTTACCTTTAATAAAATTTTCTTATAATAATAGTTATCACACAAGTATCAATGTTGCACCATTCGAAACACTTTATGGACGAAAGTGCCGAACCCCAGTCTGTTGGGCAGAAATTGGAGAAAAGCAACTATCTGGACCTGAGATAGTACAAGAAACAACTGATAAGATCATTCAAGTCAAGGAACGACTGAAAACAGCACGTGATCGACAGAAGAGTTACGCCGATAACCGACGCAAACCGTTGGAATTTCAAATAGGAGATAAGGTATTATTAAAGGTCTCTCCTTGGAAAGGAGTAGTAAGATTCATCAAAAGAGGAAAGCTAAGTCCCAGGTATATTGGACCTTTTGAGATTATTAGAAGAATAGGACCTGTAGCCTATCAACTACAACTGCCAGAGGAAATGGCAGGTATACACAATGTATTTCATGTATCTAATCTCAAGAAATGCTTAGCTGATGAATCACTAATAGTACCTCTTAAGGATATAGAGGTAAATGAACAACTCAAATTTGTAGAAAGGCCTCTACAGATTGAAGATAGGAAAGTCAAAAACCTCAAACATAAAAGACTAGTTCTGGTCAAAGTGAAGTGGGACTCCAAAAGAGGACCTGAATACACATGGGAGCTTGAATCTGAAATGCAAAGGAAATATCCTCAATTATTCCAGTAGATCTCGAGGACGAGCTCTAAAACAAGGTGGGGAGAATGTAACAACCCTCAGTAAAACTGACACTCTCATAATATTTCTAACACCCTATTATATCTTAAAATACCCTTATATGTCTTTTATACACCCTGTGTGTGTGAAAACCGAGCCCAAAATATGTTATAACATATAAAATAAATGAAAAACAAGAAAATAGTAGTTGAGGCGGGCCTCGTAGACCCACCCTAACCATTCACGCGGGCGGTATCAGGGTTGAAACCTGATATCGTTGATTTCTTTAGTTCAAACGGGCCGCGTAGACCCCATCCCAAGCTAACGCGGGCCGCGAGAGATCGATAAAGCGGAGACACCTTGAGCCGACACGTGTCGACATCGTGGCGGGTCTAGATCATGACCAGGACAAGCCACCCTGTTAACCAGGGTTGACATGGGCCGCGTAAGCGACCCTTATCTTTCACGCGAGCCACGTGAATATCCAATTTCAGCACTATATAAGCAGGCAACGGGTTTTCGTTTTCCGTCGCTCATTCTTTTCTTTCTTAAATGAATTCTGAAGTAGTAGAAGTAATACACAGGTATTATATCCCCCTAATTAGCAAGGTTCTGCTCCGTTGTAAGTGTTATAACCCTAGTTTCGTAACAGATACGCTGCTCGATTGATTTAGGGTTCCGTAACAACTGTCGTGGTTCTGCCCGACGTAGTTGTTAGAATGCCGTCTCGGGGAGGGTATCATTAATATTTTCAAAGGGTTATGATACTAACCAATGTACATTTGTATAAATTATAGATTATATCCAGGAAACCCTTACGCGAAGTCTAAGATAGCAATGTGAGTTTATCCTCTTTTTGTTAACCTTTTTGTAATATTTTACAAAACCTTAATTGTTTTACAATATGATTAAGCGGTGATTGAGTCTTTGAAGTTCTTCAATTACTGCCGGTATGTTGGGGTTTTGTATACAAAATTTACTATTGCGTATAGTAAGTCGGGATGATACTACGTTACCATTGGACGACGAGTTAGCCAATGTGTAATATGACCCACAAGTCAGGATTGATAGTACTGAATGAGTAATTGTGTAGACATAAACAATGTGATCGCTCTCAATACTGTTTTAATTAATAAATTGTTTCTTGATTAAACTGGGATTCACTCATCAGTATTTCCCACTGACAAATGTTTTTAAAACGCGTTCCAGGTAACCCAATGTGACAGGAAATTAGTAAAAAGCCAGCTGGAGAGCACTGAAGGCTTAGTAAAAATGTGGCTATAAAAGTTACCTAAAAGACAATGTTTTAAATTCAATAAAAATAGGGTTTATCCCTATGATTGTATTGTAATAAGAAACTTGGGTTTTGCCCATGTGATTATTAATATTAAATATTGTGGTTTTACTCTGATAAACATTTCCTAACTACGGTCCTGATGTAATTTCCGCTGCAAGATTAAATAGCTGATACCACCGAAACTCTGAGTACGCGTCTGCCCGTTCCCGGGACAGATAAGGGATCGGGGGTTGCGACAAAGGGCCTTGGTTAATAAATCTGCAATTTGATTTTTGGAGCTAATATAAACCGGTTCAACTTCTCTGCTTTCAACTCTTTCACGGACAAAGTAACAATCCATCTTTACGTGCTTTGTTCTCACATGGAAGACTGGATTGTTCGCTATATGCCTAGCCGCCTGGTTATCGCAGAACAAAACAGTTGGTTCTCCTTGTTTAGCATCTAATTCACTCAATATCCACCTTGCCCAAATCACCTCGCTGACAGTAGTAGCCATGGCTCTGTACTCTGCGTCTGCAGATGATCTTGAAACTACTGATTGCTTCTTTGACTTCCATGATATTGGCGCTCCTCCAAGAGACAATAAGTAACCAGTTCAAGACTTTCTTGACAAAGGGCATCCTAACCAATTCGCATCACAATATGACAATAAGTTCATGCCACCTTCTTTTGGTAACAATATACCTTGCCCTGGAGTTGATTTCAAGTACCACAGAACTCTAGTTGCTGCATCCATGTGGTTCTTGTGAGGGTCTGTCACGAATTGGTTGAGGACATTCACTGCGTAGGTGATGTCCGGTCTGGTGGCATGCAGGTAAAGGAGACGACCAACTAACCTCTTGTATTGACTGCTATCCACTTTATCTTCTCCTTCTCCCTTCCCAAGCTTAAGGTTTTGTTCCATGGGAAAGGAACTAGGTTTACACCCTTCCAGGCCGTTAACCCTTAGGATATCTAGCGTGTATTTTCTTTGATTCAAGACCAAACCTTCCTTAATACGAGAGACTTCGATTCCAAGAAAATATTTCAACGGACCCATGTCTTTGATGCTGAACATCTCGTCGAGCTGATCTTTAGTGTGTTGTATTTTTACAGAGTCGTTTCCAATTATGACAACATCATCAACATATATAACCGTAGCTATATAGGACCTTTCTGACTTATAAATGAACAAGGAATAATCTGCCTTTGACTGTCTGAACCCGAGCTCAACGAGAGATTTTGTGAATTTTTGATACCAATTACGTGACACCTGTTTCAAACCATAGATCGATTTTCTTAATCTACAAACATGAGCCTCCCCCTGTTTAGCAAAACCCTCTGGAATCTTCATGTAGACTTCTTCCTCTAAATCCCCATGCAAGAAGGCATTATTCACGTCAAGTTGGTGAATCATCCAATTTCTTTTCACAACCATGGCCAACAAAGTAAGAATAGTAACCAACATTGCAACTGGTGCAAATGTATCATGATAATTGTCACGGCCCCCGACCCGGTTTGACCCGTTTCAGGAGCCGCGGGACAGAAATCCCTTGGTATTTATTTAATTGAGTTTAACAGCGGAAGTTTATCATCAGGATCTTTTTAAAACTGAAATATTTCCCGATTATTTTATTTCACAACGCGGGATAAAACTCCGGTAATTTACAATCTTGAGATTTCACGAAGAAATCTTTTATTTTCACAAAACATGTTTCCTTATTTTATCCTGAGCCACTTTCTTAAGCTTGTAGTGCTTCACGGCACTTTTTCCTGGATCATAACAGATCACCTGAAACATGTTTGAAAAAGGTTTTGTCAGCGGGAAATACTGAGTGAATCATTCTATTTACATAAAATGATGCATAGTTATTAATTACAGCATAAGAGCGATTACAATGGCTTCTATCTTATTTTTATCTGGCGCCGTGTCACAATGGTGACATGTCACAATGGTGACGATGGTCATACCACTATTAGGTCAATGAACCTAAATAGTGATGATTATCCCTAGTAGGTCAATGAACCCAACTGGGAGAAAATTAGTAATGTGCACAATACCCCACTAGCCAGTGATTCAAGATATCCACGACTTAGTCCCTGTAATTATAACTTTTGAAAATAATTTGAGGTATTGTAAAATAGTTGATAAAAAAGAATGACTCACATTGCAGATTTAATTTGAGCAGAGCCTAGCCTACTGATTAGCCTTTTTAACCTAAATTTAATAACAGGCACACAATTCTGGGTTAGTAATCAATACAGCATTTACGATAACTCACGAGATCAAACCCTCACAACGAATGACAAAGTGCGATACTTAAACATCCATCGAATTAACGACGAATGACAAAGCATAACCCTAATGTGGGCAGCACTTAAACATCCATTGGATATTTTGATCAATCGGACATTGAATCGTATTAGCGATCGAGTTATTACCCTGATTGCGACGCCGATTAGTGATCCGTGTGTGTTAATTGTGGTAAACAGAACGTAACTCAGTGCCTAAAATGAATTTCTTCGTCGAACGTACGTAGAATGTCAAGTGCCAAGGTCTGCTATTTATACACAAATTTGGCCTAGCTTACGGACCGTAAGCCTCCTCCCTTACGGTCCGTAAGGGTTGCATTTTATTTATAGAGTAGCCACGTCTGGGACTAGCCTTCTGATTGTTCTGAAAATTTTAGGGTTTGTGCAGAATCACTTGGGTGTCTTAATTAGGTTTTCTTATTGGTCAATTAAAATAATAAATATGACTTTTGATGAGAGTTGTTACATTCTCCCCACCTTAATAAAAATCTCGTCCTCGAGATTTACTGGAATAATTGAGGATACTTTTGCTTCATCTCAGATTCCAGCTCCCAAGTGTATTCAGTTCCTCTCTTTGAATCCCACTTTATTTTAACTAACACTAATCGTTTGTGTTTTGAGAAATTTGATCTTTCTATCTTCTATCTGAAGAGGTTTCTCTACAAATTTTAATTTTTCGTTTACCTCTATATCTTGGAGAGGAACTACCAAAGATTCGTATGATAGACATTTCTTGAGATTGGATACATGAAATACATCATGTACTCCAGCTAACTCTCCTGGTAGTTGTAAACGATAAGCAACTGGTCTTATACGTTGGGTCACTGGAAATGGTCCTACGTATCTTGGACTTAGCTTTCCTTTCTTACCGAATCTAACAACTCCTTTCCAAGCATTTTGTCTCCAACTTGAAATTCCAACGGCTTTTGTCTATTATCTGTATAACTCTTCTGGCGATCTCTAGCCGTCTTCAGCCTTTCCTTCGTGATACTGAATATCACAGTCGTAGTCACTTTAGGATTTTCATCCATCTCTTTTGCCTTATGTTTAATTCTTTTTGCCCAAATATATATCTTAAATTCTTATGATCCGTATAGACAGTAACTTACTTCCATACAGATAATGTCTCCAAATCTTAAGGGCAAAAATTATGGCTCCTAATTCTAAGTCATGAGTGGTATAGTTTTCTTCGTGCTTTTTCAATTGCCTTGATGCATACGCAATTACCTTTTTGCGTTGCATTGACACACATCCAAATCCTAGCTTTGAAGCATCACCGTATACTTTAAAATCTTCTGTTCCTTCTGGTAAGGCTAGGATTGGGGTATTTGTTAATTTATGCTTTAAGATCCTAAAGGTTTCTTCTTGTTTAGGTCCTCATTCAAACTTAACTGTTTTACAGGTTATCTTATTTAATGGTATAGCTATCTTGGAAAAATCCTTAATAAACCGTCTATAGTATCCGGTTAAACCTACAACACTCCTAATTTCCATTGCGGATTGCGGAACCTTCCATTTGGTAATTGCTGCTATCTTATCAGGATCTACGTGAATACCTTCATGATTCACCATGTGTCCTAAGAATTGCACTTCTTGCAACCAAAATTCACACTTCGAGAATCTGGCGTACAGCTTTTCTTTTCTTAACAAAGTTAAGAGTGCATGCAAGTGCTGACAATGTTCTTCCTGACTTTTTGGAATAAATAAGTATATCGTCGATGAAGACAATTACAAATTTATCCAAATATGGTTTACAGATCCTATTCATCATGTCCATGAATGCTGCAGGTGCATTCGTTAATCCGAAGGGCATGATTGTAAACTCGTAATGACCATACCTAGTCCTGAAAGCAGTTTTAGGTATGTCTTCCTCTTGTACTTTTAATTGATGATATCCGGAACGTAAGTCGATCTTAGAAAAATATCTATCTCCCTGGAATTGATCGAATAGATCATCAATTCTAGGTAATGGGTATCGATTCTTAATTGTAACCTTATTCAATTCCCTATAATCAATACACATTCTCATCGAATCATCCTTTTTCTTAACAAACAACACTGGTGCCCCCCACGGGGATAAACTAGGTTGTATGAAACCTTTACGTAGTAATTCATCTAATTGCTTTTTCAGTTCTAACATTTCTGGGGGAGCTAACCGATAAGGTGCCTTGGCTATCGGTATAGTTCCTGGAATTAGATGAATCCTAAACTCTACTTCCGTATCTGGTGGTAACCCTGGTAACTCTTCTGAGAATACATCTGGGTATTCCGAAACTACAGAAATTTCCTTAAGTTCTTTATCTTTAGTATTAATGATTACTGAAATCATATATACTATTCCTTGCTTTCGTTCATAATTAGCAACTTTCATTACTGATATGAACTTTATGGGTTTACATGGCTTATCTCCTGTAATCATTATTACTTCTCCAGTGGGTGCACAAATTTCTATGGAATTCTTATCACAGATAATTCAAGCATGATTGTTTACTAACCAATTCATTCCTAACACAACATCGAATTCAACTAATTTCATAGATAATAGGGTTGCAGAAAATTTATGACTTAAAAGTTCTATTTCTACGTTTTGCAGAACCTTATTTATTTTAACTGAATTCCCATCTGCCGTTTCTACTGTAGAAATTTGCCTAATGCTGATTAAAGGTAAGTTAAGAGTTTGGTAGAATGAAGTATTTATAAAACTTTGGTTTGCACCAGAGTCAAATAATACTTTTGTGTAAACGTTGTGAACTAAGAACGTACCAGCTATCACATCTGGAAGGAGCTCTGCTTCCTGAGCAGTCAGTTGGAAGGCTCTTACATTCTTTTTTGCTCCTTCTGCAGGTTTGGCTTTATTGTCAGATGGTTTATTCAGTTTTGGACAATCTGGCCTAAGATGTCCAGCTTCTCCACAGTTGTAGCAGACTGAAAATTTCTTCCTCCTGCAGTCTTCTTCTTGATGCCCCGGAATTTTGCAAAAATTGCAATATCCTTTGCATCTTCCAAAATGCTTCCTTTTGCAAGAATTGCAAAATGGGCTAGTGGAAGATTGCCCATTCCCTCTTTTCTTGAAATTGTTATGGTTACCCGAATGGAATCCTTGGGTAATCTTTCGGGCTACTTCCTTCCTTCTATTTTCTTCTCTTGTCCGTACTAGTTCGTCAGTCAGAGTATTTGCTAAATCCACCGCATCATCAATCGTGCGAGGTTTCGCAGCCTTGACGATATTACGGATTTCGGCAATCAATCCCCAAATATAACGAGAAATAAGTACCGGCTCTGGCGAAGCCAGGGTTGGTACCACTCGAGCATACTCGAAGAATGTCGAAGTATACCCTCGACAATCTACATCCACCATCCGGTGGGTTAGAAACTTATTTGTCATTTGTTCCTTTTCATACTCGGGACAAAATTTTCTTTCTACAAAGCTCTTAAATTCTTCCCAGTTCATAGCATACGCCATCCTTCTTCCTTTTGCCTGTAACACCGTATTCCACCATTCTAGCGCCCCTTCTTTGAAAAGGTTTGACGCGTACATGACCTGATCATCCTGAGCACATTTACTTATGGCAATTACTGCCTCGGTTTTCTCTAACCAACGCAGTGCCGCAGTCGCTCCTTCATTGCCTGCAAACTCAGTGGGTTTACAAGCAAGAAATTCTTTGTAAGTGCATCCAGGCGTTGCAGCTTTCATTTTCTTAGGGGGCGGAGCTTGCCGTGGTTTATTATCATGATTAACATGATCATTGCCTCCGTTTACGCTATTACTAAAGTTATCTTCAGAAATACGTTTGCTAGGAACGATTTGTTGCGGTTCGATTGGATTTTTAACAGCAGCAACGATTGTTGGAATAGCGTTGGCTATCCCTTGAGCAACTATTGCAGGAATAGCGTTGGCTATCCCTTGAGCAATGATATTTTCTATATCCTGCCTAGTCATATATTGATCCCCCGGTTGTTGCTCAGATTGATTAACCTCATTAACTGGTTCATTATTCGTGTTTTCCATCTGATAATTAATATATATAATTTATTAGTATCAAATAAATAACAATTTACACAAAACAATTATACAGAGTTCATAACACCAATATAGCCAAAACTATCGATTTCTCGATTTCCATTTATATTTAATAGTATGCATCAATACACACCATTATCTTACAAAGTTTTATTTGTAGTTATTTTACAGACTGATTTTTTTTACTATTACTATTACGCAACCACAGTTCCATAAATCTCCTATCCTTTGTCAGATGATATTCTAGTAATGGCGTTCCCTCTCATCGTATTTCCAGGAGATCTGTCCCCCAATCTCTTGGATCCTAATCCCAGTATCCATTAGTTATTCGCCACTTGTTACTTATTGGTGGATTTGGTAAAGGTTCTGGATCGAACTGAGGAAAAAGCTTATAGGGATTGTTTTGGAATTGTATTTCATTAGTCAACCATTCGTCTATTTGCGAGTGGATTGAAGGGTTTGGACTAGCTGGTTCTAAGTTCATTGGTAGTTGTGTTTCAAGAGAGTGAATAAAAACATTTTCATTAACAGGCTTAATAGTATTATAGCTTGTCAATATAAAATCTAGCTCTTCCTGAGATGGTAACCCCTCAATTTGCCTAGAGTTTTCCCCAATTTCCATTTTCTTAGGCTTGGGTTTCTCGAGAGATAAAGCGTTGAATTCTATAGGTTCTTCTATGGCTGATATATACCTATTGAAATCTCTGGAAACCTCTATTCTTACTGGATAAAGATTTAAATTCTGAAGGGCGCAGACAAGTCACTCATGCTGTTTAGCAAAATACACACAAAATAATTATACACAGTTTATAACACAATTATTTAATTAGTAAAAACACATAATCACGTAATTGGCAATCAGTAAAATTAAGTATTTCTAAATACTTAATTGGCTTAAATCAGTGGCTCTGATACCACCTTTTTCTGTCACGGCCCCCGACCCGGTTTGACCCGTTTCAGGAGCCGCGGGACAGAAATCCATTGGTATTTATTTAATTGAGTTTAACAGCGGAAGTTTATCATCAGGATCTTTTTAAAACTGAAATATTTCCCGATTATTTTATTTCACAACGCGGGATAAAACCCCGGTAATTTACAATCTTGAGATTTCACAAAGAAATCTTTTATTTTTACAAAACATGTTTCTTTATTTTATCCTGAGCCACTTTCTTAAGCTCGTAGTGTTTCACGGCACTTTTTCCTGGATCATAACAGATCACCTGAAACATGTTTGAAAAAGGTTTTGTCAGCGGGAAATACTGAGTGAATCATTCTATTTACATAAAATGATGCATAGTTATTAATTACAGCATAAGAGCGATTACAATGGCTTCTATCTTATTTTTATCTGGCGCCGTGTCACAATGGTGACGATGGTGATACCACTATTAGGTCAATGAACCTAAATAGTGATGATTATCCCTAGTAGGTCAATGAACCTAACTGGGAGAAAATTAGTAATGTGCACAATACCCCACTAGCCAGTGATTCAAGATATCCACGACTTAGTCCCTGTAATTATAACTTTTGAAAATAATTTGAGGTATTGTAAAATAGTTGATAAAAAGAGAATGACTCACATTGCAGATTTAATTTGAGCAGAGCCTAGCCTACTGATTAGCCTTTTAACCTAAATTTAATAATAGGCACACAATTCTGGGTTAGTAATCAATACAACATTTACGATAACTCACGAGATCAAACCCTCACAACGAATGACAAAGTGCGATACTTAAACATCCATCGAATTAACGACGAATGACAAAGCATAACCCTAATGTGGGCAGTACTTAAACATCCATTGGATATTTTGATTAATCGGACATTGA
The DNA here is from genome assembly GCA_030545235.1 of Helianthus tuberosus. NCBI lineage: Eukaryota > Viridiplantae > Streptophyta > Magnoliopsida > Asterales > Asteraceae > Helianthus > Helianthus tuberosus. The sequence goes on along the minus strand of CM060411.1, from coordinate 161,749,787 downwards.
ATCGTATCAGCGATCGAGTTATTACCCTGATTGCGGCGTCGATTAGTGATCCGTGTGTGTTAATTGTGGTAAACAGAACGTAACTCAGTGCCTAAAACGAATTTCTTCGTCGAACGTACGCAGAATGTCAAGTGCCAATGTCTGCTATTTATACACAAATTTGGCCTAGCTTACGGACCGTAAGCCTCCTCCCTTACGGTCCGTAAGGGTTGCATTTTATTTATAGAGTAGCCACGTCTGGGACTAGCCTTGCTGACTTGACAGATTTCGTAAATTAGTTTTTGACAGCGTTTTAAGTAGATAATCGTAACTAGGGTTTACCCCCCCTGAGTTTTAGGGGCCCTGATCCTGATTCTGATTGTTCTGAAAATTTTAGGGTTTGTGTAGAATCACTTGGGTGTCTTAATTAGGGTTTCCTATTGGTCAATTAAAATAATAAATATGACTTTTGATGAGAGTTGTTACAATAATCAACCCCTTCGAGTTGAGTGAAACCATTCTCCACCAATCTCGCCTTATATCTATCTATCCACCTCTCCGTTTGGTTTGTACTTGATTTTGTAAACCCACTTTGAGTCAATCGCCCTTTTGTTTTTGGGCAACGCCTCAAGAGTCCAAGTACCATTTTGTTCAAGGGCCTTAATTTCTTTCTTCATGGCTTCTCGCCATTCATGGTTCAGTGATGCTTGACGAAAAGTCTTGGGCTCATCACATGAGTTGATAGCTGACAGAAAAGCTTTATGGGTGGGAGAAAAATTATCATAAGAGATGTAACAAGCTAGAGGATGTACCATGGATGAACTTTGATTAGCTGTGGGTCGAGTATGGTCTATTGATGGGGGAAGCTTGACATTGTAATCGTTGAAGCGTGCTGGTTGGGTTCGAACTCTGGATGGTCGAACTTGGGCATTTTCTTCCTCTCGAACCGAAGTATTTTGTTCAGAAGGACCAGCACCGTTTTGCATTTCATGTTCTGCAATTTGTGCATTGTTAAGATCTTGATCATTAATGTTTGAGGTGTTCAACGATGCCTCAACTAAAACTTCATGGCTGATGGTCTCGACATCATCCTCGTGACCGTGGGCATTCTCTCCATTATGATTTTCTTCGTTCCCATTAACATGAAGGGTGACTAAGGGTTCGCCTTCATTAGTCTCATTGTAATACCAGGGCGGAAAATCAAAAAGTTTCTCATTTTCGCTTTTGTCGATACGATCCATGCTCTTGAAAGGAAAAACATTTTCAACAAATTTCACATCTCTTAACACCACCATTTTGCTATCGGTAATGTCATATATTTTGTACCCTTTTGTTCCTGGTGGATAACATAAAAATACCCCGGGTTTCCCTTTCCATTCAAATTTGTCTCCATCTGTGTCGGTATTTCGAAAGTAAGCGAGGCAACCAAAAATCTTCATATGTTCATAATCAGGTTCTTCTTCATGTAAAATTTTAAATGAGGTTTTGTTGTTAATGGTCTTTGATGGGAGACGATTGATTATGTAGGCCACTGTCATGACACACTCGGCCCAAAACTTCTTTGGCAAATTTGCCTCAAATCTAATCGCTCGTGCAGTCTCGAGCAAATGTCTGTGCTTACGTTCTACAACACCATTCTGTTGTGGTGTGTGTGGGCAAGTGGTCTCAAGAATTACGCCCTCTTGAGCATAAAAGTTGTGCATTCGGTTTGAAATAAGCTCCCCCCCCCCCCATTATCACAACGAATCCTTTTAATTGATTTTCCAAATTGCGTTTTGATCATTTTGTAGAAAAATATCAGATGGTCACCCGCATTAAATTTGTTTCTTAGAAGGAAAACCCAAACAGATCGACTGTACTCATCCACGATCGTTAAAAATAGTTTGCTCTTGAAAGCGAAGGAGTTCTATACCTTCCCCAAAGATCACAATGCAAAAATTCGAAACATTCTTTGGTTTTGATTGAACTTATGGGAAAAGGTAACCGGGTGTGCTTGGCTTTAGCACACGAATCACAATCAATAGTTTTAAAAGACACATTCTTGACAAAATCAAAACGAGAAAGTTTACCACTAGAAGCATGACCAAGTATTTTATGCCATACCTCCACCGACGCCGACATAGCCTTCCTTTCTCGTTCGACCATCTTCATCCGGTATAAGCCATGTTGACATTTACCCGTTCCGATCAGTTTCTTTGAATTCAAGCCTTGCATTACGAAGAAGTCCGGAAAGAAGGTTACAGTGCAATGAAGGTCTTGAGTCAGCCGACTAACCGACAATAGGTTGCAAGTAAAATCTGGAACGTATAGGACATCTCGGATTTCAGTCCCATTTGGTAAGGTGGACGACCCTTTCCCTTTAACAGGTATAGAGTCTCCATTTGGAATTCTTAGGAGTAGTTCGCGTGTTGTTTTTAGGTTGCCATGAAACAGATTGAGAAGGTAGGTTATGTGTTCGGTACACCCTGAATCAACGATCCAGTTGCCATCATCGTTTAATCTAGCCCCCATTTTTGCCATCCACTGGATTATCTCATCATTAGTGAACGAGCTGTTGAACTGTTCGTACTTTTCACGGTTTAATCCCGGGATTGGACTCGATTAATTTAGGTTGTCGACAGTGGAATTGGATTTAGTTTGGCTCTGGTCATCACCGGCCATGGCGGTGAGCAGGAGTCGATTGAATGAGAGGCGAAGAAGAAGCCGAAGTGTATATTTTTTAGGGTTCAGGAACCCGCTCTGATACCATATAGAAATTGGTACTCAGAGTTTTTATTCATTTGGCATATGCCTTTTTTTCTGATAATCAAATACAAGGAAGAATAGGCCTTAAATAGGCAATACAATAGACCAAACGAAGGAAACTAATAAAAGAGAATTAAAATAATGGCTGGAGATATGCATGGATCTTTGATTGAGAGGGAAACAATAAGAGATAATTATGCACAAAATAATGCATTCTCAATAAACCTTTGTGCAGATCACATGATGGGTGTAGAAATCCTTACACTGCCAAGTTAAACACAAACTGGTGAGCTCTAGACCCTTTTGAAAGCTTACCTTTTTGGGCTGGTGAGCGTACACGTAAGGTAAAAGTATTTATGAAATGTTTATGAAAGTCTTAGCTGTTTTATGGTTTTGGAAGGTTAGCATTGTAAAGTATGTTAATATAAGTGAAGCTGAAAGGTTAACTTTGTAAAGTAAGCTAACGAACATGAAGCTAAAAGGTTATGTCAACGTAAGGAAAGTGAATGTAAAGTTTTTAAAGAAAACTTACGAAAGAAAGATATATGTTTTAAAGCAATGCCTTATCTAAGAATTGAAAGTTTCTAAAGTAAAGTTCTTACATAGTCCTTGTATGTATGTAAAAGAGATTATTGGTCTAGAATATTCTTAGGAGATATCTCATAAAAAATAGTTTATCTTGTTTCTTTTTTTATCTCCTAGGTTCCTTTTGTTTTCTATATATTTTGGTCCTATGTATCTCGATGTTTCATCAATACATATGCAATACACAAACTTTTCTTGATATCATAGTTTTTTCATGGTATCAGAGCAGGATCTAAACCACCGCTCATAAACTCGACATGGCCGGAGAAGAAACTAAGCAAGCCGGCGTCAGTGGCAAAAATGATGCCATTGACGTCAACTCACCATACTACATACATCCCTCCGGTTTAACCAAACAAATGCACGTAAATGAGCCTTTAACCGACGGTAATTACAGTGACTGGGCCAAAGAGATGGCTAATTTTCTGTTTGCAAAGAACAAGATGGGTTTCGTGGACGGGTCGATTCCTAAACCCGGAAAAACTGCAGCAAACTATATGCAGTGGATTCGTTGTGACGCCATGATTATCGGGTGGCTCACGACGACGATGAATAAAGACATCTGGGCAAGTGTGAAATACGCAAACGCCTCCTCTGAAATCTGGAACGATTTGAAAGAAAGATTCGGAAAAGAGAGTGCCCCACGGGCCTACGAACTGAAGCAAACTTTATCGGCTGCACATCAAGATGGCTCATCGGTTTCCGCCTATTACACAAAACTCCGTGGTATTTGGGATGAGATAGAATCTGTTCTACTGGTACCACAATGCACCTGTGGAATCTGCACTTGCGATATCGGCAAAAGATTGTCCGATTTCAAAGAAAAGGAGCGTTTATACGAGTTTTTAATGGGACTCGATGGGGACCTCTCCACCATACGGACTCACGTCCTATCCATCAAACCAACACCCACCCTCGGAGAGGCCTATCGTCTAGCTTCTGAAGAAGAGCAGTAGAGACAAATTACTATGACCAAAAGAGCTCAGGTGGAACCGGCCGCCTTTAAAACCCAAGGACGAAACTACCAGCGGAATAGTAAAGGGCCTCCAAGGGAACCCAAACGGAACATGGCGGAAGAAACCGATCATTGCAGCCACTGTGGGAGGGATGGACACAAGCGAGAAGGGTGTTTCAAGCTAGTTGGCTATCCGGAGTGGTGGCCCGGGAAGGGAAAAGTCGAGAAGGTAGTCGAGAAGGTTAAACCAAAGGCTGCCCACATTGAGTCTGAACTCGGTTTGGCCAGCCTAACTGATGCCCAGTACCAAGCACTCATGAAGCATTTTAGCAACAACGAAGAAAAACCCGAAGGTGAACCGACTCGTAAGGCAAACATGGCTGGTAAGCTAAAAAAATTTATTGATTGGATCGTTAATTCAGGTTCAACCGGACACATCGTTCACGAACTTGAGTCTCTTGAAACAAGCACCTGAACTACACGGGAGACACCCGTCATGATACCAAACGGTGACAACATACCAGTTGTTGCAAAAGGGGACTACACCCTTATCGGTGGAAACTAAATTAATGAAGTTTTATGTGTTCCTAATTTCAATTACAACTTACTCTCTGTCAGTAGGCTGTCAAAAGAATTACAATGTGTAGTAAGTTTCTTCCCGGATTTTTTTTTGTGATGCAGGCCTTACACTCGAAGAAGTTGATTGGCACGGGTGAATACGTTCGAGGTCTTTATTGGATGGGTGTGGCAGCTCAAGAAAGGAAGGCTTTGGCTACTAAAGTTGATGCAAAAGTTTGGCATTCGAGGCTAGGTCACGCTTCCGATTCCAAGTTATCGAACATTAATTTTTTTAAGGATGTTTCTTTTAATTTTAAAGATGATGTGTGTGATTCTTGTGCTAAAGCTAAACATAAGCGAACCCCTTTTCCTAAAAGCTTCATTAAGACAAATGAGTGTTTTGACTTAGTTCATTGTGATATTTGGGGAAAATACCGTAAGCCGTCAACCACTCATGCCAGTTTTTTTCTTACAATGGTCGATGATTTTAGTAGGGCAGTTTGGGTTTTCCTTATCAAACATAAAAGCGAAGCAAGTGATTGCTTAATAAATTTTCAAAACATGGTTCAAACCCAATTTTCGAAACCAATCAAACAAGTTAGGAGTGACAACGGGGGCGAGTTCACTTCTAATCGCATGAAGGAGTTTTATGCTCGTGAAGGTATCCTTCATGAGACCTCTTGTCCACACACGCCCCAACAAAACGGGGTGGTCGAAAGAAAACATCGACACCTCCTCGAAACCACTCGGGCCCTTATGTTTCATGCAAACATCCCGAAGCGTTTTGGGGGGAATGTATAGAAGCCGCCACCTACATAATCAATCGCCTCCCGTCCAAAGTTATCAAATACCAAACCCCGTATGAAATTATTTTTGGTCAAAAGCCGGAATACGAACATATGAAAACCTTGGGTTGTTTAGCTTATTACAGAATCCTGGAAACGGGAGGTGATAAATTGGAGTTCAGGGGGAAACCGGGGATTTTCATGGGATATCCTCAGGGAACGAAAGGTTTTAAAATCCTTGACATTGAATACGGGAAAATGGCGATCTCCCGTGATGTTAGATTTGTTGAAACCATCTTCCCGTTTGCTCAAATCAAGCCGAAATATAAAGCAGTTGACCCGTTTGAAACGCCAAATTAGGAAGATGATGACTTGGTCGAAAAGATGGAGACCGGAAATGATAAAGACTCGGTTCAATCAGAAGCCGAGCTTACTCATGATGAAGATGATGATTGGGAAGATGATGGTTTACATGATACTCCAACAGTGGAAAATGATTTGTATGGTTTACCATCTGCTCAAATTCCAACCGATCTGGGTATTTTCGAAGACGAAGCGGAAATAGAAATTGAGGCAGAGGTTGAAGCTCCACCGGTTCCAAGAGCGAAAAGAAATAAAAATCCACCATTGAGACTACAAGACTATGAAGTCACATTGCCGCCCTCCGTCGACCACGCAAGACCCGTGCCCGATCAACCTTCTTCATCCACGGTACACCCTCTCTCGAACTATGTCTCTTATGATAAATTTTCAGCTTCTCACAAAGTTTTTTTAGCGGCCATTACGTCTAGTAATGAGCCGAAAAATTTCAAAGAAGCCATGCAGAGTGAAGAATGGAGACTTGCCATGCAACGTGAAATTAAAGCACTCGAGGAAAACGGAACGTGGACACTGGAGGATTTGCCAGAAGGGAAACATGCCATTAATTCTAAGTGGGTGTACAAGATCAAGTATAAACTGAATGGAGAGATCGAAAGATACAAAGCCCGACTTGTTGCGAGAGGCTTCACTCAAATTGAAGGAATCGACTATCATGAGACTTTTGCTCCGGTTGCGAAACTGGTGACAATTCGAACTCTCATCACCGTTGCAGTCAAAAGAAATTGGTTGTTGCACCAACTCGACGTTGATAATGCGTTTCTTCATGGTGATTTAAAGGAAGATGTTTACATGTGAATTCCGCAAGGCTTTTCTAACAAAGAAAATAGTAAAGTTTGTCGTCTCCGAAAGTCTCTATACGGTTTGAAGCAGGCCTCCCGTACGTGGTACCAAAAATTCACGGTTTCCTTGTTGGAAATCGGATACAAACAATCCCACGCGGATCACTCGCTTTTCACCTACAACAAAGAAGGTAAGTTCGTTGCGATCTTGATTTACGTCGACGATGTGGTTATCACCGGCAATTACGAGGAAATGATAAAGAGAACCAAGGACCACTTGAATGTTAATTTTAGCATTAAAGATCTTGGCAATCTAAAGTATTTCTTGGGTATTGAAGTGGCGCGAACGGACGATGGGGTGGTTCTGAGTCAACATAAATACTCTATGGACATTTTGTCCGATTGTGGGCAGCTTGGATGTCGCCCTAGTGCTTTTCCTATGGAGCAAAATTTAAAACTTGATCATTGCCCAGAAAGTCATAAAACTGATGCTTCCCTTTATCGACGACTTATCGGTCGATTATTATACCTTCAAGCCACGTGCCTCGATATTGCCTATTTGGTAAACATCCTTAGCCAATTTGTCTCTGACCCGAGAACAGATCACATGGATGCCGTCCTACGCATCCTTCGTTATTTGAAAAGCACTCTTGGACAGGGCATATTCATACCCAAAGATGGAGGTTTTAATCTTGTTGGTTATTGTGATGCCGAATGGTTGGGATGTCCCTATACGAGACGTTCAAGGACCGGTTACTTGTTACTCTTGGGTGGTGCTCCCGTGTCTTGGAAAACAAAGAAACAGTCCGTTATTTCGCGGTCGTCAGCAGAAGCAGAATATAGAGCAATGGCTACAACGGTTAGTGAGGTTCTTTGGATACGTTGGCTTCTTAAATACCTCACCGTAAATTTGGAGGGTGCTACCCCTCTATACTGCTACAATGAAGCTGCCCGACATAATGCCAACAATCCCGTTTTTCATGAACGGACTAAACCCGTTGAAATGGACTGTTACTTCGTTCGCGAAAGGGTCGAGTCTCATGATATTTTACCACTGCGTGTGTTGAGTAAACAACAAATTGCAGACCTTTTAACTAAACCATTGGGTGCACAATCACTACGTGACTTACTTGGCAAGCTGGGTGTTCGGGATCTTCACGCTCCAGCTTGAGGGGGAGTAAAAGAGATTATTGGTCTAGAATATTCTTAGGAGATATCTCATAAAAAATAGTTTATCTTGTTTCTTTTTTTTTATCTCGTAGGTTCCTTTTGTTTTATATATATTTTGGTCCTATGTATCTCGATGTTTCATCAATACAGATGCAATACAAAAACTTTTCTTGATATCATAGTTTTTGTTGGTGCATGCTTCTGTCGACTTCGTCTTGTATCGAGTCTTGTTTGTATTTAGATAGATCAGGGCACGTTATACGATGAATATGTCAAATATAGGGTGAGTGGCATGTTCAAGCGAAATTAGATAGGTGATTCCACTTGAAAGTGTCATGATCATTTCAAGCGAAATCACATATGTTATTCCGCTTGAACCTTATTTCGCTTGAAACATGATTCCGCTTGAAACGTATTTAAGCGAAATCAGAACCCTATAAATAGCTTGTGTCTTGATTTCATTTGTAACGATTCCGGTCAGAGCAACGAAGTGCTGCCGAAGTGTCGACTCGCTGTAACACGTCTTTATATCAATAATATCGACAGTTAAAGTGATGTACTAGCTGAATTGACCTCGATACGTCTGTTTCCGCCTTTCGTTTTGAGTAAAACACTTCTGATCGACTCGTTCGGGTCTGAAAACGATCCTACAAGTGGTATCAGAGCTCAGGAAGAAGAGTTCTTACCAATTCAGCTGAAATTTCTAATTTCTACACCTTCTTTTCAAAATTAACCGTGAAAACTTGGTTAAAATCGGCTAAAATTCTCTCAGCATGTGCGCAATACTATTTTAACAAAGCCTTGAAAGTTTCAGGCCTAAAATCGATCTAAAACTGGTAAATTACATTATTCCGCTTGAAAAACAGCTTGAGAATATGACATCAGCAGTATTCTGCTTAAACTAACCTGTTGATTTCGCTTGAAATCACACTTTGGATCTGATTTCGCTTGAAAATACTTGTTAGTTCCGCTTGAACCGGTATTTTGCTTGGAAATTTTTGTTGATTTCGCTTGGAACTTGTTATTCCGCTTCAAATTCGTGATTTCGCTTAAGTTGGGTTATTTCGCTTGAGTGATTCCGCTTGAATCACTAATTTCGCTTGACCAATCAGTTTTGTGATCTTTGAAAATCCGAAACACGGAAGAGGAATTTTTCAACGCATTCGCTACCCCGGTTACCCCGATTACTCTTGCACAAAACACGATGTTGGAAAATGAAACAGGGACTATGCAAAAACCGCCTAAGCTCATGAACATCGAGGAGTATAAGGGTTGGGAAGGACGTTTTGAGAACTGGGTACAAGCTAACTATTTGGATGCTTGGGAATGTGTTGAGACGAAATACGTTAGACCGATGAATGATGACGAAGAGATAATTGCAATTAAAGATCTGAGTGCCGATAATCGAAAGAAATACAAAGATGAAAAAATGATGCTAAGTTTACTACAACAAGCTGTGAAAGAAGATATCTTGGTGTTATTGCAACACAATGGAACTTCTTATTCAATCTGGAAAGCGTTAAAATCAAAGTTTCAGGGAGGCCAAGAGATGGTCAAGAACAAAAAGTCGCTTTTAAAGAAAGAATTCGATCTGTTTCGTGGGTTGAAAAATGAAAGTACAAAGCAAATTATTGAGAGATACTGCAATTTGCTAGCTAACATGAGGAGGTTGAGCATCGAGAAAGATAATGAAGAGTTGATCGAAAAGCTAGCTGATGCATTACCATATGAGACTTGGGGCACATATCTCATGATGTTGAGGAACAAGAAAGGGTTTAATAGTCTGACACTGAGCAAGTTTATTGAAAAGATTGAGGCTCAGGAGATGGAACATAGAAAGATTTCAAGAATGAAAGACTTCGAAGGTGAACAAGATATTGGGCTTTATTACAAAGGTGGGGTCAGTGATAAAACCACCAACTTGTCACCGAAGATTGAGACAGCATTCAATGCCAAGAGTTCATCTGGAAGTTCATCAAAAGGATCAAACAGCAACACAAGTTTTTCATCATATCCATCCTTTGATCCGAACATTTCAACAACTAAGATGGGCAAGAAGCTACAATGCAACATTGTTTTGAATCTTGAGAATGATGAGGATTATTCAGCAGAAGTTGCTAAGAGTCACATGTCTTTGTTGGGAACTGTATTGGAATCTTATGGTAGTTTTGTTGCAGGTCGGATTGGGAATCCAATGTTGACAAAAGAGGATTACGATCAAATAGATGCTGAAGAGATGGAATTGATGGACATAAAGTGGTGTTTGGCAAGTGTGTTGAGACGAGCTAAGAAATTTAAGCAGATCACAGGAAGAGATGATTTACATGAGGCAAATGTTTCTACTTTAGGCTTTGATAAATCTAAAGTCACTTGTTTTCGTTGCAGGGAAAAAGGACACTTCAAAAGGGAGTGTAAAAACCGCGAAGCAAGTGGAGCTCAAAACCCGTTCAACAACAAGAATGATTATTACCGGAAGGCCATATATCATCAAGTTGCTCAACAACAACAAGAACCACAAGTGGCACATGGAAGAAAAGTGATTGAAGAATCTTCAAAGAGAGCTTGTATGGTGAATCAGGATGATCAAAAGCCAACAGAAGGTTTCAGTTGGGACAAATATATTTCAGCTGACAACAAAGCATGCCTAATCAATCAAGATGATGAAAAATTGCCTGAAGAATTTAGCTGGGCAAACTTCAATTGGGATGATTATGATCCAAACAAAGATTCAAATCATAAAGCGTATGTTGCTCGTGTTGAAGAGGATAGTGATGATGATCGTGAGTATCATGCAAGAAGATTGGCAGCTCATTTTAAACTGGTAGAAGAGAGTGACAGTGATGACGATAAAGCTAAAAAGAAAAAGAAAAAGGTTAAAACACCAGTCAGCAGTGATGATGAAGCTGTTCCAGTGATCAAGAAAAGGGTAAAAGAAGTTCAAAAGTTCAAAGTTGATGAAGAAGTTAATGCTAAAAAGATTCCGGTGATTTGTGAGAATTGTGAGATTATCAAGAAGAAAAATAGTGAACTGATTAACAACATAAACCAGTTGAAGGAATCTTACGATGTTCTGAACAAAGCAATGAATTAGTACAACCAATCAAGTGAAGAACAAGCAACAGCAATGAAAACACTTCAAGGAGCATTCATGATAAAGCAGAAAGTTGTGAACAACTACATCGAGAAGTGTGCTGTGCTAGAACAGAAACTTGAAACACAAAGAATTGAAACTGAAAGAGTTAATCATTTATTGAAAAGTTACTCATGTACTTCTTATGTCATTGACATGATTTATCCAACTGTTGAGGGCATGAAGGCATTTGAAGATGATGAATTAACTGAAGAACAGAAAGTTTCTGAAGAAAAGACTCCTGTGAAGAAAGAAAAGAAGAAGGATACTAAAGAAAAGACATCTGGTAAGAAACAAGGTGTCAGTTACAACAAGTGTCCAACCCCGCTTGAAAATGGATATTCTCCAAGAAATCCAAATTCAAAAAGAGTCGAAAAGGCAACAAATTTACAGTGGGAGTCGGAGTCTACAGTTAACTTGCCAGAAAATATTGATGTTACGTTTACATCATCTGACACTGATCATGAGTCCGAGTTAATAAAGAAAGTGGTCGATTAGGTGTTGGATAAAGATGAAACCGAGGAGTCAAAGTCGGAGTCTATGTCAGAGTCAAAGTCTGAGTCCAGCATTCCGAGTCAAACCGACAAACAGGGCAAAAGGGTTTACAATAAAGAATTCCTGTTATCAAAATCTAATTTGAATGACGAAACATTTAAAGTTGCATATACTTTGAATGATTCTGACAAATTATATTTTGATGAGGAATTTCCAATAAGAGGTGTTAAACCAGAAATGATTAAAAAGGTTTTCAAACTAACAGAAATTAATATTTCTGAAATAAAAGATGTAAATCTTAATGAAAAACCTAAAAAGTACACCTCAAGAGTTCAACAAAGAGAAAACAAGAAAAAGGGTTACAGTTCTGGTTCTGGTTTTCGAAAAAAACCAAACCATAACGGTAATTTCAAAAAGAAAGGTCTTGGATTTATTCCATCAGAAAAACAGAAAAATGAAAAATATGTTCGTGATTTTAAATCAAAAATGATATTTGTTTCAGGTACGTCTACTGAAGAAGAGAAAGAAAGTCTGTTCAAGAACCAGTCGAACAGAGAATTCCTTGCGAAGAAGCAAGAAGAGATAAAGACTGTTGATTAGATGAAAGAAACGAGAACCTGTTTCAAATGCAACATTGTTGGTCATATTGCCAAAGATTGTTCCAAGGCAATAAAATCAAAACAGAGAGTTTCTCGTAACCTGAAAGATAAAAAGATTGAGTTTGAACCACCAATCGATAGAACTAAACTTTTCAAGAACTCAACTTTTGAGATTGGTGAAAGTTCAAACATATTTTACAAGAAAAAGGGAAACCTTGACAACCAGAAATGGGTTGTTAAGAAGTCTGATGGTAGTTCTAGCAATGATTCTGATTTGTCAAAATCAGAGGAGTTATCTTCTGGCGATGAATCTGATTCCACAAAATCAGAAGAGCCACAGGTTGAGATTAAATGTGAAAAATCAGTACCTCCAATGGATGATGTTCATTTTCCACCATTGAAGGCTGAAAACTTTAAACAAAAAGTTGGTAAATTTGAAATTTCAAATCAATTTTTCTCGGAAAAGAAAGATTTTGATATTGAGAAAGCCTTTAATTCTACTGTTCATAGTATTTTTGGCAAAATGGTTGACAGGAAAGTCAAAGGAGTCAAGGAATTTTACGAGAAGAAAACAAAGAAGCAAGGTAAATTATCATCCCTGGTTTGTGACTGGGATGGTACATATTACGAATAGTAAAATCCTGGACTTGCTGGAGCTCCCAAGTTGGTAATCGCGGAGCATGAATCGGCATCTTTCTTATATTGTTTGAAAAATTGAAAATTGGTCACTAGTATGACTTGTCGTAACTCCCAGGTTGGTAAGTGTGGAGTAGGTATCGGCATCTTGAGAATTCAATTTACATGTGGTAATTGGTTGGTAAGCCATGTGGTTGAAAAAGGTTTGTATCTACAAGTGGTAAATCAAGGACATTAAGTTGTACTTGCATTTTCCTACAAGTGGTATTTTGAAAGACAATGTGATGAACCAAACCCCTAACCTACAAGTTTTAATACCTACAAATGGTAAAATTAATCAACAAAACTTATTTTCTGGAAAAACCATTTGATTAAAACAAACTTAAGTGTTTTGAAATCAATGGGAAAATAATTTGTTGAGAGGGGGAGTTCTGATTGTTTATGCCAAGTGGATGGCGAAGTGAAGCTATTCGATATCAGTTGTCACATTGTTTGTATAGTTTGTTTTCAAAATTCTTAAAATGTGTTTGCATTTTAGGGGGAGTAAGAAATTTTCAGAAAATCCAAAAACATTTGAAAATTTGGAAAAGTAAAAAACATGATAAAATGTAAAATGAGTTTTTGTGTCAAAAAAGAGGAAATGATAGTACATCAGTGGACTATCACAACATGCTAAAGAAATGGAAAGTTAAAAAAGTGATAAACGGTCTCACTGATGATATGCAGTAGGTTTTTTCACATTTAGTAGATTGTGACGAGATATAAACCTAAATTCAAACTTGCTTATAACGTGGGGAAACATCTCTCGGATATATGGGTAACCCCCGAAATCTTGTTTGAAAGGTCCCTCTTTCTGAGATACTAGGTCTTTATGCTCAGTGATATCTGGGGTATTATCCCGGGACTTCTGATAATGCGGAAGCAATGGCCTAGTCCCCGGAGAATACTTTCTGCTTGCTTGAAAAATAGCGCTGCCCTCAGCAAAAATGATGAAACAATAAAATTGATAATCATTGTTGTTGTAAAAAAGATCCTCTAAAGGGGACACACCAAAAGTCGAAGCCGTCATCTCTCTGCTGAACGGAAGTTCTGACCTGAGCTCTCACGGTTTCACAATAACCCTTACAGATATTATCTATGGTATACTCACCTGTAAGACTGAATATTGGGATCTGGATACGAGAGTATATTCTGAGATGGGACACACGATTGAGTTTAAGTTCTTAAGACATTAATCCGTATCTCGAAACAGTTGAACTTTGTGTAAGAATTTAAGTGGACCAGTATACCGACAATCTAAGTGAATCGTTTAGAACTTAAAATGTTTATAGCTTAACGGTGTTGGTGATTTGTCTCATAAACTGATATGATCCTCTTACACAAACTCACAAAAATATTGTATGTAAATATTTCTTCTCCGCATTTCATTTCATTAAAAAATTCAAAAAAAAATTCAGTGTGTTTTAGTATAAATTTTGAAAAATACAAAAAGATTTTCGACAACTGGTGTTGGAGAACTAATTTTCAAAATTCCAAGTGCTAAACATGATGAATAAATGGTTTGGGTAAAATTGTTTGAGATGTTTTGAAATGAAATGAGAAAAGGTTTTGCAATAAAAACGTTATTCCTACAAGTGGTTCATCAAAGATTAACATTGTAAAATTATTCTTTGATTGTATAATTCCTGCAAGTGTTCATTAGATGGTGAGATTGTTTTTACAAGTGATCATCAGAAAATTTATTTTTTGGTAGAGATTTGTGCAGGAAAGAGCCAGGAATCGAACCTGAACCTGAACCTGTAGAGAATGTGCAGAATGTCTGAGTTATAGAGAGCCAGGTTCCGATACCTGAGGACTCTGTGATTTCAACAAGCCAGGCTGCGATCCCAGCATATTGAAAGGGGGAGTTTGAAGACATCTGTGGAAAGAGCTCAGAGCTAGGTTGCGATTCTGGAAGAAAGAGAAGAGAGAGATTTGAGGATGCTTACAGTGTCAGATACTTCAAAGAGTTTGAGAGGACAGATAAAGACTGAAGATACGAAGACTCGACACTTTAAGACTCGTCAACATTCGAGGGGGAGTCTGTTGGTGCATGCGTCTGTCGACTTCGTCTTGTATCGAGTCTTGTTTGTATTTAGATAGATCAGGGCACGTTATACGATGAATATGTCAAATATAGGGTGAGTGGCATGTTCAAGCGAAATTAGATAGGTGATTCCGCTTGAAAGTGTCATGATCATTTCAAGCGAAATCACATATGTTATTCCACTTGAACCTTATTTCGCTTGAAACATGATTCCGCTTGAAACGTATTCAAGTGAAATCAGAACCCTATAAATAGCTTGTGTCTTGATTTCATTTGTAACGATTCCGGTCAGAGCAACGAAGTGCTTCCGAAGTGTCGACTCGCTGTAACACGTCTTTATATCAATAATATCGACAGTTAAAGTGATATACTAGCTGAATTGACCTCGATACGTCTGTTTCCGCCTTTCGTTTTGAGTAAAACTCTTTTGATCGACTCGTTCGGGTCTGAAAACGATCCTACAGTTTTTTCAGTATGCTAGATGAGTATTAGCATTGCAAAATACGTTGACATAAGGGGAACTCCCTATGGACTTAGAAAGGTCTCTTAGGGGACGAATGTGGTGTCTTTATAGCTGCCTAAAGGCTATTGGGATTGTACAATCTAGAAGTTATGATACCATTGTGACGAAAAGGTTAAGGTTAATACAAATGTTGATATGTAACGACTTGTAAGTAAGATGATTTTTTCTTTACGAAAGTTGTGTAACAACCCGCACTTTTGTGCGTTGTTACTACTCGATATACTCGTTACGCCCAGCACCAGAGATTCGGATCATTATGTAACTATATCGCATATCTCACTATTCGAAGGATAATCGCATATTTTCGAAATACATTATCACTATACTACACCAATCACAAACACTAACACTCACGATGGCACGGAGTGAGGACCTATTCTACCCTCCTCGGTGGTCGTGATGTGTCGAAACGCAAATAATTAACGCTAACAAGGACTCTCGGGAGAATGCTATAGCTCCGGTCGTCGTGACGATGATGACAATACGAGCAAGTGGTACCCCGCCAGTCTTTGTGGCACAACACACAATAACGTTCACGATAACATCAAGAAAGGACCTATACTACCCTCCTCGATGGCCGTGAAACGTCGCTAATAATCGCGCACTCGAATCGAAAACCGATTGCTAATTATCGAAACTTTGAATTATGGATACATAAATATGACCCCTAGTGATATATATATATACATATATATAATAATATAAATTAGCTATGAAAAACGCGTACTTCGAAAACTATCGAAACAATCAAAAACGGAGAAATCCATCGCGCCAGAGTGGCCATCCGGATGGACAGACATGTCCAACCGATCGGACAGGACAAGTCCAACCGATCGGACAGGACAAGTCCAACCGATCGGACAGGACATGCCAACCGATCGGACTGGCATGCCAACCGATCGGACGAACATGCCGGCCGATCGAACGGGCCATCCGATCCAGGCCAACTTGCCCTCCTTTCCTTCCTCCTTGCCTATAAATACCCCTCATGCACCTCAAACTCATTTATTGTCACTGTTGCTGCTCGACCAGAAGTTCCAGCCCCTTAATCTCTCGATTTCTCGAGATTCTCGTAAGTTTTTAACTCAAATCTTGTACTTCCTTGATCTATAACCAATTCTACACATTTCTACCTGTGAAATCTCCACTTTTAACCGTGGAATCTCTGGATTTTGGGCATTCTAGGGTGACATCACCATAAAGTTCTTATGAACTTCATGGGTGATGTCATCCCAAGCAAGAACGACTCAGATCCGAGTGATTTCCATACGTTTTTACATAAATCAAGTCTAAATCTATGCTTTCTAATCAAGAAGTGGTGTGATTCCTAAGGATTTGAGGTGCCTTGAAGATGATGTCACCCTAAGTTCACAAGAACTTCAAAGTGTGACCTCATTCTTATCATAAACAGCTCGAATCTAAGTAATTTCACCTATTTTATAACAAATCTCACCAAACCTAAGTTATCTAGCCATAGTGTGTGTGATTTCGGGTTAAACTTGAGAAAAGCCATCAAGAATGGACAAATCTGATGGAACGGGGTGGTTCCCGGCCGTCAGAACGGGACAGACTTGATGGAATTTCGGTTGTTTAGCATGAAGGAACACTGTCCCAATCAAAACCGCTGAAAAACCGTCAAAATTAGTCGAATATCAGCTGGATAGGCTGCCAGCCGATCGGACAGCAGCCCAGTCGATCGGACAGGCTGCCAGCCGATCGGACAGCACCCCAGCCGATCGGACAGACTGCCATCCGATCGGACAGCAGGCCATCCGATCGGACAGCAGGCCATCCGATCGAACCACTGCCATCCGACCGGATCAGCCCATCCGATCCATATTGTCATCCGATCGAATGAGCCCATCCGAACGGATGAGCACCATCTGACCGGATAACTGACTTTTCGATGCTATTCTCGCTTAACCGTGCATCGTTTACTATATCCTTCAATGAATAACGCAGACGTACTCGCAACCGACTCAATCAAGTTGTATTCTCGCTAAATACGCACTGTGAGTATACTTGAACCCATTTTAATCGCATTTTGGGTGTAACATACGTTTCTAACAAACCGAACTTATCATACGAATTATTCAATCAATCGAATTATCAATTGCGAATAACTGTTATGCATAGATATACGTGATGCTAGTTGCATATGTGCTAGGGCTTATACTCGCGACGTCCCACCATGACTAGTATAGTACTATTGCGCCCGACGGGGTCTAGTTTGCCATCGCATATTCGAGCATCGAGGACTTAGTTAGTAGTATCAGCTTTGTGAGTATATATGTCGCGTGTTACGTTCTTGCATATGGAAATTCTCTACACTTTTTATCTATTACGCTATACATATCAAACCTGTATACTCGCCAATACTTTTGTATTGACAAATATTTTAACGTATGTTGCAGGTTAGATGGCAGGCTATATCAAATCAAGCTAGGAAGTCTAGAAACTCAACTAAAATCTAGGTTGTCGGATTTGTATTGTTCGAGAGGACAAGAAATCTGTGATAACTTATGTGATTGTATTATTTGTTAGTATGGGATAACGAATTTATTAAATATTATCGCAATATAGTTGTTATGGACTCTCTTGAGCAATCTGATTCGCCTAGTGCCGCGCCCCGATGATTCCGCCGTCGGTTGGGGTGTGACAGAGTGGTATCAGAGCCATAACTATAGGGAATTAGGCAAAGACTCGACCTAGTCCGGGTCGACGTCTTAGAAACTGACCTAGTCTATAGTCTAAGTACCAACAGGCCGACTCGTACGAACCAGTAGGGTTTGTATCGGGCCTACTTGATACTCTCGATCGAAATTTCTAAAAGCTACAACTTTGTGTGAACACCGCGTACTACAACTTCACACGAAGAAGCCTTTCCTAAGGCTGAAATACTACTTAGCCTTTCCTAAGGCCGACACAATACACATGTTTTCGAAAATACTCGCATAACGAAACCGAGCGATCCAGTCGAGATCAGGTGTGAAAACCAAGAACTCTCGATAGGATTGCTCACTCAGCGCATTTTTCTAGCACGAGAACCTTTCATCGAGTTAGGAGTGACATCCACATCTCGAAGAAAGTCTCCATTTCGAAATCTAGTGGAGCTCGCGAATTTATTCGAAGAGTATAACCACAATTAGGAGCGGAGCTGTTAAGTCAGGGGTGAAACCCGTACCTTAATAAGCCGTTCCACTCTCTAAATTAGTTTTCAAAAGCTCTCACCAAGGACTCGACTATCATGATAACTCGAGCCACGTGATGACTAGGAAGACGAATGCCATGAGCTGCATCCCAGTGGAAGCATGGAGTCTTTTAGGTCAACGCGCGCGCATGAACTTGTTAAATATAGTTGGGTTACCTTGGGTAGTCGACGCCTAAACACCCAAGGCACTCTATCATACGACCCGCCAATCTTACAAATGGTTGGAACTTATTTACGTTTTGAAACTTTACGCTTTATCGATTTCTCGATTTAACGATTTTCACTCCCTGCTTTATAAACGCACAAATCGCACAGCCATCGTAATCTAAAACACAATCCGAATGTTCGCAACAAAACTAATGCATAATCTATCGTCTTCGCTCTCGCTTATTCTAAATCGACCTGTATGTGTATGATTACAAATTACAAATAAATAAATACATATATATACGTATAAACAAACAAGTCATTGTGTGAGAACTTAGGAATTTCGTGTCTCCTATGTGGCTCCTATGTGATTCATATTACTACTATACTATCGCATCAAGTTTTGAACGCGCCCAATCGCATCGCAAAACTCCAAAAATCATTATGATCGAATCTCATTCCAAGTCTCTTCCTGTCTAGATGCCTTCCAACAACTCTACCTCGAGACGAGTAGCTAGGAGAAGGGCCAAACGAAGCGGCGATAAGAGGATTGCATCACTTGTGACTAAGGAAGTGGTTAAGCTTATTCCTCAAATTGCCGCTCGAGTGCACTCTCTCAGCAACTCTCGAGCCTCGGAAGACTCCAAGACGGAAGCGCCGCAATCTGCTTTTCTCTACAAACACTTCAAAGCCTGTGACCCGATGGAATTCACAGGTGAAGGAGGTGTGACTCAACTACTCCAGTGGTTCGATTCTATCGAAGTTACCCTACGACAAAGTGGGTGTCCCGATAGTTTCCGTACTACTTGCGCTACCGGATTATTTCAATCGCGAGCACTCGACTGGTGGACCGCCGAACGCAACAAACGTGGGATCTCTGCGGCATATGCTCTCTCCTGGGATGAGCTGAAAGAGCTCATGAAAAAGGAATATTGCCCTCCCCATGAAATCCAGAAGCTAGAAAACGAATTTTGGGAAATTAAGCAAACCAAAGGTGACAACGCTGGCTACACCGCAAGGTTCAAACGGCTTAGCATAATCTGCCCGAGCCAAGTCAACACTTCAGAAAAAGCCATTTTGAAGTATATTCGCGGCTTGCCTGAGTGTGTGGGTGATTTTGTCGAAGCTGCAAGACCAGCTACCATCGAAGAAACCTACCGCTTAGCCGCAGAAATCAACAACAAACGACTCATGGAAGGGTTCTTCTCAAAGAATCCTGTCAAGCAAGCTTATCAAGCAATCACCATTAATCCTTCAGGCGAACATGTCGACGATTCTTCTGGTGAATCTACGGACGAATCTTCTGACAAATCTGCTGGCGATTCTTCTAACGAATCTACTAACGATTCTTTGAATGAATCTGCTGCCGATTCTTCTGACAAATCTGCCGACGGATCTTTCGACAAATCAGCCAAAGATTCTGCAAGTGAGTCCTCAGACGAATCCTCCAACGACGACACCTCTTCGCAAGACCCCGACAAACCCAGCCGCAAACGAAAGACTTCAAGCCCGAGCTCATCAACCACCGAACTGCTGCAACCGAAACCTCTTCGAACAGTTCCGATGTTTCCAAAACGAGCCTACACTGGAGCTCATCCTCAGTGTTACTCGTGTACCTATCATCATCCAGTTGGGGCTGACTGTCGCTATTGCAATAACTGCAACCGTTACGGTCACTTCACCCGCAACTGCCGCATCGAACCGTGAACTTGAGTACAACAACAACAGCTCCAGCAAAAGTCTTCAGCATCAGACATCTAGCAAGCGTAGGATAAAGTTGTAATGATACGATTTTCGGCGTTAATTTCTAAGTTTTGAACCTACTCTATTACTTGATGTTGCCACTATGCGTAACATTAACTCTCGTTTTCATTGTCTCTGTCACACTCTAGTCGTCGCACTTAGACTAGAATCACACACATACTATATACTATATCACGAAATAATGTGTTTTACCCTCACTATTCTCTTAGAACGAGGTACGATAAACGTGCAAGGAACGATTAATCACGGGTGCACACGGGATTATTTGGGTCAGTGCACGGAGATCGTAGTGAATTCTAAGGTGCCATAAGCGTTTCGACGAAGTATGACACCAAATCACGGGATCTAAGTAGTAGGGGTCAAGCAAGGTGTACTTTATCATACTACCAAAGTTTCGTGAAGAAAGTGCCACGTGGAGTCGAACGTTATTACACCTATTATACTATTGTGATTATTTTCAACACACTACACTCAATCGCAAGGCGTAACAACTAAATCGCATCATCGTGAGACTTAACGCAAGTCTGCAAATGCAATGCAATCGCCTCATCGATGGACTCCAGGAGTCTACCTCGCGGGCCATTGTATCAACGCAAGACTAGCCGTAAGTCTGTCGCGATCAATCTCATCGAGTGCAGTAATGCTCACGATGTTGTTGAGAGAGGACCTATTCTACCCTCCTCGATAACCGTGATGCGTCACAACGTAACGTTAAGTGACGTGTGCGTATATATACATAATTTTGCAATGAAATTACACACGAATCGGTTTTAAATTTATAAAAGTGATTATTACTTTAACATCAAAACACACACGAAAGAGGCAAGTGTACCCCATCATATATGTAGTAGAGTATCGGTAAGAACCAAATATCGATCCAAGGAAATGGGCGGAGAATTAATACTAGACCTTTGTCACTAAACTACCGGTAAAAACATAAGTTTTGTGATTTTAATTAAACTAAAGTAAGCGTAAACAAATACATAATAAAAACATAATAGATAATAGATAAAAAGCCTTGCTTAATACACAACCAAAGCATGTCAACTAAGTCGGTTTTGGCACTAGAAGCATTCGGTCAATTTTCCATTTTAAGACAATTAGTATCCCTTTCGGGAATCCTAACGTGACAATCATTCGGAAAGTTAAAACGATAAACACACTTTAACCACCTAAAATTGTTCTTTAACGTGCAATTGATAAATGTCTATGAAAATCTCTTAAAAATGAGTTAGTCATCCGTTAGGAGTTTTCTAACCGCACTTAATCAAGGAAAGCAACACCGATAAACACAATGCAACCACCGAGACAAGCATAAACTAGATTAAATCACAACTGAGTTCATTTTACAAATCTTGCACAATAATTCACCAAGATAGCAATTTTGGCCTAAACTACTAACTAAGCTAACAAATCATGGCAAGAATTTATAACGACACCATCTAACCCGTTAAGGTCCTTACGTGACGGCAAGCTCTCTTGATTAACAATAATTACATTTTATTAAATCACTAACCACTTCTAGTATCATGATGCACACATTTAAACCAAGCTAAACTAGTTAACCAAGTTCAAAGTTTACTAATACAAGATTAATTAAGCTTCATTTTTCAACTATCTTAACTAACCAAGCACCAATCATCCAACACAATTACTTATAATCAAGAAATCAATATCAATAACAAGGTTGCAAACTAATCATCAAAGATTAACATAGAATATACTTCAAAATGTCATTACAAACAAAGATTAACACACTAATGGTTATAATCAAGCAAGGGATTGTTGCGTTTTTGCCCAAAGGCTACAATAATACATAAACATTAATCTAAATGCTTGAAAGATTAACAAAATCATGGAAAGATTAGAAAACCAAACCATAAACAAGCATAAGATTAAGAATCCGGATAGTAATGGAGCTAAACGGCACAATGTGGCTTGAATCCGGGTCAAAAGCAAAGCTTCCGGAGCCTGTAAAATCGCCTGTGAAGCTCCCAAAATTCCAGAATGTCGAGCAGAATGTTTCTGCTGGTTTTTATATTTTTTCGATGTCGCACGGTCGTTCTTCCTATTGCACGACCGTGCACTTTAAGCATTATTGGAGTATGGTGCACCATACTGCATGACGTCATCAGATCTTTGACCAGATTCGATATCGCACGACCGTTCTTCAGATGGCACGGTCGTTCTGTGCCGGGATCTTATTGCACGAGCTGCTGCACTGGTCGTTCATCACCGAGCTTTTGGTTGATCATCGGATCCGCACGGGGTGCAGAATATGGAACGCCCGTGCACCACCGGCGTAGCCTTGAATGCCTTGCACGCTGAGTCGCACTGGTCGTTCAGTTTCGGATTGATTTGCATTTATCGGAGATGCACGGTCGTGCATCAGGTCGCACGACCGTTCCACACGCCCAGGTCAGTTTTCTTAACAGAATGTTCGCAGCTTCGTCGTTTTGTCCGGAAAGTCCTCGTTTTCGCTATTATCTTGTCTGGTATGCTGTTTTAGGCCTGTAAACAAAAGTGTAGATGATTAAGCATCCGAATGACGGTTTTACGACCGAAAACGCATAAAATAGGGGTAAAACGGGGGACTAAAATATGTGTAAATTAGCGAATATCAAATCTCCCCACACTTGAACCTTGCTTGTACTCAAGCAAGCTAAACTAAAAAGCAATAAAAGATAGCAAATATATGTGTAATTTACACACTATTTTATTCAAAACTACTATAAACGGTTAGCCGGTTTTTCGAAAGACAGCATCAAAAGACACAAACCCAACAAGCATATGCAAATATATAGCGACAACCAAAAAGCCGTAACTTCACATTTAATTGACTCAACATGTTAATCTTCACACAACTCACAATGTTCACACACACTCGGTTTTATTTATGAAACATACATAAAATGTGTACGTGCAAACACTCAATGCCTCGTCAATGAAATGTGTAATATCATAAGCTTGTCATAAGATCTCGTCTCCACCAACTAATCATGCGAAAAAGTGTAAATCAAGAGGTCTTTACGGGTTATAACGTTAGGCTTGGGCGAAGGGTATGGAAATGGACATTTAAAGTGGCGAGAATGGTTAAAACTCGGTAGTAGCGTTTAACTGGCAACAAACAATACAACTATACATACAAATGCCTTAAAAAGGCGATTATTTCGCAATCGAGCTAATCAACGATATTTTAACGTTTAAGCATTCAAAATTGCTCGATTTTCATAGACTTCAACCTATTTTAGGGTGTTTTATTTTTATTTATTTATTTATTTTTTTTTTTTTGCAAACTAATGGATTTATACAATGAAACATAAACAATAACAAGCGCTAGTTAAACGATTATTTTTACCGAGTTTCAACACTAAAAAGGTTTAAAACATAAAAAGGCTAAATTTGGCTAAGTGGGCTATAATGTGGGTAAAGAAAGGTAAACGGGAAGGCTCGACATGGTTAATCCTAAAGGGTAATATAAGGTGGGAAACACAACACAAAGAACAAGGTTTACAACAAAGGGTGATCTAAGTGCCTCTATCACTTTTACACAAATCCGCACGTTCATGGTCTTAACAAGCATACTAGTGACAAGTTCTAAATTACACATAACATCCGGCTCACTCCTATATCCGAAATGAACAAATATATAACAATATCAAGGCTCAAAATGCTCACATAACGGAAGGAATGGGTAAAAGTGTGAAAACTATCATGTAAGTCTTTCTTTGTTTGTCACGCTTTCCGGTTTCCTTTTTCAAAAAATATTTTGCTTGTCGAGTTTTTATCAAGTCCGAAGCTTTCTAAAACACAACCAACCGGTTTATTTACTAAAGTATATACATAATACAGGTATTTTTGAATGATTTTTCTGATTTTCTAATTTTTTTTATATAGAGGACAAACAAAGTTAACAAAGTTAACCCCCTCCCCACACTTGAACTTCGCATTGTCCCCAATGCGAGACCCGAAATATAGAGAAAAGGGTAAAAGTATTCCCCTCAAGATGATGTTGATGCAACGAGACTTCCGAAGCTGTATCTGTCACGTGCTCCGGTCCAAGATATGTCGGCCAAAAACCTGCAAGTATGTCACATGTGCACCAAAACAAAACAGAAACAGAAAAAATCACAAATAAACCATAATTTACATAAATAGAAATACTAGCAATCCCAACAAAAACATAACATAAAAACTAAAGTAAAGAGTCTGAAAAATAAAGCATACATAACCGGGGTGTTTGAAATAACAGTCAAAATAAACACCCAAAATAAAGTACTGAAATAAAAACAACCAGCAACAATCAATACCACCGACTCCTAAGCGTCATCACCATCGTCGTCTCTAGTAAAGGACGGACCCGCATCTCCGTAACCAGGGGGTTCCATGGTGGGAACTGTGGAGGCTGCTGAAAGTAGTCGGGGTATGCATGATGCATCTCCCCAAACAGATATGAAAACCCAGCACTTACTTCCTGATATAAACTATCCTGGTTTGCCCGAAGCTGATCCTGAGCGGCCCTAATCTCGTCCTGTCTAGACCGGATCTGGTCAATATAAACTCCATGTTGTTCCTGGTTAACCCTGATCTGATCCTGGTTAACTTGCATCTGCTGGAACTGCTGATAGAACTCGGGCCAGTCCTGATGCTGATGGAATGCATGGTGCTGCGGTGAATGTGGTGGTGTCGGTGGATGTGGTACATGTTGCTCATCATGCTGCTCCCCCATTTCTTCATCCTCATCTTCCCCCACAGCTGGAGGCAACGGGTCCCAGACCTCGTTGTTCAATCCTCTCAATCTATCCCCCCTATCAAGCTCAATTATCAACCCCATGGCCTTCAGAGACCGAATATCCACATAAACCCCATCCGTCACATGAGTGAGAGTCTCGAGCACCTCATCAGTCATTAAGCCTAAGTTGTAGGCTAATTCGGTCACATACGGACCACCGTGTATCTGACTGTTCGGAGTACGCCCCGAG
The DNA here is from genome assembly GCA_030545235.1 of Helianthus tuberosus. Lineage (NCBI taxonomy): Eukaryota > Viridiplantae > Streptophyta > Magnoliopsida > Asterales > Asteraceae > Helianthus > Helianthus tuberosus. The sequence goes on along the minus strand of CM060411.1, from coordinate 161,724,277 downwards.
CACTTCACAAAGTAGTCGGCCATTCTTGCGGCAAGGTTGATATTTGCTCCCGTAACCAACGCATAGAGAAAAATCAAATCTGGTGTGGGACAGTTCCCAAGACTGTCCATGCGCCCGTAAATTGTATGGCTAAACACATGATGCATCAGTCGCACCAAAGGGTCTCTCAGTCTCGAAGCCTTTGACACTCTAGGGTTGTAAGGGTCCCCAATAGCGTTTTCAGCCCAAAACGCATCCCGAGCTGCATCAGATGGGAAAGTGAACTGATATGTGAAGACATCGGAATCATCCATGTCGTCCCTTGTATAGATCCTGAGCCTTCTACCCAAACGCCCCACCGACCACGTATTCCATTTTCTACACAATCTGAAAACTATCCGCTCCTTGTGGCGGAACTTGGGTCTCCTATGTGCGACCGGCTTTTCATAGGCGTAAGTAGAAAAGAACTCTATTGTCAGTTCACGGTAGACGGGTCGGTTGATACCGACCAGATTTGCAAGCGGGATACTGATCATGTTATCCAGTCTATCATACTGATTCAGCTCCCTCAAGACTTCCCAATCCAGCCATCGGGGGACTCCGAATTACCCCCGCCTTGCCCACAAGGAGTCACGTCTCGGAATGCAAAGTGCTTCTCGCTCATTATTGGGGTCGAATTGAAGGAAAGGATGGTCCATCTGTATGAGATAAATCGTTAGAAAGATGGGAACAGGAAAAAATTTAATCGAAAACAGCCGAGCAGACAGTTATGAAGCTACTGTGATTCTGATCTAGGCAATTGGCACGGTCGTGCGACTAGATGCACGGTCGTGCGTCGCCGATGACACGCACCAGTGGCCCAAAGATGTCGGAAATGCACGGTGTGCAAACAACGGCACCACCGTGCAACACCGACCAACAAGCAGATATCGTGAATCAGCCGAAATGGCACGACCGTTCCATCCAAGGAACGTCCGTGCGACACAGTGTCTGCAGATTTCGACCCCTGTACCTTGAACAGCCTTATTTTTGCAAAATTTCAACAAGTTTTGGGCCAACAGGAGTCGGAAACTCAACCGGGTGTTCACGATAAGCAAGATTCAAACAAGGGTTAGGGTTTCGATTTGTTTATGAAGAGAACCCTAAAAAGCCTCGAAGAATCGGATTAATCTACCCTAGAAAGCGGAAAAACAGATAATCTACATGAAGGAACGTACCGTGCGAAGTAAGGTGTGAAATCGTGCGAAAAACCGTGCGATTTGATGAGATATCGCTCTGGAACGGCTGCAGATGGCTAGGGTTCACGAATGAAGGGTTTGGAAGCAGATGGGGGTATTTATAAAGTGCCAAATGACAAAACTGCCCTCAGCCTGACGCACGATCGTTCGACCTATGGCACGGTCGTGCGTCACCGACATCGCTCAAACCCAGACAACAGTTCTCGGAGACGCACGGTCGTGCGAATCATGGAACGACCGTGCAACAGCTGCAGATCAGAATTTTCCGCAGAAGCCATTTCCAGCAACCGTTTTGGCCGTTTTTCGCCATTTTTTCAACACGCTAACTATTTAAACAATATTTCAGCACAGAACCTTCGCCCGATGATGTGTGCAAAATGCAACATATAAATTACATCAATTGTGGCATAAAACTAACCCTTTTTTAGTACTAATGTTGGAAAAAGTGTGCTTTTGTCTTCCTTTTGTATTTTCAGGATTAAATGAGCTCAAATTAACAAAAGAAGCAAAAAGGCAGCTAAATCTAGCATAAATACAAGAAAAGGAACAAACGTGGCATGCCCGACCCCCATCGACAACAACTCCCAAAGCAAAAACAAGAAGAAAGCTGAGCATGGGGCTGTGCCCAGCTGAGCATGGGGCTGTGCCCAGCCCGACACGGGGCCTGCCCAGCTCGACACGGGGCGTGCCCAGCTCAGCACGGGGACGTGTCCAGAATGGTCAGCCCTGGCACAAAAGACAAACCTTTAGAAGCTTCTATTGCCCACCACGGGGCCGTGTCCAGTGAACACGGGGGCGTGGCGAAAGTACAGCAGGCGCATTAATTGTAATTGCGAATTACAATTAATGAAGAGAGAGATTGTCAGACGGGCACGGGGGCGTGTCCAGCGGACACGGGGCCGTGCCCAGCCTTCTGTTCAGCCTATAAATAGGAGTGCTTGGTTTCATTTCAACTCATCCCTTGGCACACCACCTCTCTCACACTTCATCCACCACCCACCAACATCACAACACCATCATCCACCACCATCATCCATTGTCCATCGTAGAGTGTGTGAGTCGTCTCGGGATCCAAGATTGATCGTAAGAGTTCTTGACAATCAAGGCCATGTTTGCCTAAGTCTCTTACATCACTTGGTGAAGACAAAGTGTCTAGTATAATACTTTTTATTTCTAATCTTTTGCACTTTTTATTTGGTTTTGTATTAATGACTTTAATAACTAGTTACTTATGTTGAAGGTGATCTTTCCTTATCGTTTGTCCGTGGTGTCTTGGCATTATTTTACTGTCTATATAAAATAAAGGATTTTCTCCATTCATATCTCCACGGTCTATATGGAGGTATGTTGGCTACCTGGTCGGGGGTTAAGGGAACGGTTTGGTAAAGGTCTTGCCATTGTTCAGCGTTTAGAGGTCCTGCAATGGACCTGGGTCAAATTTAGTAGGACCTCCTTCAATGCTTCACGGTATTGGATGGCGGGGGTCCAAACTCTTTGATCCCCTCATAAGTTAACTACTATTAATACTATAACCCGGCTATTTAGGACTGTATCCCTGCTGACTCAGACTACTTAGCCGAGGGTAACGTCACCGCCAAAAGCGGGGCCTACCACAATACTGCATTAATAACTTAATTCATTATCTTCCAATAATCCACCCTTTTAGGATTGTATCCTTGCTGACTCAAACTACTGGGGTGAGGGTAACGTCACCTTCAAAAGAGGGGCCTACTACAATAACTAAGATAATCTCTTAATTATGTGCAAAAGTGCGGAAATAATCAAAGGTTATACTAGATACGAGTCGGAACCAAGTGATTCATCTTGTCTATCTGTTTTATTTTTATTTTTATTTTCAGCATTTTAGTTAGTTTTTATTTTTCTTAGTTTAAAACATTTTTCTAAACTTTTTATTTTGATTAGACGTTGAGGATAAACCGGTACTAAAAGCTCTTGTGTCCTTGGACGACCTCGGTATCTTACCAACGCTATACTACGCTCAACGATGGGTGCACTTGCCCATATGTGTGTTTAGTGTTAGTAAAATATCGTGTTTTATAAATTTAAAACTTGGCTAAAATAAGTGTTAAAAAGGGCTTAAAATATACACCTAATATATATAACACTTAAACGCGCATCAAGTTTTTGGCGCCGCTGCCGGGGACACAAGAATTTTAGGAAAGCTTAAAATCGACGGCCTAATCAGTTTTTCAAAACCTTTTCAAAACGGGCCCACATTTTTCTGCATTTTAGTTTAGTTTTGCATTTACAGTAGTTTGAACACGGCCGTGCTCGCTGAACACGGGGCCGTGCTGCATATTTTTCATAAAACACCCAGTAACAGAAGCTTGAACACGGGTCGTGCTCACTGAACACGCCCCGTGCTCAACGAAATCAGTAAATTTAATTAAAACGCCCAGATACAGATTCTGAACACGGGGTCGTGTCCACTGAACACGGGGCCGTGTCCAGCCTCTGTTTCAGTTTTTATTTTTGTTTTCTGATCTCGAGACTCGGTTGTGGTCTGCTGAGTGATTCTTATGGATCAATACTCAGGAGGTTACAACTACACCTATGAGGAGGATGATTATAGGGGTAATTATTGCACTAATTGTCGTAACGCACGATCGGTTCAAAATAATCGCTCATATCAACCATCCAATTCATACACCTACTATGAGGAGCCCAGGTACGAGCCATCAACTTCATACACATCCTATGAAGACCAAAGGTATGAACCTCCTCCCTCATACTCATATTTTGATGAACCAAGGTATGAGCCTTCATACTCATACTTTGAGGAACCAAGATATGAGCCACCACCTTCGTATGCTTACTACGAGGAACCTTGGCGTGAACAACCCACCTCATATGAGTATTATGAAGAACAAAATTACGAGCCTTATCCATCATATGCTTACAATGAAGAACAATGGTGCGAACCATCTACTTCATATGGGTATTATGAGGAACAAAGGGTCGAACAACCGGATTCAAGCTTAGAAAATCCCGATTCTTTTTCTATAACCGAAGTAACCGAGAGGATATTAGAACATATTAGAGTTATCGATCGCTGTATAAGAGAATCTCGCGCAAGGGAAGAGGAGTCCCGCGCAAGAGAAGAATTAAAAAATGAAGAGATAACTGAAATTGTAAAAATGGAAGAACAAATAAGTGAAAAACCGACACATGAGTTAAACAACGAAAAAAGTGAGTCCGACAACGTTAAAATACAAGAAGAGTCTAATTTTGAAGAAATTAACCTCTTGTTACCTTCTTTCGAAAACCATTGTTTAGTACCCACTCATGCTAAGTTTTTAAAAGAGTTAAACACTAACGCTAAAATTGACGAAACGGTAAGTGTTAAGTTAACTAATGATCAAACGTCACTAATAAAAGAAGGCCCATTTGAAATTAACATTACACCGGTTCCATGTTTCTTTCAAAATTCGTTTATTAGTAACGTTACAATCGATAAAGATCTTTGTGTTAACATAATGCCTAACTACATTTTCGAAAAATGAAGTATTAGTGATTTTTCTCCACTTCAAATACCCATTTTTCTATCCAATCGGAAAGTAATAAAATCAATCGGTATAGTTGAGGATGTCTTGGTTCAAACAAATCAAATGGTAATCCCGACCGACTTTGTCATCCTCGATGACGCTCCTCTAGTGTTGGGACGACCATTTGTAAAAACTCACGAAGCTTTGAAAAACCGGAAGTTCAATAATCTACCTCTTCAATTAGGTGCATTTAAAAAGAGTGTCGATCTTGAGCGATCAATGAAATATCCATTCGGCAATGACGACCCCCTAATTGAAGATGAGCCAGAACCACCTGATAAGGTGGGTCTAGCCAAGGACCCTTATAAACATGGCGCACCACGGAGGCATTCCGCGGAACTATCTGTAGTTTTAGTTTAGATTAACTTTTACGTTTTCTAGTTTAGTTTTTTTTTTTCAGGAATAAAACACACTCGGGATGGTGAAGGATGACAAGGGAAGCTTGAACCAACACCCCATGCACAAAAACAGAGCCTCCCGACAATTTTTCTTCATTACAGCAAGTTCAGCACGGGGCCGTGCTCACCCTAACACGCCCCGTGCCCAAGGTTCTGTAGAAAATGCCCAGTTCAGGTACCTGGACATGGGGCCGTGCTCACTGGACACGCCCCCGTGCCCAGCCTTCTATTTACTTTTGGTACTGGCAGTCTGGACACTGGGCCGTGCTCAGCCAACACCACCCCGTGTTCAGCTACCTAGTACCATAAAATCTTGTTTTTAACCCATTTTTACACATTTAATCAGCCTAAAAACTTATTTTTGAGACACATTGAGGACAATGTGTAATTTAAGTGTGGGGGGGATGCTAAAACCTTGAATCTTGCAAGTCCTAAATACAAGCCTTACACAAAACTCTATTGGAATTGCTAATCACCCCAAATTTTTTCAAAAATTTTCATATTTTTTTTTTCTTATCTAGGTTTAACTCGGGAAATTCAAGTTCTTAAAAAGGTTATATTTTTACGAATTTACAACTGATAGCGTCGTGATAAAAAGAACCAACATAAGAAAATTACGAAAAGGCATGACAAGCTTAGTTAAAATTTAATTATATATACTTGATCACATAAAAACCCATTCCCACAAAAGTGAGTTTTGAGCCTTTATTGAGCATACAATTACATATCTTTAAACTAAATGCTCATTTTTCGTTTCTTGTGTGAATAGCCGCTTGGTCCTTACAACTCTAGAACTTGCCATGACGATACATTCCCAATCCTTACCAACTTAAACCCGAGTAAGTAAATGACGGAGGCATTAGGACTAACCATTTTTTATTTCTACACCATTATTTTTCTTTTCTTTTTTTACACCTACCCAAAATCCCCCTAGTTAACCCCTTTGAGCCTAAACCTTTTCATTTCATAACCCAAACCAAACACCCTTTTTACCCACCAAAACCTTTTTCATTTTTACCCCTTTGTTTTAGTAACGAGTTCGATTTTTCGTATGACTTCAAAAAAAAAAAAAAAAAGTTGATGATGAAGCAAAAGAAAATAAACAAACAAGTTCATCAAAAATAACTTTGTTTGAATAAATAGCTTCATCAAGAATAAAAGTTACAAAAATAGAAAGTCATACGAAAACCGACACTTGTTACGCTTTTCGCCCTTTTTCTACTAACCACTAACCACCAACCCAACCACCTGCCTTTAACCCAAGCCTAACCCTTAACCCACAAAGTCCTCTTGATATTTACAAAGGTATATAAGTTAAAAAGGATGAGGATTGATTGCTTGGCAAGCCTATGGTAGGAGTAAGTTCCATGCCGCTCTCGAGTGATTCACTAAAATACATCTTCGGCCGAGTGTTGAGTGATCCCCGTGAGGTATGTGAACTCGTATATAAATAGAATTTTAAAGAGGCATGTTATGCCCTAATAAGTAATTTATCTTATGAAAAGTTTTAAATAAATCGTGACGAATAGGATTGTAAATAAATAAAAATAAAACTTAATAAAGAATCTTGAAAATCCCGACACTCTATGACAAGCCCAAAAACCTTCTCTTCTACCCATTCCATTTGGGAGTGTAAAGCCACATTATAAAGAGTTTTGCTTGAGGACAAGCAAAGATTCAAGTGTGGGGGTATTTGATGTGTGCAAAATGCAACATATAAATTACATCAATTGTGGCATAAAACTAACCCTTTTTTAGTACTAATGTTGGAAAAAGTGTGCTTTTGTCTTCCTTTTGTATTTTCAGGATTAAATGAGCTCAAATTAACAAAAGAAGCAAAAAGGCAGCTAAATCTAGCATAAATACAAGAAAAGGAACAAACGTGGCATGCCCGACCCCCATCGACAACAACTCCCAAAGCAAAAACAAGAAGAAAGTTGAGCATGGGGCTGTGCCCAGCTGAGCATGGGGCTGTGCCCAGCCCGACACGGGGCCTGCCCAGCTCGACACGGGGCGTGCCCAGCTCAGCACGGGGACGTGTCCAGAATGGTTAGCCCTGGCACAAAAGACAAACCTTTAGAAGCTTCTATTGCCCATCACGGGGCCGTGTCCAGTGAACACGGGGGCGTGGCGAAAGTACAGCAGGCGCATTAATTGTAATTGCGAATTACAATTAATGAAGAGAGAGATTGTCAGACGGGCACGGGGGCGTGTCCAGCGGACACGGGGCAGTGCCCAGCCTTCTGTTCAGCCTATAAATAGGAGTGCTTGGTTTCATTTCAACTCATCCCTTGGCACACCACCTCTCTCACACTTCATCCACCACCCACCACCATCACAACACCATCATCCACCACAATCATCCATTGTCCATCGTAGAGTGTGTGAGTCGTCTCGGGATCCAAGATTGATCATAAGAGTTCTTGACAATCAAGGCCATGTTTGCCTAAGTCTCTTACATCACTTGGTGAAGACAAAGTGTCTAGTATAATACTTTTTATTTCTAATCTTTTGCACTTTTTATTTGGTTTTGTATTAATGACTTTAATAACTAGTTACTTATGTTGAAGGTGATCTTTCCTTATCGTTTGTCCGTGGTGTCTTGGCATTATTTTACTGTCTATATAAAATAAAGGATTTTCACCATTCATATCTCCACGGTCTATATGGAGGTATGTTGGCTACCTGGTCGGGGGTTAAGGGAACGGTTTGGTAAAGGTCTTGCCATTGTTCAGCGTTTAGAGGTCCTGCAATGGACCTGGGTCAAATTTAGTAGGACCTCCTTCAATGCTTCACGGTATTGGATGGCGGGGGTCCAAACTCTTTGATCCCCTCATAAGTTAACTACTATTAATACTATAACCCGGCTATTTAGGACTGTATCCCTGCTGACTCAGACTACTTAGCCGAGGGTAACGTCACCGCTAAAAGCGGGGCCTACCACAATACTGCATTAATAACTTAATTCATTATCTTCCAATAATCCACCCTTTTAGGATTGTATCCTTGCTGACTCAAACTACTGGGGTGAGGGTAACGTCACCTTCAAAAGAGGGGCCTACTACAATAACTAAGATAATCTCTTAATTATGTGCAAAAGTGCGGAAATAATCAAAGGTTATACTAGATACGAGTCGGAACCAAGTGATTCATCTTGTCTATTTGTTTTATTTTTATTTTCAGCATTTTAGATAGTTTTTATTTTTCTTAGTTTAAAACATTTTTCTAAACTTTTTATTTTGATTAGACGTTGAGGATAAACCGGTACTAAAAGCTCTTGTGTCCTTGGACGACCTCGGTATCTTACCAACGCTATACTACGCTCAACGATGGGTGCACTTGCCCATATGTGTGTTTAGTGTTAGTAAAATATCGTGTTTTATAAATTTAAAACTTGGCTAAAATAAGTGTTAAAAAGGGCTTAAAATATACACCTAATATATATAACACTTAAACGCGCATCACCCGACACGTACGAAACTTAAACAAACTAACGGAAACTACCTAACTTACCTAAATTATGCTAGAACTACAAAAATACAAGAAAAGACGAAACAACCCCTAAAGCGCAAAATACGCTCCTGCTACATTTTTTATCCGCGAGTCAGTAGCGTAGACTCTCTCCTCCCCACACTTATGATGTGTGCGGGGTTTGGAGCTCAATTACCTCCACCGCCGACTCTATCGGCCCGGCAACGTACAACTTCAACCGGTGACCATTTACCTTGAATGTAACGCCATCCGCGTTCTCTACTGCAACAGTACCGTACGGAAATACCTCCTTAACCTTGTATGGTCCTGTCCAGCGTGAATGAAGCTTCCCAGGAAACAAGCGTAGCCGTGAATTGTACAGAAGAACAAGATCACCCGCTTGGAATTCTTTGTGGTCCTTCAAGCGTTTGTCGTGAATTTTCTTCGTGCGCTCTTTGTAGAGTACGGAGCTTTCATAGGCTTGTTGTCGCAATTCTTCCAATTCATGAATTTGGAGAAACCGGGCTTCACCTCCGGTTTTAAGGTCCAAATTCGCGGTTTTCAAAGCCCACATAGCCTTGTGCTCCAACTCCACCGGTAAATGGCATGCCTGTCCGTAAACCAACCTAAAGGGGGTGGTCCCTATAGGGGTCTTATAAGCTGTACGGAATGCCCACAATGCATCCTCAAGTTTGTCCGACCACTCCTTACGGTTTGCACCAACAGACCGCTCAAGGATGCGCTTAAGCCCACGGTTCGTGACTTCCACCTGCTCGCTCGTCCGCGGATGATAGGGCGTGGACAAACGGTGATGCACACCGTATCGGGACAAAGCCTTTTCAAGCTGTGTATTACAAAAATGAGTCCCTCGGTCACTAATGAGTGCTTTCGGAGCGCCAAATCGGGCGAACAAACTTTTAAGAAACCTCACAACTACTCTGGCGTCGTTTGTGGGTAAGGCTTGCGCCTCCGCCCACTTTGATACATAATCAACAGCCACGAGTATGTACTTGTTTCCACGTGAGGGGGGGAATGGTCCCATGAAGTCTATCCCCAAAACATCAAAGACTTCACAAATTTGTATCCAGTTCTGGGGCATTTCGTCGCGTGCCGATATGTTCGTCGCCCTCTGACAAGCATCGCACGCTTTCACCCAACTCTGCGCGTCACGGAAAATGGTCGGCCAGTAAAACCCGGAATCCAGCACCTTCTTCGCGGTGCAGTTGGCTCCGTGGTGGCCTCCGGTTGGTCCCTCATGACACTGGCGCAGAATATCGGTCGCCTCAGATCCTGATACACATCTTCTTATTACCTGATCAGCACCCACCTTGAATAGAAAAGGGTCGTCCCAAATGTAATGCCTGATATCTGAAAAGAATTCCCTCTTTTGCTGGTGAGTCAACCCTTTAATCAGAATTCTACAAGCAAGGTAGTTCGCAAAGTCGGCGAACCAAGGCGACTCATCGCATATCTCTACACCCATCAAAGACTCGAGCGGGAAATTGTCATTGATTGAATCCCAACGCGAGTCCTCGATGTCTCCGTGCTCTAACCGAGATAGATGGTCAGCCGCTACATTCAAAGCACCCTTTTTATCTTGGATTTCTATATCAAACTCTTGCAGCAATAAGATCCATCTGATTAGACGCGGTTTAGCGTCCTGTTTGCTGAAGAGGTATCTAATGGCTGCGTGATCAGTATATACAACGGTTTTCGAAAGCACTAAATACGATCTAAATTTATCAAATGCGAAAACGACCGCCAAGACTTTTTCAGTCGTGGTGTAATGCTCTTGAGCGTCGTGAAGAGTTTTGCTCGCATAATAGATCGGATGGAAGTGCTTCTCCTTCTTTTGACCCAGAACGGCCCCTATAGCATAATCACTCGCGTCGCACATGATTTCAAACGGCAAACTCCAGTCCGGTGTGACTAAAATAGGGGCCTCAATCAACTTTTGCTTGAGAAGGTCAAAAACCCTCAAGCAATCATCTCCAAACACGAACGGAGCATCTTTCTCCAACAAACGGGTCATGGGTCTGGCGATTTTTGAAAAATCTTTGATGAATCGCCGATAGAACCCGGCATGACCGAGAAAGCTCCGTATAGCTCTAACAGAGGTGGGGGCGGAAGTCGTGAAATAACGTCGACTTTAGCTGGATCGACTTCCATGCCCGCATGAGAAATCTTGTATCCCAGAACTGTGCCCTCCTTCACCATGAAGTGGCATTTCTCCCAGTTCAGGACCAGATTCGTCTCCTCACACCTCTTCAATATCTTTCTCAAATTTTCCAAGCAATGATCGAAGGAATCCCCAAATACCGAAAAATCATCCATGAAAACCTCCATGGAATCCTCGATCATGTCATGGAAAATTGCAACCATGCATCTCTGGAAGGTCGCTGGTGCATTACACAACCCAAAAGGCATCCGCCGGTAGGCGAATGTGCCGAAGGGGCAGGTAAAGGTAGTCTTCTCCTGATCCTCAGGAGCGATAGGAATCTGATAGTACCCAGAGAACCCGTCCAAGAAGCAGTAATATAACTTCCCCGACAGACGTTCCAACATCTGGTCGATGAATGGAAGCGGGAAGTGATCCTTACGAGTAGCATCGTTGAGTTTGCGATAATCAATGCAAACTCGCCACCCAGTGACAGTACGGGTAGGAATTAGTTCATTCCTATCATTTGAAACTACAGTCATACCACCTTTCTTAGGTACAACCTGCACTGGACTAACCCACACAGAGTCGGATATAGGATAAATCATCCCGGCATCCAACAACTTAATCACCTCCTTCTTCACCACGTCTTGCATATTTGGATTTAAACGCCTCTGATGCTGTGCACATGGTTTGTACTCGTCTTCCATCAGAATCTTGTGAGTACAGAAAGAAGGATTGATGCCCTTGATATCCATGATTTTCCATGCAATGGCTCTCTTATGAAGTCTTAGAACCTCAAGAAGCTGATTTTTCTCAACCTTTTCCAATGATGCCGAAATTATGACCGGTAAGCGATGCTCCTCGTCAAGAAATGCATACTCGAGATGTGGCGGGAGTTCTTTCAACTCCAAAGATGGTGGATCTTCATCCGACGGTTTTGCTTTCTCTTCTTCTACATGGACAATTTCAAGAAATCTCTCCGGACTCTGGGAACCATCGTCACCAATCTGATAGACTGGCTGCTCGAAATCGTGGCCCTCCTGCGTAATGCCAATCAGGTCCCCACACGACAGACGTGTGTCCAAATCAATCTCGTCAATAGTACCTTGAAAATGAGAGCACACACATGCATCGACAATGTCGACGTAATAAAGCTTGTCATCATGACATTGCGGATGCTGCATCGATCTTTTGATATCGAATGTCACGTATTCACTCGGAGCGTGATTTGGCCAGCTGCCACATCAACAATCGTCCTCGCTGTATTGAGGAAAGGGCGTCCAAGTATCAAAGGTACTTTTGAATCCTCGTCCATGTCAAGAATAACAAAGTCCACGGGGAAAACAAATTTATCAATTTTTACAAGCATGTCTTCCACAAATCCACGCGGATACTTGACTGAACGGTCTGCCAACCGAATGCTCATCCTAGTAGGTGACGGCTCACCCAGATCCAGTTTAGTAAAAACCTTATATGGCATAAGGTTGATACTCGCTCCTAAGTCAGCCAATGCATGGCTAACAGACATGTTTCCAATCAAACACGGGAGCGTAAAACTACCCGGATCTCCCATTTTAATGGGCAGACGGTTTTGTAGAACGGCAGAAAAAGTTTCATTCATCACCACACATGATATATCCTCGAGCTTCTGTTTATTCGAGAGGATATCCTTAAGGAATTTCGCATACTTTGGCATCTGGGCCAAGGCTTCAACAAACGGTATATTAATGTGTAGTTGCTTAAACAACTCAAGGAACTTACCGTATTGTTCATCATTCTTCTGTTTCTTCAGCCTGCCTAGGTAAGGTACTGGAGGAGTGTAATCTTTGACCGGCTCCTGGACTTGTGCTGTACTTGCTGGGCGTAGCTTGGCTTGCACCTCGTCCGGTGTGTCAGTCGGGACCGCTTCAGTGATCGGTGCTGAGTCCGATATGACGGGTCCGGTAGGTTTTCCACTCCTGGTCATGACAGCATTCACATCCCTGTGTCCGCCCGGGTTTGGTTCTGTATTGCCCGGAAGACCACCCTGGGGTCTTTTAGACATCATCTGTGCCAGCTGACCAACCTGATTCTCGATATTCTAAATCGAGGCCTTGTGACTCCTCATTTCTCCCTCATGAGAAAGAAAACGATCCTTGCTCTGTTGGTAGCGTTTTTCAGCCAACTGATTCGCACTCGAGGAGCTAGTAAGAAGCTGAGCCATCATATCCTCCAGCTTAGAACTAGACTGAGGGGCCTGCTGCTGGGAAGGTTGGTTGTATTGCTGGAACTGCTGACCCTGACCTTGCTGTGGCGCTGGAGCGCGCTGAGTAAATCCCAAAGGATTTTGATTGCCTGTATTCGCTCGCCACCCAAAATTTGGGTGATTTCTCCAACCGGGATTATAGGTGTTACTGTACGGATTATTCTGCGGCCTCACCTGATTACTCACGAAATCTACTTCTTCGTGGCCCTCATATACGACTCCCTGAAAACATGCCCCAGGCTCGTGTGACACTCCACACTGGTCACATCCCGAGCCAGCATGCGCAATCATCTGGGACCTGTCGAATCTCGATGCAAGAGCCGAGATTTGTGCAGTAATGGCCGTATAGTCGTCTACAGCATGAACTCCTGCGCGAGATGATGATGATGATGATGCCCGGCCTCTATCTCCTTCCCGACGCGAACTAGATTTCAACGCAGCTTTCTCTATAATATCATACGCTTCACTCGGCGTCTTAGTTCCTAGATCGCCTCCTGCGTTCACGTCTAATCGCTCGTGTGTGTTGTAACTGAGCCCCTGATAGAACGTCAAAACCAGCTGTCTCTTGGAGAAGCCATGATGTGGCACATCAATCAACAAATCCTTGAATCTCTCCCAAGCCGCATGCAACGACTCGCCCTCGTCCTGGCGAAAAGATACAATTCGGTTCCGTAACTTGTTCGTTTTCTCAGGTGGAAAATATTTCTGCATAAACTGCTCCGCCAACTGATTCCAGGTCCTGATGGACCCGGCTGGAAGTGACATAAGCCAAGCTCTAGCTTTGTCACGTAACGAAAACGGAAACAACCTCAACCGAATTGCATCCTCCGAAACACCTGTAATCTTAAACGTGGAACAAACATGGAGAAAATCCGCTATATGTCGTCCGGGATCCTCATGCTCACGTCCGTCAAACTGTACTGAATTCTGCACCATATTAATAATACTAGATCTAATTTCAAAGGTAGGTACATCAATAGTAGGTTGAAGGATACTCGGCTCCAGGCCTGCCCTTCCGGGCTGATTTGTCTCATTCAAAGGTCGCTCATCATCCGCCATGGTTCTGTCTCCAGCTGCCCCTAAGCCCTCGGCTTTAGCGGGTACCACCTGCTCTGGCTCACCACTTGCGAGCAGTAGCCCAACCGCCCGACCTCTTGCGTGTAGACGTCTCCTAAGATCACGTTCGGGCTCGTCTGACGGTTCAACAACTTCTAGAGCGGGGGTCGAGAACATTAACCTGCAAACGAAAATTTGACACAATGAATATTTTATTAATAAAATAATGTTGTTTTTTTTTTCAGCTGAATAGAAATAGAATATTATTAAAAATGGGCTGAAAATTTTATAAAAATCCGAAAATGGGACCGAAAATTTATAAAAATCAACACAATAAAAATAATCAAATCGGCTAATACAAAAACGATTTTTAGGTGCCGAAAACCCAAAGAATAAATGAATGAATGAATCCGGAACAAAAATATACACGTGTACAAAAATGACTTGGAAAACAAATAAATGAAATAAAAGCAAGAAATATTAACAAATAAATAATCAAATAAATAATCAAGAAAGTATACACAAATATTAACAAGTATATACACCGATAACATAATGACTCGGGTCGTTCCTAAAACTCGCCATTTCCCCGGCAACGGCGCCAAAAACTTGACGTGTGCGTATATATACATAATTTTGCAATGAAATTACACACGAATCGGTTTTAAATTTATAAAAGTGATTATTACTTTAACATCAAAACACACACGAAAGAGGCAAGTGTACCCCGTCATATATGTAGTAGAGTATCGGTAAGAACCAAATATCGATCCAAGGAAATGGGCGGAGAATTAATACTAGACCTTTGTCACTAAACTACCGGTAAAAACATAAGTTTTGTGATTTTAATTAAACTAAAGTAAGCGTAAACAAATACATAATAAAAACATAATAGATAATAGATAAAAAGCCTTGCTTAATACACAACCAAAGCATGTCAACTAAGTCGGTTTTGGCACTAGAAGCATTCGGTCAATTTTCCATTTTAAGACAATTAGTATCCCTTTCGGGAATCCTAACGTGACAATCATTCGGAAAGTTAAAACGATAAACACACTTTAACCACCTAAAATTGTTCTTTAACGTGCAATTGATAAATGTCTATGAAAATCTCTTAAAAATGAGTTAGTCATCCGTTAGGAGTTTTCTAACCGCACATAATCAAGGAAAGCAACACCGATAAACACAATGCAACCACCGAGACAAGCATAAACTAGATTAAATCACAACCGAGTTCATTTTACAAATCTTGCACAATAATTCACCAAGATAGCAATTTTGGCCTAAACTAATAACTAAGCTAACAAATCATGGCAAGAATTTATAACGACACCATCTAACCCGTTAAGGTCCTTACGTGACGGCAAGCTCTCTTGATTAACAATAATTACATTTTATTAAATCACTAACCACTTCTAGTATCATGATGCACACATTTAAACCAAGCTAAACTAGTTAACCAAGTTCAAAGTTTACTAATACAAGATTAATTAAGCTTCATTTTTCAACTATCTTAACTAACCAAGCACCAATCATCCAACACAATTACTTATAATCAAGAAATCAATATCAATAACAAGGTTGCAAACTAATCATCAAAGATTAACATAGAAAATACTTCAAAATGTCATTACAAACAAAGATTAACACACTAATGGTTATAATCAAGCAAGGGATTGTTGCGTTTTTGCCCAAAGGCTACAATAATACATAAACATTAATCTAAATGCTTGAAAGATTAACAAAATCATGGAAAGATTAGAAAACCAAACCATAAACAAGCATAAGATTAAGAATCCGGATAGTAATGGAGCTAAACGGCACAATGTGGCTTGAATCCGGGTCAAAAGCAAAGCCTCCGGAGCCTGTAAAATCGCCTGTGAAGCTCCCAAAATTCCAGAATGTCGAGCAGAATGTTTCTACTGGTTTTTATATTTTTTCGATGTCGCACGGTCGTTCTTCCTATTGCACGACCGTGCACTTTAAGCATTATTGGAGTATGGTGCACCATACTGCATGACGTCATCAGATCTTTGACCAGATTCGATATCGCACGACCGTTCTTCAGATGGCACGGTCGTTCTGTGCCGGGATCTTGTTGCACGAGCTACTGCACTGGTCGTTCATCACCGAGCTTTTGGTTGATCATCGGATCCGCACGGGGTGCAGAATATGGAACGCCCGTGCACCACCGGCGTAGCCTTGAATGCCTTGCACGCTGAGTCGCACTGGTCGTTCAGTTCCGGATTGATTTGCATTTATCAGAGATGCACGGTCGTGCATCAGGTCGCATGACCGTTCCACACGCCCAAGTCAGTTTTCTTAACAGAATGTTTGCAGCTTCGTCGTTTTGTCCGGAAAGTCCTCGTTTTCGCTATCATCTTGTCTGGTATGCTGTTTTAGGCCTGTAAACAAAAGTGTAGATGATTAAGCATCCGAATGACGGTTTTACGGCCGAAAACGCATAAAATAGGGGTAAAACGGGGGACTAAAATATGTGTAAATTAGCGAATATCATTAAGCTTATTCAAAAACGAAACTCGGCTAATCGCAATCGCTCATCATGTGTATCTCGCAATCTCTATCGCTTATTATGTGAATCTATATCGTTTGCTGTGAATCAACCTATCGCTATCGCCTACCGTTATCTGTAATATTTGCGTGAAGTTAGCACACATGACCTCGCTTCACGAGATAAAGCTTATATGATTAAAGCAAGGCGTTTTAGTCATATCAGCAGGCTTTCGTGGAAAAAGGCCATGTGGGGTCTGATGTTGGTTAAACTCTGTGGTATAGTCAATCGAATCGAACCGCATAAATCGCGCATACCTCCATCGCTTGCAACGTAACAACTGCCGCTTGTCGTAATTTGATTTTCATCGTTGTCATTACTAGTGTCGTGTCGTGTTGTGTTATTCGCCTGATCACTTAATCGCTTATCGCTGGACATGTATAGTCTACCGCTTATTCGCATACCGCTTATCGCTCGTTTGGTGTTCATTGCAGTCTGTGTGGTATTAGTACACATGACACCGCTTCACGAGGCAAAACTAACCTGGTTAAACATGGTGTTTCACCATGTTAGCAAACTCTCGTGGAAACGTGCCATGTGGGTTTAATGTGGAATCTAATCGAAAATGCACTATCGCTTATCGCTTGTCGCTCGACGCCTACCTGCTCACGCTGCTACAGCTACATTCGCAATTCAACTCGCCGGTTTAACCTATTCGATTCTATCTTACACTCGGTCCGACTTCCTATCGATTGGGCCGGGTAAGCGTAAATTCTATTCGTGTCATATCAGCACACCTGACACCGCCTCACGAGACAGAAGTAATATTGGCAAAGCATGGTGGATACGCCGCTGGTACTTCCTATATATAAGTGTTTTAAGCATATTAACGAACTTTCGTGGGAAAGTGCCAAGTGGGGCTCGGTGGTCAACTACCCTTTTGTACTCTTAAAACATGTTTTTATAAAAACTTCTGATTTAAAACCGGTGGACAAGTGAAATTTTCTCACAACGTGGAGATAACATCGAATCAGCTAACTCCATGTCCAAGAAAAGTTTCATAAGTCCAAGTTTTCCTTAAAAGCTTTTACAACATCCAAACGAAATCCTTCTTAAGACATTGGTTCGACATCGAGTTCAGCTTGAACCCATGCCATAGGAGAGTTTTCGTAACCCCAGTTACATCTTCGAATTTCTTAAAATGTTTAAAACCTAAACTTCCTTGCAACATTGGTTAACATCGACTCAGTTGACCTTATGTTAAAAGGAAAATTTTCAAGATTTCCATCCTAAATTCCTTTTAAATATCTAAAATGAACATTTCTTGTAACGCTGGTTAACGATCTACTAATTTAGTTCCACGTCATGAGAAACCTTTCAAGTCCTTTAAGAATTGCAATCGCATCGAACTAACGAATTCTTCGAGACACGAGGTACTTTGGAACGCCAACTCGTGGGATATTACTTTTTTCGTTTACGTCGCCTTCCCGCTATCGCAGTCGATCTCTCTTATTCAAAACGCTCTCGTTTGTCAACTCTCGGTCAAATCGCTCGCCATAACGCTATTTATCCAGGATCAACTCACAAAAGCCTACCCATTGGATTAATTTCAAGATGAAATTTCCTAAAGTAGGGGAGACTGTAACAACCCGCACTTTTGTGCGTTGTTACTACTCGATATACTCGTTACGCCTAGCACCAGAGATTCGGATCATAATGTAACTATATCGCATACCTCACTATTCGAAGGATAATCACATATTTTCGAAATACATTATCACTATACTACACCAATCACAAACACTAACACTCACGATGGCACAGAGTGAGGACCTATTATACCCTCCTCGGTGGCCGTGATGTGTCGAAACGCAAATAATTAACGCTAACAAGGACTCTCGAGAGAGTGCTATAGCTCCAGTCGTCGTGACGATGATGACAATACGAGCAAGTGGTACCCCGTCAGTCTTTGTGGCACAACACACAATAACGTTCACGATAACATCAAAAAAGGACCTATACTACCCTCCTCGATGGCCGTGAAACGTCGCTAATAATCGCGCACTCGAATCGAAAACCGATTGCTAATTATCGAAACTTTGAATTATGGATACGTAAATATGACCCCTAGTGATATATATATACATATATATAATAATATAAATTAACTATGAAAAACGCGTACTTCGAAAACTATCGAAACGATCAAAAACGGAGAAATCCATCGCGCCAGAGTGGCCATCCGGATGGACAGACATGTCCAACCGATCGGACAGGACAAGTCCAACCGATCGGACAGGACATGCCAACCGATCGGACTGGCATGCCAACCGATCGGATGGACATGCCAGCCGATCGAACGGGTCGTCCGATCCAGGCCAACTTGCCCTCCTTTCCTTCCTCCTTGCCTATAAATACCCCTCATGCACCTCAAACTCATTTGTTGTCACTGTTGCTGCTCGACCAGAAGTTCCAGCCCCTTTATCTCTCGATTTCTCACGATTCTCGTAAGTTTTTAACTCAAATCTTGTACTTCCTTGATCTATAACCAATTCTACACCTTTCTACCTGTGAAATCTCCACTTTTAACCGTGGAATCTCTGGATTTTGGGCATTCTAGGGTGACATCACCATAAAGTTCTTATGAACTTCATGGGTGATGTCATCCCAAGCAAGAACGACTCAGATCCGAGTGATTTCCATACTTTTTTACATAAATTAAGTCTAAATCTATGCTTTCTAATCAAGAAGTGGTGTGATTCCTAAGGATTTGAGGTGCCTTGAAGATGATGTCACCCTAAGTTCACAAGAACTTCAAAGTGTGACCTCATTCTTATCATAAACAGCTCGAATCTAAGTAATTTCACCTGTTTTATAACAAATCTCACCAAACCTAAGTTATCTAGCCATAGTGTGTGTGATTTCGGGTTAAACTTGAGAAAAGCCATCAAGAACGGCCAAATCTGATGGAACGGGGTGGTTCCCGGCCGTCAGAACGGGACAGACTTGATGGAATTTCGGTTGTTTAGCATGAAGGAACACCGTCCCAATCAAAACCGCTGAAAAACCGTCAAAATTAGTCGAATATCAGCTGGATAGGCTGCCAGCCGATCGGACAGCAGCCCGGTCGATCGGACAGGCTGCCAGGCGATCGGACAGCAGCCCAGCCGATCGGACAGATTGCCTTCCGATCGGACAGCAGGCCATCCGATCGGAAAGCAGGCCATCCGATCGAACCACTGCCATCCGACCGGACCAGCCCATCTGATCTATATTGTCATCCGATCGGATGAGCCCATCCGAACGGATGAGCACCATCCGACCGGATAACTGACTTTTCGATGTTATTCTCGCTTAACCGTGCATCGTTTACTATATCCTTCAATGAATAACGCAGACGTACTCGCAACCGACTCAATCAAGTTGTATTCTCGCTAAATACGCACTGTGAGTATACTTGAACCCTTTTTAATCGCATTTTGGGTGTAACATACGTTTCTAACAAACCGAACTTATCATACGAATTATTCAATCAATCGAATTATCAATTGCGAATAACTGTTATGCATAGATATACGTGATGCTAGTTGCATATGTGCTAGGGCTTATACTCGCGACGTCCCACCATGACTAGTATAGTACTATTGCGCCCGACGGGGTCTAGTTTGCCATCGCATATTCGAGCATCGAGGACTTAGTTAGTAGTATCAGCTTTGTGAGTATATATGTCGCGTGTTACGTTCTTGCATATGGAAATTCGCTACACTTTTTATCTATTACGCTATACATATCAAACCTGTATACTCGCCAATACTTTTGTGTTGACAAATATTTTAACGTATGTTGCAGGTTAGATGGCAGGCTATATCAAATCAAGCTAGGAAGTCTAGAAACTCAACTAAAATCTAGGTTGTCGGATTTGTATTGTTCGAGAGGACAAGAAATCTGTGATAACTTATGTGATTGTATTATTTGTTAGTATGGGATAACGAATGTATTAAATATTATCGCAATATAGTTGTTATGGATTCTCTTGAGCAATCTGATTCGCCTAGTGCCGCGCCCCGATGATTCCGCCATCGGTTGGGGTGTGACAAGTTGTTTAAGTTAAGGCTGTGTTGTAAAGCTAAAGTATGTTTTATTTAAACGTTTTGCTTTTATAAATAGAATTAGAATTCACTCAGCGTAACTGACTTTTGTATGTATATCAGGCTAGTGTAGGTATTTGAAGGATGGATGGATGCTTGTTGGGACTGCAGGATAATCGACTGAAGACTGACATCTAGTTTTAATTCTATGTTACCTTATTTTCATGATGATTTAAAACAAATTTTGTAGCTTTAGATGCTTTAAATTTTCGCCTCGTATTTAATGGCTAAGTTTGAAGTTTAAGAACTGCATGCTCATGAATAAATCGAATACACGAGGTCTTGAGGAATAAGGGCCTTACATTTAGGGATGATATGGTGTTGACACATGACATTCTTTGGAATCATTTATTAGAAGTAAAAATTTGATCAAAGTTTAATACTTAACTAAAACATTGGAAGGTCTCCCAAAATATATTATTATTATTTCTAACTAATGTATGTATTAAATCTAAGATTAATAGGTATGTTTAAATCTATTACAACAACAACAGAACCCAGTAAATCCGTAAAATAGCAAAGTTATCAGTAGGATCTAAGAAGGGTGAGATGTAGGAAAACTTTTTCTTTATACCTAAGACAAAGAAATTGTTTTCAGAAAGATCATCGGCAAAAAACAAATGAAACTATAAACATAATAGTAGAAAGCTACCAAATAGCAAAAGAAATGATGAAAGAGTAACACAATAAAATAGAAGCATATATATACTATCATTAAACAACATAGAAATAATGTGTGTTTGTCCAATAATAGCAACACACTAATAAAAACCATGAAAATCATAACCTATTCCATATGATTAAATAATGTACATTCATTTGACTCACATTGGCACATATGTAGAAGTCTTGATTCTAACCTTCTTTTTTTCTCATTCATCTCCCTAAACTTCGAGCTTACCGAATGGTGTAGCCGGTACGGTTCGCGTTACAACTTTGCGTAAAATTTATCCGTAAAGTGTTTCAAAAAATTTGCGCCGGTTTGCGAATTACCTACAATTATAGAAAAAATAGTTATCAAATTATAAATATTTATATATAAAAATAATTATTTTGCATATGTTTATATATAAAAGATAACCATTTTTGGGATCCTCCAAAATATCAACCCAAATACGTGCTAAAGCCTCTTCCTCAGTCGAGATCCATGGTGTATCAGCTGACTTACCGCATTCGTTTTCATTTTCAATCCGCCTTCTTATTTTCCTTTTCGTTAACTGTTGGAATTGTCAGAAAGCGTCCAGGTTTTGGTTCCAATCGTCGAATATTGATTGTGGGGGAATAGCGATGGATCAAACTACGGGGGTATACCCGGATGATTGAAATTAATTAATGAGGTTATTGGGGTTGTTTAGATCAATTTCTTTAGGAATATAATGTATTTTGGTGTAAAAAAAATTACGTTTAAGTACATAAGATGAAGATGGGAGAATATTCTTAGAACATGCGTAGTGGGGGGGTTTTTGGACGTTTTTCCCCTAAAAAACGCCCCATAATGCCCAACTCCCACCCCCTGGTTGTTTTTTCAACAAAATTTGGTTTGGCGTTGTTTTTTTTCACGCCCAAGCTCCTTGTGTGTTGACCAATCACCATTTTTTGATGGTTTTTTGTCCAATAATATTTTTTGATAGTTTTTTTTATTTAATTCTATTAAACCCCTTTTAACATAATGCCTCACATCCCCACTACACTCATTTTAGAAAACGCCCCATAATAACCAATTGTTAACTGAGTTGTCACATGACGTAAAACACACAAAGATAAGGACATTACCACTACACATATTCTTATAACTTGTGATCAACTTAAAGTAGTTTAAACTTAAAATTAGTTTATTGAAAAAGGAGAACAGGCGACCGATCGAAAGATAGGCAATTGTTTGTTTTTTTATTTTAGTGTTGTTATTTGGTTTTTTAATCGCTACTTAGATTCAACCAAATTTTGTTGCATTGTTATAGATCATGAAATCTATATATATTCTAAAGTTTAGTTATATGTTCTATTTTAAAACCAAAATTTATGGTTGTTTTAAATGCATAATCCTATAAAAATCCTATTAATTGCATTTAATTTACATTAAATAAATAAAAGATAAGATAAAAAATAAAATAAAATAAAATAATTATATATCAATAATCATTAAAATTAATATCAATCAATAACACATTATACTAAATAATATATTGTAGATAAAGGTAGATTAGTTTAAAGTTAACTTTGATCTTAATTTTTTTTAATAATTGGTTTAAAGATAATTATTCCAAACTTATGATTATTCTATAAAATGATCTTTGACAAGGTAACCATAAATTTAAATTTCGAAGTAACTAATATATTAAAAGTAGCTCAAATATAATTCGTAACAAAAACACAACAATATATTTTCAAAGAAAACATATAATAAAAAAAATAGGTAAAGGGATCCAAATGATATCAAATATTAAGAACTTATCCATGATATTAGTATCAGAATTTAAAAGATTAAGATAAAATTTAAACAGAAAGATCATAAGTATCATAAAAATATCATTAAATTAAAGTTAAAAAGTAAAGAAAAGAATTATTATTATAATATTAAAATAATAAAAATATTTAAAAAACTATATATATTATTAAAATATTAAAATTACTATTTGTACCGATACCAAACAAGACCGTACCGGTATTTTCGATACCAGTACCGGTTGACACCAAGCTTATCCCACCCCGCGATACTAAAAAATCATTAAATTAAAGTTAAACAGTAAAAAAAAGGAATTATTATTATAATATTAAAATAATAAAAGTATTAAAATAACTATATATATATATATATATATATTCTAATATATTATTAACAAGATTTTGGCTAAATTAATTAGATTATTATAAATAATAATAATAATTTACAAATAAAACAACACAATTTGCAACAAAGCAATGCATGAAACATCATATTAACATATAGTACAGTACATTAATGCTAGAACCTAATCTATACTATATTATAAAGCATTTCATAAGGATACCAACCAAATTTAAGTAATTACAATCTTTTATACTTATAGTACAACAACTTAATGATGTTAGTAAGGGGTGAAATGGTCTTTCTACATTAATATTAAAAAATAAAAAAAATAATTATCTATATCTATATCTATCTATCTATACTATATTATAAAGCATTTCATAAGGATACCAACCAAATTTAAGTAATTACAATCTTTTATACTTATGGTACAACAACTTAATGATGTTAGTAAGGGGTGAAATGGTCTTTCTACATTAATATTAAAAAATATAAAATAATTAAATGAGAATATAATCACAATTAATTATAATAATACAATAATAAGTTCGGTACTTAAATGCAATTAATAAACGAAACCTGTTGGGATAAACCGCAAAAGCACTCCAAAGGTCCAATTTCAATCAATATGTAATAAATTTGATCGATTAAGGAATCTCCTATCATTGCTATAAATTCACCATTTCACTCAACATCAACTCCTTTGTCTACTATTGTGCGAGTTGGAGTCGAAAAGAAAGAGATAAGAAAGAGATAAGTTAATATGAAATTTATTTATCTTGCTGGAAAGGTGTGTTCTTTTATACCCATTTCAACATTTATTCGAAAAAAACTTTGGTTTGTTTCTTAAAATATTCAAATGGGATAACAGTTTTCTTTTACATAATCTATGAGTTTATATTGATGTTTTATTATGTTTGTGGTGATTTAGTGGTTTTTTTTTTCAAATTATGATTTTATATTACATATAAAGTATACACACAGGTTATTGGATACAAAAAGACAGACACTTCATACTTCATCAGGTACCCTTGCATGACTATAGTATCTGGAACCATTTACCAATGTATTGTTTAATTGTTCATAAATTTATAGTCATTTTCCTTTTTTGCAGCTTCATGTATATGGAGGTGTAAAAGGGTGGGTACGAGAAAAGTTATTCATTTGGAGATAGACATTTATTTGGCCTATTGGTATTTCCTTTTTTAATTTCTACTTTACTATTTTTTTTTAAACATATGATGCTTTTGTGTGATTTAATTGATACTATATATAGGCAATATAGATGCAGAGGAAATATTTGAGGAGGTATTGTTTGACAGGATTGGGCAGCAAACTTTAAGGGCTCGGATGTTTTCAACCCGCGCAAAAGATTTAAATTGATTGCGTTTATCTATACTATCGTATAAAGCATTTCACAAGGGTTCCAACCAAATTTAAATAATTGCAACATATTATGCTTATAGTACAACAACTCAATGAAGTTAGTAAAGGGACAAATTAGTCTTTCTACATGAGTATAAATTGATAAATACAATTAAATTGATAACTTTATAAATTAAGTATTGTTAAATACTTGATAAAGAATTAAATCATTTGACTTAGTTGAACATCATCACCTTCCTCATATTTACATTGCTTTTCCGTTTCAAGTTCTCCGTAACCGATTACTTGATTGAATTTTATAATTAAGTCATTATTATTTGGTTTAGTAATTGCTAAACATCACACAAATAAGGTTACAACCTTTTTTGCAATTTTATCACATAGTTGATGAACATCATATGAAATAAAAATAAAAATAAAAATAATAATAATAATAATAATAATAATAAAATATAAAAAAACTTAATCAACGTTATTATGAATTTAATTATAACTATAAATGGTTTTAAAACTTAAAAGATGCTAACCAATTAGAAACGAAAATTACTAAAAGGTAATTTCATGGGGTATTATTATCTATAATACCTAATAATTGCAAAAATAATGATTAAATAATGAACTTAATTACAGATGGTTTAAAACTCAAAAGAATGCTCCTTGCATCTTACCTCAAGTCTCATGGAATAAGGTTCAAATGATAACCATTGCATAATTAGGAACCACTTTTTAGCCCTTGGATCGTATTTTGATGGTTGAGATCTTCTTGGCTTATATTTTTTCTAATCTATGAATCATGACCAGGTAATCAAAGGCTAAGAAGTACTTCAAAGTTGTTGAGTAGAGGGGAAGAAGGCCCATATAATACATTTATATGTATAAATAATTCAAAGTTGTTTTTTTCTGTATATTTAATTTAGTTTTAGAATGTCATAAATTGAATAGAGTTTAACTTGTTATAAAAGTTGTACGTATTATTGTTGATAAATTTAGTATTTTAGTTTATAACTCTGTTTTATTACTAAATGATTTATTCATTTTAAATGGTTAACTAAGGAAATAAGTTTGTTATTTCTTATGAAAGCCTAATCAGAATAGTTAAAATTTATGTAAGTTTGTTATGTATAATTTGTTTGGTTAATGCGATTACGCCATGCGCCCACACACCATAACCATACATGAACCATAATTTCGGTTAACCTTATGGTTTAACTAAACTAATCTAAGTGTCAAAAATAACTTCTCCCTAATGCAAATTAATAGTTACATTACTTTAATCATTTGTGTCAAAAATAATTCCACAAACCCTAGATCATCTGATAATAACAATAAGAAGAAAGCATCGGCCGCACACAAATCTCCGGTATTCGACTGTGATTGCTTCGATTGTTACACGAACTACTGGTTCCGGTGGGACACGTTTGTTAACCGAGAGCTAATTCATCAAGTAATTGAAGCATTTGAAGAAAACCTTACCAGTAGTGAACAGGTTAACTGCCGCGGCCGTAAACCTAACCAGAAGAAAGAGAAGGCGAGTCATCGGAGGTTCGCCGGAAAAGCTTTAAATCCTCTGCCAGAGGTTTCGGTTTCGCCTCCGTACGACGTCTCATTAGTTGAAGAATGTGCAAAGGAAAAACATGAGGTAGTGGAGGAGTCGCCGGAGACGGATGCAACGGCGAGAAGAGGACTTCCGGAAGTGAAAGGGTTGTTTAACTAGCGTTTGTGGGGACTTTGGAGTTCGTGATATTCATCCTTCGCCTCTCAATATATGCTCTCCAATCCATAATTAACTTCTCCCCAATTGAAGATCTTCATCGATTAGGCACACAACTCTCAGACATATATCTTCGATTGATCTCCTGCACAGGCTCGCCATCAGGCTCTCCATCAGTCGGCAACTCAATTGGAATCGTAATTAACTTCTCCCCAATTGAAGATCTTCATCGATTTGGCACACAATTCTCAGACATATATCTTCGATTGATCTCCTGCACAGGCTCTCCATCAGTCGGCAACTTCAATTGGAATCAAAATGGGTCATTTACTTGCTCCTTTAATTACACATCATCCTCCGACTCTCCAGCAACCTTTAAGTGCAATATCTATATCTCTAAGATGAAGATAATGTATGGTAATGAAGATTTGGAGCAGCAAGAGGTAAAAACAGCCCGAATTTTTCCTTTTATAAATTCGATTCGATTCGTGAGTGTTAGTGTGTGTGTTTATATTGATTAGGGTTTCATCAAATGCAATGTGAGGGTTTCCAATCGGTGTTTATACAAATAATATAGAACCCAATTTTTATGTATGTGTATGCAGTGTGTAGTATGGGGTCTTGCTTACCTCATTCAAGGAATAACAATGAAAGAAAGGGGTCATTGATTTCGAAAAACTCCGCCCCTTTGTTCGCCTTCTTCCTGATTTTAAGTTACGGTGAGTCAATTTCCTTTTTTCTGATTCTAATCGATTAAGAACTATACGTGATTAACCAACGAATTGTGGTAGATTTTATGTTTCTATTGCAGTATTTGGATTGAATTGACTGTTGCAATTTAATAATCGTCAATTATAGTTCGTTTTTTGAATATAGAGAAACACTGACTTATTTAAGGTGCTTGATTTGGGTGAATAGTAGCAATATAAACTGCTATTGTAATTTGGTGTGATATTCAATTCAGTATCAACAACCTAATCAAATTGTTCCCTAAACATAGAGTAAATGTGTTCACCAGCAAGGTAATAATATGTACTAATTTTCAATTATCAGAGACTTCTAATAAGGAAATATAGCTATTAGGTTATGTCAAGGTAAGCATAGTTTATAAAGAATATGTTGCAGAATAAAGTTAATACAACATTTTAGTAATAAATAATAAACTGCTTTCTTATCTATAAAAGGGAACAAAACCTGCAATTTGACTTTTAGATGTCAAAACTGAATTTATATGTATATGTGTATGTAGTATAATATATATATTTAACATATATTTTACACCATCTAAAACAATGAAAAAGAAAAAATAAAAATAAAAAAATTTGAAAACTGTGACGTCTTTTGAAGAGGGTTGAGAAACCACACGTCCATAGATTTGAAGTTTTGTGAGACCACATGTGGTGGGGCGCAAACCTCTCTCAAAGCGTCTTAAAAACGCGGGGGAACACTGTACCCTCGTGCGTTTTGGGTCTTTTTTGACTGGCAGTGCTACCACAAAGCGCCGAACGAGGAGTGGACTTTGGTCAAAATAACCATGGTCAAACGGCTAACTTTAAAAAAAACTGGTTTTTGTTTTAAAAATCTATACTATATGCGCACTTTCGTACTGTGTCACGCACTATCTATATCAGTCGTCGTTCCAGGAAAAAACAATAACTATTATGCATGTCGTGCATCGCACGGGTGTTCCCCCTAGTATATTCTATTATTGAATATATGTTTACTTTTATTTTTTTTTAAGTTTACATAAATACGTCATAAATAATCGGGGGACCAATACTTTACATAACTATATCACAATTAAAAATGGTGTGTCCATTTTGAGTTAAGAAATATATTTATTGATGCAGTTATTTTCATTTTAATGATCTTTAATGAAAATCTTTTTTTTTTTGAAGGGTGACTTTCAATATGTACATGGACCATTGGTCACCGGGTTTCTGTCAAGGACGGTTACCCGTCAGCCCAGCTTTCGCAGACGCGATGTTCTATCGGGCCCCGGCTGCCGCTCTGACTGACATTCGCCCGGAAACCATACTGCCCCACACGAGAGACTCACTGGGGTAACAGACACAACTGGATGAAAACCAGGTTGCCCTCAGGACCGTACCATGCCTCGGTAGGAACGATCCATCATTGGGACGTCCTCCCCCCATAACGCCGCAGCCGTGGATCGAACCGGTGACCTCCAAGGAGGAACCGGCCCAACCCCACAACATAGGAACCGGCCCAACCCTTTAATGAAAATCTTAGCATCTTTTTGTATTTTAGTTCAAAAAAATCATTTTTATTTTAAAGGGCAATTACAAATTGTTAAAAAGCAAAACATTTTATATTGGTGCAGAAAAAAAAAACATATTTTTAACTATTATAAAACTTTCGAAACTGAAAAATTACACAAGAATGAAAACCATAAATAACTTTTACGAAAAAATTAGATCCTCAATGACAGTGCTATAAAACCAACTAAAATAACGGTGTACAGTCTCAAATAAATTCGGAGAACGTGCCACAACATTAGTACAACTTACATCGTCTATAAAACATTAAAAAATAATTATTTATATCCAACATTAATATATATTAATTAATAATAATAACAACAATAAAAATAAAAATAAAAAAATTGTGTCAAAATTGCAAATTACCCATTACCGACCAATTACTCATTACACATTACCCATTACCTATTACCCATTAATTACCCATTACCCAATACTATAATTTTTAACATGTTTATGTATAAAGGTGTTGTAATTTATGCTTTGGAGTTTTTTCAAAAAAAAAAGAATGAATTTTTTACATTTAAAACAAAACTATTTGATTTTTTACTTTTAACCCCCAATACTATAACTTTTAACATAAAATGTTTATGTATAAAGGTGTTGTAATTTATGCTTTGGAGTTTTTTCAAAAAAAAAATTGATTTTTTTACATTTAAAACAAAACTATTTAATTCTTTACTTTTAACCCAAAACTATTTGATTTTTTTTACTTTTAACTCCATCTTTTATAATTTAACCTCACATTTTTTTTTACTTTCAACTTTGGTCCTCTATATTTTTCGTTTTTCTCAAAATTTTCGTTTTAAGTCACGTTCTAAATTTTGCGAGTTAACACGGCGCAACGTGCGTGTGTGGTTAAACGTTTTTACGTCGTCTATTTTTTCCTGTGTAACAAGTTCATCGTAACACGCAGGTCCTATATCAACTTAGTTATTATTTTATATGTTTTACGTTTCGTTTTATTTTTTCGCATTAATACACCGCAACTTCAGTATTGGTAATCGCTGACAGTAGTGTGGCATTAGTTTTCGCCCCTGCCGCAACGCGGTGATGGGGGGTTTCAGTAGTAGTTATATATGTTGGACAATTTATATCTAATCTAACATTAATATAGATTAACAACAACAATAAAAAAATCTAAAAAATCAAACCATCTATTATGATCAGATTCATACTCTTCGTCTCATTATGGATCGCGATGCATGTCAAGAATCAAGATAATCGTATAATATATTTTTACGTTCTGATGTGTTAATATTAATATATAACATATATATATATATATATATATATATATATATATATATATATTTTAATCTAGATATACATAAGATTAAAAATAATTTACCCCAACCCCATTATAAAGACATGTTCCACATACATCTGGTCCGTTAAATAAGGATCTATCCATGACCCCCTCACATTCCTTAAACCTTCGAATTTATATATAAATCTTATTTACATTATTATTAAGTTATTCTTAGATTAAGGATGATTATCTCTAATAAAAATAACTTACAATATACCTCTTGAATCACCACCATAAATACAACCAAACCCCCACCCCTTCAACCCCCTTCACATCCATGAAAATGACCAATCATTTTCTTCTACTTATCACCATCACCACCACCATATTATTCACCGAAACCGCCGTTGCCGCCGCCACATACAATGTGGACAAACTGGGGGCAAAACCTGACGGTAAAACTGACTCGACCAAGGCCTTTATGGCTGCATGGTCAGGTGCATGTGGCTCGGAGAAGCCCGCCATTATGTACGTTCCTTTAGGAACGTACATGGTTGGCGGAATGTTGTTCTCCGGGCCATGCAAGAACGGTAATGTTACCGTTCAGATCGACGGCGCCCTAAAGGCGCCGTCGAACTATTCTGTACTGGCTAAAGCTGAGTCGTGGCTGTTGTTACAACATGTTGAAGGGGTGAACATCGTGGGTGGTGTTATGGATGCGAATGGTGCCGGTTTGTGGGGTTGTAAATCGTCTGGTTCGAAAAACTGCCCTGATGGAGCCACGGTATATATTTATTATTTGTTAATTGTTAATGTGTTTTTATGATATGTAACTGCTGATTTGACAATCTAGAATTAACGTTGTTGAAAAAAACATATGTTTTCGGAAACTAAAAGTTAACCGGTCCGGTTGTGTTGTATTTGAATAGCATTCATTTAACCCCCAGGTTACAGATGGACTTGATTTTATTTTACTTTACTTTTTTTTTTAATTTTTTCCTTTTAAAATATTATTTTAATGATCAATTTACAACTTTACTTTCAAATTTTACCTTTTTAATGGTAAATTTGGATCATTAAAAAAATAAAAAAAATAAAAAATTTACTTTTTTTTCTAAAATATCTTTAAAAATTTGACCGAATATTTTTTTTATTCATTTATGGTCTTTAATGTTTTTAAAACGATTTTTACTTGCTATTATTTGTCATTGGATTATGATATAATATAATTGGATTGAGATAAATGACAAAATTTAGATAAAGATGTTGTGCTATTTGTTTGAACATAATTCAGATTTTTTTTATGAAGTTTTCTTTTCAAAAAAAAAAAAAAAACCGAATATGTAATTTGGTTCAGTTAATTCAGTTCAATAACTAAAGCCGAATATGTAATTTGGTTTGGTTCAGTTTTCGGTTTATTCAGTTTAAAGCTGAAAATGTACACTCCTAATTCATTTCATTTTTATTATATGTACTTTTGTTTAAAAATGGTATTAACTAGAAAAAATATAGACAATGTAAAAACGTTGAATTACACATGCACCGTTGCATCATGTTAACTTGCAAAATTTTGAGCGTAGCGTAAAACAAAACGTAAAAACGTCGAACTATACACGTACGTTGTGCCGTATTAACTCGCAAAATTTAGAATGAAACATAAAATAAAATTTTGAGAAGTATATAAAGTATAGGAGACCAAAGTTGAAAATAAAAAAGTTGTGAGGTTAAATGAAAAAGATGAAAACTTTTGGGTTGAAAGTAAAAAAATAAAGGAATTTTGGGTTAAAAGTGTAAAATCAATTTTTTTTAATCCTCAAAGCATAGGGTACAACACCTCTATGCACTTATATGTTTCTAACTTATAATATGTTATCCAAAAATAAAATAAATAAATAAAGATTGTTGTTATATTTTACATAAATTTTTGTATTCGTCTATATGTTTAATAATTTTTTAATTATTTATGCAATGTTGCAATATCCAACAACAATCTGATGCATTTGTGCAGACTTTATCAATTTTCAACTCAAAGAATGTTAATGTGTACGGTTTAACTTCAGTCAACAGTCAAATGTTTCACATTGTGGTGAACGGTTGCCAAGACGTGAGAGTGGTGGGGGTGACCGTTGAGGCACCGTGGAACAGCCCCAACACCGACGGCATCCATGTCCAGTTGTCCACCGGAGTCACCATCTTGGACTCCAAGATCAGCACCGGGGACGACTGTGTCTCCATCGGCCCCGGTGCTACCAATTTATGGATCGAAAACGTCGGTTGTGGTCCCGGCCATGGCATTAGGTATT
This sequence comes from Helianthus tuberosus, assembly GCA_030545235.1. Lineage (NCBI taxonomy): Eukaryota > Viridiplantae > Streptophyta > Magnoliopsida > Asterales > Asteraceae > Helianthus > Helianthus tuberosus. The sequence goes on along the minus strand of CM060411.1, from coordinate 161,691,781 downwards.
ATTATTAATAACCCAAATTGTTACAACTTCATCGAAGCGGAATCTAGTTATGCTACTAGAAAACTGGGCAATTGCGATCAAAATTTGAGACTGAACCGAAAGTATATTGGTTGCAACAAGCTTCGGTTGCAAAACAGTCACAAAGTTTGCGACCGCCTTGTTTTGGTTGAAAATATCGTTAAAACTAATTAATCAAAATTAAATTATAAATAAAGGTTGTAAAATGATCACAGATTTGTGAAAAATATAAAAATAAAAACAAATATTTATATATTGGTCGCGTTGTGATCATTTAGTGCGGTTGCAAAAATGAAAAATTAATGATTTGGGACCGATTTGGAACCAGATCAGCAAACACAGTTGTTTAGTTTTCTAGTAGTGTAATATACCACTACATAGATTTTAGATAAAGTTGCATATATCAACCTTTATCTTATACCTAAACTGCGTTTCATACCTTTCACTATTGACTGTATGTTTTGTTTACACTACGCCTTTTGCAGCATTGGAAGTTTAGGCAAGGATTTTGACGAACAAGGTGTGAAAAATGTGACGGCGAAAAGGGTTCACTTTAAGAACACCGACAACGGTTTTAGGATCAAGTCATGGGCGCGATCAAGCAAGGGATTCGTTGACGGCGTTTTGTTCCAGAACGCCGTCATGACTAACGTCCAGAACCCGATTATTATAGACCAAAATTACTGTCCTACTCACAAAAACTGTCCCAAAGAGGTTCGTTTTTTGTATTCTTTTGCTATCATTTAATGTACTATAGGTTTTTAAAAAAGTTTAATGTTGGTGGGGTTGGAACAAGGTTAATAGGGTCCGTTAACCCTGTCACAAAAAGCTGTTGGAGTTTTATATATTAAATCCGAGTTATTTTTCAGTAAAAACATAAGATGGACCATGAGTTATTTAAGACATGCTTGCTAAAAGTCCGAATTCTTCGACATAGGGGTTCTAACGAGCTAGGCTACTCGTGAGCTACTCGAGATCGGCTAGATAAATACTCGAATCGAGCCGACCTTAAACGAGTTAGAGCTCAAGCCAAAAAAAAAAGTTTGTTTGATAAATCAGGCGAAGCCCGAACTTCACTTATTGAGCTCAAGCTGTCTTGTAAGGATAAACGAGCCTATTATTTATATAGTGAATAATTTTATATATAAAATTACGATAAAAATTATTACACGGTATATATAATATAATGTTGTAGAAAAATTATAACTAAAGTATCAAATATAAGTAATTAATAATCTCTATAAATTAATTAATAAATAATAAACGAGTCAAGCTTGAGCTAGATAACCTTATGATTACCCGACTAAAAATGTTTGCTTACGCACTTACATCATTGGTAACGGTCGCAGGTTTCGGGCGTGAAAATAAGTCATGTGAAGTATCAAGACATCCATGGGACATCGGCGACAGAAGTGGCGGTGAAGTTTGATTGCAGCAAGAAGTATCCATGTAAGGGAATCAAGATGCAAGATGTGAATTTAAGCTTCACGAAACAAGCTCCGGCGTCTGCGTATTGCGCTAACGCCGGAGGAACGTGTTCTGGGGTCATGAAACCCACAAGTTGTTTGTAAGGGTGAGTTAGTTGCCAGAGCCCGTGGCTGGAATTTTGTATTTGAACATTCGCCTGGCTTAGCATTTTGAGATTTTGATTGATTATTATTTAGTGGTAGGATTTATTGGGAGTGGTTGATATTGGTCTAATTGGAATTTTTGTATATTTTTTTAGTTCACTGTTCATTTTGTCTATTTAACCAATTGGAGTGATGATCAATTTGGAATCTTTGTATATTTTTTTTGTGTATTTTTTAGTTAAATGTTCATTTTATCTGTTAAACCTATTAGAGGTAAAATACTTTAGTGTTATATCTATATCTATATCTATATCTATATCTATATTTATATTTATATTTATCTACTATAATAAAAGAAACCAATAAATGACACGTGTCATTCATTGCAGGCGTCTACATTTTTAATTTCCTGCCTTTTCATACTTATCTGATATCAATTAATTAAATAATAAATAATCAATTAATATTAAATTTTATCTTACGTTGAATGTCGGATAGAATCATTCTATTTTTTCTAATAATATATTATCTTCAAATTTAAGTTATAAATTAAAGATATTTTTATATAGGATAAATTACACTTTTCGTCCTTTATGTTTGTAGCTAGTTGCAATGGATGACCTTTATCTTTAATAATTACAGCGACAGTCCTTTATTTTGAAAACCGGTTACATCTTTCGTCCTTTACCCCAAACCCAGTTAGAAAATTAAGTTAAGTTACATCACGTGCAGAGCACGTGAGGGCATTTATGTCCATTCACATAGCAACTACCCCCACCATATAAATACCACTCTTCTCCCCCAAATACCTATTTTAGGGTTTATCCAAACCTGCAGCATTTAAGATCATCACCTCTGTTGCCATTAATCAACAACTATAATATCTCCAAAATTTTGGAGGTGAAGATGGAGGACAGGATGTGAATGCTCTTATATGTTACACTTTTTCTCTCTCTCTAGATACGCATCTATATCTATACATCTGAATCTATCTAGGCGATGAAGATCTTGTATCTATATCTATACATATGAATATCTCTGGTGTAGTTACAGGAAGTTCCAATCTCCTCTCATTAGGTTCCAAAATCAAGATCCAGATTTCATCTTCTGAATTTGAAACCCCACATCCAAACTCGCCCAAAAAGAACAGATCTGAAAGACGGGAGATGGGAGGCGGTGGCTAAACATCAGATCTAAGTGAGCGTGGTTTGGTCGGAGATCGGAGGCGGTGGTGATGGATGAATAGATCTGATGGCGGCGACGGGGTGTCCGGAAGACAGGGGTGGTGGTGATGGATGAATAGATCTGATGGAGGCGGTGGTGATGGATGAATAGATCGGAGACGTGGTGAGCTAGTTGTAGTGTCCTGCGATGGTGTGGTGGTGGGGTGGGATTTCATGTTTGTGGTGGTGGATCTGAATCGGAAGACAGGGGTGGTGGAGAAAGATTTGAGTTATTGGATTCAAGCTTTTTTGTAAGTTAGAACAAATAATGGCTTGTTAATTTTGTGAATCTAAACAGGAGTTATTTCTTTGATCAGATTATTGCAATTATATTTTGTTTGAATCTATCAGTGATTGTTTGGCAGTGGGGGAGTGACAGTCGGTGGGGGAGTGACAGTCGGTGATGGCTGAATTTGGAGGAGGGGTTATTGGGATTCACCAGAGATGTCTGTGTTGTTTGTTTAGAGAGAGAGTGTGTGTTTAAAGTGAGAGAGAGAGAGAGAGTCAAAGAGAAAAAAAGGTATTTATATTTGATTTTATTTTTTTATTTTTTTATTTTTTTATTTTTTTATTTATACTATAAATAATTAAGTAGAAAGACTAAACTACCCTTAAGTAAATAAATTTAACTGAAAATTTTAACCAAGTTAGTGCTAAAGGACGAAAGATGTAACAAGTTCTCAAAATAAAGGACTGAGGCTGTAATTATTAAAGGTAAAGGTCATCCATTGCAACTAGCTACAAACATAAAGGACGAAAAGTGTAATTTATCCTTTTATATAATAACACAAAACAATAATCTTAAACTTAAAAAAAAACAATAATACTCTCATATAAAAAAATTTAAGTACAAACAAAATTTACAAAATAACTTATTAGACATTAGATCAAATTTTCAAAAAAAAAAAAAACACTGAATCTATGGGGTATGGGGCGGGGGTTTGGGCGTGGGTTGGGAGAAAACGCCCAAGCCACCATCCCGGGTGGGCTTGGGTTGGGGCGTGGCCCTTGGGGCTTGGGTTTCAAGCCGGGCGTGGGGCGGGTCTAGCAAGCTGACATGGCGGGCTGTGAATGGCCAAACCAAACTAGCCGTTGGGCTAGCTGTTGGGAGCTATTTAAAAAAAAAATCCTTTATAAATACCTTACCATATTTATCATTTTTCTCACACAATATCAAACACATATAACACAATCTTGCCATGAGTTCTTCAAGTTATACTGAATCGTCATCATCATCTGACGATGGTGCGGAAATATTTCTACAAACGATCGTGACGGTGGTGAAAGCTATCGTGGAAAACGAAGAGGAGGAGGAAGAGACTCAACAACCTAAACGCAGGAGAAGGTACATCGCTCGTGAACGACTCACCGCTAACGATTTGTTGGTAAGCGACTACTTCTCAGCGGAACCTAAGTATGATAAAAAAATGTTTAGGCGTCGTTTTCGTATGAGTAGAAACTTATTTTTAAGGATATCTAGAGATCTTGAGGAGAAGTATGTTTATTTCCAAAAAAAACCCGATGTACTCGGCCAATTAGGATTTAGTACGTGGCAAAAGGTCACGGCCGCACTTAGGCAGTTAGCGTACGACAATAGTTCGGACATTATGGATGACTATTTAAAAATGTCTGCACGTGTAGCTAGAGAAAGTCTTCACAACTTTTGTTCGTGTATTCTAGAACTTTATAGGAAAATATATTTGAGAAAGCCCTCGTTCAGTGACATGCAACAATTATTGGAACATCACGCAGATTATCATGGGTTACCCGGGATGCTAGGTAGTTTAGATTGTATGAAACGGGCTTGGGAACTTTGTCCTACCCAATGGCAAGGCACTCACACGAGTGGATTTCACGGGAGTCCAACCATCATGCTTGAAGCGGTTGCGTCCCAAGATCTTTGGATATGGCATGCGTTCTTCGGTATGCCAGGTTCACATAATGATATTACCATCATAAACCACTCGCCCCTTTTCAATGATCGGGTAAATGGTATAGGACCCAAAGGAACTTTCTTTGTAAACGGGGTTGAGTACGTGTATGGGTACTACCTAGTTGATGGGATTTACCCAGAGTGGGGGTTTTTTGTAAAATCGTTCACAAAACACAGTACCACAGATCCAAAGAGATTAAAGTTTAACAGGGTCCAGATGGCTGCACGTAAAGACGTCGAGCGAGCATTCGGTGTTTTGAAGAAAAGGTGGCGAATTTTGGCAATGCCTTGTCGACTATGGGACAAGGATCAGATTGGAAACGTGATGTACACATGTATCATTCTTCACAACATGATTTTGGAGGATGAAGGTAGAGCGGTCGTTACCTACTATGATGACGATGACCCCCAACCAAGTAACGTAACAGACCAAGATAAAGCGGCCAATGAATTTTTGATCAAGTCAAGGGATATACATCACAACCTTCGATCTGATTTGGTGGAACATGTTTCAGCGATTCCTGGGTTCAAAACCGAGGAAGACGACGAAGAATGATTGTTTTTTATTTTGATAATTATTATGTATGTTTATGTACTTTTAAAAAAATATGTATGTTTATTATTTTTATGTAGTTATAAATATAAATATATATATATATATATATATTAAAAAAATGTTGATGTGGCTTGGCCACGCCAGCCCAGCCACGCCCAACCCAAGCCCCACCATACCCCTTTAAAACTTGGCTTTGGGTTTGTAATATTCAAGATCCACGTGTCAACTAATGCCCCAACCCAAGCCCCACCATACCCCACGGTCTAATTAGGAAGAGAAGCTAATAATATAATTCTATTTTTTATTTTTCAAATTGGGGTTCTAATCAATTCGAATTAAACTTAACCAAGTTTGTGATTTGATTCGAATTAAACCGAACCAAATTTATGATTTTTTTAAACGAATCCAATAGCATATTATTTACTATACAAAATTACATTTATTTAACTCGTGTAATACATGGTGTTTTTAAAAATATAATTTTTTTATTATTTAGTATATATTCGCCCCGCATGCGGTATACAAGGTTACAAAATTACATTTATTTAACCCGTGTAATACACATTGTTTTTAAAGATATAACTTTTTTATCATTTAGTATATATAATTAGATTTATTCAACCCGTACAATACACGGATTTTTATTATTTGGTATATAAAATTACATTTATTCAGTACAATACATGGGGTTTTTAGAGATATAATTTTTTTTATCATTTAATATATAAATTACATTTGTTCAACTTGTGTAATAAACGAGATTTTTAAAGAATAACTGTTTTAATTTAGTATATAAAATTACATTTATTCAACCCGTGTAATACACAGAGTTCTAACCTAGTTTTATATTATAGAGTAAATTATACGAATAGATGTTGCAACTTGCAAGGCAAGCATTTAGTTACTTATAGTAAGCCACTTTAACAAATTATTCATATATATGTATTAATTCATAACATGCTAATGAACAGTGGTGAATAGTGTTTTGTCTTTTGTGGTTTTTTTTTTTTTTTTTTTTTTTTTGCGGCTGCTACAGTAACTTTCTGTTTTTTTTTTTTTTTTTAATTCTTATATTTTTGTTTTCATTCTTTCCTTTTAACATAAAGGTAATTATTTTGAGTAGATCTTTGCTTCTTTTTTTATTTTATGTTTTTGTGTTTAACTTTCAACATTAACACTTATCTAAAACTTTTGTAAAATACCATTTTTACTTCCTCGAGTTTTACGTGCTTATTTTTACGTTACATGACTTATCTAAAACTTTTGTAAAATACCCTTTTTACTTCCTCGAGTTTTACGTGCTTATTTTTACGTTACATGAGTCACTAAGTGTACAAAGTTCGTTTTTTTGTTTTACGCTTTTTCCATAGTTTTTGTCGTCATTCAGTTGCTAGTTAGCACGGTTTACGCCCCCCGCCCCGCAACGCGGGGGGCTCAACACTAGTTTAAAATTAAAAGTAAAATGATTATTGATGACGGATGTCTAGTCCAGACGCATATAACTTAACCAGCGATCCGCAAATGGACCAACAATTCAGATAAATATAATTGGAGAACAATCCTAACACAAATGAACCGACACAAACCTAGCCGAATCAATGAACCGAATTATAACTAGGTTTGTGTTAGCACCTTGACCAATGACTGTGATGAGAAAGGTTATGTCAAACTATGTCACGCATAGCTTGAACAATAATTGCACCAACTACCACCATCTCAAATACTATCTATATGAGTTTAAGAACCGGGTATTCATTTGTTTTTATTCGTTGCACATTAGTTCTCTTAACCAACAAACACTTGTTTTCACGCCTTAGCTTGGTCTTCGGAAACACCCGTGAGGCTAACATCTTTCTATTTTGCAGGATCAAGACTTGAAACCACCTATCCCAGTCATGTACCACTAATCCAGACTACCCTATCGCATCCTTGTCAAGACTTTATTTAAAAAAAATAAAAACTACAAAACCAATATGCAAACCCTAGCCCTTTCACTATTTCATTATAAACTTGAAATCAAGTCATAACATTTTAATTTTAGATAAAGTTCAGATTTTATATTTTTAGCTATTACTGTTACTAGGATTCTATTGTTGTAGATGATATCTACCCCAATTTAGATTACCATATGGAGATATATTTTTTACCCACAAAAACACGTCTTCCTTGATTGTCGTCACCGTTCTCATTACCGAAAGTTTTGCATTATTATAGATGATTTAATTTCTCGACCTCCAAATTCTCCACATACTCGCAAATTCTCCAAATTAACTGTTTGTTACTAGGATTCTATTGATGTAGATGATTTATAATAACAACTTATATAAATTACAAAATTAACTGTCACATATCTAACATCATTAGATTTAATATAATTCGGTAAAGAATCAATATAAATTACATAATTAACTGTTACACATCATTAGATTTTATATAAATCGGTAAAGAATAAAGATTTAACATCATTAGATTAGATTTTATATGATTCGGTAAAGAGTCAAGATTTTAATATTCAAGATAATATCTTTTCAACTTCTATATAATTTCATAAAAAAATGCCAAACATGACATTAGGTATCCATATTTATATTATTGCCGTTGTTTTTATCGTTTTCATCATATATTTTTTTTATTTATTTCACATGTTACCTTGTATATTAAACCGACGTGTACGTTTTCTAATTGCTATTAACTTATTGTTTTTCAATCTCGTTTGTAAAATCTTGACGTCGATGAATCATCTAAAATTTCATTTCATTTATGAATCATGCCATTGCATACATTCTATAATCTCAAGCGTTTATGTCAATTTCTCAGTTTATAATTTAACATTGTTTTAATTAAAAAAAATAAACATATGTAGTCCAAGACCGAAACTGAGAAAGATTAAAAGAGAAACCAAGGACTAGAGTTGGCAAAAAAAAAAAAACCAATTTGGGAACCGAAATGGGCTAACTGAACCGAACCGTTTCGAAATCCAAACTGTTAGAAGGATTAAAAGAGAAACCAAAGACCAACCCAAGATTTGCTTTAGCCTACTTAGCCTTACCTACAAAGAGAGGTGCACAAATCGGTGTTGTTGGCGGCAGTGGTTGGTGGCAGCGGTGGCGGGTGGGTGGCGGTGGTAGTGGTAGTGAGTGGTGGCGAAGGTAGTGGGTTGTGGTGTTGTTAATAAAGGGTGCAAGAGGGGATGGAATGAAAAAAAAAATGGAGGGTGGATGAAATGATTTTGAGGGAAGTGAATGCCTTATGGAATGGGTGGATTTGATTCCCTTGACCAACCAAACATCTTTTTCTTCATTCCCTCGTAATGACTCATTCCATTCCGTCTCTCATTCTTGCATAACAAACACTACCTAAAATTAAATACCAACAAGTTGTCTTTAATATCTTAAAACACAGTATTCGATTATTATATCGAACCATCAATTTTAAATGATTTTGAGCGTTTGAAAACCAGACGTGGAGTACAATTGTGTTAAAAAGTCGTATGATATAGAGTTGATAATCACCACTCAACATTTTGGATTGGAACTTCTCTAAAAAAAACAATTTTTAACACATAATTTTTCTCTATTGAAGGAAGTTATGTGACATGAAGCTGCAACTTTGATCAGCTTAAGCATATTTAATTGTATGGCCATATTCTCTAGTATCAACCAACGGCAACGGTGGACCCAAGAAATATCTTTATGAAGGGCAGAATTTTTTTAAGGGTTTATTGGTCATTAGTCTATCGTTATATAATATTTTTTTCCGGTCTGCTTCAGGTCGGATTTAACTAAATTTCTTATAATCAACAAAACTATGTCAAACGTCACTACAAATGCATTATCAAAGTACAATATATCTAAAGCTATTCATTACGGGTTTTTTTTTTCCGAAATCTAGCCATAGCATTATCTAGAGAGATATTCCCAAACAAGTCTTTCTCAATATAACAAATACAACTATTGTTTAATTTCTCATTACCAATCCGATTACACAAATCGGACTTCACGTACTTCATTGTTGAAAAATACATGTTTCAACAAACGGGTAATACATCGGCAATCTCAGGGGCAATCAGTGTTTCGTTTCTACTTCTGTGTTTGTCGCTTGTCATGATTGAACTTCAGGGATAATATGAGGAGATGAGCAATCGAAATACATAACACAACAAAAGAGATCAATCAGAGAGACAAGAATAATCAAAACGAAACAAAATTAGAAAAGAATTCAGATCTGAAACGAATTCAGATCAAAGGAAAAAGAAATAGAACATAATTGATCGAAAAAAAGGATCCAGATCAGAGTAAAACAGCTTCTCGTCCGAAATTATGGCTCTCATACCATGTGATCAATCATGACATTAAGTGTTTAAACTCTCAATCTCATCAATGGCATAAAATGTTTAATGCTTATTTCCTTCATCAATGCCATAGAATGTTTAATGCTTATTTCCTTTTTCTTTAATAAGGTTTATAAACATGGGCTAAAACCTAAGTATTTGAAAATTGAGCCTAGAGTTAAGCCCAACATGGGTTTAACCTTAACTTAACACATGTTAGATATGAAATTTGGCTTAATTATATAAATTATATTAGTGTTTAATTGAAAATTGTTATTTATATTAATTTTTTATTTGGAAATTTATAAATTTCTAATTTGATTTTTCTTAAGGGTTGCGAAGCATGGGTACGCCCCTAGTATCAACAAGTGTGTATTCAACTTTGAGACTTCAAGTTCTTCTTTTAAAGTTGCATCTCAACGTTGAGGCCAATGGGTGTGAGGGACGGCACCGGGGCGTCGAGGCCCGTCCACACCGTCCCCTTGGGGCCCGTTCCGTCGCCCAAGTCACGAGACCGACAAGCCTTGTTGATGTTTTTCAAAATAATGTCGTTGATGCAATGACTGGTTTTTTTATAAAAAAAAATCAATTTTATTTATTATATAAACCACTCGACCCCTCATTTTTAACAAAAAAAAAACTCACCGACACTCATTAAAATATCTCAAACTCTCTAAAAAATCAAACAATGTCTTCTTCATCTTCATGGTGTTCGCCATCTTCATCTTCGTGGTGTTCGTCATCTTCGGGTGAAACCGCTCAGTTTTTTGTAAGCATTGTAATGCAGATGGTACAGATGATCGTTAAAACTATTTCACACCCGTCAGACGAAAAAATAAAGAAATTTGTCAAGTATCAAGAGGCCGCGAGAAAGGACATTGAACGGTGTTTTGGGTTCTACAACAAAGATGACACATCATTGAAAACCGAGCACGTGCTTTTACACCAAAAAAAGTTGCGCTACTGTATGTATGTCAGTATCTTGATGCATAACATGATCATCGAAGACGGAGGTAAAGCGATTTGTGAGTAAGACGAAAATGCGGTTAACGAGAATCATGTTCTGGTAAGCGAAGAACAACAAAATTTAAACGCGTTCTCCTTACAAAATGAGTACATACATGAAAACCTTAAAGCGGACTTGGTGGAATACATTTGAAACTTCGCACACAATGAACCTAGTGACGACGCACACAACGACCCCAAAGACGACTAATATGTTTTTTTTAAGTTTAGGTTTTATTTTTTTAATGTAATGTATGCTATATTATTAATTTTAGTATTTAATTTAATTTGATTTTACTTTTATATATGTTGAATATTATTTAACAAAAAATAAAATTAAAAATAGGGAGACTCATCACCCACACCCTAGGCCCATTACTTGGGTGTGGTGACGGCCCCCTGATGACTTAGCCGCCTACGTGGAGGTCCATCCCCAAGTGATGGGGCTCCTCCACACCCATTAGCCTGAGAAAGATTTGATGTTGACTTATACGTTGTGCTGATCAATGTTTAGATTCTCGTAAGCTGGACGGTTCGTTGCATTAGTATATTTCCATTCGTTGTTCTCCAAGTCTTTTAAGAATTGTAAATTACTTTTATGAGAGGAGATCCTATACAAGACAAAAAATTGTGTACGAATTGTAGGAGACAAGCTCAACCATTGATCTCCCAAGACTAATGGCTGAAAATTAGGTGGTAGCATCTTCGTAAATATGAGATTCAAACAATTGAAAAAACAAATAGAGAAAGGGTATTCTGGTCTTTTCTCACTTTAACTCTTTCCCCCTTGATTTTTAAAAGGCTATAACCTTTTCATACGTTAATATTTAAAAAAACAACGTATTAACGAGCATTTCATTCTCTTTAATTTGAGCAACCTATTGCAATAATTTTCTTAAAAAAATACTTGATTTTGAATACCCATTACGTGATTACGAGTTGAATACCCAACACATAACCACGTGATTTTGAATACTCATTACGTGATTTCATTATAGTATATGAAACCACACTAAGTGATTACGTAATTACATAACAATAGTTGACGATGTATTATTACGTGACTACGTGATTTTAAATACCAATTTCGTGATTACGTGATTTCATTATAGTATTTTATGTGAAACCACACTGAGTGATTACGTTTCATTATAGTATTTTATGTGAAACCACTAATTACGTAAAAACAAAAACATGTAATACATAATATTTCATATGGAATACCAAATATTTCAGGTTTAATAACGTATTAGAGATAAATTATATACAAAACATTAGCCAAATCAAGCTATAATAACTACATAATGTCGTATATTAGAGATTCAATCACGTAATAAAACATAAACAATTAAGTTTTTATTATTAAATGTGTAATCATGTAATAAGCACAATTATAATAACATTAGTTATAACCAATCATATTGAATGTGTAATCAAGTAATGGATTTATATTGAATGTGTAATCACGTAATGGTTTATGTTCAATGTGTAATCACGTAATGACAATTCAAAATCACGTAATCATGTGCTAGGTATTCAAAATCACGTAATGGACTAATGGGTATTCAAAATCCTGTAATTTTTTAAGAAAACATTAGCAATATGCTGCTCGAATGAAAGAGAATGAAATGTTGGGTGGTGGACGTTGACGTGGGTGGTGGGTGGTGTTTAATGATAGATATTAGTGTAATCAGGATTAACTTGGTGACCAAAGGGAATTATAATATACATCGAACAAGTTAGGAGGTGCGGGAGTGCACGCTTGTTCGAGTGGTTATTCCGAGTGTTCGGGCACAAAACCGAATGGGGGTTCCAAGGGGGCAACGCCCCCTTGGTGGGGGTCTGGGGCAGCTTGGACTTTAATTCCTGAAATAAAAAACAAGGAGTTTTTGGAGGCTTTTTATTTAAAATAAAAAAATAATTGTCTGTCTATAGCAGTTACTCATCCCTAACCCTAAAATTCTCAGACAGTTTTGGTTACAGTTTCCTTTAGTTCATTCACGAATTTTGCAACACACACATAGTGTTTGTTCGATTTCTAAATCAGAGTTTTATCCGATTAAATTATTCGAGAGAACCATGGAAATAATTTGATCTGAGAGTGACTACACGCCTCTCTGATTATCCGGTTTAATAAAATTCCCTAACAATTAACCCTCTGCAGACCTTAAAAGATCTTAAAAGTGGTTGGGTCAAGTTTGCACCAAGAAAAGCTCACACATATTTTTTTAATGAAACGTCTTTGGAAAAAACAAACAGTTTACAAATGACAACGTCTGCACGTGGTATGTGCGGCATAGACAGAAGAGTCTCCGCAGCGTATACAGAAGAGACTGCGCAGATCTTTTAAAAAAAACACCACCGTAATGTTGATGAAAACAACTTGGCATCTCAGCAGGTTTTTTGGTAAGTCTTGACCAAAATATTATGCAGTTGAGATGATTGTTTCAATAGTGAAACTGATAACCACATCTTCTTGATGGTTTTCATGGATGGAATTGTGGTGGTCTACCGGTGCTAATTGCACTATATGGGATTTGGTAATTTAAGAATTATATTTGAGAGAATAAACAAACAATATATTAGACATAAAAATGCATATAATTGTTGTCATTATAAATGTCGATTTATAATATGCTTCATTGCAAGTAAATTTTATGTTAGTACTTTTTACATGCTTATAACTAGATTATTAGATAAATTGACTAATTGGTAATATGATGTGATCATGTAGATCAATCTAGTTTTATTGCATTTCTTGTCACAAAATAAAAAACCAATAATACAAAGTTGCCAACTTGCCACTAAATTATGAATAAACAATTCCATCTCTTTTTTTGGCCGATCACCATCATATGATATGGTGGTGAAAGATATTGATTTTAATCATACATTCACCCTTTTTACTTAAAAGAAAAGATGTCGGATAAGGTTTTAAGCAAATCTACTTTTTAGATTGTCATATACATGTTTTACTAGAGTTTCTTTATCTTGATTGTCTCCTTATTCCATTCCTTTTACTCCCATCAAGGGCTGTAAAAATCTGTGTAGAAATTCTACAAAAAAAAAAAAAAAAAAAACTCTCAAGAAATGACACACAAAAGGGTGAGAACAATGCTAAGTGTTGTGGTGAGTTAGTGTTTGGTTTGATGAGTGTGTTTTAAGTATACATCTTATGCTAGTAGTGGGTTGAAAGAGACTAAGAGAGTTCTTTGCTTCTACTACTCATCTCAATATAAAGGGTTGATTTGCCGCTTAAGCTAACACTTCTAAAGATGCAATCTTAAACATCCTATTTATGGTTTTTTGGTTTTTGGTTTCTTGCAACTTGATCCATGGTTAGAGGTTTAAAAGTGTTTTAAGTCGTATGGTTTGCTTCGGTTGGTAAAATAAAATTTTCAAATCCAATATAAATAACCAACAATATAGCATTTTCTTACGTATAAACACCATATTTGAGAGTACAACATATAAAACATGTATAATTTAAGTCAGGCCTGGCCCAAACCCAAGTATTTTGAGGCTTGGGTTTTAGGCCTCCAAATCAATAGGGCCTTCAACTTTTAAAAAAAAAAATTATATGTGATAATTGGGCTGGGTTGAACTTATCTTTACACATACAAAAAATGTAGAAAAATACAAAAAAAAAATAAATTAACTTCGCCAACAATAAACCTTTTAGTTTATTTTGTCGATCCCAAGCCCGGGTAAAGGAGGATTTTTCTCAAATAGTGTTTTTTTTTGGAAAAAGGCCTCAAGTTTTTAATTCGCTTTAGGCCACCAAAATGGTTGAGCCGGCCCTGATTTAAGTTATACAAAATAATCTCACACTTAAACTTTATTTATTCTCAAGAACATTATTAATTGAACTTAACTCTGAATTTCAAATTCACTCAAGACTTTATCACCCATATTTCACATGGGATTGTTGTGAATTGAGACTTAAAAGACATAAGGGTGTGGGGTGAGGAGAGGTAAATTTTCCACCCATCCAATTACATCTTGTCATGTCAATTTCTCTCTCTAAGTCACATCTTGCACTAAAACATAAGGGGTGATCACATCTTTTAGGGAGAGGTAAACTATTTTTTTTTTTAAATATAAAAAACAAAAAAAAATTATGATTGGTTGAAAAGAGTGGGCCCCACCATTATCCAACTCTCTCTTTTCTTCCCCTATGCGGTGATTATACACCGAAATCAAGTCCCCTGGCGAGGTAAACTTTGATGGCGGCGGTGTTCCCCACGAGGTAAACTAGTTTACCCCATAGTTCGACGTACCCACCCCATACACCCTAAGTAAATACTCAATGAATGCAAAAGAGAAAGATGTGTTTAATAACTTAGGCCAATCATAGACATGGTTTAAGGACATGACGTACTTAAAATTGTAAACACTATCTCACGCCTCACACTTATCAATCACTCAACACTCGGTGTATGAGTGGCTACAAATCATTCACTCTCCTATACTATAACATGATAATCATAAGATTGCACATAAATTGAATCTCCAACAACTTAATATCAAGAGAACTTTATACAAGTTGTAACATGTCTTGAGATTAAATGGTAGGGAAAAAAGTGGCTAAAATGAACTAAGATTCATTCAAGTGTAATAATAATTCCCTACATAGTGTGGAAGTATGTATTAGTATTAGAAATTAGAAACCTACATACATAAATGAACACAAATATTAATGGTCCATAGAACTCACACATGTACATGTGTCGTCTCCTCATAACTCTCTACGACATTAAAAACAGCTTTATCAAGAAAAAAAAAGTCATCACGTAAACTGCTCCTCGAAACTCCCCTAACCCTACTTCATTCCCATATCACATCTAATCATCCTTCATTAAGTTTTACATTATTATTATTATTATTAAATTAAATATTAATAAGTAAACTATTTAAATAGTAAATGCATTGTTATTGTTATTCAGACAACAATTAACTAGTAAATACAAATATTAAATATATTTTTATTCTAATAAACGATTTCAAACGTGGCTGCACCAAAACCGAATCTCTTCTTCTATTATTAAGATTTCTTTGATATTATAAATGTATGTGTGTATATATACATATTATAGATATTATAGATATATCAATAAATCTTTCTCAACTTCCTATTTTGAACGACCAACTAAACCTCGTTTTATTATAATCATAAACTCCGACTAGCAAGAGACTGGCCAATACAACAAAACCCAAACCATACACCAAAAAACAACAATGCACAACTTAAACAAAGCAACAAGATCAAATTTCTTTCATGCCTCCCAAGACACATTACTCGACTTCAACGGTACTTAACCCAAAGGAAACTAAGCGCCTTCGACTCCTCAATCACGGCTGCAATCTGAGGCTGTTTGTTGTTGAAGACCACATTATTTCTTGTTCTCCATAAGCTCCATAAAACCTTAAAATGACTGTCTAATACACCTTACGTTGTTTATTTGACCCGCTAAAAGCTCTGATGTAGCTGTAACAAGTCATGGAAGTGGAAAGCATAAATAGAAGGAACATGACACCACTGTGATAAGAGCTGCCAAATGGTCGGTTGTTTGTTGTTGAAGATCACATTATTTCTTGTTCTCCATAAGCTCCCTAAAACAGTTAAAATGCCTGTCTGATACACCTTACGTTGTTTATTTGACCCGCTAAAGCTCTGATGTAGCTGTAACAAGTCATGGAAGTGGAAAGCATAAATAGAAGGAACATAACACCACTGTGATAAGAGCTGCCAAATGGTCTGAGAAAATTGGTATGACACAAACAAATGCTCCATTAAAAAGGTTATACAAGGACGTTAAAATATTTTAAAATATTAATTTGAATATCTAAATACCGACTACCAATTAAAGAAGTTATCTTGACACTCAAAGTTATAATTTCAAAAACTTCAATCTTATATTTTAAATGCATATGTTATTTATAGTATGATTGTTTTTAAATATGTAATATTTTCTATTCTAGGATGATATTTGTATCTCGTATTATTATCCCAATTATTTTTTAAAAATAGTATTATATCAACGTATTTATTATATTATGGATATCCAATACCAATTTAATTACAATTCATTTGCTACAACCTTATAATATACAAATTTTTTTTCCACAACCTTATAATATACAATTATGTTTTAGAATATTTACAATCTTATTAGTGTTATTGTTTTGTAGGGGTAAATAATAAGATGGATTATAGTGAATGAATAGAACGACGAAAACTTAGAAGTTATATATGGATAGTTAAAAATGTAACCTTTTATTTTGTTTTGTGTTATATGTAATAAGTCATTTCACCGATAAAGATTATATACAAATTCATGATTTACATTTTTTTTTCAATACTCAACTCGTATAATCGGTATGTAAGCTAGTAAATATAATAAAGTAAAATCCACATGTATGAAAATGATATATTAATAAAGTTTAAATAGAACAAATAAATAAAAAAGGATTTTTTTAAAAGCAAACTTCATTAGAAACGGCAACCCCAAACAGGAGCGCACAAACAAAACAAGAGAGCAATTACATAATTACAAATTTACACCAATCCATCCAAGTTACCGACTTAAACTTGGACCTACTCTTAAACAAGAGAAAGCTCAAAGACTTGACTTCACTAAAAACCTCTTCAACTTTAACTTGCTTACCGGAGAAGGTGAGATTGTTCCTCGCTTTCCAAAGACTCCAAAATCCAATAACCATGATACCTTGAAGCACTACGGATCTTTGATTCTGCTAACACTAGAAACCTCTAATATATCTTTGAAACTGACATCGTAAATATTGGGGATCTTACACCAATCGCTCACAAACTGCCAAAGAAGCACAGCCGTGATGCAAGCCGTAAACAAATGATCAATGGATTATTTATATTTTTTATACTAAATAAAAAAGGATGAAAAAGGTAAAAGGAAAGCAAAAAAGTAGTGAAATATAAAAATTATGATTTGAAAGGACTGTTGACAGGTCACCTGTCATGACTTTTGCATGTCTGATCAATGAAAACGACTAAACAGGGAGAATCCCATAAAGCAAGG
Source organism: Helianthus tuberosus (assembly GCA_030545235.1). Taxonomy (NCBI): domain Eukaryota; kingdom Viridiplantae; phylum Streptophyta; class Magnoliopsida; order Asterales; family Asteraceae; genus Helianthus; species Helianthus tuberosus. Next base: position 161,674,087 of record CM060411.1, on the reverse strand, counting down.
TCCTGCCTATACAGGTCACCGGTCATGACTTTTGCATGTCTGATCAGTGAAAACAACTAAACAGGGAGAATCCCATAAAGCCAGGTCCTGCCTATACGTTTCCTTTTGGCTATAATAACAAACAAGTTAACCATTATGCTTGATATATATGCTTATTCTGCCAGATTGCTTCTTCCTATGGGTGAAAAGATACCGGAGATAAAGAATCATAAGGTTCTTTTTATTTTGGTTTTCAAATTATTTATAGGACAATAAAAGAAAACATAGAAAATGTGTTTTTCCAAAGAGAAGATTTTTTAGTTTAAGCCCATCTTCGAAGCTGTTTTATTTTAATCTTAGTCCATTTGAGCTCCATGGTCTTTTATATTTATTTTAATCTTAGTCCATTTGAGCTCCATGGACAACAATCATGTGATGTTTTTCAAGTTTCAAATATGCAAATTCCAACATCTGCATCAATGTATGCTTCGTTATATAGCTTTATTATTAAATCATTGGCTTTGTTTTCTTGTTAGCTGAAAACATAAACTATAGACGCTTAAATTGAAACCAGGAGATGTTTGTGTGTGTATATGTATATGAAAATTATAGTGGTATGGATAGCCATTTCTTTAATTATCTTACTAGTTACCTTTAATATTCATGTGGCTCTCACACACGCAAAAATACCATTAACACAAAATCAAGATTAAAAAAAAAACACATCAATTGTTCACGTTTTTTACGATATACTTCCGTACTTGGCGTAGAAAGTCATGCACTGATTGACGAACGAGTACAATTCTTTAAGACACGTGTCAAGTTTTCATTTACGGAAACTTGTTAAAAATAAAAAAATAAAAGGCCACTTTCCTATTATTGTATGATTTCCCTCTAAAAATATCCTACTACTACCACCAACATTGACTTCAGTTTTGGTTTTTATAATTATTATTATATTCCATCTTTCAACAATTCAAAGAAAAAAACAAGACTAGGTGGGTTCAATCATTTTCCCACCAAACAATAACAAACCCTTTTATTTCAATAATACAAACTATTACCTATTGGCTAGCAACGGTTCTAACTTCAAAAATAACTAGTTATGGTTCCACCTTTTACATATTGTAAACTAATTGACCTTTACTAACAGAACATTAATTTCTTTTTGTTCTCTTATCCTTTTCGGTTTAGTAAAGGTCCATTGGTTTACAATATAAGAAAAGGTGGAACCACAACTGGTTATTTTTAAAGTTAGGATTGTTGCCGGCCAACAGCTAATAGTTAGGATTATTAAAATCCATTATTCCTTAAAAATATAGGTTTTTTTAATCTGGAAATAGAATAATATGCACATGTCAGAACCATGAATTTAACCATTGTAAGATTATGACAACTAGAATTACGACCCGCCGCAATGCGGCGGGGATTCTTTAGTTATAACTAAGTCGATTTATGACGCGCACGTTATGTTGAACCTATCAAACGGGAAAAAATAGACGAAACATAAAAATGTTAAACCAAAGACGCACGTTGCGATGTGTTAAGTCACAAAATTTAGAACGAAACATAAAGCGAAAAATTTGCAGAAAACAAAAGCTATAAAGGACCAAAGCTGAAAGTAAAAAAAAGTTGTGATGATAGATTGCAAAAGATAAAAAGTTTTGTGTTAAAAGTAAAAAAACAAATAGTTTTGGGTTAAAAGTAATTTATGAAATACTTTTGGGTGAAAAGTAAAAAAATCAATTTTTTTTAAAAACCCCCAAAAGCCAACGTTTTAATAACCATATGCATAACCATTTTTTGTTTGAAAACCCCACAAAGCCAAGATTACCATACATAAGTAAAAAAAATCAAAGTGGTTAAATTGCAAAAGATGGAAACTTTTGAATTAGAAGTGAAAAATCAAATTAATCAAAGGGGTTAAATCGTATAAGATAGAAACTTTTGAATTAGAAGGGAAAAATCAAATTAATCAAAAGGGTTAAATTACCAAAGATTAAAAATTTAAACTTAAATTATCAAAGATTAAAAGTTTAGGGTTAAAAAGGAAACAAAGATTAAACTTAAAACTTAAATTGTTAGACATTAAAACTTTAAGGTTGAAAAGGAAAATTTCCATTTTTTTTTTTAAACTCCCTAAGCTTACATTACAACACATGTATGCATATTTAAACTTAAATTATCAAAGATTAAAAGTTTAGGGTTAAAAAGGAAACAAAGATTAAACTTAAAACTTAAATTGTTAGACATTAAAACTTTAAGGTTGAAAAGGAAAATTTCCATTTTTTTTTTGAAAAACTCTCTAAGCTTACATTACAACACATGTAATGTGTTAGGTTGCTTCTTTATAAGAATAAAATGACCCTTTGGTGGAGTGGTGGAAAGAACTTTGTGCCATGTGTGTGGCGCCGGTTCTATCCCCACCTCCATCAAAGGTGAGGCATTGGGGTTATCTATCCCCAACCCAATGATGGTTTGGACTTCGGTTCGAGCTTGAGGGAACCCGAGTTTTCTACTAGGGTGCATTTACTTCAGCGAGTCGGTCAGTCTCGACAGGCGGCGGCTCGTGTGGAGGGTGCAACTTCTATCTAGTGGCAGGGGGCCTGAAATTTTCTCGGGGAGAGCCAAATGTCCCATTCTACCGAGGCGTGGACACGGTTAAGTCAACATAGTACTCGGGACAAAATGGGGCGGGCCAGGTCTTCTGGCGTGAATCATCCGTCTGTTGAGAAGTTCACGTTTAAAAAAAAAAAAACCATTGTAAGATTATATATTATAATAATAATGTTGAGAAGTTCACATTTAAAAAAAAAAAAAAAAAACCATTGTAAGATTATATATTATAGAGTAAATTACAAGTTTTGTCCTTTATGTTTGCATCAAATTTCAGGTGCTGTCCTTTACCTTTAAAATTGTCAGGCGGTGTCCTTTATGTTTCAAAATCTTGCAAGTTTTGTCTTTTAACCCAAACCAGGTTAGAATTCTCAGTTAAATTAAGGCATGTGCAGGGCACATGAGGGTAAAATGGTCATTGCACATCCCACTTGTCTGTCCCTCTTTAATAAAACAAAATAATTTTAGTTTTATTATTATTATTATTATAAGTATATATATATATATACCACAACCCTTCACCACCATCTCCACCACCCTCCACCGTCACCGCCGGCCACCGGACACCAACCGTCTTTTCTCCTCTATCTGTTCTCATGTTCCTTACTCAAAAATCAAACCTAATGCCTAAACAAACCAAAAAAAACACGAATGATCTAAACAAACCAAAAAAACTCAACCAGAATGATCTAAACAAACCAAAAAAAACACGAATGATCTAAACAAACCTAATGGCGACACTTTCTTCTCCCGAGCAGATCTGGCTCAAACTGGACTTGTGAGCAGGTGTGGTGGGGCGGTGGTAGCGGTTCAGATGGTTAATCCAAACAACACAACTTTCAAATCCCCTGTTCCAGCTTCACCAAACTCAATAGACACCATTTTATGAATCTTCAGACCTTAGTTAATCCAAAAAGATTAGAACCCACAAAAGTTTACAAGAAATTTTCAGCATTTCAAGAACCCACAAAAAAATTAACCTAAAAAGATAGGAACCCACAAAAAAATTCTAAGAAATTTACAAAATTCTAACAACCGTCACGCCGGATCACCAGCATCACCGTCACTGTTGACCACCGAGCACCATCATTCACTATCATCGTCATCACTACCTCTGGTCTTCATCTCCATTAACAACAGTCGTTCATCAAAGAATCAGAAACAAAGAAGATGAAGGCTGATATAACTTTGTCGGATCTGGGACCATAATCCGACAACCTCCCCCGCCGCACCTATTAACAACCGTCGTTCATCTCCATTAACAACCGTCACGCCGGATCACCAGCATCACCGTCGCCATCGGAGAATTACCTCTGGTTCCACCCACCACCAAACGCCACCGAACCTAACCCACCACCACATTCAGTCATCGCTTCAGATCATGTTAGAGAGAGAGGAGAGGAGAGAGAGAGGGGACTTGCAGAGTTGCAGTTGTGAGAGAGAGAAAGATGCTATATTTTTTTGACTTTTCAAGTTATTACATACTAGTCCCTACATATAAGTATTTTACACAATAGTCCCTGAAGAGATGATATGACTAAAATGCCCTCATGTGCCTTGCACATGATCAGTTTTAACCAAAAAATCTAACTGGGTTTGGCCTAAAGGACATAACGTGCAAGATTTGCAAACATTAAGGACAAAACTCGTCAATTTTAAAGGTAAAGGACAGCGCCTGAAATTTGATGCAAACATAAAGGACAAAACTTGTAATTTATAATAATAATATTATATATTATCGTATTGTTTATTGTTTATCTCTCTCAATCTATTCAGGCCATCTTCCACAGTTCCCACATTATCAACCTTCTGGATGATCAATGCATCAACTTTTGTCCAAATGCCTTTTCTGTTTGTTTTATTTTTATAGAATGATGGCTGCTGTGGGTCTCAACACCAATCAATCATATGCCTAGTGGACCCCACCTTCAGATTCCATCATTCTTCTCCATCCATTCCTACATCTATTGGCAGCCATGTTATCTTTCTTCATCTGCCTAACTCATAAACAACTATCTTTAGATTCAGGTGCTCAAATTATATAACCTTATTATATATATTTATCATAGTTTTTCCCTCTTTCAGTTGCAGTGCTCTTGCTTTCTTTTCACTTTTTATTCAAGAATTATTTGCATATTGGGATATGGGAATTTGATGTTTTCAAGTGTATTGCTTACTGATTTGTCAAAAGATTTGATTTTTGGATCATGGGTCTTGATTGATTTGCAGGGTATTGAATCTTGAACACCCCCCCCCCCCCCCCCCCCACACCCCACCCCAATCCCTTTTTATCAAGAATTAGGGTTTTGTGCATATTGGAAAATGGAAATCTGATGTTTTTAAGGGTTCTTGCTCACTAATTCATTAAAAGTTTCTATCTTTGATTGTGGGAGTTAACTAAATTGCAGTCTTTTTAAATACCCATCAAGAATCTAGGGCTTTCTGCACATTAGAACAAGCTTGAGTTTTTTTAAGTGTGTTGGTGTTTGATTCTACAAAAGATTCAAACTTTGATTCTGGGTGCTAACCCATTTGCAGTTTCTTGATTATTGACCCCTTTTCGCTTTTCATCAAGAATCTAGGTCTTTCTGCACATTGGCACATGGAAATTTGATATTTTTCAAAGTGTTTTTTTGGTAACAAATAAAAAAGATTCATTTTTCGGTTCTGGGTATCAACAATTATGGAGAAACAGACTAGTTTCAGGTTGGGAAAGATGGAAAAACAGACTAGTTTCCGATCGGTAAAGATGGAAAAACAGCAGAGTTTTCGCGCTTCCGCAATGGAAAAACAGAAGAGTTTTAGAATAGCCATGGGGAGACAGATGAGCTTTGGTGTTGACCGAAGAAAAACGAAAGATTCACCGGGAAAACGAGGGGATTCGACGCTTCATTTGGCTTGTAGGGGCGGAAATTTATCGAAAGTCATCGAAATCCTTCAAAGTCTTGGACTTGATGCGCTATCGAAACAAAATCAAGAAGGAGAAACTCCTCTTTATGTGGCTGCAGAGAATGCGCATGCTCATGTTGTAGCTCAGCTGCTGAAACATCTTGATCTTCAAACGGCTTCTATTGCTGCGAATAACGGTTATGATCCCTTTCATATTGCTGCTAAACAGGGACATATAGGTATGCTTCACCCTTTGTTATGTTTGAATATTAGTTCTTAGCTTGATAAGTTTCCATTTATATCTTGAAATTGATAATGTGATCATTCGATAATCAGAATGCTTTGGGATATTGTAATACTTAGTAGTTGTAATAAATAATGCCAAAGTATTTGACACATGTTGATTATTCAAGAAATTAACGATGAAATGATTAGAAGGGCATTTGCATGAAATTTGTAACAAGATAGATTTATTTCAATCGTTAAATAACCCATTTTGGCTAGAACCCATTTTGACCTGAACCAAAATAATACTTGACCCGAATCCTTTTTGACCCGACCTGCCCTTTTCCCAGGCTTAGGCTATAATGAAACTAGTTATTTTACCTTTAGTAATCAGATAAGTTATTGAACGAAAATCCACAAACCCTTGAAATGGGTGTTTAGGCTAATACTTTTTTTTATTAAAAAAAAGCTCGAAACGAGCCGAGCCTTATCGAGCCCGAGGCCCCGAGCTGAGCTTGAGCCTAAAATAAAGCTCGTTTATTTATTGAGCCCGAGCTCGAGCTTGGCATGTGAAGCTCGTCAGACTCGTCAAGCCTTAGTGTAATTGTAGTTTCTGTTAATGTTTAATAACATTTACCCCTTATTTAAAGTTCTCTAGTAAACAAGCTGAACCTAAAAATAAACGAGCCCGAGCTTCACTTATCGAGCTCGCGAGCCTAAACGAGTCTATTATTTATGTTATTTTATTTAATATATTAATTAATAGATTATAAACAAGCCGAGCTCAAGCTTGAGAAACTACCAACGAGCTGAGCTCGAGCTCTCATAAGTTAATCGAGCTCAGCATGGTCGAGCTCGGGCTAGGCTCGGCTCATTTGCACCCCTACTCGAGCTGATCTCGAGCAGCTCGCGAGCCGCTCGGCTTGTTTGCACCCCTCCTTTTTTATCTTGATTTTATAGTATCATCATCATCTTCTTTCTAACAAATCTTTAATATGTCTGTCTGCAATTAAGAACCAGAAAACTAGGTGGCAAAATAATGATTTTTAGTAACGTGTATCTTTTTTCAAAGTTATTCACATCTTGTGTCACTGCTTTAACTTATTCTGATTGTCTGATCTTGCAGAAGTTTTGCGCGAACTTCTGAATTCTTTCCCGAATCTGGTAATGACCACCGATTCTTCCAATTCAACTGCTTTACACACAGCGGCAGCTCAAGGACACATTGAAGTGGTCAACCTGCTTCTTGATGCTGATTCAAATCTTGCCAAAATAGCCAGAAACAACGGTAAAACGGTGCTTCATACCGCAGCACGAATGGGTCATCTGGAAGTGGCAAAAGCTGTATTGAATAAGGATCCGAGTATCGGTTTCAGGATCGATAAGAAAGGCCAAACCGCTCTGCATATGGCAGTTAAGGGCCAAAATATGGATATGGTGGTTGAATTGATTAAACCCGATCCAACTGTTTTGAGTCTCGAAGATAATAAGGGGAATACACCTCTTCATATCGCAACGAAAAAGAGTCGTACTAAGGTTTTTCCTTCCCCCTTACAGCTTGATTATCCATTCATTGCGAGTAGAGGGGTCAAAACGGGCGTGCCGGTTAACGGGTCAAAACGGGCCTGGGTTGAAGCTAGTTATCTTTTAGTGGGTTGGGTTGGATGGACCCGATATTATTACAAAAACGATCTAAATCTTGAAATAAAACAATTTTAGGAGGCTGTATTGCATCAATAATATAGTTTTGGGCGTCTTTCGAACCGTTAACCTTTATGCGAATTTTTTTTACTTCACCCATTTGACCCTTTTGAGCTAAACACAACACGAATAGACTCATTTATAATTAAATGGGTAGAAATTGACACCTCTAATTGCAGGCTTTACATGTAAAATATATACAAGCGTGTATATCACTAATAAAATAATAAAGTACATGGATGGTCCCTGTGGTTTACAAAATTTTGAATTTGGTCCCTAGCTTTCCAAAAGTACACGGATGGTCCCTGTGGTTTGCACTTTGTAACGCATTTAGTCCCTAACTTGGATCTGCTAAAACCTTCAGATTTGTTGGCTGGGGACTAAATGCGTTACAAAGTGCAAACCATAGGGACCATCCGTGTGCTTTTGGAAAGCTAAGGACCAAATCCAAAATTTTAGCAAACCACAGGGACCACCCGTGTACTTTACTCTTAATAATATAACAATAATATATAAAAAAAATTGTTATTGACTTCTTGTAACTGCCAGATTGTGAAATGCCTGCTATCATTTGAGGACATTAACGTCAACGCAGTCAACAAGGCTGGAGAAACACCTCTCGACATTGCCGAAACCTCTAAAATTACCGAAATGATCGATATCTTAAAAGAAGCAGGGGCGGCTCACTCGAAAGACTACGGAAAACCGCCTAGTGCCGCTAAGCAACTAAAGCAAACAGTCAGTGACATAAAACACGATGTCGAATCTCAAATCAAGCAGACCCGTCAAACTGGATTCCGGGTTCGCAAGATCGCGAAAAAGGTGAAAAAGCTCCACATCAACGGGCTCAACAATGCGATAAATTCAGCCACTGTCGTTGCGGTTCTTATCGCCACAGTGGCTTTCGCAGCCATTTTCACTGTACCGGGCCAATACGTTGAGGAACCAAAAGACGGGTTTACCATCGGGCAAGCCAATATAGCCAACAACGCTGCGTTTATTTTGTTCTTTTTGTTCGACAGTTTAGCCCTTTTCATCTCGTTGGCGGTTGTGGTGGTTCAAACATCTATTGTGGTGATCGAAGAGAAGGCTAAACAACAACTTATGTTTGTGATCAATAAGCTTATGTGGCTGGCATGTCTTTTTATATCGATCGCGTTTATTTCTCTGACTTATATCGTTGTGGGAAGCCATGAACAGTGGCTTGCCGTTTATGCCACTGTGATTGGTGCAACGATTATGTTGACTACGATCGGGTCAATGTGTTATTGTGTTATAAGGCATAGGCTCGAGGAGAATAAGTTGAGGAATATAAGACGGGCGGAGACTCATTCGCATTCGTTTTCAATGTCAATGGCATCTGATTCTGAGATGTATAGTGAGAGATACAACAAGAGAATGTATGCCGTTTAAAAGAAATCGAGTTGAGGGTATCTATGGAATTTTGAGCTCAGTCGATAAGTAGACCGACACTGTTTTCCTAGCTACTTTTGGCCCGAACCGAGACTCGAACACAGACAAGGTCCAGAGGTCAAAAGGCTAGTATCGGACTATCGGTTGTCCTTATTGTGAGTTTATACAGTATGTATATAATTAATAGTACTATCTCATTGCAGGAAAAACTGTGTTCTTTGCATTTTCCTTAAATAAGTAATTTTGTGTCATGATTGGTTCATGATGAAATTACAGGTGGCAAACCGATCGGGTAGTGGGTTGGGTAACGTGTCAAAATAGGTCTAACGTAACGATGATTTTTTTTTTTTAGTAAGTAATAAGTGTGTCAAAATATTATTACAGAAACTATATTATTTCTGTAATAATTCAATTGAACAAATTGCATAATACATGGAAAATAAAAGGTATGCAGACTGCAGAAATTATTACAAAAACTATATTACTATATCAATAATAATTTGATTGAATGTATTGAACACAATCACTTTCATTATTGGACCAAGCTACTTGCAAATAATTGTCCTAAAAATTATAAACATTTTGACATTATGAACACGGATTTGTAAGAAAATTAAATAAATAGATATAATTTCTTACAAATAAATAAGCCATTGGGGTCGAAAAAATGTACTTTTTTCGACAATTCCTTTAGCAACTCATCGATTGTTGTTGTTGGAGACGCGTATTGTTACAAGATCATTACACACGATTAGGTAATTAGGAACAAAAGTTACAATTTAGGTTACTTTGTCCGGTTCTACGCAGTTCCTTTTAAAGCTAATTTTATTATACTTTAGCGTTTAACTATTGACATAACCAAAATCAACCTATCTATAAATAAATAGGTCGAAATTGTTAGCTTTATTAAATTATTATTAGTTTATCACATCTCAAAACAAACCCAAACACCCAATTTAAGGTTATGGGCAATCATCATAACTAATTGGGTTAGTAAGAGATTTTTCAACCAATCAAAATAAATTACTCTTATTATATTAGTTAATCACCGTCGCCACCAAATACCAGTCGCCATAACCACCATTGCAACCACATACTGTCCACTACGGCATATTGGTCCCACCCGCCTTTGCCACTAGCTAGCATATAAACAACTATAGTAGGTGAACCTATTTTGATACTTTTTTTTTCCTAAAGCGGCCTGTTTGAACCTAAGCTCATTTTTGGTTAAAAACTGTTTGGACCGTTGCCCGACTGATCCGCCCATTTACGCAGGCTTACGTTGATACGTTCCATGCAAGTTGGAATCTTTTTTTTGCATGATTGCACTACATAATCATATAATCCATTAATTCAACAAAAAAGATTACAATTAACCTATCTATTGCACAAAACAACACAAAGAATCTTGGAATCTGGCAATGCATCAGCATGTAGTATTTACATCTTTTCCATTCTGTACTACTAGCTAGCTAGTTAAATTATTCAACATTCACGTCTACTTCGATGATGATCATCAAACTTAGCAGAAGACCGGTGATTTGAACTTTGATGTTTTTTAGAACCGAGACCTTTTGTTGATGGTTCATGCTGCACCACCGTACAACAGTTGGGAGAATAACGGTGGTGTACATGACATTGGTGACTTCTTGTTGCAGTTGATTTGCTGCCTCTAATTACCACTGATAAGATAGCTAACCTGTCACGTGTGTCTTCGGAACGCCAATGTTGTTGGCCCCCCTCATCTTCTGTCTCATGTGTGTCATCAACGTGTATTGAGATTTCTGCTACGGTTCCTGGCTTTATTATGCCAACTGCAGGGGCCACCTACATTATAATTTCAACCATATTATATGAAAACGGGTCAATCCAAGTCGTATTTGTTTGACAACGGTCTAACGTGTAAAATATTTCGAGAAAAAAAGAAGGTAGCTAAAAATGAAACGGGTCAAAAGATGTCTTTCTTGTATTCAAATGCTTATAACTGTCCTAAATCATTAAAAAAGGGAGTAAAGTACATGGATGGTCCCTGTGGTATACCAAACTTTTGGATTTGGTCCTAGCTTTCCAAAAGTACACATATGGTCCTTGTGGTTTGCACTTTGTAACACATTTAGTCCCCAGCTTTTTCCAAAAGTACATGGATGGTCCCTGTGGTTTACCAAAATTTTGGATTTGGTCCCTAGCTTTCCAAAAGTACACATATGTTCCTTGCGGTTTGCACTTTGTAACGCATTTAGTCCCCAGCTTTTTTCCAAAAGTACATGGATGGTCCCTGTGGTTTGCACTTTGTAACCCATTTAGTCCCTAACTTGGACACGCCAAAACCTTTATATTTTTTGTTAGAGGACTAAACGCGTTACAAAGTGCAAACCACAGGGACCATTCGTGTACTTTTGGAAAGCTAGGGACCAAATCCAAAATTTTGGTAGACCACAAGGACCATCTGTATACTTTACTCTTAAGAAAAGATACTATTAGACTATTTGTTATCTTTTAAAATTCGAATAATCGGACAAAAAAGTGTTGACCCGTTTTGACCCACAACCGTATTTTGAACTTTGAACTGAGCCCATATCGGTTGGTTACCCAACCAACTCGACAGACCATTTTTACCACCTTTAGTGTCAACTCCTAAATCTTGAAAAACACTTGCAAAAAACAAGAAAAGGGCAGCAGTTGCTTAGATTACCTCAATCCACCTAGGAAAACCGAATGAACCTCTGTGTCGATGCTCCGGTTCTTCACCATCATTAACGGCAGACAGACCTTCACATAAAATTTGAAAAATGGCATCGTCTTTGTTGCTTTTGTTAGTGATTTTTAAAGGACATGTTTCTTGGCTTTGAAGGACTATCTTGTCTGCACTAAGTGAAATTTCCGGAACACAACGTAACTCTTCACGTATGGAACTTATTTTTTCATTTGACATGAATATTTTCCCGAATTCTTGTCTTCTTATTGATCTATCAACATGGGCAATTTGGACTGTGAATTTGCAGCGAACGGGTTTGTGATCACTCTCGGTTACATCCATACAAGCTTCATACCTGTAGATGTTATCACAAAGAAATATGATTTTATAAAATAAAATGGGGTGTAAAAAAATGGAAGTTCCCCAAAGAGACCTACTGCCAAACTGAAGCAACAACGGGGCATGCTAAACTGCATTCAGATGCTGGTGATGAACGATTGTCTCGATATAGTATTCTATCACACCATGCGGGTATACGTTTTTTCTCTCCAGAATCATATCCTGGGAAAAATAGTAAGGCAACTTTTCATATGTTCTTCATAGGCAATCCTCTGTGACAATTTACTTGTGAACGGGTCGATTCTGGTTATGTTTTATCTTTGCGGGTTAAAGTTAAATAATAATTCAATGCAACAAATATAGATTGTTACTTGTGAATGGGTCGTTCTGGTTATGTTTTAGCTGTGCGGGTCAAATGGATCTAACGGCTTGAAGATCGCCCAAATGTTTTTTAATGCAAAAAAATTCTAAATCATTCAATGCAACAAATATAGATTGTTACTGAAAGGTTATTGTTCTTTTACATATTTGACATTCCAATTAAAAATACAAGAGTGAATTACTGTTTTCGTCCCTGTGGTTTGTCAAAAGAGTCAATTACTGTTTTCGTCCCTGTGGTTTGTCAAAAATCACTATTTCAGTCCATTAGTTTAAAAATTGCGATTTCAGTCCCTGTGGTTTCACTTTCGTAACCATTTCAGTCCATGTGGTTTAACTTTCGTAACCATTTCAATCCATTAGTCTGTTAAGTACAGGGACTGAAATGGTTACGAGGTGGACTGAAATGGTTACGAAAGTGAAACCACAGGGACTGAAATCACAATTTTTAAACTAATGGACTGAAATAGTGATTTTTGACAAACCACGGGGACGAAAACAGTAATTAACTCTTTTCAAAATTTTAGATTAGGTCCCTAGCTTTCCAAAAGAACGATGGTCCCTATGGTTTGCACTTTGTAATGCATTGAGTCCCGAAGTTTTGGCAAAAGTACATGGATGGTCCTTGTGGTTTCCACTTTGTAACACATTTAGTCCCTAACTTGAATATCCTAAAACCTTTAGATTTGTTGGTTGGGGACTAAATTCGTTACAAAGTGCAAACTACAGGGACCATCCGTATACTTTTGGCAAAAGTTGGGGACCAAATCCAAAATTTGAAAAACCACAGAGACTATCGTTATTGCATGTTGTTCTTCGTTATAGGTGGATTACTTATGAGTGAGTCAACTCGGGTAATGTTTTATCTTTAAGATCATGTAAAATGAAAAAAAATGGCTAAGAAGCAAACACCACAGCGGGTCACTGGTTTGAAAGTTGTCTAAATTGTATTTTAATGCATAAAACCTCTTAAATCAATAGAAAAATAGATCATTAGTAATCATATTTGACCCTATTATCGTTATATAAATTTGGTCTTCATCAATATTACCTCCTAAACCTGCTTTTCCTCGTTCAAACTTGTAAGTTGGCGGAAATCTGATTAGCGCTTCTCTCATTCCCTGAAAAACTCTCCCGTTTTTCATTTCGGCCCTTAGCTGGTCCTTTTGTCTCAGCCAATCAAAACTCCGTTGCGAAACAAAGTCGCGCGCTTCATCATAAGTTATTCCAAAAAGACGGTAATTGAAGTCACCACAAAAGACAACCATGTCAGCTTCCGCTAGATCTGGCTTCCCATCATCAGGATTGATAGCCACAGGCTGTTGAAATAGAAAATAATTTCATAACTCAAAAACATAAATAACTTACAGTTTAGTGGTTTACACATACAGGGGAGAGATCATGAGAAAACTCGTTTTAATGAGAAAACTATAAACTCTATATTACACATATGCAATATGTTGCGTATGTGTAATATATATTGCATATATGCAACATATGATATATTGAATATATGCAACATGTGATACGTTACATATATGTAATATAGAGTTTTCCGGTTTTCTCAAAAATAATGAGTTTTCTCATGATCCTTCCCCTACACATACATATGCACACATGGATGTATAGTTTTGTTGTATACTTACAGTAGCGGGACGAAGCATTTGGGCAGTAGAAGAGACACCAACTGAAAGAATAATGAGCAACCATAGCAAGCCAAATTCAAGCACCGAAAATAAATATATGGAGAAGGCAAGAGAGCAACACAAAAACAGGTATCGCGCCATACCAGATGCATTATTGATTGATCGCCCGAATGTGATATTTCTGTAAATGTGGTTAAAGTCAGCATTCCGACGGTTGACTGCTTCCAAATGCGCAGCCAGGTGGCAGTTTACAAAGCACATTATTCTGTCGTAAACTCTTAATCTCAACCCTACACCCCCCTGCTCAAAAGTAAATGACCGTGATCACTAGTTGTAATATATGTTACATTGTATTCATATGATGATACGAAAGAGTATGAAGAGCAAAGAAACATATATTTCTAATCGTCTATAGTTGTATCATATGTTAAATAACATCAAGATGTAACTTCATTGTGGCATGATAATAATTAAAAAAAAGTATGAATATTGTAGGACCACTTTACGTCAAGATTCTTGTAAATGAAAGGTAGAGGTGGCAAAAAGGGTTGTTTGAACGGGTTGGATAATGGGTCAAAATGTGTTGGTACTAATCAAAACGCATTGGGTTGACCCGAAACGTTTATTGTCCAAAATTATTACTTGTTTATAAATAAGGAAAAATTACAAGTTTTGTCCTTTATCTTTATACTACTTTTCAGTCGGTGTCCTTTTTAACGAATGGTGACAGGCGGTGTCCTTTACTAGGTATTTTGTTGCAAGTTTAGTCCTTTACACCCAACCCAGTTAAAAAACCCGGTTAATTGTTGGGTGTAAAGGACTAAACTTGCAACAAAATACCTAGGTAAAGGACTAAACTTGCAACAAAATACCTAGTAAAGGACACCGCCTGTCAACATTCGTTAAAAAGGACACCGCCTGAAAAGTGGTATAAAGATAAAGGTCAAAACTTGTAATTTTTCCTATAAATAATTAGTGCCATGTGTTATTAAAAACAGTTTAAAAAATCATGACAATGATTATCTATTCTTTTACAAAATGGCTTTAGTAGGTTTGATGCATTAAACATACATTATGTGTAATTTTCGACCCATTTGACCTGCTTCCTTTAACTTTTTACCCGTTAGAGATGTAACAATCCGAATTCACGCTTTCAAAAGTAAATGAGTCGAAAGTACAACCTAAAATAAATAAGACGCTTTAGTGAACAAACATGCTTACCTTATTACCAAATGTACGACCCAAGCCACACGCAACTGCTCCGACATCAAGATCCCCTACGTGTGTTCTAAGACTCTTCCGTACCCTAAAATAGAAATATTAGAATAATGTAGCATGTACAAGACAAAAATACAAATATAAAAAGTTGGTCTCAAATAAGTTTATTTTCGCATCAGTTTGTATGAATCTATGTTTGTGAAAGTAATACCAGATAGCTATTAGTAGACCCGCAAGCTGCCTAGATCCTACACGTTCAAACGTAGATCCTTCACCGATAGCTATCCCTATGGCATCTTGCCACCACTGTCCATTGGGACTCCCTTCCACACCTATCTGCACTCGACATCATACAAATGAGCGTAAAATGCAAAAAAAAAAAAAAAAAAAACAAACAAACAAACAAACAAACACACACACACACTTGCAGCCATGATAGAAACCATGACAAGATTAAAAGATCTTACGGTTTCTTTAGCGGCAGACATTGCAAGAAATCCTGCCCCCATTTCGACCTCTTGCAAGCCGACAACCAGAATATCAACATCAGAACTTTGTGATCCTAACCAAGAAATAAGTGCTTCGGGAGACGGTTTTCCTTGGCCAACATTCCATGTACCAACCATAATCCTAACAGTTTCAATTGTATTATACATGTGTTCTCTTTTCGATAATTCGGGTCTCAAAATATTATCAAGAGGCCCCGGAGATGAAATGTACCACCCGCGTATACCACCATGGGTAGCTAAACTAAAAACCGAACCGTTCCCAACTACCATTTTTATTACCGGACCATTATGCGCAATCCAACCCGCTATCAAGTTTCCGTCAAGATCTATCACCTGGACCATACCACTCACATACCCGACCCATATCCGTGGCCCGTAAGTACAAAAACAAAGAACTGCACATCGATGGTGATGAAAATCACGCAAACGGTTTCCATTAGCATCCCATTGGACCAACAAACCGTTTGAACATCCGGTCCAAATCGTTCCATCGTAAGCGAGCAAAAGGGCTTCGGTTTTTTTAGCGTCTTCAGCTGCAAATGCACCCGTACCCTTTGTTGCAACTCGCCTAACTGCATCTGCAGCTCCTATTAATGCGTTACGTGATCTTTGTAAGAAACCACCTCCTTGTTTTTCTTTTTTGGATTTTGAACCACCTTTTACACTACCTTCTTCTTCTAGGGGTTGATCTTTCTCTGAAGATACATCAACTCGGTTCTCGATTTGTCCGTCTACATTGTAAACTTTCAAAAGTTCCCACGTACGAGCATCCCTGTAGTCGCAATAATCAACTTTTAATATTTTTATGGACAAATCGTCACCCTCAATTATATGTCGAAATGAATATCTTTTCTAGAAATATAGTCGAGAGAATATCATACCATAATGAGAAGGATAGAGAACCAGCTGCCCATACTTTAGACCTTACATTATCAGACAGCAAATACTTGACATCCGAAGAAGATATGCTACAAACACCGTTAGAAGTTGCTTGGCTTTTAAGATCCACGCCCGACCGCTCGACCAGCAAAGCAGCCATGTGGCGTTCTTCAGGTGATAAAGCGAGCGATTTTTCAACCGAATCCCATGGCCACACCTTTATCACTCCATTCTCAAACCCTGCCCATATATCACCTGCACAATCCAAACAAATGATTTTAATCATCAACCCATATATAAAAAAAATGGGAATCCGAACACTCATAACGCATGCACGCCCCCTAGCCATCACAGCAATCCATAAATCATATGTTATATGAGCGTATAGCACGTTTATATGGCCGTATATCTCTATGCATGCATATACCATCACGTTCTCTTCCCTATAGGCCTATACTGGTGTATATCGTAACATACATTGCCCTATACGCCCATATAACATCAAATTAACAGGGGGTTGATTAGTAACATATGGGGTGTTCATACAGTCTCTCCGACCCCTAAATCAACAAATACAGTTTAAACATTACAAGTGATTGAACAACTGAGTTACCATACGAAGAAGTCACCATGGAAAGCACAGTCCCGCGGTGAATCGCCTGAAACGAAAGACCTTCTTTAAAAGGAGCATCATCTATAGCCTGCTGATCCATCTTCCAAGACCTAATTTTCCCATCCTTATGACCACTCCAAACCAACTTACTCGCGCGGTCTACCATCAAACACGTGGCGGGCGGCGTATTCACCGACTCGTAAAATGGCGCCGCGTCTTCATCCCCACGTCTAGCCCTTCCCCCAATCCCTAACCCAGGCTCAAAAGCATCACAAAAATTCCAAAACCTAACTCCACACTCCTGACCCGCCCATAACTGAGTCTCCGTACACGCAATCGTACGGATGAATCTCCCTACTTGCGTCTCTCGTAGCGGATGTGGTCTGAGCTCCACCGCGGTCGGCCGCCCTGGATGCACGGCCGACCGCGACGGAGCTTTAAAATATCCAGATCCACCACCCGTTGACGAAAACTCCGGCAACGGATGGTGCTCGTTGCATGAAGATGACATGTCATTAATATTAATAATATTACAATAATCATTATCATTATTTATATCATCATTATTATTGATACTGTTACTGTTATTGTTTGTGCCAGGGTTGTTTAAGTAATAATGTTGAGTCATGGAGTCGTCGACGGTGGCGTACGGATAAAAGTCATGATCTCCGTCGTCATCTTCGTTGGGATCGTGAAACCCGTGCATGGCCGCGGTCATGCTGGCCTCGTCAAGGCTGTGTTTGCGGTGTTTATGATGGCGTTTGAAGTTGAAGTTGGTGCCGGTGTTGGTGCGGAGCTGTTGCGAATGTGATTTGCGGTTGGCAGAGGTTGACGGTGGTGGAGCGGTGGCCAGAGCTGATAAGGCGTCGGCATCAGCGTCATCTAGCCCCCTGCTCATTTTATATGATTTTGGAAATGAATCGAAAGAATATTTGTTGATGAATTTGAATGGATGATAACAGTAATCAATCAGATTGAAAAACTGAAACAGAAACAGAAAAGTGATTTGATCATAGACATAGGAAGGATCACAAAGAATGTGGCTAAGGTCTCTCATTGCCATGCAAATATTAAATCTGGACGTAATTTCAGGGTGTTTTTTTGTAAAAATAGTAATTTTGTCGGATGAGAAACGAACCTGAACCTGACCTGAACCCGAAAAATACACACCCGTGTACCTAAACATACACGGAATTACGGAAAAAATTTGCTATTTATTTTTAGTAATTTGATGGTTCGGTTTGATTTCTTTACTTAACTTGCTATTTGTTTTTAGTAATTTGATGGTTCAGTTTGATCTCTTTACTTAAAAATAACAGACTGGAGCAAAAATGCTTAGGTTCAACCGTGTGCGTTTGCAGGCGTGGGTGACCTTTTACCATTGGGTTTATCCGAGTGATTGGACTTTTGTTGGTCGTTCAAAATAAAAAAACTGGTTATCTCATTTTGTCCGTTTCGATTTTCAACCTAGAATCATTTTTTACAAGTTAGACTCGGTTTTTATGCTCGGCCCCCTACAACGCATACACATGCTTAATGAAATTAGTGAATTACACATGTGTGTATGGACAAGAAAATGTATATTGCACATTTCTATATGATCCCCTACACCTTTCAATTGTTTTATTTGTCTAACAACACATAAATAAACAATAACGATAACGACAACGATAACGATAACAATAAACAACCTTTGCTTTTAGGTGATCCAATAGCAAAGGGGCTGACTTCTCTATAATGATTGCAAAGAAAAATCAGCAGAAATGAGTAGTGTGCTGCTGCATATGATGTGTGCACATATTTCAATCTAGGTAAAAAAGGGTTACAATTTTCCTAAGATTCTTTGCTTCTTGACATGTTTCCATAAGCAACCGGCTGTCATGAAAAGCGAAGCATATGACTTGCTGCACTTGCGATATGATGTCCATGTTACACAACCTGCCACAAGTAAACCTCGTTTTAAGATTATATCGTAATGCAACCCGAGATTTTGTTTGAAAACGGTGTGTTTAAACAAGTTTAAGCATGACCCGTGATGAGATTCTTTTGTTTTTGCGAACATGAGAACTCGTTAAGGAAACCTCATGAGGGGTCCCACCATGGTTGTAAAACAAGGTCTCCAAGGCAAAGTACTCTCCGAGTAAGCGCTATAAGGTAGCATGCCGAGGTGACTTTCTTCAACTCCGCCTAATTACTCGGAATCGATCAAACGTGGTCAACCTTGGTCAGAATCGGATCTAGTAGGTCAACTCGGGCCGAGTTTGACTTAAAAAAACAATAAACATAATATCTACGTCTATCATATTAATGAATGAACATCATTCTCACGTATTTTGTTATAGATATTAGTAAATTTATGTTAGATGACATATATTTAATTTTCGAAAACTAATTTCTTCATAATCAACATGCCCGAGTACTCCCCGAGCACTCTCTGCCTATGCCGAGTACTCTCAACTCCCCGGTCGACAAACTAGGGGGCGACTTTTGCAACCATGGGTCCCACCAATACTCTGCTAAACGCTGTGAAGTGGCCTTCAAGGGGTTAAGGCAGGAGTCAGGAGGAGACGAGTGGAAGCTAGATTCAAACCTGAGCCCTATGTTAGAGGGAATTAGGTGCTTAGCAGTACGCCACCACTTGAAGATTTATAATTTCTTAGATGTAGTGCTAAGAAAGAATTCGGATGTGCGTTTTGGCAGTTATATAAATAACTAGTATTTTACCCCGTGCGTTGCGGCGGAATCAGTGCGGTACTGGCACTCAGTATAGTTGTAAAAGGAAAAAAAAAGCAACTTTATTTAACTTTAGGGACAGTATGATAACTTTGGTATTTTACCCCACGCGTTGCGGTGGTATTTGAACAGTACTGGCACTCGGTGTAGTCATCAAAAAAAGAAAGAAAAAAAAGTAACTTTGTTGAAGTATGAGGGCTGCATAAGAACTTTATTAAAGTTTAAGGGGTGTAAATGAAAAGTTACACTAAAAGACAAAAGAGAAAAAAAAGTTGGCTGCCACATGGTTGGATGGAGTAAATAGTGAGAGAGAGAGAGAGGGTTGCTTCTTAATATATATATATAATTGGAATCAGATGATCCGTTATAATAAGATAAGGCAATAAGAGATATTGTCTAGATGTGCTTTTGTTGTATGAAGTTGTAATTCTCAAATAATCGGTTGTTTAAGTGCCCTTCTGGTGAATAAAAGAGATGTGTCAAGTGAGATGGGAGTAAAAAAACTCTCAAAATAGGTTAACTAGGGATAATTAGGTAAATTTAGTTTTGTTGCAACTAGTATGAAGTTGTTTATTCAAAACTTACTATTTGACACCTAAAGAATTGGATAATCAATAATCACATTAAATGTGATAGTAATAACTAATAAGATAGGTTTCAACATATCCAGTCACATCTTAATTGTGTTAATAAAGAGTAAAAGAAAAATGGTGGTTCGTTGAAAGATTTGACAAACCTGCTGGCTTCAATCAATGGGAGATGATCGTTGTGAGGTTTTTCGATCACATTTTTTACCTGCATATCCAAGAGAGAAACTGTAACTTTTCCCAAAAATCTTTTAACCTCTAAATATTCTATAAAGAACCGCGTAAATGCATAAGAGTTTACGTTGCACAGGGTCAGCATAACTTATACTCTAATTATCACGTAACGATCAAAAAGATGATTTGAGATGACCGAAAATGTGCATTTTTCATGACATGGTGAAGGTCAACAAAAAAGATACATGCTACATGATAAGTGTATTAATTTAAACTAAACAAGGATTAATTTCATAGATACCCTTACAAACTTTAAAATTTCATATATACCCAACCAAAACTAAAAACATCATATATGCCCTTACAAAATAGTTAAAATATCAAATATACCCAATTTATCAAAAACAAATAATCAGTTTACCCTTATTTTTTTAACTTCAAGTTTTCATATATGCTCATCTTTTGACTTCATATTTTTATATAACACATTTTAAGCTTAAATTTATTTTTACCCATTTTTACTTCTATTTTATTTTTCATAAACAATAGTATTCTTAATATTTAAGCTAAACAAATTAAGCTAGAAATGAGTAAATATAATATTTAAAGTTAAGGGTCATGTATGAGATCTCAAAGTTTTAGAAAAATAAGGGTAAATTTGTCATTTATTAAATTGTTTTTAATGAATTGGGTATATATATATGATATTTCAACTACTTTGGAAGGGTATATAAGATATGATATTTTGCGAGTTTGTAGGGGTATATATGAAACTGCCCCTTTAAACAATATGACTAGATTCATGCTACATGATAAGTGTATTAATTTAAACAATATGACTAGCTAAACATATATTTTACGATGCTACAAATCAAGAAGTATGAGAAAATAACTAAAGTCTTACTTTTGAGAGTAACTCTTGGCTCTCAGGAGGCTGTTTTTCCAAACTTTGAGGCAATATAACAGTAAGCAATTCTGGCATTTCCGCTCTTAGTGCACCTCTGATTACAGCAGCATTAGTTCCAGAAGCTCCTGATGTAAAGATGTGATTTTTCTGCAACACAAAACAAATATCATTTTCATGTGACAACCACACAAAACACAAGGGACCCGCTGCGCATATCTACCATACTATTAACGTAACAATACTGCTTACGAAACCATAAACTTAAGCATTTTTTAAAATTGTAGGTCAGTCCAATCCAACCAGGCCCATCTTGACAGTTGCTAAAAAACTACACGCTTTGACCCGTTACCCAACCCGCCCATCTTGCGACCTCTAATTAAAGTAGATAAAGTAAAAGCAGTTACACACACATATATATATTATATACCGTTATGACCATAGCATAACTAAGAATCTCAATGAGCTCTTGATGCATGAATCCCATATTACGTGTTCCAAAAAAGCCAATGTTGCGTGGCCCTTGTTGCTGAATTGCTAGTAACTCCTGAAAGGTAATTAAAATTAAAACGATCAGAAATATAAATTGCACCCGAATTTCAAAAACCAGTCCTGAGATTCAACAATAAAAGATTTAGTAATTGAAATTGATTTTAAACAAAAACAATATGACCCACGAGGCATATCGTATTATATGTATATTTTTTGTTTATTTTCTCATGTATTATATGTTATTGATTAATTAAACTTAAAATGTTAACACTTCAACCCCCTCCCACATATCTTTTTATTTGAATACATTTAAAATTTAAATTAATCTATACAATATAAAATAATTCAAGCTGGCTCGCGAGCTCACGAGCCAAGCCTAACTTGCGCTCGGCTCGTATACAGATCGAGTCGAGCCAAGCCAGCTCGTTTACAACCGAGGTTTTTTCGAGCCGAGCTGCAAGCTTTTTGAACACCCCTAGTAACGGGTCATAGTCATCCAACGCGTATCTTTAATGCATAAAGCCACCCAACAATTTCTGCTAACTATATAAACAATCGACAAGGCCCAAGATAACACAAACCTGTAGGTAATCAACATCAGGGGAAGGTTTATATTCTGAAACAAGAACTGCACCGGACCCTTCCACAACGGTTTGAGCTTGGGTTGGAACTGGAGTTCCAAATTCATCATCAGAACCGAGCATGTTTACTTCATTCCCATCATCAATCTTTAAGCAAACGCCTTGATGTCTTTTGTTACCACAAAGCCACTATAAAAACAGAGGGCCCTGGTAGTAAATTATCAGTGAAACCAACTGAGCATTCAAAAAATCATTCAATTACAGCAGTTTCGCTGACTATTTGATTCTGATTACTCCATATAACATAATCACTTGCAAAACAAGCATCCAAATACCCCCAAAAGACAGTTGTATAGACGATCCAAACGAAGTTGTTTGGAAACTAGGCAGGTTAGTTGATTAACGTGAATTTGATCTCTTACAGTTACAACTTATATCAAAACATAGGTGATGCAATACAGAAAAGGTGCAAAGGTAAATAGTTTCTAGATGTTCATGGAGCATGACATATTTATGCAGCATGGTCATGTCAAATGCACAATAACTAACAAATGTATCTAACTAACACAAAGCAAACTTCTATAATACAAACTACACTATATTGACAAGCAAAATAGAACCTTTTTACTGAAATAATTACTCAAACATGTTTTCTTTACGGCAAGTGATAATTTCTTTCCACCCGTTTCACCATTTAGAAATAAAACATAACCTGAATTGACTTGTTCATCATTAAAGGGGTCCAAATTGCCTTCACCTAATCGAATGATGTCCTCTTGCTCCTATTCAAACCGATGCACATGCCTACATTGAAGATGACCAAACCACTTAAAATGCTCTCACCCCACTCTTGTATATCTTTATTTCAGTTCTATGACTTCTATCCTTTTATAGTCTCGGCACACATTCAATTCAACATTTAAAATTAATCAATTATACTAGCTAACCTTGCATACATGTTGACTCTGTATGACCACCTTGTGTACAAGTTTTCATTTGGTTCATTATTATTTAAATGTCATATTTGTAGAAAAAAATTTCTACAATTCAATAAAATATGGAAATATAGTTATCATTTCAAACAATCAGTTCAAGTGAAGAAAACTGCATCCGTCCTCTATAACTGTAAATATGTAATCTTGAACAAATCTTGCAACCTAAGACATACAATGCTTCCATAATCTTGAATTTACCGCAAATAAGTCATTTTAAGAAAACGTATACTTGAAAGGTTATCCCCAACTCTAAATACTCAGATTAATAAAAGCGGGATGACCGGTATCACTGGTATGGCGTAAGGTGCAAGCTCTCACAGCCTTATTAATGGTGAACTTTCACATAAACACCATATCTATGTTGTCAAAAGCGATTTGGGCGCACGCCTAGGTTTTCAGGCGAGGCTAGTCGCAAGGAAAGCGCCTTACGGCCATCCAGGCGCTCCGGTGACGTTCTATTAGACTTAATAATAGAGGGTTTAGAATGTAATTTATTTATCTATATAATCTATTGTAATCTCCTATTATTATCAATAATACAATTCATGATTTGATTTGGTATCAGAGCAAAATCAAAAATCTCCCCCAAACCTGCCGGCCCTAACCCTACTGCAGTCACCATTCAATCGTGGCCAGCAACCCTACTGCTGCCACCTCTACAAATCCTGCCGACGATACTTCTGGCCAACAACAACCAAAATCAGAACCCTGTTCGATTACCATGGCTGCAATAACCACTTTTACAAATCAAGAAAAGACTACTCACTTCTCCCACAAGTTTTCTTTTACCCTAAAACCTACAAATTATGGACATTGGTGATCCTTGGTTGAACCCTTTTTAATTTCCCACAATTTGTTTGGCTATGTTAATGGTACTATACCGTGTCCACCAGAAAGTGTAACAACCGGTGATGCTGTCACAAACAATCCAAGTTATGCCTCATGGATTGCCAATGATGCACATGTTCGCATGCTTATAATCTCCAGCGTCTCTGAATCATCTTTTCAACATGTTCAAGGCCCAACATCTCGTGAAGTTTGGCTGTCCCTGGAACGTGTCTACGCACCAATCAGTTCATCTCATGAGTTCACACTCAAAAGCCAACTCCTCCGGATCACTATGAAAGGCGATGAAAAACCGGTTGATTATCTGTGTCGAGCACAAGAATATGCCACTGCACTTGCAAATATTGGAGAACCCTTCAAGGACAAGGATCTGGTCATGCTTGTTCTGTCCGGTCTTAGAGAAGAATACAATGGGCTGAAAGCAAACCTCCTTGCTCGTACTCCACCAGTTGCCTTTACCGAACTACATGGTCTTCTAAGTGATCATGATTACATGATCGCCAAAATCCACGGCCTACCCACCGCCTCCACCCCTAATCCGCAAGCTTTTATGGCTGCAACACCACCTACGGCCACCCCACCCATGGTTGTCCTACCCTCTGTCACACCGTCCATTGATGCTATTCAAACTCAACTCAACAATCTTCAACTGTTGGCTGCCCAATTGGGTTATCAACTTCAGCCAACAGCCTCTCCATCAAACCATAACTCACAGGCTTATTATACATCACGGTCATCAACCACTAACAATCGTGGCAGCCGTGGGCGCGGCTTTACAAGGGGCAACACAAGGGCACCACAAAACCAAAATCGCTCCAGGGACACTACTACCAGACAGTTTAGTTGGGCCTCCACTCAAAATACGGTGTATGGTCATTGCAACAGATGTGGAATAAGCCATCTTCCAACCCAGTGTCCTAATCAGCCGACTCAAGCTAATTTCGCTGCTCACTCGGATGGCAATGCTCCTACTGGCTTTACTTGGCACCCTGACACTGGATGTAATGGCCATGCGACTCAGGATTATGCTGCCATTGACAACCCTGAAGCCTACTATGGTAATGACTCTTTACTTATTGGTAACGGTAAATCACTACCTATTTTCCATATTGGTTCTTCCAAAATTTACTCTCCACATAAAACCTTTAATCTTAACAACATACTTCATGTTCCAGATCTTAAAAAGAACTTTTTGTCTGTCCAACAATTTTGTCATGATAATGTCTTTTTTGAATTTCACTCGTCTTATTTTGTTGTAAAAGACGAGTCTACACACACCACCCTCCTAACGGGTCCAAGTGAACAGGGTCTTTACTCCATCCGGTTGCCTCGCCTTCAATCTCTTCCTAAAGTTGCATTTACTGCCGTTAAAGCATCTACCACTATCTGGCATCAACGTTTAGGACATCCTCATGATCGTGTTTTTCGTTCTATTTTGTCGCATTGTTCTTTACCTGTTTCAAATAAATTATCTTCTGCATTATGTAATTCTTGTCAAATGGGCAAGTCTTCCAAATTATCTTTACCTAATTCCAGTTTTCGTAGTACAAATGTTTTGGATTTAGTGTATTGTGATGTTTGGGGTCCTGCTCCTCTTTTATCAGTTGATGGTTATCGGTTCTTTTTGTTGTGTGTTGATCACCACTCTAAATATATGTGGATTTACCCCTTAGTGCACAAATCTGATGTTCGTTCCACATTAATCAACTTTATAAACATGGCAGAACGACAATTTAAAACTAAATTAAAAAGTCTTCAAACTGATTGGGGAGGGGAATTCCGGAGTCTCACCCAGTTTCTTACTAGTATTGGTATTATTCACCGACGCTCCTGTCCTCATACTAGTGAACAAAATGGCACTGTGGAGCGTCGCCATCGTCATGTTGTGGAAACTGGACTCACCCTTTTAGCTCAGTCCCATCTTCCTCAACGCTTCTGGCACTTTGCCTTTAAAACTGCTGTATATCTCATCAATTGGCTTCCCTCTTATGTATCTTCAAATAAATCTCCATTTGAACAACTTTACAAACGAAAACCTGACTATTCATTTCTTCGTGTATTTGGGTGTCAATGCTTTCCATATCTTCGTCCCTACAATCACCATAAAATTGATTTTCGGTCCACCCCATGTGTCTTTCTTGGATACAGCCCTGTTCACCATGGATATCGTTGTTTTGATCCAACTACTGAACGTGTGTACATTGCCCGAAATGTTCGTTTCAATGAACATGTTTTCCCTTACCACAAACCACCTATCCACCCGACTCCCTCCCCACCCGAACCGTCCTACGTGTCCATCTTTCCTCACCCACCACCTTTTATACCCGATGACCCAGTCGATCCACCCAGCCAACCTGTCACCGATCCACTCAGCCAACCCGTCACCGACCATTCTGCATCTTCAGAACATGGTCCCTCTTCTCCAACCATCACACCCGAATCATCCTCACCATCTTCAACCTCAGCCGCACAATCCACTCAAGCCAACCCTATCCATACAACCCATGCCTCTACAAATCCCGACGCACCACCCAGAACCCGCCCACCTAACCTTAGGCCACACCCTAAACAACCCACACGATACAACCCTGCTGCATACACCACTACCACCTCCTCGCCTATACCTACCGAACCTACCTCATTAACCGTTGCCAATAGGTCTTCTGAGTGGCGTCATGCCATGGCTGAAGAGTTGGCGGCTTTGCATAAGAATGGTACTTGGTCATTAGTTCCACCTGTCAAAAATGCTAATGTGGTTGATTGTAAGTGGGTTTACAGGTTGAAAACAGATCCTACTGGGAAGATAAGTCGTTACAAGGCTCGTCTGGTGGCTAAGGGTTTTCATCAACAACCGGGAGTTGACTATCATGAAACATTTAGTCCGGTTGTCAAACCGGCCACTATACGTACTGTTCTTTCACTGGTTGTGACAAACAAATGGGCTACTCGTCAACTAGATGTTCAGAATGCCTTCCTGCATGGTGATCTTAAAGAAACAATTTATATGAAGCAACCTCCTGGTTTTATTGACTCTACGAGACCTGATCATGTATGCCTCTTGCACAAATCACTATATGGCCTTAAACAAGCTCCTCGGGCTTGGTTTACTAGGTTGTCTCAAGCACTTCAGCAGCTTGGTTTTTATGGATCCAAAACTGATCCATCCCTATTTATCTTGAATTCCCGAGGCACTATTGTGTATGTGCTTGTTTATGTCGATGACATCATCGTTACGGGTAATAATGATACTGCTATCTGTGACATCATTGGTCGTTTTAGCTCTCAGTTTGCAGTTAAGGATCTTGGTCCATTACATTACTTCTTGGGTATTGAAGTTCTTCGTCATGGTTCCAATTTGCTTCTATCTCAACGTAAGTATGTTTTGGATATTATTCACAGGGCTGGTATGGTGGATTGTAAACCTGTGTCTTCTCCTATGAGTACCTCTCATGAGTTGTTACCTGATGATAGTCCTCCTCTTAAGGACCCTTCCAAATATCGCCAAATTGTTGGTGCTCTTCAGTATGCTACCTTATCTAGACCTGACATTGCCTTTGCTGTCAACAAAGTTTGTCAGTTTATGCATTCTCCGACTGAAAATCATTGGGCTGCTGTGAAACGTATCTTGCGGTATCTTCAGGGCACAGTTCAGCTTGGATTATACTTTCGTCATGACACAGGTTCCAGGTTACAGGCCTTCTCTGACTCTCATTGGACTCAAGATATTCACGCATACTCGGATTCTGACTGGGCAGGCTGCCCCATCGATCGTCGTTCCACGGGGGGATTTGCTATCTATTTAGGCTCTAATTTGATTTCTTGGGCTGCTCGAAAACAAAGAACTGTCTCTCGATCGTCTACAGAATCCGAATATAAGGCCATTGCTGACACTGTTGCTGAGCTGATCTGGTTAAAGTCGCTTCTTCAGGAACTTGGAATAGTTCATCAATCTCCGACTCTTTGGTGTGATAATCTTGGTGCAACCTATCTCTCTGCGAATCCCGTTTTTTCATGCTCGTACTAAGCATGTAGAGGTCGATTACCATTTTGTCCGTGAACAAGTTGCTCAAGGCAATCTTAATGTCAAGTTCATATCTACAAATGATCAAACTGCTGATGTGTTTACCAAACCGTTACCCTCTCAACGATTTCTGCTGTTAAGATCCAAGTTGCAGGTCATTCCCCGCCCTCAACTTGCGGGGGAATATTAGACTTAACAATAGAGGGTTTAGAATGTAATTTATTTATCTATATAATCTATTGTAATCTCCTATTATTATCAATAATACAATTCATGATTTGATTCGTTCCGATGAGGTTCTAGCCAATTTCTGTAACTTCAGGCAAAAATCTACAAGTTCCAGCCAAAATGGTCTGAAACATCCAAAAATGACATGGAACCAGCCGAAATTAGCCCTAAAAAAGCCTAAACAAGTGTAAAATCCCTAAATTGCTCATCTCTGGCCACTTTTTAAGTGCCTTGCACCTAAAAAGCCTGAGTCTCACCAATCACGTCTTGAGTGCGCCTTACGCCTTCGACAACTATGCACCAAATACATAGTTGTTAATGGCGAATAGCGACAAATAGCGATAAGGTACCTATATGTTACATAGCGAATAGCGATAAATAGCGGGCTGCTATTTTACAAACAGCGATACACTAGAAAGAAAATTTTAAAAATTCTATATGTATATTATATCAAAAAAACCCTGGTATATGTGCTATTTTACATGTATATTTAACAAAAACCTAAACTCAGCTATTTTATAGTTATATTTAATTGCTATATATATTTAAAAAAACAAAAAAAAAATTAAAATGTTGCTATTATCGCTACAGCTCTAATAGCGAGCGTAGACCTATACGCTACATAGTGCGCTATAGCGATTGCTACGCTCGCTATTGACAACTATGACCAAATAGCGAAGAATTGTGTGATTTAAGGGCATCAAGTCTAAGTAGTCTGCCTGAACAAATTAAACCAACAATCCCACTTAACAAACAAACAAAATTAACACAACTTAACAGAACATTCAATTCATACAAACTTTAAAAAAAAAAATACAAGGGGTAAAGATCCCAAATCAATAACAAAAATCAAGAATTCCATCAAGATCCAACCAAAACCACTCAACCATACAAACCCAAACAAATTTCAACTCACAAATTAATCAAACAACATACCCACCACAAATTACATCAAACCCATAAACAGAAACTCAAAAATCAATTCAAGCAATCATATAAGTAAATAGAAAGTAGGGTTTAACATTTACCTGCTTCCTTTTGAACGGAATTTGTGGACCAGAAACCCTGAAAGAAGAAGATGAAGAAGAAGATAAACGTGAAGCAGCGGCAGCAGAAGTAGTACAAGGGGTTAAAAGAGGCAACAATAACAGCCTCGTGGATGTCATTCTTCTTCTTCAATTCCACGATTAAGTTCGCCGGAGAGCAGTCGGGTATGAGTATTTTCCCCAATTCCACCCGATTTTCCGGTGAATAATTATATTATCTATTTGGGTTGTGCTGTGTCTGTCTGTCTGGTGCAGCTGTGTGTGTGAAAGAGAGGGGTTTGGAATTTTGAGGAGAAAAAAGGGTGGGGTGGTAGTACTTTTTGTATCCTTTCTAATAGTATTATTCATCTTTTATCTATCTTTTTCATTAGCTAATAAACAATTTGTTTATATTAATTGTATCTTTACAAAGTTGACTGCTTTCATTATTTTATTTAATTCAAAACAACAGCATGATAACCCACTCAATACAGAATATACTAATTTTGTGTTTAAATTTGATGTATTTCTAAAAGGTTATATTTTTAGAAGAGTTTATTGCGCTAACTCAACGTCATCTAAGTGGGGTCTTTATTGTTAACTTGCATAGTGTGGAATAAAGCCTTTTTAAAAACTCCATTAACAAAATAAATTTACAAAAATGTGATTAGCTGCTCCCCAACCCTCCCCCTTTAACGCTCGCCATGCAATCATAGCGCCCTCCTCTTGGTGGAGCATGGATGGTGTTGGGGGCGTCATCTAGGGATGAGCACGGTACCCGTTCGGTACCAAAAAACGGGAAAAAGTGGTACCGGTATCAAATACACCGTTTCGATACCTGTACCGGTATGGTACCGGTACTTACTGGTGTTTTACCCGTAAATACATGTACCGGACTGATACCGGTACCGAAAAACTGGGAGAATGGAAACTGGTACCGGTACCGAATATACCAGGTACGGTTCGGTACCGGTACCCGGTACCAAATGCTCATCCCTAGCGTCACCCAGCTGAGGTAGCTGAGGTGGCTGGGGGCGCTAGCCCACTCCACCTGGCCTTAGAGATGTTTCAGGGTCGGCTAACCCATGCTGTCACACGAGGCCCAAATTTTCAAAGGGCCTGAAAGGTTTTAAAAGCTTTTATATACATTTATTATATTATATATTTAGTGGATTAGAATCAAATACAAATGCTCTTAAAAATAAGAAGTGTACAAAGACTCCTAAAAATAAACCCACTACAAAAAAAAAAATCTAAACACCAACCACCACCCAAAAACCTACCCCCCCCCCCCCCCCAAACCCACCAAAAAATTTTTTTGCCCGGGGGTGGTGGAGTGGGGTGTTTAGTTTTTTTTAGGGTTTTTTTTTTATTTTGGGGTGGAGGAGGGTGTTAGGCTTTTGGGTGGTGGTGGAGTGGGGTGGGTGTTTAGTTTTTTTTATGGTTTTTTTTTTATTTTGGCGTGGGGGAGGGGGGTAGGCTTTTTTAGGTTTTTAGGGGGTGGGGGTTTAAGTTTTTTTGGTGAGGTATAGTTTTTTTTTTTTTTTTTTTTTGGGGGGGGGGGGGGGGGGGGGGGTGGAGGTTTTTGGGTGGTGGTGGGTGAGTGTTTAGGTTTTGGATGGTGGTGTAGTGGGTTTAAGTTTTAGATTATTGGACACTTGTTATTCTATAAAGCGTTCTTACAATTATGAGTCTTTGTAGAATAACTTAACCCTATATTTAGTATATTTATCCATTTGTTATACAAAAAAAAATGTTAGTGGTGGAATGGAAAAAAACCATTTTAAGATAATGTAGATGTCTTAAGTTCATGTATTGGCACCATCACTAAGGTTTTATTTTTTAATTCATTCTCCCTTAACCACAATTTTGGGCTCACTTCTTTCTGTCGCCCGAGACCCAATTTTTTTTGTGAGTTCTCAAGGACGGCTATGAGATGTTTATTAATATGTTATGACTAACTGAATAAGCTAATACTAGTATAAACTGAAGCAAGTCAGATTGTTTAGGAGGTTTAAGATCCAAATGGTTTGATTTACAGATCAGTTTTTGATGACTTATCAGTTTTAACGGCTCTATTTAGTTTCGAACTTGTCAGTTTTAAATTTTAATGCCTCTAACCATGAACCAACTTTATCAGTCAAAAGGTTTTAGAGTAAACTTCCGTTTTGCTCCCTGTTGTTTGGTCATTTTAATGGTTTTGCCCCAAACCTTTAAAAATAGCCATTTTCCTCCAATAGTTTGCTATGGTTTTTCCATTTTGCTCTCCGCCTCTAACTCCATCCAAATTGTCTGTTTTTCCAGGGAGCAAAATGGAAAAACCATAGCAAGCTATTGGAGGAAAATGGCTATTTTTAAAGGTTTAGGGCAAAATCGTTAAAGTGACCAAACCACAGGGAGCAAAACGGAAGTTTACTCAAGATTTTAAATACCAACGATTTTGATAAAAAGAATAAAAAATTGCTCAGACTGGTAAAACCGGCCTCCTCATCGACCCATCCGACTCGATATGTTTGTCGTCTTCCATGTATATAATATTTATAAATAATCCTAACTAGAATTGATACCCCGTGTTGCTAGGTCAGTTTTATTAACGTTATTGAGCGTACTAAATTTTTTAATTGCTTATCGATCAAACGTTGACTAACTGAAAATGTCAATAAGAATAAGCATAAACACGTATTATATTTAATATGACTGATTTTCAAAAAAAGAAAACTAATTATATCAAAGCGTAAACCAACTTGAATTTATACCGATAAATACTTAAAAATAGCACGTAAAACTCGAGGGCGTTGGGGATACAAACGTCTCTCGATCATATTCTGATCTCATGCTATGTGGCAACAGTGATATGACAGGCAGTTTCATCTTGATGCAACATTCCTCCTATTTACGCCTTCTCGCTGCAAGATTTGTTTTCCATCCACCTAGGTGATGTCTCCATAGTCAAAAGGCAATTAATACAAACGGTAATTCTATTAGCGTGTTGGCTGATATGGAGAACAAGGAATGAAGTTATCTTCAAATCCAAAAACTTGGAAATGTGAAACATGTTAGCTGATCTAAAAACATTGGGATACCTATGGGTCAAGAATCGGTCAAAGATTGAAACGTTTGAATGGGAGCAATGGTGTAACTTTAGTTTCTAAAAGTTTCTTTATATGTAAATTTGGGTTGACCGTCTATCGGTCGTTGGCTTGTTGTACAGTAGTTTGGTTTGTTAATAAAATTTAGCCTTTCAAAAAAAATAAACTCTAAATATAGTTTAATATCTAAAGGAATATTGGATTTCAATAATTCCAACTTTCACCATTTGGTCGATAGCACTCCCATCTTACGAATTGTACCACGTCATTCCCAACTTTCAACTTATTTTCCTTTGGCACTCCCAAAAACTGAACCCTGATCCAATTAGGTTTTTACTGCACTTGTTTAGTAACATGGCATCTGGCATGGCTTTTTTTATGACTTGCATCTGATGTGACACTTGTTTAGTGACATGGTATCTGGCGTCAGCTAAGTAGGTTAGTGTTCAGTTAGTTTGGGAGTGTCAGAGGAAAATAAGTTGAAAGTTGGGAGTGACGTGATACAACTCGTAAGTTGGGAATGTTACCGATCAAATGATGAAAGTTGAGATTATTTAAATCCAATAACCCAGATCTAAATAAACTATATGTACAACCTAAAAACTATAGGTACAACATCATAATGCACAAAAACTTCACATGTACAAAAGGTGTGCCTCAAGACTGCGCCTCTAGCCCATCTCACGTGTGCCTCCTGTGCGCTTTTTGTATAGAACGCACCTCACCAATAAAAGTGAACTGGCTTGCGTCTGAGGTCGTCTCGCGCCTAGGTGTGTTTTTTAAAAACCAACTAAGAACTAGGGATTTTTAAACCATAGTTACAAAAATCAAGCCATATATAGTAGAAGTAGGATCAAATACAAACCACATTTCGTATACAAAATACAAACTGTAAAAACCATTTAAAAAGTGTCATGTGACATCAAATCAATTATAGAGAAATGGTAAAATAATAAGCTAAATAGGGTGGGGTTACTCTACAAAGTGTGTTTTCCCTACAAAGTGTAGGAAGTGTTTTGGGCCATTAGATGAGTGGTTTTAATGGTTGAGATTAGATAAGTGGCATTTTGGTAATATATGCATTTTATTTAATGATTGATTTAATTGATTGAGGGCATTTTGGTAATTGAGCATGTTCTAAAAAAAGAAACAACCATCATTCATTCTTTCTTACATAACTCTCTCCACATTCTCTTTCCTCATTAAACAAAATATCCTAAAATCATGGATGAAGTTGAAAATAAAAGATTTGATTGTGTTTAAAATCTGAAATTTACTAAATTGGAGTTTGATTTGTTTTTATCTATGGACGAGAATCGGAGTTCAATTTTGTTTTTTTATCAAGTATTTTGTTTTATATTAGTGATAAAAACACATTGTGAAGAAATTGTGAAAAAAAAAATCTAATAGGACCAGAAACTGATAAAACACAGTGAGAAGAAATATGTGAAGAAAAACACACTGCGAAGAAAGTATGAAGAAAAACACACTGATAAAACACATTGCGACGAATCTGTGAAGAAAAGCACACTGATAAAACACATTGGGAAGAAAAACACACTGTGAAGAAACAGTCAATAAAAACATACTGATAAAACACATTGTGAAGAAACCAATAACCTGTAAAACACAACGTCAATAAATACAAAAATGCGTCCTTCATGAAACATAAACTGCTATAACACATAATGAGTAAACCTATAACTGGTAAAACACAACGTCAAGAAATTGTTCAAGAACGATAAGCTGGTGTGTTACGTGTGAAGAAACCATAAAACAAATAAAACACAATGTCAAGAATACATGCACATGCAAAAAAAACAACTATAATCAAATACTGCATGTCGAACAACTAAATCAGGATGCACTTACCATGATCACAATCAATCATTGCATTAGACATCAACATTTTTTATCCGCAATATGCAAAAAAAAAAAATTCATCTGAAGGATAAGAGAATGATGCACATTTGATTCTGCGTAACTGATACAATTCCATAAATAAGATATAGGGTTTCCTTAAAAGACTCATTTTGTTGTTTTAGATTTATCTTTTTCAAAAATAACTTATTTAGTGAATTACCATTGTACCCTTTTATTAAAATTCTCTAGATGACACATGTCATAACCATATCACTTCCTACACTTTCTAGAAAAATATGACTTTGTAGCCAACTCCCACCCTATATAATATCAATTATATTGAATTCCCTATAATTATGCTAACAAACAATCAATTCTTTATTAGGATAGGATAAATATGATTTGTACCTGAAGAAACACATAACTAATTTTAGGAATAGATTAATTTGGTTTAGGTTCCTATCATGATGGTTAATCTTCTTA
Organism: Helianthus tuberosus; assembly: GCA_030545235.1. Taxonomy (NCBI): domain Eukaryota; kingdom Viridiplantae; phylum Streptophyta; class Magnoliopsida; order Asterales; family Asteraceae; genus Helianthus; species Helianthus tuberosus. The sequence goes on along the minus strand of CM060411.1, from coordinate 161,638,966 downwards.
TGGCTTTCTGAGCTTCGTAATGATCCGTTAATCCTGCAAAAACAGAACACCGTTACTTGTTAAGAGGGAATATGGGGGTTTCCCTCTTAACCGGGCTCCGGCGTGAGAATAAGTGACTGTTTTGAGGAGATAAGTATGTGTTAAGAGTGAGAGTAGAGGGATCGGAATGTTTAACCTGTGAAGGGAGGTCTCTATTTATAGCCGGAGAGGTGTAAGTGGATGTGGGCTGATGGGCCTTGGGCCTGAAGGCGACGATATAGAGGATATGCTCCTTGTCTCACTGGTGTCGACCGTTAGTGGCTTCTAGGAGTTCTCCGGTGCTGGCGCACTGTGATTAGAGCCACGTGTCACGGTTGTCGGCCTGGTCGCCCTTCTGCCATCAGCAGGCAAGTGGAGATCGTGGGGCAGTTGTCTCTACCCTGTGATTGGTGCCACGTAGGTGTCCTTAGGTACTTTCTGTCTCCTGCATGTCAGACGATCGTGGAGCACGATTGAGCAGAGCCTGGAGGACGCGGATTGGCCCTTTTCTTCTGCCACTCGTACCTTGTGTGCCTTCTGAAGTAGCCTTGCGCGGCTCTTGATGGACATATAACTAACACGCGCGGCGTATGGGTGGTTGGAGGCTTTTGTTCAGAACGCTAACTGTCGAATGTGGTGTTCTATCTTGTTGAGACCTCGCGCTAGATCGATATATGCTGGTGTACCGCGCGCGAGGTTGGCAGCCAACAAGTTGATGAATAAGGAGTATGGTCCTGCGCGCGACGTGAATGAGGTCTGCGCGGCTATTTTGGGACCATACCCCTTCATGTCCCCCCAGTCCAGTGCTGCACCATGCGCGAGGCAAGTGGTTGGAGCTTTGGACTTAGAAAAAGGTGCTGGAAATGCTTGCTCTGTGTTGGGTAGGCGCGCGCGTGTAAATGTTTGACAGTTGCCACGGCGCGACTACTATGCCTTGCTGTTGGTGATTCTTTGCTTCTTAGAGTAAGCGCGCTGGTTCGTTGGATAACCAAGAATACTGCGTGGGTTGAGAAACTTCTGTCTGAAGCTTTTTTTGAAATTTTTGGCGGCAAAATCCTCGAATTTTGAAATCTGACATGTTGGTAAGAAACGTCGTTGATGGCGACGTTTGAGTTGATCGCTTACACGGCTGTCATCAAGTTGTCTCTGACGGTTGTGCTTTCCGTTAGGAGAGCGAGGTCCACGCGCGCGTGGTAACCGTTGTTCCGGGATTTGCGTTCGACGTGGCAGTCGCTGATTGGATACGCGCGCGGTGAATCCGGCACGTCTACTCATCGCATTAAATGCGATGAGTATATATACTTGTGGAGATGTGGGAAATTATCACTTCTTCTTCCACTTATTGCTGTTTCCTCTCATCTTTTCTTCGAATCTTCAAATCTTCAAGTGAGTTGTTTGCAGATCTTCGTGATCGTCATCAAATCTTCAAATTTTCTGCATATTCAAAATTTCTTCGTCGAGTGTCCATGGCTGAAGAACATCAACAAGAAGCAAATCCCGGTGAAGGCCCTGTTCCTGTCCTCAAGTGGGACTTAGGGTTGTTTGAACAGATCACTCGAGGGTTTCGATTCCCACCGGACTGGGATGCCCGGTACCCCGGCCAGAACCAGACGGCCGCCGATGCACCGCCGGGGTATATTACCCTTTATGAAGACTTTTTCCTTCAGGGCAACTTCCGGTTGCCGGTGACGAGGTTTATGTCTAATATCCTTCATCACTATGGTTTCCATATCTCGCAACTGAGTCCACCCCGAATGGTGAGGGTGCGACATTTCGAGTTCTTGTGTCGATCCCATGGCATAGAGCCGACAGTGGATAAGTTCAGGGTCTTCTGTCAACTGATCAGGAACATAGGGTTTTATTCTTTCGGCAATCGTGGGTCTGCCAAGAAGATTTTGCTGAACCCTCCCAAGAGTTTCCATGATTGGAAACAAAAGTTTTTCTTCATTAGAGAGGAGGTTATCCCCTTCGTGATGCTCTTCCGTGCGCCTGATGTGATAGAGAAGGAGGAGCTGGCGATTCCGAAGAACGCCGATTGGTACTTAAAGCTGACCACGACGCCAAATCGTATATTTGGTGAGAGCGTCCTGGTTGTTGCGCAGATGAGCGACCAGTGGCCTGAGGATAGTACTGAGGTGCCAATTTTGAAGCTCGCGGATAGAGGTCAGTGATTTCCTTGATTTTTATTTCCCTATTAATCTTGCGCTTAGATGTACGGTTTTTGTTTTCGCAGAGGTGCACCTTTACCAGGCTGTTTTCCTCGCTTTTTGGTGGATCAATGGGTGCTCGCCCGCTAGAACCTGGGGAAACTTACTGGTATGAACACATCCGAGGCAACTTCCTTTATCCTTATGCTGGGATTTTCGCCGATCCTCCGACTGCAACCGAAGGTGTGCATGTACCCAGTCCCAGGCCTTTGCGAGCTATTACCTCCGCTGGGAAAGAGATTCTTTATCTTTCCAGCGAGGAGTCTATAGGGTCTTCGAATGGGGAGCTAAGTTCGTGGTCTAACATCTTTGCAGGTGTGTTACGCAACCTGGGGATTGACCCAGAAGAGAAGAAGAAGAAGAAAGCCCCTAAATGAAAGAAGGTGATCACCCTTGATGCTGAGGTGACCAGCAAGAAAGGCGGGAGTAGCCGCGCCACTACTGATGCTGCTGACAAAGGTACACTACGCTTTCGCCAGAGTAACTTGGAAGATTACGTTATTATCAGTGATTCACTCGAAGGTTTGTCGTGTATAGGCGAGAAGAAGTCAGGAGGACCTGGTTCAAAGAGCTCAGGGAGCGCGGGTTCTCGCAACCCAGATGCTGGAGCGACTTCGTCTTCTGTCGCGCATGATGAAGAGGAGGAAGAAGAGGAAGAGGAGGAGGAGCCTGCTGCAAAGTTAATCAGCAGGAAAAGAAGCAGAAGTGAGACCACAGCTGGTGTGTCTACTGCGCCGAAGGCTGGAGGAGTTCCTGTGCTCGGGAAACAGAGCAATCTGCGCTCTCTTTACAAATTCTCTCCTGGTTAGTTTCCTTGGTGGTTAATTATGTGTTCTTTTCTCTTTTTGACACAAGTTTCTGCAGAGGCCAAGAAGAAGACCCCTGAGAAGGGTGTTGTGTTTAAGGATCCTACAGAGCCGGTGCAGAAGAGGCCTAAGGTTACCATCAAACCCCTCAAGTCTGCTGGGGTAGAGGCCGAGAAGGAGAAGAAGAAAGCTGCTGAGAAGGAGAGGGAAAAGAAGGCTATTGAGAAACCTGTTGTCAAGGCTACTGAAAAGGAGAAGGAAACAACTTCTTGGAAGTCGGCCGGTGATGCTCCGAAGGATACCGGGACCGCTGCTGCCACCGTCCGTGATAAGGCGCAGGGTCCGGAGGTTGTTCACATTTCGGGGCTTGACCAGCCCCTTCATGAGAAGGAGAAGAAGAAGGAGACCACCCGGGGTAAGGGACCAGAGGTCATTGAGCCGACCAAGCCTGCTGGGGGATCGGCTACTGCTGCAGGTGGCGCAGGTGCTGGAGGGTTTGTGCCTCATTCTCCCATTGGTCCTAATGACACTGTGGGAGACCTTTATTATAAGACTTATATGAGGAGGCGCGTGGTAACGCTCCACACCAAGCTCCCTGGGGTCTAAAACAGAAGGATACGTTGTCACGGCCCCAGCCCCGGTTTGACCCGGTCAGGAGCCGCGGGACAGGAACTCGTGGTATTTATTAATTTATGCGACAGCGGAAGATTTTACAAGATCTTTTTAAAACTTAAAATGCCCGATTATTTTATTTCATAATGCGGGATAACCCCGTAATTTACAATAGAGGAATTTCACAAGTAAATTCCCTAATTTATAAAACATGTTTATTCATTTTATTGAGCCACCTCTTCAAGCTGCTTAGTGCTCCGTAGCACGTTTTCCTTGATTTACAGCAGGTCGCCTAAAACATGTTTTAAAAATATTTTATCAGCTGGGAAATGCTGGCGAGTCACTCAATTTGATAAAATGACACATAGTTATAAATTACAGCATAAGAGCAATTACAATGGCTTCTATCTTATTTTTATCTGGCGCCGTGTCACCTGGTGACGATGGTCATACCACTATTGGGTCTTTCCCCAAGTAGTGATGATTATCACTGTTAAGATTTAATAGCCTAACCCGTGATAAATTAGTAATGTGCACAATACCCCACTAGTCAGTGATTCAAGATAACCATGACTTAATCCCTGTAATTATAACTTTTGAAAATAATTGGAGTATTGTAAAAATACTTTTGATAAAAGAGAATGACTCACATTGTAAGTTTAACGGCCAAATTTTTAGCCTACTGATTATCCTGGTAACCTAATTCAAATAACAATGCACACAAAAACTAGGTTAGTAACCTTAATCCAACTTTTTACGATAACTCACGAGATCGAAACCTTCACAACGAATGACAAAGTGCGATACTTAAACATCCATCGAATTCACGACGAATGACAAAGTATAACCCAAGTTTGAGCAGCACTTAAACATCCATTGGATTGGTTTCTATCGATCGGACATTAAATCATAGCAGTGATCGAGTTATTACCATGTTATTGCGGCAGCGTTTCGTGTTTGTGTGTGTTTTTGTAGTAAACAGACTATATCTCAGTGCATGAATTGAATTGTTACGTCGAACCAACGCAGAATGTCAAGTCCCACACCCCTCTATTTATACTGGAAAAACAGTCCCCTCGCGTGGCGCGAGGGGCTGTCGCGTGGCGCGAGGGGCACCACCCTACCATAGGGTAGCCCCGTGTCTCAGTAGCTTGGTTGAGTTGGTCGTTCGTCGAATTTTAATTTCCACGTAAAACTGTCTTGATAATACCGACTAGGAAATGCCCCCCTGAGTTTTAGGGGCCCCGATCCTGATTCCGATTGTTCCGAAAATTTTAGGGTTTATGCAGGATCACTTGGGGGTCTTAATTAGGGTTTCCTTTAGGAAAAAATATAATAAGAAATAATAGTTTTGGTGAGAGTTGTTACATCCTCCCCACCTTAATAAAAATCCCGTCCTCGAGATTTACTGGAATAAGTGAAGATACTTTTGCTTCATCTCCGATTCCAGCTCCCAAGTGTATTCAGATCCTCTCTTTGAATCCCACTTGACTTTGACCAGCACTAGCCGCTTGTGCTTGAGAAACTTGATATTTCTGTTTTCTATCTGTAATGGCTTCTCAACAAATTTTAACTTTTCATTTACCTCTACATCTTGAAGAGGTACTACCAGGGATTCGTCAGATAGACATTTCTTAAGGTTGGATATATGAAATACGTCATGTACTCCAGCTAACTCTTCTGGTAGTTGTAAGCGATAAGCAACTGGTCCTATTCGCTGGATTATTGGAAATGGTCCTACGTATCTTGGACTTAGCTTTCCTTTCTTACCGAACCGCACTATTCCTTTCCAAGGAGAGACCTTCAAGAGAACTTTGTCTCCAACTTGAAATTCCAACGGCTTACGCCTATTGTCTGCATAGCTTTTCTGGCGATCTCGAGCCGTCTTTAATCTTTCCTTGATTTGAATAACTTTGTCGGTAGTTTCTTGTACTATTTCAGGACCTGATAATTGACTTTCTCCTATTTCTGTCCAACATACTGGAGTTCTACACTTACGTCCGTACAGTGCTTCGAATGGGGCAGCTTCGATGCTTGAGTGATAACTATTATTATAGGAGAATTCAATTAAAGGTAGGTGGTCATCCCAGTTTCCACCAAAATCTATTACACATGCCCTAAGCATGTCTTCCAAGGTTTGGATCGTCCTTTCACTTTGTCCATCTGTTTGAGGATGGTATGCAGTGCTTAACTTGTCACACCCTGGCTTTGCGGAAGCGTGGTTAACTTTTGGTGTGACTTCTTAATACCATAGCTTAATCATAACAAAGCTATATGAATTAAAAACCATGCAAGTCATCCATTAAGTTTTGAAAACAACATACAGTACCATTGTTTTAACATACAACCATAACCTTGTTCAGTAGACATTACAACTTATAACATAACATAAACGTGGTTTAAGGACTGTGTCTTGTCCAGGAAAGAGACACATCCCCTAAACCCTGATGACTTCATGACAAGTGCAGCGGAAAACGTTCCATACCGTGCCAGATCTCGTTAATTTCCTGAAATACATGTGAGTTGAAAAATCAACAATAATGTTGAGCGAGTTCATGTGTAAGTGAGTATGTAAAACACTTGTGAGTATAAAAATAGTTGTGGTATGTAGCAGTGTAAGAGGACTTGTGATCACCAATGGTTTGCAAGGCCACTGACATATGTGAAGTGCAAATAGGGAGACTCAAACCTAGCAGATTTCGCCACGGCAAAGTATGTGGACAAAGTCACCCCACGGTCCGTTTCTAGTTTGGACGGGGGCTGGGCTCGCTACACCCAGATAGATCTACCGCTCCTGTCCCTCGGTCCCTCCATGAGGACTAATGGCCCCATGTTGTTCCTATCCACTCACATGATCGTATAACACCTCCTTACGTTAAACATACCGTTGTAAAGTACTCGTAAATCATAGTAACATGTATTTCACCCCCGCAGTTAAGTAAACTGAAAACAGTTAGAGAAAAGGGGGACATGAACTCACAGTGAATGCGCGTCTCTACCAAGTGTCTCCAATACAGTAAGCTGTGCAACGACCTACAAGTGCTAATTCTATTAGACGGACGGCCGTGCCTTAGCTTTACAGTTTATGTCTTTGGGAAATAGTTAGACAACTATTTCGTGTTTATGTTCCGTATACACTTGGTAGTTATTCTTCTTCCCAAGGATGGGGGATACAATACATGTGCGTAAGTTACGTTTTATCAATCTTGTGGTAATGTAATTACCGGTGTAACTTATATGTTAATGTGGAAGCGTTCGTACAGTTTTGGAATCATTAACGCTTGTAAATATTATTTTTACTCTAAAATAATATTTATGTATTTTCACAAAATAATCATAAACAGTGTTGTGACAAATATACTTATCACGTTAATCTTTGTGAAAATCCCACCTCCGAATATTTAGTAAAATATAGTGCTGGCGAAATTTATGTTTCGAAAGTATGTCCAAAAATAGTTCTAACACTTGTTGTGTAAATAAGCCTAAGTGTTAGGTTTTTAGAAAATTTCGCCAGAGTTTCCTCTGTAACTGGAGGTGGCCACGCTTTCAAGCGTATCATTTTCTTTTAACAAATCAATTCAACAATCTTCTTTATTCAATCAAACAATTTCCGACACATCCAACTAGTCGACAAGTATGTAAATTTGCATAATTGCATGAACTTGTAGTTTTTCCGCATCTTTAATGTAAATCACCTTTATATATGTGGATCTTTATATAAAGTAGCTTTAATCTTGTAAAAACCTTGTGACTAGAGAAATCCGTCTTTACAACTTCTAGTCACTTTTCCCAAAAATAGATATTTGTCGGATCTTTTCATTTCACAAGTGTTTATACACTTGTGGTTTATAAAACCATATTTATTAGTGTAAGATCCTTCCTTTAAAATACATGGTTTCTTAAATGTGTGGTTCTTTGAAGATACCACTTGCGGATACGTAGATCCGCTAGTTTTAAACACCATTTTACCGGTTAAATCACTTTTACACAAGTAAAATATTTCTACACAAGTTTATGTATCTTGTGTGGTAGTGTTTCACCTTTAACCCTTGTATTTAGTCAAAAACGAGCTTATGTGAAGATACATGATCTTACAAAGTCGGGTTAAACGATGTTCCGAGCTACCACATCATAGATCGGGTCTCAATAAACACATATTTCAAGTCCTACGACTTTTACACAAGTTATATGTTATTATCCACCATTTTTGTGATTTTACTAGACTTTAATGCATCAAAACTTATGTTTTCGATATTTAACCGACGAAAGTTCTTTTAACCACTTTAGATAAGTGTAAAAACAAGTTTTAAACAATATACCTCTAGCTCGGGGCTAGGGAAGAATCTTGACGAAAAAGAGGTGGATAAAAGCTAACGGTGGAGGTCCTTCGTGTTCCGCTTGCTCCGAGGCTCCTAATACGTGACTTGTGAAGCTTGTATATGCTTGGAATGAAGAGGACTAGAACCGAAAGTATGATGTGTGTGTGTGGTGGGTTCGGCCATGAGCCACAAAGGAAGGGAGAGTGGGTTTTTGTTGGTGAAAAATGATGGTGATTATCTTCAAGTGTTAGGGTATATTTATAGGGAAATTAGAGTGTATTATCCATTGGGTTTCATGTACCCTTGATACTAAGCACCATTCTAATAAAATATTAAGTCTTGTACTCTTGTGTGTTCCCCAAGTTTGGGGCCGGTTATGGGATGGGGGGTGGGTTAGTTCGATCTTAAGTAGTAGTTAGGGGGTTTAGTTTAGTTAAATAGGTTAAGTTAAGTAATTAACCCCGTTACTAATATGTTACACGTTATGGCGGGTGTTAGGGTAATCAGGGACCCTAACTGGCTTAGAAAAATATAAATAGTGAAAATAGTAATATTTTCATGTTCCGGGTAACGTCCGGGTGTTCGGTTGGATAGTAATCCGTTAAGGTGTTACAAAAGCTTTAAAGTGTCGTTATTAACATTTTTAGTGACACCATTTGTTTTCCCGACACTCCAGAAAGTGTCTAGTAATATTTTCTCATTTTCTGGCACTTTACTAGTCAGCTAGAAGCTGGTTAAATTATTAAAGTGCTGTGTTTGGTACTTAAAGTACGTTTTAGGCACATCCGAATCAGTGTATCTTATCCCTAGAGACGCGGTACCATAACCCTTATATCCCTACACTCACTACCAGTGTAGTCAAAATATTTGAGGCTCTTAACAGGCCTTAGAGGCAGTGTCTGCCTGATGCTGGTCATATCAGCATGTTTGCCGTGTATCCGTTTAGTGCTACTGTGCTTTTTGTGCATCATGTTTGTCACTAGGGTCCAGTATGTAAATATGTAGTGACAGCAAATAAAGTATGATGCAAGTAAGTGCATGTATCAGTATGCAGGTAGCAGTTTATCAGCTAGTTAAAACAAGCACAGTAATCAAGTAGTAATTAATCATTAATTAAGTTGTACGGATACCTGGTTTAGTGCGGGTTGTCACATTCTCCCCCCGTTAAACAAATTTCGTCCCGAAATTTAAGTTCTGCTTGTAGATGCAGAGTTCTTAGGAAATAAGTGGGGGTATTTCTCTTTCATCCGGTCCTCACGTTCCCATGTGAATTCAGGACCATGTCTGGCATTCCAACGAACCTTGACGAGTTTGACACTGCTCCGGCGGGTCTTGTTAACTTTCCAATCCGTGACCTCAACAGGTTCTTCAACAAAGTGGAGCGTGTCGTCAATATGAATCTCGTCGATAGGAATGGCAACGTCAATTTGAGTTGGACTTTTCTTCAGATTGGATACATGAAATGTATCGTGAACACCATTTAGTTCAGCAGGTAGGTCCAACTTGTATGCTACTGTCCCAATTCTTTCCAGAATTCTGAAAGGACCAATGTAGCGTGGATTTAACTTTCCACGCTTTCCAAAGCGCGCCACCCCTTTCCAGGGTGAAACTTTCAATAACACCATTTCCCCAACTTGGAAATCCACATGCTTCCGGTTTGGATCCGCGTAGGCCTTTTGTCTGTGGCGAGCTGCTTCGATGCGTTTAAGTATTTGCGCGATCTTGTCTGTCGTCTCTTGGACGATTTCGGGACCAGCAAGCTGCCTATCACCCGCGTCAGACCAACATAGTGGTGATCGGCACTTGCGTCTGTATAGGGCCTCAAATGGCGCGACACCAATACTGGTGTGGTAGCTGTTGTTGTATGAAAATTCGACCAAAGGTAAGTGTTTATCCCAGCTACCGCCTAAATCCATAACACATGCCCTCAGCATGTCTTCCAAAGTTTGTATCGTTCGCTCGCTCTGGCCGTCAGTTTGCGGATGGAACGCAGTGCTCAGGTTCAATTGTGAGCCAAAAGATTATTGGAAAGATTGCCATATTCTTGACACAAACCTTCCGTCTCTATCAGAGATGATCGAGAGAGGCACTCCGTGACGTGCGATGATTTCTCTCATGTAAATTTCCGCAAGTTTACTAGTACTGTCTTTCTCCTTGATTGGCAGAAAGTGTGCGGATTTTGTTAAGCGGTCAACAATCACCCAAATCATATCATGGCCTCTTGGCGTTCTTGGTAATTTTGTAACAAAATCCATTGAGATTTGTTCCCATTTCCACTTGGGAATCTCAGGTTGTTGCAGAAGTCCCGAAGGCTTCTGGTATTCCGCCTTGACTTTAGCGCACGTTAAACATTTGCTCACGTAAACAGCAACGTCGCCTTTCATCCTAGGCCACCAATAGTAGTCTTTGAGATCCTGGTACATCTTATCCGATCCAGGGTGGATAGAGTACCGTGACTTGTGCGCTTCGTCGAAAATAACTTCCCTTAATCCACCAAACAGAGGAACCCAAATCCTTTTCTCAAAACATAACGTCCCTTCCTCGTTTGGTACCAAAAGCTTCTCCATTCCACGGAGATATTCTTCCTCAAGGTTTCCCTCCTTGAGAGCTTCCTTTTGTGCGGCACGAATGCGCGAGGAAAGATCGGTTCGTATGATCATTTCCAAAGCTCTAACCCTTATGGGCTTGATTCTTTCCTTACGACTTAGGGCATCGGCAACTACATTCGCCTTCCCTGGGTGATACTTTATCTCGCAGTCGTAGTCGTTTAACAATTCAACCCATCGTCTTTGCCTCATATTTAACTCTTTCTGGTTGAATATATGCTGTAGGCTTTTGTGGTCTGTGAAGATTGTGCACTTCGTACCATACAGGTAGTGTCTCCAGATCTTTAAAGCGAAAACCACTGCGCCAAGCTCTAAATCGTGTGTGGTATAGTTCTTTTCGTGCACTTTTAGTTGACGCGATGCGTAAGCAATGACCTTTTGGCGTTGCATCAACACGCAACCCAATCCTTGGCGCGATGCGTCGCAGTATACCACAAAATCGTCAGTACCTCCTGGTAGAGCTAAGATTGGCGCGTTACAAAGCTTACCCTTTAATATCTGAAATGCTTCATCCTGTTTGATTCCCCAATCAAACGTCTTGTCCTTCGGCGTGAGGAGCGTCAAAGGTTGAGCGATTTTCGAGAAATCCTCGATGAACCTTCGATAGTAGCCAGCCAAACCCAAGAATTGTCGAATCTCGGTTGGCGTTGTAGGCGTTTCCCAATTCTTGATTGCCTCGATCTTTGTGGGATCAACATGAATTCCATCCCCATTAACCACATGTCCAAGAAACTGGACTTCGCGTAGCCAAAACTCGCACTTGGAGAATTTGGCGTACAACTGTTCCTTCTTTAGCAGCTCCAATATGGTTCTAAGGTGTTGTTCGTGTTCAGCCTTCGTCTTTGAGTAAATCAAGATGTCGTCGATGAATACAATCACGAACTTGTCCAGGTATGGCTTGCAAACCCTATTCATTAGATCCATGAATACCGCAGGCGCGTTTGTCAAACCAAATGGCATCACGAGGAACTCGTAGTGTCCATAACGAGTTCGGAAGGCTGTTTTCGGGATACTTTCCTCCTGTATCCTTAGTTGATGGTATCCAGATCGAAGATCGATCTTAGAGTAACAGCTTGAACCTTGAAGTTGATCGAATAGATCGTCGATTCTTGGCAGAGGATACCTGTTCTTGATCGTCAGTTTGTTCAATTCTCTGTAGTCAATACACATGCGGAAACTTCCGTCCTTCTTCTTGACAAACAAGACCGGAGCTCCCCAAGGCGAGAAGCTTGGTCGGATAAAACCCTTGTCTAACAACTCTTGAAGTTGTGTCGACAATTCCTGCATCTCAGACGGCGCAAGTCTGTAAGGTGCCTTAGCTACAGGCGCTGCGCCTGGAACTAAGTCAATGTGAAACTCCACTTGCCTCTGAGGTGGCAGTCCGGGTAAGTCTTCTGGGAAGACTTCTGGATACTCCCTTACGACAGGGATGTCCTCGATTGTTGGCTCAGCAGCCTTCTTGTCTACGATGTGTGCCAGAAAAGCAACACATCCTTTCTGTAAACACTTCCTTGCTTTCAAGCAGCTGATAAATCTTAGCGGCGTGTCACGCTTCTCTCCGTGAACCACAATTGTCTCACCATCATCAGTTGGGATACGAACAACTTTCTTGTGACATACTATCTCAGCCTTGTTTCTGGATAACCAATCCATTCCTACCACCACGTCGAAGCTTCCCAGTTGGACTGGTAGTAGATCCAGAGTAAACTCGCGTTCTCCCAATTCTATCACGCAACCTCTGATTACTTCGTCGGCTCCAACTAACTTTCCATTAGCTAATTCGATCGAGTAGGGAATGTCTAACTTATTAGCAGCTAACCCAAGCATATTCTTAAATTCTAATGATACGAAGCTATAATCGGCACCAGTATCAAATAAAACGGATGCATAGCGCTGATTGATAGGGAACGTACCCGTAACAACATTTGGATCTTGGCGTGCTTCTCTAGCTTCGAGCTGGAACACTCTACCACGGGCTTGATTCAGTGTTGGGCAATTCTTCTTAAAATGCCCGATTTCCCCGCAGTTATAGCATCCGAGTCTCTGCCCGTTTCCATCCCCGTTTCCAGCTGGGGTGTTGTTCTGGTTGGCATTGTTGCCTCGGTTTCTGTTTCCTCCAAAATTTCCTTGTAGGCGGCTTCCATTTCCACCACGGTTATCATTCCTACTTCCATATCCTCCCTGGCCTCCGCGGCCTGCACTAGCCCAACATGATTCCCTTGTGTGGCCCGGTTTTCCACAAGATTCACAAACTCTTATGTTACAAGGGCCAGTGTGGTGGCGTTGGCAGTTGTTGCATCTGGGCTGGGTGCCCTGGTACCCTTTTCCTCTCTTGGTACTGCCAGCTGATTTTCCCTTCTTTACTGCCATACTGACGCCTTGTTTGAAGTTTGAAAACTTCCTTTTGTTATCCCCTGAGGACTCAACGTGAGTCTCTGTCTTCTTTGCTTTGACTTCATCAAACTTGTTTAAACGAATCGCCTCCTCGGTGAGAGCCACGCTCAAATCGATGGCTTCAGTGATAGTTGCTGGTTTGGAGGAGGTTACCATGCTTATTATTTGGGGAGCCAAACCCCAAATGAAGCGCTCGATTCGCTTGTATTCTGGCGTAACCATGTAAGGAACCACTTGAGATAGGTCGTGAAACCTCTGGACGTATTCCGCAATCTTAGGTCCATCCATCTTTAAGTGCCAAAATTCAGTCTCCAACCTTTGAATTTCTGCGCGTGAACAGTACTTTTTGCGCATCAGTTCTTTCAATTCGGCCCAAGTCAGGGCGTAGGCGGCAGCTTCGCCTAGTGTTTGCACTTGTAGGTTCCACCATGATAGGGCTCCATCTAAAAACAGCCCTGAAATGTACGTGACTTGCTGATCCTCTGCACACTTGCTCATGCGTAACACAGAATCGGTTTTCTCAGCCCAGCGGGTAAAGGCAACTGCACCTCCTGTGCCATCGAAGTTAACTGGTTTGCAGTCTAAGAACTGCTTGTAGGTGCATCCTGCACGTATGTTAAAACATGTGTTTGGCATTAGCATCATTGCTAAAGATGTCCAGCTAGGACATGGTAGGTTCGAATGGCGTGGTATTACCGTGTGGTGGATTGTTATTGCCTTGGTTAACACTTCCGCTTGCTCCTGGCTGAGATGCTGCGTACTGTGCTATGGCAGCAGCGATAATCTGCTGTAGTTCTGCCTCATTTGTTGGCATGTTTGGTTCGCGTCTTGGCGGCATCTTCTAAAAGATGGTTTAAGTTGGTTAGGCCATAGTAAGGCTCCGTTGTTATAATACGTAAATCAGTTCGTAGTATAGTGTACGTATATAACGGTAGTAATAGTATAATCACATAACATCTCAGGTTATCACACATCACAAATATCGATCACACACATCCCATGTCAAAAACATAAACAAGTAATCAAGCGAATCCGAATATGGTGAGAAAACTGCGATTGCCATATAAATGAGACCACATCGTAAGTGTATACATGCAATCATCAATCACTAGGGGCTACATAACCCCTGTCAAAAGCTACATCAGTATCAATACAACATCAAGTACATAACAAAAGTCAAGTCATAACGTAGTCTCCCCAAAATGCTGTGCAATCAAAAAGCAATCGCCGCCTTCTCACTTCGCCTACCCATGTGGCACCGATGAGCTCTAAGCAGATGGTGGTGGAGGAGGAGGAAAACGGGTATAAAACAAATGGCGCAACTGTAACCAGTCCGCCTCCATCGCCTGCTGTGTGCGAATAATGGAAGCAATCTGCTGCTCCAAAGTAGTAAGACGAGCAGCATAGTCAGGGGGTAGGGGTCGAAACGGCTGTAACGGAGAGGGTACCCGGCCATGGCACTGACATGGCTGCAGATGGGCTCTCTCCAACTCCTGTAGTCGCTGCTCATGCGACTCATGCTGGTATACAAACGACATCAATACATCCTCAATGGTATGTCCCACGTGGAACCTGTGGTATGGATCAGTGGGTGGCATGGGGGAAAACGGTGACCACAGCAGTGGCTCACGTGTGGGGTCAAAGGGTGCCACACCAAAAGGAGCTGTAGTAGGTGGAACAAAAGGAATCTGAGGCATGAAAGGCATGGGCATCGGTACATGCCCATCAGGGTGTGCTGAAGAACCCTCTCCAGGCCCTGCTGGAGGTATAAACATAGGAACCTGAAACGAAAAGTCAACATGTGGAGTGTCTGGGATCTGTGGGTGTATCGGTGGAACGTCCTCATCAGCCGGTATCCACCCGTGCTGTGCGGACTCATCCGGTGGATCCATATGTGCCGCGAACGGTGCATGTCCGGGCTCTAGGGGAACGGGATCAAATAAGGGAGCAACAACGGGGTGAACGGGTGCCAAGTGCTCGAAAGGGGGGTCAACTGGTACAGCAACAATGGGTAAAGGACCAATGGGATCAACAGGAACATCAATGTGGTGATCATCAGCAATGGGCTCAAAAGGTACATCAGCATGCACAGGGTCATGCTCTGGTAAAGGATCAAGAGCGGCTGCCTGCTCAGGAGCAACGGCAGGCTCAAAGTCATCAAACGCCATCTCAAACTCAAAATCTGGGTCAATCGGATCAAAAGGGTCAATAGGATCTGCTGGATCCTCCATCAACTCGTCCATCGGGACAAACTCTAAATCACGGTCAGGATCAAATCCTGGTGGAAACATAGGATCTGAATCCCCCTCGTCGTCATGGTCAAAAACAAGTCCAGGTATGGAAGCAACAGAAAAAGCCTGGTCAGAATCGGACCCATGGGAAAAGTGCTGCGCACTGTGAGCATGTGTGGGTACAGAAGCCACAGACTCAAAGGAGTCCGCGACTGGGGAATGAGCAGGTGACTCCGCAGCAGGAGCATCTGCGATCAGTAAAGGGGCAACAACAGGTAGGGCCTCGCCCTGAGCATCCTCCAAAGGCTCCTCCTCAAACATATCGACGTCGTCCTCCTCGTCGTCGATGGGTAAAACAGGGTATGATGCAAGGGGTACAGGAGCAGGGATCACAACGAGTGGTAGATCCCCGGCTGGAAGATCAACTGGGAGCTCATCAACGCCGTCGGGTAAGGCGAATGGCTGAAAGTCATCATCATCCGTGCTGGTGAAGTCTGACGTATAAACCTCGTGCTCCGATGACTCAATGTCGTCTGAAACGATAGGCCTAGGGCCTGTGGTGCCTGAACCACCAGTGTCTGCAGAATCCATGTGTCTGTAACATATACACAAACATGCACAACTAGTCAATCATAAATCAAGTAATCACATAAGTCATCAAGTAAGGCATCACATAATCCTCCTAGTCTTACTAGCCAATACCATCCAGTCTACCAGACTGCTCTATCCTTCACTTAAACCAAACCTCGATCCTCCAGATCGATCCTTAGCCCTCCAGGCTGAACCTTTTCTTCCTAGCCTTGCTAGCCCACTATCTTGGTCACCTAGACCAAGCCTCGATCCTCCAGATCGATCCTATAATAAACCAACGTGCTCAACTACCGTAATCACCTCGATCCTCCAGACCGATCCTCAGCCCTCCAAGCTGAACTTATAATTAATAAAATGTGCTCAACATTTGTTTGTAAAAAGTGTGGATCTGGACTTAAGTGGTATGCAGAAAAATGTTTTCGTGAGAGCCCTAGTGATCATAGTCTAGACTCGAGACAGAATCCTAGTTCGCTATGATCAGAGCTCTGATACCAAGCTGTCACACCCTGGCTTTGCGGAAGCGTGGTTAACTTTTGGTGTGACTTCTTAATACCATAGCTTAATCATAACAAAGCTATATGAATTAAAAACCATGCAAGTCATCCATTAAGTTTTGAAAACAACATACAGTACCATTGTTTTAACATACAACCATAACCTTGTTCAGTAGACATTACAACTTATAACATAACATAAACGTGGTTTAAGGACTGTGTCTTGTCCAGGAAAGAGACACATCCCCTAAACCCTGATGACTTCATGACAAGTGCAGCGGAAAACGTTCCATACCGTGCCAGATCTCGTTAATTTCCTGAAATACATGTGAGTTGAAAAATCAACAATAATGTTGAGCGAGTTCATGTGTAAGTGAGTATGTAAAACACTTGTGAGTATAAAAATAGTTGTGGTATGTAGCAGTGTAAGAGGACTTGTGATCACCAATGGTTTGCAAGGCCACTGACATATGTGAAGTGCAAATAGGGAGACTCAAACCTAGCAGATTTCGCCACGGCAAAGTATGTGGACAAAGTCACCCCACGGTCCGTTTCTAGTTTGGCCGGGGGCTGGGCTCGCTACACCCAGATAGATCTACCGCTCCTGTCCCTCGGTCCCTCCATGAGGACTAATGGCCCCATGTTGTTCCTATCCACTCACATGATCGTATAACACCTCCTTACGTTAAACATACCGTTGTAAAGTACTCGTAAATCATAGTAACATGTATTTCACCCCCGCAGTTAAGTAAACTGAAAACAGTTAGAGAAAAGGGGGACCTGAACTCACAGTGAATGCGCGTCTCTACCAAGTGTCTCCAATACAGTAAGCTGTGCAACGACCTACAAGTGCTAATTCTATTAAACGGACGGTCGTGCCTTAGCTTTACAGTTTATGTCTTTGGGAAATAGTTAGACAACTATTTCGTGTTTATGTTCCGTATACACTTGGTAGTTATTCTTCTTCCCAAGGATGGGGGATACAATACATGTGCGTAAGTTACGTTTTATCAATCTTGTGGTAATGTAATTACCGGTGTAACTTATATGTTAATGTGGAAGCGTTCGTACAGTTTTGGAATCATTAACGCTTGTAAATATTATTTTTACTCTAAAATAATATTTATGTATTTTCACAAAATAATCATAAACAGTGTTGTGACAAATATACTTATCACGTTAATCTTTGTGAAAATCCCACCTCCGAATATTTAGTAAAATATAGTGCTGGCGAAATTTATGTTTCGAAAGTATGTCCAAAAATAGTTCTAACACTTGTTGTGTAAATAAGCCTAAGTGTTAGGTTTTTAGAAAATTTCGCCAGAGTTTCCTCTGTAACTGGAGGTGGCCACGCTTTCAAGCGTATCATTTTCTTTTAACAAATCAATTCAACAATCTTCTTTATTCAATCAAACAATTTCCGACACATCCAACTAGTCGACAAGTATGTAAATTTGCATAATTGCATGAACTTGTAGTTTTTCCGCATCTTTAATGTAAATCACCTTTATATATGTGGATCTTTATATAAAGTAGCTTTAATCTTGTAAAAACCTTGTGACTAGAGAAATCCGTCTTTACAACTTCTAGTCACTTTTCCCAAAAATAGATATTTGTCGGATCTTTTCATTTCACAAGTGTTTATACACTTGTGGTTTATAAAACCATATTTATTAGTGTAAGATCCTTCCTTTAAAATACATGGTTTCTTAAATGTGTGGTTCTTTGAAGATACCACTTGCGGATACGTAGATCCGCTAGTTTTAAACACCATTTTACCGGTTAAATCACTTTTACACAAGTAAAATATTTCTACACAAGTTTATGTATCTTGTGTGGTAGTGTTTCACCTTTAACCCTTGTATTTAGTCAAAAACGAGCTTATGTGAAGATACATGATCTTACAAAGTCGGGTTAAACGATGTTCCGAGCTACCACATCATAGATCGGGTCTCAATAAACACATATTTCAAGTCCTACGACTTTTACACAAGTTATATGTTATTATCCACCATTTTTGTGATTTTACTAGACTTTAATGCATCAAAACTTATGTTTTCGATATTTAACCGACGAAAGTTCTTTTAACCACTTTAGATAAGTGTAAAAACAAGTTTTAAACAATATACCTCTAGCTCGGGGCTAGGGAAGAATCTTGACGAAAAAGAGGTGGATAAAAGCTAACGGTGGAGGTCCTTCGTGTTCCGCTTGCTCCGAGGCTCCTAATACGTGACTTGTGAAGCTTGTATATGCTTGGAATGAAGAGGACTAGAACCGAAAGTATGATGTGTGTGTGTGGTGGGTTCGGCCGTGAGCCACAAAGGAAGGGAGAGTGGGTTTTTGTTGGTGAAAAATGATGGTGATTATCTTCAAGTGTTAGGGTATATTTATAGGGAAATTAGAGTGTATTATCCATTGGGTTTCATGTACCCTTGATACTAAGCACCATTCTAATAAAATATTAAGTCTTGTACTCTTGTGTGTTCCCCAAGTTTGGGGCCGGTTATGGGATGGGGGGTGGGTTAGTTCGATCTTAAGTAGTAGTTAGGGGGTTTAGTTTAGTTAAATAGGTTAAGTTAAGTAATTAACCCCGTTACTAATATGTTACACGTTATGGCGGGTGTTAGGGTAATCAGGGACCCTAACTGGCTTAGAAAAATATAAATAGTGAAAATAGTAATATTTTCATGTTCCGGGTAACGTCCGGGTGTTCGGTTGGATAGTAATCCGTTAAGGTGTTACAAAAGCTTTAAAGTGTCGTTATTAACATTTTTAGTGACACCATTTGTTTTCCCGACACTCCAGAAAGTGTCTAGTAATATTTTCTCATTTTCTGGCACTTTACTAGTCAGCTAGAAGCTGGTTAAATTATTAAAGTGCTGTGTTTGGTACTTAAAGTACGTTTTAGGCACATCCGAATCAGTGTATCTTATCCCTAGAGACGCGGTACCATAACCCTTATATCCCTACACTCACTACCAGTGTAGTCAAAATATTTGAGGCTCTTAACAGGCCTTAGAGGCAGTGTCTGCCTGATGCTGGTCATATCAGCATGTTTGCCGTGTATCCGTTTAGTGCTACTGTGCTTTTTGTGCATCATGTTTGTCACTAGGGTCCAGTATGTAAATATGTAGTGACAGCAAATAAAGTATGATGCAAGTAAGTGCATGTATCAGTATGCAGGTAGCAGTTTATCAGCTAGTTAAAACAAGCACAGTAATCAAGTAGTAATTAATCATTAATTAAGTTGTACGGATACATGGTTTAGTGCGGGTTGTCACATAACTTTAGTCGAGTTCCCATGGCTTCTTGGAAACTTGTCCAGAAATGGGAAGTAAAACGACTATCTTTATCCGATACAATGGAGAGTGGAACTCCATGTAAGGATACTACCTCATCTACGTACAACTTGGCTAACCTTTCCATGCTAAAGGTTTCATTCATAGGTAGAAAATGAGTTGATTTGGTTAATCGATCCACAATTACCCAAATCGCATCATTACCTTTTCTGGTCTTGGGTAACTTAGTAACAAAATCCATTGTTGTGAGTTCCCATTTCCATACAGGCATTTCTAATTGTTGTAGTAGACCTGAAGGTTTCTGGTGTTCTGCCTTAACTTGTGAACAAGTAAGACATTTAGAAACATATCTAGCTATGTCCTTTTTCATTCCTATCCACCAGAAATTATTTCTTAAATCTTGGTACATTTTATTGTTACCAGGATGTATGGTATACCTAGATTTATGGGCTTCCTCTAGAATCTTATTTCTTAACTCTCCTTGCTTAGGTACCCAAATCCTTCTTTTATGGAATCTCCAAATTCCATCACTCCCTTGTTCTAATTCTTTTATTCGTCCTTTCATTCCTTCAGCAGCATCCTTGATTGTTGTTTCCTGAACATTCTTTAATTGTTCCATTAAGTCTAATTGTAAACTTAATCTAAGAGCACGAACTCGTCGTTGTTTCTCATGATACTTACGACTTAAGGCATCTGCAACTACGTTTGCTTTTCCTTCGTGATATTGAATATCACAGTCGTAGTCACTTAGGATTTCCATCCATCTCCTTTGCCTCATGTTTAACTCTTTTTGCCCAAATATGTATCTTAAGCTCTTATGATCTGTATAGACAGTAAACTTACTTCCATACAAATAGTGTCTCCAAATCTTAAGGGCAAAAATTATGGCTCCTAACTCTAAATCATGGGTCGTATAATTTTCCTCGTGCTTTTTCAATTGCCTTGATGCATATGCAATTACCTTTCTGCGTTGCGTAAGTACACATCCAAATCCTAGTTTTGAAGCATCACAGTATACTTCAAAATTCTCTGTTCCTTTTGGTAATGCAAGAATTGGAGCATTTGTTAATTTCTGCTTTAAAATCTTAAAAGCTTCTTCTTGTTTAGGTCCCCGTTCAAACTTAACTGATTTACAGGTTAGCTTAGTTAATGGTACAGCTATCTTGGAAAAATCCTTAATAAATCGTCTATAATATCCGGCTAACCCTATAAAACTTCTAATTTCCATCGTTGATTGTGGAACCTTCCATTTGGTGATTGCTTCTATCTTAGCAGGATCTACGTGAATACCTTCGTGATTCACTATGTGTCCTAAAAATTGCACTTCTTGCAGCCAAAATTCACACTTCGAGAATTTGGCGTAAAGCTTCTCTTTTCTTAACAAAGTTAAGAGTGCATGCAAATGCTCACAATGTTCTTCCTGACTTTTGGAATAAATAAGTATATCGTCTATGAAGACAATTACGAATTTATCCAAGTACGGTTTACAGATCCTATTCATCATGTCCATAAATGTTGCAGGAGCATTGGTTAACCCAAAGGGCATGACTGTAAACTCGTAATGACCATACCTAGTTCTGAAAGAAGTTTTAGGTATGTCTTCTTCTTGTACCTTCAATTGATGATATCCGGAGCGTAAGTCAATCTTAGAAAAGTATCTAGCTCCCTGAAGTTGATCGAAAAGATCATCAATCCTAGGTAATGGGTATCGATTCTTAATTGTAACCTTATTTAGTTCCCTATAATCGATACACATTCGCATCGAACTATCCTTTTTCTTTACAAACAACATTGGTGCTCCCCACGGATATGAACTAGGTTGTATGAATCCTTTACTAAGCAATTCATCTAATTGCTTTTTCAGTTCTAACATTTCAGTGGGTGCTAAACGATAAGGTGCTTTAGCTACAGGTGTAGTTCCAGGAATTAAATGAATTCTAAATTCTACCTCCCTATCTGATGGTAACTCTTCTGGGAATATATTTGGGTATTCTAATACTACAGGAATGTCCTGAAGTTCCTTACCCTTAGTGCTAATGATTACCAAAATCATATACACTATTCCTTGCTTTCGTTCATAACTAGCAATTTTCATTACTGGAATGAACTTCATGGGTTTTCGCGTTTTATCTCCTGTAACCATAATTACTTCTTCAGTGGGTGCACGAATTTCTATGGAGTTCTTATCACATAGGATTCGAGCATGATTGGCTACTAACCAATCCATTCCTAATACGACATCGAATCCAGCTAATTTCATAGGTAACAAGTTTGCAGAGAATTTATTACCTGAAATTTCTATCTTTCCTTCTTGCAAAACCTGATCTATGTTAACAGAATTCCCATCTGCCGTTTCGACTGTAAAAACTTGCCTAATTTTTGTTAAAGGTAGCTTAAGAGCTTGGCAGAATGAAGTATTTATAAAACTTTGGTTTGCACCAGAGTCAAATAATATTTTTGCATAAACGTCGTGAACTAGGAACGTACCAGCTATCACGTCAGGAATTAATTCTGCTTCCTGAGTAGTCAGTTGGAAGGCTCTTACGTTCTTTTTGGTAGTTCCTTCTGCAGGTTTGGCTTTGTTATCAGCTGGTTTGACAAGTTTTAGGCAGTCTGGCCTAAAATGTCCAGCTTCTCCACAGTTGTAGCAGATTGTAGATTTCTTTTCCTGCAGTCTTCTTCTTGGTGCCCTGGGATTTTGCAGAAATTGCAATATCCTTTGCATCTTCCAAAATGCTTCTTTTTGCAGGTATTGCAAAATGGAATAGTGGAAGATTGCCCGGTCCCTTTTCTCTTGAAATTACTACGATTACCCACACGAAATCCTTGGGTAATCTTTTGGGCCACTTCCTTTTTCCGGTTTTCTTCTCTTATGCGTACCAGCTCGCCAGTTAGGGTGTTAGCTAATTCTACAGTATCGTCAATAGTGCGAGGTCTCGCAGCTTTAACGATATTACGGATTTCGCCAATCAATCCCCAAATATAGCGGGAAATAAGCACCGGCTCTGGCGAAGCCAGGGTTGGTACTACTCTAGCATACTCAAAGAATGTCGAAGTATACCCTCGACAGTCTACACCCATCATCCGATGATTCAGGAATTTATTTGCCATTTGTTCCTTTTCATATCCGGGACAAAATTTTCTTTCCATTAGCTGTTTAAATTCTTCCCAACTCATGGCATAGGCCATATTTCTTCCTTTGGCTTGAAGTACCGTATTCCACCATTCTAGCGCCCCTTCTTTAAAAAGATGCGACGCGTACATGACCTTGTTTTCCTCGGCACATTTACTTATCATAATTACTGCCTCGGTTTTCTCCAACCAACGCAGTGCTGCAGTCGCTCCTTCATTGCCTGCAAATTCAGCTGGTTTACAGGCAAGAAACTCCTTGTAAGTGCAACCAGGTGTTGTAGCTTTCATTTTATTAAGGAGTGGAACTTGCAACCCATCATTGTCGTTATTAATATGGTTGCCGCCTCCGTTTACACTATTACTAAAATTGTCGCCTTGTGTGCGTTTGCTAGGAATAATTTGTTGAGGTTCAACTGGATTTCTAGCAGCAGCAAGTATTGCTGGAATAGCATTGGCTATTCCCTGAGCAACGATATTCTCGATATCTTGCGTATTCAGAAATTGATCTTCATTGTTATGCTCAGATTGATTAACTTCATTATCGGGTTCATTACCAGCATGTGCCATCTGGTAATTAATTTATATAACTGATTAGTATCAAATAATTAATAACCAAACATAATTAAACAATTGCACATAATTATGTAAACACATATAGCCAAAATTGTCGACCTTTCGACTTTAGATATTTTATATATATTAGGCATCCGTACAAACTGATTATTTTACACAAGTTTTATTGTTTATTTTACATGTTTTATTTTGATTATTATATTATTATACAACCACAGCTTCACAATCACACTATTTCCTGTTAACTGGCATTTCAGAAGCGACGTTCACTCTCGATGTATTTCCAGGAAATTTGTTCTCCCACCTCCCGGATCCTATTCCCTGCATCTATCAGCTCCTCGCCAAAATGGCGGAGTTCAACTAAATTCTCATTACTCATTGGTGGGTTTGGTGCATGTTCTGGGTCGTACTGAGGGAAAAAGGTATAAGGATTATTTAGAAGGTTTTGAAATTGCCAGTCGTTGGTCCACCATTCGTCCATTTCTCCTAAAGGTTGGGTATGGATTAGAGGTTCTGGGATGGCTCGTTCCAAGTTTACTGGAAGTTGGGTTTCAATAGGATAAGGGAAAAGGTTTTCATTGATAGGCCTAATGATATCACAGTTTGCCAGTATGCGATCCAATTCCTCCTGCAATGGCAATTCCTCGGCTTGTCTAGAACTATCCCCAATTTCCATTCTTGCCTGCCTAGAATTTTCCCCAATTTCGATCCCCTTTCCTTTATCCATGGGATTTTCTATTTTGGGAACTTTCCTAGCTGCTGGTTTTCTTCTGCGCACACGCCTCCATCCCACAAATCTTATTCTTTTCTTTGGCTTTGATTTCTCTGGAGGTGGAGCTTGAAATTCCATGGGTTCCTCCACATCGGCCAAGTAACCAGTAAAGTCTCTGGAAACTTCTACTTTCACAGGATAGAGATTGAGATTTTCAAGAGCTTCAGATAATTCATTCATGTTGTTTAGCATTTATGAAGAAACACACAAAATTTTAAGTTAATTATTTGTAATTTGAATTTTCACATAATCATAGAATGGAACTTAGAAATTTAATATTAATTACAAATATCTAATAACCATTTTATTGAAATAAAATATTTATTTGTAGTACAACTAAAATATTAAAGTTTCTGGCTTATGGATAATATGGGTGCTAATACTGGTTCGGGGTGTTGGCAATTTAAAGATTAACATTTACTGCTACAGTGGCTAACATGTAGAGATTTGCCCATTTTTCATCTAACTCATCTTCCCACGGTGGGTTATCACCTGTTCCCTGAGTTTCTCTATTAACTATTACTTCTTTTGTTTGTGACTTTCTCATTTTCTCTTGACTTTTTCTAATAATCAAACTTCTTTTATTAGGGGTAGGTGGTTTCTCATATTGTGCCTTACGAACAAATATTCCCTCCTCAGTATTTGCTGAGTATCTTGAGGAATTTGAAGTTCCCTTATCTTTCGGTGAGCTATCTAATTTAAGATAGATATCCGAAACTCTTTGCTTACCCATACTGTAACTAACAAGTAGTCAGTTAATAAACACATAATCACAAAACGATAATCAGGAAAATTAAGTATTTTAAATACTTAATAGGCTTAAATCAGTGGCTCTGATACCACCTTTTCCAGTCACGGCCCCAGCCCCGGTTTGACCCGGTCAGTAGCCGCGGGACAGGAACTCGTGGTATTTATTAATTTATGCGACAGCGGAAGATTTTACAGGATCTTTTTAAAACTTAAAATGCCCGATTATTTTATTTCATAATGCGGGATAACCCCGTAATTTACAATAGAGGAATTTCACAAGTAAATTCCCTGATTTATAAAACATGTTTATTCATTTTATTGAGCCACCTCTTCAAGCTGCTTAGTGCTCCGTAGCACGTTTTCCTTGATTTACAGCAGGTCGCCTGAAACATGTTTTAAAAATATTTTATCAGCGGGGAAATGCTGGCGAGTCACTCAATTTGATAAAATGACACATAGTTATAAATTACAGCATAAGAGCAATTACAATGGCTTCTATCTTATTTTTATCTGGCGCCGTGTCACCTGGTGACGATGGTCATACCACTATTGGGTCTTTCCCCAAGTAGTGATGATTATCACTGTTAAGATTTATTAGCCTAACCCGTGAGAAATTAGTAATGTGCACAATACCCCACTAGCCAGTGATTCAAGATAACCATGACTTAATCCCTGTAATTATAACTTTTGAAAATAATTGGAGTATTGTAAAAATACTTTTGATAAAAGATAATGACTCACATTGTAAGTTTAACGGCCAAAGTTTTAGCCTACTGATTATCCTGGTAACCTAATTCAAATAACAATGCACACAAAAACTAGGTTAGTAACCTTAATCCAACTTTTTACGACAACTCACGAGATCGAAACCTTCACAACGAATGACAAAGTGCAATACTTAAACATCCATCGAATTCACGACGAATGACAAAGTATAACCCAAGTTTGAGCAGCACTTAAACATCCATTGGATTGGTTTCTATCGATCGGACATTAAATCGTAGCAGTGATCGAGTTATTACCTTGTTATTGCGGCAGCGTTTCGTGTTTGTGTGTGTTTTTGTAGTAAACAGACTATATCTCAGTGCATGAATTGAATTGTTACGTCGAACCAACGCAGAATGTTAATTCCCACACCCCTCTATTTATACTGGAAAAACAGTCCCCTCGCGTGGCGCGAGGGGCACCACCCTACCATAGGGTAGCCTCGTGTCTCAGTAGCTTGGCTGAGTTGGTCGTTCGTCGAATTTTAATTTCCACGTAAAACTGTCTTGATAATACCGAATAGGAAATGCCCCCCCCCCCCCCGAGTTTTAGGGGCCCTAATCCTGATTCCGATTGTTCCAAAAATTTTAGGGTTTATGCAGGATCACTTGGGGGTCTTAATTAGGGTTTCCTTTTGGACAAAATATAATAAGAAATAATAGTTTTGGTGAGAGTTGTTACATACGTTTATGGAGTTTGCAACGTGTCGTGATTGGTTCTTAAATTCCTTCACTCCTTGTGAAGTTAACCGCCAGAGGGCGCGAACCCATGACGGGCTGTATCAGGCCTATGTTGTTGGGGAAGCCAATACTCGCGCTGCCAATCACCAGATCGTGCGAGAATGACGTACAATGATCAAGGAGCGAGTAGACTGGGAAAAGTATCGTGAGCTCCTGTTGAAGCAGGTTAAAGATTATGAGAAAGCTAAGGCTGCCTTTGTTGAAGAGAAGGCCAAGTTTGAATCAGATAGGAAATCAGAAGAGTGGGGTCGTGAAGGCCTTAGGAGCAAGCTTCGTGCTGTTGAGGATCTGCTGGCGAAGGAGAAGGCTGAATGGAAGAAGATATGTGAGAAAGATAACAAGCGCATGTATGCGGCTCGCTCGAATATCACTGAGCTTGAGGGTAAGGTTACCGAGCTGACTGGGAAAGCCGAAGATGTGCACGCTGCTAAGGAGCATGCTGAGGTTCGGAAAACCCTTAGCTTTTCTCTACTTATGCTTTTTTTTGCAGAATTATCTAAGTTCCTTATCTTTTGTAGGTTGAACTGGCTGAGTTGAAAGCGCAGTTATCTATTAAGGATAAGGACTTGACGGCCAAGGACGTCGAGATTGCGGAGTTGAAGTGCCGCCTACAAGAGCAGGTTGACAAAAGCGAGTCCTTGGAAATCGACCTTGAAGCTGAGAAAGGTAAGGCTGCTTCTGCTGAGGAAGCCAAGCAGAAAGCTGAAGAAGCACGAGACGTTAGTACAGCGGCCCTTAATGTAGCGCAGACTAACTATTCTGAGGTTTAGGGCATCGTTGATACTCTTGCTTCTGAGGCCGAGGAGTAGTTCTGGTATGATTTTCTTCTTGACTTAGGCTTTATTTATTAAAACCTAGTGTCATATTTATTGCCTTTGCTGCAGATCGCCAACTCCATCTTAAATGCTGGAGAACTAGATAAAGCTGTTGCTGCTCTTATAGACGCTTCTCGCGCGGTTGGTCACCGTGGCGGTTATCTGGAGTGTGCGCAGCATGTTGAAGAGGTGTTTGGGCAAGAATCTGACACAAGCCATTGCTCGGTGACCGATGGAGCTGATGCCGAGTTGGCTCGCACTGAAAGTGCTTACGATCACCTATCATTGCCTGTGATGGACTTGGTCGCAAAGGCTTTAGAGCATGATGACTGGTGCCACCGTCTAAAGGCCATTCTTGACCCACCAGAAACTGTTGAATTATCTGATGAGGAGGAACCGGCGGGCAATGATGGTGATGGTGACTGCAATGGTGATGGCGACAAGCACGACGATGATGATGATGGAGGTGATGGTTATGAGTAGGTAGTATTGACAGGCTTTGTGCCTTGTAATTTTCCTTTAGGTGTCAAATGTAACTCGTTGCGCGGTCGCACTTGTTTTGGATGATAATTTGTTTTTATGTAACTGTTGCGCAATTGCGCTTGTTAAATATGATGTCTATGTTTGCCCAGTTACAATTATTGCACTGTTATTAGAAACTTTGGTTAAGTTAGTGCGAATAAATGTAAGTGTGGCTCTTGTGCGAGTGTAACTGCCCGGTCTCGCGCTATGTTCGCGGAGGTCCTTGGAAGTGTAACTCAAGAGCTTGTAATTTACTGAAGTGTTTTCATGCTAATCAAAAGTTTAACATGCATTTGTAACGTAGAAGTCGTCATGATAAAAGAAAACATAAGTCGTATGCTTTCATTGATTAAGAAACAGGCGCTTAGGCCAACATACATCGCAAGTAACATAAGGGGCGTTTAGCCATCATAGAAAATTAAAAAGGCGCGTGGCCAATATGAGTGAGTAAGGGCGCAAGGCCGAGGGTAGTTACATATAGCACTTGCGCAGTTGTTGGGCGTTCCATGTGCGCGGGATGATGTATCCATCCATGGTGCGCAATTTGAATGCCCCTTTCCCTAGCACCTCGTGTATTAAGTATGGGCCTTCCCATTTGGGTGCTAGCTTTCGTAGGCGTTCAGCGTTTGAGGCTTCATTATCTCTGAAGACATACTCCCCTGGAGTGAAGGTACAAATGCGCACTCTTGCATTGTAATACCTTTCCAGTTGTGTCTTGTACTTGGCTTCTTTAATTTGCACAATTTCGCGTCTTTCTTCCAGCAAGTCCAAGTCAAGACGGCGCTCTGTCTCGTTATCCACCGTGTTGACTGCTGTCAAGCGCGGTGAGGGGAGTCCAACTTCATCTGGGATAACTGCCTCCGAGCCATAGACTAGGCTAAAGGGAGTCTCGCCAGTACTTGTTTTCGGCATGGTTCGATGAGCCCATAGGATGCTTGGGAGCTCATCTACCCAACCTCTTCTCTTTGTGCCCAGTCGGGCCTTTATCCCTTCGACGATACTTTTGTTTACACATTCAACTTGCCCGTTGCCTTGAGGGTGCGCAACGGAAGAAAAAGTGTGTTCGATTTTCATCTCTTTCATCCACTTCTGGAGGTCTTCAGAAGCAAAGTTGGAGCCGTTATCTGTTACAATTTTGAGTGGGAGGCCGAACCTGCAAATGATGTGTTCCCAGATGAATTTGCGCACAATCATTGCAGTTGTTGATGCGAGTGCTTTGGCCCCCACCCACTTGGTGAAATAATCGACGGCCACGATTATGAACTTCACAGCTCTCGGAGCATCGGGGAAAGGTCCCACCATATCGATTCCCCACTACTGGAAAGGCCAAGCAGTTGACACGGGGATAAGATCGCTTTTTGGGCGCATGGTTTTTGGAGAATGTCGTTGACAGGATTCGCATTTGCGCAGCTCCTTCAGGGCGTCGACGTGCATCCCTGGCCAGTAATATCCAGCGTTCATAATCTTCGCGAGAACCATGCGTGGACCTGCATGGATGCCACAGATCCCCTCGTGGATTTCCCTAATCAGGTAATTCGCATCTTAAGGGTCCACGCAGCGCAATAGTGGCCCCAAGAAGGACTTTCGGTATAAGATACCACCGTTCATTTCATAATGCAGGGCCTTGTTTTGAATCTTCCTTGCCTCTGCTTTGCTCTCCGGGAGTATTCCTTCTTGCAGATATTGAATTATAGGGGTCATCCAAGATGGCTGCCCTACTTCGATCACATTTACCTGGCGCAGCAGGACTGATGGATTTTTTAGTACCTCAATTCTGACATCTTTGGCGAGATGTTGAAAAGAGGTTGAAGCGAGCTTGCTCAAGGCGTCTGCGGGTTTGTTTTCGGTGCGATTGATGTGACTACCTTATAAGATTTGAACTGTTGAAGTAACTCTTTTACTTGATCTAAGTACAGGGCCATAACTTCACCCTTTACATCGTATAGACCGTTAATTTGGCTGGCGATCAAGAGTGAATCAACGTGCACTTGCAGATTTTTAGCTCCCATTTTATGGCGAGGCGCAAGCCTGCCAAGAATACCTCGTATTCCGCCTCATTGTTGGTGTTCTTGAAATCCAACTTGATGGCGTATGTAAACTCATGCTTTTCAGGGCTCACAAGGCGCAATCCGGCTCTTGCGCCATCTTCGTTTGAGGCCCCATCTGTGTACAGCAACCATAACTCATTGGATGTATCTTTTCCAGGAGTCTCAACAATCTCGCATTCTTTAATTTGGTCAACCGGGACTTCCGTGATAAAGTCCGCTAGAACTTGACCTTTGATGGCCGGGCGCGGCTTGTACAAAATGTTATGGCCTCCTAGCTCGATCGCCCACTTTGCCAGCCGCCCGGATGTTTCTGGCTTTTGCAATATCGTGCCAATGTGGAAATTGGTAAGTACGGTAATGACGTGGCATATGAGTATCTGCGCAACCTTCTGGAGGCATGTAGCAACGCAAGTACCAATTTCTCCATCGTTGAATATCTCGTTTCTGGATCCGTAAGCACTCTACTGACGTAGTAAATTGGAGTCTGAACTCCATTTCTCTCTACAAGCAATACCGACCCTACTGCCTTATCCGAAGAAGATAAGTACAGGATGAGTGGTTCCTTTTCTAGCGGCGCGGTCAGGGTAGGAAGCTCAATTAAACATTCTTTCATTTGCTGAAAAGCAACCTCTGCTTCGGGCGTCCATTTGAATTCTTGCTTCTTCACGCAATTGCGTAGAGTGCTGATAAACGGATATGACTTCGCGGCATGATTTGACAGAAAACAATTAAGCGCGGCTAGGCACCCGGCCAACCTTTGCATCTCCTTGATCGTTCGTGGTGACGGCATCCGCTCTATGGTCTGTACCTTTTCAGGATTAACTCTAAAACCGCCATTTGTGACCACGAAACCTAAAAATTTGCCTTCCTCCATACCAAAGGAACATTTGGCTGGATTCAATTTCATATTCACGCTTCGCAATGAGTTGAATGTTTTTTCGATGTCTTTCAACATTTGGTCTTCTTCAGGACTTTTGATCACCAGATCATCGATGTAAACTTCGATATGCTTCCCAATATCTCCAGCGAAGGTCTTATCCATCAGGCGTTGATATGTCGCGCCAACGTTTTTGAGGCCGAAAGGCATCTTTGTGTAGCAGAAGATCCCGAGATCGGTTCGAAAAGTTGTCTTGTCTTCGTCCTCAAGCTTCATTTGAACCTGATGGTACCCCTTGTAACAATCTAAGAAGCATTTCCATCTGTATGGTGCGAGAGAGTCTATCTTTTTGTCGATCTCAGGCAAAGAGTAGCAATCTTTAGGGCATGCCTTGTTGAGATCGGTATAATCAACGCACATTCTCCATCCTCCATTAGACTTCTCCACCATTACTGGGTTCGCCACCCAACTTTGATAGCGCACCTCCCTTAAGATTCCTGCTTTTAGTAGCTCACATACTTGCTCATTCATTGCTTTGGTTTTATCCGCCCCTAAGCTGCGCCTTCTTTGAACTTTTGGTTCAACGGAGGGATAAGTGTTCAGACAATGTTCAGCAATGTCGCGCGAGACACCGGTCATGTCAGCCGGAGTCCAGGAGAAAATGTCCATGTTCCTGAACAAGAGTTGTTTGAGGTGCGTTCTGATGTTTGGTGAGATTGCGTGGCCTATCGTCACCGTTTGCTCTAGGTACTTTCGGTTTAAACCCCACTTTTCTGGTTCAGTTGTTAAAATTTTCGCCGCTTTTGTTGGGCGCACGTCCTCTGCAGACATTACTTCTTTCTTCGCATAGATAATTGCCACCCCCGTCTCAGTTGGGAACCCGATGGCTGAGTGGGGTGTGGAAGTTACCATGTTTAATTCACCTTGGGTTTCTCTCCCAATCAACACATCATGCCTTGATTTGACAGGCATCACCATAAAGTTGACATTTGTGGTTCTTGAATGTATCCCGTCAGCCAGCGTGACGGGGAAACTGATTTGCCCTAATGGAAAAACCATTTCGTTGCAGAATCCTGACAGAGGATAATCATCTGGCTCGAGTCTCGCTTTATCTTCATCATCAAACTGATTAAAGCACTGCTCGTAGATGATGTCGGTTGTGCTCCCCGGGTCAATGAATATGTATTCAGTTTCATAATGGCCGATAATACCGGTAATAACGATGGGGCGTGTGGCGCGAGGGCCCCCTCGTACTACCGGGAAAGTGACCTGTTGCTCTTGCCACGCAGGCTCGTAAGGGCGCTTGCCTTTATCTCTTGCGCTGTATCTTGGTCCGTTGACCATGTGGGTTTCCAGGCACCTGACTTTCTTTTGGTTTCCATCGTCATGGTGCTGGATCTGGCGTGTTTCTTTGCGCACGTTTTTCACCAAGTGGCCTAACTTTCCGCTTTTCAGCGCTTTTTCGATCTCTTGCCGCAAGCTAATACAGTCATCTGTCAGATGACCTGTATCCTTGTGAAAGTCGCAGTACAGGTTGGGGTCCTGCCCTTTCTTGTTCGTCATAGGCCTTGGCGCCTTGAAATCATGGTTCTCCGTCATCAATACCTCCTTTGGCGTTTTTGTGAGCGGAGTCCAGTGCTTTTCTCGGTTGTCATCCCTGACTGCTTTTCGATATCCAATTCTGTCGATTGTTTCTCGCGCATCCTCTCTGTAGCACGGTCTTTCTTCATAACCACTTGATTTTCCAGATTTCCAATCGTTAATTTTGCCCTTGTTGCGCTTGCCGTAATCGCACGGGGTTTTCTTCAAAAAACGATCTTCTGTGTATGAGGATTTGGTTCCAGCTAGCGATTCCTCTGTTTGCGCTACTATTTTTGCTGCTTCCATCAGCTTACTCCACTCCTTGGGCATACCATCTTTTCCAGTGATGGTTCTGATGAGACTATCACATCAGATAGCTTTCTTAAAGTGAGCGCGCATGAGTTGCTCGCTTACACCCCCGATCTCTAAACACTCCTTGTTAAAGCGAGTGATGAAGTCTTCTAGGCCTTCATTTTCTCTGCGCCAGATATCTGTTACTTCAGACGTATCTCGTTGATAGCGCCTCTGCTGGCTGAAGTGATCTAGAAACTTAGTTCTGAAATCAACCCATGAACTAATTTTTCTAGGCTGTAGGCTGTCGAACCAAGCGCGAGCAGCCCCAGTAAACGTCTGGATAAACAAATGACACCACATTAGCATATTCCATCCTCCCATGCAACCGACACTTGTGAATACCCTGACATGATCGTCGGGGTCAGTTAGGCCGTTAAATTTTCCAACTGTGGGAGGCAATTTTTCCCTTGATAATGGCGCTAGAGCGATCTTTGGGATGAACTTTGAATGTTCTGCAGCTTCAGCTGGTCGATAGGCGAGGCGAAAGTCTCGCTCTGCCTCTTCGCTGTATCCGACGTGTTGCCTTGGTTTGTAATACTCGTGATTCTTTGGTAAGCGGTTGAAGACTGAAGACCCTTCGTCATCTTGCCAAGTTGGGTCGTCTGGATCTGTGTCATCCCATTCATTGTTCAAATTGCGCGGCCCGAGCCAGCTCTGAACTGGACCTCTTTGAACGTTTGACGGATGGTCATAATAACTTTCTGTCTATCCCCGTGTGTCGCGCGTGTCATGCACGCTCGGTCGTCTCTGGGGAGGAGGCATGTTGATTCTTCTTTGGAGGTTTTGCTGTGGGGGTATCTGGCGCGCCCCCTGGCTCGGACCCAAAGGTGTGACTAAAGATGGTTCTGCTTGCAAAACCGTTTGCTGTGCGCTCAAAGACTGGTATGCAGCATTGATGGTAGCGATCTGTTTGGCGTACCAAGAGGCTGGCGTTTCGCCTTCTGGTAGCCCTAATAGCGCCGAAATGTGCTGCGGTGGAGTTGAGTTTGATGGTCCAGCACCATTGTTTCCTGGGGTTACCGTCTGAGTGATGCGAGTGATGTTCGCGCGGGGTCCCCAGGTGTTGGTTACTTCAACTTCACCGATCTCTTCTACATGTTGGACTTGGACGTCTTGATTGTCCTCCCCCAACACTGCATTAGAGTTTGCTCTAAAGCCAAAATCAGGAACGATTCCTTGACCAACCATGATCGAAGGAAAAACAAGTTAAGACAACTCAGAAAAAGAAGATGAGAGTGATTTGCAAAAAACCGGTGGGCGCCAATGAAGAAACACGTAACTAATTTTAGGCATAGATTAGTTTGGTTTAGGTTCCTATCATGATGGTTAATCTTCTTATGGCTTTCCGAGCTTCGTAATGATCCGTTAATCCTGCAAAAACAGAACACCGTTACTCGTTAAGAGGGGAATATGGGGGTTTCCTTATTAATCGGGCTCCGGCGTGAGAATAAGCGACTGTTTTGAGGAGATAAGTATGTGTTAAGAGTGAGAGTAGAGGGATCGGAATGTTTAACCTGTGAAGGGAGGTCTCTATTTATAGCCGGAGAGGTGTAAGAGGATGTGGGCTAATGGGCCTGAAGGCGACGATATAGAGGATATGCTCCTTGTCTCACTGGTGTCGACCGTTAGTGGCTTCTAGGAGTTCTCCGGTGCTGGCGCACTGTGATTGGAGCCACGTGTCACGGTTGTCGGCCTGGCCACCCTTCTGCCATCAGCAGGCAAGTGGAGATCGTGGGGCAGTTGTCTCTGCCCTGTGATTGGTGCCACGTAGGTGTCCTTAGGTACTTTCTGTCTCCTGCATGTCAGACGATCGTGGAGCACGATTGAGCAGAGCCTGGAGGACGCGGATTGGCCCTTTTCTTCTGCCACTCGTACCTTGTGTGCCTTCTGAAGTAGCCTTGCGCCATAGCCTTGCGCGGCTCTTGATGGACATATAACTAACACGTGCGGCGTATGGGTGGTTGGAGGCTTTTGTTCAGAACGCTAAGTGTCGAATGTGGTGTTCTCTCTTGTTGAGACATCGCGCTAGATCGATATATGCTGGTGTACCACGCGCGAGGTTGGCAGCCAACAAGTTGATGAATAAGGAGTATGGTCCTGCGCGCGACGTGAATGAGGTCTGCGCGGCTATTTTGGGACCATACCCCTTCAGTACCGTAACTATCCCCATATATAGTATCCTTACTTTAAAATAACCCACCCATACTTGTTCTTTATAATATGCTACTAACAATAGGAACACTCATGGGTCTTTCCCGACCCATGAGAATCCTCGCATGCCATATGGCATGTGGGAGCCGAGAGGTTGTTTCACAATAACTACATGCTCGATGTTGATGAAATTAGTTTAATATGATTTTTTTAATGTATAAAACCTTCTAAATCAATTTTTTTTAAATTCAAAACCTAGATTATAATAGAAATAATGTGATTTTATTTTCACACAAGATACAAAACTTTTAGACAAATGATGTTTCAGATCTATACGCAAGTATTACTAAAAATCCGAAAAAGACATTAAACCATTTTATACCATTTTGATAACTACATGATATATTATTTTATACCATTTTATTCAGCATGAACATGATTAAAAATGTGTTGTCGTGTTTGGCGTACTGATAGTGATAACAAGTTCACTCATTCGCTTCCATCAAATCATAACTATGAAACTAACATTATGACCGAAAAAGTTTAGCAGAGGTTCATATTTTTACCCAATAATATTCAACTAATCATACAGTAATACTACTCGGGATCGCTAAGGATCCAATATCATGGGATCATCAGAAGATAGTAATGGAAGAAGCCAGTTGAAAAAGCCAACTTGAGTTTCCTTTTTTGATCTCTGTGATGAGTAGTCAACTATCATATTCCAAAGGTCACCTACATTCCATCTATGTGAAGTAATCCACTTTGTTACCTGCCCACAATTTAAAAAATCTTGTCACCAAAAAAAGACTCTGTTTCTAAGAAATGAGATTAAGATTGCAAAATCAAGGGTTCATGTGCTTAGATGGCAAAATGGATGGGTTAGGTAATGGGTCAAAATGGGTTTAGGTCGGGATGTGTAACTTTTTTTGTAAGTACTGATGGGTCAACATATTTTTGTTCCTTTTCACTGGAACTTCATAAATAATTAAATACTAGCTGTGAGTAAATAAATATATTACGAAGATATTAATCTAATTTCTTTGAATCATGATATTTAAGAAGTTGTAAGCGTTTAAACACACTTTGGTTCACTTTTGACCCATTCGACTTGTTTCACTTTTAATTGAATTCACAAAGGTTACCGATTTGTCCGTTAGGTTTGGGTCAAAATTGACACCTTTAATCCAGAAGCGAAAAGGCTATATTTCATATCATGCAACCGTGCGTCGGATGCTTTAAAATGTTATCCAAAGAATTACCTTGTCCAATGCTTGTAATGCCTCCAAGCCAAATGTGTAATATACCATGAAAGGCCTCAATGCCTGAATATAATTGTATGGTACTATTAGAGTACACAAATATGAAAAAAGGAAGTATTAACATGTAGGGGTGTTAGAAACCGTTGAAACTGACCAACCGCCCAAAACGAAGCAAGTTAGCCAGTTTGTCCGGTTTAAGATCCAAAGGGTTTGGTCTTCACGGTTATAACGGTTCAGTTTGAAACTTGGAACCACCTGTTTGAAATATACAATTTATAAAAACGTTTCGTTTTGAACTATGTAGTTATGTATATGTATTATAATCATGAACCATCTTTATCATTTTAACTTTTTTAATACAAATTAATGACTTTGAAAAAGAAAAATTCACATTGCTAAAACCGAACTGTTAAACATCCAAATGGTAAAATCTGCAGGTTCGGCCGACCAATCCAACCAATTTGGTTTGTCGTAACTCGTAACCCGAAAACATAGTTAGCGATTCGACTCAAAATTTTCGTCAAAACTGGCTGCACCCGAGAGTGAACACCCATACTAACAAGAATTAAAGAATATTCAATCAGTGGCCATGCAACGATAAACAATCCCAAGATTAACTCTTAACGTTATATTTCAAATGAAATATAAAAGTATGAATTCTTAATATGCATTATTTGAAGGAGATATATTACCTGAGAAGCAGCAAGCCATTGTATTATAGCCTTAAGTTCAGGGTCTCCCCCAAACGCACCACAACCCCAGTTTCCTGTAGCAATCCCTACTTCATCTTCAAAGCTTGCAGACGGACCAATTCCCTGTTCAAACTAAAAATAGTTTATCTTTCA
Organism: Helianthus tuberosus; assembly: GCA_030545235.1. Taxonomy (NCBI): domain Eukaryota; kingdom Viridiplantae; phylum Streptophyta; class Magnoliopsida; order Asterales; family Asteraceae; genus Helianthus; species Helianthus tuberosus. Next base: position 161,602,202 of record CM060411.1, on the reverse strand, counting down.
TGTGCAAAAAAATTGTGCAACAGAGTCTAGTTAATGATTAAAGGATTGTCGAAAAAAATTAACACGACCGCGAATTCAGTTTTTTTAAAAGGTTAACGGACGAAAGTTATCAGAGAATTATCACATTAGAAAGAAATCAATAGGTTAAAGACGTATATTATATAGTATACTGGGGTGAAATGTATAAGTTAAAAAAACTAAACTTTACTTACACCTATAGATATAAAATGTTGTGAGACTTTACTGTTCACTCTTTGATAATTGTAATGTGTGTGTGTGTGTATATATATATATATATATAGTGTGAGGTTCGATGGGGAACCGGGAAACAGTGCATTTAACATGTTGTATATCATAAAAATTCAATTTAAAATGCTAAAAAATATTTTTTTTTCAATTTTTTTACAGAGCTTTTGCATATAAAGATGTGTAGAAGCTATTCCAATAAAAAAATTATTTTTTATATTTTTTACCTTTTTAACTGTTCTAAAGCATTTTTATTAAAATTTTGATTTTTTTTATCAAAAAGGCTTCTACATGTATTCATATGCAAAAACTCCGAAAACCTTTTTGAAAAAAAATATTTTTTAACATGTTATATTGAATTTTTATTTTATATTTAACATGTTAAATGCACTGTTCCCCGGTTCCACCCTTTTTTAGTGGGCCCACCCTATATATATAGGGTGGGGTTCTAGAGTAAACATCCAGTGTATTTGCGAACTGAGTGAACAAATCCTGGCCATTGATTTACACACGTGTATGGCCAAGATTAGTTCGCTCAGTTCGCAGATACACTAGTGTTCACTCTTGAACCTAATACAACTTGAGCCACTTCCATTTTAATTGAATCCCTTAACCTAACCCATTTGACTCCATATAGATAAAAACATAACCCAAATCGACCCATGTATAAATGAATGGGTCGAAATTGCCACCTCTAGTTAAAACGTTTAGATATAAGTTAAAGGTAGAAAAATCTCACACCAAAATATTATCTGAATTGTTTGCAACGCTTTTAAGATCATGATCAAGCTCAGCTTCTGAAAAGCGATCATCTTTAAATAGTAACTGATATCGATGAGACTTGCAGGGGTCAGAAAAGCCACAGAATGCCTTGTTAACTTCCCTAGTTAACATAATTCACATTAATCTTTTAGCAGAAATCAACAATAATACATAAAATTTAATATTAGATTGTTCAATTAGTTGGCAAAACTAAAATATGCACACCTCACAAGAAATTCATGTCTATATTGTCTCTTTCCGGGATTGACTAAAGCATCGATTGCAATTATCCTGGTTTTACGTCTTCCCATGATATCGATATCTTTCTTATCCACGAAGTCACCACAAAACCGAAAAGAAGAAGCATATCTAAAAAAATATGAGCATCAATCAATATACAATCATCTGAAACATATAAAAGAACAAACATGGTAATTTTTGAAGTAAACCAACTGGATGATGCTTACCCTGTATATTGAGAGAATCTTTCGGCACCGACAACTTCTATAGCCTCGTTATCTGCCATACAAGGCAAGAAAAGCATTCCAGCTATTAATTCTGGATTGATCATGAAACGAATCTCTTCCTAAGACATATAATTACAAGAATATAAGGTTATAAAGTTAAAAACAAGCGTTTAACGGATTATAACTAGAATCAGCAACATGAAGATAAGTTTACACAAGATCTAAGTCATCAAACACATCGACAAAAAATACATCGTCCTATTAGAGATAAGAAATAAGTGAACCTGAACGCAGCCTCTAGTTAGAGCACCACCGCCAAAGTACTTATTTGCAAAATCTACTTCGAGAGCTTCCTTGGAATGATCTTCTATTAAGCCAGAGCTACAAACCTATAAGGATGAAAAGAACGTCATTAATTACTATCCCACCGCTCTATATAAACAGACCCAAAACCAACAGAACATGCAAAGCACTGCCGATATGGCGATATATCACGCTATTAGTGTTTTAAGTCTTGATTGTTAGTTGTTAGTGTTAAATGTTAGTGTTTTAACTTTTAAGTCTTAATCAATCAGTACCTACTTGCTACAATTGTTAGTGTTTTGCAAATTGCAAAAGGTTAATTTGTTAACGATAGGAGAGTATACTGAATTGTTAGTGTTAAATTGCTATATATATAAATTTTGCATGATATTAAAATTACCGATATCCCACCGCGAATCCGCGATAACCGATATCTCAAACATCGGTCCTTGACCGATATCCGATTTTTTACCGCATTAACTGCTTAGATACAAACCTAATGCAGAATGCTCCCAACATGATAATCAAAACTATAGAATAATGATAATATTGTACACCTAATGCAGAATGCTCCCATTTGACCTGTAACCTGTTTGCTTCTAAACTACTATAAAGTATTTGATTTTGATCCATTCATAAGTAAGGTCGAAATTGCCACCTAAATCTATAACAATCATAAGACTTTCTTCAAATCTTCTTGTCAAATGCAGACTCTTTTGGACCAAAAAATGTGTACACTGTACACAACTGAATCAAACTAATATAAAACGCCTTGAAATAAACTAACTGATGGGTTCATTTAACCCATGCCCCAACAAATTCATGATCGAAGAAAAGTTGTAAGTTAAGTACTTCATAGAGTTGAGATATTGGATCGTACCTCAAACAGGCATAGGGGGGCCACAGATTTACTCCAAGATTCAGCCTCAGGATGAGGAATGTAGTTGACATTTGGATCAACTGCAAGCACTTTCCTCTCAAAGGAGACATTGCCTACTGGTATACTTGAACAAATTCTCCCAAAATAATGAATGAGGCATTTTATTTTGTTCTCCTGTTTTTCGTTGTAGTTGTCATATAGGCTCCTGATGACATGCAGATCAGGTGTGTAAACCAAAGTAATGAATCATATATGAGAAAGCATCAACAGACTTTGGGCAAACATAAATCGTTGATCACAGAAGTAAAGTAGTTGTCTATTACTTTGCATTATGATAGGCTGATAATTATACAGGGGTGGCATATGCGTAAGATTGAAATGGCTTAAGAGAATGTGGTTGAAAAACAACATACGCAAATAAATGATCAAAGTTGATCACTTGAAGATGGTTGGCACCTCTAGTACTGTCCGGAAACAGACAAAAGAAAGCGCATGCAAGAAGAGCACCAATCAGTTCCTGATTCATAAAATTATGAACTGTAATTTAATAATAATATAAGATATACTCATATACCACATGCAATTGATAGTTTGAAAAAGGTATTGATGCTCAAAGCAGATAACCAAAAATATAAATAGGGTAAATAATTTCAAATGTGCATCAACAATGTTTTCGATTACAAAAATCGTAGTTATTAAAAGCCATCGCCTCTAGCGCCTAGGCCCATTTTTCAGGCGAGGCAAGGCAGTTGCGCTTTAAGTCGAGGAAATTGCGCTTTAATTCTCCAGGTGATGGTTCAGGCGCACATTCCGGCGAGATTCCTAAATTCCGACAAGATTCTAGCTAGATTTCTACTTTTATCTAAGGAAAACTACTTTTCTACACTAATACACTAATGTTTTTAGAACTTTGGTTCTAAATAGATGATGTATAGTTTTATATAATAGAATTTGCTTATTTTATTTGAAGAACAGAATTCTTTTTCTTATACACAATATATTTTTAACTTTTTTTCATTATGCGGTTAATTTTTCTCAGGCCCTCGCTATTTTTGCGCTTTGCGCCTAGGCCCCAGGCGAGACCTATGCGCCTTGAGTGCGCTTAGCGTCTTTAATAACTATGACAAAAATACTGCTTAATATAGGGACGCAACATAACCAGAAAAAAGGAGCCATCATTCTTATCTAGGTGATGGGTAGCTATGTAGTTAATATCGGTGATGTGATATATCGGTGATCGGTCCCCATGCAAAATATCAGTGTCAAATATAGGTAAGAATATCAGTGCCGATAATGGCGCTATTGACCGATATATCACCGATATTACCGATACCTTACTTCTTAGTTCTACCATTCGTCTTTCTTATTATTGCTGCTATTATTGTTTTAAGTCTTAATTGTTAGTGTTAAATGTTAGTGTTTTAAATCTTAATCAATTCCTACTTGCTATAATTGTTAGTGCTTGGCAAGTTGCAAAAGGTTAATTTGTTAATGGTAGGAGAGTATATTCAATTGTTAGTGTTAAATTGCTATATATTTAAATTCTGCATGATATTAAAATTACCACATTAATTGCTTAGATGGGTAGAAAATCAAGGTAAATGGTAAATGGACTTTTACTAAACATCCTTATAGTCTTTGTACTTTAGCAATCAGTGACTTATATTCCTCTTTAATGTATCTTTTTTGTTTATCCACATTTTTTGTTGCACTCAGATATCTTCTCAATCCTCATCACTATTAAATGGTTCACTTCGTAAAATTATATGTTACGAGGCTAAAGCCTCAAAAGCTTATGCAATATGCATTAACTGTTTCATTTGTAAATGGGCTTGAACAGTGCGGTTTCTTACCTGACTGAGTACAACTACTCCAGCCTCTTGTGACTTCAAGAGGCGAAGACCAGTTTTGAGTCCATCCCTGGCACCCACACAAGTAACAGAGTCTGCACTCTTATAGTGATCTTCTAGCATCACCGGAAGCCGCAACAGAGAATCTGCCAAAGCTGGAAGTACCTCTCCAAACCATTTATTGGCTTCAGCTCGCGACATCAACTGTTCAAGAAGCGTACACGCTCTTATATGTCAAGCACGAAGAACTTACAACAGTACAGCTAGGTTTGCAGTTGGATCATTTGTAAACGAGCTGAGCCAAGATAAGCCCGCCTCGTTTGAAGTAGTAATGCCCAAAAGCAAAACAGAAATTTTAATATATACATAAATTATATATTCTTTTGTTTACAAATTCTGTATTATGTATGTTAGATATATTAATATACGTACACCCCCCCCCCCCCCCCCCCCCGTTTCGGTTAGAAGTGTAAAATTTCCTATTTTTCGTCCGAAAATTTTAAAATTATATAGATCGTCCCCCCAATTATTTTGCCTAAATATTTATACAATATATAAATCGGGTCCCATGACTTTCCGCCCCCTCGGAACTTTTGGTCAAGCTCCGCCACTGTAGTGGTGGGATCTGATATAAATAAGATTTAGCACGAAGTGTACCAAGTGAAAAAAAAGAAAGGGTGCGGTGGCATTTTCGTGTATTCAACAAATATTTACACTACAACAAAATTGTATAAGTGGCGTAGTTCTATCACTCTAGTATAATTTTGTTTCTGACACTCTAGTACAATATAGTCACAGATAAATTACGAATAACAACACTATTCAACAAACATATACACTACAACAAAATTGTACTAGAGTGATAGAATTACGCTACTTATAAACTATAGCGTAACTTTATTACTTTAGTACAGTTTTATTACAAAGTAATTACAAAAATGCCACCACGTGAATTTTTCCTTCACTTCTTACGGTTTGGACGCTAAAACTTAGAGTAAACTTCCGTTTTGCTCCCTGTGGTTTGGTCATTTTAACGGTTTTGCTCCAATAGTTTAAAAATAGCCATTTTCCTCCCTGATTTTTCTAACTTATCTTCATTTTGCTCCCAACCTCTAACTCCGTCAGGGAGGAAACTGGCGACAAACTCGAAAGATTAGGGAGCAAACTGGCGACAAACCCAAAAGATCAGGGAGGAAAATGGCTATTTTTAAATTATTGGAGCAAAACCGTTAAAATGACCAAACCACAGGGAGCAAAACGGAAGTTTACTCTAAAACTTATTTGTATCTGATCCAAACACTATATATACATGTGTCTGTGTATGAATATAAAACTAGTTTAAAAAATGATAAACGAGCTCAAGCTCAACATTTCAGCTCATTAGGATAAACGATAGGCTCGGGTTGTTAACAGCCTTAGGTACAGGTTTCTTCACACTAGAAAACAGAATAACTGCAATATTTGAATAATTGTACTACAAACAAACAATTAATAATCGAGAATTAGGTTTATTACTTACATCATCGAAATAGAGAGAGAAACCGTCAGCGGTTGAGAAAGCTAGGGCACCGGAGGATAAGCAAAGAGACTGACGGAGATCGGAAATTGCGAGAAACAGGACTTCGCCGGAGTCAACCTTGCTGTGTTCGGGGCCTTTAGAGAGTGCTTTGAGTGCCTCCACCACTTTTGACGGCCAGAAGAGTGCCGGTGACCGGAAAACCACCGGCAGAAACTCCAGAATGGAGTTTAGATCTTGTCGATTCTCCATTGTTGTAAATAATAATACCTTTGGGGTTTAAACTTTAAAGCGACTTGATCCGAGTTAGATGGCTCGGCTCGCTCGGGTTATTATATTTTGAGTCCGGCTCCTCACTGCTGTAGGGCTGGCATATCGTGTATACCCGATACGATAAGACACGATACACGAAATCCCATACACGAACACGACACGATAACTTATCGTGCCTTTTTTTTCAAACACGAACACGACACGATATACACGAAAATTACCTGTTAATACCTGTTAACATGACTGTTCGATTGTTATACACGAAAATTACATATTAATACCTGTTAACACGAAGAAAAAAACGATTACGACATGCTATCTGAGAGTTACAGAGAGAGTTTAGAGTTTAGGGTTTTATTTTTTTAATTGAATGAGGAATTAAAATAGAAAGGAATTAAGGAACCCACACGCACATGGCTGATGAGTTTTATTTAATTTAATTTCTTATCGTGAACTAACGAGTATTAACAGGTAAACAGGTATTTAACCTGTTTATACACGAAAATTAACAGGTAATCACGTGTCTACCTGTTTGGTACACGATACCTTTTAAGGCCATACACGATACCTGTTAACTTCGTGTAGGTTCGTGTCATGTATTCGTGTAAAATTGCCAGCCCTACTCCTCAGAAAGTTTTCAAAACTTGTGTTTAACTATTTTACTTCTATTTTTTCTTTTTTTTACGTCTCACTTTCAATATCAATGTTTACTATGCAGGAATGAGAGGTGGAATGGAATGGACCATTAAGAGGGAATGAAGAAAAGAGTGTTTGGTTGGTTGATGGAATGGAATCGTCCATTCCAAAATGCATTTCATTCCCTCAAAATCATTCCATCCATCCCCCCTGTTTTTTTTCCATTCCAATCCCTCTTCACCCTTCATTAACAACACCACAACCCACTACCATTGCCATCACCCACCACCACTGTCGTCCACAGGCGTCACCCGCCACCGTCGTTGCCACCCACCTCCATCCCCGCCACCGCCGTCGCCGCCATTAACCATCGCTGTTGCCACCTCCGATCACCGCTACCACCCACCTTCGATCATCGCCGCCACCATCGCCGCTGCCACCTCCGATCACTGCCGCTGTCACCACCCACCTCCGCCATCGTTATTAACCAGTACCACCCAACGCCACCACCGCTACCACCTGCCACTACCACCACCACCACCACCACCACCGTTGTCACCACTCGTCGCCGTCTCAATCGGGTAGGGTAACGAATTAGTGATCGGGGTTAAAATACTTACAACGAGGCAGAGCTTCGTGTTTTAGGGGTATAATACCGAGCTATTTTTGGCTATAATATAGACTGAGAGAGAGAGTTTAACGATTGAGAAATGCAGACTGAAGCTCAATTTATAGTGAATTCGTGCCTCTCGCGCGCCCCGCGAAGGCACCCTAGCTACGGCTAGGGTCGCCTGCTCACACCCTAGACTTACCACGTTATGGGACACGTGGCATCACAGGTGACCGGCAAGCTACGACAGGAGCCGCCTACCATCACCCTGTCGCGGCCCGCGACAGGGGTGTTTTCTTTGATTTTCCATTTATTTAATTTCATAAATGTTTCGCGGGTCTAGTTTCTTAATTACGGAACGTTATAATGTGTTTTCGAGGGTTATTATAATCAGAGCCAGGGGTCAGGCCGGTGAGCCAGCGAGGACGATGGGCTTCCTAAGGGGGGTGGAGATGTAAGTCCTACATCGGTTGAGGAGGAGAACGAATCCTTCCTTATAAAGGGGTGGAAACCTTCTCTACCATGACGCGTGTTGCTTGGGCGAGCAACTCGTCGGATGGAAACAAAATCGTGAGTTCCTGGATGGGCAGCCCATCAGGGACAAAGCGGACGATATCTTGGCACGGTTTACTTGGGATGTTACAAATGGTATCAGAGCCACTCATGAGCCATTCGGGATGGTGGGGCCAACCTCATCGGGGACGATGAGTCCCTAAGGGAGTGATTGTAATGATACCTATACCGACTACCGAAAGATTTACATGGATCATTGTGACACCCTAGGCAAATCCCACATCGACTGTGGCCAGGAGAGATCCCTGGTTAATAATAATCCAATGCCTCTTAAATCGCCAACGCGTTTTGGGCTTAGTTGGCTGTGTGGCACATGAAAACTCCACAGTTAAGCGTGCTCAGGTGGAGTAGTACCAGGACGGGTGACCTTCTAGGAAGTCTCCACTAAGGGCAACCAAAAACAAAGCCATGAATTCCTGGATGGGTAACCCATCGAGGGCAAAGTGGACAACATTGGTGGTGAGAGGGACAAGATGTTACATATGGTATCAGAGTCAGGGGTCGGGCCGGTGTGCCAGCGAGGACACTAGGCTCCCTAAGGGGTGTTGGAGATGTAAGCCCCACATCGGTTGAGGAGGAGAATGAAACCTTCCTTATAAGGGGTGGAAACCTTCTCTACCCTGACACGTTTTGCCTGGGCGAGCAACTCGTCGGGTGGAAACAAAACCATGAGTTCCTGGATGGGCAACCCATCGGGGGTAAAGCGGACAATATCTTAGCACAGTTTACTTGGGCTGTTATAGTTTGAGTTGTGTGTCTTCATTGATTATGGTGATAAGCATAAACTTTTTTTATTAGAGAGGTGGGGGTAATTGCGGTATTCAAGCGGTATAGCTGAAGTGGCGTGTGGTGTCACTAGGGAACACTGCTCCATCCTCTGGACGGTATTTTCCCCCCATAATCGCAACATCTTGTAATTTGTTTTTATTTTTATTTGACAAAATTATTAAAATGTACTACATTTTATTTATATCGTACAAGCCAATGATTTAGGGATGTGAAAGATGACCATTTTCATGGTTTAAGGATGTAATGAAAAAAATAATGTGGCGATCTTATGGAAGACAGTAACACCTCGGAAATTTATGACGAATAATAAGGCAACACATGTCCGGAAACTCTCCAATATTCCAGATTTGTTGGAGGATAAGGACAATTATATCAAAATGGGAGATGAAACAAAGTTGATGGGTCAATACTGGAAAAATGCCAAAATTTGGCTTCTGGAGGTCCCTTACGGACCGCAAGGTATGTACCTTACGATCCATAAGGAAATTTGAAACAGTAGGCACACCAGGTCCTTACAGACCGTAAGATATGACCCTTATGGTCCGTAAGGGGTCTGCCGATAGAAGACTGCAGCTGCTGCCTCTTACCACCTAGCTCTGACTTGTGCCACCTCTAACCTCCTTCCTCCACCTACCCTGCCACTAATCAACACCTGAGAACTTCAGGGACACTTGGCACAACCTCCTTCAACCTCCAACACTATAAATAGAGGATGTTCTTCATCCTTTTTCATAGCACCATTCAGTATTTCTTTCTCTCTGTCATTGGAGTTGTTTCTCTTCATAAAGGCCTCCTTCTCTGAAGTTTAATCTTCCTGTTGAACACTTGTAAGTGTTCTCCCTCAGTTCTTTTCCATTATTAGGCTAGTTATTAGCTGAAAGTCAAACAAGAGAGTCAAGCAAATTGACTTTTGCTTTGACTTTCGGTTCTGAGCATTTTGGTCAGATCAAAGTTCAAATTGAACTTTGCAACATGATCGCAAAAATGAAGGTGTTAATACCTTGTGATTATACCCTATGTAAATCATGTTAAGTAGGCAAAATGACAAGTCAACATATATAAAATAAAAGGTCAAAAACAGATTTTTGCAGATTACGATAAGTGAACTTCTAAGTATCAAAACTCTAAATTTTGACACCATAAAAGTTTATATAACATATTAGGACATGTTTTATCATGTCCAACTCGTCATGTCCTGTTTAGAGCTCATTTCGTAGTCGAAAGTCAAATAGTTTGACTTCTTCTTTGACTTTCAATTATAACTCGTTTGGTAAAGCTTAGAACGCAATTAAGACTTTTTATATGACCATAATATTACGGGGAATAACCCTCTGAGGTTATACTTTCCGGTCATGTCATTTGATGGGTTTATGGATGAGTCAACATTGTATACTTTAAAATGCCGAAAATGCCCTTATGGCATAAAGATGTTTTTAAAACCAACAAGACATATAATCTGACTTTGAAACTAATTTTATAACAGTATGAAATATGTTTTACATAATGGACTCGTCAATGTCCCATTCGACCACCCGATACCGTATATACGTGTACGACTAGTTTAAATAAAATAAAATATATAAACTAGTCGAATCGGGTCAAAACCTTTCAAAATCATTTATAGTTATAATGTTTGGTCATTAAACCTATATTACACGAGTCCTTGCACTCGGAATGCTATAAACCACATTCTATCTGGTCAATGCTTAATCTAGCGAACCGAGCGTATCCATTAAGTTAACCGGTAAAAGTCAAACACTTATAAATGACCCATTAACATTCTAACGAATAATATTTTCGTTCATTCTAGACTAGAAGGAGTCTCCACTGTGCGAAATCAACATCAGCCAAGAGATTCCTGATGTCGTTGTGATTAATGAAGGAGAATTTTGGGGGTCTGATGAATGAAGGACAGGGGATACGGAAGAACGATGGTGGGATTAGGGTTAATACTGTTTGGGCGTTTTAACATTTAACACCTCTCTATTTTCACTAGTTTACACTTGATCCCTAAACATTCAATTTTGTAGATAAAAAGTATAAAATTAATGTTTTTTATATATAAATTTATAAAATTATACATAAACAACCCAATCCGATTAATCCCTATTAATCCTTAGGTTATATCCCACCATCCGACTAGCGCCTAATGTCTTCTACAACATTGGTCCAAAGGACATATGAATAAAGGTACTTTTAGAATTTAATTTGAAAGTTTGAGGGCAAATAACTTTTGGAGTAAACTTTTGTTTTACTCCATATGGTTTGGTCGTTTTAACGATTTTGCCCTAATCCTTTAAAAATAGTCATTTTACTCCCTGATCTATGAAGTTTATCTCTATTTCACCCCTCCCCCCCTAACGCCATCCAATTTAACTGTTAAATCCTGGTCACATGCCCCTCACATGAGGGGCATTTTAGTCTTTTCCCATCCCAGATCTGAACCAGGATTTAACAGTTGAATTGGATGGCGTTAGAGGTGGGGAGTGAAATAGAGATAAGCTTCATAGATCAGGTAGTAAAATGACTATTTTAAAGGATTGAGGCAAAACCATTAAAACGACCAAATCAAAGGGAGCAAAACAGAAGTTTACTATAACTTTTGTATACCTTGCAACTTTTAAATTGTTATAAGATTGATAAAGTATAGACGGTATTTGAATTATTGGAAATATTTTTCTAAAAGTTATTAATTAATAAATATTAGTAAAAAAATTTGAATATATTGGATATCTAAAATAATATTTGATATAAATGATAAATACTATATTTGAAAATTATTAAATAAACACATTTTTTTTACAATTCGAATACCTGTTTCGATATCCGAATCTGAAATTTCGGATTCAGATACTGAAATCCGTTATCCAAAGATTGGTCACTCCACTTGTCAACATAGACGCTAGATCCTACTCATATAACGTTTTGACGTCACCTCTTTTTTCTTTCTTTGTGGTTTCAGTATCTCCAATATCCCATACTCATCTTTCTATATTGTGTATTTGTTTCGAATCAAATTTCTAGTTCAAGATTATGATCATCGATAATTGTTTGGTTTTTTGTTTGGGGTGTTTCAAATCAAATTTCTACTTCAAGATTGTGATCATCGATAATTGTTTCGTTTTTTGTTTGGGGGAATAGTGTTTCCGAAGGTAGTGTACTGATATATTGAAGCTCGTTTGTGTATAAGCTTCGTTAAGTGACCGTACATTCTTCTTATACGTGTATGCTGTCATCAATTACCTCTAAACAAGTTAAAAATTTTCAAGTTTTGGATTTAAAATAATAAGACACTAAATGATATTTTAAATGATTTAACAAATATGTTATAGATATTTCATTTTAAGAGATTATGCATAATCTACATGTTTAAAAACGGAAGGATAATTTCTTAAAGAAATCGTTACTTTGTAAGAATTATATTTTAATTAACCGGCAAACTTAGTAAGTGTCTGGGTGGTGTAGTCGGTTATCACGCTAGTCTCACACACTAGAGGTCCCCGGTTCGAACCCGGGCTCAGACATTTTTGTTCTTTTTACTTTTCTATTTTAGTTTCAAATAACTTTACACCTTATAAGTTTGGCCGAATTTAGAAATAAAATATATGAAAAATGATATTAGTTTCGTATTTAATTTGTAAAAATGATAATTTTATCAGTATAATATATTTATGCATAGTTTTATATTTTTAAAATCAAAAAAATTTAAACAATAAAGGATAAACGGCCCGTTTACATAACCGTAACTAAGTTCCAAACGGAAAGCTGAACCGTTAAACCATTTTGACGGTTAGGGGGTTTGATGGTTATTCAAAATTTCAAACCACCTTTATCTATGAGGGGTAAACTAGTTTGCATTCCTTTTAAATGATAAAAATGTGTTTGTGTGTTTGGATACTTGAAGGGAGATAGCAATGGGGTTTGTGGTGTTCTTTCACAATGACTGTGTTCGATACGGTGTTAATCATGTTGGGTTGGAGTGTTGATTTGTGTTACTCGAACACGACTCTTATTTTTATATTTGTCAAAAACAACAATTGTAATCGCCACACACTTAAAATACTTAAAATCAGGTAACTTGTACATAATTTATTTAATCTATTTATTTGAATGTGTCAACCGGTTAACTTGTAGTAATCATGTTGTAAACGTGTTAATCTGGTTATGGCCTATAAAAAAAAGTAGGTTAAATGTATTTAATAAGGTGTTAATTATATCGGGTTGGAGTACTGAATTGTTCAACCCAAACACGACTCACATTTTCATCCGTGTTAAAAACATCAATTATAATTAGCACACACTTAAAATCATATAGCATGAATACTATATGTCTAACCCATTTATCTAAACATATCAAACGAGTTGGCAAGTAATAATCAAGTTGTAAATGTGTTAATCGGGTGAGTGAGTTGTATAATAGCGGGTTAAATGTATTTGATAGGGTGTTAATTAATCATCTCGTGTTAGAGTGTTGAGTTATTTATCCTAAACACGACTCATGTTTTTATTCGCGTCAAAAACATCAATTGTAATCAGTACACATTTACAACATTTACAATCATGTAATATGAAATGAACACAATCCATCAACCCCACTTATCTAAACTTGTCAAATGGGTTGGTGAGTAGTAATCAAATTGTAAACATGTTAATCGAGTTGGTGGGTTGTGAAAAAAGTGGGCTAAACAGGTTAGCTGGTTGACATATTTAGTTAAACGGTTTTAACATATAAACCCGAACATGACACACTTATTAAACATGTCAGATATGACAACCAAAAAACTTGGTTATTTTCATGTCGTGTCTCGAGTCATATCTAGTGCACAATATTACACAGTGCCGAGTCGCTATCTTTTATTGAGGTCGCTCTTTAAACCTGTCAACGAGTAAATTAAATTTGATCACTTGTTCAAACCTATGATTTCTCATAAGTTTTGCTAGCTTGCACTACTTGTAGTGGCCCTAGCTTTATAACTGTCAATGAAAAGCCTCAATTCTTAGTTTTCTCTTTGTTGGATGTTGTGTGCTTTTTGCGTAAAACCCATAATTAACCAGGAAAAATAGCAGGCAAGGAAAAGCGACATTTATTGATTTCTTGTATGGTTTCATTACGGGTGACACATTTTGTATACTTCATTGTTATTACCTTTTAAATTATACTATAAAATCAAGTATTTTATTCTCGTAAAACCAAATACTAGTTATATGCTTTAGTTCATGACACTAGTGAGATTGTAAATTAACCCAGTCATGTGACATTGTAAATTAACCCTACTATTGTTCGTGCCTACGCATGCTTGGTATTGTAACAACCCTTGCCAAAATTATTATTTCTTATTTTAATAATGCCCATTAGGAAACCCTAATTGAGACCCCCAAATAGTATGGTGTAAGACCCTAATTCGTATTTGACAAAAAGTCGCAGCGGAAACACGTACCATAAAATTTCTTTCATTATAAATATCTCAACTTATTTAAAGTTTAACTTTAACACAACTCTTTCTCATAAACCCGTCATCCTCTTATATACTAGTTAAAAACATAGCTTATGTTTACTACATTATGCACATCAACGTTTCCGTACAATCTCTCTAGTAACTCGATCTTCGATCTCCAATCCTTGGATATCCTCATGACTGGTACTACCTGCGCTCACCACATAAAATTCACATCATTAGTACGCATTATAAACATACAAGGTTTGTTCACGTTTACTTCTCGTTTCGTTAACTCTTTACATCCCAGCTTTTTCATCCTGATGATACGATCTGTAGTGAGACTTCTTTGGTATTCCTGCGTTACACTTCATTCACCAAGCACGCTATTATCACCGTTAGTACTCACTTTCATTAGATGCATGCGTACATACTTTCATACAAACTGATACATACGTTTACGGTCACAAATAGCAATTTTCCTACATACGTACCTACATACATACGTACGTACCTACGTACGTGCATTCCTAAATACACCCATTCCTACCTACGTACATACATACCTACATTCATAAATACATACATACATACTTATTACATGCCTTCACACAAACCTACATATGTGCATACCTTCGTACATACGTTCTACCTACCTTCACTCCTACATACATACATTTAAACGCATAAGACATACGTACGTATATACCTTTGTTACATCTTTACATACATGCATACACTCGTACATATCTTTATACATACATGAACATACATCCGCATACATACATACGTTCCTACGCCTTCACATATATACATACTGTCACACGTATCTTCATATATACATAAATATGCATCTACATACACGCACAACATCTTACATACCCCTTACATACTAATACGTTAATTACATGAGACTTAAACTTTGATTTATAGCCCATGTTCATCTAAGGACCAATCAAAATCATGTTTAGAAAGTCCGCCGTAGTCCACGGATAACAAACCGAAGCCTACGATACATAAATCAACTTAAATCACAAATTTCAGACTTTTGGACTTGGGGAGGTCGTCGGCGACGGCCCTAGGGCCCGTCGGCGACGGCCTGTAGTTTTTCCCGTCGGCCAAAACCCCGTAGACAGGTAAATAAGGCGTCTGAGAAAAACTGACTTTCCCTTGCCCGTCGGCGACGGCCTCCTTGCCCGTCGGCGACGGCCTCTCTAAAATGCATTTTTCTGCAGATCCGTTTCGACGTCCGAACGCACTAAAACGCGCATAACTTTCGAACCGTTTACCCGTTTAACCTCCCGTTTCTTCCTACATGCTTGTAAATTCACATTCTATCATATAACTTAAAATCCCACATCCAAATTAAGGAAATTCTTATCCTACGCTCTATCGGCTTATTATCCTTTCCTAATTGTTTGACCCGTTATGGGTATTTGCGCATTAATTGATCTAAGACTAGCAAGACCATACTTCCCACTTCCATACTTGTCCAAAACATTACTCTATCGAACAACTTGCTTCTAAACTACCTTTTAAGATCGTTTACCCCAAAATACCCATCAAGGGCATTTAGGTCAACTTTAACCCCATCATTTACGACGAAAGACTTTAACACATATTTGACCTCAAACATCATGTTTAATCAATTATAACACTTTATTACTTACTTGAACTAAGAAGTGATTACGGAAATCACTTACCTTATGCGTCCGTGCTCGTATCCGATTCCTTGCCTCTTCTTGACCCGTTAACACCTCATGCCTGAGTCCGTCTCGACGTGATTCCTATACTTTCATTTCATCGAAATCACGCTCTTATTAGCATACACATTTGTACACGTAACAATCATATCACTCGCATAATTCACACTTAACTTTCCTTAGTCATTTCTAACAAGCATTAAAATACATAATCAACTTCATATAATCATATTCGTATACGTTAAACTCATGTAACTCATTATGTCATTACATTTAACACGGATTGCTATAACATGTACCATACGACTTCCCATCAACCTGCATTTTACGACAACGAGTCAAATCATGTTTCTTATACTTAGTTGACTTTCAAAAGTCAACTATTAACCATACTTAACTATCGACTTATCATCATATACCCGTAACATCATAATCGACTATACGGACGACACTATATACATTTCATCATACACTTGATGTGAGTACTACCTTTTAAGCATAACGTACAACTATTTCATGCACAATTCTTCTAAACTCATACATAACCCATCAAAACCAACTACTAATCATCATGTACCATTCCAAATGAACATTAAACATAACATCATCATATTCCTATACTTTCATCTAACAATAATTCATCATACCCACATAATACATCAATCATTCAACAAGACTTGAACATAGGAGGTGATTCTAGTCATCATCTTCACCCTAACTAACGGGTGTCACCTCTAAACATCAAATTAACGCAAACCATTCATAACCCATGTTCTACACGAGGATTCTAACCCTTGTACATGATCAATTTCATATTAACTCACGGATTAGAACATAACCCACTTCACCCATGATCACCAATCTTAGATTTAAGACATACCTTATGATCCCCTCGTGTTGGTGATCATTAATCCATGCTCGGTTATGGATTTCAGCTTCATCTTGCCTTCCAATTTGAGCTTAAAGGCGATTTAGGGTTTGAGGCTCCATGGGAGCCTCCTGATCTTTCTCGAACACACACGTATGTGTGTGTTTGTGTGTGTTTAGTTATTTTATAACTTAACTTTCATTTGTTCCATTTTAGCCCCTCGGGTTTACTTTTAAAACATAACTGACACTACCTTAATCATTTAAGACTTTTGACCATACCCTTAACTAGGTTAAATAGCCTAGTTATTTATTTCCTGACGTGTCACATAATAACATACAACAATTATTAACATTCAGATTTTGGGGCGTTACATATGGCGCGACCCAAAATTTTTAAAACACCCAAAACTAGGATCAGGGCCCCCTAAAACTCAAGGGGGGGGTATCCCCTAATCATAATTATCCGCCCAAAACGGCTTCAAAACACGTAGTTTCGAAATTGGTCGACTCACCAGGGCTAAACAGGACACGAGGCTACCCTAGCCTAAATGGGTGTGCCCCGCGTGTCGCGCCAGGATCCCTGGCAGCCGGCGCGACACGCGGGGGAGGCCAAAAATCTGTATAAAATTCAGGGGAGTGGCACTTGCATGGATTGACTGTTTCGATGTAAAAATTCGTTTCGTATGTTGTTTTGTGCTCTGGTCTTTCCAATTACACTCAAAATCCCGAATCTCTGCTACGATAACAGGGTACTAACTCGATCACTGCTACGATACAATGTCCGATCGATTAAAACCGATCCGATGGATGTTTAAGTGCTGCCTTAATAAGGGTTATACTTTGTCATTCGTCGTGAGGGTTTCGATCTCGTGAGTTATCGTAAATGTTGTATTAAGTTACTGACCTAGTTTCGTTTGCATTATTATTTTAACTAGGTTACCAGGCTTAATCAGTAGGCGGACTCTGTCCAGTTAAACTTGCAATGTGAGTCATTATGTTTTTATCAAAATTTGCTTTATAAAACCCTAAATGTTTTCCAGTTATAATTACATGGATTAAGTCTTTGCAAATCTTTAATTACTGACAGTAAGTGGGGTATTGTGCACATTACTGCTGTTTTATCACTTTTAGGTGAACGAACCTAAATAGTGATACACGTCACTTTTGGGTGAACGGACCCAATAGTGATATGACCACAGTCACAAGATCCGGTCGAGTGACAACTGGACCAGCTAATTATAAGATAGGGGCAATTGTAATCGCTCTTAATACTGTAAACTATAACCATGGGTCGTTTTGTACAAATTGAATGACTCGCCAGTATTTCCCCGCTGATAAAATATTTTTAAACATGTTTCAGGTGATTTACTGTGAACAAGGAAAAGTGTCGCGTAGCACTCCAGCTTGAATGAAGTGGCTCAGTAAATAAATAAACATGTTTTTGTAATCCGGGGATTTCCCAGTGAAATTCATTTATTGTAAATTACGGGGTTTATCCCGAAACTTGAAATAAAATAAAGGGGTGTTTTCAGATTAAACGATCCTGTTAAAACTTCCGCTGCCAAATTAACCACTAATACCACTGTCCCGCGGCGTCCGAACCGGGAAACTGGGTCGGGGGCCGTGACAGGTATATCATGTAGACAATGCACAAACACCTTGCGTACGGTCATAGAACACTCGATGAAAGTTGAGTGGTTTTGTTTTTAAAATTATCATCATCATAGCCAATAAATTCCACCAATAAGGGTCTGAGGAGGGTAAGATGTAGACAATCTTACCCTTACTTCGTAGGAATAGAGAGGTTCCTTCCAGTGAGACACCCGGCTCGATTGTAGTTTTGCATCAAGCCTTGGACATACGATACATAACACTCAATAATTGGGACAAAGGCAGATCAGTGTACCCCTTGTCTTTCAGCTATCAACGCTACCACATGATGCATGATTAACCGTCTCCCACTTTTAACGTTATTTTCACGAAATTAGTAAAATAACGTTAAAAATAGTGCACTTTCACTTTTGCCCTCAAGGGCCCACATGTATGTACATTATAAAAAGAAAAAAAAGCTCTAAATGATTAATGAAACACTCAGAAAACTACTCCAACAAATTTCTTTTATTTTTATTTTTGTATTTATAATCTACTCCATTTTCTTGTATATATGCTTCACTTAGTACCAAATATGTTGGGTGTCGTACTATACGTCTATTCTACATGCATGAACTATTGTGATTGTAAATTTCTCATGGGAATTATAATTTTATTTGATTTATATTGCAAGTGAAACAAAAGTTTGATATTACTTTCATTAAACAAAATAACTCACAATTGTCTGGGTGGTGTAGTCGGTTATCACGCTAGTCTCACACACTAGAGGTCCCCGGTTCGAACCCGGGCTCAGACATTTTTAACCCCTTTTATTTTAAATGATAAACAAAAATTTTCTATTAACTAAAATACCTTTTTTTTTCTTTCAATCCGTTAAACACCTATAGGGCACATCATCTGTTTAACGAAAACATTATTACCTTTATTCAAATTTTGTCTTTTTTTTTTATTCTTCCAAATCCATTTAATATCATTCTCTCAAGTTATGAGACACTGAGAAACCATTTTATCTTCAACAACAGATCACCCTACCAGTGGCGAGGCTTGAGATTTCCGACCGAGGGGTCGAAAACGTATATACACAAAATTTTCAATAAAACCAAGGGGTCGAAAACGTATATACCCAAAAATATCTATACGAAAACGACATATTCTCCACTACTGAGCGAAAAGTTCAAGGAATCGGCCGCCCCCTCTACGCTGCGCCAATGCACCCCACACAAATTATTGAGGGGATCAAAGCGAATGCCTATGTATGGTTGAAGAATCGGGCCAAATGCAACATGTTGGAATGGAAAGAGTGGAGTCATTTTAATTTCATTGTAATAATAATCACCAAACTTGCCAATGATCTCTACATCAAGTGGTGGAATGCTTGTATTTCTTTTGAGAGATGTTGGTTCAACTCTCACTTGGTGCAGATTGAGGCACTGATGGGCAATGATAGGAGACCCAGGAAACCTGGGTTCAATCCTTGAGCCAAAACGGGTTTTACCGGTAATTTCACCGTCGTGCCTACGGCGGGTGGGTTAGTGGGTTTTCCCCGGAGTTGGTGGTAGACTCGGGTTACTCTCGGAGTAATCCGTTCGGTCCAGTGGGTGCCCCGATGTTGGGAATTTCGAGTTATGTAACCGACTTGGCGTACAAGGCTCAAGGAGGGTTTTAAGAAGTGAATAATTATAGATTATTAAATGTGATTATGATTTAATAATTAGTCGTAATTATCATGTCCTAGTTAATTGATTAGATAAGTATCTAATATCCTAAACGAGTTAGGTTTAGATGTCTTTAAGATAATTACGTGAACAATCCTAGTTATAGTCTAACACGTTAGGTTAGCCATATGCCCATATATACCGCGTATTGGGAAGGGATTTGTAATCAAGTTTTTGTGTAGCTTTCTTGATCTAGTAATATTGTGGGAGTTAGCCATAATTTTATATTCGTTTGAATATCAACTGGGACTTGACCCGAGAGTGCTCGGAATTGATTTTGTTGGCCGTTCAAAAAAAATCATCGAAGTCCAAAGAGCGTTTAGCCCAATGGTATCCAGATGTTGAAATCGTGCTCCTCTCTCAAACGTGTTGAGGGTTCAAGTCTTATTACAAGCAAATGCTATAAATTTAGTTGTAAGGGTGTAACATAAGTGTTCAAAGTAGCATTTGTTGCCATTTGTGTATCATTCAGAATTTGTTGTTTTCCAAATTGATGGCTAAGATGTCCACCTTAAATCCACTACACAGAGTTAAGTTCGTTGCAACCTATCATAGAACACTCTACTCTCCTTACTTTGATAGTTTGATGCACTACAATTCAGTCCCTATGCTATTTTTCACAAAATGTTCCGGTGATGTTTTCGTAACATGAAGTGGTGATTTGGTTTTGTTTGCGCGAGGCATCAAAAGAACTACGGCCATGGCGTTTGTGAGTTTGTCTATGATGAATCGTATATATCTCTGAAGGAGATTGTATACATTTCATATGGTTCTTGTCAAATCTCTTGATGAATAGTGAATACGGTAACTTTGTTATTGATTTCGGGAATACCAAACCTATAGATGAAGATCATGCCATTATCTGTCATCTTGCTGCATCAGTTGTAATAGATATTTTGATGCACGAACGAGATTTTATTCATGGAGGTGTTGGCAGACGAAACTTAAGGGTGATAAGCGGTACTCATGAGAGTATTTTTAGTACTCGTTTCATCTTGGAATTTTATTCAGAATTGTGAGGTGATTACAAGATGATTTCAAGATGCATGTCCAAAAATGAAAAATCACCTCTCGGCTCTTAATAAAATTTCAAGATGAAATGGGCACAAATATACTCTCGACTCTCGAGTACCGCCTATCAGACTTAATTTTCGTTTTCCAACAACTCCTCCATGAATAAAAGTTCGTACATCAAAATATCTATTATGACAGACACACATATGGCAACAAAAGCTACTTTTAACACTTATCTGCTTTGGACCCGTTAGCTTGAAGTCGATGCATGCCACAAAACTGCCTCATAAGCGCGAAGAAACGAAGAGGAATTCAGCATTCTTTTCCTTTCAGAAGCAGCTGTATTAAAAACCCACAATGGTATGTATAGTCTCTAATCACTAAATCCCTGATGACATCAAGGAAGTTGATTGCCCATTTAAAAATTTTGCTTTCTACCTTGGTAGATACACTGTACATGTGATATAGATACAATGTACATGTGTTGCAGCATGCTGTCACATAGGCATTGTGTGACTGATTATAGCACCTCTTTTTCAAGTTTCAAAACCGCCATGAATGCTTCTTGAGGCACATCTACTTTTCCAATCGCTTTCATTCTTTTCTTTCCAGCAGCCTACAAATGATAACCGTATAGTACAAGATTTAATATTCGTAACCCGCAGATCTCATACACTCAAACATGGCCTTCTGAGAAAGCAAATAAAAAAACATATTAATAATAACAAATTACCTGTTTCTTTAGCAACTTTTTCTTTCTCGAGATGTCACCACCTACAGAGATATTAAGTAATGTTATATCGAGAGAAAAAAATCAATCCGTAAAGGAAGATTTTAAATGTGCACTTACCGTAGCATTTGGCAAGGACGTCTTTCCTAATTGCAGACAAACTTTCACTCGCAATCACCTTTGTGCCTATGCATGCCTGGTTTAACAGGTTAACAAGTACACGATTCATAAAAAGCTTTACTTATGTTCATAAAGAGATATTTCATTACAGTTTACATATGTGGGCCACGGCCAACAAACTAAAAAAAAACTGATGCCACCATGTAATCGAGAAATAAAATAAACGATATAACAAACAAGATGTCACCATGTACTCGAGAAATACGCAACTCACCGAGATAATGGTTTAATAATGCTCACTCTTTTGATGATCAACATAGACATACTTAATCCCAATATTCGGAGGTATTTGATCGTGGGAAAAAATATATTAACTTTTAATCATAGTTATTAATGGTGAATAGCGACAAATAGCGATAGCAATAAATGGCGGGCGCTATTTAATTGGTAGCGATATACTAGATTTTTTTTTTAAATTTATATGTATATATATATATATCAAAATACCCTGGTATATACCCTATTTTATATGTATATTTAACAAAAACCTAAATTCTAGCTATTTCATAACTATATTTAAGTGCTTTTTATATTAAAAATAAACAAAAAAGAAAAAACTAAAGGTCACTACCATAGCTATCTATTGGTACATAGGCTATAGCGAGACTAGACCTATACGCTACGCCATTCGCAATAGCGAGCGTAGCGATCGCTATTGACAACTATGCTTTGAATAATAATGAAACTCTAGATGCAATTCTACTAGGGACGGAAATGGGCCGGGTTTTGGTAATCCCAGTCCCAGTCCCAGTCCCAGTCCCGATTGTAAAACCACGTCCCATACTTGTCGGGTACCCATAGGCCTGTAAACGAACTTGTTCAGAGGGACGAAATTAAATAAATGAACGAACATGAACACAATTCTTTGTTCATTTAACTAAAGGAACAAACATGAACACACGTTTTGTTCGTTCATTTATGTTCATGAACGTCCGTTTATGTTCGTTCATTTATGTTTGTAGTTTAAATACATAAGTGTTATATTTGTATAAATATTAAACATAAAAGGAATTTTCAACTACTTATTGGCTTTCTAGTAACAAAAATGGGTTTTCCAATGGAATTAATCGTAATTAATCACTAATATATATAAAAAATTACTTTATGTTCAATTAATTAAGTTCATTTTTGTTCATTTATGTTTGTTCAATTATGTTCAATTGTGTTGTTTATTGTTTGTTTAATTTTCGTTTAAGTTTGTTTATTTATGTCTGTTTACGTTCGTAAACTGTTCGTTTAGGTTCTAAATGAACGAACATAAACAAACACGAACATGCTCATTTTCTTAATAAACGAACATGAACAAAAAAATGTGTTCGATTATATGTTCGTGTTCGGTTAAAGTTAAATGAACGAACATGAACATGCATGTGTTCGTTCGCGTTCAATCGGTTCATTTACAGGCCTAGGTACCCAATATGGTTAAAAATATATTAGCGTTTTGAAACTATAGATGCAATAAAACTAGTGAATTAACTTTTGAAGGCGCTAAAAGTTGATAAATGGAAGTAGCTAAACGCAAAGTTCGTTTAATTATATATCTGCTGCAAAAAATAGGCTTACTTGGATGGGCACTTTAAACATTTGCCTAGGTATAAGTTCCTTTAGCTTCTGAGTCAAAGCCCTTCCCACAGAATATGCCTATAAACAGAGAAAGTAAGTTGATAACATTATAACCTGTCAATAACCTGTCATGAGAAACAAAAGTTTTTAAATCCTTTTTTATATTATGAGGTCCAATTTGAAGGAGACGTTACTAAATACCTTATCTTTGTGTACGATTGTAGACAAAGGCTCCACACCATCACCGTTTATCAACACATCGAGCTTTATCAAATCACTTTCCTTGTACCTGCAGTCACAAATAGATCACACATTGAAAGACACTAGATTGATGCATATTATCTAGGACTCCCGTCAACAAATTCACGTCATTTTTTTCTTACGTATGAGGCTCTAAAAACTCAAAAGCAAATTTTCATTCTTTAAATGATTTTTTAAATGTACTTCCTTGTTACATGATAGATGCATATCAAGTTTCTTAAAGCTGCATTCGTTAGAAAGTAGATTGATTAAATGAAAGGTTTACCCAATAAAAGAATACTCCATACTAGCATAGCCCTTACTCCTTGATTTTAGCTGATCGAAGAAATCCCCTACCATCTGTAAAAGGATACGTCACACTTGTTTTTTTAGAGAATTTATAAGGAAAGACACAATAATATATAGTATGACCACTTTAAATAAATAGTATGAAATATCTCATCTTTCGAACAAGAGGTTCTTAAATATAAGTCGTGGAATAACCTCAGCTAATGGCATCTCATAGGTGAGTGAAGCTCTGGTCTCTGTGATAAATTTCATTCCTTTAAAATCTCCGCGTCTATCTTGAGAAAGTTCCATAAGTGAACCAATGTAGTCTTTTGGGGTTAGCATTTCAATCTGCAGAAAGGATATAAACCATCAAGATTTAAATGGACCATAAGTTGTGAAAGATATTACAATATCATAATAGGGAAACAAACCTTCACCATTGGCTCGTCAATCGACTTCCTCTTACCTTGTTCAGGAAGTGCTGATGGATTTGAACATTCAACCTAAATAAGTGAAGAGAAAGAGAGTTCATTGAATTTTGTTAAAACATATTGCCAGTTTGCCATAAGAACAGTGTTATCCCCTTCCTAGATAACCGCAGTATCCTTATATATATATATATGGAGGTTAAGGTACAATAGTCCCTTAACGTGCGACGGTGCGAAGTGAATTACGCATGTTCATTTTTAAAATACGCACGTTATTGTTTACTCCCGCACCGTCGCACATTAAGACCCTTTTGTATTTAAAACTTTCACTATATATATAGGTAAGGGGTCATGAGAAAACTCTTCTTTGTGAGAAAACTCAAGAAAACTCTATCTAAACGTTACTAAACCCTAAATTCTAAACCCTAATCCCCCAAAAGCTAAACCTTAAACCCTAAAAGGCTAAAACCTAAAGGCTAACGTCTAAATGCTAAAGCTAAACCCTAACCTCTAAAAATTAAATCATAAACCCTAAACCCTAAAAACTAAACCCTAGAAAAAAAATCAATACATAATGGATAAAAAAGAAGATATATTTTTAGAACTTACAATTTCACCACCAACACAGTGCACTCTGTATACAACACTTGGTGCAGTAGTTATCAAAGTTAGATTGTATTCGCGTTCAAGTCTTTCCTGTGCAATAAAAACTATCATATCCATGAAGACAAAAACTGTCATAATGTGATAGTCATAACCTTGGATGAATGACATCACATACCTGAACAATTTCCATATGAAGAAGACCCAAAAAGCCACATCTAAAACCAAAGCCCATAGCACTTGATGTCTCTGGTTCAAACTGAAACATTGATTACAAAGAAACAACAATTTCCTAGGTGAGTAACAAATACAAACAGCACAGATGTGTGTCAACGAATTATATTATACAGAGATGAGGTGATCAACACAGGATAAAAAACTTAACCTTCAATGCAGCATCATTAAGCTGTAGTTTCTCCAGGGCATCACGTAAATCAGGAAATCTGAACAGCCAATGGCGCCAATCAGTACCACATGTAGTGTAAAGAAGAATTAAAAGAATATGACATGGGATGATGGGAATGTAAGAAAGAAAAGAGGCGTACTGGTCAGCATCTACAGGAAACAAGCCACAAAACACCATTGGAGTGGCCTCTTTATATCCAGGCAGAGATTCCTCTGCTTTTCTACCATAGTGGGTTATTGTGTCACCCACCCGAGCATCTGCTACTGACCTTATTGATGCTGACATGTAGCCCACCTGAAACAATAAAGTTATGATATAAGCTTTTAGTAATTGTGTCATTAACTTACAAGTATACAGAATACCAGGAGTGTATCATTGAAACGTATGCTTACCTCACCAGCATATAGTTCATCAACCTGCTGCTGATTAGGAGATAGAACTCCGATTTCATCGGCATAATAATCCTGCATCATGCCAATTGTTAAAGATGAAAGAAAAAATAAACCTATTGTAAGCTAAATACGTCTTTTTAAGAAGAGTAAAATACCATTTTCGTCCCTGAGGTTTGGCCAGTTTTGCGACTTTCGTCCAAAGGTTTGTTTTTCCGCATCTGGATCCAAAAGGTTTGAAATCTTGCCATTTTCATCCAGCTCGATAACTTCATCCATTTTCTCCGTTAAGTCAGGGGTATTTCTGTCTTTTTTGTTAACTTAAAGGGCAATTCGGTTTTTTCCACTTTATGTAAAAAACCGAATATCCCTGAAAATGACCGAATTGCCCTTTAAGTTAACAAAAGAAAGACGGAAATACCCCTGACTTAACGAGAAAAAATGGACGGAGTTAACGAGTCAGGATGAAAATGGCTAGATTTCATACCTTTTGGATCCAAACGCTGAAAAACAAACCTCTGGACGAAAGTCACAAAACTGGCCAAGCCTCAGGGACGAAAATGGCATTTTACTCTTTTAAGAATTAAGCGATGTGAACATTGCAGGTTTCACCAAATTAGATTAAACAGCCTTAATGCACATATTGTATTAAACATAAAACAACATAACAAATTTACGAAATTGCAAAGCTGAAGAATGTTGTTTTACCTTCCCACTAGCCATAAAAAGAATTCTGTCACCTTTCTTTACAGTTCCATCAATAATACGAAAATATACAATAACACCCCTGTACGCATCATAGTAACTGCAAAATTCATAGATATTAACAGTTACTAGCACAATTATTCCTGTTAATATGAAGCCCATGAAACTACGATAGTAGAAAAATATCATATCTTAAGAAGAAAATATACAATGACAGATATAATAATGATAATAATAATAATAATAATAATAATAACAATAATAATAATATTATCTAGACTCCTGTAAGAATGTGCTATATGATTCAATACCTATCAAATATAAGAGCTCTCAAAGGTCTTCCAGCTGAATCAGGCGGTGGAGGAATCCTTTGAACAATTGCAGTCAGTATTTCATTTATACCAATTCCCTCCTGTAACAGACAATATGACTTTAAGTAGATGAACTGTAGGGTTGTCATGTTGAGAAAAAGAAGTTGAGTAACTTTGCTTTCTTCACCGAGTAAAAAAGGAGCACATTGTAGAACATGCTTAACTTATTTTACTATTGATCATATGCATTCTACAAAACTAAAGGATGTCAAAGAATACACAGGATATATATACCAACATACCTTTGCTGAGCAGTAAATAGCATTGCTGCAATCCAAACCGATAACCTATTAAAGTAATACAATGAATTAGAAAGTAAGTAGCAGAAGTAGCTCCAATGAACCAATAACCCAAAGGTTTTCACACCATATAACCTACACGGAGAATTAAGGAACTAGCGAAATATTGGAACTTTATTAGGAGAGATTGATAAATAATCTATCCTAGAGGCCTAGAGCAAAATGACATCAACTATAAAAAGAATAATAATTGCCTCTGCAAACTAACCTCTTCAATCTCTTGAACAACACGACTTGGTTCGGCACCTGGAAGATCTATCTTATTCAACACCTGTGGTGGTAAGAGAAATGTCAGATAGAGTTAAAACTCATGGCATAATGCATTGTTAACAATTCGCTACATACAAAAGAATAAAACTTGCAGGACGTTTTAATGAAACTTTATGAATTATGATGATGACAAAAAACAGGCAATATGTTATGATCAACTTACAGGAATCACTTCAAGGTTATTTTCCAAGGCCAAATAAACATTAGCTAACGTTTGAGCTTCCACTCCCTACAATACAAGGTTGAACTCACAATAAATTCAATTTGTCACCAGTGGCAGAAGTACAAGATATGTAACAAAACTCGAATTTGTTTTGAGAGTGATGATTATCATGGATTATGTAGCAAGTCTTCTAGTAGAGCTTGAAATAGGTAGACCAACATTCTTTGGCTATGGGTGTGTGCAATGGGATCTTGTCAAGACTTAAGGTCATAATATATGTTGTAATTGTAGCAAATACTAATATCATAGATAGAAATTTGTTCATCATGAATTCCATGATTATTCTTGTTTTATTTCTAGCTAACGTGTTTTTTCCCAGGTCAGTAAGGATTTGGGAAGAAGGAAGCCTTTATATATTGGTTAAATGAAAAGATTAATTACACAATGTCCTTGTGGTAGGTTTCTCATATGTTCTCGTCATCTACTTAACTACTTGTCTACTAGTAGGATATTTGACTAAGAGAAATAGACCTCAGTTATCAACGATAACCAACAAGGAGAGCACTTTTAATACAGATCATGATCACACAGGTAATTCAGCTAAAACAAATTCCAGCTGTATAAAAATGTGAAAGTCAAAGACATACCTGTGAGGCGTCAACAACAAGAAGAGCCCCCTCACATGCAGCAAGGGATCGCGAAACCTGCAATTGAGAAGACAGGCAATGAAAGACTCATCATTATACTAAACAAACATAAAAATATGACAACTGCTAGGTATTTCATAAACAAGCAGAAATTTGCCAAATAAAACTCCACTCAACAACAGTGTGTGCCACATGTATTTGCTCCCAAATTTGGGTAGTTATTGCTACGAAATCGCAAGGATGCACTAATGAGTATGTATCATTGGATTCCACTTTGACTACTTAGGGTTTTACATTTGAACAAGCTACATGTATGTGTGTTTGGGTTTGGGTAAGTGAAGAAACATGCCTAAATATACCTGCTGAGGCACTCGCGCCCTCAGCTTCTTGCAAGTTGCACATGCTAATTGAACCTAATACTAACATGCAATCTGTTTAATACGACATTGTAAGTGTCAAGTGTGTAAGTCATACCTCATAAGAAAAATCAACATGCCCTGGAGTATCAATAAGATTAAGGCAATAAGGTTCACCGTCTTGCACAAAACGCATTCTAGCAGCCTGGAAGAAAAAATAGCAAAAAATCATTTAGCAGGATATACATCATCATCATCATCATCATCATCATCATCATCATCATCGTACTCAGTATATCCCACCTATAGCAAAGCTAAGGTAGGGTCTGAGGAGGGTGGGATGTAGACAGCCTTACCTCTACCCCGTAGGAATAGAGAGGCTGCTTCCAATGAGACCCCCGGCTCGATTGTGGTTTTGCATCAAGCCTTGGACATAAGGCACATAACACTCAGCAATTGAGACAAACGCCAATTGGTGCATGTACCCCCTTGTCTTTCGGCTATCAACGCCACCACATGATGCCTGATTAACGATCCCCTCTTTTTAACGTTATTTTCACGAAATTAGTAAAATAACGTTAAAAATTAGTGCACTTTTGCTTTTGCCCCCCCGAGCGCCCACACATATATTACATTATATGAGCAGACCGCAAGCGGGGCTTATTACACCTCTCGTAGTATCATGTTGCAGGATATACATGAATGGCAAACTAGCAAAGAAGGGAACCACATAAAAGTAGTATCATGTTGCTTCTGCTTTTACACCTCTCGTCAATTATTTATTACCATGTTTAACCGTATTGACTAATGACTATTAGGTATAACATGGCGTAATGGCTCAACCCAAAACTCCAAACCGCAATTAATTTGCCAAATTAATATATCTTGATTATATACAAAATAAATGACGAGCCTGATTCTGCAGTATAGCAATATATACCAAAAGAAAACCCCAGCTTCACACTGTAAATCTATAAAACTCCAAACAGCCCGCTGCCCCCAATATTTAACGTACCGCTATTAGCTATACATCTTGTTTAACAGATACATCTGTGGAATTATTGACTTTCCGGGATCGTTTATTTAAAGGTTTTGTTAAGTAGTTTGTCTGAATCCTCAAAAGCTGAACTTACATAATCTACAACTGAATAGGGAAAGATGGTCATCTCAAATGACATAACATGTAGGTACATCGGCCATGGAGAAACCATAACTCGTTTCAATAATATAAAGAGTATCAACCTGCTCACAACAGTAATAAGCCAAGTGGCATGTCCTATAGCAGAATACTAAGATGGAACCTTTTTAAAATGTTATTCCTTTTAACATCCTTTTCATGTAGAAATGCACAACATCTACAAGGGTATGACTTAAGAATATGCACCTGTAATTTGATAGTGATTCCCCTTTCCCTCTCAAGATCCATGTTATCCAAAAACTGCTCCTTCATTTCACGTGTTTGCACTGTACCCGTCACTTGCAGCAACTTATCTGCTAATGTCGATTTCCCATGATCAATATGTGCAATGATAGAGAAATTCCTAATTTTTTCTGTGGGAACCTGCAATTCATTAAAAATCACATGTTCAAAAAGCACATATAATTAGAACCTTACCTGTATCAAAGAACGAATACCTGCAAGAATGTGACCCACACAAAATAACTACATAAACATATAAATTGTTCTCTGGCATGACTGAGAACACTAAGCATTAAAGTTGGGACCTGAAAACTTTAATTAACTACGATACAAAGTCTTCACATATGTTGGTTAACTTGTTCAGAAAATGTATGTTTCACTATGCAGCATACTACTGCCAAATAGGTGTTTACTGTTTAGGTAGCAACCCCATCAGTTCCAGAAAGAGCGGGAGACAATCATATATTTCTACCTTCATTATCAAGTCGAATGCCCCTCAAATTTCAAATATTAAGTAGAGATTCTACAAATTTAACACCATAGTTTTCTATTTTGTCTCGTTTGCGTTATCCTTTTAACGTAGAACACGTCACGACACTCTCTAACTGATCAACAATGCAACACTCTATTCTTAAAACTATACATATTAACTTTTCAGGTCAAACCTAATTCCTTTCAATCTCAAAAAGGACATATAAAATTTTGTCAAGAACTTAAGAAAGAAGTTTTTAGATTCATAGCATCCACTACATAGTTACAAGTAGCTACCATCTATATTCCAAAGTCAATATCAGTTTTGAAGTTCATACAAGTAATGACACGTCTAAAGGTTAAACTACAGAGCATTTGACTAAAACAAACGAGTGTAAACTTAATTCACATTGGTTTCATTACAAAACTGTTAGTTATCAACTTACCATATCAAATTTGACGTTAAAACTTAAAATCACCTAATTCAAACTCAACCTCCTTCACAAACTAGCAACAAATCGTCAATAGCCAATCGAGTACAATCGTAATACAATTCAATCCTCTAAACCTCTACAAGCCGTGAATTTGTACATCAAAAGGAGAAACTCATGGATTTAACGGAACTCGTAATCTAACAGTCAAACTACAGAGCATACAACTGAAACGAACGAGTCTAAACTTAATCGACATTAGTTTCGTTACACAATTGTTAGTTACCATATTTTCATAAAAAAATTCGATGTTAAAATCACCTAATTCAAACTCAACCTCCGTCACAGACTAGCATAAATAGCCAATCGAGTATAATAGCAACACAATTCAATAATTCAACCCTAAAAACCTAACCTAACCGTAAATTCATTCATCAAAACGAGAAACTCGCGGATTTAATGAAACTGTAACCTAACGGTCCAGCTACAGATCCTACTACTAAAACAAACGAATGCAAACTTAATCAACATTACTTTCGTTAGAAAACTGTTAGTTACCAACTTATCATATCAAATTTGATGTTAAAAACTTAAAATCACCTAATTCAAACTCAACCTCCTTCACAAACCTACATAATTATCCAATCGAGTACAATCTCCACACAATTCAATAATTCAATCCTCTAACTAATGTAACTCGTAATCTCAACTGTATATTCGCATTAATCATACCTTCAACAGACGATCTCGGCCGGCAATAGCAGTTGCTTCGAAGTCAGAAGCGTCTTTAGGTTTAACATCTACGGCCTTACAGCACACGCGATACCTCCTCCGGTGAGTTCTACTGTTGTTATTGTTGGAAAAGTGAAGAGGTTGTAGACTGTAAAATGTTCGGTTAGAAAGCGGAATTGGAAGGCGGTTGTGGCTGAGGATAGTGGTGGTTGTGGTGCGGTGGTGGTGGTGGTTGTTGCCGTGCGGTGGTGGTTGTGAGGATAATAGTTTGAGGCTCGTCGTCGCCATTGTCATGGCGGTGGTGGTTGGTTGCGATAGTTTGCTGTTTGTAAACCACAGGTTTTGGACATCAGGACATTGCCCGTTATCTTTTTGCATCCGATTACCCGAATTGAATAATATAAACAAATATCGATACCGTTGTTCGGTTGATACCGGTCTGGTATGTTTCATTACTGGTACAATATCGTGTACCGACAATCGGTATAATTAACGAACGCAAGGTATTTAAAGTATAAGGGTGCGACTGGAATTTTAAAAAAACACACAGAAAAAGATAAAATATTCGTAGCGTTACAGTGGTTTTGAGTTGTTATATATATTTATATTTATATAATTTGTCGAAAAGGATTTAGATTTTGAAACAAAACTGAATTCATTCATTCCACTTAATTTGAGTGAGATTATTGGTTTGTAGATTTATAAAAACAACTAGCATGGATGTGAAGCAAAACGTGGTAGGGATGTGAAGTAGAACTTGTTAATTACTCACCGTCCCCTCTAACCAATCAACTAAGGATGGCATTATTCATCAGCCTTAACAAATCATCTATATCTATACTATATCTTCCTATACTAATAAATGAAAATCTTTTTGTACACGTGTCACTCTCTGGTGCCTCCTCCATTTTAATAATAGTATTACATATTAATTTTATACACAAAATATAATATAATATTAATTAATATAGTTAGAGATAAACGTCTAAATTCAAATTTAATTAACAATTATCTATAACAAATATAAATGTATCAAATAATATAATAACTATAATATTACTTAATATTGTTAGAGATCAAACGTATAATTTCAAATTTAATTAATAGTAAATTACTTTTTGAGTCCCTATGTTTTAGTGGTTTTAACCACTTGAATCCAAAATCAAAAGGTTTAACACCTTGAGTCTCTAACCGCTCATTCACACCCTCTGTAAAAAATTCAAAAAACCTTTTGTAAGGTTGAGTTCTCTAAGTTCTCACAACCATGGTTGTAAAACAAGGTTTCCAAGGCCGAGTACTCCCCGAGTAATCGCTACAAGGTAGGTTGCCGAGATGACTTTCTTTAACTCCGCCTAATTACTTGGAATCAGTCAAACACGGTCAACCTCGGCCAAAATCGTATCTCGTAGGTCAACTTGGCCGAGTTTGAGTTAAAAAAAAAATAAAACATAATTTTTAGGTCTATCATATTAAATAATGAATATTATTTTCACGAATTTTGTTATAGATATTAGTAAATTTATGCTATTTGACATATATTTAATTTCCAAAATCTAACTTCTTTATAATTTAACATGTCTGAGTACTCTCCGAGTACTCTCCGCCTAGGCCGAGTACTCTCAACTCCCCGGTCGACCGACTAGGGAGCGCCTAGCGACTTTTGCAACCATGCTCACAACTCATAGAAGTTTTCATTTTACCCTGACCATATATATTTGTTAAGATAAAATATATTATTTGGATATAAACAATAATAACTAATAAAGTATCAAATCACATGTACAAGTAACGAAAATATAATTGTTCTTTTGTTTTACTAATTTATCTAAATAAGTCATTTCATTAATAAGGATTATATACAAGTTTATAATTTACATTTTTCATCATTAAACCCGTGTAATACACGGGGTTGTAAGCTAGTACTTACTATATAATAAAAGAAACCAATGAAAGGACACGTCATTATCTCCTTCAATTCTATAATTTTATTTATAATTTTTTTAATTAATATATATTTTTAATTTAATATACGAATATCGCTAATCTTTTATCTCAAATCTTTTTAATTTATACTATATCGCTAATCTATACTATATACTTACTATATAATAAAAGAAACCAATGAAAGGACACATGTCATTCTCTCCTTCAATTCTATAATTTTATTTATAATTTTTTTAATTAATATATCTTTTTAATTTAATATACGAATATCGCTAATCTTTTATCTTAAATCTTTTTAATTTAATAAATGAATAATGCTAATCATTATCTTAAATCCAGTTATAATAAATATTTTCAAAAATATAATAAAAACTCTTTAACATATATATTCGGATACTAAACAATATAATTTGATTATATAGTATTCAAATCATCATAAATGTTTTCAAAAAACAGCATTATCACTTAGTATTAATATTAAAATATATATAAATCTCTTGAACATATATATTCGGATACTAAAAATATTATCAATATATATATAAGAGCATTCACATTGTAGCCTCTATATTTATGCATTCTATATAATATAGAGAAAGAAATGGAGAAAACAACAAAAACACCATTACATTGGAATCTTTATAATAGAGAAGGGTTTGTAGTTTTATATTTTAGGCTCTATATTTTTATTGTTAGTGTGCAGGAAAAATAAAAAATAATAAAATAAGTGATTGTGAGTATGATAGAGAAATATATAGAGAGTTGAATGTGGGGGGTTTTGAAAAGTAAAGTTAATTTAGAGAAAAATATGTATTTTTTTTATTAAATTAGAGTTAATTACACATAAGATATATATCATCGCATTTTTTGTATAGTACCATGTTTATTATATTAATTAATATTATTATCAACACATTATCCACAAGTAAAGTTATCTATCAATATATTAGTTAGCAACCAAACTATCTCTAAACTGATATAAGTAATTAGACTGAGTAAGAGAGTGTATATAAGCAATATAGTACTTTAGGCTTAGGAAGTTATGTGGAACAATGCATTAATTTCATGAATGCTTTATGTAAGTCGTTTGGGAAGTAGGATGACGCCAAGACTTTTTTTTATAATTTGGTATATAAAATTAGATTTATTCAATCCGTGTAATGCACAATGTTTTTAAAGATATAACTTTTTTTTATTATATAGTATACAAAATTGCATTTATTCAACACATACAATACACGAGGTTCTTAAATATATAAGTTTATTTGTTATTTAATATATAAAATTACATTTATTCAATCCGTGTTAAATAAGGTTTTTTAAAAATATATTATTTTATATAAAATTAAATTTGTTCAGCCCGTGTAATACACGGGGCTCTAACCTAGTATAGATATAATTGAAATGTAAAAACATTGAATAATGAACTTGTATTTTCATTAATTTAAGTCTGCCAAAGAATGGTTCATTTCGATTTGTTTAGAAGTTGGGCACTAAAAATATTTGTTTGTCGAAGGGAAAGGGTTTTTTTTTTTCCTTTTTTTTTTTTTTTTTTTTTTTTTTCTTTTTGCATTTGGGAGGCTAAAATAAAACAATCATCACAAGGGATTGTTTTTCTGTCACCATTCACAATGGGTTCATCAACAATCTGAATGGCGGTCATTAACAAGATATAGGTGTGTGGAGGCCGAGTTTGTATAAATGCATGAAAGGACTCATTGCCATTGCCATTGTATTGGCGATG
This sequence comes from Helianthus tuberosus, assembly GCA_030545235.1. Lineage (NCBI taxonomy): Eukaryota > Viridiplantae > Streptophyta > Magnoliopsida > Asterales > Asteraceae > Helianthus > Helianthus tuberosus. Next base: position 161,566,566 of record CM060411.1, on the reverse strand, counting down.
AGTCATGGTGATTGTTGATTCAAATGACAATGAGTTTGTAAAAATGCATGCTAGTTCACAGGAAAGTGGGGTGATTGCCCCTCTCATTGGTGATGAGATGAGTCAGTGTTTCCAACCTCAAAATAACCAAACTCTTACACACATGTATTTTTTTTAGTGATCACCCTGGTTATGGTTACGAATAGTGATAAAAAAAATAATGGACAAGCTGTGGCGAAGTATTGTAGGTGCCCGGGGGTGCACCCGCCCACCCCAATGTTTCGATTAGAAGTGTATAAGTTCCGATTTTTCGTTCGAAATTTTTAAAATTATATAGAATCGCCCCCCGATTATTTTTCCTAAATTGTATATCCTAAATATTTATAAACTTTGTATATAAATGATGGGTAGTCTGGTAAATATACACTTTGTTTTATTTGGAACTATTATTTTTTGACCCGACTTGAATCGAATAGCCAACCCTAGGGCTGTAAATGAACCAAACGTTCGGCGAACAGTTCGTGAACCGTTCGGCGGGAAGTTCGTTTGTGTTCGTTCGTTTATTAAACAAACGAACACGAACAAGAAATTTCGTTCGTTTAGTTAAATGAACAAACATGAACAGAGATCATGTTCGTTCGTTTATGTTCGTGAACGTTCGGTAACGTGTTCGAAAGTTCATTAGTGTTTTTAGTTTTTATATATAGTTAAATACTTCAAAATTACAATAAATTAAATATTTAATAAGTGTCAGTGAATTATATATTTTGATAATGAACGATTGTTTGTGTTCGTTCGTTTCCATTTATGTTCATGAACATTAGTTTGTGCTAATTTGTGTTCGTCAATTTTTGTTTTTGTTCGTTGCCTAAAATTAACAAACAAACACAAATGAACATGAACAAGTTCATTTCCTTAACAAACAAACACGAACATAAAATCTCGTTTGATAAGTGTTCGTGAACGGTTCGCGAACACATACATTTCTTAACAAACGAACACGAACAAGGTCTTGTCCGTGTTCGTTCGGTTCGTTTGCAGCCCTAGCCAACCCGACTTGACCCAAAACATAACGATAGAAAAAAAAATTGGGTCCCATCACTTTACGCCCCTCCGAAACTTTTGGTCAAGCTCCGCCACAGGACAAGTGATCAAAGTATAAAGGTACATCTTATGAAAGCTGCCTCAAGTAGGGGTGTAAACAAGCCGGGCCGAGCCCGAGCTCGACTAGGCTCGAGCTCGGCTCATGTTTTTATGAAGCTTGCGCTCGGCTCATGTTTTTATGAAGCTTGCGCTCGGCTCGGTTCGAGCCTACTTATCTAAGTTCGAGCTCGGCTCGCAAGTAAAGCTCGAGCTCGGCTCGAGCTCGCTTCAGTATTGCTTAAACGAGCCAAAGCTCAACCCGAGCTCGGTTCGCCAATGTTATCATCATTATTACTATATTTTAATATAAAAAAATAAAATTTTGTTTGGGCTCGTTTAGGCTCGCGAGCCTAAATGAGCTTTGCATTCCAGGCTCGAGCTCGGGCTCGATAACTAAACGAGCTCTATCTCAGGCTCGAGCTCGGGCTCGTTCGAGCTTTTAACCGAATCGATAACGAGTAGCTCTCGAGCCTCTGGGCTTGTTTACACCCCTAGCCTCAAGGATTAGCTTTTTTGTATAAAGTGACGTCATTTACTCTTTTTTGTTTTTTGTATGAAATGACCGCCGTCAATCATTTTCATTATTTGATATACAAATTTCGAGTGTGTTGTTTCGACATACTTATATTTGTTTACAACTCGATATAAACTTTAATCAAGACCGAGTTATAATACCTGTGTTGGTTGAATAAAAAGAATTTAATGGAGCTTTGTTTAATTCTTGCTCTAAACATTTTGGTATAAATTTGCATTCAATAAAGTGTTATTCGGTATCGTGATCTAAACGTACTTATGGTACCATATCGAAATCATGACGAGCCGAACCGATTCCGACCGAACAACGGTCTTTGTATTCGTTTTTCTAATCGCCAACTGATTAAAAACACGTTTCGGTACCCTTTCGGGTGCATCACAACTTAATCTTTTGGGTTTTCACTTCCAACAATGTCAGTATTGTAACGAAGCATACCGATACCAACCGAAAACTCGCCACATATAGTGCAGGAATCCCTCGTCCATAATTTAAACATACAGATAAGAAAGTATCAGATGTTTGCACCCGAAACTCTTACCTCAAAGATATCCCAAATAAATTACTTTCCAAGATATAGATACATCTCTTGATATGTTTCATTCATCTTTCAATCTATTATATGGACCCGGTCCATTTTTCATGATTGTTGGGTGATCAAAGATCCGACCCACAAATTATGGGATCGAACTAATAGTACAAAATAAGTACTTGTGCCAACCGAAAAATATAGTACAACTAACGACTAGGGGTGTTCACAGCTTGCTTCAGCCAGTTCTAAAAAGAATTCTACACAAAACACTAACTACGGTTTCAGGAAACGCAAAACCAAACCGGCAAGGTTGAGTGCAGGGGCGGACCTAGCCTTAACCGGGGGGTAACCTCCGTTACGGCTTGGCTCGGAAAAAATTGACGTTTTTAGTGTAAACTTTGAAAAAATTTGATATTTTTTCGATTTCGTTACGGCTTATTTATAAAACGTTACGGCTTGGCGTGAATCCTAGATCCGCCACTGGTTGAGTGGGTCAACTTTGTGGTATTAGCGAGGCGGTTTGACCTCCAAAGTCATTAGCTTGTGCAAAAAACTTGAAATGATAAAAGCTGGTTCATGAATACAGACATTCATAAATGTATAACCCAAACTGCAGAATGGAACGTTAAACCGCTAAACCCAAACCATATCTCCCGGCCAACTTGCTTTAGTTCAGAAGGCTAGATGGGTTTCAACGGTTTATGAACACCCCAAAATATTACCAATCAGAAGACAAGATATGTAAAGAAAAAAAAAACATCATCAAATCCACAGATTCTAACTCAACAGTGTTGTATGACCTGCAATTTGTCTCATGAATCCAAAATACAACCAAAAGCACTCTAATACAAGCATATTATTTTGGATAAATGAGAGGATACTTCATCTCATGCTTGGTGTTACAATCATTAAAAGAAGTTTATCAACGTTTCTTGAAACCGTATTTTTTCCGTTCGTAAAACAGGTCAGTTTTAGCACTTCCCAGATTAACGATCTTCGGACACCCGTCCCTATCTTTCTCCTGCTGTGTGCACTCTTTGCAGTAATACGCATCAGAAATACCAACACCTCCACATATGACACAGCGACCTTGGAAAGAGCCATAGTTGCACTCGTCACAGACCCGCACGAGTGTGCATGGACGCACATAAGAGTCACAAATTACGCATTTGCCATCACATTTTTCACAAAGTCGTCCAATGGCAATTCCTGGCTGCTTCCTGCACATGATCAAATCGGGATGATGTTTCGCCATGATTTTTCCTCAACTACCCTGCGATCAACAGTAATACAGTTTTATCAGAATGATCTTGAAATAAGAGGTAGTTAGTTAATAACTGAAAGTGAAAGTGGTCACTAAGAATGAACCCCTGCAAGCATGCTCAAGGTCTCTGTGCATTTATACTCAAGGTGACGGTTTCAAATTGGGTCGTGATTTATCTCAAAAGTCAAAACTGGTCATATTAGTCAATGAAAAAGTTGTAATTAAAAAGGGACGGGTCAATGAGTTAGAAGTTGTATCGTCTAACACTTACAACCTTCTAAATAGACTTATCATGATAAACTAATATGCTGTTTATGTAATCATAATCATGGTTGTAAAATCCCGACTAGTCTTTGATTAGTCACCGATCAATCACTAATCAGGATCGGTGGTTCACCGATTAATCGCTAGGCGTCAATGGTGGTCCTATTCTGGCCAGATTTTGGCCAAATTCCCGCCAAATTCCGACCAAACCTTATAAACTCCCGCCAATTGCTTAAAAAATTGGTCAATGAGGGGTTAAAATATGTTACCTTTAATAAACTACATATAAAAATGTGTGAGCGTGTGTATATATATAACTAAAAATTACATATAAAAATCCCAATCCAATTAATCCCGATTAATTGCTAGTCGGTACCCCACCGACCGACTAGCGCCTAGCGATCATCTATAATTATTTTTAAGCTATAGACGTTCCATACTCATGGTTTTAAAAAACGTTTGAGGCATGCGCCTCAAGGCGCGCCTCGAGGCGAAACGGCCAAAAAACGAGTTTGAGGCGCGCCTAATGGTGTTTTTAATGTATATGCGCCTCAGAGGGGCTGAGGCGCTAAGAAAGCTGCGCCTCAGGTGCGCCTCAGGGGATTTTGATAGTTGTTTTTGATGTTTTTTACTTTTTGTGTCAATTTCAAGCATTTCATGTCTTTTTTAAGTGTGTTTTTGATAATTTTGATGAATCTGATGATGAAATTAGTTGGTATTATTATTTTTATAATATATATAATTTTTATATTTATTTATTAATACCGCCTCGGCCTTACGCCTCGTGAGGCGAAGGGAAAACGACTCGAAACTCGTTTCCGTTCTTTTAAACCTTGTCCATACTATAAAAAGCCCATCCAATTTAAGAGTTTATAGTAGCAGTAGCACTAGCAGCTGTGAGAACTCGATAACGCTTCCTTGACCAGCTTGTAATACGCTTTCTGAGTTTTCCCTGATTGTCTTATCAACATCAATTTTGTTATTCACTGTATGAGGTTGTACAAGCGGATCCCACCTTTCAATAAACAAAATCGATAATCTTTGTAAGCCTTTGGTTTTAAAAGCTGCTTCACTTTTGACTACCTAAGGCGCTGAAAAAAAGCTTGAGGCGCAGGTTAGGCGTGCGCCTCTTGTACATTGGAAGTTTTTGTGCATCAGGATGTTGAACAGCAGTCTTTTTAGGTAGTACATGTAGGTAGTTCATATATTAAATCATATATAAAGCTTATATATAGCTAAATTTTTGGTCGGGGATGTTAAAAACCTACGAGATATAAAACTACTAACACAAGCACCTTGTGCCCCGCGTACGGAAAGTGTTTTCTCCACCCACCATCGTTGCAAACCACATCTTTGGCTATTGCCTTCTCCAGCCAGCCACATCTCTACCACCCACAACAGTCGCATCCATAGTTATCGACTTATCGATAGCGAATGGCGACAAATAGCGACAAGGTACCTATATGCTACGTAGCGATAGCGATGAAATAGCGCCGCTATTTCGTGTTTAGCGATAAGGTAGTTAAAAATTTAAGAAATAAAAAATAGCTATCTGTAAATTTTATATATACATATAATGTTAATTTTATACCTTTTTTATATATAAATTTAGAAGTTTAAGGACCAAATGTAAGCTAGTGAAAATGGGGGGGTTGAGTTTTAAAAATACACAAACTAATTTTACACTGTTATGTAATTTTTTACAAGTTTTAGGGACTAAATCTAAACTAATGAAAGCTAGAGGGGTTAAATGTTAAAATCCATAACGTTATTTAACCCTAAAAAGACTAAAATGCAAGAAAACGTAGTCGCTCTTTTTTCTCCTATTTTCCAGCAAGTTTCCGGCAGAAATTGCAGGTTTCCAGCCGGAATTCATCGTCGGAATCCGCTATATTCACGCTATTCAGTCGCTACTTAACAAATTGCGAATTGGCGCTTCGCTACAAAGCGCGCGATAGCGAACGCTATCTGCGCTATTGATAACTATGGTCAGATCCACTATACAGTGGCTGATCCAGGAATTTTTTCCAAGAGGTTTGCTTTTTTAAATGTTCCATTATCAAATGTCCGGACATAAAAAAACGGGTCGGATCGACGATTCTGGTCGGTTCAAAAAGTTTCAAAAGATTAGAAATTTACATCAAACCAAATGTTAAAATCAACAATTGCAAGAATGACTTGCAAACTACATCAAACTAATAGAGTTTTAATATTAAAACAATATCCAATATCCCAACAACAACCAGGTCAATTTGCAAACGCCCAAACTTCATGCTCCCAAACACCATATAAAGGCCAAGATCAAATATGAAAACTATTAAAGAAGAGTAACACATTATAACTGCTATGCACTTATAGTGTTTTTGAGATGTACTCTATAAATCTAGAAAAATCCATAATTTCAGCGAAAAAATAATGTTAGAAACTAGCAATCCCATCAAATTTCAAGTACAAACAATGCATTGCTCCAAACACATCAAATTTCAAGTACAAACTAGATCTAATTCGACATTAATAGGGTTTAAAAATTTCCAATACTAACTAGATCTAATTCGACATTAATAGGGTTTATATTACGAAACGAACCTGAATTATTAAGAGACTAGAAAGTGATTGAGTGAGACTGAGGAGGCTGAATTGACTCCGGCGTCCGGCGAGGGCTGTGCCACGGCGGCGACGGTGGCTGGAGAGTGGAGACAAGGGTGAATACTGTGGCTGTGGAGCGTGTTTCTGTTTCTGTCGTGTGTTTTCTGAAGAAAGGGGCATGGGTGAGCTAAAGTTAAAACCCTAGATCTAATTGATTTTGAATTAAAAAAAAACACTAAAAATAATAGGGGGAAAGGGGACTCGAACACGTGACCTCATATTAATAAGCGCAAAATTACCACTACAACAACCTACAATTTCGTTTTTAAGGTTCCTCTACAAAATATTAAGGGGTTCCTTCAGAATTTTGTATATAACTTAACGCTATAAATTACGAGCCGAACGGGTTCCTGGGAACCCCCTAACGAAGTGTAAATCCGCCCCTGTTCTTCCACCAAGAAGTCGTTCACAGCCAGAGGCAAGAGGCATCGTGACCGTACGACTCATGACAACTAGGTTGTAACTTTCAAGAGTAATTTCAGACTATCAATCCTAACAAACAACTTAATTTATGATTCTTAAAAGCACATTTCTCCCTGTAAAAAAAGACCTTCTTAAAAGCAAATTTCCCCCTATAATAAAAATCTAACAACTATCTAGCTTTCATAAGTCATATAGCAAAGAGCTTATAAGTATTCGATAGCTCTTCCAAAATGAATAATGAATGCCTATGCTTCCTAACACTGTTGTAAAAAAAAGGGATCAATCGTTAGTTTGCTGATTACATTTCACCTAGTCAGACCTAAAATCAGTAATCGGTCAAAGGCAGTCAAAATTGGTCAGTATTTGATACTTATTAGTCCAATCCAATTAATAAGTTTGCAAACCTATATATAATTTTGTATGATATATAAAAGTTAGGAAAATCACATATAAAAAATTCCAATCCGATTAATCACTATTAATTGCTAGTCACCGAGGCAACAAACACTAAATTTCAAATCTCACCAATACACACTCATCAAAACTAACAAGTTTCTAGGGTTTCATTGCTAATTACGACAGTCCTCACCAATTTTAACAAAATAACACAACATCCGACCGTCTATAAACCCTAACTTACACAAAATCCAAACAAAACTCTACAACAACACATGAATGAAGCAGATATACCGTATAAATTAACAGATATAAAGAAGAACAAGTGGATTTTACGAAAATCTAACCTGATAAAGCGCGAGAGAGCAAATTTTGGGGTTTTTGGAGATGACGCAGTGATTTATAGAGCGAATCCTGGAGGTTTCTGGGAGGTTGTGGAGAAAGTGGGAATCACAATTTGGCTCAAATGCTATTTCAAAGTTCAAACCGAATATAAATTGATTAGGGTTACGTGTTGGGTAATGGTTAACCCGTTTTATAAATGGATCACGGTCGATTGATCCAAGTAACCCGTTTGTTTGTTCTGTCACTCGGTTATTGGGCTTAGGTTAACCAGCGTTGTTTGCAATTACGGGACGTATGGGGTCGTCTTTTGTCATTGGGTTATCCGAGTAGCTAGGCTTGTATTCATTGGTCATTAAAAAAAGGGAAAAATACGTACTCGGTTTTTGGGTTTGGGCTAACCAGCGTTGTTTGCAATTACGGGACGTATGGGGTCGCCTTTTGTCATTGAGTTACCCGAGTAGCTAGGCTTGTATTCGTTGGTCGTTAAAAAGAGGGAAAAATACGTACTCGGTTTTTGGGCTTGGGCTAACCAGCATTGTTTGCAATTACGGGACGTATGGGATCGTCTTTTGTCATTGGGTTACCCGAGTAGCTAGGCTTGTATTCGTTGGTAGTTAAAAAAAGGGAAAAATACGTATTTAAAAGGATATTTTTCAGTTGATACAAAAAGCTTTATCAAATTTCGTTGGTCACTTGCACAAATTTTGACAAATTACTCTATATATACAATTTAGGTAGAATGTTAGGGAAAGTGGTTTTTTTGGTCTTTTGTTGTTTTTGTTTTGTAGTTAAGTATTCTCAATATTGTGTTGAGATAAAATATTTTTATGAAAAAATGATAAAATATGTTTGTTTATTATGGTATTAACTCACATTTAAAACATGAGTTGATTTTGTAGTTATATTAGTTGTATATTTTTTTGTATTAGTTCTTTTCTTTCTTTTTGTAGTTAAGTTATGAAAAATGATGGTGACAATCATACAAATTGCAAATGGACAGGATGTGACTAACCTATATAATAACTTTGTTTCGACTTAATAATTTAATCTTTATACACACTTAACTTATCATGTTTTAGGATTATCTAGTAAAAAAATATTATGAGTTTGAAGGGGAGTTCTTATAAAATGAGCAAGACATATATCAAGGTTTGTACCAATTATATGAAACAAATGAGCTACATGTGCTAGTTACCAAGGTTATAATACTAGGACAAACAAAGTTTATTAAGAATTAATATTTGTTTTTCTCGTGACAAAATAATTATATTATAAGTTGGAGATGATTAATACACAAGCAAATTAGCTCATGCTTGTTTCTTATATCTTATAGGATTTTATATCATATTTATTGTTTTTAATGCCATGTAGAGTAAAATGATAATTTTAAAACAAATTCAACAAACCAAAATGTTTTTACCAAACCTCATCATCAAAATCAAACAAATTCCCTCTCAAGTTCATTGATTACATTAATAATTATGCAGCCAAAAGTCCTCACTAAAGTCTCTCTCTTCAATCATTTCAAACACTTTCATCATTTGAAAATGCATAGTTTAGCTTCAAAATTGCAGTACAACACTTCAAAACCTCAAGACAAACTCATGACTATCGAAAAAAGGTCATATACGCGATATTCCTCTTTTCATTTAACCCGAAAAAGAGACACATAAAAACATGATTTATAATGAAAGGATGACGATGACAATCGTACAACTTAAAAGCAGGAAAATCCAAGAACGATCCCCCGTCTTACTTGTCTTTTCTGATCTATGTTTACTATATAAAACGAACAAAACTTTATCCAGAAATAATCTGGCAACGGCTAGCAATCCAAAAGTTAACGAAACAAGAAATATAACAATCCCTTTATTCTCCATATGTACTTGATTCTCCCTCACTTTTGCCACCTCCGATCTGCATCCACATTCGCACATATTCAGACGCAAAAAACAGAACATATGTAAAAGAACCAGACCATAAAACAACATTGTTTCTTTATAAACTTCCCTTTTTAAGAACGTCGTAAAGGTTGTTAGTTGTCTAAAATACCCTTGAAAAACAACGATAGATTAAGAGTTTTAACCTGAGGAAAGCATTGCTCTTTGTGATATCGTCCAGCTGACTAGACACGGATGCTTTCCACGACTCTAGATCATCAACCCGTTTAGTCTGCAATAACAGTTAAATGCAAGATATTACATCAATCTAGAAGAATTTACAAATAAAATTAATTAAGCATATATTAAAGGTGTGGATTGATGAATAATATCCACACCTTCAACACTTACACCCCATGTAGTTTACTCAGTTTACTTGTTAGCCCCTAAACTATAATAAAGTTATCAAACAACCTCAAAACTTCAATAAACTTTTATTTCGATTTTATTTTTATGTTTTTCTCTTTCGGTTGTTATATCGGGTATCAAACAACCCCTAAACGTCAATAAACTTTTCTTTCGACTTTGTTTTATGCTTTTCTCTTTCGGTTGTCATACCGGGTGCCTGTATCGTATCGATACCGTAATGAGCCGAACAGATGTCGACCAAACTCCCAACGCAACACGCGGGTAATTTTACTAGTTAATAATAATAAGACGTACCAAGGCCTCACTGCTCTCAAGAAAACTTCTCAAGTCTCGTTTGACTTCCTCCATGATGACATTTCGTTCTCCAATTTCCGAATCGATTTCTTGGAAAATGTACCCGTATTTCGAGTTTAACTCATCGAGATATCTCTCCAACAACGATAAATTAACATCTAAAAGCCTAACTTTTTGCATCAAAATCTTGATAACACTGTCACCAGGCGACCTTCCCGCTTGTTGTTGTCGTACTTCCACAAGTGGGTCCGGCACATCGATCGATGTAGCCGTACGGATACCCTCAAATTCATCAAAACTTTGCTCGTGCTCCACATCATCAACGGAACTTTGATCATATAAATCACGTTTTGTTTTAAACTCCTCTCGTTTTGGATCCGTTTCAGCTTCTTTCGATGCAAACTTCTTTTCTTGCACAGAGACCAAATCCTCTAGCATCATTTCAACAGCATCAACCCCGTAAACTTGCACGAAACTTAACGTACAATAAAACCCGGTTCCGTAATGACTTAAAAGATTCAGTTTTATATACCTCACCCATTTTGGCTCCTGTAGAACGAATCTTTGTTCGTGTTTTACGTTTCCAGCGGTAAAGTTTCCGAGTTTCACCCAAGTTTCCGTAGGATAAACCAAACTCCCGAGAAGTTCGAAATCTTTAAGATTTGACGAGTGGTGTTCGAAATTCGCAATCGTTATGGTGTCAACTAACGTTTCTTCCGAAAGCTTTACAACCACAAACTTTTCTTCAGCCGAACACGGGTTTCGTAGATACTTATCTTTATCTACCGTCAAGATGTTCGATGCACCTTTTGCTTCTTTATTACACGCCAAAACCTTTGCGCCTTTTGCGGCAGAAGCATAATTGTAATCTTCACCACCGGGTTCAAGTCTGTGAATTATACTTCCCACGTTACCGTTTGAAAGTCGGGTTTTTGCGTTAAAAGCTTTGTTCTTGAATTCATCAAGACCCAGAGGCACGGATCTTGATCGTTCGGTTTTGAACGATCCCTTTGGTTCTGGTTTAGCGGCGGAAAGAGGGTTTGGTTCTTTTTGGTCAACTTCGAGTTGTTGACTGACGATCTCCTCCTTGTTTTCAGGATAATAAATTAAACGGCTTTTGAGAAGGTTTCCGAAGTCTAGCTCTACGGGACATTCGTACGGAGATAACGAGCAATATGATCCTCTGTTGGGCTCAAGTTTTAGATCGTTCCATGTTCTTAGTCCTTTTGGATGATATTCCGGGCCATCTATGAAACACGATAAACAACTTCGTATTAGAAGAGCTACACGCATAGTAATTTCCAAAGTTTGTAAGTAACAATAATCTCATACATTTGATTTAATCTTAAAATCTTCTTGTTCTTCTGTGGAACATTGAACATAAACTTTGGTTATAATCAAATAAAATGACCATAACAATCGATAACTAGAGGTGGCAACTGGCTTTTTGTACGGGTCTGGTGGGGTTGAGTTGACTCGCAAACACTTTTATGTCCTATAATTACAAAATAATAATCTTACAATAATAATCTACGTGTTACATTAAAAGATCTAGGAGTTAGTGTTCGCTATAGCCTGCTTCATAGCGGAGCGACCCTATCTCGCAATCTGATTGTTAGCGACTCCATAGCGTGAAAATAGCGGGATTATAGGTTTTTCATATTTTAACATAAATAGCAGGATTTTAGGCTTCTTTGTTTTCGTATTAATATAACTATTTAATATAAAATGCGTATTTAGATTAAAAAAAACAGCGTATTTTGATAAAATATATAGAGAAGATATTTCTATAATTTTCTTCTAGTGTATCACTAAACATAAAATAGTGCCCGCTAATTCATCGCTATCGCTACTTAGCGTATAGGTAACTTGTCGCTATCGTCCGCTATTCGCAACCGATAACTATGCTTTCAACACGTTTAACCCGTTCCATTTTTGGCTAATTTATTTGACCCATTTGAGATCAAAGACAACCGACACTGACCCACCCAAAGTAAACGGCCCGAAATTGCAACATGTAATCGTAACAAACTTCAAGTACTAAACACGTATAGAATGAATATAGTATCTGCATATGAATTAGCTCTGCAGTTTATTCTACACAAGTCCAAATTGGGTGTACGAAAAACGGTTAACAAAAGTATAACTGTAACTGACCTCTATAACCATCGCCATGGCCGATCCATAAATTCAACAAAAACAGAAGCCCCCAAATAAAGACGACGAGAGACAACGAAACCTTATAAAAGTGATTTATCCAAAGGGTAGGCTTTCCCAAAGCTCTTCTGGAAAGAAGAGCTTTACGTGATCTCTGCATTGTACATCAATTTGGTCCACTATTAACCACCGCAGACGAACTCAAGAACAAGATTTAGAACAAGAAATCCTGCAACCAAATAATAACAAAATTCGGTTATAATTCATTCAACATAGAGCATAGTTTCCTGAAAGAGCTTTAAACAATCTTGATGCAGACACAAAAGAAATCAAATGGCTAGAACCTCAAATCAATCAAAAAGCATCAGAAACCTTAAAGATTCTTCATAGAACACAACAGTTAACAATTAACAATAATCAAACTAAAACATAATTCAATTAGAAAACAAAAAGATAAACTAGAAATTCAAATAAATGATAAAATTTATCTTCAATTCCAACATTAGATATCCCTGCATCAAATCCGATCATCAAACGAAACACAATGTACAACAGGCTTAAACAATCATCACCTAGATCGAACAACAACGGTCAATGAACACCGAGTTCCAAGAAGGTAAAATACCCAACAACAGATCAAAACAAACAGCTAGAAACATATACTTTTTTACACTTTGGTTACAAGTAATTCTCCATTATAACCAATACCCAATTGATTAAGACAGGCGTAAAGAATCCCATTGACACATAACAACAAACACTTGACGTGCAAGACACAATTGCCTCAGTAAACACGTTGATCTTCCTTCTTTTTCAATCATAACTTTCACAAATTACAAAACCCATTAAACATCAAACACCCATAGAAGAATTAATCAAACAAATCGATAGGGATCTAGAATAATAATAATAATATAATTACATAAAAAGAAGATAAAAGCATATGGGGCAGCCACTAAACTTTAAAAAATTCAAATTGACAGCACCTGAATATCTCTGTTTCTTGAGATTGTTGTTAAAGTGGTGATCTTTAGAGTCTTGAATTGCTCATACTGTGAATCAATCAAGAAGATTTGAAAAAGTTGTTGAATTTGCAGTGTTGTGGGCGATTTGAATAAGAAAATTGGGGTTTTTTTTATTGGTTGATCGATGATCTATCTGTGTTGCCGTTATCCCCCCACTCGTATGAATTCAAGAAATAATTTGGGTTTTCGATTTTTCTACTCAATTCTATCTCAAATTGGGTATTACTAGAATTTAAAGTTAAGACGGTTGATTAAATTATAATTATAAATTTATAGATGTTCATGAGTAAAAAACAAGGCTTTGTTATGTCATAAGTGATGCCATATTGGAATTACTATATTTAACCGATATCGTGGAACGAAATCGGTACTAGTATTTATTTTTTTATGGTTTCGGGTTTCAATGCTAGGTGGTTTTCGGTATTTTTACGCTATTGGTATCGTACTGGCATAATCGATACAGTATCGGTTTATATTTTTACTTGTTTTTTGAATTGGTACGGTATCGGTTTATATTTTTACTCGTTTTTGGAGTTGGTACTTTTTCGGTATATTATCTTTTTATCCATGATTTGAATTTGAATATTGTTTATCTGTTAATTCTTTTTTTTATCGCTTGTTTTAGTTATTTTTATTTAGGTTTATCTCTAAGTTGTAATGCAACTATTTAAGGATTTGAATATTATGCAAATTCAAATCATGGATAAGAGATAATCATAGGCTCCTGGTATGATACGATCTCATCCCTACTATACGGATTTTTGGTTTTATATGTATTTTGTTTAAAATTGATGACAGAGCTTTAAGAAAAAATAAATATTATTTTTAAAAGAAATTTATTTAACAAAATTGATGATAGAGCTTGAAGAAAAAAATAAATATTATTTATAAAATAAATTTATTTAATAAATCTTGATGAATATATTACTTGGCGGTTCAGGTTGTTTTATCTCGAGTTATTGTTCATTAATGACAAAACAAAAAAACGTTTACTAAAACTGAAAGACATTAATTATTTATTTAGTTATTTAAAATATATAATATCTTTACCAAATATGAAAAGAGAAGTTTAAAAATAGAAGAGTGGTGTTGGTGCCAGCACATATCTCCCAATAAAAATATAACGTGTGGCAGGACTCAAATCCCCAATATGTCGGCACTGAGCTGGAAAATATGGGTGACTCAATTCTGTGTTTCAAATTTTCAAATCCCCAATATAACGTGTGGCAGGATTCAAATCCCCAATATGTCGGCACTGAGCTCCTTTGTAGATATGTAATTGTGTAGTGTGTTTCTGGTCGGCCTGGTTTGGGTCGGCTTGTGTGTTTTAATGAAAGTTACCCTTAAAAAAAAAAAATTCAAATGTTAAATTAATAAAAATATTATTGTTCTATAAAAATAACTTGTGTTTTTCAAGTGTTCTGGTTGGTATTAGATATAAGAGGTTGTATCTTGTATAACCAATGTTGTAGAAGGCGCTAGGCGCTAGTCGGGCGGTGAGGTACAGCCTAGGGATTAATCGGGATTAATCGGAATGGGATTTTTATATGTATTTTTTCAAAATTATATATATATACCGAATAATATAAAAATAATACTTCAAAATTCACATAAATACTTCAAGTTTCAGATAGTATGGTTCGATTTTGACCGATTTTGACCAATTCTGACCGACTAGGACCGCCTAGGACCGCCTAGGACCGATTTTGTCCGATTAATGTAGTCCGATTAATTGACCGACTAGGACCGACTAGGACCGCCTAGGACCGCCTACGACCGACTTTGACCGATTACCGATTAATTGACCGACTAGCTTATAATTAATCAGTTGGTGACCGCCTAGCGCCTAGGCGGCGATTAATCGGCCGCCTAGGCCGATTTCTGCAACAGTGTGTATAACACAATAATTTCATATGAAGTGTAATTGAGAATTAGAACGAGAATTTTGTTCTCTTTAATTTGAGTTACCTGTTGCTATAGTCAGGGGCGGATCTACTTCATTGCAAGGGGGAGCGCCCGCTACCGCTTGGTCGGAAAATTTTTGACGTTTTTAGTGTAAATTTTGGAAAAATTTGACGTTTTTTCGATTTCGTTACCGCTTATTTATAAAACGTTCCCGCTTGGTCGGAATCCTAGATCCGCCACTGGCTATAGTTTTCTTAAAAAATCATGATTTTGAACACCCGTTAGTTCATTACGTGATAACGTGATTTTGAATATTCAGCACATGACTACGTATTTCTGAATGCTCATTATGTGATTACAGATTCAACATAAACCATTACGTGATTACACATTCAATATGATTTTTATAACTAATGTTATTACAATTATACTTAGGGTTATTTAATTTTAATAATCCTAAGTTTCATCAGTTGCCCGATAATAATCCTAACTTTAAAAATTTCCTCCAATAATCCCAACTTGTAAAAGTTTGGCCGCCATTGATCCTTTTCATAAACTAGTGTTTAACCATCTGGAGACCTTAGAAGATTTTAGAAGTGGTTGGACCAAGTCTGCACCAAGAAGACCTCACGCATACCTTTTTTAATGAAACGTCTTCGAAAAAACAAACAGTCTGCGCATCACAATGTCTGCGCGTGGTCTGCGCCGCGCAGACAGAAGAGCCTGCGCAGAGGTTTTATGAAAAAACAAACAGCACCTTAGGATTATAACGTAATCACTCAATGTGGTTTCACGTAAAATATACTTTAATGAAATCATGTAATCACGAAATGAGTATTCAAAATTATGTAGTCAGGTGATAAATGCATACTCAATTATTGTTACGTAATTACGTAATCACTTACTGCGTTCACATATTATAATGAAATCCGTAATCATGTAAGGGTATTCGAAATCACGTAGTCATTTGTTGGGTATTCAAAATCACGTAATGGTTATTCAAAATCATGTAATTTTTTTTAAAGAAAACTATAGTAATAAGTTGCTCGAATTAAAGAGAATTAAATGCTCGTTAATACGTTGTATTTTTTAAATATTAATGTATGAAAAAAGTTATAGTCATTTGAAAAAATCAAGGTAGGAGAGTTCAAATGAGAAAGAACCGGAATACCCTTTCTCTATTTATTTCTTCAATTGTTGGTGAGTGAAGGTGCGGTGGTGGTGGACGAGTGGTGGTGGAGGTGCGGTTGTGGAGTGGTGATGATGAAGTGCAAGTGTGGGTTATAAATACATTAGGTTGTAAAGGATCAGGGAATACATAATCATCTGCCACGTAATCAGTTTTTAACACATCATCTACCACATAATCAGTTTTTAACACATCATCTGCCACATCAGCCATTTTGCTAACTGAGTTAGGGATTTTTAACGGAGGACCAGTGTGGGCAAAATATCTGAAAGGTGGGGCTGGTGTGGGGAATATTCTGAGGTGGGATTATTATTGGCCAAAAAGGTGTAGGTGGGATTATTACAGGCCAATTTGCCTTTGAAAAAATCAAGATAGGAGAGTTCAAATGAGAAAGAACCGGAATACCCTTTCTCTATTTATTTCTTCAATTGTTTGAACCTGATATTTACAAAAATTTCTAGCTTTGAACCATTGATCTTAAGAGATCAATGGCTGAGTTTGTACATTAACTCTTATCTTTAGATAAAAACTGTTCCTATTATTAAAAAAGTCATATTTTGAATTTAATACTACATATTTACATATATGATTAATAGTTAAAATAATAATTAAATTGCCTTACAATAATAATCAAATTCCCTTTTATATAGACCAATATGTGTGTATATATAGTCTATATCTTTAACATAAATAATTATTAACATGCTAAGTTACGAGGGTTGTTGTAGGTTAGCTAAGGCATCGTCATCTGTTAAAAAAAACTAAGGCACCGTTAACAGTGCTACGTAAGCTGTTAACAAAGGGAACACCGCACGGGAGGTTAATGGGGTTAGTTAATGGGTTAACAGAGGAATAATGGTTTGGTGGTGGGGCTCATGGATGTTCTAACCAATAACATGCCATCTTTTTTTTCTTAGTTATTGGTATTTGGTGTTTTATTAATCCACAACACATTGTTAACGAGTTCTTATGTGGTAGTGACGTGGCGATGATGTAGCAATGAGTTTAGCTAACCCACAACACATAGTCTTAGAATAGACCGAAAATTTATAATTGCTATCATGTAGAGGAATGCCTCAATGAAAAACACACACAATGATGTAAACAAAAGCTAAACATCGAAACACAAAAACCTAAAATCTCACATCGTAGAGTTCGATGAGACAGTTTCAATGCCGCTTGAATAAGATCAATCTAAGTCGTTTGATACTCTTTTTATGACTTCTTATTTTTATGAGACTTTGTATTTGATCATATCCCTTGTAATAAAACCACCTTATTAGCATTTTTCATTTATTTGGCTGTTAGCAATTAGATAAAGAAATTTATAGGATATAATTTAACTAACTAGAAGAGAAATACTGATATAAAGAAAATCTTTATTAAACAATATAGATAAGATCAAAACTTAAAAACATTAAGATAGGTTCACATCTAGCATTACATTTGATTTTGATTCTTTTTTATTATATCGTGTGTGAACACATGTTATTAACTTATTACATGCGGCAACTCAAACAAGAATGTCAACATTATCACATGTATAATATTTAACCTAAATTGCAATCAATCTTAAGGGAGATATTTGTCCATTGGTCATAAAACACAAGCCGAGGTCACCAAGGATAAAAACCAATTGATGTGATTTAGACTAAAAATAAACTTCAGATGAGTTGTTATATTATAGTGTTATAAACACCAAAAAAAAAACAAGGGTTATCATTTCATGAATGTTTAAAACCACAAACCCTTGGAAATCCACCACACCTCTAAAATTGGACACTCAAACAACAAAGGCAAGTGTGCACCATTCTACGCATACAGAATAACTAGTATGGTGCCTGTGTGATGCGATGGAGATAACACTTTGCATTGTGACACCCGTTTCTGATAGTATCCTTATTCGTATAATATTTATTGAAGCATCATTGTGGTAGATATACGTCATAAGTGTTACACATGCAACTAATAAATTTAGCATTTAAATTATCAAGTACTTCAAGAAACTATTGATACAATAACGTGACACACGAATAAATAAAAATATATCTTAAACATAAAAGTTCAATAAAGTAACACACGAATAACGAAAAATAAGTTTTAAACCTAAAAGTTATTAAAAATGAGCAGGTCGTCATGGTAATTTCGAATGTTGACGAATACAAACATACTCATACTCTTATACATGCGCTTAAAATGGGTCAATGCGACATGCTTTCATAAGGATACATAAACAGAGTTGTGGAATTTTGGTTTCGGAAGACGTATGATGTTGCGGAGTACCTATAAGATTGTCTTTACCAATGTTTGATTCCATTTTAGTGGTAATATATTCTCCAAATTTTCCTGTAGAATTAGGAAAAAGTTGATGATACTCCAATATAAACCTAATATAACCAGCAAGTGGGATCTACTTAAACTATACAAAACATACCCTGGTATTCTACAAAGTTTCCATGGCGGTCTTTTCCAGTCTCAAGTTTTCATGCAAAATTAAGAAAAGTTGGATTAATTTCGAAGATAATAACTTTCGGAAATGAGATAGCATGACCCACTTAAACAATACGCAAATGGAAATAAAAGGATTAGAATTCTTAAAGTTGTAAAATAACATGTTCTAATGAAATTTAAAGATTAAATTTACACAGAGTATACGTGAAAGAACCAGATCGCGTGTTCGGATAAAAAATAGGTAAATTTTTTTTTTGTATGGATCTACACTAGGGAGGCAAGGTATGTCGACCTGCTTTAACAATTACTTTGTTGATTCCTTACAGATCGCAACTGATCTGATAACTTTCCACCTAAAATTTAGGTGTATTGATCCGTTAGTTACACATTTTTCCCTACATATATATATATATATATAGGGAAGGGTTTAAATGAGAACGCTAAATATTGTGAGAACCGTGAGAACAAATGAAAAAACCGCGAGAACTTGGTCAAAAACGAATCAAATTCAAAAAATTTTTCTACACTTATCATTATTATTCGAATACAATGTTAGAAATTTAATTTACACGTTTGAATTTACGTGAATTCGTAAATAAAGAAAATTTACACATGTGTAAGTTTGCCATTTACACATGTGTAAATGTGTTATATTTACACATGTGTAAAAAATCTAAAAAGAGTGATTTTGAAAGGAGAAATGAATTATTTGATGTTGTAAATTCTTTTTTTGATGTTGTATTTTAATTACAATAAGGTTTGTATTAAAAAAATTGGTTTTGATTGGTTTTTTCATTCGTTCTCACGGTTCTCGCAATATTTAGCGTTCTCAAGATAACCATCCCCTATATATATATATATATATATATATAGGGGAAGGTTAAAATGAGAACCACCTCGAGTTGTAAGAACCAGTGAGAACCACCCCCGCGGGTGGCCGTCGGCGACGAAATTTTTTTTACACCTAGATCCGTACATTTTAACACCGGGGGTAAATTTTGGGTTCAAACGGCGCGCCCGAGGGGGTAGTTTTTTACGCCCAAAGTTTGGGTTTTTTTAATTTTTTTAATTTTTCTTTTTTTTTTTACCAAACTTTGGGCGTAAAAAACTACCCCCTCGGGCGCGCCGTTTGAACCGAAAATTTAAACCCCCCGATAAAATATACGGATCTAGGTGTAAAAAAAATTTCGTCGCCGACGGCCCCCCGCGGGGGTGGTTCTCGTGGTTCTTACAACTCGAGGTGGTTCTCATTTTAACCTTTCCCTATATATATATATAGGGTCGGGATTTAGAGAAAACGGTAGAAAGTGTGAGAACGGTGAGAACGCTTATCGATCGTCCGATTAAAACAATCTATGGACTAGATTGGTGCGGTGACGTTTTCGTAAATAACATCAATTTTATTACGTGGACGCGCCTCATTAAGGCTAAAAGCGTCTTTACACCACTATACCAAAACGCCATACTATGAATAAAACGCCATTACGGACCAAAACACATCACTATATAAACAAAAACATCCCAGACATAAAAACACACACCCCCAGAACCTGAAACGCCATATTTTCTACTATATACCATTCATGTTACAAAACGCCAAAATCCCCAAAACATCAAACACAACTACTCAAAAAACGCCATATTTTCTACTATATACCATTCATCTTAGAAACGCAAAAACACTCAAACATCAAATATTCCAAAAAAAATTGACGGTTCTTTCAGATACACTATTTCCTCAGTAAAACGCCAAAAATGCCAAATATCGTTTCTTGTATATTCAATTATTGTTCTACGCCAAAGTTTCGGATAATGCATTCTTCCCTGAGGTACTGTGGCTCAAATAACATTTTGCTGCATGAGATGGACAAATCATAAACAAAAAAATGCTGGGGTTAGACTTATGTCATTTTCTGTGTTTTGTTCTTGATGAATATTTTAATGGCATGAAAAGACGAATAACACTAATGAGTTGTTTGAAGATACATATTCAAACAAAAAAACTCATGTCATTTTGTCTTTCCAAACGGCCACAAAAACACAAGCATGGCTAAGCCAAACCAAACCACCAGCGAACATGATTTAAAAGAAGAAAGAGACTGATGACAGTGAAGATTTGGAAGATGAATTGTTTTTATTTTTATTTTTTTAATTTTCTTTTTCTATTGTTTGCTATGTATTTTTCAACTTAGAATAAAAAATACATTATTTTAATAAAACGCCAAACAGTCATAATGCATATGAAACGCCATAAATGGAGTAAAAACGCCAAAAACTCCCAAACTATAATGAAAGTAATTTGCAGAAGTATTTATTAATAAAAGCTAAAAATGGAAAACACGCCAAAAACTACTTAAACCCATTCAAAAACGCCAAACTTAGGAGATGGAAAGTCTATTAATATCATATATTAATACAGTAAAAATACACAGTAACTGAAAAGACGGCTACTTTATTAATATCATATATTATAAATAAAATCCCGTCTAAACTACGCGCCAAAAATATCCTATAAGAGAGACGTCTCTACACAATCAACTTATCACAACCCCAGAAACAAAACGCCATATTTCCTAGAAACCATTCACTTTAAAAACGCCAAAAATAATAGTTAAAAATGCCACAGATGCAAAAGCTCGATTCTGCTATATTGAGTATTGATATGAATGAAGTTTCACTGAATGGATTATTCTCTGAGTTGGGTATCTTTATAATCTTTTGCTGAATGAGATGGACAAATATTCAAGATAAAGAGACCGATAACACTAATATGACATCATGTCACTTTGTTCTTGATGTATATATTGATGGCATGAAGGGATCAATACATTAGAGCAGGCGTTGGTCTTCAACATGTCATCAAACAAGTATATATCCACCATAATAAAGGATGCCACAAAAAATAAGCATCTTCTAAAGACGACCGTTATGTATGAAAATAAGGATCTACATAAGGTATTCAAAAACAGGTTCAAAACGCCAAAAATGTCAAAAGTAGAAGAGGCTGATGACAGTGAAGATTTGGATGAGAAATTAGATTATAATTTTTATTTTTATTTTTTTTTTCATTTTCTATTGTTTGTTATCTAATTGTCTGTTGTTTATCATCTAATTCTATACTATTTTTAAAAAAATGAGTATAAAACGCCAAAAACTACAAACACAAAAACGCCTGATAGTGTGAAAAACTGTGAGAACGAATGCTAGCAAAGCACGATGTTGCTATATAAAATGCCAAAAAACGCAAACAAAGTATTACTGGAAAAATCAACATTAATTAAGAGATAAAAATTGAAAGAAACAGTAAAATAAAGAGACGGTATCATTATTGCCAAACATTATAGTTATATTAATGCCCCTACATGGAAAATTGAAATTTATTTATCTTTTCAAAACGCCATAATTGCCTGTCACATTATAGGCCTGTATCCTACATGGCAAAACACTTGATATAATAAAATCAAGAAAATTACTGATGTTTTTTTACATTAAAGGCCTGCATCCTGATCTAAAAAACAATAAAAACACCAAAACAAAACTTAAAACGCCAAAATATTTACTATGATTCTGATCTAAAAACAATAAAAACGCCGCGTATTTATTAAACGCCAAAAAATGGAAAGACGAAGTGACACACGTTTAAGAAAAGAAAGATGAAAGGGCAAAAAAGCCCCTCCGCCCTTCTCTAAGCGGCGTGACACGTGTTGGGCAAGGAAGCGTTCTCACCGTTCTCACACTTTTGAGCGTTTTCTCCTGATCCCGTTTATATATATATAGGGCCAGGATTTAGAGAAAACGGTTAAAAGTGTGAGAACAGTGACAATGGTTATGGAACGTCCGATCAAAACAGTATATGGACTAGATTGGCGCGATGGCGTTTTGGTAAATAACACCAATTCTATTAAGTGGACGCGCTTCATTAAGGGTAAAAGGGTATTTAGACTTCTCTACCCAAAACGCCAAACTCATGAATAAAACGCCATTACGCGCCAAAAACATCATACAAGCCTTACACAAAACTCTATTGGAACCGCTAATCACCCCAATTTTTTTTCAAAAATTTTCATTTTTTTTACTTGTCTAGGTTTAACTCGGGAATTTTAAGTTCTAAAAAGGTTATATTTTTACGAATTTACAACCGATAGCGTCGTGATAAAAAGAACCAACATAAGAAAATTATTAAAAGGCATGACAAACTTAGTTAAAATTTGATTATATATACTTGATCACATAAAAACCCATTCCCACAAAAGTGAGTTTTGAGCCCTTATTGAGCATACAATTACATATCATTAGACTAAATGCTCATTTTTCGTTTCTTGTGTGAATAGCCGCTTGGTTCTTACGACTCTAGAACTTGCCATGACGATACATTCACGGTCCTTACCAACTTAAACCCGAGTAAGTAAATGATGGAGGCATTAGGACTAACCTTTTTTATTTCTACACCATTATTTTTCTTTTTCTTTACCACCTACCCAAAATCCCCCTAGTTAACCCCTTTGAGCCTAAACCTTTTCATTTCATAACCCAAACCAAACACCCTTTTACCCACCAAAACCTTTTTATTTTCAACCCTTTGTTTTAGTAACAAGTTTGGTTTTTCGTACGACTTTCCAAAAAAAAGAAAAAAATTGTGTTGATGATGAAGCAAAAGAAAATAAACAAACAAGTTCATCAAAAATAACTTTGTTTGAATAATAGCTTAATCAAAATAAAAGTTACAAAAGTAGAAAGTCTTACGAAAACCGACACTTGTTACGCTTTTCGCCTTTTTTCTACTAACCACTAACCACTAACCCAACCACCTACCTTTAACCCAAGCCTAACCCTTCACCCACAAAGTCCTCTTGATATTTACAAAGGTATATAAGTTAAAAAAGAGGAGGATTGATTGCTTGGCAAGCTTATGGTAGGAGTAAGTTCCATGCCGCTCTCGAGTGATCCACAAAAATACATTTTCGGCCGAGTGTTGAGTGATCCCCGTGAGGTATGTGAACTTGTATATAAATAGAATTTTAAAAAATACATGTTATGCCCTAATAAGTAATTTATCTTATGAAAAGTTTTAAATAAATCATGACGAATAGGATTGTAAATAAATAAAAATAAAACTAAATAAAGAATCTTGGAAATCCCGACACTCTATGACAAGCCCAAAACCTTCTTTTCTACCCATTCCATTTGGGAGTGTAATAGCCACATATTAAAGAGTTTTGCTTGAGGACAAGCAAAGATTCAAGTGTGGGGGTATTTGATGTGTTCAAAATGCAACATATAAATTTCATCAATTGTGGCATAAAACTAACCCTTTTTTAGTACTAATGTTGGAAAAAGTGTGCTTTTGTCTTCCTTTTGTATTTTCAGGATTAAATGAGCTCAAATTAACAAAAGAAGCAAAAAGACATCAAAATCTAACATAAATACAAGAAAAGGAGCAAGACGTGACATGCCCGACCCCACGACAGCATCTTCCCAAGCAAAACAAGGCAACAGAGGACTGAACACGCCCCGTGCTCAGCCAGCACGGGGGCGTGCCCAAGTGTCAGCAGAAAAGACAAAGTGGTAGAAGCTTCTATTGCCCACCACGGGGCCGTGCTCAGCGGACACGGGGCCGTGGTCAACTATAAGATTCGCACAATCCAGGCAAATCTTCATAGTACAAAGATTCTTCTGCACACGGGGTCGTGCTCAGCGGACACGGGGGCGTGGTCAACTAATAAGACAAAGCTGCATTAAATGAAGAAAGAGAGGATGTGGACACGGGGCCGTGCCCACTGGACACGGGGCCGTGCCCGAGCTTCTGTTCAGCCTATAAATAGGAGTGCTTGGCTCAAGCTCAAACCATCCCTTGGCACACCACCTCTCTCACACTTCACCCACCACCCACCACCACCATAACACCATCATCCACCACCATCATCCATTGTCCATCGTAGAGTGTGTGAGTCGTCTCGGGATCCAAGATTGATCGTAAGAGTTCTTGACAATCAAGGCCATGTTTGCCTAAGTCTCTTACATCACTTGGTGAAGACAAAGTGTCTAGTGTAATACTTTTTATTTCTAATCTTTTCGCACTTTTTACTTGGTTTTGTATTAATGACTTTAATAACTAGTTGCTTATGTTGAAAGTGTTCTTTCCTTATCGTTTGTCCGTGGTGTCTTGGCATTATTTTACTGTCTATATAAAATAAAAGATTTTCACCATTCATATCTCCACGGTCTATATGGAGGTATGTTGTGTCACGGCCCCCGACCCGGTTTGACCCGTTTCAGGAGCCGCGGGACAGAAATCCCGTGGTATTTATTTAATTGAGTTTAACAGCGGAAGTTTATCATCAGGATCTTTTTAAAACTGAAATATTTCCCGATTATTTTATTTCACAACTCGGGATAAAAACCCGGTAATTTACAATCTTGAGATTTCACGGAGAAATCTTTTTATTTTACAAAACATGTTTCTTTATTTTATACGGAGCCACTTCCTTAAGCTTGTAGTGCTACTCGGCACTTTTCCTGGATCACAACAGATCACCTGAAACATGTTTGAAAAAGGTTTTGTCAGCGGGAAATACTGAGTGAATCATTCTTTTATAAAAATGACTCGTTTATTATAATTTACAGTATTAAGAGAGATTACAATGTTTCAGATATCAAACCAACTACCCACAGTATTTGTCACTCGACATTCATCGGTAACCTCTTTGACCAATGGTGTCTGTGACTATGGTCATATCACTCATTGGCTAACTCGTTGTCCAATAGTGACGGTTATCAAGTAATGTATACAAAACCCCACATACTGGCTGTAACTTGGTGATTACATAAACTTAATCACTGTAATTATAATCTTTGAAAATAAACATGATTTTGAAAATAATTTGATAAAAAAAGAATGACTCACATTGCAGGTTTACTTGAGCAGAGCTTAGCCTACTGATTAGCCTTTTAACCTAAATTAATAACAAGCACACAATTCGGTTAGTAACTTAATACAGCATTTACGATAACTCACGAGATTAAAACCTTCACAACGAATGACAAAGTGCGATACTTAAACATCCATCGAATTAACGACGAATGACAAAGCAGGCAGCACTTAAACATCCATTGGATAGTTTAATCGATCGGACATTGAATCGTATCAGCGATCGAGTTATTACCCTGATTGCGGCGTCGATTAGTGATCTGTGTGTGTTAATTGTGGTAAACAGAACGTATCTTAGTGCATGTAGCGAAGTTTTACGTCATTTCAATACCAAAATTCGATTGCCAATGCCTGCTATTTATACTTAAAATTTGGCCAGGCTTGCGCACCGTAAGCCTTTTTCCTTGCGGTGCGCAAGGGACACGTTTTCACCCTAGGTCAGCCACGTCTGGGACTAGCCTTGCTGACTTAACTGTTTTGTAAATTCGATTTTTGACAACGAATTTTTAAGATAATCGTAACTAGGGTTTACCCCCCCTGAGTTTTAGGGGCCCTGATCCTGATTTCGATTGTTCTGAAAATTTTAGGGTTTGTGCAAAATTACTTGGGTGTCTCAATTAGGGTTTCCTATTGGTCAAATTAATTTAATAACTAGGACTTTTGATAAGAGTTGTTACATTCTCCCCACCTTAATAAAAATCTCATCCTCGAGATTTACTGAAATAAGTGAGGATACTTTCGCTTCATCTCAGATTCCAGCTCCCAAGTGTATTCAACTCCTCTCTTTGAATCCCACTTTACTTTAACTAGCACTAGTCGTTTGTGCTTGAGAAATTTCACTTTTCTGTCTTCTATCTGAAGAGGTTTCTCTACAAATTTTAATTTTTCGTTTACCTCTATATCTTGGAGAGGTACTACCAAAGATTCGTCTGATAGACATTTCTTGAGGTTGGATACATGAAATACATCATGTACTCCAGCTAACTCTTCTGGTAGTTGTAAACGATAAGCAACTGGTCCTATACGTTGGATAACTGGAAATGGTCCTACGTATCTTGGACTTAGCTTTCCTTTCTTACCAAATCTAACCACTCCTTTCCAAGGAGAAACTTTCAACAGTACTCTGTCTCCAACTTGAAATTCTAACAGCTTACATCTATTGTCTGCATAACTCTTCTGGCGATCTCTAGCCGTCTTCAGCCTTTCCTTGATTTGTGAAATTTTGTCAGTCGTCTCTTGCACTATTTCAGGACCTGACAATTGACTTTCTCCTATTTCTGCCCAACAAACTGGAGTTCTGCACTTTCTTCCATACAGTGCTTCGAATGGGGCAGTTTCAATACTTGAATGATAACTATTTTTATAGGAGAATTCAATTAATGGTAAGTGATCGTCCCAATTTCCACCAAAATCTATTACACATGCTCGGAGCATGTCTTCTAGAGTTTGGATCGTTCTTTCACTTTGACCGTCTGTTTGTGGATGATATGCAGTGCTTAAATTTAGTCGAGTTCCCATGGCTTCTTGGAAACTTTTCCAGAAATGAGAAGTGAAACGACTATCTCTATCTGATACAATGGAGAGTGGAACTCCATGTAGAGATACGACTTTATCCACATATAACTTTGCCAATCTTTCCATGCTAAAGGTTTCTTTCATTGGTAGAAAGTGAGCAGATTTGGTTAATCGATCCACAATTACCCAAATCGCGTCATTACCTTTTCTGGTTTTGGGTAACTTAGTAACAAAATCCATTGTTATGAGTTCCCATTTCCATACTGGCATTTCTAATTGTTGGAGTAGACCTGAAGGTTTCTGGTGTTCTGCCTTAACTTGTGAACAAGTAAGACACTTAGAAACATATCGGGCTATATCCTTTTTCATGCCTATCCACCAAAAATTCTTTCTTAAATCTTGGTACATCTTATTGTTTCCTGGATGAATTGTATACCTTGACTTATGGGCTTCTTCTAAAATCTTATTTCTTAATTCTCCCTGCTTAGGTACCCAAATTCTGCTTTTGTGGAATCTCCAAATTCCATCAGTTCCTTGCTCTACTTCTTTTATTCGTCCCTTCATTCCTTCAGCATCATCCTTGATTGCTGTTTCCTGAATATTCTTCAATTGTCCCATTAAATCTATTTGTAGATTTAATCTGAGAGCACGAACTCTTCGTTGTTTTTCATGATACTTACGACTTAAGGCATCTGCAACTACATTTGCCTTTCCTTCGTGATATTGAATATCACAGTCGTAATCACTTAGGATTTCCATCCATCTTCTTTGTCTCATGTTTAACTCTTTTTGCCCAAATATATATCTTAGACTTTTGTGGTCGGTATAGACAGTAGATTTACTTCCTTAAAGATAATGTCTCCAAATCTTAAGGGCAAAAATTACGGCTCCTAACTCTAAGTCATGAGTCGTATAATTTTCCTCGTGCTTTTTCAACTGTCTTGAGGCATACGCAATTACCTTCTTGCGTTGCATTAGCACACATCCAAATCCTAGTTTTGAAGCATCACAATATATTTCAAAATCTTCAGTTCCTTCTGGTAAGGCTAAGATTGGGGCATTGGTTAACTTCTGTTTCAAGATCCTAAAAGCTTCTTCTTGCTTAGGTCCCCATTCAAACTTAACGGCTTTACAGGTTAGCTTAGTTAAGGGTACAACTATTTTAGAAAAATCCTTAATAAACCGTCTATAGTATCCAGCTAAACCTATAAAACTTCTAATTTCCATTGCAGTTTGTGGAACCTTCCAATTGGTAATCGCCTCTATCTTAGCAGGATCTACATGAATACCTTCGTGATTTACCATATGTCCTAAGAATTGCACTTCTTGTAACCAAAATTCACATTTCGAGAATTTGGCGTACAACTTTTCTTTTCTTAACAAAGTTAAGAGTGCATGCAAGTGCTGACAATGTTCGTCCTGACTTTTTGAATAAATAAGTATATCATCTATGAAGACAATTACAAATTTATCCAAATACGGTTTACAGATCCTATTCATCATGTCCATGAATGCTGCAGGTGCATTCGTTAACCCAAAGGGCATGACTGTAAACTCGTAATGACCATACCTGGATCTGAAAGCAGTCTTAGGTACATCTTCCTCTTGCATCTTTAATTGATGATATCAGGAGCGTAAATATATCTTAGAAAAATATATAGCTCCTTGAAGTTGATCAAAAAGATCATCAATCCTAGGTAATGGGTATCGATTCTTAATTGTAACCTTATTCAATTCTCTATAATCAATGCACATTCTCATTGAACCATCTTTCTTCTTTACAAACAACACTGGTGCTCCCCAAGGAGATGAACTAGGTTGTATGAAACCTTTACTTAGTAATTCATCTAATTGCTTTTTCAATTCTAACATTTCTGTGGGAGCTAACCGATAAGGTGCCTTGGCTATCGGTATAGTTCCTGGAATTAGATGAATTCTAAATTCTACTTCCCTATCAGGTGGTAACCCTGGTAATTCCTCGGGAAATATATCTAGGTATTCTGAGACTACAGGAATTTCCTTAAGTTCTTTACCTTTAGTGCTAATGATTACTGAAAGCATATACACTATTCCTTGCTTTCGTTCATAATTAGCAACTTTCATTACTGATATGAACTTCATGGGTTTACGTGGCTTATCTCCTATAATCATGATTATTTCTCCAGTAGGTGTCTAAATTTCTACAGAATTTTTATCACAAAGGATTCGAGCATGGTTGGCTACTAACCAATCCATTCCTAATACAACATCGAATTCAGCAAATTTCATAGGCAATAGGGTTACAGAAAATTTATGACTTAAAAGTTCTATTTCTACATTTTGCAGAACTTTATCTATTTTAACTGAATTCCCATCAGCCGTTTCGACTGTAAAAATCTGCCTAATGTTGGTTAAAGGTAACTTAAGAGCTTGACATAATAAAGTATTTATAAAACTTTGGTTTGCACCAGAGTCAAATAATACTTTTGCATATACGTGGTGAACTAGGAACGTACCAGCTATCACATCTGGAATGAGTTCTGCTTCTTGAGTGGTTAGCTGGAATGCTCTGACATTCTTCTTAGTAGCTCCGTCGGCTATCTTAGCTTTGTTGTCTGCTGGTTTGCCCAATTTAGGACATTCTGGTTTAAAATGCCCGGCTTCTCCACAGTTATAGCAGACTATGGTTTTCTTTCTACAATTTTCTTCACGATGTCCTACCATTTTACAAAAATTGTAGGTTACACCACATCTTCCAAAATGTTTCTTTCTGCAATTCCTACAGAATGGCGTATTTGAAGATTGCCCTGTTCCTCTTCTCTTGAAGCTGTTATTATTACCCGTACGAAATCCTTGGGTAATTTTCTGAGCCAGTTCCTTTTTCCTGTTATCATCTCTTGTGCGCACCAGTTCATCAGTTAGGGTGTTGGCTAATTCCACTGCATCATCAATAGTGCGAGGTCTCGCAGCTTTAACGATATTGCGGATTTCACCAATTAATCCCCAAATATAGCGAGAAATGAGTACCGGTTCTGGCGAAGCCAGTGTTGGTACCACTCTAGCATATTCAAAGAATGTCGAAGTATAACCGCGACAATCTACACCCATCATTCTATGGTTTAAGAATTTATTTGCCATTTGATCTTTTTCATACTCGGGACATAATTTTCTTTCTACAAGATTTTAAATTCTTCCCAGTTCATGGCATAAGCTATCATTCTTCCTTTTACTTGTAACACCGTGTTCCACCATTCTAGCGCCGCTTCTTTAAAAAGATTTGACGCGTACATGACCTGATCATCCTGAGCACATTTACTTATGGTAATCACTGACTCGGTTTTCTCTAACCAACGCAGTGCCGGAGTCGCTCCTTCATTGCCTGCAAATTCAGTGGGTTTGCAAGCAAGAAATTCTTTGTAAGTGCAACCAGGTGTTGCAGCTTTCATTTTCTTAGGGAGCGGAGCTTGCAGTGGTTCATTATTATGATTAGTATGATGACCGCCTCCGTTTATGCTATTACTGAAATTATCTTCAGAAATACGTTTGCTAGGAACGATTGGTTGCGGTTCTATTGGACTTTTAACAGCAGCAACGATTGTTGGAATAGCCACTGTTGCAGAAATCGGCCTAGGCGGCCGATTAATCGCCGCCTAGGCGCTAGGCGGTCACCAACTGATTAATTATAAGCTAGTCGGTCAATTAATCGGTAATCGGTCAAAGTCGGTCGTAGGCGGTCCTAGGCGGTCCTAGTCGGTCCTAGTCGGTCCTAGTCGGTCAATTAATCGGATTAATCGGACGACATTAATCGGACAAAATCGGACAAAATCGGTCCTAGGCGGTCCTAGGCGGTCCTAGTCGGTCAGAATTGGTCAAAATCGGTCAAAATCGAACCATACTATCTGAAACTTGAAGTATTTATGTGAATTTTGAAGTATTATTTTTATATTATTGGGTATATATATATAATTTTGAAAAAATACATATAAAAATCCCATTCCGATTAATCCCGATTAATCCCGGTTAATCCCGATTAATCCCTAGGCTGTACCTCACCGCCCGACTAGCGCCTAGCGCCTTCTACAACATTGGGAATAGCATTAGCTATTCCTTGAGCAACAATATTTTCTATATCCTGTCTAGTCATATATTGATCCCCCGGGTGTTGCTCAAATTGATTAACCTCATTAACTGGTTCGTTATTAGCGTTTTCCATCTGATAATTAATTTATAGATAAATAATTAGTATAAAAGAAATAATCCAATGTCACAATTAATTGCACATAATCACGTAAACAAATATACACATAAAATTGTAAATTTTCTAAAATTTTATCTGTTTTATAGATTATATCATGCTTCTATATACAACCGTTTTATTATTTATTTTACACATACTGATTTTATTGTTACTATTACACAACAACAGTTTCATAAACCTACTATCTTTCGTCATTTGTTTTCCAAAAAACGAAGCTCCCTTTCATCATACTTCCATGCAATTTGTCCCCCTATCTCCCGGATTCTATTTCCCGCATCCATTAACTCTTCGCCAAAATGGCGAAGTTCTGCTAAATTTTCATTACTCATGGGTGGATTTGGTAATGGTTCCGTGTCGAACTGAGGAAGAAAGGAATTAGGACTATTGAGCAGGTTTTGGAATTGCCAGTCATTCGTCCACCATTCGTCCATTCCTAAAGGTTGTGTATGAACTATAGATTCTGGAATTGCTGGTTCTAAGTTTATAGGGAGTTGAGTTTCAATAGGACGAGTAAAAACATTTGTATTGACAGGTTGAATAGTATCACAGCTTGCCAATATAAAATCTAGCTCTTCCTGCGATGTCATTTCCCGAGTTTGTTTAGAACTTTCTCCAACTTCTACCTGAGAACTTCCTCCAACCTCCATTTCTATTTGCTTAGAATATTCATCAAACTGTAATTCCATCTGCCTAGACTCTTCCCCGGCTTCAATTTCCTTCCCTTTATCTAAAGGATTTTCAATTTTAGGCATCTTTCTAGTGACAGGCTTCCTCCTACGCACACGCCTCCATCCTACAAATCTCCTTCTTTTCTTGGGCTTGGGTTTCTCTGGAGGTGGTGAAGCATTAAATTCAATAGGTTCTTCTATGTCTGGTATATACCTATTGAAATCTCTGGAAACCTCTATTTTTACCGGATAGAGATTTAGGTTTTGAAGGGCACCAGACAAGTCATTCATCTGTTTAGCACATATGCAAAATACTAAGTCAAAATTTTCATAAATAATCTTTAAATATTATTGCATCCAAGTGACTACAAAACAACTAGAATTTAAAATACACTATGGTTTATTGTAAATTTATTTATTTACTGGAGAACGTTTCTGGGTGATAAGGGTGCTAAAACTGAAACAAGTTATTTTAAAGATTTTCATTTACTGCTACAGTGGCTAACATATAAAGATCTGCCCATTTCTTATCTAACTTGTCCTCCCAAGGTGTTTTATTAGTTAATTCCTGGGTTTCCTGTTTAACCTTCTTTTCTCGGATTTTCTTTATTTTCTCTTTACTTTTTCTAATAATCAGACTTCTTTTACTAGGAGAAAGTGCTTCCTCATAGTGTGCCTTTCGCACAAATATTCCTTCTTCAGGGATTTCAAGGTGATTTGAGGGTTTGGTTTGGGATGAACTTCCCTTCTCGTTGGATGACCTATCTAATTTAAGATAGATGTTTGACAGCTTTTGTTTACCCATACTATAACTAACAATTAGTCAGTTAATAAAACACATAATCACCAAATAACAAGTAGAAAAATTAAGTATTTTCTAAATACTTAATAGGCTTAAATCAGTGGCTCTGATACCACCTTTTTCTGTCACGGCCCCCGACCCGGTTTGACCCGTTCCAGGAGCCGCAGGACAGAAATCCCGTGGTATTTATTTAATTGAGTTTAACAGCGGAAGTTTATCATCAGGATCTTTTTAAAACTGAAATATTTCCTGATTATTTTATTTCACAACTCGGGATAAAAACCCGGTAATTTACAATCTTGAGATTTCACGGAGAAATCTTTTTATTTTACAAAACATGTTTCTTTATTTTATACGGAGCCACTTCCTTAAGCTTGTAGTGCTACTCGACACTTTTCCTGGATCACAACAGATCACCTGAAACATGTTTGAAAAAGGTTTTGTCAGCGGGAAATACTGAGTGAATCATTCTTTTATAAAAATGACTCGTTTATTATAATTTACAGTATTAAGAGAGATTATAATGTTTCAGATATCAAACCAACTACCCACAGTATTTGTCACTCGACATTCATCGGTAACCTCTTTGTCCAATGGTGTCTGTGACTATGGTCATATCACTCATTGGCTAACTCGTTGTCCAATAGTGACGGTTATCAAGTAATGTATACAAAACCCCACATACTCGCTGTAACTTGGTGATTACATAAACTTAATCACTGTAATTATAATCTTTGAAAATAAACATGATTTTGAAAGTAATTTGATAAAAAAAGAATGACTCACATTGCAGGTTTAATTGAGCAGAGCCTAGCCTACTGATTAGCCTTTTAACCTAAATTAATAACAAGCACACAATTCGGTTAGTAACTTAATACAGCATTTACGATAACTCACGAGATTAAAACCTTCACAACGAATGACAAAGTGCGATACTTAAACATCCATCGAATTAACGACGAATGACAAAGCATAAACCCTAATGTGAGCAGCACTTAAACATCCATTGGATAGTTTAATCGATCGGACAATGAATCGTATCAGCGATCGAGTTATTACCCTGATTGCGGCGTCGATTAGTGATCTGTGTGTGTTAATTGTGGTAAACAGAACGTATCTTAGTGCATGTAGCGAAGTTTTACGTCGTTTCAATACCAAAATTCGATTGCCAATGCCTGCTATTTATACTTAAAATTTGGCCAGGCTTGCTCACCGTAAGCCTTTTTCCTTGCGGTGCGCAAGGGACACGTTTTCACCCTAGGTCAGCCACGTCTGGGACTAGCCTTACTGACTTAACTGTTTTGTAAATTCGATTTTTGACAACGAATTTTTAAGATAATCGTAACTAGGGTTTACCCCCCCTGAGTTTTAGGGGCCCTGATCCTGATTTCGATTGTTCTGAAAATTTTAGGGTTTGTGCAAAATTACTTGGGTGTCTCAATTAGGGTTTCCTATTGGTCAAATTAATTTAATAACTAGGACTTTTGATAAGAGTTGTTACATGTTGGCTACCTGGTCGGGGGTTAAGGGAACGGTTTGGTAAAGGTCTTGCCATTGTTCAGCTAAACAAAAAAGCTTCACACTCCACACATTCATTAAAAACGCCACACCTTGTCTAAAAACGCCATACAATTTAAAAAATGGCGCAGGTTGTTGCATGGAGGTTTGAGAGCTCAGAGGGACGTTTCGTCATAAAGTTCTCTGACAGGAGAAGGGTAAAAGTCAAAACAATTAAGACCATACTTGGTAAGGATGAATCCGTTCAGAGGAATATTCTAGCTCTTGAGGTCCCAATGGCCTACGATTGTGAGAGGAATCGAACGGTAATAAGAAGATTAAAAAGAAAATCTCCGAAAAATGATGATGATGATGTTGAAGATACTGATCTACCAAAAGTTACCAGTTAGATTCTGGACGAACAAGCAAGAACGGTGAGGGTGAGCTTTCAACACGGGAGGGATTATTCATTGACAATGGACGAAGTGCTGAACACAGATAAACTACATCTTATCAAACAGGTCTGTGATTTAGCACCTTCGAACAATGCTAGATCCAGCTTTGTGAATACATTCAAGTATAGGATGGAACAAAGAAGAGACGAGATTATGGTGTTATACGCCAATGAACAAGATGATGATGATGAGTCTGAGGAGAGTGATGATTAAAGTGATGGTTACATCTCAGATGTAATACCATCCACAGAAGACTATTAGTTTTTGTTTGATTTCGTTTTTGTTATACTCTTTTAAATTTCTAATGAATTTAAAAAACGCCATGAACGCCAAGAAATTTACCTTGATAACCTATATGAACTGTTGAAATCTACAAAAACACCTAATGAATTTGGGAAATGCCATAGAGGAAAATAACTTATAATTACTAAATGATTTTATTCAATTTCGGAACGTCATAAAACGCCAAAATATTTACTATGCTCCTGATTAAAAAAAACAATAAAAACGCCATGTATTTGTTAAATGCCAAAAAATGGAGAGGTGTTGTGAGACGCGTTAAAAAAAAGAATATAAAAGGACAAAAAAGCCCCTCCGCCCTTCACTATGTCACGTGCCACGTGTTAGGCCAGGATCCGTTCTCACCGTTCTCACACTTTAGGGCGTTTTCTCCTGATCCCGTACCTATATATATATATATATCATTTTTAATTCCAAAAACAACTACGGAACCATAATTAAGCAGCGGATTAGTTTAATCGAATGGATTTGGCACTTGTGAGTAAGAACATTGTGATGCATCATCTTATGCTAAAATCATTGTGTTGCATATCTTTGGAGCATTGGTTGATATGGGTAGCCTAATTTGAATAAAAATATCTAGTGATGGAATCAGTAAGAGTAGTTTGGGAAACCAAAGACCCAAATTTTTGTCATATCGAAACCAGAAATTTAAACTTAGGTTAGGTCTTCCGTGATAAATCATATGGTTTTGGTTTTCAGTTCTAATACAAAACTTCACTACAGATTCAAAATATATCGATTTAGGGTTAGTTGCTTTGTATAATCAGAGAATATGACACAAATTGAAGCATAACCAGGGAACAAATTACTATCATTGTTCTGCCCAACTAAGTGTTTGTTTAGTATGTTGCAAGAACCCCATATGAAAGTGAGATTGGAAGAAAAATGCAAAACCAGAATCTTTACCGTTCTTCACCATCATAAATTTGAGTATTGAGAGAGAGGGGGAGAGAGAGAGCAGAATCCTTACCGTCTCTTGCGAATGAGGCCCAGCTTGATACGTACAAGTTTCACATAATCAAAATCCTCAAAAAATCAGAACACAACAAACAAAAACAAGATGAAACGGAGGAAGTGAAATGGGATTAGGGTTTTGAGGGGGGGGGGGGCGACTATGGAAGTGAAACCAGCGTTTAAATTTTGAATGTCGGGCCACGTGTTTGAACTTTCAAGTGTGGGTGGGGGTACAAAGCTAAATAGGATTGTATAAAGAGAAAATCACGAAAATGGCCAAGTCAACGCCGTTTTTTCAATTTTGGCCAACTGACACGGCTCTTACACGAATTCCAACCCGGATCAAGACATAGGGTAAGAACTTTCTTCAAAGGCCAATCACATTTTGCCACGTATTAACTGTCTCCTGTTTCTCTCTCCACTGTCATCTCCCATCATTAAAGATGATTGATTGAAGAATTAATGAGTTTCTCTCTCCACTGTCATCTCTCTCCTCCTCCTCCATGTCTCCATATCTCTTCAAGAATCACTGAGCACCACCACCACCCTCACCTCCCACCACCGCCCTGCAACCTCCCACCACCCTCACCGAGCACCACCAACCTGCAACCAACCACCACCCTCACCGAGCACCACCACCCTCCACCCACCACAACCCACCACAACCATGTCAGTGAACGTGCACCTCTGTTCAGCCATATCAGAGGTGTTTCGTCTTCAACATATCAGAGGTTCCGACTCACACTGTTCCGACTCGCAACCACTTACACCACCACCAACTTTCTTGTCCGATCATCTTCACCAACGTTCATCACTGTCGCGATACATCGTCTTCTCCACTTCATCATTCATCATCACATTAACCTCCATCACCAAACATCTGTCAATCTTCGTTCACCATCCAACACCACCTTCGTTCAACACCTCCTGAACGACCACCGTGCAACATCATCATTCACCTTCTCCGACGCAACCTCCGGTTACCATCACCATCATCCACCTCCTCCGATCACCACCCATCGAATCACCATCATACATCAGCCATTCGTTTTTTTTAAACTTGAAGCAACTGATATGTAAGTGAAAGGAATAATTTAATTGCTTTTAAATGTGGTGGACTGGTGGGTGTTGAGAAGACAGGGACTAAACCCTATTATACGGTTACAGTGTCCTTTCCCTATATTGCTTTTAAGGGTATGTTTGGCATGAAGCTTTTAGGAGCTTTTAGAAGCTTCTAGCTTTAAGCTTTTAAGAAAAAGCTCCTAATCAATAAAAAGTCTTGTTTGGTTGAAGGAGCTTTAAGCTTTTAGGTTAGGAGCTTCAAGCTTTTGGTTGAACGCTACTACTAGTAGCGTTTAGAAGGAGCTACAAGCTTTTAGGGAAAAAATGACTATTTTAACCTCTAAAAATAGGAAACTTTTTAATGCATCAACTTTCTAAATTTTTAGTTATGTCCATTTTGGTCATTTTATACATTTTATTAAAAGTTCCAGCTACTCTATCAAACACCAAATATATCTAAAAAGCTACAGCTACTAACTACCAGCTACAGCTACCAGCTTCCAGCTACCAGCTTACAGCTTACAGCTTCCAGCTAGCAGCCAACAGCTACTTTTGCCAAACATACCCTAAATGTGTCAGGAAAGAACTATAAAGAAGACAGGGACTGAACAGCCAAAGAAGACAGGTGGACACGTGTCAAAAGCTGGGTGGTTGGTGAGAAAAGATCTTTTAAGCCGGGTTGGAATTCGTGTAAAGGCTTGGGGAGCCGTTTCAGTTGGCCAAAATTGAAAAAACGGCGTTGACTTGGCTATTTTCGTGATTTCCCCTTGTATAAAATGTACAAAGAGCTATACTTTCCAAATTTTATGAGATTTAGTGAAATTACCATCTTATCCGTCCTATCTATCTATTATATTAAAGCAAAATAAGTGTTGACCATTTGACCTTGATGTGACATATGTCTTTGGCCAGAGAATTCAGTGATTGAGCGGCAAATCCTTTTTCCTCATTCCTCCACCATTTGTTAAACCGCCTAGATATGATCTTCTATATGGAAACCCTCTTCAATTCTCAATTAGTTGAAATCTTCTCCAACACGTCGTCTCTTCAATCAATCCTTAAAACCCTAATTTCACTTTCTTCACTGCCTCTACCACGCTCTGTTTTTCTTCTTGCCTTCCCCATGGATGATGAAGTCCAGATTCTTCACATGGCTTCTCAAAACCATTATTTTGATTCCACTCCGTTGTGCTCTCAACAATCCCTTCAATAGTGGCTACACGAGAGGATTCCTGATTCCAGTCAAATCAAGCAATGACGTTCAACGACCCGTGAATGGAGCCGAGTATCAGCTTCGTTAAAGTTAAAATTTTAATTCATTAAACTTCCTTTCTCACACAATGATTTGATGTTAGTATTACAGTTTTATCATTTTGTTCAGATTAGGGTTTGTTTTGGTTCAAAATTGTTAAAATTAGAATAAGGTTTCATTTTGATGTAAGTGACAACATGTAATTCAATTATCAATTTAGATTAGGGTTTGTTTTGGTTCTTATTTTTTCAGATTACGATTGGTTATTCAGATTTCTAACATTACTACTTATTACTACTTACCAATGAGGCAAAACTTTTTAGAGAAAGCATATTATGGTTCCCCTATTACTAATCAATGATTTTTAGATCTCCTGTTGCTTTGTTTTTTTTTTTTTGTTCATTGATGCAGTTTGTATACAAGTATATAAGGTTATTGTTGTTCCTATCGTATTGCATCAGACGGACAAACAGACCAAGCTTGCCTGAGAAGAAAGAGCACATCTATTGCGTAGACGTGGATGTAATTTCTCAAATAGTGTTTAGTGAAGAGGAAGCGTGAGCGCAAAAAAAGAGGTAAATTTGGTGCTTTTATGTCTTTTCGTAATGGAATTTGATCTTTTCTTAGATCTGAAAAACTTTGATGTTATTATTTTGTTGCTAAATCTATTTTAGTTATTGTTTTGATAATCATTATTATTTAGCTAAATCTACCATGGTTGGATTGGATCCAAATGGGAATCTAAAATTGATTGTTTTTTTTTCTTTTTTATTCTAGGGTTTTGATGACATCCCAAATTTGATCCATGACCCGGCTGCCAAAAAGGTATGCATTTTACATTTCGGTTTTATATAAGTTTTTTTATTTATTTCTACCTATTAAATATTTGATTAAGATTGGGATGATGATCCTTATATCATCAAAGCAAAATAAAAAATAGATAAAACCTTTAACAGTTGGACATTTACTCAAAATGGAAGATGCTTTCATCATTTGGTTTGATTATTTTGTCAATACATGTTCACGTGTGATATTTTGGTGTTGATGCGTTGTTTTGATTTTTGATTTTAATTTTTTCTTTGTCAACTTAGTTTACAATGAAACCAGAATCATAAACTCTTTTGGCTTAATGGGCCTTGGTCTATCAACATGTATATATAAAAAAACAACAGTTGTAGAGTAAGTTAAGAACTTTTTATTCATTTTTTTAATTTTTAAACTTTTTATTGTTCTTTAGCATGATGAACCAAACCAATACTGTCCAAACAACTTCAGTAGTGATACAAGTATCCATTTTTATAGTTGGATCTTCGATTTCGATTTGTACTAACTACTAATTAAACAATGTTGTTTTTGTTATGTTTCTACCCAGCTTCAGAGCAAGTTTTCACAGATCCCTCAATTGTTGATCGAAATAGAGATGGAGACATGGCATGATCTGGCTATGGTTTATATGAAATTAACACAATGGAGTGATATTGGGGCGTGTGTTTTGAAATCAGAGACTATTGATTACTACTCGGCTTCTCGATCGTATATCACCGGTTTGTTTTTTCCTATGTTGGTTTTCTTTTAAAGTTGTAGGCATTTCTTTAATGAAGATTTTTTGTTTTGGTTGATTAGAAATTAGTTAAAAAAATAGAAACCATTGTTTATAACCTTTTTAAGTTTTGTGTTTTTTCTTTGTTTTGGGAAAATCTGTTGCTGGATTATAATTACGGTTTATAGTTTGATGTTGTAACTTCCATAATTTAGATAAGCAAGCACAAAAGGCAACTCACCAAAGATGCTGCACCTGATGTTTGGGATGGATTCGAAGACTTCGCACGTTCACGGTCAAACATTTTTAGTCCAGGTTAGGTTTAACCACCAATGATTTTTTTTTAGTATTTTTATGAAAAAGTTAGTGTATTAAATTTTTTAAAAGTTGCAATACTAAATTAGTTGATAGAAAGTTGTTCTATGGTAATGTGATAAAACAAATTTTATGTTATATTCTAAATTTTGACGTTTTGAGACTTTACTCACCTGTCTTTTTTGGAAGATTTTCTAAAAGTATATTTTGACAATGACAGCCAATGAGCCTGGTGTTGCCTGGTGTTGCTGGGTTCAAGTTATCAGGAATACTACGTGATGGTGTAACAACTACTGATTTGGTTTTGACTGTTACCCAAATGTTAAGAAAACATGGTGTTGTAGGTAAATTTGTTGAATTCCATGGTAGGTAAACTTTGTAGTTATTTGCAAGTGCAAGGTAAAAAAACATTTAGTTACTGATGTGTCCTTTTGTTTTATTTATTTAGGTGATGGTGTGGGTAAAATACCACTTGCTGACAGGGCTACTATTGCCAACATGTCGCTTGAGTATGGTGCAACAATGTGGTTCTTCCCAGTGGACGAAGTGATGATACAGTATGTTCATTTTCATTTGTGTAGACATGTAAAACGGGTCAATTTGGGTTCCATCAATTGATAACGGACTTTATGAGTAAAAAAACTGGAAAATGATAGCTATCAAATGCTTAAAACCTCATAAAAAGTAAAGATGTTGGAATCATTGTGTTTTAATTCTTCATTCAGGATTAAACGCTCCGTTGAGAATTCTCTGAGGGATGCAAAGTTATCTTTCATCGTTGAAGTTGTCAATAGCTTAACCTGAAAAGAGACAAACTCTACAGTCAATCCATATGAAGTTATTGCTTTGGGAGCTGCAGTTCAGGTAAAACAATCATTAGCAATACGATTTTATGTTACAACATAAGTAATCTGGTGGTGTCGGATTTAATTATTTTGTTTGTTTAGGCTGGTGTTTTAGCTGGAGATGTGAGTGACATTGTTCTTCTAGACGTGACACCATTATCAATTGGTCTAGAAACCTTCAGTGGTGTGATGACAAAGATCATTCCAAGAAACACAGCTCTACCAACTTTGAAGCCTGAGAATTTCTCTACAGCTGCTGCTAATGGGGTAAACAAGTGTTGAAATTATTGTTTTTCAGGGTGTTCGAGAGTTTAACACCTGATATACTAACTGGGTGTTAGTAGATATGCCAGTGTCTGATTCACCATATTTTAGCTTGATCGTTCAGTTCTGTTTTTTTACTTTTATTTTTTTTCCTAATTTATTATATCTAGCATGATATTAGTACACAGTGACACGTATTTCAGAAGTAGCAAGCAAAGGGGAATTGTAAAATGCTTCACTAATATACTTTTTTTCAGATCGTGTTCTCATTTGGACTCATTCATCAATACAATGCCACTGGTCCACTGGTAGAAGATGAAATCGAGAGATGGCGCCCAAAGGTCGTGGGTTGAAGCCGATCAATCTTACCTTGCCACACCTCAATGTATGTATGATACTGTTTCTTTGAAT
Source organism: Helianthus tuberosus (assembly GCA_030545235.1). Lineage (NCBI taxonomy): Eukaryota > Viridiplantae > Streptophyta > Magnoliopsida > Asterales > Asteraceae > Helianthus > Helianthus tuberosus. The sequence goes on along the minus strand of CM060411.1, from coordinate 161,524,664 downwards.
ATGTTGTTCTCTATAAGTCTTTGGTTCCAGTTAGATTCGTTGGCCATGTCCGCACAGGATCGTTCGTACGGGCATACTTCAAGTAACCTTTTTAACTAAGCTAACTCTATTCGAATTTTTCAAATTATTAATCTTTTTACCTATAAGTTCCTCGCACAGGATTGATCATAAGTATGTTTTTATGATTCGGTCCTGTTTATCAACATGTGGTCATTGGGTAATTAGATATAGTAAGTATAATTATGTATTGAGTAATTATACACAGTAATCATTCGCAAATGGCATTGGTATCTTTGTGATTCGGGCCAGTTCATTTGGGGTCATGTAAAATGACTGATATGAGCATCCTTCTATTGTAGTGAATGATATTTAGATGCTTTTTAACCTCTTCATCTTACGGCAACGACGGTGGTTGTTTGCATCACCGACGATGTCAATATTGGCGTCGTTGGTTGATGCGGTTCGATTTGTGGATTCCCGGCGACGTAACATGACTTTTCCGGTTGTTTCAGAATTCAGACTTTTGTCGCGGCTATTATCATGAGTCCATTTAAGGAAGCAAGGGTGCGACGTCAACATAAGGAAAAGTAAAGGGATTACTGGTTGTGGTTTAAAACCGTGCTGGTGGTTGGGGTGAAGCTGGCGGCAGAAGTGGTGGAAACCGGTCACGGCTGGGGGTTTGGCTGGATTCCGGTAACCAGATCTATCCCTTTGTCATTTGATTTTGGGTTTTTTCCCTGTTGTATGCATTATATAATTTGGCATTTAGGCAAGATCTTCTTTTGCTTTGCAGATCTGGTACAAAGAGGGAGAACCGTAAAGCATCCATCTTCCTCAAATTCAGGAGACGTTCTTTTTAACATTTTTGCATCTGTTAACATAAATGTTAAATAATTGTATTGATTTTGGTTTTAAAATTTTCTAAACATTTTCTGCATCTGTTATTTTGGTTTTAAATTTTAGTAGGGGTGAAGATGGTGACTTCCGAAAGGTTATTCTGAAAGGAATGTGTTACAGAGAAGTTGAACGAAGAATCGTCTCACCGCTTTTGACTCTGATGGACGGGTTGAAATCCCGTGCTCATGTTATTGTTATGGGTGCAACCAACCGTCCCAACAACATTGACCCGGCTCTGAGACGATTCGGCAGGTTTGACCATGAAATCGATATCGGTGTTCCCGATGAAGTCGGTCGGCTCGAGGTGCTCCGCATTCATACCAAGAACATGAAGCTGGCTGAAGATGTGGACTTGGAGAATATTTCGAAAGAGAGACATGGATATGTCGGTGCTGACCTGGCGGCTTTGTGTACTGAGTCGGCACTTCAGTGTATTCGTGAGAATATGGATGTGATCGATTTAGAAGATGAGTCGATTGATGCTGAGATTCTTAATTCGTTGGCTGTTACGAATGATGTTCATTTTTAAACCGCCCTTGGTACGAGTAACCCGTCTGCTCTTCGCGAAACGGTTGTCGAAGTTCCTAACGTTAGCTTGGAAGATATCGGTGGGCTCGAAAACGTTAAACGAGAGCTCCAAGAGGTAGTATTCTTATTTATTTGTTTGATAAATTTTTATTTTTATAAATGATCGGTGATCTAAAATATATTAATCTGTCATGGAGACTGTGCAATATCCGGTTGAACACCCTGAAAAATTCGAGAAATTCGGTATGTCACCATCTAAAGGAGTTCTGTTTTACGGGCCACCCGGGTGTAGTAAAACGCTTCTAGCCAAGGCTATAGCCAATGAGTGCCAAGCTAACTTCATTAGCATCAAGGGTCCAGAATTGCTAACCATGTGGTTCGGTGAAAGTGAAGCTAATGTTCGTGAGATCTTCGATAATGCCCATGGGTCCGTCCCTTATGTTCTGTTTTTCGATGAGCTCGACTCCATTGCTACCCAGGTCTGTATCATAATATTATTCATAATAATATAGTGAATCTATTCAAAATAATTTAGTTTTCACAAAATTTTACATTTTGTTGACTTTATTGTTTTGCTTACAGAGAGGAAGTAGTCGAGGAGATGCGAGAGGTGCAGCTGATAGGGTGTTGAATCAACTTTTTACTGAAATGGACGGGATGTCAGCTAAAAAGACGGTTTTCATTATCGATGCAACTAACTGTCCTGACATCATCGATCCAGCTCTTTTTATACTTTTATTTGATTTCTGGTGTGGGTCAGCTCCTATGGCATCGATATTTCCAGCTTTATTCTTGGTTGAATCCCAGAAACTATGCACAGTGGCTGACACATGTCAGGTTTCAGTTGGGATCAAATGGGTCAGGTTGGGTTTGGTCTTGGAAGCGTTTGCTGGAGTTGCCTACTGAAGTCATGGAGCTGGCGAATCTTATTCAGCTGATTCGTGGCTTTGTTTTGACCTCTGGCTCAGACCAATGGACCTGGGTGCACATGATTCTGGTAGTTTTTCGGTGTGCAGCCTAAACAGATCCATCTAGCCAGCTCCCCAAAGCTCTCGGAATTACATGCTTACTTGGAAAAGTTTGTTTGCTTGCGAGGAGGGCAGATAAGACCGTCTTCCGACTCGGGTTGGGCTGGCCCGCAGGATCATCCAGGTGCCATCCGTCCTTTGTTCTTTGTGTGGTGAAGCGGATGAAACATGTGAACATCTTTTTGTCTCATGTTCGTTTGCGCAATCAGTATGGCAGTTAATAACTCAATGGTGCAAGGTCTCATCCATCCACGACTTCGGCTTCAGAGATTTATTAGAGCTACATCAGTACAGTGGTGGTCCAAAAAAAGAAAAAGAAGGCGTTTGATGCTATAATCCTAACGCCCGTATGGTGCATTTGGAGGATGAGAAATGACATGGTTTTTTACAGATGAAGAGCCCTCTCCTCTGGCTTCAATTATGTTCGTTTAATACTTTCAAGACAATACAGCTTCAGGTAGCATGTTTATACATAAACACATTCGATTTTTCGGAGACATGATATATTTTCTTTGCCCTTTGCTTGCACATTGGGTCTCCTTGAATCAATGACATCAACAACAATGAGTATGCTTTCATCCCAATTTGGATAGCCACATAATTCATGAATCTACTATGTTATTGGGTTATTCTACCAGTTATAGATTTGATCGTGTTTCCTGTATTGTAAATAGGTATGTTATTTGCGTTTCTAAATAATTATAAAACAAGTTTCTTCAATTCGAAACAATTATAAAACAAGTTTCTTTGCATCCCTAATGACTACAACTTTCAATTCAAAACGATTATAAAACAAGTTTGTGACATAGTTCGATTAATATAAAGTAAATTCAAGAGGAATAGGCTAAAAGATATATTTTGGTGTGTGTTTGTTGCTGTAGGAAGGTTCAACTGTGTGTCTTTGCATTTCTTCTGCAGGTACATTTCCTTTGTCTTTTTAGATTTAATTTTCAACTTGAATGATGATGTTACTATAGTTTTGAGGTTGTTTACGATGGGATTTTGTGTAGATGATGTCTATTATGTTCGATTTAGTTATTGTGTTGGTACACATCTTTTGTTTTTTGGTTTGCTCGCATGTTTACAGTCTTCTTTTTTTAGGAATGTTCAATAAAAAATGTTGTTTTGCATTCTTTGTTTGGTTATGGTTGGGTATATATTTGTAGTACAGTGCCAATATTTTTTTATTGGTGGTTGTGTGGTTTCATGGCTTTTCGTAATCTATGGTCAAAGTTGTTAAGAACATGGAGAAATAAATATGAAGTTCTATTGTACAGAATTTTCTAAACGATTTTGATTTGCTGAGAAGTTAAGTAGTCTGTGATATCGAAGTAACCCATGCTTTTCTTTTACGGTAGTACTCAAAATTACTTCCAATGGTAAATAGTGATGGAAACGATTGGGATTTAGGGTTTATGTTCTGAATATTTTCAATTTTTTTGTGCGTACTAAAGGCCCCCAATTTTTTAAGGGTTTTCAAGTTTTGTTGTTAATTTCTGCAATGAAAGATGAAGAAAGCAATAGAGTTTCCAGCGGAGAAAGGAGAAGTAATCATCTTATGGTTTATGCAGAGAAGGGGAACGAAAGCTTTATTAAACACTTCTAGGTATGTAAGTTTCCCAATTTCTCTATAAATCTTCTTTATGTGTTTGGTTTAGTAGAAGTTTTGCTTAATTTCATTGTTATTTTACTTTGTTGCCAGTAATATGAATGTGACTATGTGTGTAAATTAAAGAAGGTAGATTGTTGATGTAAACCTCCAAACCCTTCTTGATTTTTCGGTTGTGACGCTTACCAGATAAAAGATACGTTTGTCGTTATGGAGTTCTTTTGGGAAATTAAACAAGTTTATATCAATTAATGACCAAATTAGAGATGACGTGAGTGTGTTGCTAACTTGCTATTTATTGTAGAGTTCCAAAATTTATACACCACTTGAAGTATAACGACCAAACTAGATAAAAACGAATGCTCATTAGTTTTGGATTCAACCAGAATATTGTTTTGACTACAAAAGTCAAAAGGGGCATGGTTGAATTTTTCAATTTTTGATCTTGATTATGCTGTATTGATTTGCAGTGGCCATGGAAGCTTCTCCAACAATCCAAACAATAATAGTGTGGTTGGGCATCTTCTACATTCTTCAATTCTTATGCCTTATCATAGATGGTACGTTTTAACTAACTCCACTTTGGTTCACTAATTTGCTCACTATTTCACAACATGAATCAGTATTTCACATATGTAAAGAATTTCTACATATATTTGATGTTGTTGTCTAAATAGAATTCTGAAATGATAACGTATTTCATATAATTAACATCACTAATCAAGCTGGCCCTGCATTATGTATGTCTTTGTGGTGGATATGAATAAACCTCCTGGTAGCAAGTATGATGGTGATTCAGTAGTTAGGAGGTGACTGCTGGTGGCAAAGCAGGCCGTTGGCCATGGTGTTTTACGGTGAGGTTTAAGGTGGTGGACCTGCGGTAGTGCACAGTGGTGATGGTTGTTGGAAAACAGTGGTGATGGATGTTGGAATGAACTGAGATGGTTAATGGGGTGGTTGTTGTTGATGGGTTGACTAGCTTGGATGATGGAGACCAAAAGAGGTTTACACGATGGTTGGAGTGGTGATGTTTGACAGGTGCTGTTTCCGTCGACAGAACTGCTGGAAGCCGGATGACAAGTGGTGGTTACATGGTGGTCACAGTGTGGTTGTCAATGGTGGTGATTTGGGTAAGGGAAGGAAAGTGGTGTTGGTGGGCCGACACCATAGGATGGAGTATTTTGCTGGTCAAGGTCAATACAGGTATCCGTAGTATGTAAGTTGACCTGGTTTTGTCGCTTTTGGACTATGCATGAAGCTTTTTAATCAAGATATAAGAAGTTAGTGTTTTCTTTGAATTCGCAGTCAGATTTCTACTTTCAAGATTTTACTGGAGAGGTGGTAATTTCAACTGGTATCTCTAACGGGTCAAACGTATAAAATAAAAAATATTTAGACAAACCTTTTTCTAAACCAAGTTATTTGATAAGTTATATTATTATTGATTGCTTATAAAAATGGTTAAGCTTTTTGGGTTAACCAAACATGATCTGGTCTGTTTCAACCTATGCCAGAAAAATATAAAGTTTTCGGTGTTGAGTCGTTACTCAACCTCCCTATTTTGCAACCTCTATTGTTCAGTTTCGGATAATAATGCATTATAACTACTTTTGAATTCTGACAAAGTATTAGACATTTGTAAGCGAAATAAACTTAAGTTGATTATCGCACACATAGGTTGCATGTTTTAAACTTATATGCAAATCATTCTTCTTCCTTTCAGTATTATTATTTTCGGCTCATGGGTCAGAAGGCCCTCAGTGCACTGGAATGCATACCGTTGTCGCTTACCAACATGGTGCACATTCTTTCCTCTCATAAGAAATATTCTACTGCATATTTGTTGAATTTTTTTTTTATTTTTTATCTTTTTTAGGATATTCTACTTGAAGAAGGCAGAATATTGTGCAACGTCGTGGTGTCATCTTACTTAAATAGGACTTATAAAAGGCATTTATGAAGTCAATGCATTGTTGAAGGTAACTCCCTAAGCCTAAAGTGGCAGATTGGCCCAGTAACCTTTGTATCAAGTTGAAACTATAGTGGAAGTTATTAATAGGTGTGTTTCATTCGTTTATAATACTTACACATTAAATGTTTACTGGGTTGATGCTAGGGTTCTTAATCGGGTCGAGTTAGTTGGGTTTTGGGGTTTCGAAAATGTAATCGAACACCGACCCAAATAAGCTCTGTTCAATCGGTGTTCGGGTTTAACGAATTGGTCAGTTTATTTGGGTTATTAAATGGGCTGCTAAAAGTCTTCATAAGTTTGGTTTAATCATGCTATGTATTGTACTTCATCTTATGGAATGAGTAATAAGTCGACAACCTGAATTTTGACTTCCAATTTTAAATCTAATTATGAATTTGATCCACTGTTCCATCTGGTTTTAGTTTTTGATCCAACTCTCTTTAAATTTGAATAGTTTTGTTTCTACGGAAGTCATATTAATGTTTCTAGATGAGGTGTTTGCAAAGGCTGCTGGCGGATGAGATGTAGCATGAATTTGTGGAATAACAGATTTAACTGTGAGAATAAGTTGTAGTTAGACTGGTAAGAAATTCAGTTTAAATTGTTGTTGATAACTTTGATATTTTACCCTACACGTTGCAATGGTATCAGTACAGTACTACTGGCACCTGGTGTATAATAATATATATTAATGGATTGGTTTCATATTCAAGTTTGGAAAATAAAATGGATTGATTACATGTCACAATCTTCAGTTTAACGTAAATGGATTGATTTTGTATTTGACTTTGGTATAGTAAATACAATAATACCATAATAACGGCTAACTAAATGCATACATAGGAAACAACGATATTAGTGTGAATCGTCTCAACTCTCAGTGCATGATTTTTTGCTTATTTTATTCATTAAATAATGCTATTATAAGATATCGACTTTTTTATCACTTCGAAATGAGAAAGTATCATATTTTATCTATATGTTGATCTTATTTCCTCATAATTGCATCACATGAATGGACCACATTACAATTGATTAGGGATCCTGCTCTATGAAGAGGATTCATGTCAGCTAGAACCGTTATGGGATTCTTAGCTGATGTTTATGCAACTGCGGCTTTTGAACTGGGAAAAATACATATTATTGCAGATGAAAGGGTGTGTATTCACTATTCATACTTGGGAGCTATGTAATTTTTTTTTAACTTTTGCAATATTTTATTACATTTATTTGTTTTATCAGGTTCACGGAGCGGTTTCTGATCTTCCAACAAAGATTGCCAAAGAGCTCTTAAATAAGTACCTACCACCTGGAATACTATGACAAAATATACCAAGGTAAACTCTATTCAGTTTTTAAATATCAGTTCCAAAAGCGCGAGGTGTTATGAAAAGTGCGAGGCGCTCTTAAATAAGGACTTACCACATGGCAATACTATTACGCCTTTTACTTTTCATTTTGATTTTGGGCTTCCAATATTAGGCTTTCTTGAGTTGTGAATAATGAATTAGAGAGTTGAAAATTTTTGTTTGGTGCAGAATTGTTGCTGTTGGGTTTACCACTTAACTTAGTTTTTTGGTTACAAATTTTGCTTACTCGACTTTTATGCTACACATAACTTGGTTTCATGTTTTGAAAAAGTTGTTTAACTTGGTCAAACGCCAGCCCCAACCCCGTCTCCATGGATGTTAAAATTATTTTGGGCCCTCGACGAGACAAAAAAAGCGTAAAAAAAGACTAGGCTGGCATTCTAGACTTTCTAATATTATGAAATTTGTACAATGATTTTAGCCTGTTTCATCTTTACTAAGTCCATGTAAAGCTATTTTAGAACTGATGATATTAAATATAAATATTGGTAGTGAGTTGTTCGTATATGCTCATTATTTGTCCGTCTATGTTTCATTATTTTTTACTACAAATTATCTGTAATGGTCTCATGACCTTTCTCTTGCGTGGCAACCATTGTTGAGCAGCTTGCGTTTTAGGTATGTGGTTCTTCAAAAGTTTTGAATATAAGGTTTGCTTTAGTTGAAACCTGAAAAATAGTAGTCATGAAAAATGTTTGGGGTCAAGGGAGTCAAGTAACGGGTCAGAGCAATTGCTTTTAGTGTAGGTTGGGATAACCCCAAACACCTTTTCCCATTTAAAAGAAAAATGGACGATTGATTAATACAATATCGACACTATTAGATAGTAATCTAATATTTTGAATAAATGATTAAATAAGGAACTTCCAATCCATATGACCCATTTCCTTTTAAACTTTATAATTTGGTTCTTGAATAAAATTATCACATTTGTGACGCATCAATGAAAATAAATGAAAAACTGTTAATACAACGCATCACTTGAGGCTTTTTATACAATTAAAAATATTTGAGGCTTTTTGTGGTGTTCTTTGAGCTGCGATTCTGGCGCTTCAGATTTGAAGTCCAATAGATCCGATTGCCGATTGATCTCAAGATGTTTGGCGTATGACCGGTTGTCTATGATGTCTCCGGTAAATTCTAGCTTTCTATTTATTTATCCATAGGAATGCAGTTGCTAAGGCTATGTGAGCATATACGTAAGTTGCTTACCATTGAAGTGAGAGAAGTCTACTTTGAGCTCTTTAAACCAAATAACTTTGTATATGCTATTTTTTTGTTTTATTTTATTACTCTGTTAAGTTTATTTACTATAATATTATTGTCACTTTTTTTGCTCATTGTAAGTGCCATAAAATCTTCCAACTTGTGCTGCTTTTTGTGCTATGATGGAAATTAGTAGCCTAATTAAGGCATCAACGCGAGTGTAAATTCGGAAAAGAACTTCTCCAATCGGTTGTGGAATTACTTTTAATGCGTTCTGGTGTGTAACTTAAAGTTGTAATAGACATGGCTATCATGATGTGGACAAAGGGTATGTGGTTATTCTAATGCATGCATGCTGGTGTTATACAATTTTACAAATAATGTCTTTATACAGATTGGCTAGAACTTTCTTTGTCTTTTTCCCTTTTTCTAAATATGGCCTAATACTAAACTTATCACTTATGAACCAGGTATGTGATAGTCGATGAAGCTCACAGGTATAAGGAGGCATTTGGATGCAATGCAGGTCTTTTTAAGAGGCTACGCCGGTTCGGTGCTCTTGAGTGTTTCCATTTTTCCATTTGTAATGCTAGGTGTTAAACGATGCATCAACAAATCCGTATGAATTCAGTATTAATATGTTTATGATATTAATATTTATTTTGTTTGTATTCATGTATTTCAATTATTTAGTGTACTCTCTATCATTTCCGTTAATATTTCAACTCAACGTACATATAATTAAAATATTTACGTCAACAACGTTAAAGTAGTTATTTTTCTTATTAGCCACCCGTGTAACACACGGGTACTTAGACTAGTATATTATATAGTAGTATAGATAAAATTTTGTAGTGCACTTTAAATTTTGTAGTGCACTTTAAGGTTTAAAATTTAAAAACTATTTTTCGCTTGGTTAACTATAAAATGTTGTCAGAATTAGGAAGTTTTTGTCGATATTTAACTAAACCTTTAAAAAGGAAGTTTTATTGATATTTGATTAAAGTGTTTAATAAATATTTCACAATAATTTTAATTTTAAAAAAAAAATTGAAAGGAAATGTTATAGAAACTTTTGCATTGAATAAATTTATATAATAAACCCTATAGTATTTGTTTTTGAAATAAGTTAGTGAGGTAATTTTTTATTATTTCATTCGACAAAAAAAAAGGGGCGATCATATTTTTAAATAATATTTACTATAAACTAGAATAAATTTCTATAATAAACCCTATAATATTTCATTCGACAAAACCCCATTCGCTCATCATGTCACTTATCTAAGCAAAACAGCAACCAACCGTATTTAGATTGAAGCGAAAAATCATGAATCTAGAAATTAGTTTAATCACGAAAAAAACAAATAGGTGAATTAACCACCAGAACAGATTTCGCAATTAGAGTTTCCATTCTCATCAAATCAACTTTGTACTCAATCTCTAAGCACATCTGGATGATAAATCAAAATAACAAAAATAATCTAAAATGGAACGACAGAGAACATACCTTGACAGTTCCAAAACATGAAGCTTGAAGATGAAATTTTTGGAGGTTATTTAGAACTGAATGATTGTGGTGTGGCGTCGATTGATTTAGGGTTTCAGATCCAGGTTGGGAAGACAAATGAGGGATTTAGGCAGTGTTGTAAGAATCGCTAGGCGCTAGTCGGGCGGTGGGGTACTGACTAGCGATTAATCGGGATTAATAGGGATTAATCGGAATTAATCGGATTGAGATTTTTATATGTAACTTTTAGTTACATATATACATGCACATTTTTATATGTAGTTTTTTAAAGTAGACATGTTTTAACAACTCTTTAACCCATTTTTTAAAGTAACTGGAAGGAATTTATATGGTTTGGTCAAAATTTGGCCGGCATCTAGCCAAAATTTGGCTAGAATAGAACCGCCATTAACTGCCTAGCACTAATCGGCCATTAATCGATGAACCTCCGATTAGTGATTAATCGGCGACTAATCGGAGACTAGTCGGGATTTTTACAACCATGGATTTAGGTTTTAGAAGTTCTATATAGCCGGGTCAAAATAATGGGTTTGGTAAGCCACGCTGTACCCATATAAAAATAAAAACTATCTACAAAATGATTGCACCAGGAGATGACAGGTGTCCCACCACTTATATATATAATGTGGCACCACTTATATATATAATGTGGTGTTTACTTACAAATGTATATATTAAATCACATGTAGATTACACGCATATACAAACAATCAAATTAATATGTTCATACATAATTCTTTTTAATTTAAGAAGACTCCATGATTGAGAAATAATAACCATTGTATCTCTCTATCAATACCCTTTCCTTTTCATTTTAGAACTTTTTAAAATTGGAAAACGAGTGTTTATATTTCCATGTTAAGGGTAGATGAAATAAACAACCTATATAGTGTGAGAAGAGACCTAAATTGTTAATTTTTTTTTTGTTAATAGTTCATATATTTTAAAGGTTTTACTTTTTAAATACAAATGATTATGTTATATACATAAAAACCCAATAAATTAATGTGTTCATATGGTTTTTTAAGGTTTAAACGTTTTCCTACACATGTGTTATGCTATGTGAAGGTAATATTCCTACATAAAAAGTGCATATGTGTAGATAAGGGTTCATCTACAACGGGTAAAATTCTTAAGAAGGCTAAGAAGTTATAGGAATTAGACATGTGGCCATCATCACGGTTAAGGGTGGAGGGTACAAAAGTAAATTAGACAATTAGTTAATTATGATAAAAACACCATATACCATTTATTAATGTCTGCTTAATACTGCAAGTTATACCTTTCAGTTTTAAAAACACACAAACCAACATTTTTCTTCATTTTTCGTTGGGAGAATTAACATTTACCACAAACTGAGTTAGTTATCTGTGTTAACTCCCCTCACACGCGAAACATGTGAGGGTATTCTTGTCTTTTTAATATATATTTATTTGTTAATAAACTTCAAACACAAAATTACAGAAATACCTTCCGGTTAAAAAAAAAACTCAAACCATCCTTTTTCATCATTTTTCGTTGTGAATTTATACACACACAAACAAACTAGTAAAAAACCCGCATGTTGCGGTGGTAATTCGCAGCAAATTGTAGAAAAAAGAACACCCGCAACAGTATAATTGCAATGTCACACCCCAACTGATGGCGGAATCATCGGGGCGTGGCACTGAGCGAAACAGATTGTTCAAGAGAATCCATAACAACTATTAAATGAAAATATTTATAAGGTTTAATATCCCATACTATTAAACAAATAATTCAAAAACAGTCATTACAGGTATTCCGTCTCAAAAACAAATTCCATTCCGATAACTCAGATTTTTTTTGGTGGGTTTCTTGACTTCCTAACTCGTTTGCAGCATAACATCCAATCAACCTGTCACATACGTTAAAATAAAGTCAATACATAAAGTAAAGGTGAGTACACAAGTTTGGATAGATAATAGTATAAAAAGCGTTTACGCATAACCAGCATGTAACACATAACGGGCAAAGCATGTAACTACCAACAATGATACAACCTAACCACGAGACTGCGATGTAGAGTATGCGTGACACATGTTCACCGAAGCGAACACGTGAAGTAAAGTAATGTGATCCCTAGCAACCCCTGTCACATAGGTGTTGAGTCCAAACTATAGTACTATCGTTGCTAGAGGCGGTCTAGTGTAACACTGTATAAGCATAGTAACAAGCATTCAACAAATCACGTATAACATGCGGGAGCGGTTAGCGTTTATAAAGTGTTTGCGTTGTGTGTTGTGTTTTGATAGAGAACGTATGTAACACCCAAAAGTGCGTTAAACGCAAATGGGTTCGAGTATACTCACAGTGTGTGTTTAGCAAGTAAACACAATCAGGATTGGATTGAAGGGAGCGCCGGATCAGCCTGCGTACCGGAACAGAAACATAAGTCTTCCAAGTGCTGACACGGTCGAAATCAGAGTGTCGAGTGGGGTAAAAAGCGAGTGAAGTGTTCAACAGTCTATCTGAACGGATGGGTCTAGTTCATCCGGGCAGATGGGTTCCATCCGGACGGATGGCCATTCGGATAGATGGCCATTCGGATAGTATGTGGTTGTTTGTGAACCGTTAAAATTTTCGAAGTTTTGATTTAAAATGTTTTACAGTCGTGGCAACAAAATTAAACAACGAATATTATCAGGGTCAGGTCATCCGAACGAATGGGTTCCATCCGGACGGATGACCATTCGGGCGAATGGTCTGTGGTTAAGGTTTTTGTAAAATTTTCTTTAAACAACGGTTTTGGTTATCGGAGTCGGACATGTTGACGGATTCGAATAACGGAAAACACCAAGCTCAGTCCATTCAGACGGATAGGCCTCGCCCATTCAATCGAATGTTCTGTTCTTGATGAAGATTCATGTTTAACCCGTCAATCGATCCATCTCTTTGGTGGAAATCAGTTTTCGAGCCGTCTTTCGACTATAGAAAGAGTCGAGAGTCTGACAGGGTCCTGATTCCTCCAATATTGTGTAAAACTGAAAAGGAGTTCAGAAATAAGTTGTAAAACATCGAAATCTTTCATAACTTGATCCCACCTCGAGTGATTGATGCTCCACAACAGTTTGCCTAAGCAAACTGAGTGGAAACCATCTTCGGAGTGTCTGGTATCAAGGGTTTTTTGAGAAAAAGTTAAAGTTGGCGTGTGTGTGAGTGTGATTATGAAAAAGAAGATGGAGTAGAAGTGGAATAGAGTGAAGATTAAAGGAGTTTTGAGAGAAAAAAGCTTACAAATAGGCCTTGAATAGCGTTTGAGACTTGGGAGCGGATGGGGGTGTCAAAGTGTTGAAATGAGGGTGTACGGCGGGTATTTATAGGGGAGGGCGAGGGTTAAGTCGGTGGCGAGTGGCGGTGTCCGGATAGCTCCATCCGGACGGGTGGGTTCCATCTGGGCGGATGGGCCTCATCTGGGCGGATGGCCATTCGGACGCCCGGGTTTGCGTTTGTTAGTTTTCTAACTTTGGTTCGTTTGCTAAGAATTGCGTTGCATTTTATCGTGTTGCGAGTGAGCGTTTGAGCGTATAAGCGTTGCGTTGATAACCACGTAACATTCTAAACAAATAATCACACATAATATAATTAAATCCACATTTCGAGTTTGCGTTGAGATTGCATTGTAATAAGCGTTTAGTATAAGTGTCTAAATAAGTGATGTAAAATGCGATTAAATGCGTTTAAGTAGTAAGCGTTATAAGTAGCGTTTAAATGCGACAACTGTGATTAAATAAGCATTGTAATATGCGTTTAAAATGCATTGAAAATATAGTTTATCCCATAGCGTTAATCGAATCCCAAGAGTACAAGCGTTCACGAAGAAATAACAGAGACAGGTAATGATCTGAAAAATCGTATTGTTACAGCCTCCCCTACTTTAAGAAATTTCGTCCTGAAATTAAGGAGCAGGCGTAACAAGGAGTTGTGGATATTTAGCTTTCATATCACTTTCAAGTTCCCAAGTGAACTCGGCGCCACGTTTGCCTTCCCAACGAACCTTCACTATAGGAATGCGTGAGCGTCGAAGTTTCTTGGTCTCTAGCTCAATGATTTCTACTAGCTTTTCCACAAAGTTCAGAGTCTCGTTCACTTGTAAATCTTCGAGAAGTACGTGAAGATTTTCTTCGGCTAGGCACTTTTTGAGGTTTGAGACGTGGAAAGTCGGATGTACGTTGTTGAGTTCCTCCGGTAATTCGAGTCGGTAGGCCACCTTGCCAATTCTTTCCAGAATCTTAAAGGGACCCACGTATCGTGGCGCTATCTTTCCTTTCGTGCCGAATCGGATCACCCCCTTCCAAGGTGAAACCTTTAGGAGTACATGATCACCAGCTAGCTCCTGGAGCAGTGCCTATAGCTCGTGCACCTTATCGGTTCATAAGATCGATGAAGACCGCAGGTGCGTTTGTCAACCCAAAAGGCATGACCAGGAACTCGTAGTGTCCGTAACGAGTCCTGAATGTTGTCTTGGAGATATCCTCGTCTCAGACTCTCAGCTGATGATAGCCTGATCTCAGATCAATCTTAGAGAAGAAGCTCGACCCTTGTAACTGGTCGAACAGGTCATCGATACGCGGAAGAGGATAAGATTCTTCACGGTCACCTTGTTGAGTTCGCGATAGTCTATGCACATTCGAAAGGTACCGTCTTTCTTCTTCACAAACAGAACTGGTGCTCCCCAGGGCGAAGAGCTAGGACGAATGAAACCCTTGTCCAAGAGCTCTTGTAGTTGCGCTGACAGTTCTTCTAGTTTTGATGGGGCTAAGCGATTTGGTACACGAGCTATAGGCGCTGCTCCAGGAGCTAGCTCGATTTGAAAATCGACTTGACGATGAGGCGGAAGACCAGGTAATTCCTCAGGAAAGTCGCGTACGATCGGGATGTCTTCTATCTTCTTCTCTTTCGTTGAAGTGTCAGTAACGAGAGCTAGAATAGCAGTGTGGCCCTTTCGCAAGCACTTCTAGGCCTTAAAGAAAGAGATGATACCCATGACACACTCTTATCACCACGAATAACAAGAGGTTCCTCACCAGACCGAGGAATGCAGACAATTTTCTCCATGCAGAGTATTTCCGCTTGATGTTGGGATAAACAGTCCATCCTAATGACAACGTCGAAGCGACCAAGAACGATAGGGATAAAATCGATAGAGAAGATCTGACCAGCTAAAGCGAGATTACAACCCTTAACTATGTGTGTGGCCTCAAGACTTTTACTGTTTGCTAGTTCTACAACATGCGTGGTGTTTAAGGGAATTGGGGTACGCTTAAGCATCTGACTAACTTTTAAAGACACAAAACTAGTATCGGCACCCGAATCGAATAAAACAGAAGCAAAGAAATCATCAAGTAGGAACTTACCCGTCACGACGTTGGGATCGTTCCTCGCATCACTCTGAGCAATCACAAAAGCGCATCCCCTGGCACCATTTCTGTCATTGTTATCCCTGTTGTTTTTCCCATTTCCCTGGTTGTTGTTGTTGTTGTTCTGGTTTCGGTTTAGCTGGGGGCAGTCTCTTTTAAAGTGGCCCTCAGCACCACACTGGAAACACCCTTTATTGTTACCCCTCTACTGCTGCTGTTGGGGCTGGTTCTGCGGAGTCTGTTGTTGTTGTCATTGCCTCTGATTTGCAGGATAAGGACTCCTGCAATCTTTGGCTGCATGACCTGGTTTGTTGCACCTCTGACAATTGCCCTTGCTACACGGTCCGCTGTGGTGCAAGTTACATCGATTGCACTTAGGGTGGCTTCCCTTGTACCCACCCTGACCTTGATTACCTGAAGACTGCTGGCTGGGGCTCTTGTAGTCGTCAGTCCTTCGCTGCTGAGAGTGAGACTGAACAGAAGTTGAACCCTTGCTTGAGTTTCCATCCCATTTGCGCTTGTTGTCGCTAGGAGCATCAGAAGTAGTGGCAGCACTAATACGCTTTGGCAGTCTGCTCTGCTCAACTGCCTGATCAGTAAGACGGTGGATTAGTCGTATAACCCGCTGAATGGTAGGGAGGTTAGCTGAAGTCACCATGCTCTGAATCTCTGGCACTAAACCTTTGATGTAAAGCTCGATACGTTTGTAGGGAGGATCTACCATGGTAGGATACAAAGCAGCTAATTCATTCGATCTCTTTGTATACGCTTCGATTTCAGACCCCGTCATCTTCAGATTGTAAAACTCCACTTCTAGCTTGTGAATGTCATCACGATGACAATACTCTTCTTTGATCAGATCCTTAAAGTCATTCCATGGGGTGGCATTAGCAGCTGCCAACCCTAGCGTTTGCACCTGTGCGTCCCACCAAGTTAAAGCACCGCCTTCTAGTGTTCCTGTAGCAAACTTCACCCTACTAGCAACAGGGCACTCACATATTTCGAAAATGGATTCGATCTTCTCGAACCAGTGGAGGAGACCTACGGCTCCTTCAGTGCCGTCAAAGGTACTTGGTCGGAAATCCATGAAGGTCTTGAACGTACACACTCGAGGCTGAGCATTCTAACCTGTCGTGCGAGAAAGAAAGGACAAGGTTAAGCACGAGAGTAGGTTCACGAGAGTAGGATCTAAACATCCTAGGATAGGTCGAAATAGCAGGCTATACCTACTGCTTGAACTGCTGCGAGAGCCTCAGCAACTCGTTCGTTGATTAGAGCCGTCAGCTGGGCTTGAGTCAAGATGACACGTCCACTCATGATCTTCACATCAAAGTAAACACAAGTGAGAAAGGAGTCGCGAAAGTGCGTAAGTATGGGATGACAGATGAGAGTAAGCAAATAGGGTTTCAATCAGTTGTTATGACAACTAAGCATGCTATGAACAATGCACTATGTAAACTAACAGGCAGGCAATATAAATATAAACCATATCACCTATTGTATTGAGTCTTGCACGTGGAGCGAAGTGTCGTTGTGGATCGTTGAGCACTGTACAGGTTATAGTCTGGTTTTGTCAAAAAGCTTTTCCCATTTTTAAAACCAAGTTCACTATAACCAATGGCTCTGATACCAATCTGTCACACCCCCAAATTCCACATGCGGAGTATCACTGCAGGGAGCGTGACATGACCAGGATCCAGCCACCAATCATATTGAACAATAAAAATTAAGTAAATAAAAGTCCAAACCAAACAATATAATTAGTGACAAAACAATTCAACAAGTTCAAGTTATCAGCGAAATCATAAAGTTTAAAACCAAAACATAAGTTATAAGGTTCATAAGTTTAACATGGAACTCAACAGTCCATGTCCCACAACGACCTCGTCCTCCTGTGCAAGCTCCATCTATACACCTAACGACCTGCAAGGCATATAGTAACGAATCAAGAACAAAGTTGAGCGAGTTCACAGTTGGGTATTTGTTTTAAGTTGTTTCAAAAACGTAAGTTTCTTTTGGCTGGCTTACTTGCCGTGGGGGTTACCCCATAGTTTAAAACATATTCATTCCTTTCTTTTTACTCTGTCTCCCAGCCGTGGGGGCTAACCCATGAATATCCCACTAGACCCGTTACAATATCGACTACTGACTGGAGTAAGTTGGGTGCCCTAAGTCAATGTCTATCATCATTAACGTGCCCAGATCCATTAGTCCACTCCCGTCCTCTGCGGCACGGTGTGAGGTTTGTCAAACCTAATAGCACTATTTAACTAATGACCCGTTCGCCATTGGCCCGACGATTAAGTCGATATAAAAATGAGGGACTTAATGATAGAGTTTTTGTCTAGTGTCAATGTTGTCACCCTTCAGTTAAGAGGGTGGAGGTACGTGTCCTATACAAGGAGATCACGCAGGTTCCAATGTTGTCACCCTTCAATTAAGAGGGTGGAGGTACGTATTCTACCCAAGAAGAATACGCAGGTTTCCTTTCTATTAATTACCCATTCCCAACCACCGGAAATCCTATGCCTTGTAGAAAATGTGAACTCACCTTAGGTTAGCTCGGCAGATAAGCAAAAAGGTCAATCGAGCTGTTTGTGGTCAACCACGTCCTAACATGGTTACCATACAAGTCAGGTCTAGGTTCAAGTAGTGCACGTAAGACTACACATAAACTAACAAGTTACGAACACATAACAATCATGGCATACACATAGAACACGTTAACAGTAGCAGTCAAGTACACATAAGGCCCACACTTGTGCGATACAGATGACTGGGCTGGTGAGCTTGTGCGAGCCCAATAATCTTGTGTGATTCGGTAAATAAAGCCCAACGAATAATCCGACCCAACTTGTTGTGCGATCAGCACAAACTTGTGCGATCCGCAACGGGTAGTGCGATCCAAAATGTGCCCGGCCCAATAGCATGCAACCAACATCTAGTGCGGCCCAAATGACATTTACAGTTTTATAATTGTGTGGCCCAACATGTTGTGCGATCAACACAACCTTGTGCGACTCACAACATGTTGTGCGATCATGCGATAACAAGTTGTACAGTGTGCTTTAACAGTTGTACCCTATGACTTGTGCGACTGGCCTTAGGGGAATTCAAGATCGGATAATCCGGTTTTCGGATATCCGAAAATCGGATATCCGAAATTTCGGATAGTGAAATATTGACATCCGAACCCGAATCCGAAATTTTGGATATCCAATTTTCGGATATCCGAAATTTCGGATTCGGGTTCGGATATCTAATCGGATATCCGAATATCCAATTTTTTATTTAATTTTTAATTTTTATTATTTTTTAATATTTGGAACCAGATTTTTCGGATAGTTTCGGATATCCGAATATAAATTTCGGATATTTTTCGGATATTTCGGATATTTTTTAGATATTTCGGATATTTTTTCGGATACTTAGGATATTTTTCGGATACTTCGGATATTTTCGGATATTCGGATATCCGAAAAAAATAAAAATTAAATTTTCAGATATTTTCGGATAATCCGATTATCCGAAAATTCTCAAAATCACTATCCGAATCTGAATTTTCGGATTATCCGATTTTCGGATATCCGAAAATTCGGATATTTCGGATACGGGGTTTCGGATATTTCGGATTCGGTTTCGGATTTTTTTGAACACCCCTAACTGGCCTTGTGCGACTTGCCTTGTGCGATTAGTTATATATTTCCTTAAATCATGCAATCAGTTTCGTTAATTCGATTCAATTTGCAAGACCAATTTAACAGTTTCCAACTTTGTGTTAATGATCAAATTGAGCATTTTCCCATCAATTCTCATGAGCCCTAATTAACCCTAATCATCACACAAATCAAGAACAACAATTTAACTTTCAACCGGATCTTCACACTAACGAATTTAAGGACTAACATGCAACTTATGATTTAACAACATGAATCTAACTAACCAACCACATACTCAAAATTCATCAATCCAATCTATGCAATCGGTCTTAATCAATCTGGATCAAATCTTGCTTTTGGTCATAAAAAAAACAATCTCATCATATATATATATATATATATATATGTATCGATATCAAGCACATGAGTCTAATTCATGATCGTAGTTTTAACAACATATTTGCTAGCATGAAACCCTAATCGAACACACCACAAAACAACATCAAGAATATAGCAATCTATAAATGATGAACACTAACCAGGAAACCGAAGGACTAGATTGATCGAGATTGGGAGGGCTCGGGTGTGAGGATTACCGTCGAACAAGAGAGAGGAGAGAGAGCTTAGGGTTTTGTGGGTGTTGAGTATTCTGTAAATTATGAGAAGTATACACACTCCCCGTAGAGTTATGCGTATAAGCAAGTGGGTCGAACCCCTTCATGGGCTGCCCTTTGATCTCGAGTACAAGGAGTTTGGCCCAAAAGGGCTTGTGCAATTGGACTAGTGTTGTGCGATCGAGATTTATTATACACTTATACTTATAACACAATCACACATAACATGTAACATTCAACTCACAATCATTCCATTAAAATCAACATATCAATTAGTCACATAGTGTTCATACAAGTTACATTAAGCACAAAGATAGGTTCTGAAATACGAGTTGTCACATCATCCCCAAGTTGAAAGAAATTTCGTCCCGAAATTTAGCACGTAGTCACTGAGGAAGCTAGTTAAGTTACGTGGTTTCCTGGGGTGTCACATCATCCCCCGTTGGTTTGGAATTTCGTCCCGAAATTTCGCAGTAGCTTCAGCCTCAGTAGTGGTCTCACTTTTCTCGAACAACTGGGGATACTTGTGTTTCATTCGGTCTTCTCGTTCCCAGGTGAACTCTGCGCCACGACGGGAGTTCCAACGAACTCGAACAACAGGTATCCTGGTACGTTTGAGAACATTAACTTCTCGGTCCATAATTTCCACTGGTTCCTCGACGAATCGCAACTGATCGTTGATAGTGAGTTCCTTGAAAGGGACTATGAGGGTCTCATCTGATAGACACTTCTTCAGATTTGACACATGGAATACGTTGTGAACTCCACTGAGTTCTTCGGGTAGCTTCAGTCTATACGCCACTATGCCGATTTTCTCAGTGATTTTGAAAGGTCCAACATAACGTGGATTTAGTTTGCCTGCTTGCCAAAGCGAACCACACCTTTCCAAGGTGAGACTTTAAGTAGCACTCGATCCCCAACCTGGAACTCGAGCGATTTCCTGCGCTTATCAGCATAGCTCTTCTGACGGTCACAAGCTGCCGCCATTCTTTGTCGTATTTGGGAAATCTTTTCCGTCGTGTCGACGACGAGTTATGGGCTAGTGATTTGGCTGTCACCAACTTCTGCCCAGCATAAGGGTGATCCGTATTTCCGTCCATACAACGCCTCGAACGGAGCAGCCTGGATGCTAGTGTGGTAACTGTTGTTATACGAAAACTCCACCAAAGGTAGGTGCCTTTCCCAACCGTTACCAAAGTCGATAACACATGCTCGAAGCATGTCTTCAAGAGTTTGGATTGTGCGTTCAGTCTGCCCATCCGTCTGTGGGTGATATGCTGTGCTCATGTCTAGACACGAGCCAAAGGATTTGTGCATCACCTGCCACAAATCAGATGTAAAGCGTGGTTCACGATCAGAAATGATGGAAGTTGGCACCCCGTTCCTTGGAAACTACTTCCTTCAAGTAGATGTCTGCTAGAGTAGAGAAGTTATCCATTTCTTTGATAGCAAGGAAGTGTACAGACTTTGTCACTCGATCCACTATCACCCAAATGGTGTCGTTTCCTCGTTGAGATCTAGGTAAGCCAGTAACAACGTCCATGGAAATTTGCTCCCATTTCCATGTCGGGATCTCTGGTTGTTGAAGTAGGCCTGATGGCTTCTGGTATTCAACCTTGACCCTAGCACAGGTAAGACATTTACTAACATAGGTCGCTATGTTAGCCTTCATGTGGGGCCACCAGTACGTAGTTTTGAGGTCGTGGTACATCTTATCAGAGCCAAGATGTACCGAGTAAGGAGATTTGTGTGCTTCTCACGCAGATTACCATAAAATGGGACCTAGATGCGCCCTGCTAAGTAGTAAGCACCGTCTTCCTTTAGTTCCAACCATTTCTCCAATCCTCGCAGGGACTCAGCCTTGATGTTCTCTTCTTTCAATGCTTCGACCTGAGCATCACGAATCTGGGCAGGAAGACTGGAATGAATAGTAAGCTGTAACACACGTACACACTTAGTTTTGGTTTCCTTCCGACTGAGGGAGTCAGCCACCACATTGGCTTTGCCTGGATGATACATGATTGTGCATTCGTAGTCGTTAAGGAGTTCAGCCCATCGACGCTGTCGCATGTCAACTCCTTCTGATCAAAGATATGCTGAAGACTCTTGTGATCGGTGTAAATGGTGCACTTGGTACCGTACAAGTAATGTCTCCATATCTTAAGCGCAAACACCACTGCTCCCAACTCCAAGTCATGAGTAGTGTAGTTCTTTTCGTGAGCTTTAAGTTGGCGTGATGCGTAAGCAATGACTTTCTCACGTTGCATCAACACACAACCCAGACCTTGGATTGGCACGTCACAATAAACCACAAAGTCGTCTGTGCCTTCAGGTAACGAAAGGATAGGTGCGCTACAAAGCTTCAATTTCAGCTGCTGAAATGCGGATTCCTGAGCATCACCCCAACCGTAGGTGACACCCTTCTGAGTAAGAACAGTAAGAGGCTGCGCAATCTTCGAGAAATACTTAATGAACCTTCTGTAGTAACCCGTCAAACCTAAGAATTTAAGGATTTCAGTTGGTGTTCGAGGTGCAGGCCAATACTTGATCGAGTCAACCTTGGATGGATCAACGTGAATCCCATCCTCATTAACCACGTGGCCTAGGAAATGGACTTCACGAAGCCAAAAGTCACATTTCGAAAACTTGGCATAAAGCTGTTCCGCTCGAAGAAGTTCCAAAATGAGTCGCAGATGACGCTCGTGATCCTCCTGACTCTTGGAATAGATCAGGATGTCGTCGATGAATACAATAACAAAATTATCCAAATAAGGTTTGCACACTCGGTTCATAAGATCCATGAAGACCGCAGGTGCGTTTGTCAACCCAAAAGGCATGACCAGGAACTCGTAGTGTCCGTAACGAGTCCTGAATGATGTCTTGGAGATTTCCTCGTCTCGGACTCTCAGCTGATGATAGCCTGATCTCAGATCAATCTTAGAGTAGAAGCTCGACCCTTGTAACTAGTCGAACAGGTCATCGATATGCGAAAGAGGATAACGATTCTTCACGGTCACTTTGTTGAGTTCACGATAGTCTATGCACATTCGAAAGCTACTGTCTTTCTTCTTCACAAACAGAACTGGTGATTCACAGGGCGAAGAGCTAGGACGAATGAAACCCTTGTCCAAGAGCTCTTGTAGTTGCTGACAGTTCTTCTAGTTCTGATGGGGCTAAGCGATAAGGTGCACGAGCTGTAGGCGCTGCTCCAGGAGCTAGCTCGATTTGAAACTCGACTTGACGATGAGGCGGAAGACCAGGTAATTCCTCAGGAAATACCTCAAGAAAGTCGCGTACGATCGGGATGTCTTCTATCTTCTTCTCTTTCGTTGAAGTGTCAGTAACGAGAGCTAGAATAGCAGTGTGGCCCTTTCGCAAGCACTTCTGGGCCTTAAGGAAAGAGATGATACCCACGACAGCACCACTCTTATCACCATGAATAACAAGAGTTTCCTCACCAGACCGAGGAATGCGGACAATTTTCTCCTTGCAGAGTATTTCCGCTCGATGTTGGGATAACCAGTCCATCCCAATGACAACATCGAAGCTACCAAGAACGATAGGGATAAGATCGATAGAGAAAATCTGACCAGTTAAGCGAGATTACAACCCTTAACTATGTGTGTGGCCTCAAGACTTATACCGTTTGCTAGTTCTACAACATGCTTGGTGTTTAAGGGAATTGGGGTACGCTTAAGCATCTGACTAACTTTTAAAGACACGTAACTAGTATCGGCACCCGAATCGAATAAGACAGAAGCAAAGAAATCATCCAGTAGGAACTTACCCGTCACGACGTTGGGATCGTTCCTCGCGTCACCCTGACCAATCACAAAATCCCGTCCCCTGGCACCATTTCTGTCATTGTTATCCTTGTTGTTGTTCCCATTTCCCTGGTTGTTGTTGTTCTGGTTCTGGTTTAGCTGGGGGCACTCTCTTTTAAAGTGGCCCTCAGCACCACACTGGAAACACCCTTTATTGTTACCCCTCTGCTGCTGCTGTTGGGGCTGGTTCTGCGGAGTCTGCTGTTGTTGCTGTTGCCTCTAATTTGCAGGATAAAGACTCCTGCAATCTTTGGCTCATGACTTGGTTTGTTTCATCTCTGATAGTTGCCCTTGCTACACGGCCCACTGTGGTGCATGTTACATCGATTGCACTTAGGGTGGCTTCCCTTGTACCCACCCTGACCTTGATTACCTGAAAACTGCTGGCTGAGGCTCTTGTAGTCGTCAGTCCTTCGCTGCTGAGACTGAGACTGAACAGAAGTTGAACCCTTGCTTGAGTTTCCATCCCATTTGCGCTTGTTGTCGCTAGGAGCATCAGAAGTAGTGGCAGCACTAATACGCTTTGGCAGTCTGTTCTGCTCAACTGCCTGATCAGTAAGACGGTGGGATAGTCGTATAACCCGCTGAATGGTAGGGAGGTTAGCTTAAGTCACCATGCTCTGAATCTCTGGCACTAAATCTTTGATGTAAAGCTCGATACATTTGTAGGGAGGATCTACCATGGTAGGATACAGAGCAGCTAATTCATTCAATCTCTTTGTATACGCTTCGATTTCAGACCCCGTCAGCTTTAGATTGTAAAACTCCACTTCTAGCTTGTGAATGTCATCACGATGACAATACTCTTCTTTGATCAGATCCTTAAAGTCATTCCATGGGGTGGCATTAGCAGCTGCCAACCCTAGCATTTGCACCTGTGCGTTCCACCAAGTTAACACACCGCCTTCTAGTGTTCCCGTAGCAAACTTCACCCTACTAGAAACAGGGCGTTCACACATTTCGAAAACGGATTCGATCTTCTCGAACCAGTGGAGGAGACCTATGGCTCGTTCAGTGTCGTCAAAGGTACTTGGTCGACAATCCATGAAGGTCTTGAATGTACACACTCGAGGCCGAGCATTCTGACCTGTCGTGCGAGAAAGAAAGGACAAGTTTAAGCACGATAGTAGGTTCACGAGAGTAGGATCTAAACATCCTAGGATAGGTCGAAATAGCAGGCTATACCTCCTGCTTGAGCTGCTGCGAGAGCCTCAGCAACTCGTTCATTGATTAGAGCGGTCAGCTGGGCTTGAGTCAAGTTGAGACGTCCACTCATGATCTTCATATCGAAGTAAACACAAGTGAGAAAGGTGTCGCGAAAGTGCGTAAGTATGGGATGACGGATGAGAGTAAGCACACAAGGTTTCAATCAGTTGCTATGTCAACTAAGCATGCTATGAACAATGCAGTATGTAAACTAACAGGCAGGCAATACAAATATAAACCATATCCCCTATTGTATTGAGTCTTGCACGTGGAGCGAAGTGTCGTTATGGATCGTTGAGCACTGTACAGGTTATAGTCTGGTTTTGTCAAAAAGCTTTTCCCCTTTTTAAAACCAAGTTCACTATAACCAATGGCTCTGATACCAATCTGTCACACCCCCAAATTCCACACGCGGAGTATCACCGCAGGGAGCGTGACATGACAAGGATCCAGCCACCAATCATATTGAACAATAAAAATTAAGTAAATAAAAGTCTAAACCAAACAATATAATTAGTGACAAAACAATTCAACAAGTTCAAGTTATCAGCGGAAGCATAAAGTTTAATACCAAAACATAAGTTATAAGGTTCATAAGTTTAACATGGAACTCAACAGTCCATGTCCCACAACGACCTCGTCCTCCTGTGCAAGCTCCATCTAAACACCTAACGACCTGCAAGGCATATAGTAACGAATCAACAACAAAGTTGAGCTAGTTCACAGTTGGGTATTCGTTTTAAGTTGTTTCAAAAACGTAAGTTTCTTTTGGCTGGCTTACTTGCCGTGGGGGTTACCCCATAGCAATGTTGCAGAAATCGGCCTAGGCGGCCGATTAATCGGCGCCTAGGCGCTAGGCGGTGAGTTACTGACTAATTTTTAGCTAGTCGGTCCAATTAGGCGGATATTGTCAAAATCGGTCTTAGGCGGTCAAAATCGGTCCCAGGCGGCCAAAATCGGACTATTCGGTCCATGTTTTACAGCCCATTAAGCACAAAATTTGACCCATTTTTTAATCTGGCCCATTGTTTTACAGCCCAAATATTACTTATAAACCTATTTTAACATTTAATTTTAGGTATTTTAACATTTAACCCCCTCTATCTTTCACTAGTTTACATATGGTTCCTAAACTTTTAAATTTATTAATAAAAAGTATAAAGTTATCTCCTAAACTTGTAAATTTATTAATAAAAAGTATAAAGTTATCTATATATATAAAAAAATTGTAAAATTATACTTAAAAAGTCCAATCCGATTAATCCCTATTAATCCCTATTAATCCCGATTAATCCCTAGGCGGTACCTCACCGCCCGACTAGCGCCTAGCGCCTTCTACAACATTGCCCCATAGTTTAAAACATATTCATTCCTTTCCTTTTACTCTGGCTCCCAGCCGTGGGTGCTACCCCATGAATATCCCACGAGACCCGTTACCATATCGACTACTGACTAGAGTAAGTTGGGTGCCCTAAGTCAATGTCTATCATCATTGACGTGCCCAGATCCATTAGTCCACTCACGTCCTCTGCGGCACGGTGTGAGGCTTGTCAAACCTAATAACGCTATTTAACTAATGACCCGTTCGCCATTGGCCCGACGATTAAGTCGATATAAAAACGAGGGACTTAATGATAGAGTTTTTGTCTAGTGTCAATGTTGTCACCCTTCAGTTAAGAGGGTGGAGGTACGTGTCCCATACAAGGAGATCACGCAGGTTCCAATGTTGTCACCCTTCAATTAAGAGGGTGGAGGTACGTATTCTACCCAAGAAGAATACACAGGTTTCCTTTCAATTAATTACCCATTCCCAACCACCGGAAATCCCATGCCTTGTAGAAAACGTGAACTCACCTTAGGTTAGCTCGGCAGATAAGCAAAAAGGTCAATCGAGCTATTTGTGGTCAACCACGTCCTAACATGGTTACCATACAAGTCTGGTCTAGGTTCAAGTAGTGCACGCAAGACTACACATAAACTAACAAGTTACGAACACATAACGATCATGGCATACACATAGAACACGTTAACAGTAGCAGTCAAGTACACATAAGGCCCACACTTGTGCGATTCAGATGATTGGGCTGGTGAGCTTGTGCGAGCCCAATAATCTTGTGCGATTCGGTAAATAAAGCCCAACGAATAATCCGGCCCAACCTGTTGTGCAATCAGCACAAACTTGTGTGATCCACAAAGGGTAGTGCGATCCAAAACGTGCCCGGCCCAATAACATGCAACCCAACATCTAGTGCGGCCCAAATGACATTTACAGTTTTATAATTGTGTGGCCCAACATGTTGTGCGATCAGCACAACCTTTTGCGACTCACAACATGTTGTGCGATCCTGCAATAACAAGTTGTACAGTGTGCTTTAACAGTTGTACCCTATGACTTGTGCGACTGGCCTTGTGCGATTAGTTATATGTTTCCTTAAATCATGCAATCAGTTTCGTTAATTCCATTCAATTTGCAAGACCAATTTAACAGTTTCCAAATTTGTGTTAATCGATCAAATTGAGCATTTCCCCATCAATTCTCATGAACCCTGATTAACCCTAATCATCACACAAATCAAGAACAACAATTTAACTTTCAACTGGATCTTCACACTAACGAATTTAAGGACTAACATGCAACTTATGATTTAACAACATGAATCAAACTAACCAACCACATACTCGAAATTCATCAATCCAATCTATGCAATCGGTCTTAATCAATCTGGATCAAATCATGCTTTTAGTCATCAAACAAAACAATCTCATCATATATATATATATACACGTATCGATATCAAGCACACGAGTCCAATAATCTTTAACGCAAAAACAACCGCATCGAGTTCGAGATCATGGGTTGTGTAGTTCTTCTCGTGGACCTTGAGTTGTCGAGACGCATACGAGATAACCTTGTCTCGTTGCATAAGAACACAACCAAGACCTAGGTTAGAGGCATCACAATAAACAACGAAATCGTCGTTTCCGTCAGGAAGTGCGAGAACGGGAGCGTTGCAAAGCACACGCTTGAGAGTTTGGAAGGCATCCTCTTGTTCGGTTCCCCAAATAAAAGCCTTGTCTTTGTGCGTTAATGCAGTGAGAGGAACGACGATTTTAGAGAAGTCAGCGATAAATCGGCAGTAATAACCCGCCAATCCGAGAAAAGAACGGACTTCAGACGGAGTTTTCGGTGTAATCTAACTCTTGACGGCTTCTATCTTTGTGGGATTGACATGAATTCTTAGTCTGTTAACGTTGTGACCGAGA
Source organism: Helianthus tuberosus (assembly GCA_030545235.1). Classification (NCBI taxonomy): domain Eukaryota; kingdom Viridiplantae; phylum Streptophyta; class Magnoliopsida; order Asterales; family Asteraceae; genus Helianthus; species Helianthus tuberosus. The sequence goes on along the minus strand of CM060411.1, from coordinate 161,496,581 downwards.
AATTGAACCACCTCGAGCCAAAATTCACACTTGGAGAATTTGGCGTAGTGTCGATTTCCTTGAAGAAGCTCGAGAACTAACCGAAGATGATGCGCTTGTTCGGCTCTCGACTTCAAATAGATAAGGATAACATCGATGAACACAATAATGAAACGATCAAGGAACGGTTTTCACACACGGTTCATCAAATCCATGAAGACCGCAGGTGCGTTTGTGAGACCAAAAGCCATGACCACGAATTCGTAATGGCCATAACGGGTACGGAAAGCGGTTTTCGGGATGTCTTGCTCTTGAATACACAACTGATGATAACCAGAACGTAGATCGATATTAGAGAAACAGGTAGCGCCTTGAAGTTGATCGAACAAATGGTCTATTCGGGATAGAGGGTAGCGATTCTTGATAGTAAGCTTGTTGGATTCCCTATAATCGATGCACATTCGGAACGATCCATCCTTCTTTTTCACAAAAAGGACAGGTGCACCCCATGGCGAAGTGCTAGGGCGTATGAAGCCTTTATCAAGTAACTCCTGGAGTTGGCTAGAAAGTTCACACATTTCAGACGGTGCGAGGCAATAAGGAGCTTTAGCAACAGGGTTAGCTGCAGGAATGAGGTTGATACGAAAGTCGATGTCGCGGGTAGGGGGTAGACCAGGTAAATCGTCAGGAAAGACACTAGGAAAATCAGGAACCACAAGTACCTTTTCCATCGGCTTCTTTTCCTCCTCCGCTACTACAATGTGGGCTAAGAAAGCCAAGTACTCCTTGCGGAGATACTTGCTTGCTTGGATGCACGACATTAGTTTCAGTTCTTTCGAGGATACTTCGCCATAAACACATAATTGACCGTCATTTGAGAGGAAAAAATGAATCATCTTTTCTAAACAAACTACTTCGGCATGATTTTCATGAAGAAAGTCCATGCCTACTATGACATCGAAACCATCAAGCTGCATAGGAATGAGATTGATCGGGAAAACATGATTGTTGAGTTCGAGGGTACAATCACGGAGAACGGAACTGACGGTGATGGTTCTTCCGGTGGAAACTTCTACGTCGAAGGTCGTTGGGATATTAGCGTGTTTACGTTTTAGGAGCTTTTTGAACTCAAACGACACAAAGCAGTTATCGGCTCCAGTATCAAATAAGCAAGAAGCATAAATACCGTTAACAAGGAACGTACCATTGACAACATTGTTGTCAGTCTGAGCCTGGCGGACATTGATATTGAAGGTTTTTCCGCGGGCTGCTTACTGTCGCTATTGCTGCTGCTGCTGAGGCTGTTGTTGCTGTTGTTGCTGCTGTTGTGGTGGTTACTGTTGCTGTGGTTCTTGTTTCACAACTCGGTGTGGGCAGACATTAGCAAAATGATTAGGGTCACCGCAAGTGTATCAAGTTCGAGCATTAGCAACGGGCGTTGGAACTGCTGGGTTAACCTGGATAGCAAGAGGTTGAGCTAGTGGTGCTGGAAGAGCTTGGGCAGCTTGCTAGCGGGGGCCTGAGCGGCAGTGAGCAGTGAAAGGCCCATAGATGTTGCAGTTTGCACAGAAACGACAGTTGACACCTGTCAGATGATGGTAAGTGCAAGTTGGGCACAGAGGGTGAATAACAGTGTACGCATGCTTGCCAGGCGGTGCGTTGGTAACAACAACTTGACGATTCTGGTTGTTGGGCTGTACGAGGACTACGTTAAGCGGTGTTGTGACAACCGCGTTGTTCTTGCTGTTGTTATTCTTTCTCTTGCGGCTTTGGCGTGAAGACTTTGAACCTTGAGATGCTGCATTGTCGGTGTTGGGTGTAGCAGTGGCTTGATTGAGACTCTTAGTCGAGGTTTTGAAAGCTCCAGCCAAGACTCATTGGTCGTTGATCTCAGCTGCTAGCTGATAAGTTTCCTCAATAGTAGCAGGTCTCGCTGCTTGAACAAAGTCGGCTACACAATCAGGGAGAGCGCGAATATACTTCTTGATTATCTTATCAGGCATGTCTACCTGACTAGGACAGATGATACTCAGTTGCTTGAAATGAGTGGTGAGACCAGCGTTGTCACCTCCTTCCTGCTTGATGTGCCAGAATTCATTCTCCGGCTTCTGGACTTCGTGAAGATGACATAACTCCTTTATCATAAGCTCCCTGAGTTCCTCCCATGAGAGGCCATAAGCTGCATCGTTACTGCGCCTGTTACGCTCAGCGGTCCACCAATCCAGTGCCCTGGACTGGAAGAAACCGGTAGCATTCACAGTGTGGAGATTTTCTGGGCGTCCGCTTTGCCTGAAGGTGACTTCGATTGAGTCAAACCACTGAAACATAGCACTGGGTTCATCTTCACCAGTGAAATTTGCGGGACCACATGCTCTGAATTGTTTGAAACTGAAAGGAGTTCTAGGCGCTTCATTCTTTGATTCGACAAATGATTTGCTGCTAACCTCATTGATTTCACTAACAATCTGAGGTATGACCTTAGCTATTTCCTTGGCCACAAGTGAAGCGATACGCTTGTCAGCTTTGTTCCTCTGAACATTGTTGTGAGTGTGGGAACCAAAGGAAGACATTGTCGAGTGCAGGTTCTGCAGCATACATCATCCCAACGGGATTAGACGAGATTCGATTATATCGGGTTTTGTTTTGAATGTTTAGCATTGCACACAACATACTTATTATTATGTTGTAAAGAACAGTAACACGTCAAACACATAGGCACATAGTCCACTTAAGCACGTATACACATAACCACGTATGAGCACGTAATTCACGTAAGCACATATTTTGCACGTATTCACCTACATATTTTGCACGTATTCACCTATCTTTCAAGGTCGCGTAGGGTATTCGAGAGTTGCGAGCGATAGCAGGTAGCTAAGCGACGAGTTTAGCGTATGAGGCTTCTTAGTTTGTTCATGATTAGTTAGTGTTTTTGATTAAGGGCTGTGCGAGTTGTGCGCGTTTTGTAAAGCGGAGAGCAGAAAGCGTAAAATCTCCAAAATCGAAACATATAAACACATAAAATCGATGACGCATAAAATCGGCGATTGCAGGCTAAATGGAGTGTCCTGGGTGTTAGACATCGACTGCCCAAAGTGATTCGATTATTCCCAACGAGTTCGTATACACGCTTTAGCCTAATAGACTATGCTCTCACCGAAATACGGCGAACGGCACACATCCTTCCAGTTACTACATGACTCGGCTTGTCGGAACAATCGAGACTTTGGTGAGATTTGTAAAATCGAAGTAGGGAGTGGAACTGGTCATTAAGATGCGGGTTGCACCCCTAACTTAACAACTTCACTCCTAAGTTGTGGTAAAACCACGAGACAGAGATGGAGAACTTCGTCGAGATATGGACGTCACTCCTAACTCGACGAAGAAACTCGTGCTGAGAGTAAAATATGCGGGTTGAGTGATCTTATCGAGAGTTCTTGGTTTTGACACCTAATCTCGACCCAATCACTCGGTTGTGTTATGCGAGCATTTTCAAAACATGTGTATTGTGTCAGACTTAGGAAAGGCAACATAGTTTTCAGCCTTAGGGAAGGCTACCGTCGTACGATGCTGTAGTATATGGGTTCGTACGAAGGTGTATCTTTGCGAGTTCGAGTGAGAGTATCAAAAGTGTGTTCGTTCGAAACCCCTACTGGGTTCGCACGAAGCTGGTATGTTGGTACTTAGACTATAGACAAGGTCAGTTCTACACATCTCGACCTAATTCATTATAGTTATGGCTCTGATACCAATCTGTCACACCCCAACCGATGGCGAAATCATCGGGGTGTGGCACTGAACGAAACAGATTGTTCAAGAGAATCCATAACAACTATTAAATGACAATATTTATAAGGTTTAATATCCCATACTATTAAACAAATAATTCAAAACAGTCATTACAAATATTCAGTCTCAAAAACAAATTCCGTTTTGATAACTCATATTTTATTTGGTGGGTTTCTAGACTTCCTAACTCGTTTGCAGCATAACATCCAATCAACCTGTCACATACGTTAAAATAAAAGTCAATACATAAAGTAAAGGTGAGTACACAAGTTTGCATAGATAATAGTATAAAAAGCGTTTACGCATAACCAGCATGTAACACGTAACGGGCGCAACATGTAACTACCAACAATGATACAACCTAACCGCGAGACTGCGATGTAGAGTATGCGTGACACATGTTGGATAGAGAACGTATGTAACACCCAAAAGTGCGTTAAACGAAAATGGGTTCGAGTATACTCACAGTGTGTGTTTAGCAAGTAAACACAATCTAGATTGGATTGAAGGGAGCGCTGGATCAGCCTGCGTACGGGAACAGAAACATAAGTCTTCCAAGTGCTGACATGGTCAAAATCTTAGTGTTGAGTGGGGTAAAACGCGAGTGAAGTGTTCAACAGTCTATCCGAACGGATGGGTCTAGTTCATCCGGGCGGATGGGTTCCATCCAGACGGATGGGGATGGCCATTCGGACGGATGGCCATTCGGATAGTCTGTGGATGTTTGTGAACCGTTAAAATTTTTGAAGTTTTGATTTAAAATGTTTTACAGTCGTGGCAACAAAATTAAACAACAGATATTATCAGGGTTAGGTCATCCGAACGAATGGGTTCCATCCGGACGGATGGCCATTCGGGCGGATGGTCTGTGGTTGAAATTTTTGTAAAAATTTCTTTAAAGAACGGTTTTAGTTATCGGAGTCGGACATGTTGACGGATTCGATCAACGGAAAACACCAAGCGCAGTCCATTCGAACGGATGGGTCTCGCCCATTTGATTGAATGTCCTGTTCTTGATGAAAATTCATGTTCAACCCGTCAAGCGATCCATCTCTTTGGTGGAAATCAGTTTTCGAGCCGGCTTTCGACTATAGAAAGAGTCGAGAGTCTGACAGGATCCTGATTCCTCCAATATTGTGTAAAACTGAAAAGGAGTTCGAAAATAAGTTGTAAAACGTCGAAATATTTCATAACTTGATCTCACCTCGAGTGATTGATGCTCCACAACAGTTTGCCTAAGCAAACTGAGTGGAAACCATCTTCGGAGTGTCTGGTATCTAGGGTTTTTTGAGAAAATATTAAAGTAGGCGTGTGTGTGAGTGTGATTATGAGGAAGAAGATGGAGTGGAAGTGGAATAAAGTGAAGATTAAAGGAGTTTAGATAAAAAAAAGCTTACAAATAGGCCTTGAATCGCGTCTGAGACTTGGGAGCTGATGGGGGTGTCAAAGTGTTGAAATGAGGGTGTACGGTGGGTATTTATAAGGGAGGGCGAGGGTTAAGTTGGTGGCGTGTGGCGGTGTCCGGATGGCTCCATCCGGATAGGTAGGTTCCATCCGGGCGGATGGCCATTCGGACGGCGGGGTTTGCGTTTGTTAGTTTTCTAACTTTGGTTCGTTTGCTAAGCATTGCGTTGCGTTTTATCGTGTTGCGAGTGAGCGTTTGAGCGTATAAGCATTGCGTTGATAACCACATAACATTCTAAACAAATAATCACATATAATATAATTAAATCCGCGTTTCGAGTTTGCGTTGAGATTGCGTTGTGATAAGCGTTTAGTATAAGTGTCTAAATAAGTGATGTAAAATGCGATCAAATGCGTTTAAGTAGTAAGCGTTATAAGTAGCGTTTAAATGCGACAACTATGATTAAATAAGCGTTGTAATATGCGTTTAAAATGCATTGAAAATATAGTTTAGCCCATAGCGTTAATTGAATCCCAAGAGTACAAGCGTTCACGAAGAAATAACATCGAAAAGTAACGATCCGAAAAAAAATTCGATATTGTTATGACCAAGCCTAATAGCAAGAAGATGAGAATAGATATTGGGAGAGAAAAGATATTCTTTATCAATGGGTGCAACTTTTACATTAGAATACATGGAGTATTTATAAGGGGGAAAGTCTTGGAGAACAAGTTGAACTATATTAGGAATTGATAATCATAATATAATTAATTATTTATAATACTCCCCCATGATTATCAATTCCATACGCTTGATGCTGCCTTATTAAAAACATTGCCAGGAAAACCCAATGGGACAAAACCTTGACTAAGGGAAAAAGAGTGCAGCGAGTATTATCTCCCCATGATGATAATCACTTAAGCTCCTTGAGTCGACGCATCCCGATCCCATGAACTAACTTCTTGAATGTTGAGGTCGGAAGTGATTTAGTGAACAAGTCTGCCAAATTTTCGCTGGAACGAATTTGTTGGACAATAATTTCACCATTCTTTTGTAGATCATGTGTAAAAAAGAACTTTGGCAGAATTTGCCTTGTTCTATCACCTTTGATGTATCCTTCCTTTAGTTGAGCAATGCATGCTGCATTGTCTTCATGTAAGATTGTTGGTCCCTCATCTCCTGAAGAAATACCACAAGATCCACAAATGTGTTGTATTACAGTCCTTAACCAAATGCATTCTCGACTAGCTTCATGTATCACCAATATTTCTGCATGATTAGATGATGTGGCTGTGATTGTCTGCTTTACCGAACGCCATGAAATTGCAGTACCTCCACTTGTAAATAAATATCCAGTTTGAGATCGCCCAGTGTGAGGATCAGACAAATACCCTGCATCTGCAAAACCAACCAAACTTGTTTTCGATTGATTTGTAAAATACAAACCCATATCTTTTGTACCTTGAAGGTATCTAAATATTTGCTTTACCCCATTCCAATGCCTCTTTGTTTGGCATGAACTATATCTTGCCAATAAATTTAACAAAAATGATATATCAGGTCGTGTATGGCTAGCAAGAAACAATAGTGCACCAATTGCACTTAAATATGGTACTTCTAGACCAAAGATTTCCTCTCCATCTTTGGGAGGTCGGAATGGGTCTTTTTCTACATCAAGAGGCCTTACAACCATTGGAGTACTCAATGGATGTGATTTTTCCATATAAAATCTTTTAAGTAGTTTCTCTATGTAAGTTTCTTGATGCATAAGGATTCCATCCTTAAGGTGTTCAATTTGTAATCCAAGACAAAACTTTGTCTTTCCAAGGTCTTTCATTTCAAATTCTCTTTTGAAGTATTCAACTGCCTTTTGAAGCTCCCCTGGAGTTCCAATTATATTCATGTCATCAACATATACGGAAATTATAACATATTCAGATCCTGACCTTTTTATAAATATACACGGGCATACAAAATCATTTTTATAGCCTTCTTTCGACAAATACTCACTAAGTCGATTATACCACATACGCCCAGATTGTTTTAGCCCATATAATGATTTGTTTAATTTGATTGAAAGATGTTCTCGAGAACTAGATTTACATGAGTTTGGCAATTTAAATCCTTCAGGAAGTTTCATGTAAATATCAGTATCAAGTGAGCCATAGAGGTATGCCGTCACAACATCCATTAGACGCAAATCGATCCCTTCTTGTATTACCAGACTAATAAGATAACGAAAAGTTGTCGCATCCACCACTGGAGAATATGTCTCCTCATTATCAATTCCAGGTCTTTGCGAAAATCCTTGTGCTACTAATCTTGCCTTGTATCGTACAATTTCATTTTCCTCATTACGTTTTTGCACAAAGATCCATCTATATCCAACAGACTTTACACCTTCAGGTGTATGAGCCACAGGTCCAAAAACTTCTTGTTTATTTAGGGAATTCAATTCTTCCTCTATCGTTTCTTTCCATTTTGGCCAATCATTTCTTTGTTTACATTCCTCAACTGATTTTGGTTCTTGATCCTCATAGTTTTCCATTACTTGTAGCGCTACATTATATGAAAAACTATCATCGACGTCGAGTTCACTTCGGTTCCATACCTTTCTAGACATGATATAATTAATTGAGATCTCTTCATTTTCAGGTACCTGAGGTTCTTCTAGAACCATCATGTCTAGTATCTCTTCTGGAGACTCCTTTTCTTGCATTATTGTTACCTCGACTTGACCATTTACATTAATTGCTCCCTTTTTCTTTCGAGGATTTTATCTTTAGAACCGATTGGTCTACCACGTTTTAGGCATGCATTAGACTCATTACCAACATGTGGTTGTCCTTGTGGGACACTTATTTTTACTGGAGCATTAACAGCTGGTATATGTGACTTAGTCACTCTCTTTGGGTCAGTAAATGCGTCTGGTAATTGATTTGCTAATCCTTGTAAATGAATTATCCTTTGAACTTCTAGTTCACATTGTTTAGTTCGAGGATCAAGATGAGATAATGATAATTCATTCCAAATAATACAATTATCCAGCTGCTTTTTGTCTCCCCCAATGTTGGGAATGTTGATTCAACAAAATGACAATCACTAAAACGAGCTGTAAATAAATCACCCGTTGTAGGTTCTAAATACTTAATAATTGATGGTGATTCATACCCAACATATATTCCTAACCTCCTTTGAGGCCCCATCTGTGTGCGTTGTGGTGGAGCGATTGGAACATATACAACACAACCAAAAATCCTTAGGTGGGAAATATTTGGTTCCTGACCAAGAACCAACTTTAATGGGGAGGAAGTATGATAACTCGTTGGCCTGATGCGAATTAGTGTTGCTGCATGTAAAATTGCATGTCCCCAAGCAGATGCTGGTAGTTTTGATTTCATAATCATTGGTCTTGCAACCATTTTAAGTCGCTTGATAAGCAATTCAGCAAGCCCATTTTGTGTATGCACATGAGGTACATGATGTTCTACATTTATCCCAATAGAGATGCAATAATCATTAAATGTTTGGGATGTAAATTCACCAGCATTGTCTAATCGGATTTTCTTGTTGGGGTAATCGGGAAAATGTGCTCTTAGCCTTATTAACTGAGCAAGTAGTCGTGCAAATGCCATATTACGACTTGATAGTAGGCACACGTGTGACCATCTAGTTGATGCATCAATTAAGACCATAAAGTATCTAAATGGTCCACTAGAAGGATGTATAGGTCCACAAATATCCCCATGTATTCTTTCCAAACAAATCAGTGATTCAGTCCCCACCTTCATTGGTGATGGGCGAGTAATCAACTTCCCTTGTGAAGATGCAACACATGTAATATCCTTGGACTGAAGAATCTTCTGGTTCTTCAAAGATTGCCTAACTGAATTTTCTTTAATTTTTCGCATCATTGTTGATCCAGGATGGCCTATCCGATCATGCCATGTGATAAAATTTTCTTGGTCTATAATCTTCTTGTTTATGACTGCATTTGATTCAATTGCATTAATTTTAGTATAATACAAACCAGAGGCAAGTGTGGGCAACTTTTCTAAAACATGCTTTTTACCCGAACTGATATTTGTGATATGAAGGTACTCATCATGTCCCTCAGATGTAGTCTCAAGATGATATCCGTTTAAACGAACATCTTTAAAACTTATTAGATTTCTTTGAGACATTGGGGAAAATAACGCACTGGTTATTTTAAATGGTGTTCCACCTGGCAACACTACATAAGCTTCTCCAAAGCCTTCAATTAATTTTGATTTACCAAATATAATACCAATATTTGCCTTTTTCATGGTTAAAGTAGAGAAATAATTCTTGTTCCTAAGAATTGTATGCGTTGATGCACTGTCTATTAGACATATATCTTCTCCAATAATAGGAATCTTAGTTAAACACTCCATATGCTTCAAAACAAAACAAAATCATATAAATAAAATGTCTAACATGCTTCAAACATAACAAATCCCAAAACAAAACTCAAACAAAATGTCTTAAAGAAATGAAGGAAATAACATCACTTTAAAACTAATAATTCATATGTAAGGAAAATTGCAAGCATCCAACTGGGTTGTATCAGCCACGATATCACCAGAATCCAAGTTAGTTGGCTCAATAAGTAAATCATCATAATCCAGATTAGTTGTATCATTATGGTCTTTATGACCATCAACATTTGCAACCTCATATGTAAAATTTGTCTCTATTCCTTTTGCTTTGTCTTTGATGGATTGTTGATAAAGTTCCACCAAGTGTTTGGCCGTACGACAAGTCTTCGACCAATGATTGTTTCTTCCACATCGGTAACATGCATTCGATGAAGATCCCACCTTCTTTTTATTTTTTTATCACTGGATTTATTTTCATTATTATGCCACTTTTGGTGGGTCCCTTTGTTTTTAAACTGAATGATAATTTCCTCGGCCACGTCCACGACCACGACCACAATGATAACCTCAACCACGTCCGTAACTTTCACTTTGGCCATTATATGTTGCCACATTAGCTTCAGGGATTGGGGTTGCTCTAACCGGACGAGTCTCATGATTTTTCATTAAGAGCTCATTGTTTTGCTTGGCCACAAGCAAACATGATATTAACTCACTATATTTGGTGAAGCCCCTTTCACGATATTGTTGTTGCAGTATTACATTCGAGGGGTGAAAGGTTAAGAATGTTTTTTCTAACATTTCCTTATCAGTAATATTTTCACCACATAGAATCAATTGTGATGTGATTCTAAACATTGCCGAGCTGTACTCGCTTATAGACTTAAAATCTTGCAACCTTAAATTGATCCATTCGTAACGAGCTCTCGGTAATATTACCGTTTTCTGGTGGTCATACCTTTCTTTCAGGTTGGTCCAAAGGACAAGTGGATCCTTGATAGTGAGGTACTCACTTTTCAAAGCCTCATGAATATGATGGCGTAAAAAGATCATGGCTTTTGCCTTATCTTGGGTATTTGCTTTATTTCATTTTTTAATTGTTTCACCCAGATTATTGGCATTCAAATGTATTTCAGCATCCAAAACCCATGACAAATAATTTTTTTTCCAGTAATGTCTAGAGCTATGAACTCAAGTTTTGCAAGATTTGTCATGATAAACTATGTTATAATAAAACATATGAGTTAATATACGTCTTTGATTTATAAATTAATATATATCAAAGTTAAAGGCACAATTAATATATGTCACTCTAATTTATATATATCAAACCTAAAAGCAACATTTACTGTAACTATGATTATTTGAAATAATAAGATGTCTCTTCTAACAGTTGAATAATGTTAAAAATAATAACAATATTATTAAACTTCATATTATAATAATATGTTCATCTAAAAAAAATTGCAAATAAATAAAACTATTTAAAAAAAAAATCTTTTAGCTTGAAAAATACTCCGAACGTAACTGAATAATACAAATCAAAACATCGTCGGCTGTATCACTCTTGATTAAATAAGATATTTTTTGGTCTTTGTTGATATAAATATCAACTAGTATCAATTTTCTTTCAATATTTTAATTATAAAATAAACGGATGATGTAGGGTTTCTAGAAAATATAAGTTTGTTGAGATTTAGATCAGTATGTTTGAATGCAAAATAAGTGACGAAGGTATTTTTTATACAAAAAAAATAAAAAAATATTACACTTTGTGTAATAGGATCATATATAAGTTACTTTAAATTTGAAAAACCTTATTAATTTGAAAAACAGACTATAAAATATGCCAGATTAGCAATTAAAGTACAATAAATTAAAAAAAATTGTTATCTTTTAATTTAGGTTCATATGCCTAAATCCTTATAAAATATTATAACTTTAAATTTTATAATAATTTCATCAATACATAGATGGATTTCTCGAGATTAGTGGGCATTTAAAGCTTGAAAATTAGTTTTTGACATGGATGTGACAATGTTTTATAGAAAGACGATGATGTTCGCTAGCAGGGATGATAAAAATCATATCAAAATATATCCATAAGATAAAAATCATTTAAGTTTATTATTATAAGTTTAACTCTACGACCATTTAAAAAAATAACAATATTATTATAAGTTTATTATTATGATTCTTTTGGAAATTCAAAAGAATAATAACATGAATCTCTAACACAACTCAAAATTGTATGAATTACAATATGAATTATGTATGATTGTGATAAATAATGATAAAATAGTTAGAGAATATGATATACCTTATGATTGTGTGATCCAAAGCAAGCGTGCTGATAACGTGTTATGAACAAGCCTAATAGCAAGAAAATGAGAATATATATTGGGAGAGAAAAGATATTCTTTATTAGACCACCCGTAGTGGTTAAGAAAAATAATGCCCCCACCATGGGGCATTATCCGACACGTGTCATCCCAGTCAGTATGGGGCGTTATTGCAAAAGTGGCGTAGTGGGAATAATGCCTAATAATGCCCCTTCCAATCATTAAAAAAAAAAAAAAAAAAAACCAATCTATTCTCCCATTGGCCAGTCAAACCAAAGTCAAGCCATCACAATCCCATTTTGGCGTTTTAATAAACACGCCGGCTACATTTTTTTTTCAAAAATAACGCCGGAAAACGCCGGCCGTAGTGGGGCTCGGGGCGTTTCCTGGCATTTTTTTTTAATTTTTTTTAAAAAAGACGCCCCAGTACGGGTGGTCTTAATGGGTGCAACTTTTACATTAGAATACATGTAGTATTTATAAGGGTGAAAGTCTTGGAGAACAAGTTGAACTATATTAGGAATTGATAATCATAATATAATTAATTATTTATAATCGATATGTATATGTAAAAAAAATAAATTAATAAGGTATACTCATACAAACACCAATATAGGCACACTTACAAAACTATTGTTATGGTTTAGATTAGTTACTAGCCCATTGACATTAGGTTTAGACCTTTAGTGAGCTCGAACATGGTACATGAATTCTCAGAACCGGACATTAATCATCACAATTCTTTTTAGGCTACTTAGGCAAAACTCATTTTTTAGTGGATTCTTCCCCTTGTGAATGTGTATGCGTGTATATATATTACATGGATATACGCTTTTTCTTATGAAAATAGGTCATGCCCAATAGCAATTGCCCATTTTGAAGACATGTGATATATATGGCCACTAGTCTAAGTCCCCGTGTAATACACGGGTGGCTAAACAACAAAAAATTTATACTTTAATATGTAAATACTTTATTACAGGTTTGTTCGAATATTAAGATAAATAATATCTTATAAAAATTAATTAACGATTACATTTCATATTAATTATCATGTATACGTCTATAAATAATTTTTTGAAATGAAAGAAATGTTGTATTAAATCTATAAAAAAAATTGGATTATAAAAGAAATATTATAGCCGAAACAAATATATGCCCCCACACAAATCGAAGTGCTTTACGTAACTGTTAATTTATTGCACACTTGATATACCCGAACACACGCAACCTCGTTACGGTATAGACATTATCCTACACACTCACCCCAAAACGGTAATCCCAATCACCCTCCACCGTATAATCTCAGGCCTTACACGATGATAAACTAAACCGACAAAGTTAATGAATCAATCGGATGACCTGACCCATTTATAACACTTCCCTGGCTGTAGAATCTGCCTTCTGCAAATCTTCTTCGCTAGCAGCAAGCCCTCTATTAAGCCTGGAAACAACGGTCTGCAATAAACCATTTTATAACGGGTCAAAACGGTGGAGTACAGGTCAGTCATGTTGAGGTCTAAACCAGGTTCTACAGATTATTCAAGTTAACAAAATGAACTGATTGATGACGGTAGATAACGGGTCAAAACTGTTACGGGTCGACCCGACTCACAAACAAACTTTTCACACATTTTCTTTAAACAATTATATAAAACTTAATGTGTAAAATATGATTAAAGAAACTATAGTATTAAAGAAATAATCTAAAACTTTCATGATAACGATCTAAGTAGGTGCATGTTGAATAAAACTTTACAATCAGGGTGACTTTAAATCTGTGTGACCAGTTCCCTATTTAGCCAAACTGTTTTAGTTGACCCGTCCGTTTGGGATAAAACATAACCTAAATCAACTCAAACATAACTAAATGGGTCGAAAGTACAATATCCTAGCAATTTCCCTACATTTTCATGACTTCGTTTAAGAAGTTGATGGAAAATAAACAGAGCATAATCTAACTTTGTTTAAGAGCCTGCGATGGAGAAACAAAACGACAATTAAGAGATGAATAGAAACTTGGCAGTGAACTAAGAAGGAGAATTTGGCATCGCTTATGTACGGCTAAAAAAGAATACTTGTACCATTAACTAAGTTTTTATTTTCTATTCAAAAACTCATTCATGTTCTTATATTCAATGGCACTTTAAATGTTTTATAAAAAAAAATCCCGTACCTTATATGTACAGAAGACTCAGTCTATTTAGTCGTGTCCGTCAAAATTTTAGTAAAGCAAAGCTGAAAAGCACCTTAAATAGCTGCATGCAGTCCGCCTTAACCGCCGAGAAACCTCACCACAACCACCATAATGACCCGTTATTATCTCCACAGTTGTGTACCTAACTTAAGTCATCGAAAAAACATATAAGCAACTCACGAAACCCAACTCCACCACAATTAACCGAAAACTCAGTAGCTAGGGTTCGTGAAACATACCTTACTGTTGACCCCGTGTCATGTATGTACTCACATTTCAAATCACAATGGTTCATTCCTAAATGTTTAATTTGATTCTACAACATGATATACATATATATAAATGACAAAGTTTAGAAGTAAGAACCCTAGATTCCCAGAACACAAAATTAATGTGTCACGATTGCTCTCGGGTCGAACTCTGGAGGAAAAACCATTGTAGTTGATGGTTTCCTTTGATTAATAAGCCATGAAGTACTCAAAGCACAATCAATTGTCACTACTGAGCTTTCATTATCAAATCGGTGTATCAACTGAAAAGTTGATATAAGTTTCTACAACAACAATGAAAGCAAGGCATCAACGTTAGTTTAATCCAGATTTTCGCGAAGTTAGGTTCAACAATGTAAGATCATAGTACCTGCATGTAGTTGGGCTAGTTTTGAGCTAAATTGAAGCATTAGGACCAAAGGTTAAAAATGGTATTTGAACATGTTGCATTAGCACGCCAAACAGAAAAAAAGTATAAGTCGAGGAGACGTAGCAATTTCAACCCTTTTATTTAGGAACATGTTGAATCAGGTTATGTTTTATCTCAAACGGGTCAAATTGTGAAACTTAAAAAATAGCTAAAAAATAAACTTGTCGAAAGATGCCCAAAGTAAATGTTTAATAAATAAAATGTCCTTAATATTATTTTATTAGATAATTTCTAAAAAAATAAAACTTTCGTAATGATATTGACTCTCTAAATAAAAGACTAATGAAAAAATAAAAATTATTGGACGTAAGCGTTGCAGGTGAAGCTGACCCAATCTGTTTCGACCCGCACCAAAAAAAATACCCATTTTGACATGAACTGGTAGGATTCGTTGCCCAAGACACCCATGTTCCACCTTTACTCATATCTATACCCACCTTTAAATAAAATTTAACATGATACCTGTTGATTGGAAGCGAGAAGATGCTTTAATTTTAAGGTAGTTGATTGGAAGCCACAAGTCGCTTTAATTTTAAGGAATCTGCTCTTTTTAGAGATCTTCTAAGAACCACAAATAACTGTTGTTGAATAGAAATTGATGTGGACAATACCGTTTTAAATAATAATGATGACAGCAATTTTTGATCCGAACCAAATTTACACTTTTTTAAGAATGGTATATTTTGACCTGAACACAGTTTGACACAAACCAAATTGATAATTCTTTGAAATAACTCATTTTGACCTGAACCCAGTTTCACCCGAACAAAATTGACACTTATTTTTTATAAAAGACTCATTCTAACCAGAATTTGTGTGAGACGAACCAAATTTATACCTTTTAAAATGGACCATTTTGAGTTGAACCAAGTCGAGACCTTTTAAATGACCTGTTTTGACCCAAACCGAACCATATTAGTACTTTTTTAAAACGAATGGTTTTGACCTGAATCAAATAGTTACTTTTTGTAAGACAGACTGTTTTTACCCAACCCAGTTTGACACTTTGACCTGACGCCATTTGAACCCCGGCCTACTTTGACCTGAACCCATTTCGACCCACCCACTCACTTGTCAGGTTTAGATAAATGGTGGAAATGGTTAGAAACACCATGGTTGCAGCAATTTTGTAAACATATATAAAAACACTAATATGCAAAAAAAACTGCCAGTAAATTGTCTTCCATTGTAGTGCACGTTTGAAATATATAGAAGGTTGTAAATCCTTCATCAGCTACTTTTTAGTTATACCCATTTATCGGGCTGATAACAATGATATATGACCCGTATTAACCCCCGTACCATATGAACGTACCTACCGAAGATGAAATATTTCCTATACAAATGAAATGAATCCACTTTGTGAGACCGTCATATTCCTTCAAATACAATCATAGATAAAAATTTAGAGAAACGAAATGGAATAATTACGGATCGATAGGATCTCAATAATAGATTAATAACAAACATACTTTAACATGGTACCAAGAACAATCACCCCAAAGAGATTAAGCGTGCTCAACCCATTACCTTCTCTGCGTTGCTAATTTTCCTGCATGGTGAGAATTAATACATGTCAAGATGCTGGATGAGAATAATATGGAAGTAATGGGGGCGACAATTTTGACCATATTACTTATGAATGACTTGATTCGAGTTATTTTTACTTTCAAGGTAATAGGTAAAAAAATACTTTAGAAGGAAGTGGGTCAAACAGTTACATTTCATGAATCTTAAACCGTTCCATTTCACACTCAATAAGCTTGTGTGCATCCATTAAAGCCTGCTAATAACGCAGTTACATTCTAGTTGGTAATAAACAATTAAACCAACAAAAATGATCCTAAAAGTAGCATCTCATTTACAGACTAAAAGGTGTTTTCTTTCTAGCAGTAAAAGGAGGCAATGCTAATCAACTTTGGTAAGGACCAAGGTACCTTCTTCTGGGAGGAAAACAAAATTGCAAGTTTGACCGACTGATATGGGATTTGAACGCATGAACTCCGGCCATCCTTTGACAGAATACTGATAGTCAAACTGCCCGGTACACCCGGTTGAATCGTCCGATACACCCGGTTAGGCCGTTCCTAAGCAAAATCTAGTACAGTATAAAAACGGGATTTTAAAACATTATTGTTATTTGCATCTATGATAAGATATGCTTTTACATTAGAATACATGTAGTATTTATAAGGGGGAAAGTCTTGGAGAACAAGTTGAACTATATTAGGAATTGATAATCATAATATAATTAATTATTTATAATCGATATGTATATGTAAAAAAATAAATTAATAAGGTATACTCATACAAACACCAATATAGGCACACTTACAAAACTATTGTTATGGTTTAGATTAGTTACTAGCCCATTAACATTAGGTTTAGACCTTTAGTGAGCTCGAACATGGTACATGAATTCTCAGAACCGGACATTAATCATCACAATTCTTTTTAGGCTACTTAGGCAAAACTCATTTTTTAGTGGATTCTTCCCCTTTTGAATGTGTATGCGTGTATATATATTACATGGATATACGCTTTTTCTTATGAAAATAGGTCATGCCCAATAGCAATTGCCCATTTTGAAGACATGTGATATATATGGCCATATTTAATGGGATCCAAAATAGCCATCACCCTTTGCATGTTATTTACTTCACCTCCTTCCCAAAATTTATTTGTTTTTTTTTTCAATATAAGAATGGGTTTCTATATAATTGAGACTTATGCTTCTAAATAAATGCAAAGCCAAGTACTCTCAAGCTTTATTTCGGCTCAATCAATTATAATTAGAAAAAAAAAAAACACTTTGTCAAAACTTGTTTTAGTGCACTCAACTAATGTTCATACAATACATAATTTTTTAAAGTAAAAAATATAAATAGAATTTTGTAAAGGGTAGTGATGACGGGGTAGCCCAAAACTAAATAAAATGACTTAGACATATGAACGCTTAAAAGGTTAAAGGGTTAAAATGTTCGAATCCCGCGAACCCGGGAGAGCAACAAAAAGGATGTGAACAGTGAGCCATCACTTCTCTGATTACTTGTCCAGCCTCTCACGGCCGTAAAAGAAGACATGTGCACAGAGTGTAGTCTTTTACCCGCAGGTCCAAACGCTTCAACCCCTAAAAGTGTAAGTCCCCCACTGCATGCATGTTTCACTAGTCAATGGTTTCTTCTTTGGTCGATGTTCTTCCCTATAAAATGACACTTCATTTAGTGCTAAGGGACATTCTGATCAGCTCTGATTCCATTGGGATCTCTGGTCTTTACTCTAGAGTACTTGTTCCATGCAAGTATCTCTTCTTCACATTCAACACACACATTTCCATTGCTCCTACATCCGAAGCTGAACACACTTCAGTAGAGGATCATGTGCAAACAACAAAACTTAACTAGTGAACATCTCTCCACGTCTTGCAAACGTGGGGGGACCCCACGACCTGCGTTAGACAAACCGGAACCCTCCAACCCTTTTGCCTAACTAGCCCAACTACTACCATCGGTCTAGTATTTGTTGCATCAACAAGTTGGCGCCCACCGTGGGGCTACACCACTAATTTTCTTCAAAAGACCTAGTAGTGTAGCTCCATTCTCTCAAAATTACCATGTCGGAAAGTGAATCTCCAGGAGAGGTAAATCAAGTCCCGAATACCTCTACCCCAAGCACTAGCCAAGCTCATGTGCCTATACCGACGTCCTTCTCAACACCGGGGAGCACTCATACTGGAGCAACATACCCCGAGTTCCTCACTTTCCAGACACCAACTCCATCTAGATCAGGGGTTCCATCCCCTAATGTCGGTGTCTCTAACACCCCCTCACGTGTTGACCTTACTCCTGAAGGGGTCGCCAACAACTTCTTAGAGTTGAGGTCTCTCCTCAACCTATATGTGAGTAGGGAAAGAGACAATGGAGTGAGGATTCGTCTGGATTATGACGAGCCAGAACCATCACTATCTCCTGGACCTCCCATTCCCCCTTTTGCAAGCTCACAACCTACTGTGTCCAGGAATGAGGCTGGTCCCAGCAATCCTCCTCCAAACCCTAACCCATTCTTGTACACGAGGCCAGACCCGACAACATTTCCTCTCCTTTCTTCCCAACCAGCTGCAACCGGTGCTCCACTGGGACACGAGCTGACTTTGGACCAGCTCCTACAATCTCCAGTATCAAGCCTTCCACCCTCAGCAACTACTACATGGGAACAAGCTTTGTCTGTGTTCCCCTTGGCACGAAGTACCGTTATGAGCACTCCTTTAGGGGTAAAATGCCCAGTTGCACCTGGAAGCCTCCAAGGCTTCAACCTTATGCCTCAGATGATGGCTCAGATGATGGCAAGCTTCCCGTGGCAGCACTTCATTAATCAAGTGCTGGCCACTCAAGGGAATAACAACAACAACACGGGTGCAAGGGTAGAAGAAGATTTGGCCAAACCATACAAACCAAGTAATCTTTCGTGCTTCTCACAACAAATAGCCGATTATGATTTTCAAACGAAGATCAAGATGCCATCCCATATCAAGACATACGACGGAACTGAGGATCCAGAAGATCACCTTCAGATCTTCACCGGTGCTGCTAGAATTGAGAAATGGTCAAATGCTGAATGCTGCCTCATGTTTATGCAAACCCTCGTCGGATCAGCCCGGATATGGTTCAACGATTTACCAGCCAGAAGCGTTCGAAGCTTCGATGATCTGAGCAAAGGGTTTCTAGCCAATTTCTCACAACAAAGGTGGTACGTCAAAGATGCTACTGTAATCTTTCAGATAAAACAAAGGGATGAAGAAAGCCTTCGAGAGTTCATAGAAAGGTACAAGAAAGAAGGTCTCACGTATGTAGGGGCAGACGAGAAGATGAGAGTGGCCGGTTTTATGAACGCCATTACATCCAAATACTTACAAGAGATTTCAACAAATCCCTGCCTAAGACCTTGGAAGAAGCTCTCGAAAGGGCTAAAGCCCACATCAGAGGGGAGGAGGTTATAGACATCAAAGAGCAAAGAAAAAGGGGATCGAGCTGGCGAGGCAACAGTCCAGCTAGAAAAAAGGGAAACTTTCATTCCAATGACAGATGCCAAAGGGGTTCAGAACAACGAAGCCCTGAAGGCCGGAACCCCTCCAGCAGGGTGAAGGGTGTGAACTTCACACCCCTCACCAAGACCCTCAAGAAATTCTTGCTACAGAGGAAGTGAAACAAAGCTTCCGACCTCCAAGACCTCTCCCCAAAAGCAAAAGAAATGAAAATTCCACCCAGTTCTGTGAATTTCATGAAGAGAAGGGCCACCACACTAATGATTGCTTTCAACTCAAAAAGAGGATTGAAGAGGCCGTCAAGTCAGGGGAGCTTGCCCACTTAGTAAAGGGAGTAAGGGACAAGATAGCCGAGGGAAATGGCAAGGAAGTTAACATGGTGGATTTTGATGGAAAGGTCCCCCACAAATGACAACGGTTGGAAGCTTGGAAGCTTCAGTGTGTCTGCTTCCCTCCAACAGAAAAGAACCCACTCTCAAACCCCCTTGTGGTTGAAGCAACTGTGGGTAAACTAAAGACAAACAGAGCGTACATAGACATTGGTGCAGCCACTGAAATCATGTTTGAGAAGTTCTTCAACCGTTTGAGCAATGAGAAACGTTCGAAGATTCAACCCTCTGGAACCTCCATAAAAGGTATTGATGACATACCCCTCAAGCGTTTAGGGAAACTAACCCTTGATGTTCATTTCAGTGAAGGAAAGATGGAGAGAGTCCAACCTCTCACTTTTGTGGTTATCAATATACCTTTAAACTATGATGTCATTACAGGAAGGTTGGGGCAGTGTGCATTCTACATGGCTGTTTCTGTTGGTCATGGCACAGTCAAGTTTCCTACCGAGAGTGGGGTTGTAACCCTTCAACCTACTCAAGAGGCTTACATGTTTGAAGGGGAAGGTTCAAAAAATGAAGACAACAAGCAAGGGCTAATCATAAACCCCAAACATCCTGAACAAAGGATAAGGGTTAATCCAAGCCTTTCTCAAGAAACCCTCTCATACCTTGAAAAGCTGCTAGTACACTATAGTGATGTCTTTGCTTAGTGCCCGGAAGACATGACGGGTATCCCTCGAAGCATTGCTGAACATGAGCTGAGAATACCACCCGAGTTCAAGCCTGTTGTCCAGAAGAAACGAAGCCTAGCACCCGAAAGAAGCTTGGCAGCCTGCCAAGAGGTTGAAAAGCTTGTCTCAGCAGGAATTCTCTGAGAAGTCAAGTATCAATCTTGGGTTGCAAACCCAGTCATGGTCCGAAAGCCCGATAATTCTTGGAGAATGTGCATCGACTTTAAGGACTTAAACAAGGCTTGTCCTAAAGATTGTTATCCGCTGCCAGAAATCGATCTTAAGGTTGATTCCCTCACCGGTTACCCTTTCAAGTGTTTTCTTGATGCTTATAAGGGTTACCATCAAATTCTCATGAAAGAAGAAGACGAAGAGAAAACCACCTTTCACACGGACAAAGGAATCTTTTGCTACCAAAAGATGCATTTTGGCCTAAAAAACGCAGGTGCAACCTATCAACGCCTAGTTGACAAGGCTTTTGTTAGTCAAATTGGTAGAAACATGGAAGCATACGTCGATGCTCTGATAATCAAAAGTAAAATGGAATACCAATTGATGGATGACATCCAAGAAACCTTCAAGAACCTAAGGAAGGTCAACATGAGGCTCAACGCTGAGAAATGTTCGTTTGGGTTTGAAGAAGGTAAGTTTCTGGGGCACATTATGGGAAAACAAAGTATAAAGGCCAATCCAAACAAGGTGAAAGCTGTTCTTGAAACCAAGCCACCACGAAACAAAAAGGAGGTAGAAAGCTTAAACGGGAAGCTTGCAGCCCTGAAGCGTTTTACCTCAAAATTGGCTGAAAGATCTTTGGTTTTCTTCAAAACGCTCAAGGGGTGCTCTGACAAGAAGGACTTCAAGTGGACTGATGAGGCTGAGGAAGCCTTCAACCAGATGAAGCGACACCTAGCTTCGCTCCCAGGCATTGCAGCCCCAGAAACGGGAGAGTTGATCTCTGTATACCTTTCAATTGCTGAAGAAGCAATAAGTGTGGTTCTTACCATCGAACGAGACAGAGTTCAGGTACCCGTTTATTTCTTCAGCAAAACTCTAAAACTGGCAGAGATCAAGTATCCTCCTTTGGAAAAACTTGCTCTAGCCCTAGTCCAAACGACTAGAAGGCTTCGAAGGTATTTCCAAGCACACCCTATACAGGTGGTCACCGCCCAACCCATTAAGAGTGTGCTTGAAAAACCGAAAAATTCAGGGCGATTAGCCAAATGGGCTGTGGAACTAGGTGAACACAACATCACCTATGTTCCAAGAAAAGCCATCAAAGCCCAAGTCTTGGCCGATTTCATTGTAGTAGTCCCGAAACAAACAATCACTGAAGTTAACACAGCTGCCACTGAACCTTCTAACCTTGAAGCCTGGAAGCTTTTTACCGATGGGGCTTCAAGCGTTGAAGGGTTAGGGGTTGGGCTCACCCTGATCAACCCTGAAGGGTTAGAATTCACGTATGCTCTTCGATTTGAATTTCAGACCACCAACAACGAAGCTGAATACGAAGCATTGATAGCCGGCTTGAGGCTAGCCAAGGAAATGAAGGTTCAAAAGCTTCAAGTCTTCACAGACTCGTTGCTGGTGTCAAGTCAAGTGAATGATAGTTATGTTGCAAAGGAGCCCAATATGAAGAGGTACAAATAAAAATCTAAAGAGCTGATGTCTTGAGCAAACTCGCCTCTCTCACCTTTGCCCACCTCACCAAAAAGGTATTGGTGGAAGTGTTGAAAACTCCGTCAATAGAAGAATTGGAAGTTCAAGACGTAATCACCGAGGAAGGCCCCAATTGGATGACTCCAATTAAAAAGTTCCTTAAAAACGGTGAGTTAGCTGTTGATCAAACAAAGGCTAAAAGGGTTAAAATAAAATCCAGACAGTACGTGTTGCAAGGTGAAATCCTCTACAAAAAGGGTTACCTTGCACCGTTGCTGAGATGTGTCGGTCCCAAACAAAGCAAGTACTTGATCAAAGAGGTTCATGAAGGAATATGCGGAGCTCATTTTGGAGCAAGAACGGTGGTTGCTAAACTAATGAACCTTGGGTATTTTTGGCCTTCCATGCACCGAGACACCACTGAACAACTGAGAAAATATGATTCTTGCAAAATTCATGCACCAGTCCCAAAGAGCCCCAAGCATGACCTTGTCCCGATATCTTCAGCATGGCCATTTTACAAGTGGGGAATGGACAGTGTCGGCCCATTCCCACCAGCCAAAGGTGGAGTGAAGTTCTTACTAGTGGTCATAGACTACTTCACCAAGTGGCCTGAAGTTAAACCACTTGCAAAAATCACGGGTAAACATGTCATTGACTTCGTTTGGGGAAACATCATTTGTCGTTATGGGTTGCCGGTAGTGCTGGTCACTGATAATGGAAAGCAATTCGCGGAGAAGCCTTTCAGCGTTTGGTGCAAAGAATTCAGAATAGCTCAAGTTTTCAGCTCAGTTGCATAGCCACAATCAAACGGCCAAGTTGAAAGGATGAATCGAAGCATAGTTGAAGGGATCAAAGCCAGATTGGGAAGGCATGAAAGCAATTGGCTTGAAGAGTTGCCAAGTGTCCTATGGGCTATAAGAACAAACGAAAAAACAAGCCACAAAATAATACCTTACAGCTTGGTATTTGGATCTGAAGCCGTGATTCCAGCTGAAGTAGGAGTTGTAACCCAAAGAATGGTCGACATGGATCCCGAAGCAAACAACAAAGAGACCATGTTGAACTTACAACTCCTAGAGGAAGCACGAGACCAAGCTGCAATTCAAGAAGCCAAATACAAACAAATGATGGAAGCTTACTACAACAAAAGAGTCAAGCATGAACGCTTCAAGCCAGGAGACCTGGTGCTTAGAAACAATAAGGCTAGTAAAAAAGAGAACCAAGGAAAGCTTGGCCCTAAATGGGAAGGGCCATATACAATCCTCGAAGCACATAAGGGCGGATCCTATAAGCTAGCTGACACAGAAGGTAAAAAGCTTCCTAGACATTGGAACAGAAAGACCCTCAAAAGCTTCCATGTCTGATCAAGAAAGATTGGTTTGTATTTCAAAGGTTGTATTTCAAGAGTTGTCCTATGATTACTTTTTGTAAAGCAATATCTCTTGAATGAATGATGATGTTTTATCAAATTTGTCTTTCTATCCTAAAATCAGGTTGAGAACCTAGCAAAAAACTCCATGGCAAGGGCCATGTAAGGGGATGAGCTCCCAGGCCATATCGCTCAATAGGTTCAAGGGTTTAATGAACCTATATAAGGGGTGAGTTCCTAAAACAATACAACTCCATGAGACTTATAGTTAAAAACAAAGTTGTCTCATAGACGGGTCCGAACAGCCTACACCAAATGTTCCTTAGGACTTAGAAAATTTATCAAAAACAGGCTTACGAAATGAAATCAAACTAAGGAAAGTAATGAATAGGATAGGTACTATGTCTTCTTGTTAAAAATACCAAGGCTAAGTGACTGCAGCACTGAACCCTTTAAGGTATAAAAAACATAAAGACAACACAAACCCAACAAAGACAATGGCAAAAAAGAATGACTTAAGTAACAACACAACAACACGGTAAAAGTTTGCATACAACCCAATCTCAAAAATACAAACCAAGACATCAAGTCACAAAAATAAAGTAGTAACCGGAAACCTTGAAGGCTTCAAGCTACATTCAACAAACAGCCAGAAGCCTTGAAGGCTTGAAGCCAAGCAAGCTGCCTTACAAAAACAGGCACCAACACAAGAAATCGCAACACAAGGCAAGTAGTAGAAACTTAGTAACATAAGAAAGGAAGCCTTAAAAGGCTTCCAAGCATCCAAACAAGTTAAAACAAACCTTAACGGCTTGTAAACCTAAGAATTGTTCAAATGGCCACCAAGGCCAAACCACAACCACAAAACAGGAACCTTAAGGGTTCCTACAAAACCTAAAATTGTTCAAAGTAACATACAGACCATTAAATTGTTTAGTAGTGCTAAGAAAGCTACGAATATTATTCAAGCATCAACAGGAGGCTTAGAAGCCCCAGAACCATCACCCTTAACCTTCTTGGCCTTCTTAGCCTTTGACCCACCATCACTCCCGACAGCTGAACCTTGGAGGCTTGATTCCTTAGATACATCGGCATCATCTGAAAAAGTTTCATCACTATCTCCTGAACGAGAACGTTTCTTGGACAGGGAAGCAAACACTTCAGCACAAACTTTTTCATTAAGCCCAGCCGGCTTCAGTTCCTATAAGACAGAAAAAGGTTTACCAAAGCAATTAGCAACTTGACTTACATATGGGTAAGTCAACCTCTCCATCTGCTGGACAGATGCCTTAAACACTTCGGAAGCATCAGGGCGGAAAAGGGGAGATTGCTCCAAAGTCCGGCCAGACTCATGAAGTTTAAAACCAGCAATAAGGCCTTGATGTTTCCTCAAATTCAGCAGCTTCGTATAAACCTCTCCAAGGGCAGAGTTGAACTCATTGGAACGAAGGAGGTAGGTAACAACCTGGTGAAAGCCTTGCTCAATGAGTCACTGGTTATCACCAGTGGCTTGAACAACTGAAGCCTTCAGACCTTCTTTCTCTTCATCAAAGGCCCTATGTTGAACAGTCAAGGCCTCCCTATCAGCTTTTAACTTCAACCGGTCAGCTTCAAAACTTTTCTTGAGATCATTTATCTCAATCTCGCGCCTCCTTGTCAATTCACCTACCTTCTTTTCCCAAGCTTCTTCCTTCTTTGAAAAACCATCAATTTCCTTCTTCATTGCAGCCATTGAAGACTTCATCTTTTCCTTCTTCTTAGAAAACTCCTCGTACTCCTGCATTCCCTTCTGAAAACGGGTAACACCCTTGGCTATCAAGGCAGAAAGGTTGCAGGAACTCAACATCAACCTTGATATAAAGTGGTCACTTTCCATTTTAGATATAGCACCACGAACGCCAGGAGGAGCAAAGTGAGCTAACACATTAGCACAAACATTCAGATCTTTGAAACTATCACCAACCTTCACAGTCCAATCAGGAACATAAACTTCATCTTCGTTCAACCCCTCAACGTCTCTGCTTGATGAACCTTGAATAGGAGTGGTCACAACCTTCTTGGCCGAAGCCTTCTTCTTACCATGAACAACTAACTTTTTCTCCTTCTCAACAACAACATCTTGACCTTCGTAAGCCTCAATATCATCACTTAATTCCACTGGATCAGAAGAACTAGATTGAGGTGCACTCCTTAACAAACGACGAGCAGAACGACGGGTTGAAGCCTTGGGAGCACCAGGCTTAGTAAAACCCTTGACGTTAGAAACACTAACATAGCCAGCATCCTCAAACCTCTGTTCTACACCCCTAGAAACAACATCATCCCCTTCAGCGGCTTGAGCATCCACAAAAGCAACATCAGACGTATCATCACTCTTGATAAAATCCAAAGCAGACATAACCGCAAAACATTTTAAAACAAAAAAAAATAAGCTACTAAATAAAGATATCACGAAAAGGCAGAATAGGGAAAATGCATACCCTGACCATTCCTAATAAGAACCGGATCCCGATTAGCCTTATCCCACAACTTGCTAACACCTAACAGAACTAGCAAATGTTCGGGAAAAGGACGAACCCTTGAAGGGCACTCTCGGATGGCTTTAAGAAAAACTTCATTCAAATCAGACTCGGAAGGTTCCGGTTCATTGAGAACGGCATCCGGGTGTAACATCTCATAAAATCACGTCCAATGATGTATTGACACGTGTAATAAACCCTAATAAAGTCCAATGTTGAATTTAAGGGACTAATTTTTCGAAAAACCGAAAAATTTGATAATAAAAGGACTGGAAGTGTTAGCATACCTAACATAAGTTTCCAAATAACCTCTCACGATGTTTATATTCACAAATGTGCCACTTGATGAATAAGTGTAGTCGTTTGCGTAATTAATTGAAAGTTTGCGCAATAAAGGGTTAAAAGCGTCAACATGTTAATTCTTACCTCTGAGTGACCTTCTAACAAAACGGGAGCTTAATAATATTTAATTATACTCTCGGGAATGCCAAATAATGGCCATCTAAGGTTTTTATGCCTATAAGTAAAGTTACGCGCAACTTTGCAAGTTAGAGGGGCTAAAAGTGTCAATATGTTTAATTATACCTCTGAATGACCTTTTAGCGAATCCGAAGCATCGTGACATTTAATAATACTTTCAAGAATGTCTAATATGGATTAGATGAGGCTTCAATACTATTAAATGATGAAATGCGCAAGTTTGCGCAATAGAGGGACCTAAAGCGTCAACTTTTGAATCTATGCCTTTCGGTGACCATCTAAGCGAACGAGAGCGTATTAATATTTAATTATATGCTTGGGAAGGATAAATATGGGCCATGGAAGGATTGTATAACATTAAACGGCATTTCGCGCTACTTTGCGCAATTTAAGGACTATTTGCGTCAAACTGCAAAAGTATGTCGATTCGTAGGGTAACGGACCTTCCGGAAGATGACCCTAAGTTAAACATGACCTAAATATCCTTTTTATAGCTTAGATATGGGCTTAAAGGTGTTCGGTGCGCAAAAATAAACTTTTATGTCATGCAGGGACTAAAAGTGTCAAAAAGTGCACAAGTTTGCATTTTCGCGCATATCTCACATTCTGTATATCTTCGGACACCCAAAAATTTATGTAAGCACTAAAATAATTTATTTTAGTGATCGCCTTGATAAAATTTCATTCGTCGCGTAATTTGGACCGTTTTTCGCGTCCGTTCGTGTTTCGTCGTAATTAGACGAACAACGTGACCGTACGGCCAAACGAACCGTCATCTGACATGTTTTTGAGCATGTTTCATGTCCCTCATGTTTAGGAATCATTGTAGAGGCTTAAAAATGGTTTAACGGGCCTCAAACGCATCAGAAAGGGGCTAGAAGCATGCAGGGACCAAAACTGCCATTTCTGAAACTTGATTTCCAGCTGTTACCAGCTGTTACAACTGTTTTAATCAATTGAAAATGGTTTTCTTCAGTCCTTGGGCAGCCCATAGATTGCTAAAACCATGGGTAAAGGTGTACGGTCCAGATTCGATCACGTTTATCAAGAAACGATCCTAACGGTCCTTGTTTTCCTATATAGCTGAATTGAACTCGGTTTGTTCGTTTCCGCCGCTCAAACTGAGATAAACTCTTCTGAACGACTCGTTCGGGTCCGCAAACGATCCTACAATACCCACTTGATTTTTGGCTCATTTGCACCTCTCCTTCTAATCTGATCTATTCTCTGAAGTTGTGAGGATCTTGAACCCTTTTTGAGAACCTCCTTCGGTCCATTGGACCTTTGTAAGTCTCCTTTCGTGTTTAGTTTAATTATTTAGCGGTTAAAGCCGAAAAGTCAAGCGTTTCGATAAACGCTTTGACTTTTAAACGGCTAAGCCATGGTTCGTAACGAACATGGCTACGTGACCGTAATTAGGTAGGTAATTAACCCTCAAAAGGGCGCCTCCTAATTACCACGATTACTTAGTTAAATTGTCGGGTCAAATGAAAGTCAAACGGGTTAGTTTTAAATAAATACATAACTATTAATATAGAAGCCATAAAATTAGTTTTCTCATATTAATAACTTGGTAATTATTAATTGAACATGTCTAAGCATGTTCAACCCGACAATTCTAAGTATAGGCTCGGTTCGGAACCGAAAGTCGCAAAAGTTGACTTTTGCTTTGACTTTCAGTTCTGACCCGATTTAGCTTAGTTTAGATATGCCTTAGGATTCCATTAGGACCATATTATAAGTTAGTATAACCCTCCGAGGTTATACAACTTGGTTCCATAGAAATCCTAGTTCATGCATGTTTCCGTTAAATGCCTAAATGTTGACCGTTATGCCCTTTTGACTATAAAACGTGATTTCTGAAAATGTAAAAGAGTAGAAACCTTAGTTACTGATTTATAAACTTGCACCTAAAATTTGGCATCAGTTTGAGGTCTAGATTAAGAGTTATGCTCATTAACGTAAATTGAAAGCTTTATGTTAATTAATCGGCGTAATTAGCATATAGCCCATTTAAACCAACTTTTTGATACCAAACTTTTTACCCACTGATGTAATATAATATTTTTGGATTTTTGAAGATTTTTATTTAATTTTTGGCTGAGTATAACATAGGTCTCTAAGTTTGATTCGGTTAAAATCCGGTTTTGCCCTTTTAGGCTATAAAATGAGTTTTACAAATCCTTTAGACCCCAAACCTTTTTCTACTGATCTAATATGATAAATAAAATATTTTGAGCCTTCTGGAATTATAAAAATATCAGCTTCCCTTTGAAAACCCGGAAATGGCTCCAAATCGCCTTTTCAAGCATTTTTAACGCATAGTATATACTAAAACCATACTAAACATATAAGGTTGATACCTACTGATATTTTTAGTATATTTTTTATATGTTAACAGTAAGTAAAAGTTTTTAAACTCAGGTTTCCAGTTTTGACCTTTTAAGCCTAAGTGAAATTACCAAAATACCCCTAAGGTGCATAATTTGGTTTTAAATGGTAAATTTCACATATAGGCCATACCCTACTGATATAACTTAGTAAATTAAGTATATTTACTAGACAAATCAGACCTGTAACTCAGATTTATAAATACACTCTTTTATAATCTTTAAAATGACCAAAATACCCCTACGGGGCTTATTTTGAGATTAAACTCGTTTTGGGCATAATGGAAGATATCCTATTGATATCACAACATATTAAAGGCATATTAACTTAGGAAACCGGTATATGACTCTTTTGGTTACTCGTTACGCACTTGTCGCGTTTGGATCGGCTTATGTGACTAGTTCGCATATATTAGCCGAAACGGGTCAAACCATATCACTTTTGTCTCAAAATCCAGAATGTGTATAAGTTACCCATATTAAACAAGCATGCAAGCTTGTCGGGTCAAAACCACGTTCTCAACCGGTCTTCGCCTTATCATGCGTTTGAACCGTATCTTTCTTTAAGACTAACCGGTCTAAGCTTAGGCTTAATTAAAGACCCGTTAGCATTCTAATTGGTTATTTATACCATCATTCCAGACTAGAGCCTTCCGGTAAATTGTACCTACGCTTACTTAAGTGAATACGACTGAGTTATTAAAATTCTTGCTATTTAAGACAGGAGCTAGCTCAGGTAAATACTCTTAACTTATTTTCCCTATTACGGGCTTGGGATACGGTAATATAAATACCGCATGGTCAGGTATGGGATTCGAAGACCAATGAGTCGGGAAATCCAAATAACCTGTTTTAATTCGTATTGCTTGACTGAAACATTGGGGGTTAATGCGACCGTGTCCTGGATATCCTTGACTCATTAATTGCAATGGCCATGACCTAAGCACAGGGTGTAGGCATACACCTGACAGATGCAATATGCTTATTAATTAATTATACCCAATAAGGGATTCCCAATAAGGGAATAGTGGTGTGTCGGTTAATCTTGAACCGGCATAGAACCGGGCCCCGTATGTAGAGCAAGTTATGTAAAACTGATAACATGAGATATAGTTTGTCCCAAGTATAAAAGATTAATTTTGCCTTGAGCATTTTAATCAAAGTGTCAAAATATTTTTGTGCCTTGTGCACCTAAACCAATTTTCTTAAACTCTTTTCAAATGAGTCAGTTGAGTGTATTTACCAGTGAAAACTGACGTATTTTCCAAAGTCTAAGTGACAGGTACAAGTACGTAATAGGCTGGAAGCTGCTCAGGACATGTTAGTTGAGGACTTTGCAACTCATTCACATAAGCCATTAGTCTGATAACTTCTTTTGGTGTTTGATCCGCCTGTGGATTATTACAAGCTAGCCTGTACAGAATACTTTTATATTATCAGACATTTGTGTTTGTAATAATATTTTATATTTCAATACTTCCGCTGTGCATTTAAATTGTGTTGTTTGACTATAATGATATCAACTACGTCACGATACTCCCCACCGGGCCCACCGGTAATACGTGGAAAATAGGGGTGTGACAGGTTGGTATCAGAGCCAACATTGAGTGAATTAAACACTAGCCCTCAGTGTTTAATCTCAATGACACAGTAGCACATTCCTTGAGTCTAGACTTAACTTAGGAATATTCTTAATCCTAATCTAGAATTTTTGCTTCCAAATTTTTATTGGATACGTCGCCAAGCGAAGAAGCCGTAATAGGAATTCTCCACGTCTGGAGCCTTGAAATGCTGAGCTTCGTACCGCGACCAGGATGAAACGTGCAACCAAGGAGAAAGCATTCAGGAATTGAATGAAGAAGAAACTCCTTTGCTGAAGATCGTTTCCTCAATAGTCCTTATAAGGACATATTTATCTTTTCAGTCCCTTCGAGGACAACATTATTCCTTTCAAGTCCCGCTTAAGGCAACTTTATACCTTTATTTTTATAGTGGAATGATTAAGTTTAAACTTTCATTCTAAACATGAAATAAGAAATAAATGAAAAATAACATTCTTTTTATAAGATCTACCATTATAATAAAATGGCAAAATCTAAAAGGACAAGACCTAGCTTTGGGTCATATTAAGACCGGCCAAGATGGCAGTTCCTCAATTTAGATTCAGATCCCTATTAACAGTTCAATTTAGAAATTTTTCTGCGATAAATATTAAAAGAATCTTAAGAGTGAAACCTAGCCTGAGTGTCATTATAAAGACCTGGCCAAGATGGTAAGACCTGTTTAAAAGATTCGTATCCCAGTTAACATCTGAAAACATGTTAACACTCCCGGCAGATGTGATTCGTTGGAAATCACACACGTTATTAAGGATTCTTCAAAAGATTCCTAACCCAGTTTAATGATCTCTGAATCCTGGGTTTACATCATCAATTAAGATGATCATATTTTAACCATACGTGGTAATATAGTGCCTACGGGCCTTGCTCATTTCTACATGAGCCAAAATACAGTGGTAGCTATGACTCCCTGTCAGAAAAAGGTAATGAACTAGGTTCAAACCTCAAGGCTTTGTTTCTCTGAAATCCTAGCTTATAATTTATAAATGTCCTTGTGACTAGGCCTTTGTGCCACCTTAATATCCGTAATGTTTTATAACTAGGATAAATTATAATGCCTCGATTCTCAGAAATCATGACTTATAAAGTAAACTTGTCTACTCGACTAGGCCATTTGTGCTATTACTAACTTATAAATGAGGATTTATGATAAAAATCCTGAATAAAATAAATATTATTCCTTTTCTGTTAAGTATATGTATTAAAAGAGAATCTTAAAAGGTTTGACCTAGCTTGAATGTCATTGAAGACCTAGCTAAGATGGTAAAACCTGTTTAGAAGAGATTCAGATCCTGATTAACACTTGAAAACGTGTTAACACTCCCGACAACAGTGATGCGATAAAATCACGCTTGTCATCTCTATATTAGGAACTTCCAAACCCCTTATTTAGCCTATATAATCAATAGGAATCATGGCTAATAAACGTCGAACATGATGTACACATCTAAACATCCACCTGGGATATATACCTACGGGCAAAGATGCATACATGAAAACGATAGTTTTATTTCATAACTTCTTGTCAAGACAATGAATTATGGAATTTTCTGATCCAAAGGAATCATTGATTATGTTTTAAAATTTCCCTAGTGACAAAGCCTCTGTGCCATCAAAAAGTCCTTTGGACAAGCCCTTATACTATATAAAATGTCGGTACGACATTGACAGTCGTGACGTATGTCCCCTGTCTAATAAATATGAAGGATTATATTCCGTTTAAACGCCAAAGATGGTTTATCTAAAAACCTAGGCCAAGCATAATCAAATAAATTTAATACTATCTATTGGTCCATATGGTTGAGTTACACCATGGCTATTTAATCGTCAAGTTCGACAATTCGCTATATAATTAAACAAATTATTACTACTTGGTTAGTTAGCCTTCAAAGCTTCACCACGGCTGACTCCTCTGGGGCTCACAATCATCCAGTTAGTCAGAATGATGTACATTGACTAGCCTTTGTGGCAAAATAAATTATCTTCCAAAAAGATGACGGCTGTAGTCTTTGACTCTCTGTCCAAAGGTGAAGAACTATGTTCGAACCTTAAGATCTCTGATCCAATAAGATTGCGGCTTATATATTAATGCCTTAAGTGCCATATTTTGTATGTCCTTTGTGACAAGGCCTTCGGGCCTATGATTATTAATGTCCTTCATGACAAGCCTTCCAACTATCTAAAGATTGTCGTTATGACAAGGACAGTTGTGACATTGTGATCCCCAGTCAAAAGGTAATGGACTCGGTCCAAACCATAAACACAATTGATGGTCCTTTTTGACCTAGGCTAAATATAATTGACATACTTTCTAGTAGCATACTATAAGGAAGTTATAAACCTAACAGTCATTATGGTTTAGTAATACCATGACTTTATAAATCATCCATTACGATGATTCCATAATAACTTTCATCTAAGCATATGTTATTTTTGGTGTTTAGTACCAAAGCTCCAGAATGGAGGTTTCCGACGAAGCACACAGCAATACGGCGGCTAAAAACAAGGATGCTGATGACGGGGGTAGCCCAAATCTCAATAAAATGACTAATATACATAACAGCTTAAAAGGTTAAAAGGTTGAGAGGTTCAATACGCGCAAACTCAGGAGAACAGTAAAAAGGACAAGCACAGTGTCCGGTCACATCAACACTTAACGTCTGAACCATTTCTGCACAGACAGAACATGTGCACAGAGAACACCCTTTTGTCCGCAGGTCTAAACCCTTCAACCCCCAAATGGGCAAGTCCCTCACTGTAGCCACGGATCACTGGTCAAAGGCTTCCTCTTGTAGAAGATTCTTTCCCTATAAATAATAGCCTCTTGCCATCCATTCCATTCATTCCAGATCAACTCAGATCACCCTTGATCTCTGATCTTACTTCTCCTCTCTAGAACTTGCTCCATGCTTGTTCTATTCTCGGCTCACTACAATATTATCTCACTTAACATAGACATTCTGGGTTGAACCCTTCAAGCCAGAATTCAAAGTGAATAATAACAAAGTGATCCGCCTCCACGTGCTACAAACGTGGGGGGACCCCACGACCTGCGTTAGGCTAATCGAAACCTTGAACCCTTTTACCCCGGAGATATCGCTACAGGCCTTGGTCTTGTATTTGTTGTATCAACAAGTTGGCGCCCACCGTGGGGCTACGCCGCTTACTTTATCTTAAAGACCAGTTGTGTAGCTCCATTTTCTCTTTACATCATGTATGAAAGCGAGTCTCTCGGTCAGGTAAATCAGGTGCCTAACAACACCGATTTAACACCAAATTCGGGTCGGATCTCACCGGTCCTATCTACACCTCTTTCTACTCCCGGAAGTACTCCATCGGGATATGTTCCCGGAGTTCACTTCTTTTCAAACACCAACCCCATCTCGGTCAGGGGTTACACATACTCAAATCGATGTAATGCATACACCGGAACGCATAGATCTAACACCCGAGTGGCTAGCTAGAAATTTCTTACAACTGAGGTTTCTTCTCAACTAGCATGTGAGCTTAGAAAGGGAAAAAGGGTGAGAATAAGACTAAATTATGAGGAGTCTAAACCCTCATTATCACTTGGCCATCCATCTCTTCCTTTTAGTAGCTCACGTTCAGCCACATCTTACCTTGAAGCTGGTCCTAGTGTGACAGACCAACCACTCAAGCCCTTTAGCTTTTGGGGAGGCCAAGTCCAACCGTTTTTCCCTTATTTACCTCCCAACCCGTTGCAACCGGAGCACCTATGGGGCATAAAACCACTCTTGATCAATTATGGCAATCACCAGCTTCAAGTGTTCCCCCTCCCATCGCTACTTCGTGAAAACAAGCTATGGCCACCCTGCCTTTGGCTCGAAGGTGCGGTCATGAGTACATCCATGGGAATGCCTTATACAGTAAGCCTTTAAGGCTTTAACCTTATGACACAGATAATGGCTTCAGAAAGCCTTTAAGGATTTAACCTTATGCCCCAGCTGATGACACAGATGATGGCACAATTTCCTTTGCAGCACGTGAAAGCTGGATGACGACACAGAAAGCCTTCAAGGCTTTAACCTTAATTTCATCAACCAAGTGCCAAACACTCACCAGGGTACCACAAGCGGTAACCCAGCTTCAAGGGTAATAAAATACCCCTCAAAACCTTACAAGCCCAATATCTTGCTTCAATAAATTGTTGAGTACGAGTTTCAAACCCAGATAAAGATGCCATCACGGTACTGAAGACTACTTCCAAATCTTCGCCGGGACTACAAGAATAAAAAAATGACCCAACTCCGAATGTTGTCTCATGTTCAGGCAAACCCTTGAAGGGTCTTCGCGCATATGGTTCAATGACCTTCCTGGACGAAGCGTTCAGACCTTTAACGATCTTAGCAAAAGTTCCCTATAAAAACATAGGTATGTCAAGGACGCCATGATAATCTTCCAGATCAAACAACATGATGATGAAAGTCTCAGAGACTTCATCGAAAGTTACAAGAAGGAAGGTTTAACTTACGCCGATGAAAAGGTTAGGGTTGCAGGGTTCATGAATGCTATAAATTCCAAATATCTCACAAGAGACTTCAATAAATGCCTGCCCAAACCCTTGAAGAAACACTCGAAAGGGCTGAAGCCCACATTCGAGGAGGATAAGCTGTAGACATCAAAGAACAAAATAAAAGACTCTTAACTGGAGCTTCCAGTATGGCTCTTATGACAAACAGTTCAAAGGTTCGGATTCCAGAAGGCCTGAAGGCCGGAACCCTCCAAGCCAAGAAAAAACCATAAACCTTACAGCCTTAACCAAGGCTACATAAGAGATCTTGGCAACCGAAGAGGTAAAACACAGCTTCCGCCCTCCTCAACCTTTGCCAAAAGACAAAAGATTGGAAAAATCAAGCCAGTATTGTGAGTTTCACGAATAGAAAGGTCACCATACCAATAATTGCTTCCAACCCAAAAAGAGGATCGAAGAAGCCGTCAAGTCCGAACTGGCTCACTTGGTTAAAGGGGTCAAGGACAAAATGGTTAAAGAATAAAAGTAGGAAGTGAACATGGCCGGCCTTGAAAACAAAGCTTTAACCCTCTCAGCTGATGAAAAGCTTGAAACGCTTTAACCCTCTCAGCGACGATGAGCGTTCAAAGCTTCAACAGTCTTAATCCTCCAAAATCATGCTTAAGAAATGCTTTAACCCTCTCAGCTGATGAAAAGCTTGAAACACTTTAATCCTATCAGCGACGATGAGCGTTCAAAGCTTCAACAGTCTGAAGGTATCGCATACATACCTATCAAGCCTTTAGGCCAAATAACCCATTATGTTTGTTCAACGAGAGAACAAAGTGACGAACCGAACAACTCACTTTTGAGGTTTCTTCTTCACTTAGCAACGTCAGGAATGGTAGAATTTGTTGCATCATCCTTCTTCGAACCTACATCATCTTGGGTCTTTTTAGCCTTCCTCTTTTTCCTCCTTGCTGCACCCGCTGCCTCGGAGGCTTCAAGGCTTGAACCCTTTGAGCCCTCACCACCTTCAGAACACGTTTCCTCGCTATCTCCGAAGCAAGGACGTTTCTTCGAGAGGGACTTCAACACTCCGTTACAAACAACCTCATTAAGGCCCTTGGGTTTTAGCTCCTGCAAGACAGGCAAAGGTTTACCAAAACACTTGGAGACTTCACCCACATAAGGGTAAATCATATGCTCAATCTTAAAAATTGTTCCCTTGAACACTTTGAAGGCTTTGGGTTGAAAAAGAGAAGACTTTTCCTGAGGCTCCCCAGGTTCACAAAGCTTTGTAACCAACAAACAAACCTTGGTGTCTCACATGAGCAAGAAGCTCGGTGTACACATCACCCAAGACTTTGTTTGAACTCCGACGAATGGAGAAGATAGGTAACCACTTGCTGAAATCCATGCTCAATGAGCCATTTATTATCACCAATTTCACGAGAAAGTGAAGCCTTTAACCCTTCTTTCTCCTCCAAGAAGGCCTTTTTCTGAACCTACAAGGCAGCCTTATCGACCCTGACTTAAACCTTGTCAGCCTCCAAGCGTTTTTCCAACTCAACCATATCAGTCTTGTGCTGGGAAGAAAGCTCATCAATCCTCAACATCAGCTTTTCTCCCTCCCAGCATAACCCTCTGCCTCCTTCTTTAGAGTAGCTAGTGAAGAATTCATCGCATCCCTCTTCTTCGAGAAGACATCATATTCTCACATCCTCTTGCGAAATCGGGACAAACCCTCTGGAAGCAAGGCAACAAGGTTATAAGCACCCATTACCATTTTTCAAAATCATCAGGTCATCATCCATAGATGAGCAAGAACCTCGAACAATAAGAGAATCAAAGTGGGTAAGAACATCCTCACAAACGGATGAAGGCTTGAAGCTGTCACCAACTGTGACCTTCCAATCCGGCACATAAACCTCCCCTGGATTAACATTGGTGGAACCTTCACCACCCTTCCCGGAACCCTTCAAGCTCACAACCTTTTTACCCGCCAAACCACCAAGGGCCGTCCCTTGTCCTTTTTGATTTTCCCCAACCCCAACTTCTAAATCTTCTGAAGCCTCTATGTCATTACTTAGTTCCACCGGCTCAGAAGCCGATGGTTGGTCAACAGTCTTTATCAAACAGCAGCTCGAACGACGAGTAGAGACTTTGGAAGCAACAACTTTGGTGTAACCCTTGACATTGGGAACGTTCACATAGCCTGAACCCTCGAACCTATGTTCAGTGCCCCTAACAACAACATCTTCGCCGGATGTAGCCTCGGCATCTCCAAACACAACATCAGATGTGTCATCGCTCTTGATAAAGTCTAAGGCAAACATATTTGCAACAAATAAAATATAACATAAGCAGAAAATACAAAATATCATACCTTGATCATCTCTCACGAGCATAGGGTCACGACCCGGCTTGTCCCACAACTTACTAACATCCATCAGCACTAAAAGATGTTCGGAAAAGGGACAAAGCCTGGAAGGACACCCCCTAATAAACTTCAATAACCATCTATCTCCTGTTTGAAAGGTTCAAGCTCATTCAAAACAGCATAAGGGTGACTCCAAACAAGCCTGAAAGGAACAATGGACTCAGAAATCCAGGAAAGTCGGTCCTTCCAAAAACCAAGGGTAGTAACCATAGACGAAATTAAACACACATCAACCTGAGATGTTTCAAAGGTAAAACAATCGCCGTTCTTGGCTAACTGGAAGAAATAGAGAAACAACAACAACGATGGGTCATACCCTATTGCTGGACACAAAACATCAAAGTGTAAAACCCTAGCAAGACCTTAAGGGTGTAACTGACCAAACGACACACGATAATACTCTAAAACATTCAGAACAAAGACCGAAAACGGATGACGCAAGTTGGAAAACTTAGCAATAAAGAGCAATCGAACCAACGGGACACTAATCGATCGATTTGCCAAAACCCAGAGCCACCGGATTAAACTTTAGATCGATCCCCCATTCTTTACAAAAAGCCTCAACTTCCTCTTGAGTGAGACAAGTTGAAGCCTTTAAACCTTCAAGCCTTAAAGCCTATCACATCTACTATCACTCTGAAATTCAAATCTCAAAACTCAAACGCCTTGAAGCCTTTAAGCAATAAAAAATAATGTGTAAAAGTCAGAAGCATTTGAGCTTACATCCCAAACACCTCTGACTTGGGGGGCTGATGACGGGGGTAGCCCAAATCTCAATAAAATGACTAATATACATAACAGCTTAAAAGGTTAAAAGGTTGAGAGGTTCAATACGCGCAAACTCAGGAGAACAGTAAAAAGGACAAGCACAGTGTCCGGTCACATCAACACTTAACGTCTGAACCATTTCTGCACAGACAGAACATGTGCACAGAGAACACCCTTTTGTCCGCAGGTCTAAACCCTTCAACCCCCAAATGGGCAAGTCCCTCACTGTAGCCACGGATCACTGGTCAAAGGCTTCCTCTTGTAGAAGATTCTTTCCCTATAAATAATAGCCTCTTGCCATCCATTCCATTCATTCCAGATCAACTCAGATCACCCTTGATCTCTGATCTTACTTCTCCTCTCTAAAACTTGCTCCATGCTTGTTCTATTCTCGGCTCACTACAATATTATCTCACTTAACATAGACATTCTGGGTTGAACCCTTCAAGCCAGAATTCAAAGTGAATAATAACAAAGTGATCCGCCTCCACGTGCTACAAACGTGGGGGGACCCCACGACCTGCGTTAGGCTAATCGAAACCTTGAACCCTTTTACCCCGGAGATATCGCTACAGGCCTTGGTCTTGTATTTGTTGTATCAACAGATGCAAATATAAATATAAATGTTAATGGCACTACTCTTCAGGCCTTGATTAGCGCAGCAATTAGTGAAGTTGTGGATAAGGTCCTAGAGAACAAAAAGGAACCGAGTGTCACTCACTCAAAGATCCATACGGAAACACATACATCAGCTCGTAAGGAGAGCTCCGTTCACTCTTCAGATGAAAAGAGCGAACCTCAGGAGTTAGTACTCTATGATAAGCCCCGTTCAACTGAAGGCGGGTGTACCTACAAATATTTCGTCTCATGCAAACCCAGAGATTTCAATGGCGAAAAAGGAGCAATTGATGCTATGGAATGGCTTGAGAAATGGAAACTGTTGTGGACATCAGCGATTGTGCTGATAAGGACGTAGTAAAATTTGTTTCACAATCTTTCAAGGGAAAGGCTCTTGTATGGTGGAGGGCCATGATGCAGTCCACGGGGAAAATTTCCCTATACAGTATGGGATGGTCCAAGTTTGTGGATCTTATCAAAGAGAACTACTGTCCACAACACGAAGTGGAAAAGGTGGAGACAGATTTTCTGACTCTCACAATGAAAAACCTAAATTGTCAGCAATATGTTACCGACTTCAACTCCCTATCTAGACTGGTACCCTATTTAATTACCCCGGAACCAAAACGCATTGCGCGTTTCATCGGTGGTTTGGCACCAGAAATAAAAGGGAATGTTAAAGCTTCAAGGCCAATCAACTATAGATCAGCTGTAGATCTATCCTTGTCTCTCACTCTAGATATAGTGAGACAAAAGTCGATCGAGAATGAAACTAATGAGAAAAGACAAAGGGAGGAGGATGACTCTCAGAATCCTAAGAAGAGCAAATCGAAGCTCAACAATAACCAAGAGGATTCCAACAAAAAGCCTACATGCAAAACCTGCAAAAGAAGACATTGGGGGCAGTGTCGATTAAACCAAAAGATAAAGCAATGTGGCATCTGTAAAAGAGCTGGCCACCAGTCCCACGAATGTAGGGACATGAAGGATGCAAACTGTTTCAGCTGTGGCGAAAAGGGGCACATCAGTACTAATTGCCCTAAGGCTGCCAAGAAAGGAGCAGCTAAGTCTGGGAAGGATAAGAAAGGAACCGCCTGGACTACCGGTTGAATACTAGAGACAGTGCACATCGATAATAGCATTAGGTACTTCCCTTACCATTTTGCATTGATGCAAGGGATAATAAACCTTTAGCAAACCATAAGCTTAGCAAACTCTTGATTACATTCATAAGAACTCCATATATTAAATGTGAGGTATAACTTATCAATGGAATCCATAATGACCATCTCTCCCATCCTCGAAGATAATCCTTTCATAAGAATCTGGAATACTCTTCCTCAGAAAGAGTACGACAATATATATTATTTTATTTTATTATTTTCTCATTGTTTTCTATCGCCTGCGAATGCCAAACTATGTTTGATAAAAGTGCCATATGAGAATTGGTGTATCCTAGTGTGTCCCATAGATTGCTTCCATGCCTGATCAGTATGGAGGTTTAATGCATGGAACCCCTGAGATATCCCAATGGTCATATTGTACTAGAGTCGACTAGTAGTATTCAAAGAAGATATCCAATATAAAAATGTCCTTATAAGTATCTCTACTTAGGGCATCTTTGCAATGGTAAAGGGAATGTGTCATTTATCTGACACCGACAGCGATAGATGAGCCAAAGCCTGAGAATGCGGAAATCTCTGACATCTCTATGTGTCATAATTAGCTTCTTTATAAGAATTACCATGTTTACCTTCTGAGAGGCAAGAGGATGTTAGGACAAACATCCCGCTTAGGGCTGCAGTTATTGTAAGAATCATATATCTGTTAGTACCAACGAAATAGGAAGAACTAAGAGCCAAATCAATAAGTTTTAGAGAAGGTTTCATAAAGCCAAAATTCAAAGTTCTAAGAACTCTGATTTTTAGTAAATAAGAAAGACGGTTCATCTTACTTATGCATTGATTACCGCAACGCTATTTAGGCAATAACTAGGAATCGCCAATTGCTGCCCAGGATCGTCGATTTATTCGACTAGCTGTAAGGAATAACTATTCTTTGAGATTAGTCAAGCAGTGGTTGGAATAACCATCTCACCTTAAGATAAGCTTTTCCATAATAGTTGCTATATAAGTATCAAGGTGGCTCCTTTGGAGACCTTGTATAAATGAAATATTAAAAGATCCGTTGGATGAACGAGACTTTGGGAAGTCCACTTATCAGGATCTGAAAGTTGCATTGGAAACAACGAATAAGATCATACGAATCCCTAATTTTCTGTAAGTTGCCAGTATTCGGCAGAAAATCAAGAATTAATGAAAGTAGCAACCCTCCTACATTCTTGTTAACGAATAAGGTTCAACAAAAGGTATCACTCAGGAAGGGTGTACCAAATTTGTTAAAATTATCAGGCTAGTAAAGCTCTAAATATATAGAATCATTCGAAGGAAATCGAATGTATCAAGATCAAGTAGCTTATAAGCTAGAACCTATTTAAGGAGCTTGGCGGAGCATACAATGCATTGTACACTAAGGAATTGAGGATGTGTTTCACTAGTAAGTCAAGAAGCATTATCACATATTGATATGCAGATTAATGATATGATGAGCAATCTATATCGATTAAGGATCGATAGGTTAAGAAGCTCCAAAAGGATACATGTACCAATTAAAAAGGTCACTTTGGGGGCTTGGGAGACTCCAGATACGCTATAGAAGTTAAGTCCGTCATGTGACAAAAAGTACTTCCAGCATTTTAGCAAATCTCGAGGTCGAGATTTCTTTTAAGGGGGTGAGGATGTAACACCTCGTAAAATCACGTCCAATGATGTATTGACACGTGTAATAAACCCTAATAAAGTCCAATGTTGAATTTAAGGGACTAATTTTTCGAAAAATCGAAAACTTTGATAATAAAAGGACTGGAAGTGTTAGCATACCTAAAATAAGTTTCCAAATAACCTCTCACGATGTTTATATTCACAAATGTGCCACTTGATGAATAAGTGTAGTCGTTTGCGTAATTAATTGAAAGTTTGCGCAATAAAGGGTTAAAAGCGTCAACATGTTAATTCTTACCTCTGAGTGACCTTCTAACAAACCGGGAGCTTAATAATATTTAATTATACTCTCAGGAATGCCAAATAATGGCCATCTAAGGTTTTTATGCCTATAAGTAAAGTTACGCGCAACTTTGCAAGTTAGAGGGGCTAAAAGTGTCAATATGTTTAATTATACCTCTGAATGACCTTTTAGCGAATCCGAAGCATCGTGATATTTAATAATACTTTCAAGAATGTCTAATATGGATTAGATGAGGCTTCAATACTATTAAATGATGAAATGCGCAAGTTTGCGCAATAGAGGGACCTAAAGCGTCAACTTTTGAATCTATGCCTTTCGGTGACCATCTAAGCGAACGAGAGCGTATTAATATTTAATTATATGCTTGGGAAGGATA
This sequence comes from Helianthus tuberosus, assembly GCA_030545235.1. NCBI lineage: Eukaryota > Viridiplantae > Streptophyta > Magnoliopsida > Asterales > Asteraceae > Helianthus > Helianthus tuberosus. The sequence goes on along the minus strand of CM060411.1, from coordinate 161,453,870 downwards.
AATATGGGCCATGGAAGGATTGTATAACATTAAACGGCATTTCGCGCTACTTTGCGCAATTTAAGGACTATTTGCGTCAAACTGCAAAAGTATGTCGATTCGTAGGGTAACGGACCTTCCGGAAGATGACCCTAAGTTAAACATGACCTAAATATCCTTTTTATAGCTTAGATATGGGCTTAAAGGTGTTCGGTGCGCAAAAATAAACTTTTATGTCATGCAGGGACTAAAAGTGTCAAAAAGTGCACAAGTTTGCATTTTCGCGCATATCTCACATTCTGTATATCTTCGGACACCCAAAAATTTATGTAAGCACTAAAATATTTTATTTTAGTGATAGCCTTGATAAAATTTCATTCGTCGCGTAATTTGGACCGTTTTTCACGTCCGTTCGTGTTTCGTCGTAATTAGACGAACAACGTGACCGTACGGCCAAACGAACCGTCATCTGACATGTTTTTGAGCATGTTTCATGTCCCTCATGTTTAGGCATCATTGTAGAGGCTTAAAAATGGTTTAACGGGCCTCAAACGCATCAGAAAGGGGCTAGAAGCATGCAGGGACCAAAACTGCCATTTCTGAAACTTGATTTCCAGCTTTTACCAGCTGTTACAACTGTTTTAATCAATTGAAAATGGTTTTCTTCAGTCCTTGGGCAGCCCATAGATTGCTAAAACCATGGGTAAAGGTGTACGGTCCAGATTCGATCACGTTTATCAAGAAACGATCCTAACGGTCCTTGTTTTCCTATATAAACCCACTTGATTTTTGGCTCATTTGCACCTCTCCTTCTAATCTGATCTATTCTCTGAAGTTGTGAGGATCTTGAACCCTTTTTGAGAACCTCCTTCGGTCCATTGGACCTTTGTAAGTCTCCTTTCGTGTTTAGTTTAATTATTTAGCGGTTAAAGCCGAAAAGTCAAGCGTTTCGATAAACGCTTTGACTTTTAAACGGCTAAGCCATGGTTCGTAACGAACATGGCTACGTGACCGTAATTAGGTAGGTAATTAACCCTCAAAAGGGCGCCTCCTAATTACCACGATTACTTAGTTAAATTGTCGGGTCAAATGAAAGTCAAACGGGTTAGTTTTAAATAAATACATAACTATTAATATAGAAGCCATAAAATTAGTTTTCTCATATTAATAACTTGGTAATTATTAATTGAACATGTCTAAGCATGTTCAACCCGACAATTCTAAGTATAGGCTCGGTTCGGAACCGAAAGTCGCAAAAGTTGACTTTTGCTTTGACTTTCAGTTCTGACCCGATTTAGCTTAGTTTAGATATGCCTTAGGATTACATTGGGACCATATTATAAGTTAGTATAACCCTCCGAGGTTATACAACTTGGTTCCATAGAAATCCTAGTTCATGCATGTTTCCGTTAAATGCCTAAATGTTGACCGTTATGCCCTTTTGACTATAAAACGTGATTTCTGAAAATGTAAAAGAGTAGAAACCTTAGTTACTGATTTATAAACTTGCACCTAAAATTTGGCATCAGTTTGAGGTCTAGATTAAGAGTTATGCTCATTAACGTAAATTGAAAGCTTTATGTTAATTAATCGGCGTAATTAGCATATAGCCCATTTAAACCAACTTTTTGATACCAAACTTTTTACCCACTGATGTAATATAATATTTTTGGATTTTTGAAGATTTTTATTTAATTTTTGGCTGAGTATAACATAGGTCTCTAAGTTTGATTCGGTTAAAATCCGGTTTTGCCCTTTTAGGCTATAAAATGAGTTTTACAAATCCTTTAGACCCCAAACCTTTTTCTACTGATCTAATATGATAAATAAAATATTTTGAGCCTTCTGGAATTATAAAAATATCAGCTTCCCTTTGAAAACCCGGAAATGGCTCCAAATCGCCTTTTCAAGCATTTTTAACGCATAGTATATACTAAAACCATACTAAACATATAAGGTTGATACCTACTGATATTTTTAGTATATTTTTTATATGTTAACAGTAAGTAAAAGTTTTTAAACTCAGGTTTCCAGTTTTGACCTTTTAAGCCTAAGTGAAATTACCAAAATACCCCTAAGGTGCATAATTTGGTTTTAAATGGTAAATTTCACATATAGGCCATACCCTACTGATATAACTTAGTAAATTAAGTATATTTACTAGACAAATCAGACCTGTAACTCAGATTTATAAATACACTCTTTTATAATCTTTAAAATGACCAAAATACCCCTACGGGGCTTATTTTGAGATTAAACTCGTTTTGGGCATAATGGAAGATATCCTATTGATATCACAACATATTAAAGGCATATTAACTTAGGAAACCGGTATATGACTCTTTTGGTTACTCGTTACGCACTTGTCGCGTTTGGATCGGCTTATGTGACTAGTTCGCATATATTAGCCGAAACGGGTCAAACCATATCACTTTTGTCTCAAAATCCAGAATGTGTATAAGTTACCCATATTAAACAAGCATGCAAGCTTGTCGGGTCAAAACCACGTTCTCAACCGGTCTTCGCCTTATCATGCGTTTGAACCGTATCTTTCTTTAAGACTAACCGGTCTAAGCTTAGGCTTAATTAAAGACCCGTTAGCATTCTAATTGGTTATTTATACCATCATTCCAGACTATAGCCTTCCGGTAAATTGTACCTACGCTTACTTAAGTGAATACGGCTGAGTTATTAAAATTCTTGCTATTTAAGACAGGAGCTAGCTCAGGTAAATACTCTTAACTTATTTTCCCTATTACGGGCTTGGGATACGGTAATATAAATACCGCATGGTCAGGTATGGGATTCGAAGACCAATGAGTCGGGAAATCCAAATAACCTGTTTTAATTCGTATTGCTTGACTGAAACATTGGGGGTTAATGCGACCGTGTCCTGGATATCCTTGACTCATTAATTGCAATGGCCACGACCTAAGCACGGGGTGTAGGCATACACCTGACAGATGCAATATGCTTATTAATTAATTATACCCAATAAGGGATTCCCAATAAGGGAATAGTGGTGTGTCGGTTAATCTTGAACCGGCATAGAACCGGGCCCCGTATGTAGAGCAAGTTATGTAAAACTGATAACATGAGATATAGTTTGTCCCAAGTATAAAAGATTAATTTTGCCTTGAGCATTTTAATCAAAGTGTCAAAATATTTTTGTGCCTTGTGCACCTAAACCAATTTTCTTAAACTCTTTTCAAATGAGTCAGTTGAGTGTACTTATCAGTGAAAACTGACGTATTTTCCAAAGTCTAAGTGACAGGTACAAGTACGTAATAGGCTGGAAGCTGCTCAGGACATATTAGTTGAGGAATTTGCAACTCCTTCACATAAGCCATTAGTCTGATAACTTCTTTTGGTGTTTGATCCGCCTGTGGATTATTACAAGCTAGCCTGTACATAATACTTTTATATTATCAGACATTTGTGTTTGTAATAATATTTTATATTTCAATACTTCCGCTGTGCATTTAAATTGTGTTGTTTGACTATGATGATATCAACTACGTCACGATACTCCCCACCGGTAATACGTGGAAAATAGGGGTGTGACACCGGGTGTCTCCACACCATTTTAAAAGGAACAACAGAATCAGAAACCCAAAAAAATCGATCCTTCCAAGTACCAAGTGTGGTAACCATGGAATAGATTAGGCAAGTGTCAACTTTGGATGTCTCAAAGGTGAACCAATCACCGTTCTTCGCCAAACAAAAAAATCGACGGAGTAACAACAACGAAGGGTCATAACCACAAGCCGGCATAAAACCTCGAAGTGTAAAACCCTAGCCATGCCCTTCGAATGAATTTGACCAAAGGAAACACGATAGTACTCCAAAACGTTTAATACAAAAGAGAGAAAGGATGACGAAGGTTGGAAAATTCAAAATGCCGACAGTACAAAGCAACAGAACCGGAGGGACTTTGATCAACGGATTTATCACAACCCGATGCAACCGGATTAAATTTAAGACCAATGCCCCATTCCATACAAAAATTCTCCACTTCCTCTTGAGTAAGGCGTGAAAAACTAACGGAAAGATCTTTCCGTGCACCCATGATCAAAGTAAAGAACAAGCAAAACACACAAGGAAATGGGAACTAACCTGAGTTTAGAAGAGGAAATCGGAATTCTCGGAAGAAGATAAGTGAAAAATCTCACCAAAATATGTTAATAAACGAAAAAGTAATTAAATGAGAGGTTATTATTACCTAGTGTATAAGGACCGCCAACTGAAAAACTGCCACACATCAATCACATCATTTGTCAGTTTTAAAATTCAAAATTCTCAACTGTTCTCAACCCTTGAAGCCTTCAAACCTTCAAGCCTTTAAGCAATACAAATAAATGTGTAAAAGTCAGATGTCTTTGAGCTCATTTCCCTAAAACCTCTGACTTGGGGGGGCTGATGACGGGGGCAGCCCAAGACCAAATAAAATGACTTAGACATATGAACGCTTAAAAGGTTAAAGGGTTAAAAGGTTCGGATCCCGTGAACCCGGGTGAGCAGCAAAAAGGATGTGAACAGTGATCCATTACTTCTCTGATTACTTGTCCAGCATCTCACGGCCGTAAAAGAAGACATGTGCATAAAGTGTAGTCTTTTAACTAAAGGTCCAAATGCTTCAACCCCTAAAAGAGTAAGTCCCCCACTGCAAGTATGTTTCACTAGTCAATGGTTTCTTCTTTGGTCAATGTCCTTCCCTATAAAATGACACTTCATTTAGTGCTAAGGGACATTCCGATCAACTCTGATTCCATTGGGATCTCTGGTCTTTACTCTCGAGTACTTGTTCCATGCAAATATCTCTTCTTCACATTCAACACACACATTTCCATTGCTCCTACATCCGAAGTTGAACACACTTCAGTAGAGGATCTTGTGCAAGCAACAAAACTTAACTAGTGAACCTCTCTCCACGTCTTGAAAATGTGGGGGGACCCCACGACATGCGTTAGGCAAACCGGAACCCTCCAACCCTTTTGCCTAACCAGCCCAGCTACTACCATCGGTCTAGTATTTGTTGCATTAACAGGTAGCAAAAATACACTTGCAAAACCTAAGTTTATACGTTTATTCTTACCAGTAACTCCTACTTAGTGTTTAAACTTTTAAATAGTGTGTGGGGGGGATGAAAATTTTAAAGATAAAAAAAAGAGCCGGACTTAATCCATATGAATTTTTCAGTAAAACATACACTACAAAGCGAAAAACAGGGGAGGGGGCTGGGACTCCCGGGGCACAAACAAAGTTCCGCCCATGCTTCTACTTCTACTAGTATTCTTTTGGGTTGTTGGCTGGTTCTTTCATTAATGATACTATTTATTTTTGTTAAGAATGATTTTTAAATAAAGTTATTTAATGACAAGGTTTTAAGTATCATTCAATAGTCTTTGAGAGCATACCTGTGTAAAACAACTATGAGATAATTTAGATGCAAATGAAAAAAAACGTCTTATGGGACTGGTGTGCTTTGTGAGGAATCTGCTGAGTCCTCATCAGTCATCCATGCTTGGTTCCTCTTAGTTCGAGTTGATTGAGATTGCTTTAGAGGAAGGCATTCTTGTAACACGTTAAAACATGTGTAAGTACGTTAGATATACCAAAAGAAAATACTTAAAAGTTAGGTTGTTGTCTAGGATTGTTAAGGCTTCCTAATTCTCTATAATCAGTGGTGGCTCTGATACCAATCTGTTACACCCTACGTTGCAGCTGATTCATTCAACTTCCATTCAAGCACAAAAGTAATTATCTAGTCACTATTACATCAATTTGTTTGAATTAGTTCAACAAAAACAAAGACATGTAATAGTTATCTAGAAGTAGCGTTTCTTAGACCCGATGCTAGTATCCTTTGCATGATTACTTACCTAAAAACATGCTTAAAAGTGTCAAACAAAAGGGTTGGTGAGCTCGCGGGTTTATACATACATACATATATATATATATATATATATATATATATATATATAAGCAATTGAAATTATATGTGAATATATGATACATAATTATTTATAATAACCATGAGTCATGTAACCAAACCTCGACCTTATTTTGCCCTCAAACCAATGTTTACCACAAACACTCAATACGTTATGGATATCATGCCTTCATTTACCATTCTGGATAGTTAGTGCGACCAATCATGAAGAGCTTGTCAAACTAAATAGACTATTTACAATATCCATGGCTTTACTAGTTATAAAACAATTATAAAAATGGGGCTGCTTTACTCATTGTTAAGTAGTGCTCCTTGGAGTCGTGGAACAAGTATGTCACTCGTCTACCTACAAGTTATATGCATAAAAAAGATATCAGATCTAATCCGACTAACACATGACTAGGACTCCCCACCTAAACAAAGTGCACATAGTGTTGATGAGGTTATTAATCGTTGTTTGTTCGTGACATGAAACTATTTAACGTTTATTTATCAAAGTAGGGTTTTATACTATAAAATTTTCTAAATATTATGTAACACTCCACCTGACGGGGGACTACGTCGGAGCGTAGATATTGCTTATAACTCATGACACTAACTAAAGTTTAAATATTTAATCAAACCAAATTCCAAATGTCATACAAGAACAAATTGTTTGCAACAACACATAAACATGAAATAAAGTTTGATTTATTTCGTCTAGGTCCAAAGCATCCTAAGTGTGACAACCGGCAAAATAACTGGTAATTTCCATACAACTTAATCACTATTTAAATATACAAATATGTGCATTAGACTTAATTATAATGTGATTGAGTCTCGTAAGTCTAGCAATTCCAGGAAACACATATACATTGCATATCACCTTATTATATTTGCTGCGTCGCGATGCGATACAAACTATTTCCAAGACCGTTGGTAGATTGTCCGGATTAGACTAGTCGTGTCAGGAGGGTTCCAGTACTCCCCTAAACGCCAAGTATATGACTTATAATCATGTCTAACATGATATATACATAAAACCCCAAGTTGGGAAAGAAGTATACATGATATAACCTTCCAGAAAAATTACAAGGATTTAATTTGTCCGATCTGAGCCATAAACTAGCAATTTGCATGAAAACGGTAACAATTTAATAATTGTTGAGAACATATAAGATCCATAGATGATATTAATCATCATAAATAATGTCCAATGCATTGGAAATTCCCTAGGAATATCAAAACAGTAATTTCCAAACAAAGTCCCATAATTAATAGTTAAGCGAATCGCAAGCGAATTTATGAACCGTTTATTGTCCAACAAACACCAAAACATAAACTAGTAGACTAGTTAACATTGTTTAACAATGTAACACTAGTTAAATTCACTAAATACCTTAAAACACTTAAAAACCCCTAATTTCAAGCCATTTCAAGTGTTCTCCAATGTGTTCCAAGGTGGTCTAAGGTGTATGCTAGTATAAGGAAGCTTTATCCACAACTTGGAGCTTTTATCCTCTTCGTCTTCTTCTTCATTTCATCTTATGTTCTTCCCTAGCATTGTGCTAGATTTTAAGTGTTCTTGTTCATCTTATTTTACTTCTCATCATAGGTAGATCACAAAAGTACAAGTTATTCATCATGAAACCAAAAATAAAAACAAGTGAAAACCCTAAACTTAACAACATAATCTAACTTAAACAAGTGATTTTTGCGTTGTTTTTGTCATGGACTTAGTGTTGTTGTTACAGATGTTGAAAAATATAACATGTACACTTGCTAGAATTGTTAATGTCACACCCCAACCTATGGCGGAAACATCGGGGTGAGGCACTGAGCGAAACAGATTGTCCAAGAGAAATCCATAACAACTAATTTTACCAAATATTTAAAGTTACATCCCATACCATAACATACTTAGCAAATCAGTTAATACAGACATAATATCCCAAAGACAAATAAATTGTTCCGACAACTCAAATATAAATTGTTTGTTCATTTCTAGACTCTCCTAAGCTCGATTCCATGAAAGCAAGCACATCATTCAAACACCTGTCACACACGTTAAAATAGAGGTCAATACACATAGTGTAAATGTGAGCATACAAGTTTAATAGTATAATAGATAGCGAAAATTGTTTACGCATAACCAGCATGTAACATGTAGCAAAGAGAAGCTAGTAGGTTGGATTGAAGGGAGCGCTGGAAATTTAGCCTGATTACAGAACGATAGCATAAGCGAAGAACGACACGTTAAACGAGGATGAGTGACTGAGTGACGATTGGTTATCCGATCGGATGACAATCCGAATGGATGGTCATTCGATCGGATGACAATCCGGTCGGATGGCCATTCGGTCGGATTGCCACTCGTTTCGGATGGATGTGTTTATGTATGATGGCTTTGAAGTTTTCGTTGTAGCATTTTAAAATCAGAGAAGTATCTCTACCTTTCAGGTCATTCGATCGAACGGTCATCCGATCGGATGGTCGTTCGATCGGATGGCGATCCGATCAGCGAGACATTTTAGTGAGAACAGGCTCACAGCAGGATGGTCATTCAATCGGATGGTCTTCCGATCAGATGGCAATCCGTTAGAACTGGTATGTTTTGAAAATGTGGAAAATGTTTAGGTGTTGAAGACCAAGTGTCAATCCGATCCGATTGTCGTTCGATCGGATGGCAATCCGATCGAACGGTAATCCGTTCCGACAACCTGATCGCTTGAAAATTTGAAATATTTTGCTAAAGTTTGAAAGTTTGCGGTTTGACCGAGACGGTATGACGACGTGTTAAACAACGGAAAACCCCATCAAGTCCAAGTTCCCGATCGGATGGGAATCACCCCAGTCTGATTAGTTAACTGTTCGTGATGGTTGTTCATGTTCAGCCTGCTAAGTCAGTTATCTTGTTGATAGGAATCAGATCTCAGACCGACACTTCACTAGGAAATGAGTGGAAGGCCTGAATCAGCTCCGATCCTATCGGTTTTGAGTGCATTGAGTGTAAAAGAGTTGAAAGGAAGGTATGAAAACATCCTTTAACCTTGAAAATGTTTAGATCCAAATGAAATCGGTGTTAAAACATGTTGAAATCTCTTTGATCTGAGTTGTTCTTGGTGGAATGAGGCCAAACCTTGAAATTCATAAGAACCTCATGATGACATCATCCTAAAACACCTCAAATCCGTTGATTTCATGGTTAAAAGTGAAGATTCAAAGGTGAAAATGATGAAGAAGTGTGTGTAGATGATATATGTACAAGATTGAAGTTGAAAACTTACAAGAATCGCGATAAATCGAGAGAAAAGAGGGCTGGAACGTGCTGGTCGGAGGAGAGAGCTGTCACATCACTGTTCATGATGTGACAGGGGGTATTTATAGGTTACCAAAAGAGGAAAGGTGTGCACAAGTGCAACCCGATCGGATGGCCATCCGATCGGATGGTCATCCGTACGGATGGCCTTCGATCGAATGGTCATTCGATCGAAGGTTGCCGCGAGTCGGTTTTCGATGTTTCGTTTTGCGTGTTGAGCGTTGCGATGCGTTTAAGCGAGTGTTGATTAAGCGATGCGATAGGTTTATTTAATAGTCACACAAGTAATATAACTAATATACAACAACATAAATAACCTTGCGTTTAGCGTTTGCGATTAGATTGCGTTGCGAAAGGACTGCGATTGCGTTTCGATTAATCACCACCAAGCATAAAGTAAACATGCACAAGTAACACATAAATAGCATACACACGTAAAACAATATACAGAACCTATAAATCATGTTGCGAATGTGATTGCGATACGATTAGCGGTAAAGTGATAAATAGATTGGCGATAAACATCGATTAAACCTCGATTATCATAGATACTCCACATAATACAACTAAAACAAACAAATAATAAAATCCGATTACAAGTCAAAGATGTACATTCAATAGTTAAGCAAGGAGTGACAAATCGCAATTAGCAATTTTTTCTTCCTTTGACTCTGAACTTTGACTTGTACTTTGACTTTTGAAACACGGGTTGTTATAGCCTCCCCCTCTTAAGGGAATTTCGTCCTGAAATTTAGGCCATAGGCATAACAAATAACTGCGGGTACTTTGCCTTCATGTCACTTTCGAGTTCCCAGGTGAACTCTGCGCCGCGTTTGCCTTCCCACCGAACCTTCACAATGGGAATGCGTGAGCGCCTGAGCTTTTTGGTTTCTCGATCCATGATCTCGACCGGCTTCTCCACGAAGCGTAATGTTTCGTCCACTTGTAGATCCTCAAGTGGCCCTTGTAAATTCTGCTCAGCCAGGCATTTTATGAGGTTTGACACATGAAAAGTCGGTTATCTGTTAATCTTTGTAGAGCGTTTTATTTTTACTGATTTGAGCATCAACAGTTGTTAGTGTTGATACCTGCTATTGTAAATGTTGAGTTGCTATTGTTGCCAACATCTGTTATTCCCAACAGCAGTTTCGAAAGAATATTCAACCATTAACACAATAGAAGTTCTGAACATTCTTAAAAAATAGACAAAAATCTTTAAAAGTCTGTTGAAAATAGCTGTTTTTAAAACATCTGTTTGGCAAAAGATTTATCCACTGTTTAAAGGTATTGTCTGTTCTCATAATTCCTGTTTTTGTAACGACTGTTGAGTTGCTACTGTTGCCAACATCTGTTATTCCCAACAGCGGTTTCCAAAGGATTGTCAACCATTAACCCCAATAGAAGTTCTGAACATTCTTAAAAAATAGGTATTTTGAAAAAATTTGACAAAAATCTTTAAAAGTCTGTTGAAAACATCTGTTTTTAAAACATCTGTTTGGCAAAAGATTTATCCACTGTTTAAAGGTATTCTCTGTTCTCATAATTCCTGTTTTTTATAACGACTATTGAGTTGCTACTGTTGCCAACATCTGTTATTCCTAACAGCGGTTTCCAAAGGATTGTCAACCATTAACCCAATAGAAGTTCTGAACATTCTTAAAAAATAGGTATTTTGAAAAAAAATTGACAAAAATCTTTATAAGTCTGTTGAAAACAGCTGTTTTTAAAACATTTGTTTGGCAAAAGATTCATCCACTGTTTAAAGGTATTGTCTGTTCTGATAATTCCTGTTTTTTGTAACGACTGTTTAGAACATCTGTTATTCCCAACAGCAGTTTTAATTCTCTGTTTATATTTCAGCCTAATCAGAGTTGTTTAAAATTCAAACAATCAGTTGCGGGTTATTTTAGGTTTGTGGATTCTTTTAAACTGTTGATAATATTTATTTTAAGGTGTTGATATATTTCAGCTTTTTTTTTCGAGCAAGCAGTGGGGAGTTCTTCTGCACTGTTTTTGAAGTCTGAAGTGCAGAAATCCATTGCTACTGGTGCGAACATCTGTTATTCCCAACAGCAGTTTCCAAAGAATTGTCAATGATTAACACAATAGAAGTTCTGAACATTTGTTATTGCTCAACGTCTTTAAATGAAGAGGTTTTTTTACCACTGTTGATTTACCACTGCTCAACAGTTCTGAACATCTGTTATTGCTCAACTGTTGATTTACCACTGTTTACAACATTTGTGTCCGATTATTCTTGGTCTTTAAATGAAGTGGTTTTTTTTTAAATTTTTTTATGGCAGAGGTTTAAAATTTGTCCTTTCAGTTTCTTGATATTTAATTTTATAGTTTTCCCATGAAAATTTATTTTTTAAATGTTTTGCATTAAATGGTTGCTGATATTTAATATCAATTTATTCGTTTATATTAAAAGTCTGTTGAAAGGACTGCTGACTTACTATTGTTGTATAAGATCTGTTGTTACCCAACAGTGGTTTCCAAATATTCCTGAAGGGTATTCTCTGTTCTCATAGGTTCTGTTTAATCTGAGGACTGCTGAGTTACTAATGTTGCCTAACATCTGTTGTTGGCCAAAAGTGGTTTTTGCAACAACTGTCATCCATTATCAGAGTAGAGGTTGTGACGTGGACAGATGTTAGCCATCAGATCTTTCTAACTTCTGACACGTCAGCATTCACCTTTTCACTTTATAAACCCCTGTTTCATCCCCAAACAGAGGTTTTACTTTCGTCTCGAGTTTAAAATTCAGCAGAGCGGTTTCCACCTTCTTCTTCAACACTTCTTCGTCAACCTCTCGCAACTTTCAATTCCGATCATGACTTTGGTGATGAAAACTGAGAATAACTACCTTGCTATTTTTGAGAAAACTGAGAACAATACTCTCTATCATTCAATGATTGATGTTCTTACATCATCAAAATATAAGGTCATTCTTACCGCCGACGCACCCATTTTCCAAGAGACGCTTTGCGATTTTAGGGCTAATGCGAATATTGAAGAACAAAACAATGTGGCCGTAAGTATAACGTCGAAAGTCGGAGGTGAATCGGTTGCTATTACCCCCAGTACCATATCAACAACATTTGAGGTAAACGACTTGGCAAGTAAGATCTCTTTGCCGAAAAATGAGATTCAAACATACTTGATGGGGAGGGGATATGATGGAGAGTTGAATCAGGCAACTATGTTTAAAGGTAATTTTCCACCGCCAATGAAATTCCTGTTCCATACTCTCTTAATCTGTCTCTGAAATAAAACTACTTCTTTTAATGAAATACCTTTGAAAATTTAGTCATTGGGGTATGCAATTTTGACAAATACTGATTTTAACTACTCCCAAGCACTGTTTGTTGATTTGGTTGCAAATTTAGAAAACATTAAAAAGGGCAAAACTGCTGCTATTAAAAAGGGCAAAACTGCTGCTATTAAAAAGGGGAAAGTTGCTGCTATTAAAAAGGGGAAAACTGCTGGTTTTCTTATGTTTCCTAGACTATTAAGCTACTACATGCAAAAACATGTTTCTCAAAAAGCTTTTGAAAAAGGTGAAGCTATTAAAATGAATAGTCTAACATCTGAAACTTTTACTCGCCTTATGGCTAAAAAGTCAGATGTTTTCAAAACTGAAGCAGAGGGGAATGAGGAAATTTTAGATGAGTCTACAACTGCTCCTCAAACGTCTGTTGCTGAGCCCACTGATCTTGGTGATCACAGCACTACAACCACTGTTGTGAAACCCCCACCAACAAAACTCAAAAAGACCAAAACACAATCTAAAAAGCCCACCGAAACCAGCAAAACGGGTCCTCTGGAAGATGAGATCCCAGAGGTTAACCCCGTGACAACACATATGTCACTACAAACCACCGTTGCTACTTCCTCACAACATGTGGAAAGATCTCAACGCATAAACCAAACTCCTCATGATTCCTCACAAAAGGAACATGTTGTATTCACAGGGACACCACAATATGATGTCATACCCTCATATGAGAGTATACTTAAAAGCCCTTCTCCCGTGGCAATGTCTCTTTCGACAGCAATCCCTTCATCTTCTATTCCACCAAAGTTTGTAACACTGCTTGAAGCTATTGAAATTCAGAGTGATAGCAATCCCTCTCACGAACACTTTACTGAGAGTTTAACTTCAAAAATAGCTATGTCTGAACCTTTTCAATTACCTAACCCAGAAATAGTTGAGGAGACTACACCTCTTGAATTTCAACAAATTCTTGATGGTATTTCAAGTGGAGCAGCTACTACAAATGTCAAATCCACTGATTTACATTTGGACAGTAGTTTCATCAGTAAAACTCCCTTGAAGGCAACCACTGCTGTGTCTATCAAGGTATCCACTGGTGAGTTCAAGTTAACCATGGGTGAGATCACTAAGGTAACCACTGATGCAGAGGGAAGTCCCCAGAACCAAGAACAAGGGGCATCTGCTAATGAAAATTTGGAGATACCTCCTCTTTCAAAAGCAGATACAACCACCTCTGGTAGGAATTCAGATGATCCTATTAAGTTAGGTGATGGATTAAAATACCAGGATTTGACAAACAGGATATCTAACTTGGAAACAACTGTTGCTGATATGAAAGATCAATTGAAGCAGTTGGTGGATGCTTTCAAAAGTCGACTTTCTCATCAGCAGTTATGCCAAGAGCTTTGGAATTCAGTACAACCCATTCTTGTAGCTCAAAGGGAACTGGCTGAGATTCAACTTAATTCCCACATGAAGCTAATTAGAGTTATGGTTGAAGCAATTTACATATCACATATGACGATAGATCAACAATTACATTGAGAACTGAACAACGAAATTTAATAATCTTCAGCTCTTGAACAGTAGCCCTATCCTCATATACTTGATCCTCAACTTACTTGATAAAGCGATACTTTAAATCATAAGAACCTACATAAGGATATGATGACATTTTTAACTTGTATATTTCTTCAACTCTGATGTAAAAGAAGGATATAATGGTAGTAAAACATGATGAAAAGCTTCTGCATTGTTTTTGAATTCTGAAGTGCAGAAAGACATCACCAAAACACCTCTTCAGCTCTTCAGCTCTTCAGCTCTTGAACAGTAGCCCTATCCTCATATACTTGATCCTCAACTTGCTTGATAAACCGATACTTTAAATCATAAGAACCTACAGAAGGGTATGATGACATTTTTAACTCTTGAATGTGGAGCGAAATTCATATATGTTATTTAACTTGTATATTTCTTCAAGTCTCATGTAAAAGAAGGATATAATAATCGTAGTAAAAAGTTAAATATCAATAAACCGGAAGAACAAAAAAAAACAAAAAAAAAACAGGTTCTCATAATTACCATTAACTTCTTCATTTATCATAAAGAAGTACTCCACTTTCTGCACTTCAGACTTCAAAAACGGTGCAGAAGAACTCCATACTGCTCGCTCGAAAAAAAAAACTGAAATATATCAACACCTTAAAATAAATATTATCAACATATATCAACAGTTTAAAAGAATCCACAAACCTAAAATAACCCGCAACTGATTGTTTGAATTTTAAACAACTCTGATTAGGCTGAAATATAAACAGAGAATTAGAAACAGATCAGTTCAAATTTTAAGATTCAAAATAAGAGAAAAAAACATACCCTCAACGATGTTGCAACAATGATGTTGGAAAATTTTCGTGAAGTACAAAAAGCTGTAATCGCAGATGAACAGACTGAATATGCAAAGCCGATGTCAAATGTGAGTGTGTGAAACAGAGCTTCCGTGAAACAACGATGTTCGAACAATGATATTGGAACAAAGAACTGTATATGAAGATTAACCGGCTCAATCATGAGAGCTATGCATTTGAGTAAGAGAGATATGATCGCAAATATAAAGGAGAGAGATAAATTGAAATTTGAATGTGGAGCCAAATTCATATGTAGATATGAGCGAAAGAGATTTGAATGTGGAGCCAGATAATTATATCTTATTTATAGGATTAGAATTAGAATATATATGGTTTGAATTTTGAATGTGGAGCCAGAATTTTGAATTTTAAATGTGAGAAGAGGTTTTTTGAATTTTCAATAAACATCAGTACTTTAAATTATGAATGAGGACAGACCTTTGAGTATAAGGCATTATACAAATGGGCAGACCTTTGAAAAGGTGGATGTGGGCCAACTTTGAATTTCAAAGTCTTTTAATATTAGGCATTCTGATGTAATAATGACATAAGAAAAACATTGTTGGACATGCTCTCCTGCTGACACATCAGCTTTTCTTATGTCATTGGGATTTCTCCTTTTATAAAAAGTATAGATAGATTGGGTTTGAAGTGACAACATACAACATTAAAATATCGTGTTGTGTTATGAATTGTATTTCAACTATGTAACGTGAAATGAAAAGTTTGTTAATGGTTGTAATAAATTTGTTGTTAAGCTATTATAATAAGATATCTAATGGATACATAATGTGGTGCACTAGTGCTAAGTGTAAAGCGTAAACAATCATATGCTTAAAGTTAACAATATATATAAGACATAAATTAACCTTTACGTTTTATGTGTTTTTAAATTGTTAAGCCATTTACATTATGATGATTGCTAATAATTTATACTAACCAAAGATCCCTGTGTATACTTGAGTGGTTGGGTGCCTAAATAGTGTTGTAGTGCCCTTCAAAATTGTTGCAACAAATTCCCACGGAACATACAATTTCTAATATTTCTTTTTGAATACTTGGTGCTTGTGTGCCTAATGATTTCTTTTAGTTTACTCATTTGTAATAAGTTATAGTTTTTTAAGGGTTGATTTATGGTTTATCACATGGTTCGTTTTTTTATGGTTTATTGTACTTCTATAAGTGAAAAACATTTTTGTCTTTTAAGGGTTGATTTATGGTTTATCACATGGTTCAGTACTTATATGGTTTATTGTACTTCTATAAGTGAAAAACATTTTTTTGTTTTTTAAGGGTTGATAAGGTTTATCACATGGTTCAGTTTTTATATGGTTTATTGTACTTCTATAAGTGAAAGAAGTAATTTATTTTATAAGGGGGTTGGGGCACCCCGTGATGCCGTGATTACACCACCGCAAGTGGTGAGATCACGGTAGTCATGGGTATCACGACCGTGATGTTTGAGTGTGGGTTGTTTCAACGGTTATGATTGAGTGTGGGTTTATATGTGATGGTGTTGGAATGTGATGGTTTGATGGGCGTTGTAAGTGTTTTAGTGGTGGTGTGATGAAATGAGGTGTCAAATTGTGATTGAGTGTGATAGTGTGGTAGTGTGACGAATGTGATGGGTGCCCCTAGTGCCTAGCATTTACAAAAGGTTAATTTGACCTCGAAAATGAGGAATAATTATTAGAAGGGTTAACGTTGATGTTACCCATTTTGAACATTTTTATAGGCTCTCACTATTCTTACATCCTTACATCTTATCATATCATTTTCACTCTATCTCTCTCTATATCTATGTATGTATAGAGTGATAGAGGAATGATGTGTGAATATTAACTCTTTTTATATTATGTTATGTATACCCCTATTTGAACAATTTTCAATGTTATATGAATGGTAGAAAGGGTTTGTACAATAACATATTTACTTTGCTATAGCATTCAATGATAAATTAGATGATATCAATTAGAACCATAACTATCACAAGTGCTCTAGTGGTGTTTACGGGTATTTAAGTTTCACCTATGGTGGGTCCGGGTGAGTTTTTTCATCCAGGTCTCGGGTTCGAGTCTGATGATAGGGGTTTCTTATTGAGGGGTTTTAAATTGGGGATCTATTGTGTGAGTGGCTCTCTAGCGCGGACTCTGCTAAAACAACGTATGCTAGACATCCTGACATTCGTGAGTAATCCACACCATTCAAAAAATAGAACCACGAGTGTCAACATGTGAAGTAATATAATTTAAGATCACTTTCTCATTATCACTACTAGATTATGTTTGCAAGTTAGGGTTATGAATATCAAACAAGCAAGACTAGCTTCCTTGTTAATTAGAGTTATGGGTAATTCTTTTCTTTAAGTACGTATACTAGTGTTCAACAATTGAGGAAAATCATTGCGTACCACGACTCATGCTCGATAAGGTAAGCACCAAACGAACCATTGCATGTCTAATGTCGTCAGGTCATGCAGGATCCTAATAAACTAAGATAACTATGGTAAGTTGGATATTTTATTCACGAAAAATTGGTAGTTGGTATTATACGGTTTATATGATTATGAAAAGTAAAACCAAAGATGATGATTGATTTGAATCAATGTAATGTTAAACTAAGTGGCAATTAAACTATGAAACAATAGACACAATGAACACAAAATAAGAAATACATGATCACTTTCGATTTCAAGGTCTAATCAATCATGCATAAGCTTGTAATGTCACTTGAACGTTTGACAAATTACATTTGTTTTGGAACGACAACTATTTTATTCAAAATCACAAAATAGAACAAGGGGCAAACAAGTGACTAGGAGACCCGATCAGAAAACCAAAATTACATAATAATCTCCCGAATATTAAAATCTCGCCATCTCTCCCATACTATACCGCTGAAAGGGGTTCTATTTTTTAACCCACTCAAAGGAGGACTCTTCTTTGATAGCTTCCACGACTTTTATCACATTTAAATGCGCTTTTTCAAAAACTAACCCATTTCGGGCCTTCCAGATCGTCCATAAAGTTGCAGCGAAAATCATCTCCATAACCTTCTTCCATTTTGCCAAACCCTCCAAGGAATACAGGCTCTCTAATAAATATCGCATCGAACTTGTGTTTATGTTAATCAGTATTTTCGTCCAAATACATACATGCCACCACACCGATTGATAGAGCCTCTTCTAGCTAGTAGGCAAACACTCCAAAAGAACAAGAGAGAACAAGAGAATTTTTGGGGCAATTTTCTGTGTATTTTTTTCCAATGCAAAAAACTGAATTTAAACATGCAAGAGAGCCTAGGTTCATGACCATGTTCTCCTTATTTTATGCCACTATCCTATCATGCACTACCACTAACCTATCATGCAACAATTAATTGAACATATGCAAATAATCAAAAGACACATGCTGAAAAGTAAACGTGCAGCTTGTTGAACAAGTTGTAATCCAATTTGGCCTTCAATCTGTGAACCGGCTGGGCCTCTTAGCATGCCTTTTGGGCCTGGCTTCGATAGGGGTTGTTCTGCCAGTGGTCTGGTCCATAACATCCCCCTCCCCTTATGAACCTGCATTGTCCCCAATGTCGACAAAACCCGGAAATTGTTGCCGCAGATAGTCAACATCCTCCAAGGTAGCTTCTTCAATAGCTTGTTTCTCCCATTTCACTAGTAGTTGTTGCTCCCCATTGTCATTAAAGCGTGTATCCAGAATCAGTTCCGGCAAGTATGCAATGTCGCCCTTCGGATCAAATGGTGCTAAATCCCCTGTGTTCCGCATTGGTGTTCCATAACACTCTTTAAGTAGAGAAACGTGAAAGACATCATGTATTTTGGAGCCAGCGGGTAACGCTAAGCGATACGCTGCTTTGCCGATGCGTTCGAGCACTTCATAAGGTCCGTAAAACCGACGTGAGAGCTTCTGGTTTTGGCGAGTATGTACTGATTTTTGTCGGTAATTTTGGAGACGTAAGTACACATAATCACCGACTAAGAATTCCTTATCCATCCGCTTCTTATTAGCCTGCTTTACCATACGAGCTTTCGCCTTCTCAATGGAAGCTTTTAAGTCCTGCAAAAGTCGTTGATGCTCGATCATGGCGGATTCGATACTTCCAATTTGCGTTGAGCCCGAAGTATAATCATGAATTGACGTCACATCGCAGCCATACAAAGCTTTAAATGGAGACATGTTGATCGAAGTATGATAACTTGTGTTATAAGAAAATTCAGCGAGATATAAGTACCTTTCCCATGTCATCGGCTCATCATAAACAAAAGATCGAAGATACATTTCAAGACACCGATTGACCACCTCGGTTTGGCCGTCCGTCTGTGGATGGTATGCCCTGGAATGCAGTAATTTTGTTCCCATGATACGAAACAACTCCTTCCAAAAACGACTGACAAACAATGGGTCACGATCAGAAACAATAGTTTTCGGAAGCCCATGTAATCGATAAATTTCGCGCATGAAAAGTGCAGCCACTGATATAGCGGTAAATGACGACGGTAACGCGAAAAAATGAGCATACTTCGACAGTCGGTCAACAACAACCCAAATTGTACTCTTGCCTTTGGACGGTGGTAAATGCGTAATAAAATCCATAGAGATATCAGTCCGCGGGTATTCGGGCGTGGGTAAGGGTTGTAACAACCCATAAGGCTTGTGAGTAGGATGCTTAACTGTCTGGCAAACTTCACAGTTTTTAACAAACTTTGAGACATCCTTTTTTAAGCCTAACCATGTAAATGAAGAACCAACCCGTTTGACAATAGCATTCACACCACCATGGCCACCTAAAAAAGATGAATGAAATTCATGCAATAGCTTGCTCCGTAAATCGGGAATCGGGGACACCAGGAGTTTGTTATGAATTTAAACTAAGCCATCACGATAAACATGGTTAGGAAATCCGGTCGGATCATTTTTTATGTTGTCTACCAGAGCTTTGCCAACTGTTGTTGTCGAAAAGTAGGATCGTAATTCCTTTAACCAAGTAGCCGTATATAAGAAATGTTAACACGGCTCAATGCGTCAGCAACATTGTTTTCTTTTCCGGGCTTAAAATGTACTTCAAAATCGTAACCCATAAGTTTTGTAACCCACTTTTGTTGTTCGGGAGTTTGAATGGTTTGGGTAAGGATGTGTTTAAGGCTATGGTGATCCGTAAAGATACGAAAGCGGCGCCCAAGTAAGTATTGTCGCCATTTTTTAACGGCTTCGGTAATGGCATACAATTCTTTGGTATAGGTGGATTGGGCCTGCATGGTAGGACAAAGTTTTTTACTGAAAAAGGCAATTGGTTTGTTATCTTGGGACAATATGGCGCCGATGGCTTGTCCGGACGCGTCAGTGGTGACATCAAAGGGTTTTGAGAAATTAGGAAGGGCCAAGGTTACCAGGTTTTGCATGTGCAGTTTAAGCTGAATGAAGGCTGCCTGAGCTTGTGGGCTCCATTTAAAGTCTTTGGTTTATAAAATATCGGTTAATAGGGAAGCGATTTGAGCATAACCTTGAACGAAACGTCGGTAATACCCTGTTAATCCCAAAAAAGCTCGTAGAGTCGTAAACGAATTAGGTGAGGGCCATTTTTGGATTGCTTGAATTTTATCGGGCTCGGGAACGACCCCTTTGCTGGATATCTTGTGACCCAAGAAGGAAATTTCTTTAACCCCAAAAACACACTTCGAGGCCTTAGCAAAATAGTGGTGTTCATGTAGCTTTTGAAAGACATATCGGAGATGATTGTAGTGATCCTCTTTATTGTGGCTATAAATGAGGATGTCATCAAAAAAAACCAAAACAAAGTTGCGAAGTACCTCTCGGAAAATATCATTCATGGTGGACTGGAAGGTTGATGGTGCATTCGTAAGACCAAACGGCATGACTAAAAATTCGTAATGACCATCCGGTGTACGAAACGACGTTTGATGAATATCTACCCTAGCAACCCTTATTTGGTGATACCCCGATCGTAAATCGATCTTCGAAAAAATATGGCACCATGCAACTCATCCAAGAGTTCATCAATCGTGGGAATAGGAAACCGGTCACGTATCGTAGCCGCATTCAACGCTCGGTAATCAACACAAAAGCGCCAGGATCCATCTTTTTTTAACCAATAAAACCGGAGAAGATAATGGGCTTTGGCTGGGTTGAATGACCCCATTCTGTAGCATGTCATTGATAAGTTGTGTCATGACTTGTTTTTTAAAATGCGGGTAACAGTAAGGTTTAACGTTAATGGGTTGGGTTTCGGTTATTAGTGGAATATGGTGGTCATGCGGGCGATTGGGGGGAAGTGTTTGTGGTTCAGCAAAAATGGATTGAAAGAGGTCCAATAAGGTGCGAATTGGGGGGGTCTAGTTGTGGTGGAGCATGATCGTGCATGGGAGTTGGGTTGACGAAGGTGAGAGCATGCATGGACGCGACGGATCCGTGACGGATGAGGGTTGATAGTGAGCTCGAGGTTAATGGTTTTGTGAGTGGTTCACCAATCAATGTACAAGTATGACCATCTTTTTGAAAGGAAAGTTGCGGTACCGAAACATTTGCTGTGATGGAACCAAGAGTTCGCAACCAAGCGATACCCAGAATAATGTATGCGCTCTCAACAGGTAATATATAAATTGGAAATTGAAACTGAGATTTGTGCAACTGTAAAGATACATCGGGACAATAATTCTGGCACTGGATGAATTGACCATTGCCAACCATAACCGAAAATGGTTCCAGCGGACTAGAGGAGAGGCGAAGTTGCGTTGCAATGCGAGGCTGGATAATGTTATGAGTGCTGCCACAGTCGATCAGAACAGTGACCGGAACATTGTTGATATAGCCAGTAACCCGTAAGGTCTGAACCGAAGAGAGTCCGAAATACGCGTCATCGGAGAATGCAAGGAATTGTGGGGTGGCTGTATCATTAGGATCTGGTGGATTTTCCGGCATCTCCACAAGATCGTCGTTATCGACAATCAAGAGAAACTGAGGTGGAGAACACTTGTGACCCGGAAAAAACTTCTCAGGGCATCGAAAACATAAGCTGTCTTTGCGTCGTTGTTGTATGGCCTCTGGAAATAGCTTGGTAAAGGGTAAAGGCTTGGGTGGAGATGGAAGGAGTGGAGGTAGCGAAGTGGTCGAATTTTTAGGAAGGGTTGTTGAAGGCGTTGACTGGGAGGAAGATGGTGTGACCGTAGAAGATGAAGGTGAGGATGGAACGTGAGATTTTGGAGGCCAGTAGGATTTTGGTTTGGTGGAATGGGCCAGTTTATCCTCCACACGACTGGCTAGCCCACAAGCGTCATACAATGACGTGGGCCTGATAATTGCCAATTCAGATTGGATCTCAGTTTTAAGCCCAGATAAAAAACAATTGAGTAGGGTTTATTGAGAAAGCCCTGTAATGCGGTTGCTCAACCGTTCAAACTCGGTTTGATAATCCGCCACTGAAGATGTCTGCTGGAGCTTAAAAAGAGTTGCCTCATGGTTTTCGAATGTAGAAGGGCCGAAGCGCAACTCCACGGATCGCTTAAAAGAGGTCCAATTTCCGAGTAAGTGGTTATTTGCTTGGTGTTGGTACCAGGAGAGCGCATCTCCGATGAAGTGAAAGGCTGTGAGTTGAATTCGTTCGTCCGGCGGAATCCGATAGTAATTGAAGTAGTTGTCAGCTCGAAAGATCCAGGCTAGTGGGTTCAAACCATCAAATAAAGGTAAGGCGATTTTCGGTGGACGTGGGGTGTTCGGTGGGTTCTGGTTAGCGGGTTTGGGACCAGGGGTTTGGACGGGTTTGGGACCGGTGTTTTCGAGATCGGAAGTGGAGGGTCCGACGGCTAGTTTGTCCGTTAACTGCGTCATATGATTGACGAGTCTAGCGGTGGTTTCGGTTTGTGAGTCGAGTTTGGTGTTGAGGTTTGCGGTGGCTTGAACGAGGGCGGCGAGGGTGTTTTTGATATCGGTTTGTGCGTTGGCTGCAGTGGTGGTGACTTGGATTAATTGGTTCAGTTGATCGGTGATGGTAGGGGGAGATCATCGGTAACCGATGAGTCTTTACGAGGAGGCATGGCGGAAGGTGAAACGTAAATGAAAGCACCAAGATGATAGAGCCTTTTCTAGTAGGCAAACACTCCAAAAGAACAAGAGAGAACAAGAGAATTTTTGGGGCAATTTTCTGTGTATTTTTTTTCCAATGCAAACAACTGAATTTAAACATGCAAGAGAGCCTAGGTTCATGACAATGTTCTCCTTATTTTATGCCACTATCCTATCATGCACTACCACTAACCTATCATGCATGTTCTCCTTATTTTATGCCACTATCTCTCTATAATGGGTCGCCAAGGTTTAATACGCTTCATATTTTCTCTGGAGGCCAAGGAAATTGAAAGGCAAACAACCCGTCTTACAACACATTTGATTTGCCATCCCCGTCACTTCACTTGTGTCCACCTCCACCCCCATCAAACTACTTTTCGAAAGATTCACCTTGAGCCCTGTCACCAAAAAGAGACATCTAAGAATCCTCCTGAGATTTAGAACATTCCTCTTCAACCACAATCGTATAAAAATTACATCATCAGCATAACAAAAGTTCGTAATTGTTGGCCCACCATTTGGAAGTTGGACCCCTTCAATGAAGCCCGCTTTAAGCGCTCGCTTCATAAATACCTCTAGAACTTCTAGTACCAAGATAAAGAGAAACAGAGATAACGGGTCTCCTTGACGGAGGCCACGTTTGAAATAAAACTCTTCCGTTGGGGACCCGTTTACAAGCATCGAAGCTTTACTCGACTTTAGGCAAGCGTTTATCCATCTCATCCATCTTTTCGGGAACCCCATCATATTCATGTTATCCAAAAGGAGATCCCAATTTACCGAATCCTACGCTTTATCAAAGTTTACTTTAAATAACATGACCTCCTTTTTTTGTTTGTTCGCCCAAGAGATAACCTCGTTCACAAATAGCGGGCTGTCAAAAATATTCCTTTTTTCAAAGAAAGCCGATTGCGTGTGGGAAGTTACCAAGTTCATCACACCCTTAAGGCGATTAGCGAGAGTTTTTGCAATCACCTTATAGATGACACCGGAGAGGGAATTGTGCCTTTTCATCATACCACCTAACATTATAGTCTTTCCATAATTGAACGATATCATTGATAATTGAAATGTACCTTTTCATCATACCACCTAAGATGACCGATTCTTGTGGTTTCTTATTTTAACTTCTACCCAATTTGACCAAAATCTAAACTCATGGGCAGGATTACATGGCATAGTACAACTTTATAGAGCCCCTCAAACCTCTATTGAGTAATGTCGTCATCGTGAATTCGAAACACACCACCTTATAGATAAACTCAATCTCATACCGGATTGTAAAAAAATGTGTTCATACCCGTCATACATCTCTCAGGTATCTTCTATCGAGTATACCCGTTAGTTTGTTAAAGATTACCCCTTCTATTACTTTAGTTTTTTAATATTTTATATAATCATATTACTCAAGGACATTTGAAGTATAAAACCAAAATTAAGTGGATTAGTAGACTACATTATTAACCAAGGACAAAGGAATATAAAAAAGGCAAACTGGAAATAAATAATCCCAACTTTCTTAATTTGAACGATAATAATCCCAAGTCAGTTGTTAGCCGATAATAATCCGAACTGGTCAATTTTTTTTTTTTTTTTGTAAAATAGTCCGCCGTTAAAATAGCTTAACGGAGTTAAGTTTTTTTCCAAATTACAAACCGATGTTTTAGGGCTTTTGATCAGAACGAGGATACGAGTCGTTTGATATAAAACTTACCTCAAAATACTGCCCTCAACCCACGAAAACGGTGCTTCAATTCGGGTGTTTAAATTCCAATTAACAAAAATCAAGCCATTTCGAGCACAATTTCAAGGTAAGTTTTACATCAATCGACTCATATCCTCGTTCTGATCAAAAGCCCTAAAACATTGGTTTGTAATTCGGAAAAAAAAAAAAAAAAAAAAAACTTAACTTCGTTAAGCTATTTTAACGGCGGACTATTTTACAAAAAAAATTTGACCAGTTCGGATTATTATCAGCTAATAACTGACTTGGGATTATTATCGGCCAAAGTTAAAAAGGTAGGATTATTTATTTCCAATTTGCCTATAAAAAATGTTTACAACTATCTTTTTAGTATTCGGGCCGTGTTTCACCTAATACCAAACTCGTCTCATACCTATAAAAATTATTAAAACTAATCTCATACCCAGTCGCATACCAGAATATCTATGAGTTTCGCAGCAACATGTTCTTCCTTGAGGGCATGAATAAATTTGGTTATACACGTTGAAATGCTCAAAACAACATCCACGCATTACCTAAGAAAAATTCAGTGCAAAAAATGTGTTTATGGCAAGTGGATATGTCACTAGCAGATGCACTTCATAGTTAAAGATCATCTATATATGCTGTCAAGTGGCTTCATATCACTAAGAGAAAAGAACATAACACATTTCTACCCTTTAAAGTACCAAACTAAACAGTTAACACTAGGTAAGTTTCAAAATACATAACACCATATTTAATTTTGTTGAGGTGGCTTCCGCATCGTCGTTTAGGTGGCATTTCACATGTTCTCTTCATCACTCTCGATATTCACAACTGCTGCCTTGCTGGCCGCCCCCTTTTCCTTTTCGGCTTCCGCAAGCTCAGTCACAAGAATTTCCCCCAATGGCTGTGGCTGCTTTGCGGGCCGCCCCCTTTTCTTTTTCACCAGCTCAGTCATTGGAACATTTCCAGATGGTTGTGGCTGCTTTGCCGGGCGCCCCCTCTTCCTTTTCCGAGCAAGCAATTCTTTCCGTCACTTTCACTAGTAACAATGTGCACATTTGTTTCCCGCCTTGCTTGCATAGCCTCAACATCTGTTCAATAAAACTACACAATCGTTAGCCAGGAAACGTTAATGCATGCATGGAAGATATGAAAAAAAAAAAAAAATTACCAGTAGAGGTGACTAGAACTTGTCCAAGAACAAGTTTGTCATCTAGCCTAAGTAACTTCGGTGGAAAAGCCGCTAGAATTTCTACACCAGGGGCTATTACATCCGGCTAGAAGAACATATTATATTTCATTAAACTTGTAAAGAATTACATGTACAAATTAGGCTAGGGATCTTTTTTGAGCTGGTCTCATGTAAAATTGAAACATGGGTATTAAGGTTCTATACGAAATCAACCAGGGTACCCTAAAGGCCTATCTTGTATTATGCTAAGTTAATATACAATAAATTCAATGTCGAATTAAGTGCTAATATATAAATTGAAGCAATACAAGTATGTACCTTTATTAAATCATGAAAAAAACTACTAGGTCCTCTAGAAGATAATGAAGCAACAAAAGGAGCCCTTGGGTTGTTAATAGTCTCGCTTTTGAAAATTTGGACCCGAGGTTCTCTGTCCATCAAATAACAGTAACAATTAAGTGATAGGTTATACATAAATTTTCTGATTCGTAGTTAGGCAGAGAAAGATGTCATTACTTGGAAGATTTTTTGGATTTCTTTACTAAGTTGAGATCATTTCTACTTAGAGCTACAGCAGGACATGGCTTTAGAACCTGGGTATATATAACCCATGGCTCCAGACATTTTAATATTCTCAAAGTTAGGTGGCTGATCACAAAGAACTACTTTTTGGTTCACCAAGTTATGCTCTAAGCATGGGTCAAGACAGTTCCTATACACCAACAAAAAACTATGATTAGTCGTTCGTATTAAGATTTTTTTGAACGGCCAACAGGATCAATCCCGACCACTCTCGGGGTACCCACTGGACCAAACAGAGTACTTCGAGAGTAACCCGAGTCCACCACCAATTTCGAGGAAAACCCGGTAACCCACCCGCCCGTAGGCACGACGGTGAAATTACTGGTAAAAAACCCGTTTGGCTCAAGGATCGAACCCAGGTTTCCCTGGGTCTCCTATCATTGCCCACCAATGCCTCACTCTGCACCAAGTGGGAGTTGAACTTGCATCTCTTAAGAGAAATGCAAGCCTATAACCACTTGATCTAGAGATCATTGGCGTCGTTCATATTAAGATAACTTGAAAATATGAAACAAAAAAACAAGTTTGATGTTTAAATAAAAACATACTTGAAAGAAATTCTACCTACCTCGCATCACTGTCTGAGCAGTTACTTGTCACCTCTTTCGCGTAAACATGAGGCAAAGGTTATCACTTGATGGAAAAGCATTAATAGCATTGCCCTACATTGATGTAGTTTAATTATATACGTTCATTTGTTTCTGAAACTACAAATTATATATAATAGCTACTCACCACTAGAATCGCCTCATTCTTGAGAAGGAGCTTGCCCACAATTTTTCTATCAATATCACTTGCTCCAACAGTTAAGATCCACGGAGCATAAGACTTGATAGAAGATGAAGAAGGACCAGCATTCCCCGCCTATTGTAATGTTAGGATGCCCCTTTCAATCACATGAAATGCCCCAATTGCAATGGGGTCAGAAGTAAGCTCGCGTGGCATTTTATGGCCTACTGAAATTGATATTATATCAACCCCGTCAGCAATGGCCTGGTCGAAGGCACTCAGAATGTCTGTATAGTCACACTGTTGTGTATCGCCTACTTTATACACAGCAAGTCTTGCAGATGGAACTCCTCCTCTAGAAATTCCATGTGCTAGACCATAATAGTTTGTGTGTCTCACTTGGTTACAGGCTATGATCGATGCGGCATGAGTTCCATGCCCATATGTATCTCTGGCAGAAAGTGCCCTAATTTGAATTCCATATTATTTAGAAGACCATCACATTGATGATTCTAACATTCACCTATTCAGTTTACGAATATGTTAGTTAAAATGGACCTTGCAAACAAATAATAAATATTTTCGGTTGCAAACAAATAATAAATATTTTCAGCAATATATGTTAGTTAAAAAGGACCTCTTGTGCACGAGACTTGAACCATCCTAATGCTATTAATAAATTAATTGATACACGAAAAAACTATAATAAGGCTTTCTGTTTTCATAAACAAGCTTTCAGCTAGCTCTTGGCACAGTTAACACTTTCTTAAAGGCAATATAATACATAAGGCAGTCTCTAATTTTAGAACCAATTTGACTTTTGAAATAAAATATAGGATGTCAAGATAGTTAATTATGTCTAAAACATATTGTTAAAGTTATCTTTATGAAACATAACAACTAATAGCTTGTACTGAACTTACCTGTTACAGAAAAAATCTTTACCACCATCACACACTCCTTTCCATTTTTTAGGAATAGGACCAAAGCCTTCATCACTAAAGCTCTCAGACTCCGGCCATATTCCAGAATCAATGACACCGACTATAATGTCACTCTCGACAGTAGGACGTCGTTCAATGCTTCCCAAGACCTTGTGGTTTGAAGCTAGGACTTATCACAAGGGAAAACCGAAACGACCCCATCAATTCCTGTTGAAGCTCAACAATATTGTTTAGTATTATTGATGTGTGTGTCGAACCAATACAAACACGTATATCAAAGTATCTTTAGTATCAAGATTAATCATTCTAGGAAAACCTATATATCTAAAGTTACTATTTTTCTCTAAATAGTACTCAAGTACAAACACTACTAAACCAGTAATTTTAGTTAATTAGATATAAATTATTTTATTCCTTTAACCCGAATTATGACTTAATTAACTTATATTATCTACTAACTTACTCGTTAACTTCTCTTTTTCTTCTTCAGTGAGATATGCCGCAAATCCATTGAAGCTTCTTTTATAACTCTTTATTAACGCATGGCTTGCGAAACTGTTTTTTTTTTACATAAAAAATGTTATTTGCAGTTTCAAATCTAAAAACCTTAAACAATAATGATAAGATGTACCTTGGATGAATAACTTTTTTAATTATTTGTGAATGATGCATTGAAGGCCGTACTTGCCATCGGGAAGTGATCCCATATAAGCAATAAACATCTATAAAAATTATTACACCATAGTTAAATGAGAACATATGCCAAATGATAATAAAATGTTTTATTAATTAACTAACTGATATCTAATGAACGCACAATGCTCTACGATCCGATACAAAGTTCAACTCTTTTGATTAAGTTTTAGATGGTTGCACACACATGAATCAAAACTTAATTATGAAGAATATAAGCATACCTTTGCATATAATTAAAGCTTAGAGAAACGTCATAACTGTCGTCGTTAGCTCCCGTAAATATAAAGATATCACCGGCCATTGAGTTTTCTATGGTTTTGGAAATCGGTAAAAGGGGTAGTGACTATGGGCTTGAATTGAAAAAAAAATGAAGGATTCTCGTTGAGTTGGTGAATGAACAAGATGAGGAAGAAGCTGGACTTTATATGATCTGCACTCTCTAAAACGGATCTAAGCTATGAACACTCGATCTTAACACAAGATCTACAATAACTGACCAAACCCTAGGAGGGAGAAGAAAAAGGAACAGATAGATATTTGGTACAGATGAGTGATGAATACATCTCATATGAAGACAACAAGGGCTGAACTAAACAACCTCCTCCGGGTATCCAGCCATCCAGCCCATTAGCAGCTGCTAAGTCCAGTCAAGTCCAAGCCCAACTCCAAAGTTGTTGTCATGTTCAAGCCAAGCCCAACTCCAAAGTTACAGGTAACCAGAGATGGGCATAATAACCGGTTCCAAACCTGACTCGGTAAACCCGATCTAGAACCGGTTCTTAACCGGTTCCACTTTTTATAAAAAATTTTGTGCCCGTTGTGGAGAGACTTCCACGCCATAAATCCACGCCCACCCGTCTTACCCCAAAATTATAACTTTGTTTAACTTGTTCTATCCCAACTTTAACCGCCACGAATATTTCAGCTTTCGAGTTTACCTGTGAGGTTTAAGTTCATTTGCCATCCTGCAGTCTCACAAATTAATATAAAGGTGATAAACAAAACGCTGTGTAAAATAAAATAAAAAAAAAATTTAGGAAAAACTTGAACTTCCCCCATTTTGAGGAGACTTGCGTCAGAATCAGATAGCAATCTAACGTTGCCTTAAAATAGCCCACTAATTAATTATTGGCCCACCATTTCCAGCCCATAAAATCCAACATTGCCTACAACTAGAGGTGCATAAACCAGGGATTTTTAATAACCGGTTTCGATTATGGAACCGGTTTCGGTTTCTTGTTTTAAGGGTTGGAACCGGTTATTACTATAACCGGTTTGGTTCTGATTATTTGACCAAAAAAACATATCCTATGTGTCTGGTTCCGGGTAGGGTTTGGTTCAGGTTCTTAAGAAACCGGGTATTAAAATACCCTATTTTCGAGTTTTTTTCGTTCTATATTTTCGTAATTTTTAATACTGTATTGCGTTTTTATTATCATGTTTTCTCGTATTTTTTGTTTATTATTATTAAATATGCATTGTATAATGTAAGAAAATTAAGATACATGCACCAACATAAATTTAAAAAAAAAAGATATTAGAATCATGTATTGGGTATAGCCGGGTATGATAGATTCCGCTTCCGGTTGTTGTCCAGTTTCGGGTATTAATCGGGTATGATGGGTTCCTGTTCCAGGTATTGAGATCAAAATGCATACCCTATCTACACCCTACGGGTAGGGTCGGTTTCAGTTTCAGGTATAGAACCAGTTTCAAGTTTTTTTACCGGGTCCGGTTCCAACTTCCAAGTGCAGTTTTTTTGTGCACCTCTACCTTCAACAATTTTCTATACGATGAAGTTTTCAATATCGTATGTAATCCTAGAAAGCCTTCTAGCATTTCAAATTGAATGTCCACATCATTTTACTTGTTATATAAATTACCAATTTGATCATCAAATTTACATCAGTTTAGCTCACAATCTAATGTAACATAATTAATTCCCATTTGGACGAACCAGATGACTCTGTACCTCATACTCTGTAACCTAAACTCCGGGCTATCCTACAAGTAATTTATATTCCTAACGGCCTGGGCCTCACTTGATAACTAACTAAGAAAGCAACTGGTCTGGTCAGCACCCCTTGCGTATGTCACTTCAGGGGAGTGGGGTGGTCCGTGATGGCCACCCATCACTCGTTATTTTGTAACGGAACACCGCCGCCGCCACCTTGGTCACGCGTGGTATGATTAACACGTTTATATCACGCGTTGAACATTTATGTTTTCGACCGTTGTTTGATTTTTTTGACCGTTTTGTAACGGTAAACTTATTAAAAAAAACCTTTAAACCTTTTATCTATATATATCTCCATTTTAAACCATTTCACACACACCAAAACATAAACCCATTTCACACAATCTACACCTTTCTCAAATGGAGTTCCCTATGGATTCGACGTTTCCGATGTCTAGCGATAGCGATACCGAGTCGTCTTCCGACAATGAGACGCTAAAATATTTTGTGTCGGTGTATAACGAACTTGATACTAGTTCGTCCAGCCCAAAGAAGAAGATGGTAGACCGTGATCGTATACGTGCCAACGAAGTGTTATGAACGATTATTTTGTGAAAAATCCGCTCTACAATGCCGAAACGTTTAGAGATCGGTTTCGTTTATCCAAAAAATTATTTTTAAAGATTGTTGGAGACATCGAAGCAAGCGAGGAATGGTTTCAAGAACGTTACGATACGAGGGGCAAACCAAGTTTCACGCCGATACAAAAATGCACGTCCGCCATTCGCCAACTAGCGACAGGTGACGTGATTGTCGTGGGTCACGCAAATTTAATCCCAAAAAACAACTATAGATAGCGGTAATAGGGTATCGAACTCAGGGAGCATGTGGAAAGTGTGTTGATTTTCTAGCTTTGCAATTAACTACAATTAACCTAATTTGCAGAAAATAAAGATCAATGAATGTGGATTGTTGTTTTAGAAAACTAAATTAAAACTAATTGCAAATCAAATGTTGGTTGTAAAACAAATTAGGAGAGAACAATGACCACCTTAGGTTTCAGTTTCTTTAAACAATTGTGTGCAATTCCAACTAGAAAGAGTTACATAGACATAACTCGTGCATGAATAATCTAAGTGATAAAAGGGAACAAAGTACTCGGATTGTATAAACGCGAGGTTGTTTCCCGATGATCAATTAATCAATAACCAACCCTAACCCTTCCCGTGATATCTCGATTGCCAACGGCACCAAGAACGTACGATTGAGACTAGAAATTGCAATATCGATTAACAAGCTACAAAAAATTAAACATACACCATGATATTCAAGCAATGCAAGTTATCATTCTAGAAATTCAGAAATAAACACACAAAAGTTCAAGAAAAACCTTCACCTAAGATGATCACCGAAAAGTTTAGCCGGACATAGCTTGGTGAATCATCATCACAATCGATTCAATGTTCATACGAATCAAATACATAAACCGAATGATAGAAATCGTTTGCAACCAAGTAAGAACAAAC
Source organism: Helianthus tuberosus (assembly GCA_030545235.1). Classification (NCBI taxonomy): domain Eukaryota; kingdom Viridiplantae; phylum Streptophyta; class Magnoliopsida; order Asterales; family Asteraceae; genus Helianthus; species Helianthus tuberosus. The sequence goes on along the minus strand of CM060411.1, from coordinate 161,421,522 downwards.
CAAATCGCCCCTAGTGAGTCCCAAAACCGTCCAATCATGAGAACACTTGAAAAGACATCATAAAACTGCTTAAATGAGGCAGTTACACTTTGGATCGCAGCCGCCACCGTAAATTACGGCTCCACCGTAATTTACGGTGGACTTGATTTGTTTACGGTGCAAAGTAACTGATTTACGGTAGAGCTCTAGGTCATCATCAGGTCCACCGTAAATTACGGTGAGACCGTAATTTACGGTGGTGACTTGAAATTTCTTCTTTGTTTCATCTTTTGTTCCGCACACGACCCGTTCCACTCCAATACTCTCCAAAGCTGCGTTTTATCCACTTTAAGTTCCCGAACCGCACCTGAAACATAGACAACAGTAGTTATCTAATTCAAGATAATTACACGATTAAGTGAATGATTATTTCGTTTTTTAACATGATTAAGGGTTGTCCAATGGACCACCCGTCACATCCCCACACTTAACCGTTGCTTGTCCCAAGCAACTCATCAAATCAATTTTAAAACAAGTGATCAAATTAAACCAAGCAAAACATGCAATCTTTTTACTAACCCCTTTTTAACACTCAACCAATGCACCCCTCTCTAAATCTCTCCTCTCGGCTACAAGTGAAAACTAGCAAAGATGAGCTAGACACACACTAGGCAAACGGGTGGTTGCACAATCATAAGCTTGTACCTAAATCAATCATTCTCCTAAAATGTGTCAAACATAAATGCAAATCAAAGGGACTTTCAAGGTTGTAACGTGGCTAGGCGTATGGGTAGGAAATGGAATATATATGAAGTAGCAAAAACTTGACCCGGTCTTTTTATTACAAAAATACGCAAACTAACAACTATCAAACTTAACTACTATACACAAGATAACTAAACATCACGTTTTTTTTTTCGTTTTTTTTTCTTTTCTTTTCTGATTTTTCTGATTTTTTTTTAACAATAAACTTCAAAGCAAACGAACATACAATGAAACATCACACATATCTTCTTCAAACTACTAAAACTACTAATACTATTACTAACACTATAAGACCGGGTCAAATTTTGGCAAATTTTTAAGTAAGTAGCTAGGGGTAACAATTGATAGGCTTTTAAGGCACAAAATAGGCAACTAAATGTCCAAACCCCCGCCCCTCTCGCAACCATGCTCATATATATAACTTATGAGGTCCAACCCCCCAAATCCCACACTCGCTCACACCAACGACGAGGCTACCTAAATGCCCTTATCCTTTTTGCATTCATGTCTAACTAAGGACTCAAATCGCATTCAAGCACAAGTTCTAATGCACCCCCACCCATAGCCACTCTCATCAAAGAAAATCATTATTTATGTACAATTGTGGCTACAACTTTCACCAAGAATGAAAAAGGTATCAAGGGTTGCCGGTGCACCAACTTGGGGTTAATCTAGGGTGTTCAAATTTTCACATCGTTTCACTTGGCTCAAAATTTTTCAAAATCTTCAAAAAATTCCCCCCATCCCCACACTTGGGATACATTGACCCCAATGTATGGTTTTGAGAGGCTTTGACCACTAAAATTTTTTTTCAACATCAACAAAAACGCTTCTTCACTCAAACCCCAAATTTCTTTTTGTACTTTTCATTTTATAATTTTTTTTACGTTTTTTTTTTCTTCTTTTTAACATAGACACCACCAACAAGCACCAACCCAAACACAACATACCAAAACATACCCAACCTCCCAATCCTTCAACAAACAAACTATATGTACAAAAATATACAAAAGGAGAAACACAACCTTACTAATAATAGCGCGGTCCCGGAGGTCCAAAAACGGAAGACATCACGTCGTTCCATTCACCGAACGCGAACGAGCCGCTACTACTTCCTCCTTCTTGTTGTTGCGCACCCTCTTGTTGCCTTGGGTCAATCCATTGCGAGTGGTGGATCGGCGGGGTTGGATACGACATACTACCATCATATGGTGGTAATGACGCATAATCCACATGTTGTGGATCCACAACCACCGGCCGCCCGGCATGATAATCCGCATGCAATCTCCTTTCTTGATCATCAAAATAATTGTTATTTATTTCCACTTCCCGGGAATACGCATGTGTGCTATTCCATAACTCATGACGATCCAAGCTATGTTTCAAGGCCCGCTCTATGCTTGCACTATTTCTCGTGTTTTGATCATACAACGTCCTCTCCGACCCCGACCACGTATCAAACACGGATGCCGGAGGGCGTTGATTCGCAATCACTTCTTGCATTGTGCCTTCATAAGCCCAACCCGGCACATACGATTGCTGCGTAAAATCGTAAAACATCCCACCATGACCATGACCATAACCACCTTGAACCACATTTTCACCAACATGCGGCTCGTCCGCATAGTCCTCATCTCCACTCGGAACTGCTTCTGCATCGCTTTCTGGCTCGTCCGGCTCACCCGGTAACAAATCTCGTGCACCCAACTTCAGTGCCCTCCACCGTTGCCCTTCCGACTTTAACTTGTGATACCGCTCTGACTGAGTATACGTCCAAACATTCCCCAACTTATCCAACGTAAAAGGCTGATGCCTTTTCGTTGCTCCTCGATCTTCGGATGTTATCGCCTTCTGTTGTTTCATCAACCCCGTAATTATTCGACAATACGGGACGATGTCTCTTCCATATTTATTCCGACAGATCCACAAGTGGTTCATGATTAGATAACGTATTGGAAAACGTGGACCCCCATGCATTAACGAATAAAGAACAGGTACCTCCGGAAACCTAACCTGCTCTTTGTCCCCCCTTCTTGGAATAACATTGAGAAGACAGATTGTATGCAGCAATTTAGCTTCAATTTTTAAATTCTTCCGATATAGAATACCACTATATCTATTGGGTAAAAACAATGCTGCCAACATATCATTCCATCGTGTATGTTTTTCCGGCTTCACAAGAAGATCATCAAGAGTCGGTATCATATAATCGCGGGCTGGCAAACTATCATACTTTCCAAGCTTCTTCAAAGTATCAAAAGACATTTCCACTGGAACTCCATTCACAATACCCGTCAGCTTCATATTCGATGGCCTGTCATACGTATTGACCTTAAGCGTTGCCATCCATTCTTGGATTTCGGTGATAAACAAGTTGCTTTTATCTTTGTCAAAGCAACTAAGTGCTGACTCCCAACCTAGAGCCCGGAACTTGTCAAACACCCCAAACTGCCCAAACTCAGCTTCTCGAACATCCCTTTCACATATAAAGGCCGTTGCCTTATTCTTCAACTTATTCATGCAATCATTATATAATGCTGGCTGCCATGCCTCTGGTTGTTCATCCAAAGGACCCGAGTCCCATTTCGGTTTCTCTGCCGGGTCCAATTCCATCTCTTCTTCGCTTTCACTTTCGCTTTCATCCACTCTACCCAAATATTGTCTCTTCTTTGGTTGTTGTTCCGGCTGTTTACCCTTTCCCTTTGAAGACGAAGACGAACCAGCTCCCGTCTTTTCTTTAGTTCGTGCCATTCCAACACACATTAGAGTAAACAACACAACCAACGAAACAAAATTAAACCCTCTTTTCAAAACATCCCCACACTTGCTTGTTATCATGGTTGTAGATGCTAGTGAACCAAAAGTATATCAAGAATTTTTCAAAAATTGGGCATGGTGTCTCTACAATGTAAAGCATCCCAAAAGTTCACTACTTTAACCACAAATCCTACATCTACAACCATAACCATGTTCAAATAACCAATTTCATAATCATATCTAAGAACAAGCAAGTGGGTATGGGCAAATAACCTAAATAACCTTACTTTTCACAATGTAGCATCAAAATACAACAAATAAGCTTTCATACCTTTGCTTGAAGATGCAAGAATGTTTGTGAAACAAAAGCTCCAAAAACCCCCAAAAATTTCCGAATTAGGGTTTGAATTTCGGACCCGAAAACTGTGTTTTCTTGTAAATCTCTTGCCAAAATCAGAAACTACATGAAAAATTAGTCAAGATAGACTCCTATTTCACTTAGTTTGGACAAGAATTGAGAAGGTTATGGAGGATTGAAGGTGAAGAAAAGCTATGGAGTTTTGTGGGTTTTTGTTTGAGAGAGATGATGTTGATAGATAGAATGTAGATTGCAAAGGGTATGTGTGGCTGGGGTTAATTCTCGTAATCAGCTGTATTATGTTTTTTTTTTTTTTTACATACAAAAACCGGACCAACATGTTCACAAAAAGTGCGTACCGTAAATTACGGTCAAACCGTAATTTACGGTGAGACCTGGATCATAAATCTTCACCGTAAATCAGTAAAGATGTACCGTAAAGATCACAAATTTTCATCACTTACCGTAATTTACGGTCATACCGTAAATTACGGTAAACTTCTGAACATGAATGGTTACCGTAAATCAGTATAGAATCCCCGTAAAAACCAAACATATTTCATCACCACCGTAAATTACGGTAAAACCGTAATTTACGGTACGAACTGGGCAATTCTGATTTTGAAAAATGTGTAACTTTATGTAGAATTTTTATATTTTTCTCAATTTTCTTTTTCGATTTTTTTTTTTTATGTTTTTAATTTTTTGCAAAAACATGTAAAAATCACCCTACCCCCTCGAAAGTCCCGTGTTGTCCTCAACACAATGTTAGAGTAATTCGTGCCCCGAATATCCCCACACTTGTTTCAAACACGGGTTTCAAAGAAATACGGTAATTGTGCAAACTATACAAAATAAAACAAAACAAAACAAAACACTACTATATACACTACCAAACCTGGGCCTCTCATGGTTGTTCCTCATCGACCGGGGCGTAAGATGTAGCCCGCTTTGTCAAGCTCCAAAGTGTTTATGTCGTTCCCATCCAAATACGGCTTTAACCGGTGACCGTTCACCGTTTGTTGCTTCAATGTTTGCTCGTCTTGGATGTCTACGTCACCAAATCTACCAACTCTCCGAATGACATACGGACCCATCCATTTACTTTTGAGCTTGCCCGCGAACATCTTTAGCCTTGAGTTATATAACCAAACTTTTTGACCCACTTCGAACGTTTTCTTTCGCAATTTTGCATCATGCACCTTCTTGAGTTTATCTTTATACGCCGATGCACATTCATATGCCTCGTCTCGAATCTCTTCGATCTCGCTTAGTTGCAACTTTCTCAATTTACCCGCCTCGTCATAATCCGCGTTGACCGTCTTAATTGCCCAATGCGCCCGATGCGCTAACTCCATTGGCAAGTGACAACCCTTTCCATACACCATCCGGTAAGGTGTTGTGCCAATAGGAGTTTTGTAGGCCGTTCGGTATGCCCACAACGCATCATCTAACTTACTCGACCAATCCTTCCTATCCGTTCTTACCATCTTCATGAGAATTCCCTTGATTTGACGGTTGGACACTTCGACTTGTCCACTCGTTTGCGGATGGTAAGGTGTGGCAATCCGGTGATTCACGCTGTACCTCTTCAATAATTTCCCGAAGTTGAAGTTCTTGAAATGCGAACCACCATCACTTATAATAACCCGCGGAATGCCGAAACGAGAAATGATGTTGGATTGAACAAATTTACAAACAACCGAATGGTCGTTTGTTCGTGTTGCAATAGCTTCAATCCACTTCGAGACATAATCCACCGCTACCAAAATGTATAGAAAGCCATTCGAGTTCGGGAAAGGACCCATAAGAAAATGTATTCAATTTAACCAATACCGATTCAATAACGGTTGAAACCAAACGTATCTCACGCCGTGATACTACGAAAGATATATTTTACTTTTTTGTATATGTACCAGTCTATATGGTACATCGTATCACGTACCGAATTGGTGTTCCCAATTGTACCGCTTTTCGTACCGCGTACCGAAGCATTGAGCCAAACCACTCCATTTGATTCGTAAATCTGATTCATTCCAAAGGAGATAAATATCAGTTTTCAAAGACGGAAAACGAAATATATAATAGCTAAGTCGTTAATAGAACTTACAGACATCATCACATCAGTGCTTCTCTTGTATATTTGGACAAATCTGTAACAATACCTACTTTTCTCAACTTAAGTTTAACCTAAAACTTCAATTATTAGGATTATGCCGCAACACGTCTAACGAATCACATAATCCACAGTCATAGCATAGCCCATTTAATAGTAAAAGCACATATGCTAAGTGATCAAAAGCATTTTTAGTAAACTTATAATCCTATACCAATAAACGATCCGCCTATAGATCACATAATTCTTAACACCTAAATTCAAATAACTTGCTCATAAACAAACAACTTGCCAATCATGCTAATCTTAAACTCTTAATAACTTCATCACTGTCTAAATAAAGCTTCAGATCTCTAAATCTCTAACATCTATGATAAACGACAGACAAATCGAATCACCAAACAAACAGATTGAATACGCTTTCAACAATAGTTACATCACAAGTACTCAAAAGTAGATAAAAAACAGATCAAATAATCGTAAACTAACAATTTAAGCTAAAAACACATAAAATGAAACACAGATCAAGACCTTTCGGTGCTTAGCATTGAGCTCCTTGGAAACGCCAGCTTTCTCGTTCATATCTGCGGATGAAATTAATAAAAAATGATAATAATCGGTTGCAATTGAGTTTGAGATAATGAGATGATTGAGATCTCTCCTGATTTCATCGGATTATGCGGCGGTGAATCGGATCGCCGGAGACGACGAAGGGGAGAGATCGGGAGGGAGATGGATCTGAAGATATTTTGGGTGGTGGTTTTCTAACAATACCGCCGTAGTTTCCATCGTCGGAGCACAGAATGGCCTTCGAGCACGTCTGCCGCGCCAACAACCACCTCCATCCCTCTTGATTCTGTTGCTGCTAATTTTTTTCCCTCGATTTCTCTCTTAAAATGGGTTGAGAGCGTGAAAACATGGGTTGTTGTGGAAAGTAACTGACCGGACCGCCTCTTCTTCAGCAAACCACCGCCATCACCGGCGGCAGAACCACCGCCTTGGAACACCGCCGCAACCCACCGTGGAAACGGTTCTCTCTCTGCATTCTTTCTTGGCCGTCTCTTTCTCTAACTGGATATTGAAGAGATTAATGTTTGAAGGGTTTGGTGGTTTTCTACACCTCCCTCCAGATGCCCTCCAGAGGAGACAATACGTGTCTCATCTGCTGATGAGGCTTCACAGACAAGTATAGGCCCAATCAGGTTTCACCAGCATAATATGAACTGTTCATTCAGTTCCTTTATTATCATATATGAATTTCTAATTTAAAATAAAAAATTAAAAAAAAAACGTGAGTGATGGAATTCTATCACTAGTGATGACCACCGCCATTACAAAATGCTTGTGAGTGATAGAATAGTGGCTGATGGCATGGCAGGTGTGACAACTCGTATTTCCGAACTTATCTTTGTGCAACGTTATGTAATTATATGACTTTTATTTAATGAATGTTATGTTATTATGTGCTATGTGTAAAATGTGTATGTATGCATACGAGCCCAAACGCACAACACACACACACAATCGCACAAGCCCACTTGGGGCCGTATCTCTTGTAATCGGATCCAAGGGCAGCCCAAGGTTTGGGTTCGGCCCACTCCCTCATACGCCTACACACACACACCCTTAGAGAGTTTGTTAATCATTTTGTTACAACTTCATATTACACACAAAACCCTAGTGCTCTCCTCTCTCTCTAAGCCGACGGCAAACAATCCCCTCATCGAAGATTCTTTCTTCTTCGGATCACTCTCACCCATCTCAATTCGGTTAGTACTTGGATTCATCGAATACATGATTGATGATGTGTGTACTATTATAGTTTGGTATGATGATTTAGGGTTTCGATTAACATGATAGATTATGATGATTGAATGATAAGTGTTCTTGTTAATCGGCTCACATGCATGTTGACTATGATTAATATGAGATTTGATGAGGTATTGTTATGTTGTATGAATGTATGCAATCGGCTATGTATGAGTTTAGATCCGAAAGGTTGATGTTGTGTTAGGATGTATTGCATGATCATGATTTGAAATCAAATACTAGTTAAACCGGCTGTTATGTATATGTTTTGGATTGTAATCGTATGAAGAAGTTATTACTCACGTTTTGATTATGTTATTGTTCATGTTTTAATCTTGTTAGGGTTCATAAGAATTGTTGCCAAAACACTAGTTTGATCTAATATATTATGAGTGGAAAATGATATTGTGTTAGTTGGTAAATTGTAAAGTTGGAAACTGTTAAATGGTTGTAACCGATTGCAAGATTTTAGGAACAATCAAACAATCGCACATGACCCTAGTCGCACAAGAGCTGATTACACAAGCTCTCGGGTCGCACAAGATCAGGTCGCACAAGACCTGATCTGGACGTACAAGTTTCAGTCGCACAAGGTGCCATCCATCGCACAAGACTTGTGTGACTAGTTGGGCCGATATATGTTATGACGGTTATGCCACTTGTTGGGCCGTAGACTTGGGCTGGGTATTAAAAACTGATCGCACAAGATAACATGGATCGCACAAGGCTTAAGGTTCATTTGTCTGGGCCGTGTTATGCTTACGGATTTATTTGGGTTTCATGATATTGGGCCGGGTAGTAATGGGCTTCAACGAATGACTCACACAAGGTCATTAGACTTGTGCGAGCCCAATCACTTAATGTCAATATGTCTTATCTGTTGAACGTGAAGTTGCATGATGCCATGATCAGTATGTGTTTCTTATATATGCAATCTATGTGATACCTGTATGCGCTACTTGGAACCAAAACCTGACTTTGTATGGTAACCATGTTAGGACGTGGTTGACCACTAGCTGATAGACTTGACTTTTCTGTGTAATCTGCCGAGCAAACCAAGGTGAGTTCACACTCTTACCAAGGCATGGGATTCCCCGGTTGGGTTGGGAATGGGATTGAATGATTACCTATACTTACATTACCACTAGACTACTTACCACGGTCCTCGGATTGGGAAGGATGCCTGTGCCAAATTCTACGCAAAGCCTACGTACTGTCCTCGGATTGGGAAGGACACCAGCACTAAACCTACGTAAAACCTACGTACTACCGTCCTCGGGTTGGGAAGGACGCCAGTGCTAAACCTACGTACTACCGTCCTCGGATTGGGAAGGACGCCAGCGCTAAACCTACGTACCCGCTACGTACTGTCCTCGGTTGGGAAGGGCACTTACATAAAACCTGCGTAAACCTATACTTACTACTATCCTCGGATTGGGAAGGATACTTATGATTTCGAATAGTCTAGGGGATATATAACATGGGAAGCCCCCACCAATAGAACGTACTATCGGCCCAGTAGAGCCACATGTTACATACGAACTTACTATTACGCATTTACCTTCTGTGAACTCGCTCAACTAGTTGTTGATCCTCTGTTACATGCCTTGCAGGTCGTTAGATACATGGAGCTTGCACAGGGAGGAGCTGGTCGTTGTGGACTTGGATCGTGATTGTTACGTAAACACTTTATGACATTTCATACTTTATTTTGTTGGGTTTTATTCATACGCTTCCGCTAAACAGTGATAACCTACGTTTATTTTGAACACCTTTCATATTGGTGGTTGAATGGCATTTACTTTTATATATTAATTACATGTTCAATATGATTGGTGGCTTGATCCTGGTCAGTCACGCCTCCAAGCGGTGATACTCCGCGAGTGGATTTTGGGGGTGTGACAGATTGGTATCAGAGCCATTGGTTATAGAGAACTTGGTTTTAATATGGGAAAACGTTTTTATTAAAACCAGACTATAACCAGAACAGTGCTCTCAACGATCCACAACGACGCTTCACTCCACGTGCAAGACTCGACATTCTAGGTAATAAGGTTTATGTTTATTGCCTACATATTAGAATTACATAGAACTTTGCTCGTGGTATGCTTAGATTACATTGCTCACTATTTGTTATTGCATGAGAACACTTGTGTGCTTACACTCTTCTGTCATCGCAATATTCGCGAACCTATCTCACTTACGTTATCTTTACTATGAAGATCATGTCTGCACGTATCAACATGACCCAGGACCAGTTGACGGCCCTCATTAACGAACGAGTTACTGCGGCAGTTGCAGCCGCACAAGCAGGAGGTATACCCTGCAGTTACAACTCGCACTGGGATCCTTAGATCCTACAATTCCTAAACCAACTCTTGTGTTTAAACTTGTCCTAATTCTTTTACACAACAGGTCAAGCACCTGTTTGCACTTTCAAGACTTTCATGGACTGTCGTCCATCCACTTTCAGCGGCACTGAAGGAGCCGTAGGTCTCCTGCACTGGTTTGAAAAGATAGAGTCTGTGTTTGAGATGTGTGAATGCCCTGAGGCACGCAGGGTGAAATATGCTACCGGTACCCTCGAGGGTTTAGCCCTCACATGGTGGAAAGCACAGGTCCAAATACTGGGGTTGGTTGCTGCTAACGCCACCCCATGGAACAATTTCAAAGAGATGATCAAGGAGGAATACTGCAGTCGAGATGATATTCATAAGCTGGAAGTCGAGTTTTTCAACCTCAAGATGACGGGGTCTGAGATCGAAGCGTATACCAAGAGATCGAATGAGCTTGCATTACTGTGTCCTACTCTGGTGGACAAGCGTATTGAACTTTATCTTAAGGGTCTGGTGCCAGAGATCCAGAGTCACGTGACTTCAGCAAACCATGCCACTTACCAGCAGGTTGTTCAGTTGGCTCACCGTCTCACTGATCAAGCGGTGGAGCAGAACCGGTTACCCAAACGCATCAACGCTACCCCTACCGCTACTACTCCGGTTACTCCTGCTACTCACAGTGACAGCAAGCGAAAATGGGAGGGAGATTCCAGCAAGGGATCAGCTTCAGTTCAGCCCCAAGTTCAGCAACGAAAGACTGACAACTACCAGAGTCCTAGTCAGCACTCTTCGGGCAGTCACAAGCAGGGTGGTTATCGAGGGAACCTCCCAAAGTGCAGCATTTGCAACAAGCACCACAATGGCCAGTGTAACAGGGGTCGTTGTCAAAGGTGTTTCAGGACGGGCCATGAGGCCAAGGATTGTAGGAGCCCACAGCCTGTAAACCAGAATCAGCCGCAGCAGCAAGCACGGCAGAATCAGCAACAGGGCAACAAAGGATGTTTTCAGTGTGGCGCCGAAGGTCACTTCAAAAGGCACTGCCCTCAGCTAAACCGAAACCAGAACAACAACAACAACCAGGGCAATGGGAACAACAACAACGGGGGTAACAACAATGATGGGAACAACGTCGCGAGGGGACGAGCCTTTGTGATTGGGCAGGGTGATGCCAGGAATGATCCCAACGTAGTTATGGGTAAGTTTCTTCTTGACGACTTTTATGTTACTGTACTATTTGATTCGGGTGCGGATACCAGTTATATGTCTCTAAAGGTTAGCCAAATGCTTAAACGCGCACCAACACGTTTGAACACTAAACATGTCGTAGAGTTAGCTAACGGTAAAAGTTTAGAGGCCACACATATAGTTCAGGGTTGTAATCTTATCCTCGCTGGTCAAACTTTCTCCATCGATCTCATCCCTATAACTCTGAGTAGTTTCGACATTGTCATCGGTATGGATTGGTTATCCCAACAACAAGCGGAGATTCTATGCAAGGAGAAGATCATTCGTATTCCCCGTTCTGGTAAAGAACCTCTCGAAGTTCAAGGCGACAAGAGTGGTGTCGTGAGTGGCATCATTTCCTTCCTGAAGGCTCAGAAGTGTTTACGAAAGGGCCACACAGTTGTTTTAGCTCTCGTTACGGATACATCGAAGAAAGAGAAAAAGATTGAGGATATTCCTGTAGTACGCGACTTTCCTCAAGTGTTTCCAGAGGAGTTACCTGGGATACCGCCTCATCGCCAGGTCGAGTTCCAGATCGAGCTAGCTCCAGGAGCAGCACCCATAGCTCGAGCACCTTACCGTCTAGCTCCAACTGAATTAGAAGAACTGTCAAAGCAGCTACAAGAACTCTTGGAAAAGGGTTTTATACGTCCTAGCTCTTCGCCTTGGGGAGCTCCAGTATTCTTCGTAAAGAAGAAAGACGGTACGTTCAGGATGTGTATAGACTACCGTGAACTCAACAAGGTGACGATCAAGAATCGTTATCCTCTTCCGCGCATAGATGATCTATTCGATCAGCTGCAAGGGTCGAGCTACTACTCCAAAATAGACTTACGGTCAGGATATCACCAGCTGAGAGTCCGGGATGAGGATGTCTCTAAAACGGCATTTAGAACTCGCTACGGCCACTACGAGTTTATGGTCATGCCATTCGGGCTAACGAACGCGCCTGCCGTATTTATGGATCTTATGAACAGGGTGTGCAAACCCTATCTCGACAAATTCGTCATTGTTTTCATCGACGACATCCTGATTTATTCGAAGAGTCAGGAGGAGCACGAGCATCATTTACGACTTATACTGGAACTTCTGCGAACGGAACAGTTATACGCTAAGTTTTCCAAATGTGACTTCTGGCTTCGTGAAGTCCACTTCTTAGGCCACGTGGTAAACGAGGATGGGATTCATGTAGATCCATCCAAGGTGGATTCGATCAAGAACTGGCCTGCACCTCGCACACCAACAGAAATACGCCAATTCTTGGGTTTGGCGGGTTATTACAGAAGGTTCATCAAAGACTTCTCAAAGATTGCTCAGCCACTTACGCTACTGACGCAGAAGGGTGTTGTCTACCGTTGGGGTAATGCACAGGAAACGGCGTTTCAGCACTTAAAGGATAGACTTTGTAGCGCGCCTATTCTCTCACTGCCTGAAGGCACGGACGATTTTGTAGTCTACTGCGACGCATCTATCCAAGGTCTTGGATGTGTATTGATGCAAAGGGATAAAGTTATAGCATACGCTTCACGCCAACTCAAGGTTCATGAGAAGAACTACACTACACACGATCTAGAGCTGGGAGCGGTTGTTTTTGCACTTAAGATATGGCGACACTATTTGTACGGTACCAAATGTGCTATCTACACTGACCACAGAAGCCTCGAACATATATTCAAACAGAAGGAACTGAATATGCGACAACGACGATGGGTTGAACTGTTAAATGACTACGAATGCTCAATCAGGTACCACCCAGGCAAAGCCAATGTTGTGGCTGACGCCCTCAGTCGAAAGGACACCGCGCCCAAGCGCGTGCGAGCTTTACAACTTACTATACAGTCTAACCTTCCTTCTCAAATACGAAATGCTCAGGTAGAAGCATTGAAACCAGAGAATGTCAGGGCTGAAGCCCTACGCGGCTCAAGGCAACGTTTAGAACAGAAGGAAGATGGTGCTTACTACGTCACAGGACGCATTTGGGTCCCACTGTACGGCAACTTACGCGAGCTGGTAATGGATGAAGCTCACAAGTCTCGCTACTCGGTACACCCTGGTTCGGATAAAATGTACCACGATATTAAGACTACATACTGGTGGCCTAGCATGAAAGCCCGCATAGCCACATACGTTAGCAAATGCTTGACTTGTGCGAGAGTCAAGGCAGAATATCAGAAACCGTCAGGACCACTCCAACAACCTGAGATACCACAATGGAAATGGGAGCAAATTTCCATGGATTTTGTTACTGGCTTACCTAGATCCCAGCGCGGAAATGACACTATTTGGGTGATCGTGGATCGACTCACTAAGTCTGCTCACTTCCTGGCAATCAAAGAAACAGATAAGTTCTCCACACTAGCAGACGTATATCTTAGGGAAGTTGTTTCGAGGCACGGTGTGCCCACCTCTATTATCTCTGATCGCGACGCTCGTTTTACTTCAGAACTGTGGCAAGCGATGCATAAATCTTTTGGCTCTCGTTTAGACATGAGCACGGCGTATCATCCTCAGACGGATGGACAGTCTGAGCGCACGATTCAAACTCTAGAAGACATGCTTCGGGCGTGCGTAATAGACTTTGGCAACGGTTGGGAAAAGCATCTGCCACTTGTGGAATTTTCATACAATAACAGCTACCACACCAGCATTAAAGCTGCTCCATTCGAGGCATTGTACGGGCGTAAATGCCGGTCACCTCTCTGTTGGGCAGAGGTGGGAGAAAGTCAAATCACAGGTCCAGAAATGGTAGTTGATACTACTGAAAAGATTGCACAAATACGACAACGCATGGCGGCAGCTCGTGACCGTCAGAAAGTATACGCTGATAAAGACAGGAAACTACTCGAATTCCAGGTTGGGGATCGAGCGCTACTTAAAGTTTCGCCCTGGAAGGGTGTGGTTCGTTTTGGCAAACGCGGCAAACTCAATCCACGATACGTCGGACCTTTCGAGGTTATTGAGAAAATAGGCAAAGTGGCCTACAGACTGAACTTACCACCCGAACTCAGTGCAGTTCACAACGTCTTTCACGTGTCGAATCTGAAGAAGTGTACATCAGATGAGACCCACGTAGTTCCCTTAAAGGAACTCACTATCGACGAGCGGTTGCACTTCGTCGAGGAACCTGTTGAAATCACGGACCGGGATGTTAAGGTCCTCAAGAACACAAGAATCCCTCTTGTATGAGTTCGTTGGAACTCCCGCCGCGGCCCAGAGTTCACCTGGGAGCGTGAAGATCAAATGGAACTCAAATATCCCCAGTTATTCGGAACCAATGCAACCACTACTGAGGCTGAAGCTACTACTGCGGAATTTCGGGACGAAATTCCAGATCAACGGGGGGAGGATGTGACACCCCAGGAAAACCAGTGAACGATACAATTTACCTAGCTTCCTCAGTGAGTGCGTACCAAATTTCGGGACGAAATTTCTTTTTAGTTGGGGATAATGTGACAACTCGTATTTCCGAACTTATCTTTGTGCAACGTTATGTAATTATATGACTTTTATTTAATGAATGTTATGTTATTATGTGCTATGTGTAAAATGTGTATGTATGCATACGAGCCCAAACGCACAACACACACACACAATCGCACAAGCCCACTTGGGGCCGTATCTCTTGTAATCGGATCCAAGGGCAGCCCAAGGTTTGGGTTCGGCCCACTCCCTCATACGCCTACATACACACACCCTTAGAGAGTTTGTTAATCATTTTGTTACAACTTCATATTACACACAAAACCCTAGTGCTCTCCTCTCTCTCTAAGCCGACGGCAAACAATCCCCTCATCGAAGATTCTTTCTTCTTCGGATCACTCTCACCCATCTCAATTCGGTTAGTACTTGGATTCATCGAATACATGATTGATGATGTGTGTACTATTATAGTTTGGTATGATGATTTAGGGTTTCGATTAACATGATAGATTATGATGATTGAATGATAAGTGTTCTTGTTAATCGGCTCACATGCATGTTGACTATGATTAATATGAGATTTGATGAGGTATTGTTATGTTGTATGAATGTATGCAATCGGCTATGTATGAGTTTAGATCCGAAAGGTTGATGTTGTGTTAGGATGTATTGCATGATCATGATTTGAAATCAAATACTAGTTAAACCGGCTGTTATGTATATGTTTTGGATTGTAATCGTATGAAGAAGTTATTACTCACGTTTTGATTATGTTATTGTTCATGTTTTAATCTTGTTAGGGTTCATAAGAATTGTTGCCAAAACACTAGTTTGATCTAATATATTATGAGTGGAAAATGATATTGTGTTAGTTGGTAAATTGTAAAGTTGGAAACTGTTAAATGGTTGTAACCGATTGCAAGATTTTAGGAACAATCAAACAATCGCACATGACCCTAGTCGCACAAGAGCTGATTACACAAGCTCTCGGGTCGCACAAGATCAGGTCGCACAAGACCTGATCTGGACGTACAAGTTTCAGTCGCACAAGGTGCCATCCATCGCACAAGACTTGTGTGACTAGTTGGGCCGATATATGTTATGACGGTTATGCCACTTGTTGGGCCGTAGACTTGGGCTGGGTATTAAAAACTGATCGCACAAGATAACATGGATCGCACAAGGCTTAAGGTTCATTTGTCTGGGCCGTGTTATGCTTACGGATTTATTTGGGTTTCATGATATTGGGCCGGGTAGTAATGGGCTTCAACGAATGACTCGCACAAGGTCATTAGACTTGTGCGAGCCCAATCACTTAATGTCAATATGTCTTATCTGTTGAACGTGAAGTTGCATGATGCCATGATCAGTATGTGTTTCTTATATATGCAATCTATGTGATAC
Organism: Helianthus tuberosus; assembly: GCA_030545235.1. Lineage (NCBI taxonomy): Eukaryota > Viridiplantae > Streptophyta > Magnoliopsida > Asterales > Asteraceae > Helianthus > Helianthus tuberosus. Next base: position 161,405,354 of record CM060411.1, on the reverse strand, counting down.
CTGTATGCGCTACTTGGAACCAAAACCTGACTTTGTATGGTAACCATGTTAGGACGTGGTTGACCACTAGCTGATAGACTTGACTTTTCTGTGTAATCTGCCGAGCAAACCAAGGTGAGTTCACACTCTTACCAAGGCATGGGATTCCCCGGTTGGGTTGGGAATGGGATTGAATGATTACCTATACTTACATTACCACTAGACTACTTACCACGGTCCTCGGATTGGGAAGGATGCCTGTGCCAAATTCTACGCAAAGCCTACGTACTGTCCTCGGATTGGGAAGGACACCAGCACTAAACCTACGTAAAACCTACGTACTACCGTCCTCGGGTTGGGAAGGACGCCAGTGCTAAACCTACGTACTACCGTCCTCGGATTGGGAAGGACGCCAGCGCTAAACCTACGTACCCGCTACGTACTGTCCTCGGTTGGGAAGGGCACTTACATAAAACCTGCGTAAACCTATACTTACTACTATCCTCGGATTGGGAAGGATACTTATGATTTCGAATAGTCTAGGGGATATATAACATGGGAAGCCCCCACCAATAGAACGTACTATCGGCCCAGTAGAGCCACATGTTACATACGAACTTACTATTACGCATTTACCTTCTGTGAACTCGCTCAACTAGTTGTTGATCCTCTGTTACATGCCTTGCAGGTCGTTAGATACATGGAGCTTGCACAGGGAGGAGCTGGTCGTTGTGGACTTGGATCGTGATTGTTACGTAAACACTTTATGACATTTCATACTTTATTTTGTTGGGTTTTATTCATACGCTTCCGCTAAACAGTGATAACCTACGTTTATTTTGAACACCTTTCATATTGGTGGTTGAATGGCATTTACTTTTATATATTAATTACATGTTCAATATGATTGGTGGCTTGATCCTGGTCAGTCACGCCTCCAAGTGGTGATACTCCGCGAGTGGATTTTGGGGGTGTGACAGCAGGAGTTGATTGGATATTGTGAGTGATAGAATCCTATCACTAGTGACCACCCCACTCCCCTCATACAGGGGCAGATGTAAAGAGGAACAAGGGGTAGCCTCCGCTACCGCTTGGTCGGAAAATTTTTGACGTTTTTAGTGTAAATTTTTGAAAAATTTGACGTTTTTTCGATTTCGTTACCGCTTATTTATAAAACGTTACCGCTTGGTCGGAATCCTAGATCCGCCACTGCCCTTATACCAAGATATAAATACCTCAGAGAAAGCTCAGAAAAAGAAACAAGGAACGTGTTTCTCAAAAAAAATTCCCCAAATAGAAATGGTGCCCTAAATAGATTTTATTCCATGCTAGTATCAATTTGCAGGGGTTTTTTTTTTTTGGATTTTCATATATGAAATGTAGGAGTTAATTGTCCGGATAGTTCCTGTGATTTCACGTTTTTTCACGTTTAGTCCCCACCTTTTGGAAATAGCAAGTATGTTTCCTATGGTTTGTTATTTTGTTACTCGGATAGTGTCCCCTGAGTAAATGTCAGTTAGTTTGATAAGTTAAGTTGGTGTGAAATTACTCGGATAGTCCCCTGATTATGTGTTTCATAGTTTAATTGCCACTTAGTCCATCATCACCACCACAAACAAACCACCATAATCAATGTTCAAACCTATGGTTAAACTCAAAACTCTAAACCCTACTATGTAATATTAAAAAATATAAAATAAATTATGTAATCTTAAAAAATTTAAAATAAAACCATTATATGTGATAAGAGGCTTATCTACAAATCTACAATCATTGATTCTTGTGAAACAATTAACGGGTCAGCATTTCGCAATGAATGAAAACATAAAGATAAGACTGAGTGTAGTGGGGCGACTCCCACCCCCAGGTCGCCCCAGGTCGCCTGGAACACCGCCCCCGGAGGCGACTTGGGTGGCGTCCCCCTCCAGCCCAACCTCTTCTCGTCGCCCACTTTCCACACAATTCAAAGAAACTAGCCGTTGTATTCCACACTCCAACGGATATATTGACTAAACTTTTGTTTTTTTTTTTTTTAACCAAATTACTATATATATATATATATACATCTACCATACAACACAACACACTCTAAAAATATACAACACACTCTAAAAATACATTCTTTCAACATAACCATTTTGTTTTTTTGGAACCACAAATGGAGTTCAACGTCCCTTCGTCATCCTCGTCCGACGACGATACAACTTCATCTAGTTCTTATGAATTTGAAGAAGCCATCAACGAGGCGGTAATGACAACGATCAATTTAATGGTTCACGTTGCTAGCGAGGACAATGAAACGGATGACCCACTGATTAGAAAAAGAACTTATATTATGCGGGATCGTGCCGCAGGACAACAACGGCTGATGCAAGACTATTTCGGGGAGGAGCCGGTATATGACGCGAAGATATTTAGACGTCGCTTTCGCATGAGTAAACGTCTATTTACCCGTATTATAAACGACATGGCAGAAGATTATGATTATTTCAAACAAAAGTATGACGCTCGTGGGTATCTTGGCTTTACTTCGTTACAAAAGTGTACTGCGGCCATCCGACAACTTGCATATGGCACAAGCGTTGATTCATTTGACGAGTACCTGAGAATGTCTTCCAAGACTGCGCGAGACACACTCACAAACTTGTAAAGGTATATTTAGTAAATTTTGTTTTTAAATTTTTTATATATTTAACTTTAGCGTCAATTTTTTTATATGTTACTGTCAATGTTCGTATACATATTTAAATTAAATTTATATAGGTGTGATTGAGTTGTATGGGCCGGCTTATTTACGACGTCCGACTTGGAGTGATCTCCAAAGGATGTACGAAGTGCATGAGCACGTTCACGGTTTCCCCGGTATAATCGGTAGCATGGACTGCATGCACTGGAAGTGGGAACAATGCCCTACCGCTTGGCGTGGTACACATACTAGATGCGACATTCGCAAACCGTCGTTAATATTGCAGGCGGTTGCATCTTATGATCTTTGGATATGGAATGCATATTTTGGTCAACAAGGTTCTCACAACGACATCAACGTGTTTGAGTCTTCGCCGGTTCTCGAAGAGATTATAAACGGGTTGGCACCAACTTCAGCGTTTTATGCGAGCGATAATTACTACAAACGCGGATATTATTTAACTGACGGTATCTATCCGGAGTACACAACGTTCGTAAAGACGTTCACCGAGCCTATTGATCTTAAAAGAAAACATTTCACGAGAAAACAAGAATCAGCAAGAAAAGATATCGAGCGAGCGTTTGGAGTTCTTCGAAAGCGATGGCACGTCATCAATTATCCAGCAAGATACTGGACAAAGGAAAAAATGCATGACGTCATTTACACATGCATTATTTTGCATAACATGATATTGGAAGACGAAGACAAAGCCATTTGCCAAGATTACAATGAGAATGACCCTTCATTGTTCCCGGAGTATTGGACACAAGAAGTATCATCGGAGACACGAATCGAGAACATAATGGATATAAAGAATAGACAGAAACACACCATGCTTATGTATGACTTGATCGATCACCTATGGGACAACAAACAACCAGGATACGAGGCGGAACTCGTTAACGAGGATGAAGGAGATAACGAGGATGAAGATAATAACAATGTAGTCGACCTCGACCTAAACGAATACGTTAGTGACGATGAGTAGTAGATGTGTATTGTTGTATGTTTTTTAATGAATAAGTTGTATGTTGGTTATTTTATTTAGTGAGTATCAATAATTTTATAAAAAAATATAACACTTTATATCTTTTACATAAAAAAATCAAAATTAAATGGGTGTCACGTGTCACAAGACGCCCCACCCAGCAAGGTTGCCTCACTCCCCTTTTTTTGGTCAAAATCCTCTTATGTGACGTGGCGCCACGTGTCGCAAGACGCTCACTCAAAAGGTTGCCCCACTCCCTTTAGTCTAAGAAGAAATAAATAAAAAGGATAGATAGATTCATCGGGTTCTACTTCACTGATGTGTGCGTTATTCGGTCAACCCATGAAGTACCACTAAGTCCATGCATCCTATTGTATTGCAATTAGTATGTTTCCTTTAAGTTGCATGTTTTTAGTTATCGTAGTGGTGTTAGTGGTAGCATTGGTTATTTATTTTTTCGGCTATATAAAGCCATTTATGTTTCTAAGTTATCATTATGAATAAAAAATTATGAAACAATAGTCCGCATCTTCTCTATAATTCTTCTGGATTCCTTCTTAGTTTTCTTTGGAGTTTGACCCACTTTAACGGGTTATCTATCAATCCGATTGGTACATAACATTCACTCCTTGTTCTGTTAGAGATAAGTCCATGTTAGCCCATTTATATGTAAAGAGGCCATGTAAGCAAGAAAAAATATATATTGAAGTTAAAACATTAGCAATTGGATTGATATGACATTCATCCTCACATTGTATAAATGAAACTTTGTGAGTTCGTGATTGTGGAATTGAAGTATCGAGTAAATAATCATTGATATTGTGTGTTCATTTCTAACTAGTTTTTTTTACGTCGCGCGTTGCAGCGAAACCGAGCAAATGATAATGTAAAACAAATGTGATTTGAAAATAAAGTATGTTGTTTAGAAAGCCAAATCATTAAAACGGTTATGTTTGTTATCGTATCGTTTTATGATACGCTTTATTTTGAGTACAACTTCATTTTTAACAAAACTTATAACAGAATGTCAGGGAAAAATAATCAAAACTATGTACTTAAGTTTTTATATAAAAAGTTAGGGTTATTGGATTTTAATAATCCTAACTTTCACCTGTTGGCTGATAATAATCCCAGCTTTAAAAATTCCCTCCAATAATCCGAACTTGTAAAAGTTTGACCGCCATTGATCCTTTTCAAACATATGCGAATTTGGTCTCCTCAATAGATTCAGTTACACCTAGAGATTCCTTAATTGGTTTAAGTGCACCTATGTTAGAATGCTTTTTTCTAACTTATAAACTCCACTATATAGACCCATCATTTCCTAGTATCCTTAAGAGGGGCGAAAGTAAAAATAATCCTTATCTCTCCCTCGAATGCTCCCAACCAGATTTTCTAGGAGAAATGCTTCTCGATGAATTATTTCAACTAAAAGATCTAATTATTAATTGGTTAAAAGAACTTAGGAAAGATTTCAATAATCTTTTCCAAGACGATAACCAAGAAGAAGGGTTGGAACCGCATTCAAACAACTTCATTGTTTCCAATGATGCCTCTAACTCTAGTAAGGACTTGAGCGATAGTCGTCCCTGTGTCGATTGTGCCGTGAAGGACTCCCCATCGACTTCGTTCGATGCATACATAGACCTGAGCGATTCGACATACACCTTCTTTAACGAGAGCCCAGAAAAGAGTTGGGCTTGTCCACCTACATATAGCATAGGAATCACCCTCACCGACAAACTCTTGCGTTCTCGTCTTAATCTAGAACAATTAAGGTATCTTAGGCACTTTGGGGTTGTTCCATCCAGTAAGGAACCGCCCGATCCGGAAAAGTTCCTTGAAAATAGACAAACTTCATAAAACAGCCTTCCGACACGGGGTCGTGCCCAGGTCAACACGCCCCCGTGTCCACCAAAAGATTCCTTTCTGACCTTTGTCAGAATACGAACAAAATGTGTCAGGATCTTGCCTGCACACGGGGCCGTGTCCAGCCGACACGGGGCCGTGTCCAGCACGCTGTCGTTTTCTATAAATGCAGCCAAGAATCCTGCACATTTGGACCATCCAGGGACAGAGATTTGAAGGGATTTTCTGACCTACCATCCTAGGTAAGTTCTAAAAGAAGGTTCCAACACACATCTTGTCCTTTCCTCTTTTATCCATTGCCTCCTTCTTCACCTTTCTTGCAATAACACCTCCATTGAAGCTTGATTTCAAGCTTCATTGTGATGATTGTTGATGTTTTTGTTCAAGGAATCTTGTTAAAAATAAGTTACACAACATTGTTTTAAGTTATTTCTGCTCAGAAAAGCCTCAAAAGTTAAGAAAATAATTTGAAACCCAAAGATTCCTTGTTCTAAAAATCTGCAGAAAGTTGAACACGGGGCCCTGCTCATTGAGCACGGGGCCGTGTCTGTAGTACTGTTTCATTAACACACACTATTTTTGGTATGTTTTCGTAGAATGTCTAGCCAAAACAGTGGAACCTCTTCTGCGCACTCAAGGAACAGTCGACGGGAAAGGAGGCCATCGATTGAAGCAACTCTCGTAAGATACGTAATGGCGCTACGTGAAGCCCTTGGCCAGATGACTTCGGTGGAGGAGGTCCTCATCGACCGTATAAATTATCTCTCGGTGGGGTTGGAAAACAGTTTTCAAGAAATAAACCTCTTGCACCAGAGGTTAAACATTCTTGTGACACCTCGCATGGAACCAATCCTCCCTCAAGAGGATTGGAACCTAGCACTTGGAATCCAAAATCCTACCGGTTGGGACGACATTCCGGCGGAACCTCCTCTTGAAGAACTCCAAGAAATCCCGGTGGAAGTTGCACCTCCTCAACCCGATGCTCATGAGCCCGCTTTTCTTCTCCCTAGGGAGATCGAAGAGTGGCTCGCCGACGTGTGAGGAACCCATGCCCGGAGAAAGAAGTTTGTCAAAGCCACATTTAACCGGAAGATTTACCTTTTCGGAAATTTTGCTATTAGAATAAGGCTAGAATTTCTTGGTTTGGATTTCTTGTGTTTCTTTGACCTAACTATCTAGTATTTTAATTTTTAGGACTAGTATGTAACTCTCTATGAAGTAATGAATGATGGTTTTTAGTTAATTTGGTGTTTGGGTGGTGTTGACATGAATAAAATACACTTGAGATGACAAAGGATACAAGGGGAACTTGAACCAGCACCCCATGCAGGAAAACAGGACCATCCGACAAATTTCTTCATTTACAGTAAGCTCGGCACGGGCCGTGTCCACCCAACACGGCCCCGTGCTGCATAGTCTGCAGAAAAAAGACCCAGTTCAGGTAACTGGACACGGGCCATATTCACCCAACACGCCCCCGTGTCTAGGCTTCTGTTTCTCTTGTTTTAATTTTGTTACTGGCACTTGAACACGGGGCTGTGCCCGGACAACACGTGGTCATGTTCAGCGCCCAGTAACACAAAATTTTTGCTTTTTCACACCTTTTACACATTCAATCAACCTAAAAACTTATTTTTGGGACACATTGAGGAAAATGTGTAATTTAAGTGTGGGGGGGGATGCTAAAACCTTGAATCTTGCAAGTCCTAAATACAAGTCTTACACAAAACTCTATTGGAACCGCTAATCACCCCAAATTTTTTTCAAAAATCTTCTTTTTTTTTTACTTGTCTAGGTTTAACTCGGGAATTTCAAAGTTCTTAAAAAGGTTATATTTTTACGAATTTACAACCGATAGCGTCGTGATAAAAAGAACCAACATACGAAAATTATGAAAAAGCATGACAAGCTTAGTTAAAATTTGATTATATATACTTGATCACATAAAAACCCATTCCCACAAAAGTGAGTTTTGAGCCTTTATTGAGCATACAATTACATATCTTTAAACTAAATGCTCATTTTTCGTTTCTTGTGTGAATAGCCGCTTGGTTCTTACGACTCTAGAACTTGCCATGACGATACATTCATGGTCCTTACCAACTTAAATCCGAGTAAGTAAATGATGGAGACATTAGGACTAACCCTTTTTATTTCTACACTATTATTTTTCTTTTTTTTACCACCTACCCAAAATCCCCCTAGGTAGCCCCTTTGAGCCTAAACCTTTTCATTTCTTAACCAAAACCTTTTTCATTTTTACCCACCAAAACCTTTTTCATTTTTACCCATTTGTTTAGTAACAAGTTCGATTTTTCGTATGACTTTCAAAAAAAAAATGTGTTGATGATGAAGCAAAAGAAAATAAACAAACAAGTTCATCAAAAATAACTTTGTTTGAATAATAACTTCATCAAAATAAAAGTTACAAAAATAAAAAGTCTTACGAAAACCGACGCTTGTTACGCTTTTCGCCTTTTTCTACTAACCACTAACCACTAACCCAACCACTTACCTTTAACCCAAGCCTAACCCTTCACCCAAAAAGTCCTCTTGATATTTACAAAGGTATATAAGTTAAAAAGGAGGAGAATTGATTGCTTGGCAAGCCTATGGTAGGAGTAAGTTCCATGCCGCTCTCGAGTGATCCACAAAAATACATTTTCGGTCGAGTGTTGAGTGATCCCCGTGAGGTATGTGAACTTGTATATAAATAGAATTTTAAAGAGGCATGTTATGCCCTAATAAGTAATTTATCTTATGAAAAGTTTTAAATAAATCATGACGAATAGGATTGTAAATAAATAAAAATAAAATTAAATAAAGAATCTTGGAAATCCCGACACTCTACGACAAGCCCAAAAACCTTCTTCTCTACCCATTCCATTTGGGAAGTGTAATAGCCACATTATAAAGAGTTTTGCTTGAGGACAAGCAAATATTCAAGTGTGGGGGTATTTGATGTGTGCAAATTGCAACATATAAATTTCATCAATTGTGGCATAAAACTAACCCTTTTTTAGTACTAATGTTGGAAAAAGTGTGCTTTTGTCTTCCTTTTGTATTTTCAGGATTAAATGAGCTCAAATTCACAAAAGAAGCAAAAAGACATCAAAATCTAACATAAATACAAGAAAAGGAACAAGACGTGACATGCCCGACCCCACGACAGCATCTTCCCAAGCAAAACAAGACAACAGAAGACTGAACACGCCCCGTGCTCAGCCAGCACGGGGGCGTGCCCAAGTGTCAGCAGAAAAGACAAAGTGGTAGAAGCTTCTATTGCCCACCACGGGGCCGTGCTCAGCGGACACGGGGCCGTGGTCAACTATAAGATTCGCACAATCCAGCAAATCTGCATAGTACAAAGATTCTTCTGCACCACGGGGTCGTGCTCAGCGGACACGGGGGCGTGGTCAACTAAAAAGACAAAACTGCATTAAATGAAGAAAGAGAAGGATGTGGACACGGGGCCGTGCCCGAGCTTCTGTTCAGCCTATAAATAGAAGTGCTTGGCTCAAGCTCAAACCATCCCTTGACACACCACCTCTCTCACACTTCACCCACCACCCACCACCACCATAACACCATCATCCACCACCATCATCCATTGTCCATCGTAGAGTGTGTGAGTCGTCTCGGGATCCAAGATTGATCGTAAGAGTTCTTGACAATCAAGGCCATGTTTTCCTAAGTCTCTTACATCACTTGGTGAAGACAAAGTGTCTAGTGTAATACTTTTTATTTCTAATCTTTTCGCACTTTTTACTTGGTTTTGTATTAATGACTTTAATAACTAGTTGCTTATGTTGAAGGTGATCTTTCCTTATCGTTTGTCCGTGGTGTCTTGGCATTATTTTACTGTCTATATAAAATAAAAGATTTTCACCATTCATATCTCCACAGTCTATATGAAGGTATGTTGGCTACCTGGTCGGGGGTTAAGGGAATGGTTTGGTAAAGGTCTTGCCATTGTTCAGCGTTTAGAGGTCCTGCAATGGACCTGGGTCAAATTTAGTAGGACCTCCTTCAATACTTAACGGTATTGGATGGCGGGGGTCCAAACTCTTTGATCCCCTCATAAGTTAACTACTATTAATACTATAACCCGGCTATTTAGGACTGTATCCCTGCTCACTCAGACTACTTAGTCGAGGGTAACGTCACCTCCAAAAGAGGGGCCTACCATAATTTGCATTAATAACTTAATTAATTATCTTCCAATAATCAACCCTTTTAGGATTGTATCCTTGTTGACTCAAACTACTGGGGTGAGGGTAACGTCACCTTCAAAAGAGGGGCCTACTACAATAACTAAGACAATCTCTTAAAATAGTGCAAAAGTGCGGAAATAATCAAAGGTTACACTAGATACGATTCGGAACCAAGTGATTCATCTTGTCTATCTGTTTTTATTTTTATTTTTATTTTTCAGCATTTTAGTTAGTTTTTATTTTTCTTAGTTAAAACATTTTTCTAAACTTTTTGATTTGATTAGACGTTGAGGATAAACCGGTACTAAAAGCTCTTGTGTCCTTGGACGACCTCGGTATCTTACCAACACTATACTACGCTCACGATAGGTGCACTTGCCCATATGTGTGTCTAGTGTTAGTAAATATCGTGTTTTATAAATTTAAAACTTGACTAAAAAGTGTTAAAGGGGCTTAAAATATACACCTAATATATATAACACTCGACTACGCATCACCCACGTACGGTGTATCGTATTGAATTGACTATTGAGTATTGTCCTATATTGGTAGATCGCGGTAATATGCAAATAACGATGTAAATTGTATATTAATCATACTAGACAGTTGCTATGAAGAGTTGATCAAGCAATTTGCTATGAAGAATGCAAGGAGGGTTGCATGAATCGTTGGTTAACTATTAGCTTATTAGTTATTACAGTATATAACTCATTAGAATACTATGATTTTGTCATTATCATAATTGCATTGTTTATCAAATACTACAATTTTTGTCATTTTCGTAATGTATCGTTAAGCATATGGGCACATTTTTCGAGCTCGAACTCGAACAGGGTACGCGAATTCTCAGAGACGTCACTGCATAGAACCGGTAACCAATGTTTTAAATACCGGTATGAACCGGCCGGTTATACCGGATACCGGGCATGGGTCCGGTACGATAAAGACCGGTAAAACCCGAATACGGTGTGTCTTATGTACCGGCGGTAAATCCGGTTCTACCGGTTTAAACCGTTGAACCGGTTTGCATTATCTAGGAATTTGATTTTTTAATTTTAATAAAATACAAAATTAAGGTAATATTAACATTTCATATTTACGTTAATTAACCTAGTGCCTTCCATTTTAGTATTCCATCACCGTTGAAAGTGTTTTCCACATCGTACAATGCAATATTGTTTATACGTAATAAAAATGCTTAATATTTTACCATAAAATAGTTGTTTTTTAAATAAAACTATGACCAGTTATATAAATCCTAATTGAGATTAAATTGTTTTTTGAGATGAGTTTGTATTTAATGAAATAATAGGGTTAACTAGTAACCCGGTTCAACCGCCTGGTATGACCCGGTTCAACCGGTTGAACCTTTTTCAGAGCCCAACCTGGGATGATTTAAAAATCGGTTTTTATAGCATTGCCGGTAAACATATGCCTTTTTTTCTTTAGAATACTCGAACTTTCTGTTGGGATTGAACCCTACCAGAGGAACAGATAATGAAAGCCAAAACTGGTTCACAACAGTGGATTCATAATAAGCAGCTGTTTGTACTAGACTTCTCCCTTGAAAGTGATTATAACATCCGATGGTCCTCTATCCACTGTCCGTATACAACAGCTGCTGTTCTTCTAACTACTGATGAAGCCCTGAAGACTGCTAAGAAGTAAACACTACTGGTTGAATCTACTGATGACAAAGCACTGCCCAATCAAGGACTGAAACCTTGAGGAAAGCACAGATGTAAAGAGAAAGCAGTAGTTTAGTGTGTTATCTGTTTTATATATAGTCAGTGGTTAAGATTAGCAGTGTTTGTATAGGAACAGTAGTTACAGGTTGTTAGGTTGATAGATGTCGCTTTCATGGTGACGTCAGCTGAGATGCCTCAGTGGTTTGGATTGTCTATAAAAGGAACAGTACTCTGTACTGTTACATTTGATCGTTTTGAGTGAGTTCTTCTCCTCAATTCAATCCTTTCATCTTGTGCAACCAACCATGGAGTATCAGGCTGAGGGGGAGTTTAGTTTGTAAGTTTGCATTGTAATCTTTTGCTTTGATTTGTAATCATTCGACTTAATGAAAAACAAATGTTTAACAAAACTATCTTTCTCTTTGATTGTGTTTACAAAGTTTGTAGTTCATTTCCGTTGCACTTAAATTTTGTTCATCTCTATTAATTTGTTCAAATTATACAAACAAGCATAATCATTAGAGCCTCTGGTCTTAACACTTTCACACATGTTATTTTTGTCCCAATGGGAAAAACATACTATTTATAAGCTTGATAAGTGATTAAAATTAAAATAAGCATTTGTTTCTTTTACGAGCATTAGATAACTAGAGAGTCATGAAAATCTAACAATTCTATATGATCGATTAAATGGGAAAAAAAACTAAGTATAATGATTCAAATATATGATCGATAAAATGGGAAAAAAAAAACCAAGTACAATGATTCAAATGGAATTTAAATATAAATATTTGTTTCTTTTAGGGATACTCAATTTAAAGAGTAAACTGCCATTTTGGTTCCTGTGGTTTGGCCAGTTTTGCCACTTTAGTCCAAATCTCAAACTTATTACATCCAGGGCCCTGTGGTTTGCATTTTGTTGCCATTTTAGTCCAAATTTCAAAAACCCTATTTTTTGACAGTTGCAACCTACTCTTTTGTCTTTTAGTTCAGGGGCATTTTGGTCATTTTGCTTTTCATTTAATATTTTCTTAATTTAAAAATTAATATATATATATATATATTAATATACAACATACAACTCATCTTCATCATCATCATAGACAACACTCTCTCTCTTTCTCTCTCCAAGCACCACCCATCACCGCCACTCCCTTGAACCCCGCCGCCGTCCAACACCACCAACAGATTTGCCTCTTTGTTCGAACCGGTAGGTCTGGACGCCATGTTTGGTCGCAGAAATGACTCCATTATCATAATCTCTTCCAGCAACCGAATCAGACTCCGAATCCCACATGATGATAAGAGCAAAAACCCTAAAGAAATCTTGAAAATCTGCTGGTGAGGATGAAGATGATTGTTGGTGGTGGAATGATTAAAACGGAAGAATATCACATGGGTATTGGTTGGAATTATGTAAAATTTTGGACTTGATCTCTCCATCTCGACAAACATCCACCCCCAACCTCTCGATCTCTCCATCTCGAACTCCGACCAGCCCGGCGGCGACGGCAAGAACCTCTCAATCACTCTCCTTCAAGTCCGGCGACGGCAAGAACCGACGAGAGTTGAACCACCGTCGGCGGTGCTGTGGGGGTGGCGTGGTGGTTGAACCACCATCATCGGTTCTGATTTTACAATTTAGGTATTGGGTATGTAAGCTTTCTTGAACCAATTTTAATGGGTTTTTGAGGGATTTGGTTTTTAGGGTTTGCGGATGTGAGATCTGTGTCTGATTTTGCAATTTAGGTATTGGGTATGTATGTTCAAAAATCAGATGGTGTTGCAGGTTTAGGTGATGGTGGAGGCGGTGGCTTTTGATTTAGGGAAGGGTGGGGATGGTGGTGGTAGAGAGGAATCCAGGGGAGGGGATGTGGTGGTAATAGGTGGGGGTAGCGGTGGTGCTGATGAAGGAGGTTTTGTTGATTATTGCAGGTTTTGTTGATGCTGATGAAGGAGGTTCGAAGATTTTGCAGCTGATTATTGCAGGTTTGATTATTGTTAACAGCTGATTGATTTTGCAGCTGATTATTGCAGGTTTGATAACAGCTGATTGATTGTTAACAGCTGATTGATTTTGCAGATTTTGTTGCTTAATTACATGTGTGTGCAGGTTTTAGAGAAGAGAGAGGGAGCTGAAGTTGTCGATGATGCGGTGGTGGGGGTGGTGGTGGTGGTGGTGTCGATGATGCGGTGGTGTGTGTGCAGGTTTTAGAGAAGAGAGAGGGAGCTGAATGTCTGTATATGTATGTATATATATAATATATAATTAATTTTGTTTTAATTTATTAAAAGAATAAAATAAAAAATGACCAAAATGCCCCTGCACTAAAGGACAGAATAGACAGCTTTTAACAGTCAAAAAATAGGGTTTTTGGTTTTTGGACAAAAATGGCAACAAAATGCAAACCACAGGGCCCTGGATGTAATAAGTTTGAGATTTGGACTAAAGTGGCAAAACTGGCCAAACCACAGGGACCAAAATGGCAGTTTACTCCAATTTAAATAACGTCAACCTTTATCATTTGGCCAATAGCGCACTTTCAACTTACGTATTATACTACGTCAGTCCTAACTTTCAACTTATTTTCCTTTGATATTCCCAAACTAACTGAATCTTAACCCAGTTAGCTGACGTCATATGTCACGTCATCAAATAAGTGCCACATCAGCAAAAAAAAGGTCACGTTAGATGTCATGTCACTAAACACGTGCCACATCAGCAAAAAACTAACTGGGTTAGGATTTAGTTAATTAGGGAGTGCTAGAGGAAAATAAGTTGAAGTGGTATGGAAGACTTTTGCTTTTTTTTTACACAAACAACTTGATGCTTTGATGATATTGGATTATTGGAAATAGAACGGGTAATGTGGGTGAAAATCTTATCATACTTTGCGTGCCATAAGAACCAACATGTAGTCATGAACACCACTTGTATCGTTTTCTTGATGTGTAATGCCTTCGGAAGTAACAAAGCCGATCTTAGGATGTCCAACACTGAACTGCTGGCAATGGGCAGTAAGTTGCATCACATGCTTATCTTAGACCATCCGTAGTGGGGCGTGATTTAAAAAAAAATTGCAAAATAACGCCCCAAAACGCCACCACCCCCATTACATGGGGCATTATCCGGCGTTATAATTCAATTTGGATGTGGCCGGCGTTTTTAAAATAACGCTAAATGGTCAAATGCAAGTGTAAAGGTGGCCAATGGGAGTTAACCAAGTGTAAAGGTGCCATTTCTTTTTTTTTTCTCTATAAAAATAATTGTTTATTGACTGGAAGGGGCGTTATTGGCATAATGCCCCACTACGCCACTTTTGCTATAATGCCCCAACGCTGACTAGGATGCCACGTGTCGGATAATGCCCCATGGTGGGGGCATTATGTTAGTTCACCACTACACATGGTCTTAGACCAAACTTTCATGAAAAAATGACCCAACTCGCTAAAAGATGATGACTGGTTTCTTGTCTCTTGTCCACAAAAAGTGTATGTTGAGTCGATGTTGTTACTTCTAGGCCTGTAAACGAACTGAACGAACACGAACATATAATCGAACACATTTTTTTGTTCATGTTCGTTCATTAAGAAATCGGGCATGTTCGTGTTCGTTTATGTTCGTTCGTTTAAAGCCTAAACGAACAGTTCACGAACATAAACGAACACAAACGAACATAAAAAAATTAACCGAACACATTTGAATAAACATAAATTAACATGATTGAAGAAACAAATCTATATATTACATTTCATCCGAAAACACATCTAAATAAGGGTTCATAGATATACTAATTAGTTATATATGCATAGTTAGAAAACCTAATATTTATATAAATATAGCTATTTATGTATTTATTAAAATTTAAACGAACATAAACAAACGTAAATAAACGAACGTTCACGAACATAAATGAATGAACATAAAAGAATGTTCACGAACATAAATGAACGAACACAAGGTGTGTTCATGTTCGTTCATTTAATTAAACGAACAAACTTTTTTGTTCGTGTTCGTTCGTTTATTAAATAAACGAACATAAACGAACTTCCCGCCGAACAAGTTCATGAACAGTTCATGAACGTTCGGTTCGTTTACAGGCCTAGTTACTCCCTCTTTTCAAAAAGCCTTCAAAGGTGGGTATTTTGTTTAAATCCATCCTCAAACCTTCAAAGGTGGCTATTTTGTTTAAATTCATCCTCAAACAAAAGAATCTTTGGTGGTATCCAGTAGTGGCGGACCAAAGAATTTTTCCATGGGGTGCGGAATATTTTTAAAGATTTTAGGACACTAGGTATAAAAAAAATTCGGTTCATATCGGGTCAGGTCATATAAAACAAAAGAACATCAGGCTAAAATTATATAATCATCAAAAACACGTCAAACATCGTTACAAACATATTTAAAATGTCGCCCTATGGCTTTCATTTTTTGAAATCTATCAAATCTTTGGTGGTATCCAGTAGTGGCGGACCAAAGAATTTTTCCATGGGGTGCGGAATATTTTTAAAGATTTTAGGACACTAGGTATAAAAAAAATTCGGTTCATATCGGGTCAGGTCATATAAAACAAAAGAACATCAGGCTAAAATTATATAATCATCAAAAACACGTCAAACATAGTTACAAACATATTTAAAATGTCGCCCAATGGCTTTCATTTTTTGAAATCTATCCAAAACATTATCTACAGCTGCTTTCCTAAGCAAGTCTTTCTATATATAACATATACATCTATCACTCAAATCGATCCATAATTTCATAAAACAACACTAAAGTACTAAACATACGAATCGTCCATAATTGTCAGTTTTACTTTGGATAAATTACAAGTTTTGTCCTTTATCTTTAGGGTACTTTACAGGCGGTGTCCTTTTTTTCAAATGTTGACAGGCGGTGTCCTTTATTAGGTATTTTGTTACAAGTTTTGTCCTTTCCACCCAACCTAGTTAAAAAACCCAGTTAATTGTTGACAGGCGGTGTCCTTTACTAGGTATTTTGTTGCAATTTTAGACCTTTACCTAGGTATTTTGTTGCAAGTTTAGTCCTTTACACCCAACAATTAACATGGTTTTTTAACCAGGTTGGGTGGAAAGGACAAAACTTGTAACAAAATACCTAATAAAGGACACCGCCTGTCAACATTTGAAAAAAAGGACACCGCCTGTAAAGTACCCTAAAGATAAAGGACAAAACTTGTAATTTATCCTTTTACTTTTCAACCCCTAATAATTGTTGATTACTTGTGTCTTGTAAGTTTTAACAACCAGAAACTCATCTAAACAACAAAATCACCCTACTAAAGTCTAGAACAACCAAAAAACATCAAAAGACATAAAATTTTAAACCTTTTATTAATCTCTATAACTCTATTTCTTATAAAAAACAACAATATAACATTAAAAAACGAAGGTACCTTGTATTGTTTGAATTCCGGTGAGTTTGGTGGCTGGATTTTTGCGATTTTCGGCAAGAAATTGGAGTTGGATGGCTGTTGTCGGCTGTTGCGCCGTTGGAGATGAGGATCGTAGAGGTAGACGAGGTCACGAGAGAGAGAGTGTGAGAGAGACAGAATAGGAAGGGGCGGTTTGAGTTGGGTTATTTTATTATAGTTCAAATTTTGTTGGGTTAAGTGGGCTTGGGTTAGGCTAAATTGTTTAATGAGTGGGTTACAAACTTATAAATGATGTTATATTTTTATAAAATCTGTGTTTAGGTTCTTACTTTTATAAAAAACAATGTTTATTACAATTTTTTATAAGTTAAAAATATGATTTTTTTTAAGGGGTCGGTTGAAATTTTCCAAAGGGTGCGGATGAAAAATTCCAAAGGGTGCGGTCGAGATTTTACCGGAAAATTAACACTAATTTTTTAAAATGGGTCGACCGCACACCCAGCCCCTCCTATCTAGTTTTCCCCTTAGGGTCAATACTCTTATAGCATTCCAACAAGAAAGAAAAAAAAATCTAAAACGTTTTAGGTGAGTACCACATCATAAATCTAGTCTATCATTCAAAAACACTCATTTCTCCTCTATTATATGTACCGTCTTAACAATTAGCCTGGATGATACAAACTGAACACAAGCCAATCTTTCAATCACAGAATAAGAAAACAAATACGTAAAGATGCACTCAATCCCAAGACCAAGTTAACTTCATAGGCAAAAGTTTGTTTTTTTGTTTTTGTTTTTTTTGTTTTTGTTTTTTTTGTTTTTTTTTTTTTGGTGGTAAGTAACGAATATTAAACTTTTGAGATTCGTTTGTAATATGTTTTTGTTAAAAACGATACTTTTATTGCTAAAAGAATGTAATGCCCAATTGCCCATGTTGTCTCTCATGAAGATTTCGTTATAAGTATAATTGTAAGACTGTTAGCACTTCTCGAAAAGATTTCGTGTTTTAACCTATAAAAGTAAATAATCAAAACATTAGTTGAATAAAAATAAGAATACTTACATTTACCTTCATAACAATTTGTTTTCCTACAACAAATGTTATTATTTTTATGATAAATTATTAAATTACAAAAGCATATTCCAGTCTAATGAAACATCTAATATTAACATAGGTTTTCATTTTAAATTAAAGTGGATCCAAACTTCCCTTAATGTGGAAGTGAAAAATAAATACGCAAATGATATGTTATGAATGTTGATGATATATCAATGTTGATTGTAGGAGTATGATCTCATCAATTGCATGTTAAAATGGGATCTCATGAGTCAATTTAGCAAAATATTCTTCCAATTTATGATCTCACATGCCAATTGGACGGGATGGAATGCAAAGTTAACTATGATCTAATTCAACATACTTCATTATTGTCTCACAACTATGATGGTGTTTGTTTTTTTTAAAAAGATTAGCGCAGACTCTTCTGTCTGCGCGGCGCAGACCACACGCAAACATTGTCATCTGCAGACTTTTTGTTTTTCCGAATGTGTTTCATTAAAAAACGTTTGTGCGGACTCTTCTTGATGCAGACTTGGCCCGGCCACTTATAAAATCTTTTAAGGTATGCAGAGGGTTAAACACCACCACCGTCCATCACCACCACCACCACCACCGTCCACCACCACCACCACACACCATCCACGTCCACCACCCACCACCACCACCCATCATCATCGTGCGTACACCACCACCAGTTTTTTAGAAATTTATAAACGTTAAAAAATAAACAGTCTTCTTCTTGAAGACTGCAGAGGTTTGGTCTACATCTTCTTCTACTACAAATGTCTGTAGATATGATCCGCAGAGTGCAAACATTTTACCTCTTAAAAGACAAACAACACCTAACTAAACTAAATCAATAAACTTATCACCATTTCTTTTATAATATTTATATTCACATTGTTTTTCTTAGAACCATGTTTGAGTTGTTTCAAATGATAGAATGAATTAGAGTTATGTTTTCTTTCGCACACACATACTTATTGATTATAACTTATAACATACACATAGAGGGAGACACATTTTAAGTGGTTTAGTTAAAATTTGTGAATGTCTAAGATATAAAATGAAAAACTTATATTTACTTAATTGTAAACATCAGATGTGATTTGTTAATCATAAATTATATCAAGTACATGTAATCATGTATCGTAACGATTCGAGCCAACACTAACCCAACAACATTGGTACTGATATTGGTATTCAGTTTTATTGTTTTCGATCGGTACCGTAATAAACCAAACCAATAGTAATACTAACCAAGGTATCAGAATTATCCAAACCGGTACGTTATTCATGTTTATATTTTTCGATCGATGTAAAATATATGTCAATATCTTTTTAGGTTACACCAATATATACCTCTCGAATATAACCGATACATACCAATGTTTTGGAACTGCATTTTTCCCGCCACATCACACGGGTAAAACTTACTATTTAGATAACAAATTTGAATACAAGTTTAGAAGATATTTAAATCACCAATTATTGGAGAAACGGTGAGAAAGTCAAACTATGGACAGTTGTGTTTCTTCTTCCTCAACAGCCGGCGACTCTGTAGATCCAAGACTCTCAACACACTCATGTGTTTCCTTTCATGAATAAAATCAACAACCTGGATTTATATTTTGTATTTATAATTATAATAAAATATTATTACTTTTTTTATTTAGATTGTACTACTACAAACTCTATCTATTTTCTAATTGTCTTTAGTTTAAACTTATTCGCTTCAATATTATATTATATATGTTCCCATTTAATGATGAAATGTTTGATTAATAAGTCTAGTTTATTTATGTAAAAATAAACTAAAACTCTGGTCAATGGTTAGAAATTTTAACTTAACTTGACGTTGAATCATACATTTTTTTATGAAAGTTATAAAATAGTTTTCTTTTTCGGTCATTTATTATTTTATTTAAAAATTTTTGGATTTTATCACCTTCAACTATTGGCTATTGGTCGCTGTCACCTCCAACCATTACTTTGACGCCCGTCACCTCAACATAACACTTAGTGTGTTCTGTCACTACGCCGTTAACTGATCACTAACTTTTAATCATGTTACTATACTTTTGGGGGTGTCATAGGGAACTTAGGAAGGTTTTAGGGATCTTAGGACACCCTCAAAGTATAGTAACAGAATCAAAAGTTAGTGATCAGTTAACGATATAGTGACAGAACACACTAAGTGTTAAGTTGAGGGTGACGGGCGTCAAAGTGATAGTTAAGGATAACAGCGGCCAATAGTTAATATTTAGTGGTGATAAAATCCAATAACCCTTTATTTAATGTCAATAACAAAAAGAAAAACTAGTCTGATCCAAGTTAACATATTATATGGTGTTGACAACCACAACTCTTACTGTCATATAATAGCTTTTGTATTAAAGGACACAGTTAGTAGTTAACCTATTTGGATATATTTTCCCAATGCTTATAAAAAATTATCCACTTGTTCCAAATTACGATATCGAGCCTAAAATCTATTAATAAAAAAATTTCGATAATAATCATATACTAGTAATATTTGTAGGAATCCGTTCGTGTAAAATAAATAAAATTCTTTTATAAACTTGAAAATTACAACTGGAAAGGAAAGCAGAAATTACAATACAGATTACAACTGAAAAATGAAAAACAAGAACAGAAACTCGAAGGTTACATTTGGCTCACTGCCATGTGCACGTGCGCCACGTCACATGTAAGCCTCTACGAGCACGCCACACAGTCGCGCCGTTTTGGCTCACTTTGGTGCGCCGCGCACGTCACCTCAGTGCCCATGCTCCATGCGCCAGTGCGCGCAATGTGTACACGCCATGGGCCTGCATGCCCCGTCACCAACCACCAGGTCCTTGCAGCCCTTGCTTCACCACGTGCACGCGGTCAAAAATACAAAGGCGGCTCTCAAGTGCAAAGTGCACCATCAAAGCGCCACATTGCGCCTCATCGCCCATGCCACGCACGCGTGTGCGAGTGCGTGTGCGAGTTAGGGTGCTCCGCACCCTTCGCGAGTACACTAGTGAGTGCTTCCATGAAACAATAAGGATGGAGAGTTCCCACTTAAATACCCCTTTAAGTTTCATCTCTCATCCGATGTGGGACAAGGTGCCACTTTCCCACTTATTTCAGCATTCAAGTTTCAAACACCAAACTTTGAGCATCGATATCTCATTCATCTTAGCTCCGTTTTGGACGTGGTTTAGTTCGTTGTGAAGCTCTTCCGACATAGAACACAAACCCACAAATAAATATATAAAACCCGCTCATTTTATTATATTTATTTCTAGTCCAAAATAGGAAAAAATCATTTTCCTATATTTGTGAAAAATGTTATTTTCACAATTTTCCAACAATCCCCCACATGAATAGAAATCGATCTATCAAGTTTCAACGATACACGTTCAACAGTTGAGTATTGCAAGATAGGTAGGTGTAACCTTTGAACCTACTTTTGTGAAGCATACTTAGCCTCCTAGGGTCTTGTAGACGCGGTGTCTTTGAACAATCCCCCATTTATGTAGGCGACAATATACATTCACACAATACTCTCCCTAGTCGAGTCAAGTCCTCATGGTTGTGTCCGTTTATGGTCATGGAACACGTTCCTGGTTCTGCGAGAGCTCTAGGATTTGCGCCTCCCCACAAATCCATTCGAAGCGACCCCACTTCTCTCTAACATAGGTGATTCATCTGAATCATTAAAAGCATCATGGTTAATTTGGATTTCCTCAAAATCCTTAACCTCAACATGCTTAACCTTTCCTTCATGTCACTGATTGGAATGGACTAGGAAGTATACAACTCCCTTTATTAATTTTGGGGCACCCCCCACAGTGACTCCCTTTGGGTTTATGATTAAGTTTGCCTATTGAACCTAGATCTTGGGATCTCCAGTCAACTAGGTTAGGTTTCCCTCATATTCCTTTCGTCTATGGACTTTAGTCCCATTCCTCTTGACAACCTATACACCTTATCTGTGCTTAAGCCTATTGTTAACGGGTCCGCATTGTTCTCCTTTCACCTCACATAGTCAACTGAGATAACACCCGTTGAGATAAGTTGTCGTACCGTGTTGTGTTTACGTCGAATGTGCCTTGATCTACCATTGTACATTGCGCATTGTGCTCTAACAAGCGCAGATTGATTGTCACAATGTATGCAGATCGCCGTCAACAGCTTTAGCCATCTCGGAATATCTTCCACAAATTGACGTAGCCACTCCGCCTCTTCCCCGCTTTTATCTAAAGCGACTAATTCGGATTCCATCTTGGATCTAGCTATAACCGTTTGCTTGGAAGACTTCCAGGCTATAGCTGGGCCAGCAAGTGTAAACGTAACCACTTGTGGATCTGTGATCCTTTATATCTGATATCCAATTCGCGTCAGTGTATCCTTCGATCACTACTGGATGACATGTATAATGCAATCCATAGTCTCTTGTGTATCTTATGTATCTAAGTACCCTCATGATAGCTTTCCAATGATCCTCGCTCGGATTACTGGTGTATCTACTTAGCCTGCTCACAGCATATGCTAAGTCGGGTCTTGTACATGTAATTAGATACATGAGACTACTAATGATCCTTGAGTACTCTAATTGAGAAATACTCTCGCCTCTATTCTTCCTTAGGCGTTGGGTATTATCAATTAGAGTGCGAGCTATACTCGTATCGTCCGAATTGAATTTCCCAAGGATCTTATCCACGTAGTGAGATTGACTCAACACAAGACCATTTTTGGTTCTAGTGATTATTACTCCAAGAATCACATCCGCGAGACCCATGTCTTTCTTGTCAAACCTCGCTTTCAACATATCTTTTGTTGAGTTGATCATGTTATCATCACTCCTAATGATAAGCATATCATCTACATAAAGACATAAAATCACATAACCTCTTGATGTGTCTTTAAAATACACACACTTGTCGCACTCATTTATTGTGAAACCATTGTCAATCATGACATGATCAAACTTTTGGTGCCATTGTTTTGAAGCTTGCTTCAAGCCATACAAAGACTTGACCAATTTACATACTTTGCCCTCGTTTCCTGGGGCGAAAAAACCCTCGGGTTGTTCCATGTAAATTTCTTCTTCTAAATCACCATTTAGAAATGCGGTATTTACATCCATTTGGTGAACTTCCAAATTTCTTAGAGCCGCAATTGCAAGAACCAATCTTATAGAGGTTATTCGCGTAACAGGCGAGTAAGTATCAAAGTAGTCTAGAGCCTCCTTTTGTCTAAATCCTTTGATTACTAACCTTGCCTTGTATTTATCAATACTTCCATCGGCTTTCATCTTAATATCCAACGATATCCAAGTGGTTTACAACCAGATGGAAGATCTACTAACTCCCAAGTATGATTTTGCAATATAGAATCAATTTCATTCTTAATTGCTTCTTGCCATTGAGGTCCTTCTGTGGAGGTAACCGCCTCGCGGTAGGTGTTGGGCTCACCCTCAACCATGTAGCTCATGAAGTCTGGACCAAAGGATTTTTCAACCCTTTGTCGTTTACTTCGTCTAAGCTCACCCTCCTCGACCTCGGGTCGTTCATGTCTTTCATCTAACCGCGTAGATGAACTTGGTCCTGCTTCATCTAACCATGTAGATGAACTTGGACCTGCTTCATCAACCGCTCTTGGTGAAGTCGCATGTGTTTGTCCTAACATAGGAAACACATTCTCAAAATATGAGACGGTGTTAGAATTTGCCTCTATGATAGTGTGTTTGTGTACATCTAGATTCTTGGACTCATGTACAAGAAAACGATGTGCACTACTTTGATGTGCATATCCTATGAAAATGCAATCAACCGTTTTGGGTCCTATCCTAAGAGCCTTAGGAGGTGGTACAATCACCTTAGCTAGGCACCCCCACACTTTCAAGTATTTGTACGAAGGCTTCCTTTTTCTCCATAACTCATATGGAGTTTCGTCCCTATTTTTTAAATGTATCTTGTTCAAAAGGTAGTTTGCTGAGAGAATCGCGTCCCCCCACATTTCTCGGTTCACTCCCGAGCTTATCAACATGGCGTTCATCATTTCTTTCAATGTTTGGTTCTTTCGTTCCTCAACGCCATTTGATTGTGGAGAATAAGGAGGTGTACACTCATGTACAATGCCACTTTTTGCGCATAAAACCGCAAAAGGTGCAACATATTCACCTCCTCGATCGCTTCTCAAAGCTTTTATCTTCTTTTTAAGTTGATTCTCAACTTCGTTTTTGTACAAGATAAACTTCTCTATTGCTTCGTCTTTACTTTTAAGTAAATACACGTAGCAATATTTAGTACAATCATCAATAAACGTGATGAAGTACTTATTTCCTCCACGCGTGGGAACCACTTTTAAATCACACACATCGGTATGAATTAAATCAAGGGGTTCGGTTATTCGTTCAACCGATTTAAATGATGATCTCTTAAGTTTGGATTCAACACATGTCTCGCATTTGTGATTGGACTCGATATGGAATGTTGGTATCAAGTTTAATTTAATTAAACGTCGTAATGAATTAAAATTTACATGTCCTAGTCTACCATGCCAAACATTAGAAGAATCAATCATGTAAGTAGAAGTAGAAATTTCATTCAAACTTTTGTTTTGGTTTACAACCATTACATTCATTTTAAACATACCATTAAGGGCATAGCCCTTTCCAACAAACATTCCACGTCTAGACAAGACAAAATTGTATGGTTCAAACACTAGACGAAATCCATACTTGTTGAACATCCATCCCGACATGAGGTTCTTCCGTATCTCTGGGACATAAAGCACATTGGTCAAGGTAAGCTCCTTGCCCGAAGTCATCTTCAAAACGACTGTGCCTTCCCCCGTGATGCTTGCGGTAGCTTTATTCCCCATATAAAGCTTTTCTTCACCCGACGCTTCCTTGAATGTAGAGAAAAGAGCCTTGTATCCACAAACATGGTGGGTTGCACCCGTGTCAACGAACCATCCTTTTGGGTTTTCACCCATCGCGTTGACTTCTTCAATCATAGCCGCTTCTTTGGTTATCATTGCGATTAGAGGCATACCATCCTCATCAACCATATGCGCACGCTCACGCTTAGGTTTCTTGCATTGGTTAGCACGGTTCCCCGTCTCGTTACAATTGTAACAAGTTCCATGGAAAGGCGCAGGCTTCTTTTTCATAGCCCCCTTTTTCGGTCCAAGGTTGTTAACCTTTGCTTTCCCTTTGTTGTCCTTTTTACCCTTGCCTTTGTTGCCCTTTGAGGACTCCCCAACTTCCACCATGTTTGCTTTAGCCGAAGCTTGCAAAATGGTGCCTTTTGGGCCACCCTGTTGTCCTCTTCTATACGAAGACGAACAACAAGTTCCTCCACCGACATTTCCTTTCGCTTGTGTTTAAGATAATTCTTAAAATCCACCCAAGCAGGAGGTAATTTCTCGATCATGGCTGCCACTTGAAATGTCTCGCTGAGTACCATACCCTCAGCGTGGATATCATGAAGTATAATCTGTAACTCTTGGACTTGGTTCGTAACAGTCTTGTTATCAACCATTTTATAGTCCAAGAAACGGGCTACCACAAATTTCTTTGTGCCAGCATCCTCCGTTTTGCACTTCTTGTCCAAGGCATCCCATAAATCTTTGGAAGTCTTGATACTATAGTACACATTATACAGCGCATCCGAGAGACCGTTGAGTACATAGCCTCGACATATGAAATCTGAATGCTTCCATGCCTCTACCGCGCTCAAAGCCTGAGCGTTGGTCTCCCCTTCCGCGGTTTCCGTCAAGAACCTCGCAAGGTTCATGGTGGTCAAGTAGAAGAACATCTTCTGTTGCCACCTCTTGAAGTGGAGACCCGAGAACTTCTCGGGTCGTTCAGCATGATTTGCCACTGTGGACGCTCCCACAGTGTTGGCAGGGGTACCGACAACGACGTTGACGTTGGTATTTTCAGTCGACATTCTAAAAAATTCCACAAAACCAAGTTAATAAAATCTGTTAGAATAATAAATGTGCTGATTTATTATTTTATTAACAGAATCGATGAGTAACAAAATCAGCCTCGAAGCTTCTAAGTCCAACTTTGAAGACTACAAGAGAAGATCTTAGAACCCAAAGACGAAGAAGGAGTAGAAGAAGAGAGTTCTGTTTTGACAAAGTCGCTACTTTGAATCAAAACAGAGAAAAAAAATCTGTTTTTAAAACACAACTGTATGAATTCAAAACTGGTTCGAATTCACAACAGAATATGTTTGTGTTTCTACACGAACGGTGCTTTAAAATTTTGTTTTAAGATTGTAGGAATCCGTTCGTGTAAAATAAATAAAATTCTTTATAAACTTGAAAATTACAACTGGAAAGGAAAGCATAAATTACAATACAGATTACAACTAAAAAATGAAAAACAAGAACAGAAACTCGAACAGAAAAACTGTTCTTGGCTGAGGATCATGTTTGACACGGGTCCCTTAAAACAAATTTCGTGTCTCCCAGGAGAACACGTTTGTTTCCAGGACACAACTGCCGCAAGCAGTTGCACTGCCGGTCTTAACTCGAACCCGAAGGTGTACCTTGAACGCTTAAAGAAGAGAAGAATTCTGTTAGAGAAGATTGTAAGAGTTGGTGAATTCGGTGTAATTGATTCTGCAACTGGAACCTCTATTTATACTGCAGATGAAGGTCGAAACTGAAAAACGAATTTAATGGTAGAATTAAACTGCATTAAACGTCTTCAATGCAGTTTAATTCGTCATTAAATTCTCAGTCAAACACATTAACTACGTCAGTTTCGAATCCTGAATCGTAACTGCACAGCATTAACTGCTGCTGGAAGCTTCTGCGCGCACGCGCGCGCAAGACACACTGGTGCGCTCGCAGGTCTGCACCCTCATGCGCGGTGCGTCCATTTGGCCCACTGCCATGTGCGCGTGCGCCTCAGTCCCATGCGCACCTGCGTGCGTGCGCCACGTCACCTATAAGCCTCTACGAGCACGCCACACACTCGTGCCATTTTGGCTCACTTTGGTGCGCCGCGCATGTCACCTCAGTGCCCATGCTCCATACGCCTGCATGCCCCGTCACCAACCATCAGGTCCTTACAGCCCTTGCTTCACCACGCGCACGCGGTAAAAAATGCAAAGGCGGCTCTCAAGTGCAAAGTGCGCCATCAAAGCGCCACATTACGCCTCATCGCCCACGCGCGCGCGCGTGTGCGTGTGCGTGTGCGAGTTAGGGTGCTCCGCACCCTTTGCGAGTACACTAGTGAGTGCTTCCATGAAACAATAAGGATGGAGAGTTCCCACTTAAATACCCCTTTAAGTTTCATATCTCATCCGATGTGGGACAAGGTGTCACTTTCCCACTATTTCAGCATTCAAGTTTCAAACACCAAATTTTGAGCATCGATATCTCATTCATCTTAGCTCCGTTTTGGACATGGTTTAGATCATTGTGAAGCCCTTCCGACATAGAACACAAACCCACAAATAAATATATAAAACCCGCTCATTTTATTATATTTATTTCTAGTCCAAAATATGAAAAAAATCATTTTCCTATATTTGTGAAAAATGCTATTTTCACAATTTTCCAACACTATTGCCCGCGCGCGTTGCGGCGCGGGTACCTCGCACATTTCGAATATCGTAAACATCGAATGAATTAGTTCAAATGTCATGTGTTGCGTGAACCACACAAAAACGTGTGTTTCGACGTATCCGATTAAACTTAATGTAAACTACATAAGCATTGCGATTGGATCAAAACGTAAAGTAAAGTAAAATAAATCGAATTTATACCATACAATTATATCTCAAAACCCTCACACCAACCCACCATCACCCTTCCACCATCCATCTCAGTTATTAATACTCAAAGATACAAATCCACTTTCAATGATGATAGATATCTTTCAATATGATTAGATGGGCACCTTGGTCTTTGGGGAATGGAAATACTTGGCAGCTTCGTAAAAGGGAGCAAAAACAATGAACTTCTAATAAAAAAATATTTGATATGCAAATAAAACTATGTGTAGTAGGCGCTCAATATCGATACATATATAAAACACATAGACCTACCATTCAGTGATCAAAAGTTAGCCTTGCTGGGATCACTTGATTCTATTTTCAAGGCTTTCATACTCCAAGGCAGGTTTGCTACGACATACTCGAAATGGTTGGACAGCGTGAGATATACGATGCACTTGTAACTTGTCCACTCCGAATCCTCTACCTCGTCTGCTATTGTCATCGGCCAAAAAATATACGAAAACATTACAATCAACACTTTGACAGCGACAATGGTTCAGTTTGAGCCTCGAGATCGAGTCTCTATCTCCCTTCCCACCACCATTGCAGTCGCTTGCTTCATCTTCGTCGGAATTGAAGGCGCCAAAACACCCTTATTTATGTTCTTTAAGGAGCACCGTCGTGTGAGCAATGGGCCAATGGTTAACACCTTGTCCTATGATCTCCCTCGTCATGGATCCGACAATAGGGCCCACGGATCCATGGGTCACGTGTTGAATGATCAAGAGAAACTTCTTCGAGCTAACTTCCGATATCGCCAGGCCCACCACCACCACGAAAACCACCACCTATGCCACCTCTTGGAGCACATCTACCACGGAAAGAACCTCTACCACGCCCACCACCTCTACCACCTCCTCTTCCACCCCCATGTCCGCCACGTCTTCCACCTGCTGCTCCCCTATAAAATCAAAGTCCAAACATACAAAACCAAATCAATATAGCATCAAGTCATTAACATGAATAAAAACATATGATTTACAAGGGTGTAAGATCAAATTCTTGATCCTAGGTCAAGAAGCATTCAAGAATCACAACATGACATTGCTCATTAGCTTTAATATTACAATATGGTAACATCCAGATAAGGGTGTTCAAAAACTGTGAAAACCGACCAAACCAAAGCAAGTCAGCCACTTTTGTCACGGCCCCAGCCCCGGTTTGACCCGATTCCAGAGCCGCGGGACAGGAAACCCGTGGTATCTTATTATGTGACAGGGAAAGTATTTTTAAACAGGATCTTTTAAAACTCAAAATGCCCAATTATTTTATTCCATAAATTGGAGATAAACCCCGTAATTTACAACAGAGGAATTTAACTAGGAAATTCCCTGATTTATTGAAAACATGTTTATTCATTTTTAACTGAGCCACCTCTTCAAGCTTGTTAGTGATCCGTAACACGTTTCCTTGATTTACAGCAGGTTGCCTGAATCATGTTTAAAAAAATATTTTATCAGCGGTGAAAGCTGGCGAGTTATTCATTTGATACAAAATGACACAGTGTTATAAGTTGCAGTATTAAGAGCGATTACAATTGCCTTTATCATTTATATCACTGACCCAGTTGTCACTTGACCGGACTTGTGACTGTGGACATATCACTTGTAGGTCCTTTCACCCACTAGTGATAAATATTTAGTAGCTATGTGCACATCCCCCCACTTACTGGCAGTAATTTCAGATAACAAAGACTTAATCCCTGTAACTATAACTTTTGAGAAATAGTTTTGGTAAAAAGAGAATAACTCACATTGCAAGTTTACACGGGCAGAGTTTTGCCTACTGATTAGCCTTTTCACCTAATTTTTATAACATGCACACAACTCTGTTAGTAACTTAATACAACATTTACGATAACTCACGAGATTAAACCCTCACATCGAATGACAAAGTGCGTACTTAAACATCCATTGAATTAACAATGAATGACAAAGCATAAACCCTAATGTAGGCAGCACTTAAACATCCATTGGATAGTTTAATCGATCGGACATTGAATCGTAGCAGCGATCGAGTTAATACCAGGTATCGGAGCAGCGCCTCGCTAATTATATATGAAAATTCGACATCAGAGTAATATACTTTCGTTTTTGAAAGTTTTAATCGACACCAGAGAACTGTGCAAGTGACGGGCTATTTATAGCTGAAATTGAGACCTTACGCAGCCCGCGTAAGCCTTCAGCTTAACCTTACGCGGCCCGCGTGGCCACCCAGTCTACGACTAGCCTTGATTGGTCATCAGTAGGTTAGCCAGGTGGTCGACAGGTGGCACGGTTACGCTTATCCGGTCAACCTAACATTGACGCGGCCCGCGTAAGCCCATGCTTACTCTTACGCGGCCCGCCTGAGAACCATATTTCTGATTTTCTTTGTTTTTCATACACAATATGGTTTCAGGGGTCCGGGTTATCAATTGTGGGTTGGTTTATGACATTTTTGAGAGTCCTTACAACTTTAAAGTAAGTGTTCAAACCACGAAACCAGTAAAACCGGCAGATGTTTAGTAGTCAACCATTCGGTCAAGATTTTTTGTCAAAACCGACCGACAATAAACACCGTTGCAACAAAATCAAGATCACAACTAACAAAACATACTTGGGCTGCGGAAGAAAGCGCTCCAGATGCAAAAGCTTCGCCGAATCAGTATAAAACTTATCACCAGCCGCATACGAAGTCGCTATAATCCCTTCCAACATTTTAACAGGAAAGAACTACAACATTTCAACAGCAAACATAAAACACACACATCAGCAGGAAGCCCTGATTCATAAAATCACACCAGAAAATAAACAAAATATACTCACAGATTCATTAATTGGACCAAATATCTCATCAACTTTACCAATCTGAGTCTTATTCTGAAGATAAATCGGAGCATTAAAGTAAATCGAAGCATTAAAGTACGGTATCTTCTCATTAGTGAACTTCGTAACCGCATCTCCCTCACACGCATGAACAAAAGATGAAACATCTGCATAATTAGTAATCAAGTTGTGTTTGAATGTGCAAATTAGGGTTTTGGTACGCATGAACAAATGATGAATACGAACCTACGACTCGCTCCGGTGGACCTTCATTGAACCGGTTGCCGCCAAAGCGGCCACCTCTGTCGCGTCCGCCACGGCCTCCTCCGTCCCTGCCGACCCTGAAACCGCCGCCTCCGCAACCTTTGCTACCGAATCCGCCGGCTGTGTTGCGGTGATGAAAGCTCATCGCTATTGTACGTAGGGGGACTAAAGTATCAAATAGCAAGCAAAAAAAGAGCCAATTTCCAAATTCCAACTGGCAAAAGAATTTCAGTGACAATACACATGAGCTATTATTAACCTAAACATCACATTACGTGTAGCAAAGACTGTTAGTTTCATCTAATAGATCCCTATTAAACACTAATTAAACATTTAAACAACAATTACAACATATTATTCACTAATTGTGTAACAAATGAATTCATCTGATAACTCTAGCACAATTAACCTAAATATCGCACATCATATGTAGCATTAACTATTAGATTCATCTAATAGATTCCAATCAAACACTAATTAAACAACAATTACATCATATTAATCACTAATAATGTACAAATGATGAATACGAACCTACGAATCGCTCTGGTGGACCTTCATTGAACCGGTCGCCGCCGAAGCGGCCACCTCCGCCGCGTCCGCCACGGCCTCCGCCGTCCCTGCCGTCCCTGAAACCGCCGCTCCGCGACCTTTGCTACCGAATCCGCTGGCTGTGTTGCGGTGGTGAAAGCTCATCGCTATTGTACGTAGGAGGGCTAAAGTATCAAATAGCAAGCAAAAAAAGAGGGGAATCAAAGAATAGGGCAACGGTGGCAAAGGCCACCGACTTTGTCCTTTAAGATATATGATAATGATAATATATATGGTTTGTGTCAATAATAATTTATATGTAAATATTTGCATATTAAATCAAAAGAGATGATATTTATATATTATCACTAGGTTAGAACCCCGTGTATTACAATAAATCTAATTTTATATATTAAATAATAAAAAAAGTTATATCTTTAAAAACCATGTGTATTGCACAGATTAAATAAATGTAATTTTGTATACTAAATACTAAAAACGCCGTATCTTTAAAAAAACCCGTGTATAATCGGGTTGAATAAATCTACCAAATGATAAAAAAAAATTACATTCTTAAAAACCCTGTATATTACACGTGTTGAATAGATCTAAAAAAAAGTTATATCTTTAAAACCCATGTATATTACACAGATTAAATAAATGTAATTTTGTATATTAAATACGAAAAACGTTGTATCTTTAAAAAACCCGTGTATAGCCGGGTTGAAAAATCTACCAAATAATAAAAAAAATTATATCCTTAAATATATTACACGTCTTAAATAAATCTAATTTTACATAGCAAATGATAAAAAAAAGTTATATCTTTAAAAACTTCGTGTATTACACGGGTTATATAAATGTAACTTTGTATAGTAAATAATAAAAGTTAAATTTTTAAAAACCCCTCGTTTTACACGAGTTGAATAAATATAATTTTGTATACCAAATAATAAAAAAAAATTATATTTTTAATAAATTAGGATAACATTTAATATTAATTTATTATTTATATATTTAATATAGAGTTAATTGCCATTTTAGTCCCTGTGGTTTGACCCATTTTGCCAGTATAGTCCAAAGGTTTCATTTTTAACATCTGGATCCAAAAACGTTTCATCGTTGCCATTTTGGTCCAACTGACTTAACTCCATCCATGGACCTCAGTTAACTCAAGGTCAATTTTGTCATTTTATCTATCTGTTTTAATTAATTAATATTTAAAGAATATATTATACACACACCTTCATCACCCACCTCACCATCACTACTGCCGACATCACCACCCCTGCCTTCACCACCACCACAGCCTCACCACCACTATCACCAGGAACCGACCACCACAACCAATCACCACCACCCGACCACCATGGAATCCACACATACATACAGAACACACACACACAGCCACCACCTCTGCCACACCTCAGCCACACCTCTGCCACACCTCAGCCACCACCACACTTCAGCCACCGACCACACCACATCAGTCCCCTGTCGGTGACCATCACCTCCACCTCCACAACTGCCACACCAATAATGTTTGATCAAAACCCAATAACCATATCCATCTAGATTAAAAAACAAACCCACAAACAAAATCAAATCCAAATTAACGAAAGAATCAAATCAAATCCAAACAAACCCAATAACCAGATACTACAATAGCAGACATCACATTTCTTTTGAATCCAAAAACAAAACTATTAACAAGTGTATATATGTTCATCCAGGAATCTGTGAGACAAACAGGGATAGGTACCTCCGCCATCATCACCAGCAACACCCAACCTCCACCACGCCACCCACCTCCGCCACCCACCACCAAATTCACAGAAAATCCCCAAATTCACAGAAAACCCCCAAATTCACTGAAACACCTCCCCAACCCAATCAATCACAACCTCCAAGTTCAAATCGCACATAGATCTTCAAATCAATCACCACCTACAAAACCCACAACCCAGCGCCGCCGTTTATCACCATCAACACCCACCTCCGCCATCAAACCTGTCGAACCACCTCTGCTGTTCATCACCATCAAACCCGTCGAACCACCATTTTTAGAGAGATAGAAAGTCAAACCTGTTAGGGACGTTGGTGGCTTGTGATGGCAGCGGTGGTGCTTACAGCGGTGGTGAGGTTGTTGATGGTGATGATATCATCTGGTGGTGGTTGGTTATGGAGAATAAAGAGAGTGCACAGATAGAGAGAGAGAGAGAGGGGGGGAGTGTATGTGTATGTGTGTGCAGTGGTGGTTGATAGTGGTGGGCGGTGGTGACTGGTAGGGGGCGATGGTGATTGGTGGATGAGAGAGAGAGACAGGAGAGAGTGAGAATGAGTGGTGGTGGTGCACAATATCTGTATATATATATATGTTATTATAATTATTATATATAAGATAAATCTTATATCAATGATTAAAAGAAAAAAATAAAGTGGAATTAAAGGGTTAATTAAAATAGTTTGGGAAATGACTAAAATGCCCTTGAGTTAACTGAGGTCCATGGATGGGGTTAAGTCAGTTGGACCAAAATGGCAACGATGAAACGTTTTTGGATCCAGATGTTAAAAATGAAACCTTTGGACTATACTGGCAAAATGGGCCAAACCACAGGGACTAAAATGGCAATTAACTCTTTAATATAAGATAAGTAGGAAAGAGAGGTATTTGTTTTAAAAATATATTAAATTAACAATTTAGATTTAAGGATAATATTTTATTAAAGTATGATGTGATTTAATATTAGTTTATTATTTATTTATTTAGTTAATATAAGATAAGTATATATATGAGGATGACTTCAATGAATGACACGTGTCCAAAATTTGATTTCTTTTATTATAGTAGACTAGCGGTAAGACCCGTGTGCAAACACGGGTCGTTTCTTAGAAAACCATGCATAATATATATTGACAGAACATATAGATATGTGTATAGATATTGTACCAAAACGTGTTATCTATTATAGCTAAAAGACAACTATAAGTAAATATAAAAGATATTTAACAAAGTTAATAAAAGATGTCTAAAAGATGTCTAACAAACTTAATAAAATTCATCAGTTACATATGATTATTTCCATTCTCTTATTCATAAAAGAGAGTATCCACCCATTGACAATATAAATTGTTATAAACCTAAGTACATATGAAAGATGTCTAACAAACTTAATAAAATTGGAATACAATTTAACTTTAACAAACATTAACTAAGAACATACGATCACCTGCCTAAACAACACACATCAAACCTCACTCAAGAATTTGTTACCCAGCAACATGTCCTTCGCTACATGTTGTGATCTGGTTAAATATGTTACTGCAAACAATGTAACAGCTGCTGATCCAATAATCTCCCTATACAACAGATGATACGAGAACCCTTCTTTATTACTGATTTTTATTTCTCATCAACATCTCCCTGATTTGTCCTTTGAATTGTAGTTCAAAGTCCAGGGAGAACATGTCTTCTTCATCATCCCTCTCAAGTTGAAGGTCCAACAAATCTTGGAGATCGTATGCATTCAGATTATATGCACTATCCATTTTAATCTCTTCAACACTACCATCTGATCTGATCAAAGTCAATACTTGGGTTTTTTAGCATGACTTCCACTTTACTATTTTTGGATCAGTTGGTTTTCTTGGGCAAATAATTATTGAAGATGAGTTTGGTGATTTTGTCCTGCTAACTAAATTTGCAATTGATTCAGACAAATCGGATGATGAGAGAAGGTTTTTCGGAGTACCGATTTTTGGAGACAGAGCAGCAGTTGTAGGATAGACTGAGTTTTGAAGAACATTTGAATGTTCAGCTCTAACTTCTTCCAGCTTTTTGTAGGACTCAAATATCTTCAGTTTAGACCATCTGGCAATGGATCTAACTGGACCATAATCAGCAGCCACACGCTCTGCTCTCATTCTTTTAAACTTCAATACCTCATCTGAATCCACTGTTTTGACTTTCTTCCAAATAGGTTGAGTTGGCTTTACCAGAGGATCATTGTTCATTTTTTTGATTCAATCGATATGAGTTTTTCTCTTACGTGTAGAGATGATTTTGGTGAAGGAGAATGTTTTGGTAGTGAAGATAAATGTATGGGAAATCTTTGTGATGTTGGAGATGGTTGGATTGTGGTTGGTGTAGTGAAAATGATCATGGCAGATGTTTGAGAAACTTCTGCTGAAACAACTGGTGTCTCAGCAGCTGTTTGGTAAACATTTGCTGATACTTTTGTGTTCCCAACATCTATTGAAAAAATGGGTGATGATGGTGTGGAAGGTATTTTCTCCTTCTTTTGTAGTGATTTTTTTGGAGAAGGTTGGGATTTAGGTTGAACAGGCGATACAATTTCTGTAGGATTAGCTTTTGAATCTGGTGGCAACTTTCTCATTGAATCTTTCTCCCCCTTTTTGGCATCATTATCATCATCATCATCTTTCTAAAATATTGATGTAGAGGTGGAGCCAGTAAGTTCCAACAGATGTTCCTTAATGTTCATAATGTCTGCTTGTGTGTCTTTATACCTGGCATCAACCAAATTTCTGATAAATTCCAAACTGAAATTGCGGTTACTTTCAGCTAAATTCCTCTGAGCTTGAAGGATGGGTTGCATAGAATTCCAAAGCTCATTGGCAATTTCCTGTCTGGTAGGTTGACTTTTAAAAAGCTCTATCATCTGCTTAATCAATTCTTTCATTTCAGTAACATCTGTTTCAATGGTAGACACTATAACCGTCAAATCCTTATAAGTTAATTCATCACCTACTTTAATAGGATCATCTGAATTCCCACCTGTAGTGGTTGTATTTGTTTTGATAATAGGAGAAGTCTCCATATCATCATAAACAGATGCCCTTTTTTCTTCGTTGTGGGGACTTCCCACTGAAGCAGAGATTACAGTTGTAACCTCATCAGTAGTTGCCTTCAAGGGAGTCTTAATGATGTAACCACTGTCCAACTGATCACCAATGGGTTCAACAGTTGTAGTGGCTGCTCTACTTGAACTACCACCAAGAGTTTCGTAATACTCAACGGGGATAACCTCCTCAACTGTTTCTAGGATAGGAGATTGAATTGGTTCAGACACAGTCATTTGTTGCGATTTACTCTCAGTAATGTGTGCATTAGAGGAACTGTTTTCTTTCTGAAATTCAATTGCTTCAAACAGAGGTAATATTGTTGATGGAACTTGAGCCAAGGGTTGTGGTGTAGAAAGAGTGATTGCCCTGGGAGAGGGACTTTTAAACACACTTTCATATGAAAGGTCTACTTCATGTTGTGGTGTCCCTGTACTTACAACATGATCCTTTTGTGACGATACATGAGGAGTTTGGATGGGTTGAGATCTTTCCAACAACTGTGAAGAAGTAGCAGCAGTGGTTTCAAGTGACATTTGTGTTGTCACTACATTAACCTCTAGGAT
Source organism: Helianthus tuberosus (assembly GCA_030545235.1). NCBI lineage: Eukaryota > Viridiplantae > Streptophyta > Magnoliopsida > Asterales > Asteraceae > Helianthus > Helianthus tuberosus. Next base: position 161,368,643 of record CM060411.1, on the reverse strand, counting down.
CTCATCTTCCAGAGGAACCTTTTTATTTTGTTTAGTTTTGATGGACTTTTTGGATGTGACAACTTTCTTTTTGCGTTTTCCTGGTGTGTGTTTCACAACACCGGTTGTGGTGTCATGATCACTAGGAGTAGTTCGCTCAACAACAGAAGTTTGAGCAACTGATGTGGACGCATCTAAAACAGGCTCATCTCCCTTTGTTTCAGTTGTTGAAACTTTTGACTCTTTATCCATAAGTTTAGTAAAAGTTTTACTTGTAAGACTATTTATTTGAAAAGCTACACCTTGTTCAAAATCTGTTTGTGACACTTGTTTTCGTAGGTAGTAGCTTAGAAGTCTTGGATACAACAGAAAAGCATTACTACGAACACCTTTTTTCAATTTTCTCACATTTTTCACATTATTCAACAAATCAGAAAACAGTGCTTGTGATAAATTGTAATCAGATTTTGTTAAAATAGCATAACCGAAATACTGAATGTTCAAAGGTATCTCATTAAATGTGGTGGTCTTGGCTGAGAGACAAGTTAAAAGAGTATGAAACAAAAATTTCATTGGCGGAAGGAAGTTTCGTTTGTAGATAGTAACTTCCTTTAATTGTGCATCATACCCTCTTTCAATGAACTCTGTATGAAGTTCAAGTTTTTCAAAGTTGTTCTTACCTCCCAAGTCGTCCAATGCAAATGTAGTGGAAATTGTAAAGGGAGAAATTCGTACCACACTTTCCCCGACCTTAGATGTGATGGCAACTGGATTATTATCTTCAGCCTCTATTTCAGCATTAAACCAAAATTGTCGGAGTGTTTCTTTATGAACCGGAGCATCAGCAGTAAGAATTGATTTGTATTTCGATGACGTTAAAAGGTCAATTATTGAGTGATAGTTGGTATTTTTGCTGGTTTTCTCGAAGATGGGGAGGTAGTTGTGAGAGTTTTTGATGTTCAGAGACATGATCGGAAAAGAAGGTGATTTGGAGATGAAACAAGGTTTAAATTGGAGGGTTTTTAATATGTTGGAAACTGTTTTTGAGAATTTTGAATTCAAGACTACAGTGGTAGAACCTCGATTTAGGGATGAACCAGCTTTTATATAGAGAGAAGAAGTGAATGCTGACGTGGCAGTAGTTACAAATATTTGATGGCTAAGATCTGTCCACGTCAGAACCTCTCTTGCGACAACCGATGACAGTTGTTTGGAAACCTCTGTTGGTCATTGGGAACAGTGTGAGTCAAACAGTCGTTAGATAAACATAAGTTATGAGAACAGATGATAACTTTCAGCAGTTGTTTATTTTTAGCTAATATCTGTCCACGTCAGAACCTCTGTTGTCATAATGGATGACAGTCAGCAGTTTAGTAAATCAACAGTCATTAGGATAAACAGAAATTATGACAACAGACGGTAACCTTTAATAGTGGATGTATTTTTAGGCAAGCAAAAGTTTCAAAAACAGTTTTTTTTCAATCGGTGTAACTCAACAGTCGTAAGTCTAACATCTGTTATTAGCCCAACCACTATTAGTATCAAATCCTCTGTTAAGCATTTTAAGATTGAATATCATCTGTTGTTCGTTAACATCTGTTGACCCATAGCAGACCTTTGCATCTTCAGACATTTATTCATCAGCAGATGCTCTCTTTTGTCAGACTTTAGCTACAACACACCTTTTATAACACAAAATATACCGTAAATTCTTCCAAAAAACTGTTGTTGATAAACAAAATTATATAATAATACTTATAGCAGACGCTATATAATAATACTTATTCATCATTAGCCCAACCACTGTTAGTATCAAATCCTTTGTTAAGCATTTTAAGATTGAATATCATCTGTTGTTCGTTAACATCTGTTGACCCATAGCAGACCTTTGCATCTTCAGACATTTATTCATCAGCAGATGCTCTCTTTTGTCAGACTTTAGCTACAACACACATTTTATAACACAAAATATACCGTAAATTCTTCCAAAAACTGTTGTTGATAAACAAAATTATATAATAATACTTATACCAGACACTATATAATAATACTGATTCATCATTAGCCCAACCACTGTTAGTATCAAATCCTCTGTTAAGCATTTTAAGATTGAATATCATCTGTCGTTCGTTAACATCTGTTGACCCATAGCAGACCTTTGCATCTTCAGACATTTATTCATCAGCAGATGCTCTCTTTTGTCAGACTTTAGCTACAGCACACATTTTATAACACAAAATATACCGTAAATTCTTCCAAAAACTGTTGTTGATAAACAAAATTATATAATAATACTTATACCAGACGCTATATAATAATACTGATTCATCATTAGCCCAACCACTGTTAGTATCAAATCCTCTGTTAAGCATTTTAAGATTGAATATCATCTGTCGTTCGTTAACATCTGTTGACCCATAGCAGACCCTTTGCATCTTCAGACATTTATTCATCAGCGGATGCTCTCTTTTGTCAGACTTTAGCTACAACACACCTTTTATAACACAAAAATATACCATAAATTCTTCCAAAAAACTGTTGTTGATAAATAAAATTATATAATAATACTTATTCATCATTAGCCCAACCACCGTTAGTATCAAATCTTCTGTTAAGCATTTTAAGATTGAATATCATCTGTTGTTCGTTAACATCTGTTGACCCATAGCAGACATTTGCATCTTCAGACATTTATTCATCAGCAAATGCTCTCTTTTGTCAGACTTTAGCTACAACACACCTTTTATAACACAAAAATATACCGTAAATCCTTCCAAAAAAACTGTTGTTGATAAACAAAATTAGATAATAATACTTATAGCAGATGTTATATAATAATACTTATTCATCATTAGCCCAACCACTGTTAGTATCAAATCCTCTGTTAAGAATTTTAAGATTGAATATCATCTGTTGTTCGTTAACATCTGTTGACCCATAGCAGACCTATGCATCTTCAAACATTTATTCATCAGCAGATGCTCTCTTTTGTCAGACTTTAGCTACAACACACATTTTATAACACCAAAATATACCGTAAAATCTTCCAAAAAACTGTTATTGATAAACAAAATTTTATAATAATACTTATAGCATACGCTATATAATAATACTTATTCATCATTAGCCCAACCACTGTTAGTATCAACAGTCGTTAGAATACACAGTTGTTTCATCATCAACAGATGTTCTCTTTTTCCAAACTTTAACTACAACAGACCTTTTACAACTCGAAGTATTGACTCTCTGTAATTTGCAGGAGCACAGATTCTTCAAAAAACTGCTATCAATGATCAAATTCTAAACATTTGTTTTATCTTTGCACTCATCTGTTCACCATCAAACCAACCCTTGATACTATTAAACCTCTGTTGACTTACCAAACAGATGTTCAAACACAATTCAACATCAATATAATCTAAATCTTACTCAAACACTAAATAAGTAAAAACAAAACACAACATAGATTCTTAAAATTAAAATTTATTCATTTATTCATGACATTAAAACTAAAACTCCAATAATTACATCACATACTGAACAACATTAAAGGTCAAATCTAACAATAACAGCAAGAATTAAGAAACTTTAGCTTTAACTCCATCGATTGCTGAACCTCTCGATGTATGTCTTTCAACATCGCCATGAATTCCACGTCTCTATCACCGCACTCTATATTACTGACAACACAAAGCTCATGAACGGAAGTTGAAGGCATCCGCATAAGATCTCTGGAAACTTGCTCTCTAGTGAACAAGCCAACTTGCAATCCATCAAAACATCTCTTCAACTCTTGAAGAGTAGCCCTATCTTCATACACCTGTTCCTCGATTTGTCTGACAAAGCGCTGCTTTAAATCATCTAATTTTGCATTTGTGAATGAGGCCATTCGAATAAACTATATTACTCGACTTTCCTGAAAGTATGATATCTTCGTAGGAAAACGTGATGAAAAACAGGTGAAGTGACTATGAGTTTATATACTGAAATTTGGTATTATGAAAACGTGTACATTTAATATAAACATATTAATGTATATTTCAAAACAACAATCTTTTAATGCAAAAACCTTTTCAAACCCCAACTTTTATGGGAAAACTGTAAAATTAAATACCAAGAAACCCAAGGGACAAAATTTCGAAGTTCAAAGAACAAAAGAAGATTATCACAATTACAATTAACCTCTTGATTTACCATGTAGACGCGTTTTTAAACTCTATAAAAGGCCGATGATTACTTTTGATTCAAAACATCAACAAATTGTCCTACAAATCACTTTCTGTCAAAAATTGTTCCAAATCAGAAAACCAACAAAAAAACTACATGGCAAACTTCACCTTCTACCACTGGTCAGACACCAGCAATGTTAAAACACAGTTCTCCATGTGGTCACTCAAAGAACAAAGAACAGACGAAGAACTAAACAGGAAAGTCGACATAATAAATGACACTAATTACAACAAAATCTGGAACAGCATAGTATTGTTCGATGAAGTCCTCCACTCTCCTCCATCAGAGTTCCAGAAGAATGCAGAAGAGTTTCTGACACAACTTCTAAAATAGGATCAGAAAATCTGCAACATGCTAACTGACCTGAAAATCAAAAGAGAACATGAAATCACATGGAGAAAGGCCAGAGTCTACGAAATCCTAGCAAGTGTTAACTATAGCTTGTAATACTTTATAAATATTTCTTTAAATTTGTATTTTTCTATGTAGTCGTTTCATTTTAATAATATAAACATGCATCTTAATATTCTAAAATGTCAGTGTCTATAAAAACTCTCAACATCATCAACAGTTAATCAAAATAAGAACAAACCTAACATGCAAAGGTCTCTTCTCAATTGTTGTAGTACATCTGACTTTTCACGATATTGCACGAATCTATACTTTCTATAAAAGGAGAAAATCTTCCTGACGCAAGAAAACCTGACTTTCGATTTAACGAAAATCGAACAATGCAACTCTCCCATCAAAGAAAATAGCACATGCAACTTTTCACGATGTTGCAACAATGATACTGCAACATCGATATTGAAAGGTTGATGTGTGATGGGAAGCTTCATTGAAACGACGATGTTGGAACAATGATACTGGAACGATAACATGTAAACATAATCAACAAACATTCGAACAAAGAAGTGTAATCGGAGATTAGCGGCTGAATAACGAGAAAGATGCATTTGAGAGGGAGAGATACGATCACAGATGTGAGCGGGAGAGATTTGAATGTGGAGTCAGATTATTAACCCTTATTTATAGGATTAGAATATATGGTTTGAATTTTGAATTTTGATTGTGGAGCCAGAATTTTGAATCTCGACATATGTTTATTGAGAACTGATGTTTGATTATAATATGTTGAGGGCAGATGTTTAAACAAAAGTTTAAATGTTATTTTATATTAGGCTTAACATGGGCAGACCTTTCCTCAGCAGACCTTTGCATCTTAAATGTGGGTCAACTTTGAATTTTAAAGTCTTTTAATATTAGGCATTATAATGTAATAATGACATAAGAAAAGCCTTGTTGGACATGCTCTCCTGCTGACACATCAGCTTTTCTTATGTCATTGGGATTTCTCCTTTTATAGAAAGTATAGATAGATTATTACTTGGTATACCATATGTTAGTAAATATTTTTTATTTCCATTACCATATAGTGTGCATGTTGTATTTGATGGTGCGCCCGGTACTTTCATAACTTACAAATTATTAAAAAAAAAAGGGAAACTATTATAGAACTTCTTTAAATTATATACTTAGATCGTGGGGTATGGTGGGGCAGGGGTTTGGCACATGGGTTGACACGTGGCTTGAGGGGGGGGGGGCTTCGCTGGGCTGACTCACATTGAAGACGGTATGGTGGGGCAGGGGTTTGGGGCGTGGCCAGCCCAAACGGCTGTTTTATATTTTTTAAAACAAAAAATTTAAATTTTTTAATGTTTTTTAAATAAAGAAAATTACATAAAAAAATTCCTAACGCTTATATTTTTTCTTTATCTCTTCTCTCGTCTCCAACATAACTTCCAACTCTTCACTTGATAGGTGATCAATGGGCTGAGCTAGAAATTTCATATCATCTCGTCTTTGTTTTAGGGCATCCCTAGCTTCTTTGCTCTTCCGAATTTCAGCCCTTTGTTGTTGGAATACGTTGAATGTATCTAACTTGCATGCAATGTCATCCAACTGATCGCTGTATACTCCCCTACGCGAGCCCGAACTCCCAACTGAAGGCGATGCCGTACCCGATCTTGATTTTTGAGCGCGCCTTTTTGCGGCATCTCTTTCGTATTCAGGCCGGTTTGGCGAATCATCCAAAAAGTCCTCCAACTCTTAATCTCGTGCATCCGATTGGGCTTGGGACGAGGGTGTCCTTGACCTTTTGGAAGACGTGTTAGTTTCGCTACCACTGGGGATATTCGCCCACTTTGGATGGAACTTACAAATCTCCCAACAATGCATGAAACGGAAGTCGCACCCCAAATTTGTTTTGAATGTAACCAATGCATTTGTCACTAGGGATGAGCATATGCCACCGAATACCGATCCCGATCCCGAAATACCGATACCGAATTTTTTCGGTATCCCATACGGTATCCACTTTTTGGCGTTTTCGGTATCGGTACGGTACGGTATCGGTATAATACCGATACCGACCCTCAAAATACCGATATCGTACCGTACCGATACCGAACCGACATGTTTCGGTATCGGTATCGGTACCTAGTTTGGGTGAAATTCGGGATCGGTATTAGGCGGTTTCGGTATCGGATACCGCTTTGCTCATCCCTATTTGTCACAAAGTCGGCTTCGGTTTCACCACTTTTTGGGTTTTGCTTTGCTTTATTTAAAAAAAGCACTAAATTTGGTAAGTTGTCCGCTTATCTCGGTCCACTTCGAGGATAAGCTATCGTTTTCACGATAAACCTCCCTTTCCATTTCTTCATGGAATGCTTTACTAATCGTTTCCCACAAATGGCTTCTATGTTGGGAATTTCCTGTTTTAATCAAAACAAAATTTAATATATTACAAAGTTATATAAAAAAACCATAAATATTAAGCGTTACAAAATATTTAAAAATACCTAAAGTTGGATGTTGAGATTGTTGAAGCCAAACCCTCGCCAATGCAAGTTCTTCATTAACGACCCATCTTTGTTGTTTTCGTTTTGCGGTTTCAAGTGCTTTCTCGGCCTCGGTTTTTTTCTTGTGACTTCTCTTTTTGATGGGTTTGGATGCGGAAGGACCATCGTTGGGTGGTTGAGTTTCACGGACGATTTCGGTTTGGGAAAGGTTGATGGAGGTTGGTGAAAGGTTGATGGGCGTTTGTGGAATCGGGCTAGGTATAGAATCGTCGGTGTGTGGGAAGTTAGTATACAAACGATTCGAGAGATACGATGCATAACCTGCCAAATCGGGCATAGAGGAGTGTATTAAAAATGGAGGAGGCATTAGACGATTGGGTGGTGGGCTAGGATTTTCTTGGAATGCCCACGGGTTGTTCGGGTCATAACCACGATTATGAGGATGCATTTTTCGTTTTGTAGAATGAGAATAGAGATGATTATAGAAGATGTGGAGTGTATTGTGGTTGAATGTGATTAAAAAAGGAATAGAAGTGTGAGTTTTATAGTGAAAAAAAATGAACATAGCCGTTGGCCAACGGTTAGTTTGGTTTGGTCATTGAGAGTCCGCCATGTCATATTGATAGACCCGCCCCACGCCCGGCTTTAAACTCCCGCCCCTTGGGCCATGCCCAAACCCAAGCCCACCCAGGATGATGGCTTGGACGTTTTCAGCCAACCCACGCCCTAACCCCTGTCCCATACCCCACAGTCTTAGGATTAATATTTCTTGATAGGAGTCGAACACGCCATGAATTTGACATGTAAATAATCAAGATTGCCATTTCTTACTTGTTTAACAAATAGGTCGTGTCTAAGTTGGCTTGTTTAATCACTTTAGTTAGAGTGTTAATATTAGAATAAAAGTTCTAAAAGGTATTATATATTGGAATAATGGATTTTAATAATCTCAACTACTCTCCGTTAGCCGACAACGGTCCCAACTTTAAAAATTCTCACTGGCGGTCCCATCTTTTCACATATTGGTCTTCAATAGACCCTGACTAACAGAACCTTAACGGTGTTAGTCTCTGGTTGCTGGAAAAACGTTTTTGGCCGAAAAACTCAACATTTTCGTCTGAAACCTCTTTGAAACCTTATTACGCACCATTAGGAACCTTTTTCTAATAAAAAGCCCCAATTAAATTATTAAGGTCGCCGGAAAAACTCTTTTTTTGCCAGAAAGCTTCTTTTTGGCCGGAAAACTCAACTTTTTAGCCGTAAAACTCAAAGTTTTCGTCCCAAACCTGTTTGTAACCATAGATCGGACCTTTAGAAACCTTTTTCCGGCCAAAAACGTTTTTCCGGCGACCAGAGACTAACGGCGTTAGGGTTCTGTTAGTTAGGGTCCATTAAAGACCAATTTGTGAAAAAATGTGACCGCCAGTGAAAATTTTTAAAATTAGGATCATTACCAGTCAACAGACAATAGTAGGGATTATTAAAATTCATTATCCTTATATATTTCATAAGACCAACTTACCAACTTGTTTAACCGTTTATTACAATTTACAACCCATTTATCCATTTACAACATTTTGTTACAACACGCCAACTGTAAAGCTATCAACTTGACATGAAATTTGCAATGGATAATATGCCTTTATAAAACCAATGATAAAGTTAACTATTTTTGAACATTTAAGTAACAGACCATCTAACATTAAAAAATCAAACTTAATTATTTTATGTTTCGAGTCATGGGAGTTCGTGGAAGTCCATGTGAGATCCCATGCCGACCTCCATATATGCAAGTCTCCTTCCCACGTGTTCTCGACCCCATCTTCATTAACACTTATGTACTTACTATATATATACACACACACATACTTTGTATCTATACATTTCAACATACATACATACACAAAGTATAGAAGACCCGTCGGAAACTCATCCGTCGTCTCCATGGACAAGTATGAGGTGGTGAAGGATCTTGGGTCGGGTAATTTCGGTGTGGCTAGGCTCTTGAGACATAAAGAGACTAAAGAACTTGTTGCAATGAAATACATCATGCGCGGTCAAAAGGTATGTTTATACGCGTGTGTGTATGTTTATTAGGTTTTTAATGTTCTTATGTATAGAAGTTATGATGCAGATTGATGAAAATGTGGCTAGAGAAATTATCAACCATAGATCCCTTCGTCATCCTAATATAATCCGGTTCAAGGAGGTAAGTGTTTGTATGTAAATAAGCAGTGACGAATCTAAGAGGTTTCTTGTATATTGGTTGGTTTGGGAAGGGGTGTTCAGAAAAAACCGTAACCAAATAAAAACCGTAAACCGAACCGTAACCATAACCAAATAAACCGACCCGAATAACGAATTCGGTTTTTGGTTTGGTTTCTAACCGAAACCGAATTGTGAATATGGTTTTTGGTTCGGTTTATGGATCCACATTTTATTTTATTTGGTTTATTTGGATAACCGAATAAACCATTTAACTTAATTAATTATTAAATAAAAATAATAATATTTTATAAATCATATACAATTTATTAGCCCAAAATAGTTATTTTTATGCAGCCCAAAATACCAAATGTAAATCTAAAAGCCCAACTCAAAACCACACTTTAAGTCATCCAATAGTTTCTATGATCTATGTTTTGAAACTTTAACTTTGTGGTTGTGTCTACTACTACTTTATGGATGTGTTTGTTTTATTTCGCAATGAAACTTTCTTGTATTCATATATTGTGAGGTGTAAATTAGTTGTGATGTTCAGAAGTTGGAACACAAACATAAATATAAATTAGGAAAAAAAAGTACTTAAGTGCAATTTGGTTAGATTTGGTTTAATTGGTTTATTTGGTTTCTAACCGAAACCAAACCGAATTGAATTTGGTTTGGTTTGGATCGGTTTGCATATTCCTTATTTGGTTTGGTTTGGTTTTTGGTTTGGGTTACAAAATTTTAAAAACCGAATAAACCGAACCGATTAAACCAAATAAACCATAAACCGAACCGATGAACACCTTTGGGTTACCAAATTTCCAATAATAATGTAGAGTTTAGGATATAAAAAAATACACATGATAGTTATCACATAAGTAGGCAAAAGATCAAATACAAATAATCTTAACATACTAAACATACAAATTGAAGGAAAACTCAAAAAGACAAGGTGACATTTTTGTAATTACCACCAACTATCAAAGTTACTATACAAATGTGAACTCAACCAAAAACACCTAAAAAACACAAAAAAAAATTAATATTTTTTATAAAAAAATCGCTACATTTTGTTAGCAAAAATAAATAAATAAATAAAACAAATTTTTTTTTGCTGCTACTAAAAGTAGCGATTTTTAATAAAAAATGTTAAAAAAAAATTGTGTGTTTTTTAAATTTTTTTAGGTTTTTTTGGGGTTTAGTTTTTAGCATTTTAGCTTGGGTGTGTGTGTGTGGGGGGGGGGGGGGGGGGGGGGTTAGGTTTTTTTTTAGGTTTTTGGGGGTTGGGGGGGGGGGGGAGGGGGGGTTATGTTTTTTTTAGGTTTTTTAGGTATATTTGTAGAGTAACTTTGATAGTTATTGATAATTACAAAAATGCCACCTTGTCTTTTTGAGTTTTTCTTCAATTTGTATGTTTAGTATGTTAAAATTATTTAGTATGTTAAGGTTTTTGGGGGTGGGGGGGGGGGGGGGGGTTGGGTTTTTTTTAGGTTTTTTAGGTATATTTGTAGAGTAACTTTGATAGTTATTGATAATTACAAAAATGCCACCTTGTCTTTTTGAGTTTTCCTTCAATTTGTATGTTTAGTATGTTAAGATTATTTGTACAAGAACTTTCTCCCACACAAGTAATGTGTGGATCAAACTATGTAAAATATTTATAGAAAAGGCTATTTAAAAAAAAATATAAACACATCTCAATTCATAAAAAAAAGTTACTAACATAGGATGTGTATTACATAGTAAATCCAACCTTTCCTTTCTCATTGTTGGATGTGTATTACATAGTAAATCCAACCTTTCATTTCTCATTCTTTGGAGTAAGAGTTAATTACATAGTTAGTCCCTGTGGTTTGTACAAAATAACAAACTTAGGTACTAATAGTTTAAAATCACCTTCTAGGGTATTAACTTTTCATTTTGTAACGTTTGGAGGTATTAACTTCTAAGGTAATAACATAGGTAGTCCCTGTGGTTTGCACAAAATAACATACTTAGGTACTAACAAAATGTGATTTTAAGCCTAAAAATAAGCTTAATACCCTCAAACGTTACAAAATGAAAAGTTAATACCCTAGAATGTTATCAGAAACTATTAGTACCTAAGTTTGTTATTTTGTGCAAACCACAGGGACTAACTATGTAATTAACTCTTTGGAGTAATATACTTATATATCTCTCCTTGTGTCATTTGTATAATACTTATTCTTAACTTTTTCTTTGTCAATCACCATGGGTGACCTTTTCAAGTGACACAAAAATGTTTATAAAACCGGCTTATAACCTAGTGTTGGATAATTCGCATTGAGAATTTATATAAATACGAATCATGATTTGGATTAAAAAAAACGACACTAGTTAAACTGGTTAATGAACACCCCTACAATGCGTATGGGACTCAATTTAAAGGATGCTTCATTCTTGAAAAAGATGAAATCGATTTTTTAAACGATGAAGTTTTCGTTTAAAATTATAAAATCGGAAAGCTCGTGTTCAAATAATTGTAATTTCATCATTCATTATACTACTTCAACTCAATTGTTTGCAATTACCCCTAAATTTAAAGGGCAAATACCATAAAAAACAATATACTTTCTCATTTTTCCTCATAAAAGTCCCTCAACATTTTTTTGCACGTAAAAAACCAACATACTTTCTCATATAGGTCGTATTGACACCAACACATCTAGCAATAGTGATGGAATATGCTGCCGGGGGAGAACTTTTTGATCGTATTTGCACCGCAGGTCGATTTAGTGAAGATGAGGTAAGTCTTTCTTAGTTATCTTAATTTAAGAAGAACATGATACTTTACAAGTTTAAAGTGAGATGTATTTTTATGGGACAATTTCATATACCCCTCGAAGTTTATAATATCAAATATTCCCAAACATAAATTTCAATGTATAATGTAGAATACTTTTTATAATTTTACCCATGGTTTGAGGAAATATAATATTTGTCACATTTAGACAAGGATATATAAAATTGTCTTTTTTTACGGGATCCATGGTTTGAGGAAATATAATATTTGTCACGTTTAGACAAGGATATATGAAATTGTAGTTTTTATTGGAGCATTCCATATTGCAAAATGATGTATTTCTATAGAATACAAGATATTAATGTGCAATGTACATTGTTCCTTTAAAGTAAATATGCTATTTTGAAGTTTAGAACAGATTTATGAAGTTTCCCATATTTTCATGCTCTATGCATGTGTGTATATGTGTGTATATATATATATAGGGGATCGCTAGAATGAGAACCACCACGAGTTATGAGAACCACGAGAACCGCGACCCGCGGGTGGCCGTCGGCGACGAAATTTTTTTTACACCTAGATCCGTATATTTTAGTGGGGGGTTTAAATTTTCGGTTCAAACGGCGCGCCCGAGGGGGTAGTTTTTTACGCCCAAAGTTTGGGTTTTTTAAATTTTTTTTTTTTTTACCAAACTTTGGGCGTAAAAAACTACCCCTCGGGCGCGCCGTTTGAACCGAAAATTTAAACCCCCCACTAAAATATACGGATCTAGGTGTAAAAAAAATTTCGTCGCCGACGGCTACCCGCGGGGCGCGGTTCTCGTGGTTCTCATTCTAGCGGCTCCCTATATATATATATATATAGGTAAATGATCCTGTACAAAGTCCAACTTTTGTAAGAAGTGTGAGAAATAATGTGAGAATGACAAGTGTCCCTAATCTTAATTAATTCAAAAGGGTATATTAGTAATTGTCCATTCTTATCAATTAATTGATTTCCTAGATAATTGCTAAAAAAAAAATAACCGCTGATGAGTTTTTTTAGGATGGTGATCGTAAATTCTCATCATAAAATCGCCATTAATTCTCAGATCATCTTCTCCGACCACCGTCTGCATCTCCGACCACCGTCACCAATTTCTTTCGTCTCCACAAATCATTCACCGTCATCGTCTTTCATCTTCGTCATTCTCATTTCTGATCGTGACTTGAATCATAGTAATGGTGTTTTAAAATCTGGGAATGTTTTGTATTTGATTGCCCAGATGTTAAAACACCATGACTTGAATCATAGTCATGGTGTTTAAAAATATGGGAATGTTTTTGTATTTATAAAACACCACGCCATGAATAATGTCTCCTGATAAAACACCATGACTTGAATCATAGTCATGGTGTTTTAAAATATGGGAATGTTTTTGTATTGATAAAACACCACGCCATGAATAATGTCTCCTGATAAAACACCATGACTTGAATCATAGATGTTTAAAACACCACACTATGAACAAGGTCTCCAGATAAAACACCATGACTTGAATCCTAGTCATGGTGTTTTAAAATCTGGGAATGTTTTGTATTGATAAAACATTACGCCATGAACAATGTCTCCAGATAAAACACCACGCCATGAACAATGTCTCCAGATAAAACACCACGCCATCAACAATGTCTCCAGATAAAACACCATGACTTGAATCTGCGATTACGTTTTAAAAATCTGGGAATGTTTTAAAGTATGAAGAAATTCGCTGATTTTTTTTGGAGATTGATGGCGGTTACCATATAATTCGCTGATTTTTAGGAGTTTGATGGGTGGTTTTGAAACGGTTACGATATTTGAAATGTTGGAAAAGTCACTATTGCCCTTCAATTTTTACATAAGGTCCTTCTAATTAAAACACAATTTACATTTTATACCCTATTGATCTCAACCATTAGATCAAATATCCAATGGTTTAAAACACTTCTTACCCTTCTTACATTTTAGACACTTTTTACCATATCCCTACCCTATATAGGTAAATGATCCTGTACTATATAGAAAACCACTTTTAGCTAGAAAACCCGGGAAACTCTAAGCTCCCGACATTATTTTTTTTTTTTGAAAAAAATAACACATGTAATATACGTGTTTTTAAGACTTTTGGGCCAAAAAAAACAAAAAAGCGCCGAAGGGATTTTAAAAAAAAAAAATAAACAAATTTCAGCATTTTTTGTGTAACACGTGTTACACAGCAAAGTTGCTGAAATTTGTTTATTTTTTAAAAAAAAATCCCTTCGGCGCTTTTTTGTTTTTTTTGGCCCAAAAGTCTTAAAAACATGTATATTACATGTGTTATTTTTTTCAAAAAAAAATAATGTCGGGAGCTTAGAGTTTCCCGGGTTTTCTAGCTAAAAGTGGTTTTCTATTTATCTTTAGCCTATATATATATAGGGAAAGGTTAAAATGAGAACCACCTCGAGTTGTAAGAACCACGAGAACCACCCCCGCGGGGGGCCGCCGGCGACGAAATTTTTTTTACACCTAGATCCGTATATTTTATCGGGGGGTTTAAATTTTCGGTTCAAACGGCGCGCCCGAGGGGGTAGTTTTTTACGCCCAAAGTTTGGTAAAAAAAAAAAGAAAAATTAAAAAAATTAAAAAAACCCAAACTTTGGGCGTAAAAAACTACCCCCTCGGGCGCGCCGTTTGAACCCAAAATTTACCCCCGGTGTTAAAATGTACGGATCTAGGTGTAAAAAAAATTTCGTCGCCGACGGCCACCCGCGGGGGTGGTTCTCACTGGTTCTTACAACTCGAGGTGGTTCTCATTTTAACCTTCCCCTATATATATATATATATATATATATATAGGAATATATATATATATGTATATTTGTTGAGTCATTATTTATGTGTATAAATTAATTTGACAGGCAAGGTATTTCTTCCAACAATTGATCTCTGGAGTCTCATTCTGCCATTCCATGGTATACATTAAAGTTTATATATTTAATGTTCCATAGGTAACAATCATCATCAACCTTAAAGTTTCCCTTGTTTAAGGTTTCGATCTTGTTACATGCAGCAAATATGTCACCGAGATTTGAAGCTGGAAAATACACTTTTAGATGGGAGTCGAGCACCTCGCCTCAAAATATGCGACTTCGGTTATTCAAAGGTTATTTTCATGTTTTGTTCATTGTTAAACTCATGATGTTTGACACAACTATCTGACCTAAAGACGACTCGTTTAACTAAAAGTGTTAACACATGCATGTATAATAAACATGTGACACGACACATTTAACACAATTCAATATAATAAACATAATTAAAAATAACCAATTCAATTACACGAATTTTTATATACGTTACAGTCGTCACTTTTACATTCGAGACCCAAATCAACAGTCGGCACTCCGGCTTATATTGCTCCAGAAGTTCTTTCTCGTCGAGAGTATGATGGCAAGGTACAATATACCCAAGTTTTATATCAATATTATTTGTTTAAATTTTATATCTATATTTTATTTATTTTTATTAGAG
Organism: Helianthus tuberosus; assembly: GCA_030545235.1. Lineage (NCBI taxonomy): Eukaryota > Viridiplantae > Streptophyta > Magnoliopsida > Asterales > Asteraceae > Helianthus > Helianthus tuberosus. Next base: position 161,353,070 of record CM060411.1, on the reverse strand, counting down.
TAAATTACACAGATTGTCCTTTAATTATACCCTAAATTGCAGTCCCTGCCCTTTCCCTTTATTTTGTGCATTCCTTGTCCTTTAATTAATAAATTTGCACGCACCCTGTCCTTTTCTCCAAACCCCATCCAACTATCCAGTTAAATACACCCATGTGCATGTCACGTGAGGGGCAAAATTGTCCAAACCACAGATATTTATGTGTGTGTTATATATATGCGTGTTATATATATATGTGTGTGTAACAAAAATACAGCCGTCTCCCTTCACCTACCACCACCACGTCTTCACCACCACCACCGTCTTCATCTTCAAGGTTTCACCACCGTCTTCACCACCACCACCGTCTTCACCATCATATGTTGTTGCCACCACCGCCGTTTTCACCACCCAACCACCGCCTACTCCCCTGCAACCACAGCCGTCTTCACCATCCAACTACCACCTCCTCCACTACAAACACCAACTCCGTCGCCGCTTCCCCTTGCAACCACCATCGGAACCCTAACCCCAAATAGATCCGACGACGGTTGTGGTAATCAATGATGATGGTGGTTTAAGGATGAAGGTGAAGCAACAATGGTGATGGTGGTTGACAGTGATGACGGGGTTTGTTACGGTGGTGGTGGTGGTGGTTGCGTGTAGATTCTGACGAGAACAGAGCACACCGATGGTGATGTTGCGTTTTAGTCAACCCGATTTAACTTAGATCCGGCGGAGGTTGAGGTTCTAGGCGTCAGGTCATCGTTCTCCGTTGATTAAGGTAAACCCAATAACCTTTGTTATAGATTGGTGGTTATTGATGGTGATGGAGGCCGGTGATGATGTACAGATGTTGATTTACCTTCTTCAACAAGACATGACAGATGGAATTTCACCTAATTTGTTGAATCAAGTGAAATCCTAATTTGTTCACTCAACAGATTAGAACATCATTTAATTCATAGCCGAAGAACTTGTTTCGGATGAACAAAAACAAATAACTTGATGATACATCTTAACTTTCAGATCTTCGTGATTGTGTAATTAGTTTCAGTTTAATTTTGCAGAAATTGATTGTGTATTATTACAATTTTTAGTTTCATTTAGATTTGTTGAAGATGGTATATGATTTGGTTATTGTGAAATGGTATTATAAAGATGGTGGATCCTGGTGGGGTGGTGGTGGTGAATGGCAGCAGAAGGTGGTGGTGCAGCAGAGTTTGGGAGGTTTTTAAATGGTAGGGAAGAGTATTGACAATTTTGCCCCCCACATGAGGGGCACATGGGTGCTTTTAACTGAGTAGTTGGATGGGGTTTAGAGGAAAGGACAGGGTGTGTGCAAATTTATTAATTAAAGGACAAGGAATGCACAAAATAAAGGGAAAGGGCAGAGACTGCAATTTAGGGTATAATTAAAGGACAATCTGTGTAATTTACTCTTTTTATTATATTTTTGTGTAGTTGGCTGATGTGTGGTCAATTGGTGTCACACTATATGTGATGCTAGTGGGAGCATACCCTTTTGAAGATCCATCTGACCCCAAAAATTTCAGAAAAACCATCACTGTAAGTCGCATTAAAATCTATTAAAATTCAAGGATTATTTATTTTACTTATTTAAAGGCCGACGTCATAGAAACACCATTAACGCACTTTTAAGACCCCACTAATATGTCATATGGGCCGTATCATATGACGAGTCATACAGTTTGTATGAGGGCCGAATCATAAGGCCCGTATGATGTATTTGACTGACACATAAATGACCAAGGATCACTGACAAAGTCACATGGTCTATTAAATTACAATCCAAAATTTAATAAGTGAAATGTCTATGAAATGCGACATATTAAAAAAAGTATTGAGTGGTCAACGCAACTCTACTTAGAAGCAAGGGTGTTTTGACCCGTTACTTGACCCGAACCACAAGTTAACAACTTGTTGTTTATCTTGCAGCGTATTATGGCGGTTCAATACAAGATCCCGGACTATGTTCACATATCTCAGGAATGCAAACAACTACTATCACGCATATTCGTCGCGAATCCTTTACGGGTGAGAAACAAAAATAAAAATAACTCTGAAAGATATTTTAATTTTGTGCTAAAACATTTATTTCATTATGATCAAACAGAGGATTACAATGAAGGAAATCAAAAATCATCCATGGTTCTTGAAGAACTTGCCAAAAGAGCTCACGGAAGCGGCTCAAGCCAACTATTATCAACGAGACAACCCCATTTTTTCCGTTCAAAGTGTGGATGAGATCATGAAGATTGTAGCCGAGGCAAGAAATCCTCCACCATCATCAAAATCGGTCGGGTATTTTGGTTGGGGAGCAGAGGAAGATGAGGATGAAAAGGAGGAAGAAGTTAATGAGGAAGATGTAGAAGAAGAAGAGGATGAATATGAGAAAAGGGTGAAAGAGGTTCATGCAAGTGGTGAATTTAATGTTGTTTAAGCTCATATGATGTATTGTATTATGGATTATAATACTAGTTTTTATTCTTTTGTAAGATTATATATAATGTAATAAAGTATGGTGATTAATGATCAAACATTAGCTTTAATTATACATGTTAGATGAGTGTCACATTTCATATGTTATAAGAACTAACAAAAAATATTCTTTGTGTGACCCAGACCTAAAACCACAAATCATAATTAACAATTTTGGATTAACAATCTCCCCTATCTCAGTAAAGGGAATTGTAGTTTCTTACTAATCAAATCAAATCGGATTAACCCGAATTCAAACCGGACTCAAATTTCAAAGTCAAATTGGTGAAGGAACCTTAAAATGTAGAAAATTTCCAACTTAAATCAAATGTCTGAGCTTGACACTTTGGAAATTAGGGGGAATTCAATATATGCACAAAGTATAAAATATTAGAGAACATAAAGCTGTGCAAGTACAAACATAAAGTTAAAGTTATGTAAGTACAAACATAAAGTTACAAGTTACAAAATTACATTACAAATAGAAGAGCCTAATTAGAGAAATTACCATTCATGAATGTTTCATTTTTAAGTCATAGAATATATGTTAAAACTAATACTCTCAAATGTCACTAAAAATTGTTGTACAAATCTATGTTTTTTTGTTTCCTGTTTACTTATTTTTTCCACTTAGGGCACACGGGGTGGTCCGTTATACCACCCCGATCACTCGTTAATCCATCACGGAACACCGCTGCCGCCTATACTTTAACGCGTTATATTTGTAACGCGTGGAATTGTTAACGCGTTGAAAACTTGAAAAAGTTCGAACGTTGTTGTTTTTGACATGCAAACTTACTTCTATTTTATTATTAAAACAGTATATGGCCGACAATTTTTAAAGCATTCTATTTTCTAATTGGACCAATTCTTGTGATATGAGTCTGACAATCTTTTAAATCACATGCAAACATCATGAATTAACTTTTATCCAAATGGAATTTAAAATAAAAAATTAAAAAAATTAGTGAGTGATGGAATTGTATTACTAGTGATACCACTCCCCTTACATTTCTGTCACTAGTAATAGAATATTGGGTGATAACATGGCATGATTTGATTGGAAAGTGGGAGTGATAGAAATCTATCACTAGTGACCACCCCTCCTCCCCTTAGACCACCCGTAGTGGGGTGTTTTTTAAAAAAAAATTGAAAAAAAACGCCCCAAAACGCCCCCCACCCCATTACACCCGGCGTTTTGGGGCGTTATTTTTGGAAAAATTGGTTTGGGGCGTTTGAATTAAAACGCCGAAGTTGCAATTGCATGTGGGCCACTTTTGAGCTATGCACCAATCCCTTTTGAGGATATCTGACAACTTTGGAAAATGCATTGACTTTTGAATGTATTTCGTGTGTTTGCTTTTTTTTTTTTTTATAATTGAATGGGGCATTATACCCACTACACCACTTTTGCTATAATGCCCCATCGCTGACTAGGACGCCACGTGTCGGATAATGCCCCATGGTGGGGGCATTATAACCCACTACCACTACACATGGTCTTACTAGACCTTACAATCAAGCAATAAATGTGGGTAAAACACTTTGAATCTATGCATCAAACCTACATGTGAGCTAAAACTAAATGCAACACTGAATCATATACAAGATGCTTAATACATGAGCGAGGAAGGGACCCCGTACCCTAGCCCTGACCTATGACATTATAACATAGTGACATCTTGGGGGTGATATAAGGCTTAGAGACCATTAGGTCCTGGGTTTGATTCCCGGAGGGGGGGGGGGGGTTCCATATTCACTGGATTTCTTTTTTGTAATTGGTGTAGACATTATAGTGGTCCGTCAGTGATCTAAATTTGCCGTTAAAAGAAATATCATAGCCCCGACTAACCACCATTCACCAACTCAAAAAGTGCATCAATTACCCATTTACTAGTAAATGGTGGCGGCGCCTACCCTAGCCACAAACTTTTTTTATTTTTTTAATTATATTCTTAAAATTAAATATCTTAAAACTTAAAATTTAAGATTAACTAGCTTAAAACATTACAGATAATTAAAACTTAAAACATTACATAAACTTATAACATGACACATAACTAAAACTTAAAATTTAAAACATTACATAAAATTAAAATCATAAAACCTAAAAAATTATAGCTTAAACATAGTTCGCAAGAATACGCCACGCCGCTACGTGCGTGAAATCCTCGTCGAAGTGGTGCTTGTAGTCGATACAAGCAACTTGAATAAGCTCGTCCTCCAAGAGCTCGTTGTTGGGGTTTGGCACATTCGAAAATGTGGCATGGAATCTAGAAATTTAGTAACGAATCTAGGTGAATCGTGAATCTAATTGATTCACGGTTCGATTCGTGTCACCCACATAGGTTGCAAATAGCCCATGCACCAGACTCCAAAAGGTGGACCGTCTCGTAGGAGATGTGCGTTCGTGTTGAATTGTGAATGTGAAAGATTGAAAATGGTTGGTGAATGTGAATATAAAATGTAGAGAATTTTGTGGATTGGTTGCGAGGTATGGATGGTTTTATATAGAGATGTGAAAAATCATTTGAAATGATTTTTTTTTTAAATCGACCAAATGGCCAAAAAACAATCCAAACAGTCAATTTCTCTCGATGTTTGTGATGGTTAGCGGGTACGGGAGCTGGCCTCCCTAACAATGGATTAATACGTCGTGTTAGAACACACTACGTGTGTGTATATGTGTGCGCCCACGCTCAGGCATACGTGTGCGTGAAAAAATACTGGTTGAGAAGTTTTGAAACATCCAAATCCCCTTGAAATCAGTGATCCATATTTAACAAAACCATTATTTCCCCCTTGTATTCAGTGATCCATCTTTAATAAAACCATTCTTAATTTATCAAAATTGTACACAAAAGAAATCTTGATGCAAAACTAGTTATTTTCTAGTAACCACTAAAACATGAACACGAGTAACACATGCTGGAATTCTCCCAACCGAATCTCACACTTAATCGACTCCAAGAATCCTAATCGATTCAAAGGCTCGATAAAAAGCCTGCAATGCTACGCGTACGCCTAAGAACTAGGAAAGAACAGCCATGACATCGGACGCACGAAGAGTAATGTACTCTGAACCATCAGCCCCTTTGAAATCGTTCCCTGCAAATTTCGAGTATAGAACAGTGTTACCTGGAGACAATGGCACTCCTGTTCTGTTTCCTTCTTCGTTCAGAGGGCCCGGCCCCACTGCAATCACCTGTGCTTCCAAAGAAAACAAAGATGTAGTTAGCACAAGGTATAATCAAACACTTGTTGCATGTTAGAGGTGACAAGAAAGGGTCGGGCTGGTTGGGTGACGGGTCGAACAGCTCATTGCTTAGGGGGGGTTAAAGCAGCCAGATCGACAACTTTCATTATTAGAACACATTGATCATTATAACAATAACACTCTTAACTCATCAAATGAAAAAATCAAGAGAACGTGTTTGGCAACTTTCAACATGTCATGTGTTCAACTTTCAGCTAAAGTTTTTATCTGGCCTGTATAGGATAAAGCACAACCCAAATCGAGACATTGATAAGTACAAAGGTCAAAGCTGCCACCTCTAGCACATATGTAACATCTATGACAAAACCATATGTAGAGGTATTTAACTCACCGTGCCAATGGATGGTTTCTCCTTGCTTGCCGGTGTTAGCAATAAGCCACCAGCGGTTGTTTCCTCAGCTTCCTCAACCTGTTATCCAAATAAGCAAATATTTTTTGTCACTTGCTGAGAATGTAAAGCAAAATTATTGAAATCAAACAAAATAAGATTCGTAATTATCTTGTATCATAATTGTTTTGGTAAAGCATATACACATCTTGGTTTTAAAAAGTGTGTAGCAATCCGATGCGATTTAATCATAAAAACCGATGCATGATAAGGTATGCGCGCCCATCATGTGTTGAGACGTTCATATTAAAAAGAGACTAAAATTTTTATTTATATATAGTATTTTAACTCGTTAACCTCTAGTCAGATTTGTTCACTTGATGGTCTAACTAGTTCAAATACTCGAACCCATTGTTTAATCGATAGTCAGGTTTGTTCAAACCAAATCATGTGATGCACGCATCATGGAGTCACATTGAGCAGTGCGATCTCACCACCACATCATGTGATGCACGCATTATGCACTCCTGATGCGTGCATTTTAAAACCAAGATACGCATCAAACCAACGAACAAGCTCCAAGCTTGGTAATATTAATTCAAGTCCATATGTCTTTAAAGTATGATGGTAAATGACCTTGATAAGAACACGATCATTAAGAGGCTTCAAATCCTTAACATCATCCGTTTCAAGGATACCAACAATGTCATCCTCCTTCAGTATGAGGTGGCTTGAACCATTGAACTCGACCTCGGTCCCTGCATACTTGGAATACACAACTGGGGTGCCGGTCTTCAATATAATCACATAAATATCAGTCAGTTCATATCCAATTTACGTATTAAAATGTTGAATATTTTGAATGATTCAAATGATTACCTTCACACCAATTTCCACCTTTTTATCTCCAATTGTTCTACCTTCTCCAACAGCAACAACCTCACCCCCTTGAGGTTTTGTCTGCGCTGTTGACGGCAATAGGATACCACCTACAGTCTTCTCCTCCGCCGCCTTGATTTTGACCAACACTCGATCACCCAACGGTTTCAATGAAGTGTACTGCACGCCAAATGAAGACTCAGAACATGTATGAACCAGAATGAACAGAAAAAAGAACAAATGAACAATAATTCAACCCTTTATACATCCTATGAGCTTTAACATGCTGCCATAGCACAGTTGCGATGTTGCAAAATGCAGTAATTATAAGAAATGGATAAGCAACTAGGGGTGTAAACAAGCTTGCCGCTCTCAATATATTCAAAAGTGGCTCGCTAAACGGGTGAATTGAAGCGAGCCGGAGCCAGAGCCTAAATATAAGCATGTTTATTAACTGAGCCAAAGCCCTAGGCTCAACTAGGGGTGTAAACGGAGCCTGCCGCTCTCAAGCTACTCGAGATCAACTCGCTAAAAGCATAAATCGAAGCAAACTCAAACCCAGGCTTAAAACAATAAGCATACCGAAGACCTAGCTTCACTCATCAAGCTCAAGCCAGACCACGAGCCTAATCGAGCCTATGATTAATTATATAATTATAAAATATTTTAAATACACATTTATATATAAATTATTATACATTAAATTATGGGTGGGATCCGATACAAACAACTTTTAGCAAAAACCTCTAATTATACTTCTAAAACTTAAACTAGAGTAATTATAACCACGCTACGCTTTTTAAGTAGCGTAAAAGTTATCACGCTACTTCAAAACTGTAGCATAATTATACTTATTCTAGTTCAGTTTTGTTGTAGCGTAATTACACTATTTACAAAAACGCGACTGCCTGTTTTTTTTCATTAGCTCCCTATGCTTCGAACAATAAAACATATTTGCATTTGATCTTTAACACTATAAAATTACGATAAAAATATATAAAAATAATAGTAAAATACTTTTTAAGTCCTTGTGTCTTAATGGTTTAACGCGGTGATACCCTAACCGCATATTTTATGACATTTTGAGCCTCTGTGTTTTAGCAGTTTTAACCACTTGAGTCCAAAACCAAAAGTACAAATGTTAAAAAATGGACTCAAACGTTAAAATGAGTGGTTAGGGAGGCGTTAAACTTTTTGATTTTGAACTAAAACGGTTAAAACCACTAAAAAACAGAGACTCAAAATGTAATTTACTTTAAAAATAATTATAATCGTAAGGTAAACGAGCTCGAGCCTAATCAGCTTGACTCGTTGGCTACAACTATCAATAAATGATGCAACGGTCAACCTTTGGAGCAACAGTGGTGGCAGATTTGACGACCAGAGCACGGCTGGACCGGAGAGTCAAGCTTCTAAACGGTGAAGACAGTGCAACGGATGTAAATGAAGCTTTGGATGTTGAAGATCTTAGACCTTCAAACGAAGGGAGAATACATGTGGATGTTAATTGAGCAGCAGCCATTAGTTACAGCTGTACGAACACACAAATTGAAGAGAAATTCATTCGGTTATTTGATTTGATAAAAGAACAAATTAGCAGTTGAAATCATTATCGTCACACAAAATCAATATGAATTCAAATTGAAATTGATTTTACGTACCTTAATGGAGGAGGAAGACGATGTTAATTGAAAATGGAAAGGATAACAAAACCCTAGAGACGATTTGGAGTGGAGTGGGTAGGGGGTTGTTTAAAATTGCAAAACAGACGTTTCCAGAAGCTTTTCGTTCTAAACGGTGCCGTTTTGAGGGGTTTCTTTTTCTTTCTCAAACCTTCGATTTTGTAGTTCATGTAAATGCACCAGTGGGATTACCATGTTTGGGTCGTTTGACTTGATACGATATTAAGGAGATGTTTTACATTTATTAAAATATACTGATGTGATGGTGTTTGGCTGGTGTTGATTCTGTTCGTTGGTATCGCTATTAGCGCTTGCTATAGCTTGTGGTATCAAAAAGGTACTTTGTTGCAAATACAACTTCGTATTCAATTAATTTTTTAGCGTCACATTATGAAACCATAAGATAAATATGATACCAGTGTACCAATACCAATACTGTTCAGACAATATCAGTTCGGTTTCTTATAGTAAAAAAAGAAATAGTTATATTTGACCCATTCAAATAACTATATATAAATAAGCACGTATCAACAGTGTATTTGGAATTTTATAAAACCTAATATTATATTACTAAAAAAAGATAAATGACTTCACATTATATAAGAAGAATTAAACGTGGCAACTTTTGATATGTGCATTTATGTTTCAGTCACTTGTAAATTATTATTCACAATTCGATTTTGATAAAATTTATACACTGACATAGATAGAAATAAGCACTCTGCAACATCATACTTTATGAGACATCATATCTTAAAAGTTATAAAAGAATAACAAAATATGCTCAACAGTAAGTAGTAATAATAATAATAATAATAATAATAATAATAATAATAATAATAATAAGAATAAGAATCACATTTTTTTTAAATTTAAAGAGGGTATTTCGTTCCAATGACCTATATTTTTTTTATATACGTTTTTGTTGTAAGTTTCACTTCATTTTTACCTTATCTTATTAATGCACTACGTATAGATGTCTTATGGTTTTTAAGCTATCAACAAAATGTGAACCATTCATGAACCTTCTAAACTTAAAACATCGTTTAATTATCAAATGTTGTTGTACAATCAAGCAACATCTTCTAAACTTCAAAACTCGTTAAATTTATGTAACTCACTCACTCTATAACCCAGGTTCATTTTGGTTTGGTATAACTTGAATGATTTTTTATCCATTATCCGACCCACGTGTCTCTTTTACGTCTTATCATGCTTATTCATTTAATTAAAGTTTAAACCAACAAACATGAAAAAATCTTTGTTTGTCTATGTCTATAACTTAAAGGATAAAATTATATGTAATAAGTTTTATAAATTGATTTAATTAATAAGTAAACCTTAAGCTAAGCTTAAACGAGCTAAAATCCAAAGTAATCTTAATTTAATAAATGAGATCGAGCTCAAACTTCTTTTATCAAGCTCGAACCGATTCACAAATCTAAACAAACCTAACTCGAGCTTTAAAAATATAGCTCAAACGAGCCAAACTCTAACTCTCTAAAAACTCAACTTACGTAAAAATAAAAAATAGAAACAAAAACACAAAACCGACCCGTTTTAGCCGGACTATTCAACCCACCCGGACCGGCCAAGTCACAATATTCTCATGTGATGTGATTGCTATAGAACCCTCATTGAAACCCTAGCTAACGTTTCTACTCAGTATTATCCACCACCAGTCACCACCACCGTCGCCACCACCACCGCCGCAGCTGTCTAACGATCACCGAATCTCTATAACATCTTAGCGGTTCGGTGATTCCTCACTTCAGGTTTCAATTATAACTGATATTTCCATATCCGTAAACGTAGATTCACCATTTATTAAACATTAGCTGTAATTTCATTTCAGAATTTCTGTTTTTAGTGTGTGACTGTCGATTAAAGCATCTGACACTTGCTACTTCACGCAGGTTGTGTGTTATTGTGTTAATCTAGGGTTTTTTTTAACAAGTTTTGGTTCCGAATAGTGCGAAATTGTTGAAGAAGAGTGATAATATGGCGCGAAAAGGTTTAATGGAGCAGGATTTGAGCAAGCTGGATGTAGCGACGCTGCATCCGCTTTCTCCGGAGGTTATATCTCGTCAGGCTACGATAAATATTGGTAAATTGATGTGTTTTAGTTGAATGCTTGTTTTTTGATCTGCTCATGTCTATTAATGGTGTTTGTTATGTGTTTTCTCTTTGTTTAAACAGGTACTATTGGTCATGTGGCTCATGGAAAATCAACAGTTGTAAAAGCCATATCTGGTGTGCAGGTAATTTTTTCTTTTTTGTTTGTAATTACTGAAAGTTTATCAACTTACGGAGTACTGATAGGTTCGTAGGCGTTTGTCAGCCGAAAACTAGTTGGGGCAGTCAGCCCCAGATTGTTTTTTCGGCTTATTTAGTTAACTTCTTGATTAAGTTATTAACACTAGTCATGTTTTTATAAATCCCATGTGATGTGATTGTAATATTTGTATTGAGTATTTTAAGGAAACCCTAGTTGCAGCCCGTGGACGTAGGATTTACATCAAATTCAAACCACATTAAGCTATCGTGTTCTGGTTTTTATTTTATTTTTTGTTCTATGCGTGAATGATTGTTTCTGTATCGTGAATGATTGGTTCCGCTGCGCCACTTGATTCCTAACAAGTACTAGCTGTTGGAAGAAATAACAATACTTTCTGTTTGTTCTCTTTTGTTACAACTACATGTTTTTTGATAAGTTTGTTCAATCTCGTATTTCTCCCACTGCTCTTTATCGTTGTTATAAATATAGAGGGGTGCATTTATTAATATATTGTACAAAAAGTTCAAACATAAGACCATGTGTAGTGGTGAAGGAAGATAATGCCCCACCCTTGGGCATGATCCGCTATGTGGCGGTCCAGTCAGCAATGGGGCATTACGGGGCATTTGTTTAAAATGGGTGTAGTGGTATAATGCCCAATAATGCCAATCCAATGATTACCCAATTATTATTGTTTTTTGTTTTTTTAATTAAAACTAATGATATTTGGTTTGGAACGGTCTGATTGGCCCAACATATCTCGACCTGGTGTTTGATTTGGAACACCCCAACCCAATTTATCAAGAAAAACGCCCATGGGGGCGGTTGAAGCATTTTGTTTGGGGAAAAAACGCCAAAACCCCCCCACTATGGGTGGTCTAAGAAAACTGAACAGAAATTGGGTATTGTACAAGTCATGTTCCACTTGAAAAGTTTGTTGTTGTTTTTGTGTTAAAGTAGTAAGTGGTAATCTTTGTGAACCACACATGACACAACAGCTGCAAATTATAAATTGCTTGCATGGGTTGATGGGCAACTGAAGTATGTGTCCAACCATAGTGATGCACAAGGTCAATAAATCTTTTTTTTTTTTTTTTAAATTTACTGATTTTCTTAACCTTAAAGTGTGTAATTCACAGTTTTTTGTAGACTTATTTTCTCCATTATGTATACATTGCAATTTTGCTTATGGTTTTTGGAATTGTTTTTGTGATCAGTATACACATCACCTTATTTTCTTTACCCACTAGTCCAGTTGCCCAATGTACGAGAGATAATTTCTCTTACAGAAGTCTTTGAACTTTGAGACTAATTTATAGTACATGATTCCCTCTGTGATGGGGGAAAATTTGCAAAGTGATAACTTTTTTGGACTTGAAAGTTATCTTAATTGCGTATATCTCACTAGAATAGCAAGCTCGGTTATTTAATATAACCTAAATGAAGCAAGGCTTTCATGTACTTTTCACATATTTTCTAGACAACCATTTTACTAACCTGGTTGCCATTCATATCCAGACTGTTCGATTTAAAAATGAATTGGAACGTAACATTACCATTAAGCTTGGGTATGCCAATGCGAAGATATACAAATGTGAAGATGAAAAGTGTCCTCGACCCATGTGTTACAAGTAAGAGTACAAGTAACTTAATAACATTGCATCTTGCCATTTAGTGTCACCTGCATGTTATTAAAGATTGGTTTGAATTTCTCACAGAGCCTATGGAAGTGGGAAAGAAGATAGCCCTCCTTGTGACGTGCCTGGATTTGAGAACAGCAAGATGAAGTTGGTGAGGCATGTTTCTTTTGTTGACTGTCCGGTAAGTATTTAGTATGCGCAGAATCTATCCTTCAAAGTTGGTATAAATGTGATTAGATTTGTATATGGTGACAACATAACTCTATTTTGCTATACTTTAGATTTAGCATTGAATCATAGTTATTGGCGTAGGGCTCATGTGTCGCTATTTGATTTTCGCGCCTCCATAGCGGGCAAATAGCGGGATTTTAGAATTTTTTTTCCTGATATATAGTGGGATATTATAGGTATAAAATAGGTATATTATAGCTATGTAGCGTATAGGTAGCTTGTCGCTATCGTATTGACAACTATGGCATTGACTAATTTCTAGCTTTTTGAGTTATAATCGTTAAGAGACATAAGAAGCAATGATAACAGCATCTGTCTTATCACTTATGATATAGGCTGCAAAAAGTTTTACAAAATACAAAGTGAAGTATAAGTCTATAGGAATACAGAACTATATAAAGTCATGCTAGCAGAGTAGCAACTAACATTCATGCACAAAAAAAAAGGATTAGACTGTTGGTGTATTTAAAACATCATCGTGGCCGCATTCTTAGTGAACATATATTTTACAACATGTTTTCTCAATAATATTGTCTCTAAAACCTTCTGTGTTCCTGCTGATGGACAGTTTATAATCTTTTTGTTATTATTATTTCTACAGGGACATGATATTCTCATGGCTACTATGCTTAATGGAGCTGCAATCATGGATGGAGCATTACTTCTCATAGCCGCAAACGAAAGCTGTCCCCAACCTCAAACTTCTGAACACTTGGCTGCTGTGGAAATTATGAGGCTCCAACATATCATAATCCTTCAAAATAAGGTTGATCTAATTCAAGAAAATGTAGCCATTAATCAGCACGAGGCAATTCAGAAATTCATTCAGGTTATCTGCCATCCTCTTTTTCCCAATTTTTCTTGATTACTGTGAAACTTTTATTAACCTCTATTTGTCATCTAGGCTAATTTTGTTTATTTTTAATGATACTAGGGAACGGTTGCTGATGGTGCACCAGTCATCCCAGTGTCTGCTCAGCTTAGGTATAATATTGATGTTGTTTGCGAATACATAATCAAGCGGATTCCCATTCCTGAGAGAAACTTCATATCACCTCCAAACATGATAGTAATCCGTTCATTTGACGTTAACAAACCTGGATCTGAGGTTGACGAGATCAGAGGTGGTGTTGCTGGTGGAAGTATTCTCAAGGTTCGTTCTCCGTTCATTTTATTCATATTAATTTTATCTTTTGTATCATGAAAGTATCACATAGAAATTATAAAACTATAAATTATTACTGAAACAAGCATGTTTGTTTTATAAAGGGTGTGTTGAAGGTAAATCAGAATATCGAGGTCCGTCCAGGGATTGTTGTTAAAGACGAGAGTGGCAACATCAAGTGCACCCCGATTTACTCTAGAATAGTGTCGCTATATGCAGAGCAAAATGAGCTTCAATATGCTGTACCTGGAGGTCTTATTGGAGTTGGAACAACAATGGACCCTATGTTGACCCGTGCTGATCGGTTGGTGGGTCAGGTTCTTGGTGAAGTCGGGTCTCTTCCCGATGTTTATGTCGAACTAGAGGTAACCTTTCGTAGCATGCAATCATCTTACTTCAAGGATTTCTATTATTTGTTACTATAACTATTGTTATTGAAAACTTTAGAGTAAAATGCCATTTTCGTCTCCGAGGTTTGTCAGTTTTGCGACTTTCGTCCAAAGGTTTGATTTTTCGTATCTGAATCCAAAAGGTTTGAAATCTTGCTATTTTCATCCGGCTTGTTAATTCCATTCATTTTTCTCCGTTGAGTCAAGGGGTATTTTCGTCTTTTTTGCCAATTTAAAGGGCAATTTGCTCTTTTACACTTTATGTAAAAAGACCGAATACCCCTTGCTCTTTAAGTTAACAAAAAGACGGAAATACCTCACTTAACGAAGAAAAATGGATGGAGTTAAATGGGCAGGATGAAAATGGCAAAATTTCGAACCTTTTGGATCCAAATGCGGAAAAACAAACCTTTGGACGAAAGTCGCCAAACTGAGCAAACCTCAGAGACAAAAATGGCATTTTACTTTAAAATTTAGAAATAAGTTTTTGGCAGGTACCCAACCTTTTCTGACCCGTACTGAAACCGGATAAAAAATGTTCTTTTTTCAGGTGAACTTTTTTCTTTTGCGTCGGCTGCTGGGTGTGAAGACAAAAGGAACAGAAAAGCAGGGTAAGGTATCAAAGCTGTCGAAGGCAGAAATACTGATGCTTAACATAGGATCTATGTCTACGGGGGCGCGTGTTTTGGCGGTCAAGAATGATTTAGCAAAACTGCAGCTGACATCGCCCGTGTGTACTAGCAAAGGCGAGAAGATCGCTCTGAGCAGGAGAGTTGAGAAGCATTGGCGACTGATCGGTTGGGGACAGATTCAAGCGGGTCTAACTCTTGAAATCCCACCTTGCCCTATTTAAACACACATTTGGATTCCAGTTTTGCCTTTACTTTATTCTTAATTTTTATTTCTTGGTTTTGCATTTGATCGTCTTTTTGTGATTTTACACTATTTTTAACCTGTTCAAACAAATACTTTTGCATGGTGTTTGATGAAATGATCATAAGACGTGTACCTTTCACCTTTAATCACTTTTATTGTTTTATGACGAAACTTTTACAAGGTGATTTAAGTTGTATTTTAACGGATAAAAACGGGTTTATCCTCATCAACTGGGAGATTATCCTCATCACTAGGGTTGCTTATTTCGGTAGGCGTTGTTGAGGTGTTTGTGAATATAATGAAAACGACGGCTCTTTCTTGTGGCAACTTTGTGGTTTTGGATGGATACCTTCTACAATATTGCCTCAGAATTAAATAAAAATCACGTCTACATGCTAAACGAATGTCAACGACACATGTTTGCTATCAAACATCATGAGCGGTACACCATTATGGCAACTTTCTCGTTGACGTTTATCGAACGTGTAAAAGTTACCCACTACTGTATAGCAACAACGGTACACATGTTTGCTAAACGAATGTCAACGACACATGTTTGCTAAAAGAATGTCAACGACACATGTTTGCTATCAAACATCATGGCAACTTTCTCGTTGACGTTTATCATGAATTCTACATCGCGTATAAAACGTTCACAATTTTTTAAGTCTTCTTAAATTAACTCTATTGTGACAATTTATAAAATATAAAAAATGTGGGGATAAAAAAATATCCTTTGAGCTAATTAAAGCTGTTTTTTATATCATTTTTTTTCTCAACTAGAAACAGAAAATCCCTCCATCTTCCCCACCCCTTTGGATTTCTACTTTCTCCCCTATAAATGAACACACCTCCATTTATTTATAATTTTCTTAGCTCCATTGTTGTTCATATCGATCGTTGGTGCTTTTTTCCAACTGAACATGCAAGGTACGTCCGTTAATTACTCACTGAATAATAAACACCAGAAATATATTTTGTATATCGTAAACTTATGATGTTGGGTTACATTTGTAACAATATAAATATTCTTTTATTGATCTTGAACAACAACTGAAAGTTTGAATGATTATGAATTGAAGTTAGGGGATGATTGTGAAGCGGACCCAGATTGCGAGACCGGACTTTATTGCTTCTCTTGTCCTCAAGAATATTCAGGCTCTAAATGTGTTCGATCAACTGCTACGCCTGTGTTTAATCTGCTAATCAGTTTATTGATCCCCGCTTTAATTTTTATATACATTTGATTATTAGACCAGGGGGTGTGGTTTACCGCCTCCCGCCACCTCAGCATCAATGGCGCCCCTCCCTACATCAGTATAAGAATAAGGCAAAAAAACCACGGTGTTCGAGATGTATAATATTTTTGCCAATTTTATCATTCTTAGGGTATTGTTGTCAAGGTTATTAATTTGAACCTTCCTTGAAATCATGAGTCTGGTGGATTGTAAACTATATTCACAACAATGCTTAGGTAAAAGAAAGGAGGAAAAGATAAAATAAGCTGAAAGATTATGCATATTGAGCACCATGGTTATTGCCTAGTTCATAGAGGAATGTTGGGTTTAATTAACTTTTTTTAGTTGTAATATATGACTAACCCATTGCACTGTATTACAATTAATAACATATTTCAATTAAATATATCCATTGCTCATTATGTTATACTGATACGTTAATATTTGTGGGTAATACTCGTTGCAACGGGATGTTTATTTTAAATGTCTTTAGTTTCGTTATATAAACATAACACAACTCAGTAGTTGATATATTCTCAGATCCATTACAAATGGTTTTGATGGTTCGACTGTTTATGGGTTTGTTTATAAGGATGTCGAACAGTTTTTATTAATTTTTACGCTAATTGCGACTATGATGCAACTTGAGCGACTGAACTGGAAAAATTTAACCTAATTTTTGCTTAAACTGTCAGAGATTCAAAATTGCAATTTGTTTTTTGGTCCGATCATAAACATATTTGCAAAAAACCAACCGTAATTAGATAGTGATATGAATTAAATACGTAGTACGTATAGAAATTCACGTAAATGTTCAGTTAAATGATTGTTCCTTTACGATGGATCATGTTTTACATAACAAATTCATAGATTGATCATGTTTGGAAATGAATTAATAAACACAGACTAATTGAAAACAAATTATTATGCCTATGAAATCCAATATAATATTGTAAACATATTTTTGATGGCATTAATAATAATTAACACAATGGATGAGATCAATTCACAAATAGTTATTTTCATTTCATAGTGATATGTGCCTCTTGTTCTGCAATCAGATCCAAAACAAATAGATTTATTTGCAAAGGGTTTGTAGGTTAGAGAAATTTGTGGTCAATACAAACCGAATAAATCTCAGTGGCGTATTGCGATTTTCTGGAATTACTTTTACAATTTGCAATTCAAGGAGGGTAAGATGATAATCATGGAATGTTTGAATGGATTGAATATAATATAAATAGATATATCTTTAATGTTGAAATTGAGATCATATTTCATTCAGAATTAAGTACACAAAACGCATTATACAATGAAATGCAATGAAATTAAGAAATAAGAAGGATGCTTACTATGAGGCAGGGCTGGCAAATCGTGTCTTAGCAGGTTTAATAGGTATCTGATAACGCGAACAACAAAAAATTTAAACATGAAATCGACTCGTTTAACTACTTTATATACAATGTCTATAAGACAGATGTATATTTTATACACCTAGAAGGAGAAATAATGGATCCTAACTTTCAAATTTTAATTATTTTTAAAAACGTAAAAAATCACATGGTGTACTTTTCTGTTATCGTGTCTTAGCAGGTTACCTACAAGTTACCTATTGCCAGCCCTACTATGAGGATTGTGGATCACCGTTTGGATAATTTATGTGTTGATAGAATAACTAATAGTTGAAGATAGATCGTACTTGCGCTAAAATATATACTCTCTATTCTTGAAAAGTCACGTTGTTTGGAATCATATTGAAATGAAATAACGTGATCGTTCGGTGATAACTGCTCATGAACCAACACAACCTTTCATAGAACCATATAAACATGAATCAACCATTGTCTTTTCAAACAGATCAAATTGTTAGAGATGTTAAATATCACAACCTTTTATAGAGTATGACCATGAATCAACCATTGTGTCTTTTTGAAAGGGTTTAAAAAAAAGAATGAGTAAATCAACTAGTGGTGTGCACGGTTCGGTTCGGTTTTTGGTTTTTAAAAACCGTTCGGTTTTGGTTTTTTCGGTTTCGGTTATTTCGGTTTTAGTAACGGTTCGGTTTTTGAAACAAATTATGTAAGATTCAAAACTTAAAAGTATAATTCAAAGTTTAAGAATCTTTCTTAAATGTTTACATAATCTTTTAAATTAATATTATTCACATAAACCTAACCTTCTAATCTATTTTAATGTTTCTCCAAAGTTTTTGTTAAGACGTTTTCTTTTATAATACTTTGAAAACCATTTATTTTTTATAATAAACTTTGTTAGTTCTTGTAAATAATGGATAATTTTAATGATAAATAAATATGATAATGTTCTTATTATAAATATTTAACAAACAAGAATAAACTTAATAATTTTTAGTAGCATGGGTAAACACTTAAATATAAAAATATATAGATTTGGTATACTATTAAAACTTATCGGTTCGGTTCGGTTATTTTCGGTTATTAAAAATGATTATCCGAAAACCGAACCGAAATTTTCGGTTATTAAAAATCCGAAAACCGAACCATCGGTTTTTGTTTCGGTTCGGTTTTTTCGGTCCGGGTTTTTCGGTTACAGTTCGGTTATTTCGGTTTTCTGCTCACACCTAAAATCAACCATTGTGTCTTTTCGTAAGGGTTTAAAAAAAGAATGAGTAAATCAACCATTGTGTGTTTTCGAAAAGGTTTTAAAAAAGAATGGGTAAAGGAATCCAAACCATTGTGTCCTAAGTTACTTTTTGTAGTATATTTATATATGTATTATTTAAGGGGTGTGTATATTGGGACATGTTGGTTTGGGTTGGCACTTGGCATAACATGTGTTTAATATATGGTATGTGTTTATTAAGGCAAGGGTATTATTTAAGGGTGTGATGTGAAGAAACACAACTAATGAGTTAGTCTAAGGTACCCTGAGTTACTTTTTGTAGGGTTATATAATGTGTAAAAGTTACCCACTACTGTATAGTAACAATACACGAAGCTTCTTAGAAACAATGTTCTGTTTTTTGTTTTTGTGTTGTAGTGATTTCTTTTGCCTGTTATTGTTCTCTTGTACTAAAGGTGGTTTACATTTTCAGTCCCTTAAGTTTGTATGTTTCATTTTTCGCCATGCTTGCCTCTTATTTTTCTTTTGGTTAAGGCTTTCTCGGTATAAATTCGAGTTTGTATACGTTTCACATTAGCTCGTGGCATAGGTTTGCTTTTGCCTTTGTCTACGTTTTACATCACGTGCCGGTATAAGTTCACATTTTTGTTTCATGATTTTTCCCAGTTTTAGTCAGCGTTTGGTTACTAAGCACGGTTATATCAACGAACCGGATTTGGATGGCCGAAGCATCAACTCCACATCTTTAGCCAAATACATAGCATCCATACAAGTAATAGGGCGATGTAAACGAACTTGTTGCTTGACATCCTCTTTCAAACCTGCAATGAAATAGCCAATAGTTTGTGACTCCGGCAAACGAGGGACCAAGGATAGAGGGACCAAGGATAACACATACTCAAAATCATCAATATAATCAAAGATGGAATCTGATTGCTTAATAGTAGCTAACTGTTCATACGGATTCTGAATTGAGAGACCAGTGAAACGTTGCAACAATTCAGACTGAAATTGGAGC
The DNA here is from genome assembly GCA_030545235.1 of Helianthus tuberosus. Classification (NCBI taxonomy): domain Eukaryota; kingdom Viridiplantae; phylum Streptophyta; class Magnoliopsida; order Asterales; family Asteraceae; genus Helianthus; species Helianthus tuberosus. The sequence goes on along the minus strand of CM060411.1, from coordinate 161,332,987 downwards.
CAAGTCAAAGACTGATGAACCTGATTGATGATTGTGAACCAATGTTGAGCATCACCAATCATACTCAACTGAGCAAGTTGTAAACGAGAAGCCTCAGGAGTCTGATTGAGATCGAAGAACAGGTTCGCCTTCCGGATCCAACCTTGTGGATCAAAACCAGAGAATTCAGGCAAGTGCACCTTCTTCACAGCCCATGGTAAGCCCGATGGAGGATCCGAAGAGTCAGATTTAGGATCGAGTGTCGAGAACACTATACCTGAAGATCCAGGACCTGATGAATCATCCACATGCTTCTCCTCCTGCGATTTCATCCACGTTAACACAGCCTTACGAAACTCGGTGGATTCCAAACGATCCTCTTCCAAAACCTGCAAGGAGGCCTTAATTGCAGTAACACCGGCTTGTAACTGCTGAATCTGTTGATCATGAGCATCCAATCGAGCATTATGATTCACCATAATTGAATCGGAAAGTGAAGTGATATTGGAATCGGACAATAGAGTAGAAGGGGAATCGGAAATCGAACAGGAACAGATCTGTGAAATCAGCGAATGCAATGAAATCGGAATTAAAATCTGAGACTGAATCTGGAATTTGAATAAAAAATCGGAAGAGATTGAAGCGGAAATTGAAGCAGCAGGTGAAATTGAGACCGGAATTTGACGGAATTGAAGCAGCGAAGAGAGGCAGACAACCGGATCTGAAACGAGTTGGATCTGAGATCCGAAGGTGACACAGAGCCGAAAATGGAAGATAGATCTGATTGATTTTGGAAAGGAAGATGGAGACCGAGGAAGGAGCAGATGACGCAATTGAAGATGAATGGAGAGCAGAGTAGGCAGGTCGGACCAATGATAGAGACTGAATTGAATGAAGATGACGAAAACAAAAACTGTAACTATATGGTTTGATTGAAGAAGAAGACAATACAGAATAATAACCACCGAAGTGGCCAGGGCTATGCCCTTCTCAATACCATAAGCATGAGCCTAACAACTTACTAATTTCTCCCTATCCTTCACTAATGACTAATGCCTTATTTATAGAAAAGTAATTACACTAATACCCCTTACACTATTACAATATACTAATACGTATGTAATTTCCATCAACATCAGAAGAAAAAAACAACTTAAACATTTATACAAGATAAATCGAGTCGACACCATGTTACCGCACTAGTTGGTGTCGACAACTAGTTGCTATTAATAGTTTGTCATTGAAAAGTTTCATTTTCCATACAATGACTAGGAACCAAATTCTTACTCTATACGTATCTACACCGAGCATTTGATAGTTCAAGCGGTGCTACCCTTGAGTTCAAATTGAACTAGTGAGCCCAAAAAAAGTTTTCTTGAACTTCACTGTGATTTTATGATTTGAAGTATAATATATTTCTTAAGAAAAGTTACATACAGCACTAGTAAGTGATTTAAGTTAGATAAAACAAGTTATGAAAAACATAATAAATAATTTGAGTAAAAAATGGTTCATATATCAAAATATATACTCATTCTTAAACACAATCAAGAGAGGAGCTTTGCAGACAACCTTTCATGCCAGAACAAAACAAAATCTTGTTTAACTATGCTTGATGGAGCTGCAATCCTGGATGGATTATAACTTCTAACCTCTTTTGACAGGTTGACTTTCATGGTCAAACAAACTATGACTCGATTACAGTTCCCAATTAAAGTTTTATTTACTCAAAACATGCTATAATTCACATGAAATCAGGATGAACATCATCTTCAACAATCTCATCGCTTACCTTTGTCTCAAATGCAGCATCACTAACGATGTCTTCACATCTGCTTTCATCATCATCATCAATGAAATTATTCCATTTTGAAACTGGTCTCTTCAGTTTTGCCATCACAGAACTTGATCCAGTATCTGTGAAACCACGATCACCATCATCATCACAGGAACCCCACGTTGAACTTCGCTTCATTATATCCGTCCTCATTGAACTTGATCTTCCGTACACAGAACAATGGTCAACAGTATCATCGTTATGTTGATTGTCACCAAACCTTCCTTTCCCAATTGTTCCAGGCTCCTTGCCTGCAGTTGGATGTTTATTCGAAAGAAGCCAAAATAAGAATAACCAATTTGAACTACTTTTAAAAAACAGGATACGCGTTTGGATAAGCATTTAGACCGGGAGGAAAACAAAATCATCTAACCTGGATTATTGAAGTTCTTCTTCGTGTTTCTCTTTTGAAAAACTGGCCTTTGAAGTTTTTCCACATTTTCACAATCAGCAGAGTAGTTATTCCTCAATTTTGCCTTCTTAAACAGTGGTTTTGGCAACTCTGTCACAAAATTTGGCTCACACAGCTCCCCTGTATCAGTTGTAAATATCAGCATTGAGATAAGTGTGTGTAATATGTTCAATAATCTCATCACATCACAGGTATAATACTAGGCCTCCTATATATAGGAACCTGAACACAACTAACATAACAAAAACTAACAACATAATCAGAGGCGGCTCTTGGGCTGGCCAAGCTGGGCAGGTGCCCAAGGCCCAAATATGTTAGGGGCCCAACAGATTTATTACTTTATTATGTTATGTATACATGACAGGCCCAAACACTGAATATTAATCCTCAAAGCTGAAGTAAAAGGCCCAAATTCCAAATTCCATTTGCAGCCCAAACACTGAGCATTATGTACGTGGTGTGGGGCTTGTGCAATAAAAAAAAAATAAAAAAATAAACCCACCAAACTGCTGCTGCGATCGTAGGGAGTTTCAGTTTTTTGACTATTTTCATTATCATCCAATCATCTATAATATTCAAGATTTCATCCTAGGTATGTAATTTTCAATTCTCGATTAATAGAATGTATTTTTTTTTATGTTTAGATTTATATAATTTGTCAATTACATGAGATAAAACCTTGAATCTTTGTTGTTTAGATTTATTGATTTAGAACTAGATGAAACTATGAATCTTTGATGTTTGAAATTAAATGATTGAATCTTTTGAGACTTTGATGTATAATTTTTATTGTTTAGGTTTAGAGTTAGATGAAAATCACTAGTTTTAAACTTTTTTTTTTTATCTAGAAATTATGCCACCCATTCCTAAATACAAATACCTATCCGGTAGTCAAAAACGTAAAAAGAAGAAGCTATTTGGAGTTGAAGTTGATTAGGACCTTCTTACCGAGTCACATTGTTAGCCCTATCGATGCTTTAAACGATATCATGCGGCTCGGTCATTGTCCTAATGCTATAAATGCATATCATGTGCTTTTGACACTTCCGGTAACGGTGGCATCGGCAGAGAGAAGCTTTTCTAAATTGAAGTTGTTGAAGTCTTATTTGCGATCGTCAATGTCCCAAGAAAGACTTAATGGATTGGCGATGATATCACTTGAAAACGAAATATTAGAAGGTATGGAATATAAAGACTTGATTGATCGAGAGCTTTGCTTCCAAAAATGCTAGGAGAGCCTCACGATTTGCTTAAGTAAGTTAGTTCGATCATTTAGCTACACTAGTATTGTTTTGTTTATTTTATAACAATTAATCAATTATCGTTGCATCGTGGTTTTTGGATATATAAAATGATAAATTTATATTATACAAAGGGGCCCAACTTTTTTATCTAGCACGAGGCCCAAAAGTTTTTTATTACTCTCGGGGACGGCTCTGAACATAATTAACAATGCAACTGAAAGATAACTATCACTAACTATAGCTCTAAAACTATGTTTTGTGGTGAATGTGAAATGCTAAAAAAGCGCACCAAAAAAAACCACCACCGGCCCAGACCCGCTAGCTCCTTCACGCCACTGCCCCCACGCACTCCTCTTCTACCACAACACACAGCCTGAGGGCATGTGTTATAGCTGGTGAGGGGGAGCATTGCCACGTAGACGCCACATCAGCAGGAAAGTCACTCACTCGCCATGTGTTATACCTAGTGAGTGGTGAGGGGGGCACTGCCACATAGGCGCCACATCATCATCATCATCATACTCAGTAAATCCCACCAATAGCAAAGCTAATGTAGGGTCTGAGGAGGGTAAGATGTAGACAGCCTTACCTCTACCCCGTAGGAATAGAGAGGCCGTTTCCATTGAGACCCCCGGCTTTGTTTAATGTATAAATACGTTAAAATTAGTGCACTTTCACTTTTGCCCCCCGAGCGCCCACACATATATACATTATATGCCACATAGGCGCCACATCAACAAGAAAGTCACTCACTCACCATGTGTTATACCTAGTTAGCGGTGAGTTAAAATTATTTTTTAGTTCTAGCTGTTTCACAATGGTCAAAAAGGAGCTCTCACAATAGTGAGCTCACTCACAGACTCAGCGTTCACGCAACACTAAAGCGTGAGCTGACATGGCGCGCTCCCCTCTCCATGCTCACAACGCATAACACACACTCTACTCGTATAAAAAAAATACACTCTCCAATTGTGCATTCTAGCAGCAAATATGTGGCTTCATGTTTCTAAACACGATCAATATCCATTCTACATCAAACATTCCCACAAAAGCTATAACTAATTCCAAAACCTAACCATATTCATTCATCTTCTAATTATGCAACAATAACTAGACATAAACAAATTAGGTCATAACTCATAACTAGAAAACAACATCAACCAACAACTAACCTTCATCATCACCGGATCCAAACTCATTAACCTCAACGTCAACATACTCGCTCCAGTCAGTGCGTTTGTTACTCGGTTGATGAACTTGAACTTCACTGTCTTCGTGACCTAGGGTTTGTTGTTCTCGCAGCTCCTGCTGCTGTTCAACGAACTGACGCGACATGTTGAAGGTCTGCACGAATTTGCGAACGTCTTTCGCCATGAATGCTTGCGAAAACACCTTCCGAACGGATTGTTTGGCGTTGCAGACGACGCAGGTCCATTTGTTGCTGCTTTTCTTCCTCTGTTTTACCTGTTGAAAGATCAGATAAGATTAATGGGATTTAGGTTTTAGAGATTGAAACCGAAATCGGTTACTTGTGTGTGATGAGAGTGATTGATGATTGCCTGCATGGTAGAGCATTGGAAGCATTGAACGGCGATGAAGACTGTAGACATTTCCGATCGATAATTCGAAATGGTGTGAGTGCGTGTTCTTTGGTTTTGGCGCCAAAACAATAACCCTAGGACCCTTCGGGTCGGGTCTCTGATTATGTGGGTGTTTGGGAGTCCTTTATTAACTTCTTAGAAGTAAGAAATAGGGGTGTTCAAAAAACTCGCGCCTCGTGACTCGCTCAAAAAAAGCTCGGCTCGAAAAAAACTCGGATGTAAACGGCTCGGCTCGGTTTGTAAACGAGCCGAGCCCGAGCTAGGCCTGGCTCGGCTCGTGATCTCGTGAGCCGGCTCGAATTATTTATTTTATACTAGTATTAACCCCCTGCGTTGCAGCGGTTGTCATAAAATTGTGTTAAGTAGTAGCAATACTATACCATTGTCAGCGACCACCAACACCGGAAAAGCTGGTAAAAACAAAATAAATAAAAACGGGGAAAAAATAACGGCGAGCGAAAAGCAGACATAAAATCTTTGAATCATAAAACGCTCGTTGCTGAGAAATTAAACCGAAACATAAAATACAGAAAAAATAATTAAGTCCATCCAGGACCCGCGTGTTGGACGAACTTGTCAAACGCAGAAAAATAGATGTGACGTGACGGGCCTGTCAAACGGGAAAAAATATACGAAAAAATGTTGAACCCCACATGCACGTTGCGGTGCGTTAACTCACAAAATTTAGAATGAAACAAAAAACTTAGGAAAGATGAAAAATATGGTTGATCAAAATTGAAAATAAAAAAGAGTTGTGATTAAATTGCAAAAGATAAAAATTTTTGAGATAAAAGTAAAAAAAAAAAAAACAACGGGTCTAAATTGCAAAATTGAAGTTATTTATTAATTTTAGATAAAGATAAGGATAAAAAATAAGTGACATCCATATATTGGTTATTAATTCATATTAATATTAAAAGAATTTTATTAAACAAATATAAATAAAATTTACGAGGTTGAAGGAGAGAATGACATGTGTCATTATTTTGAGTCTTTTATTATAAGGGTATGTGTAGTGGGCGGCATGTGAGGGGCGGTATGCCTCATAGCGCCGGCATAGCGCCGGCACACCGCCACGGAGGGCGCCATGGAGCGGAAAAATGGAGGAGGCGCGATGTGTATAGCGCGTTGATGAAATGTTATTTAATAATTTTGACCGTTACAAAACGGTCATATCCAATAAAAAAAATCAATTTTTTAATTTTCACACTATAAATAACTCCCACTCTTCCATTTTTTTTACAAATCATACTCAAATACCCTCCTCTTCTCTATATATTTTTTAAAAAGTTTTGAAGCTACTCCCATCCTATTAAAAAAAATGGGTACCCCGTCGGAAGACTCGTTCACCGATATTTACCGAAGATTTTTTTCACCCGAAGAAGATGCGGAGGAGGAAGAAGCGGTTACGAGTGTGTGTACTTTTATGATACAAGCACTTGAGCACGTTCGGCCTACTCCCCCTCCACGACCCATCTTGCGGCGCACCTATATCTTGCGAGATCGTGAAGCCGCGAACGCGCGTTTGATGAGAGACTATTTTGATGCGACACCGGTTCACGGACCCAATGTTTTTAGACGGCGTTTTCGTATGAGCCAAAGGTTATTTTTGCGCATTTCTAATGATTTGGAAAATAAGTATGATTTCTTTAAGCAAAGAATGGACGCGCGAGGATATTTAGGCTTCACCTCAATTCAAAATGTCACATCCGCGTTACGCATATTAGCATACGGAAACACGTACGACATCAACGACGAGTACTTGAAGATGGCGGAGAAAACAACCCGAGATTGCGTGGAACATTTTTGCTATGGTATTTTTTATTGACTTTTATTTATTTATTTACTTACTTTTATATATTGATTTTTTAGTACCTTACTAGTAAAACTTTTATATATTAAATTATATTTTAGGTATATGCCAGTTATATGGAAAACGTTATTTGAGAAATCCCACTTGGAACGACCTTCAACAAATATATGAGGTGCATCTAGAAAAGCATGGAATACCCGGCATGATTGGTAGCTTGGATTGTCGTCAATGGCGTTGGTACAATTGTCCAACCGCATGGCGAGGTCAACATACACGGGGTGATAAAAAAGGGCCAACTATGGTATTACAAGCTGTTGCATCATACGACCTTTGGGTTTGGTCGGCCTTCTTTGGTGTAGCGGGGTGTTTTAACGATATTAATACGTTAGAGGCTTCACCATTAATAGAGAGCTACATTTCTGGAACTATACCAAAGGCCGGTTTTCATGCGAACGGGAACAACTACGAGCATGGCTACTATTTGGGCGATGGTATATACCCGGAGTATTCGATTATTGTTAAAACGTTTTCTGAAACGTTCGATGAGAAAAGAACGTATTTTAAAAAATTACAAGAGTCTTCAAGAAAGGATATCGAGAGGTGTTTTGGGATTCTACAGCAACGATGGCATTTTATCAGAAATCCTTGTCGCATGTGGCATAAGGATAGAATACGAATGACCATGTATGCTTGCATCATTTTGCATAATATGATCATTGAGGATGATGGAAAAGCGATATGCCAAAACTACATTCCGGAAGATTTAGTCGAAGGAACCCAAGCAACAATGGAAGAGAGACTCACAAATGCTCAACTATTGCGATCTAAGGAAATACATAACACGTTGAAGGCGGATTTGGTTGAGCATGCTTGGGCGATTCGCCCAATTCGATACAACAATGACGACGAAGAAGTTTCCGAGGAAGAAGAGGTTGAGGAATTCGAAACCGGGAACTTTGAAGACGTAGGTTTGGATGCTGGAGAAAACGAAGAGGAAGAAGGAGAGAACGAAAACGAAGAGGAAGCCGAAGATTAATCTTTGAAGTGTTGTTTTTTTTTTTTTTTTAAGTGTAATGTTTTTTTTTTAGTGTAATGTTTTTTTTTTAAGTGTAATGTTTTTTTTATGTGTAATGTTTTTATTTTAGTGTAATGTTTTTTAATTTAATGAAATGAATTTTAATTTTATAAAGTTAGAAAATAATTTAAAAAAATTAGAAATTAATAATTTGAGTAATGATTAGACGGGGGCTTTATGACTACGGGTTAAAATGCATAAGACCCCATAACGCCCACACGCTGACGTGGCGCGCCACGTGTCGCATAACGCCCACAAAGGGGCGTTATGACTACACATGGCCTAACTTAGATTAGATTAGATTAGATATTCTAACTTTATTGGAGACATAAAATTGTGAATTTGTTAGCTTACATATTCCAATCATAGTATTAGTTGGTTATTACAATTAGCAATTTTGAGAGTTATTGTATGATTCAGATGCATACACTTTGATTCTAATACTATGTGTATGCGTTTGTTGTGTTCTATATGTATAATGGATATTAAAAACAAACCTATTGTCATGGGATCTAGCGGCGATAGTTGTACAACAATTATGTCACATAAACATAACTTTTATTTATTTTATATTCAAAAGATGGAAATTTTAAAGTTTTGTCAAATTGTTGATTGTAATATCCTCGTAATTCGATAGACATATAAGTAACAGATGTTTGTTAATGTATAATATTTTCTGTTTGTTGAAGTCGTTAAGACAAATGTTTAGCTCAATCTTCAATCTCAAATCATCTTGTCCCACATCGTTGAAGTACAATGTGTGAGGGAGCACCTCCTCTATAAAAAGTTAAGGTGAAGTCAACTAAAAAATTAATAAGCTATACTTGCATAATTGGTCCACTGACGAAAGAAAGTTGCTATTATAGCCCTTTGGCTTAATTATGTTGCAATTAAATCATGTTGGACAACTTTTATACTAGTAAATAAATTTATTTTTCTTGGTTAAATCGAGCCGAGCCGAGCTAGCTCGAATTGATTCGAGTCGAGCTCGAGCCTCAAACCTTAGCTCGATTTTAAATTCGAGCCCGAGCCGAGCCAGCTCGATTTTAATTCGAGCCGAGCTCGAGCTAAGCCTGGCTCGGCTCAGCTCGGCTCGATAACAACCCTAGTAAGAAATCTCAAACACCCTCTAAGAAGAACTTGTATGGCTAAAAGGAATCCTAAACATCCTTTAAGAAGGATTTTATGGCTTGAAATTGCTTGAAGGAGAAATTGAGAAGTAAGAAATTCTAACTTCTCATATATAACTTCTTAGAAGTTATAAGTCACAAGTTAAAAGGAATCCCAAACACCCCCTGATGTTTATGTGGAACAAGTGGTAACCATTCATAACCAATCTAAGCGGTGGATATTGGGGGTGTTTGGGATTACTTTTAAATTATGACTTATAACTTCTAAGAAGTTATAAGTGAGAAGTTAGAATTTCTTACTTCTCAATTTCTCTTTCATCAAACCATTTCAAGCTATAAAAGTCTTTCTTAGATGGTGTTTGGGATTCCTTTTAGCCATAAAAGTTATTCTCAGAGGGTGTTGGGATTCCTTTTAACTTCTAAGGAGTTAATAGATCAAAAGTAGCTTCAAAATAAGGAATCTCAAACACCTACATTGACAAATGCGAAACTTTTAAACATCTAGGTTTTGAAAGAGGAGGTTTTGGGTTCAAAACCTACAAACGACAGGGAATAAAAGAATTTATCGTTCACACGTGAAAAAAATGATTGAACTTAAAAAAACTTGATTAAGATATTACCGTTCACATGTGAAAATAAAAAAATTGATCAAAAAATAAAACGGGTCAAATATGTTCAACAAGTAAAGAATGGCTTGCAGTATTATATGTCTAACAAGTTGTAGGTCACTCGAAGTTTAGTTTAACTCTTGAAATCCCATCTTACCCTATGTTAACCCACACGCATTTAAATTCAAGTTTTGCTTTTGCTTCATCATTTTTTCTTCGTGTTGTGTGTGATCATAAGACATGTACCAGAAGCGACACCAAGCCAACCAGGAGCATCGGCTAGCCGGCCCATAACCACACCGAAAACATGTCAAAAATCTATTAACTGAAAACTGACTGCGGGATTAACTTTTTTCTCTCTGTGGCTGCAGCATCAAGAACCACTTGTGTAGTCAGAAAAATATGTTTTGTGGCATTCAGTAACAAGCTTATATTGATGATGGGTTAGATCTAGAAGGATGATTAATATCATGAAATCAAGACACAAAACTGAATGTATTATTTATATCTGTAAGAAGTCGGCACAAATTTAAACAAGATTCAGAAGTAATCTTATGAGAACAGAATACCAATGCCCCCAAAGGCTAACAAAAGATGAATACAAAGACTAAAAAAGACCGAAGATGATAGTTATTAACAAACTTATTTATACTGATCCATCCGCAATAGCTGCAATCCGCTGCGACCCGGCAATCATAACTCCAGCACCAGCGTCTAACCCATCAGCCCATTTTGCATTTAGCCAACATGAATCAACCCATCTCGCATGTAAAAATAAAACCACCATATAAGAATCAACAATTATAAAATATAAAACTGATATTTGTAACACTATAACTATAAACCCCCAGACAACCAAAAACAGCATTCCATAATAAAAAATTAACACTTGTTAATCCATCTGCTAACACACTACTAGTTGTAGCAACTATGCCCAAAATACAAACTAATACTTATACCAAAACAAAACAAAGAAGTATGATCTGCTGATCAAGAGGCCAAGAGGGTCACCATAATTTGGTAAATTTCTATATATAAAACAAAAGTTTTTTTTTTTTTTTTAAAGAAAGAAAGAAACATGAGTTAGACCCCCATTTGTAACCGACAGAGAAGAAAAACTTATGATAACCCTCAGACTAAAAAGTTCTAGTTCAACACAAGAAATATGATCAGCAGTTGCTTCATGTCTATACCAAAAAAATAATAATAAAACCCCTTTTAAAGAAAAAAAGGTAAACACTAGGAGCCTAATCATCAGTAGATGATCAAACAAAACAAAACATGATCAACAAAAGATAAAGTGAATCAATCACCTCATTGACATCAAAGTTCTGACCTTCTTCTCCCTCTCTGCCTTTTCAGCAGCAGGTGTTCTCTTCAATCTGTTCAACTCCTCCATCACAACCTTCTCAACAATCTCGATCGAGTTCAGCAGCCTCTTCTGTGGTGTCAACAACAAGTCTCCTTCACCTTCATTACATAATAGGGTAGACAAGATCATCATTCGAATGTTTCCCATAGATTCTAAAGAATCGGAATCTTGATCGGTAATCTGATTTCTTTCACCTCTGCCTCTCCGAAACCTGTTGTTTGACATTGAAGATTGTGAATGTGTTGATCGATCAAAATTGTGATTTGGTGAATTGAATGAACAGGTGTTGGTAAATTGAAGAGATTTATAAAAAAAAATCTTAATCATAAATGTCGGTGATATTTCTATCGCAGACCCTCCCTTTTTTTACTTTGATAGATTCAACCTCTTTTTATACGCCAACATATCAACCACCAACTTTGTGAATAAACACTTTTAGCCCCTGCTTTTTTTTACAAATTATACAAACTAACCCTTCCAGTTTTTAATACTTCAACTTTACTTCTTTTACCATATCTAGATGTGGCGACTTTGATATCTATACATAAATGAGTTAATTTGGGTTATATTTTGTCTTTAACAAGGCTTATTGATAAACTAAAAAACAAATTTATCATAGAATCTATACATATCCTATCACCAAGGTTGTAGAACTCGCTAGGCGCTAGTCGGCCGGTGGGGTGAGGACTAGCGATTAATCGGGATTACTCGGGATTACTCGGATCGGACTTTTTATGTATAATTTTAAGTTTTATACGTATATACATATATTTTTATACGTATTTTTTTAAGTGGACAAGTTTTGACCGGAATCTGGGAGGTTTTGGCCGTAATATGTGATTTTTTCCGATTTCTTCTGTTTTTTCCGATTTTTTTTTTCGTTTTTTCCCGACCGACTAGGGCCGACTAGCGATTTATTGACTGATTAGTGAAATATTACTCAGTAGGAGGGCGACTAGCTCGCGATTTTTGCAACACTGCCTATCAGTGTGGAAATATCTCATCTAAGATTATGGTCAAGATCTAACTACAAATTAAAATGGAAAGTTAGGGGTTTTTCTCATTTTTATTTGGGGACGTTTCATATTGGCTATTCATGTTTATAATTGTTTAAACAAACTCTTTATGATTATTTATTGGTAAACAATGTTGATTTGAATAACTAATTGATGTTTATTTCATACTGATTAGGGTTTAACATTCACCAGTTTGATGTTGCAAAAGCTATCAAGATTGAAGATTGAAGACGGATTTAGTTAACTCAATTAGACCAGTATTTTGTTTTGTAATGCAACATTAACCCAATCCAACAATTTCATTGAAAGTAGGAATAGTGTATTCTTCAATCGACCACCCGATGATAACCACAGTCCTAAACTATGATTATTGCCATCGGCGTCATATCCTACGAAAAACACACCGCCAGTAACTCATGTTGGGTTACATTTTATTTTATTTTATGTAACTACACGTAATGTACTATCATTATCATTGATTTTTTATGTCGGTTTCATTGAGTCTGATTAAAATGGCTTGAGTTTTGATCAAGGAAAATTTTGTAAGTGTTATGTTATTCCACGCATGAAATCAGTTTTTAATTACCTAGAAAAAAATCAATAAAAAATACCAAGTGGCTAAAAAGGTGTTGGTTTTAATTACCTACATATACAATTACCATTACCTGCATATACAATTACCAAGTTGGGGTGAATAGTGCCAACCTGCATATATAATTACCAAGTTGGAGTGAATAGTGCCAGGCAGCTGCCAGGCACTCTCCCATTTGACCAACATGTTTATTGTTTTATATCTATTTTAAAATTACGTTTTACCCCCAGCTCAAAAAAAAATTACCATTTTTTGTCCCCATCTCAAAATTACGATTTTGCCCTCAATTCAAAATTACGACTTTGTCTGGCACTCTCTCATTGCACCAACCAGTTTATTATTTTATATCCATTCTAAAATCACGTTTTTTTCCCTCTTTAAAATTACGGTTTTGTCGCCTGGCACTCCCCCATTGGACCAACATGTTTATTGTTTTATATTCATTTTAAAATTACGTTTTACTCCCAGTTCAAAATAAAATTACCCTTTTTTGTCCCCATCTCAAAATTACGATTTTGCCCTCAATTCAAAATTACGACTTTGTCTGGCACTCTCCCATTGGACCAACCAGATTATTATTTTATATTCATTCTAAAATCACATTTATGTCCCTCTTTAAAATTACGGTTTTGTCACCAGCTCAAAATAAAATTACGTTTTTCTCCCCAACTCAAAATTACGAATTTTCCCTCCATTCAAAATAAAATTGTGGTTTTGCCCTCAGCTCAGAATTACCTTTTCGCCCCAGTTCAAAAGAAAATTTTGTTTTTGCCCGCAGCTAAAAATTACGATTTTGCCCTCTGTTAAAAAATGTTATTTTTCCCCGTTTAAAAAATTCTGATTTCGCCCTCATTTCAAAATTACATTTTTTCCCCAGTTCAAAATAAAATTATGTTTTTGCCCCCAACTCAAAATTACGATTTTGCCATCGGTTCAAATAAAATTGTGCTTTTGCCTCCAGCTTAAAATTACGCCTGTGCCCTTAGTTCAAATTTATATTACGTTGTTACCCCAAGTTTAAAATTACGAATTTGCCCCTGTGAAAATTTACAATTTTTCCCTGGTTCAAATTTACAGTACTGCCATGACTTTAGCTTTTGGCAAATTACTATTTTACCAAGTTGGGGGGAATAGTGTCAGACAGCTGCCTGGCACTCCCCCATTGGACCAACATGTTTATTGTTTTATATCTATTTTAAAATTACGTTTTACCCCCAGTTCAAAATAAAATTACCCTTTTTTGTCCCCATCTCAAAATTACGATTTTGCCCTCAATTCAAAATTACGACTTTGCCTAGCACTCTCCCATTGGACCAACCAGTTTATTATTTTATATCCATTCTAAAATCACGTTTTTGTCCCTCTTTAAAATTACGGTTTTGTCACCAGCTCAAAATAAAATTACGCTTTTCTCCCCAACTCAAAATTACGAATTTTCCCTCCATTCAAAATAAAATTGTGGTTTTGCCCTCAGCTCAGAATTACCTTTTCGCCCCAGTTCAAAAGAAAATTTTGTTTTTGCCCGCAGCTAAAAATTACGATTTTGCCCTCTGTTAAAAAAATGTTATTTTCCCCATTTAAAAAATTCTGATTTCGCCCTCATTTCAAAATTACATTTTTCCCCAGTTCAAAATAAAATTATGTTTTTGCCCCCAACTCAAAATTACGATTTTGCCCTCGGTTCAAATAAAATTGTGCTTTTGCCTCCAGCTTAAAATTACGCCTGTGCCCTTAGTTCAAATTTATATTACGTTGTTACCTCAAGTTCAAAATTACGAATTTGCCCCTGTGAAAATTTACATTTTTTCCCTGGTTCAAATTTACAGTACTGCCATGACTTTAGCTTTTGGCAAATTACTATTTTATCCCAGTCAAAAAATACAACTTTCCCTCGGTTAAAAATTACAATATTATCATTGTTTTAGTTTTTTTATCAAAACTATAAAAGTGTTTTTTTAATTGATTGACTCGATTTAATTGTCTTTCGTGTCAATGAGCTAACTAACACTCGCTCATTATTCGGCCATCGCCCCGCAACGCGGGCGGGGCATCAACTAGTTGTATACATTGTACAATTTATTTATTTTGTAAGCTTAAGATTTTTTTTTGGAAGGTGACTTTCTATGTACTGGACCAGTGGTCACCGGGTTCATGTCAAAGACATTCCCCCGTCAGCCCCGCACTTACGGACGCGATGTTCGATCGGGCCCCGGCCGCCGCGCAAGCTGACTTCCGCCCGGAAACCATACTGCCCCCACACGAGAGACTCGCTGGGGTAACAGCTGGGTAAAACCGGGTTGCCCTCAAGACCGCACCATGCCTCGGTAGGATACGATCCATCATTGGGACAACCCGCCCCACAAGCCGTAGACGCCGGGATTCGAACCGGGGTGTCCATTGGCAAACCCCCGGCCGAAAACCAACTGAGCTAGGAGGCGGGTCTTTGTAAGCTTAAGATATCTGAACTTCAAAAAAAAAAAAAAGAGAAAAAATGTTGACTTTCTATCGGGTTTTGATTGAGTGTAGTGATGTTCACCTTGAATCAAATAAGAATTTTTAATTAGTTTCAAGCCATTAAATTAAAGGTAGATTGATGGTAGCCGTTCAAAAAAAAAGGTAGATTGATGGTTGAGATATGTTTGATTGTAGGAGGCGGGTCTTTGTAAGCTTAAGATATCTGAACTTCAAAAAAACAAAAGAGAAAAAATGTTGACTTTCTATCGGGTTTTGATTGAGTGTAGTGATGTTCACCTTGAATCAAATAAGAATTTTTAATTAGTTTCAAGCCATTAAATTAAAGGTAGATTGATGGTAGCCGTTCAAAAAAAAAGGTAGATTGATGGTTGAGATATGTTTGATTGTAGGAGGCGGGTCTTTGTAAGCTTAAGATATCTGAACTTCAAAAAAACAAAAGAGAAAAAATGTTGACTTTCTATCGGGTTTTGATTGAGTGTAGTGATGTTCACCTTGAATCAAATAAGAATTTTTAATTAGTTTCAAGCCATTAAATTAAAGGTAGATTGATGGTAGCCGTTCAAAAAAAAAGGTAGATTGATGGTTGAGATATGTTTGATTGTAGGAGGCGGGTCTTTGTAAGCTTAAGATATCTGAACTTCAAAAAAACAAAAGAGAAAAAATGTTGACTTTCTATCGGGTTTTGATTGAGTGTAGTGATGTTCACCTTGAATCAAATAAGAATTTTTAATTAGTTTCAAGCCATTAAATTAAAGGTAGATTGATGGTAGCCGTTCAAAAAAAAAGGTAGATTGATGGTTGAGATATGTTTGATTGTAGGAGGCGGGTCTTTGTAAGCTTAAGATATCTGAACTTCAAAAAAACAAAAGAGAAAAAATGTTGACTTTCTATCGGGTTTTGATTGAGTGTAGTGATGTTCACCTTGAATCAAATAAGAATTTTTAATTAGTTTCAAGCCATTAAATTAAAGGTAGATTGATGGTAGCCGTTCAAAAAAAAGGTAGATTGATGGTTGAGATATGTTTGATTGTAGGAGGCGGGTCTTTGTAAGCTTAAGATATCTGAACTTCAAAAAAACAAAAGAGAAAAAATGTTGACTTTCTATCGGGTTTTGATTGAGTGTAGTGATGTTCACCTTGAATCAAATAAGAATTTTTAATTAGTTTCAAGCCATTAAATTAAAGGTAGATTGATGGTAGCCGTTCAAAAAAAAAGGTAGATTGATGGTTGAGATATGTTTGATTGTAGGAGGCGGGTCTTTGTAAGCTTAAGATATCTGAACTTCAAAAAAACAAAAGAGAAAAAATGTTGACTTTCTATCGGGTTTTGATTGAGTGTAGTGATGTTCACCTTGAATCAAATAAGAATTTTTAATTAGTTTCAAGCCATTAAATTAAAGGTAGATTGATGGTAGCCGTTCAAAAAAAAAGGTAGATTGATGGTTGAGATATGTTTGATTGTAGGAGGCGGGTCTTTGTAAGCTTAAGATATCTGAACTTCAAAAAAACAAAAGAGAAAAAATGTTGACTTTCTATCGGGTTTTGATTGAGTGTAGTGATGTTCACCTTGAATCAAATAAGAATTTTTAATTAGTTTCAAGCCATTAAATTAAAGGTAGATTGATGGTAGCCGTTCAAAAAAAAAGGTAGATTGATGGTTGAGATATGTTTGATTGTAGGAGGCGGGTCTTTGTAAGCTTAAGATATCTGAACTTCAAAAAAACAAAAGAGAAAAAATGTTGACTTTCTATCGGGTTTTGATTGAGTGTAGTGATGTTCACCTTGAATCAAATAAGAATTTTTAATTAGTTTCAAGCCATTAAATTAAAGGTAGATTGATGGTAGCCGTTCAAAAAAAAAGGTAGATTGATGGTTGAGATATGTTTGATTGTAGGAGGCGGGTCTTTGTAAGCTTAAGATATCTGAACTTCAAAAAAACAAAAGAGAAAAAATGTTGACTTTCTATCGGGTTTTGATTGAGTGTAGTGATGTTCACCTTGAATCAAATAAGAATTTTTAATTAGTTTCAAGCCATTAAATTAAAGGTAGATTGATGGTAGCCGTTCAAAAAAAAAGGTAGATTGATGGTTGAGATATGTTTGATTGTAGGAGGCGGGTCTTTGTAAGCTTAAGATATCTGAACTTCAAAAAAACAAAAGAGAAAAAATGTTGACTTTCTATCGGGTTTTGATTGAGTGTAGTGATGTTCACCTTGAATCAAATAAGAATTTTTAATTAGTTTCAAGCCATTAAATTAAAGGTAGATTGATGGTAGCCGTTCAAAAAAAAAGGTAGATTGATGGTTGAGATATGTTTGATTGTAGGAGGCGGGTCTTTGTAAGCTTAAGATATCTGAACTTCAAAAAAACAAAAGAGAAAAAATGTTGACTTTCTATCGGGTTTTGATTGAGTGTAGTGATGTTCACCTTGAATCAAATAAGAATTTTTAATTAGTTTCAAGCCATTAAATTAAAGGTAGATTGATGGTAGCCGTTCAAAAAAAAAGGTAGATTGATGGTTGAGATATGTTTGATTGTAGGAGGCGGGTCTTTGTAAGCTTAAGATATCTGAACTTCAAAAAAACAAAAGAGAAAAAATGTTGACTTTCTATCGGGTTTTGATTGAGTGTAGTGATGTTCACCTTGAATCAAATAAGAATTTTTAATTAGTTTCAAGCCATTAAATTAAGGCAAATTGGAAAATAATAATCCCACCTTTCTGAAATTGGCCAATAATAATCCCAAGTCACGAATTAGCCACCAATAATCCCACCTCGTCAATTTTTGGAAAATAATACTCCAAATGCTGACGTGACACTTTTGTCGTTTAGTGTCGGTGGATTATTATTTCTAAAAATGGACGAGGTGGGATTATTGGTGGCTAATTCGTGACTTGGGATTATTATTGGTCAATTTCAGAAAGATGAGATTATTATTTTCCAATTTGCCTTAAATTAAAGGTAGATTGATGGTAGCCGTTCAAAAAAAAAAAATAGATTGGTGGTTGAGATATGTTTGATTGTTTCCCTTTTTTCTGTTTTCCAATGAACCATTCTCTATATATAATTAAAATTCACTTACATAACACATGTACCATATTATATACTATAAATTATATACATTATTAGGCATTGATGGTTGTATTTTGTGTATTAAGAGTAGTACAATGCTTTTTTTCTCATCTTTTGCCATGTTTCTTAGCCTTTAAACTTTTAAGCAACATTTATAGGCATTAGTAGTTGTAACATTTGCAATGAGGGTGGTATAATGGTATTAAGCAAATTGTGGTCTGATACAAATGAACATATGAGATACGTGCCCTGCCAGCTTTCATGTTGTTCACTTTTATGTTCACTATACAACTGTTTAAAGCTAAAAAAACCATAGGCTCCAGTGTCTTCCTCATTTGTGCTTTACACCGCCTTGCTCTCTCGGTTTCTATGGTGTTACCAACCGATCACCGATGACCGTTTCGTCGTCGATGATGGTGACCAACTGTACACGGTTGTTTTTGTGGTTTTGAAGGTGAGATGATGATCGAGTGCTTCTCCCCTGAATCCTCTTGGGATTTGGGCGATGATAGTGCCTGCTATTTGGCATGTCAACTCCGGTTGCAGCCATAGCGGCACTGAGTTGTGCTTTTTTGTGAACCGCGATGACGAAAATGGTGTGTCTCTCGCTGGAAATAGAGAGAGAAACTCAAAAGGAGCGGAGGCAATGGGTTGCATTTCCACTCCGTGAGACTGCCAGAAATGGCGTGTCTCTCGTCGGAGTTGGGGCCAGTGTCTATATTGATGGTTGCAATCTATGTATGGTTGTTGGAAAAAAAAATTGGTAGTGGTTTTAATGAAATGAGGTGTTTTAAGTAAAGGTAGGCAAGCACGTGACTGACTGACGAGAAGCATAAGGCTGCCAACAGTGTTGTAAGAATCGTTAGGCGCTAGTCGGGCGGTGGGGTACCGACTAGCGATTAATCGGAATAATAGGGATTAATTGGAATTAATCGGATCGAGATTTTATATGTAGTTTTCTAAAGTAGAAATGCTTTAACCCCTCATTGACCCATTTTTTAAGTAATTGGAAGGAATTTATAAGGTTTGGTTGAAATTTAGCCGGCGTCTGGCAAAATTTTGGCTAGAATAGGACCGCCATTGACCGCCTAACGATTAATCGGCCATTAATCGGTGAACCTCCGATTAGTGATTAAACGGCGACTAATCGGAGACTAGTCAGTATTTTTACAACCATGGCTGCCAAAGATAAAATATATCTTCTATGTAGTTGACTTTTATAAATTTGGAAGGAGTTCTATTTACCTATTCAATATCAAAGAAGTTGTATATAGAATTGGATAAAGATGCATAATTTTATCTTAACCTTACTAATTATTTTGTACGCTCGAGAAAAATGTTCATGCACCATTTAATTTAACTTGACTGAATTTTCGTTAAAAAATTACTTTTTATAGATAGCACCAATTTATATACGAACCGAATTTTTGTTTGCTCGCAAAAATTCTGGCAACGCATTTTAAGTACGAGTTGAATTTTCGTTCGCAAAAATGTTTGGCAACACATTTTGGAGCCCCCAGCATCGCGGGCAGTGGCGCAGCATGTGAGGGGCCGGGGGGGGGGGGGGACGTCCGCCCCCCGGGATTTTTCGCTCAGTAGTGTTATATATGTAATTTTCGTATAGAAATTTGTGGGTATATACGTTTTCACCCCCCGGTTCTATAGAAATTTTTGGGTATTCTATAGAAATTTTTGGGTATATATGTTTTCACCCCCCCGGCTGAAAAATCCAAGCTTCGCCACTGATCGCGGGGGACTCTCATCTAGTTAGTAAAGAAAACTAAACATTTCATGATATGATTTGATGTTATATATCCGAATAGACATATCACTGATGGCATATATGGTCAAAATATTGTTAGTTTAAATGGTATTTGTAGACCACATTTTAATGGTATTTGTAGACCACGTTTTTTTTCTTAATAACTTTAATAGATATATGACCAATGACACATATTAGGTTAAAATACTGTTAGTTTATATAATATTCAAAGAACATAATATTTATGACACATATTAGGTTAAAATATTGTTAGTTTATATAATACTAGGTTATAACCCCGTGTATTACACGGGTTGAATAAATGAATTTTATATACCAAATAATAAAATATTATCTTTTTAAAAGACCCATTTATTGCACGGGTTGAAGAAATGCAATTTTATATATTAAATAATAAAATAAGTTATATCTATAAGAACCATATGTATTGTACGGGTTGAATAAATGTAATATTATATACCAAATAATAAAAAAATTTATATCTTTAAAACCATTGTATTACACAGGTTGAATAAATATAATATTGTTTACCAAATAATAAAAAATTATATTTTTAAAAACCCCCGTGTATTACATGGGTTGAATAAATATGATTTTATATACCAAATAATAAAAAAATATATTTAAAAAAACTAACGGATTTTTTTATATTTAAAGTAGGATAAGATTGAATATTAATCTGAACTAACGGATTTTTTTATATTTAAAGTAGGATAAGATTGAATATTAATCTTTATTTATTCAGTTAATATAAGATTGAAAAATCATATGATTGAATAGGTGGGAGGTTGTATGACGATAAATCGGTTAACCGTACTGAATGATAAAGATAATAGTGATTGTTGAACAAATTAATTAATCGAATTTAACAAAAACATTTGTGATGTTAGGTGGATTTTTTTTTAATTATTTGAAAGTTAATATCAACTTTGGAATTCGTATGAATTCTTATTAGATTTGATTAAATATTATTGATAATAAAAATTTGTATTAGATTAGATTTTAGATTTGATTAAATATTATTAATAATAAAAATTTGTATTAATTTAGATTAAATATTATTATTATTAGTATTATTAATAATTTTAATAATTTTAATCAATTAAATGAGAGAATGAGAAGTGTCCTAAAACAGTTTTCTTTTATTATATAGTATAGAAGATAGATAAGTGAAGATCCTGGTAAAACTATCATTATATTAACTTGCATCATGTGTAGATAAGATTTGGTTATTTTCTCACTTTACCCTCAACACCTCATTTTTATGATAAAATTCGGTATTTTAGTAAGTCACAACTAATAAAAACTGCTTTCAGATTCTATAGTTTTATTATTGATAATAAAAATTTGTATTAGAATAGATTTTAGATTTGATTAAATATTATTAATAATATAAATTTGTATTAATTTAGATTAAATATTATTATTATTAGTATTATTAATAATTTTAATCAATTAAATGAGAGAATGACAAGTGTCCCAAAACAGGTTTCTTTTATTATATAGTATAGATTCAAAGAACATAATATTTTTTTATGGTAACTTTAATAGATATAGGACCAATGACATATATTAGGTTAAAAGGTTAAAATACTATTAGTTTATATAGTGGGAATGCCCGCGCGTTGCCGCGGGTATCTATGTTTTTTTTCCGCCCGTTGCGTGTCGGGTTTCACGTATTTTGTTTATTAAAATAATTTACTTTGGTGATTTTCGAAGTTGCTCCAAGAATCATGCATGTTAAATGGGCAATGTTAATAATTAGCCTGCAATGCAAGAAGGTTGCGGAACCATGAATAACAATAAACAAACTGTTAAAAATTTACATACAAACCATATTATATGTAACATTGTAACATGTATGACAAATCAAGGTGTACATAACTGACCTTGGTAAGTGCATAAAATATTGTGGTGCTAACACCTGGGGTGCTAGCCAAAGTTGAAAACTGTAATTGTCTTCCACAAACACCAGTCAAACATAAAAAAAAAGCAAAAGTTGAATGCCAAAAGTCTTGTAAATCAGTGCAACCAAACTAACAAATACATATTTCTGATAAAAAAATTAAGACCAAAACTGAAAACTCTCCTTAAAAGCTTTCATCTTTGCCTTGATAGCATACTTTCTCAATGGAATGTACTTCTCTTTCTTCTCTCTTTCTGTCTTCGACAAGCCTACATTAAAAATAAACTTTTATGATTAAAAAATCCACAACTTGAATAAATAGAACATACACACAACAAATCATGTAAATCAAATGGATACCTATTCTTTGGGGCGTAAACCATACACTATTACAACCACAGGTCTAAAAGTCAGTTTTTTTTTTTAAAAAAAACGGCCCGGTTTTTTTAACCGGTTTTGGTTTTTTATGGCACAAAAAAACCAGTTTGATGCGAGATCCCGAACTGGTACTGACCAGTTTGTTTTTAACTGGTTTTGGCCAAAACCCGGTTTTTATAACTAATTCGGCTTTTTTAAACCGGTTATAAATAGCAAACAGGTCTAAAACCGTCGAGTCGGGTTAAGCCCAAACCGGTTTCGCTTTTTTCCGCTTCGATCCTAAAACCGGTTTTTGTACAAGTCTAATTACAACTCTGGCAGTAAGTGCAAAGAAGAAAAGTCGTTTGTGAGCTACATGAGCTAACGCACTAAAATATCACGTACTGGCTGCAGCCTGAATGGCAGTGGGAGCGGATGATAACGATGCCAGTGTTCCCGCGCATTCGTAATCATCATAACCTGAAAATGTTAAAAAACTGTAAACAGTTCTCACTTTCACTATGACCCTTTCGTCACAGCGAAATCCGCTTTTGCCACCAACAATTTATGACCATTAGTTAGTGGGCCAGAATGGATTGGCAAACATAAAAAGCCTGTACAAGACCTTATAATTCCATATCACAGACCTTCTACTTTCTTTCACCAAAGCATACTTACCTTAATAGTGTCAATTTGGGTTTACATAGATTCCTGATACTCAGTTTCTCCGGAATTGTCAGACACAAGAGCCCAACCGTCCTCTTCTAGAACCTCACTGAGCATATCCCTTAGTTTTGGCTGCAACCACCAAATCACCGAGCAAAAAAATTAGGCTAATACTAATGAAACAAAATAATAGCGCTGAATTAACTAATCTTTTGTGTTAAGCTTCCTTGGACGTTACTTTAAATCTCTTAAGCCTTGGCAAAGATAAAGGAGAAACAGAAACAGTTGTTGGTCCAACAAGATTAGAGACATGAGAAACAGTGGTTCCAGATACAGCCGCATATTTCAAAATTGATGCTCGATTTAGATTACATTCACAGGTACCTCTTAGCAAACTTAATGGTGACCTTGAAGCCATAGATGTCCATTACAGATAGCAATTGTTTTACGGATTTCTGAATGCAAAAACTACAATTAAGCATAAAACCCAAAGTTACCCAGAAACATATCGCCAAGTGTTAGACGAAAGTTAAATATCTTTTACATAACAACCTGCATAATAGATCAACGTAAGTTACAAATGAATGGATTTTCCCAATTATATTTGTGCTGACCTATACAAGTCCGAACCCATTACCAGACACCCAAATATCATAGAAAGCGAATATTATCTATGGCAATTGTTTTACGGATCTCTGAAGTAATCACCAGATGAAAAAAACATAAAATATGTAATAAGGATACCAATAAAGCACAAATCACATATCTGAGAACCTGACCAGGGTACTCCACCTCCTTGCTCGGATACCACTTTGCTGGTATCGACAGCTTGTATCAGTCACCGCGTCACAAAATCTGTGTTCTTCTTCTGTTTAGCAAATACATTTGGTAGCATAGTCACAAACACCATTAGTGCATAATATACTTCCAAATTTTATACAATTGACAAGTCAAATTCTGTAAAAATCAAGTTTCATAGTCCGCTAATCCCAGATCATCAGAATTTATTGGACTTTACCATATCGGCTTCTTAAAGAACCCCATGATGATGCTAGTCTCGAGGTAACAGGTTGTTTCGCCACTGGCTTTCAAGAAGTGACCATAAGCTGCAATTGCAAATTGCTAGACGTAGGGTTGTATTACATCTCAATCAATAATCACAATTGGATACCATGTAACCTTGGTGCCATAACACGTTACACTCGAGTTAGCCACAAACATTCATCTGTAAATAATAATCCAAACAAAAAAACCAATTCAAATTCAGTTTTAAACTCAAAACCCCCTAAATCAATAGTAAATTAAAATCACAAACAGTAAAAAGACAGAATCAATTGCTTATGTAAAACTGAAAATTTAAAATAATAAGCGTCGAACACCGTTTTAGCCACCATCGTTGTGATCTCACCATTCCACAAAACCATAAATGTTTATATAAATTCGACAGAGCGTGTATTAGTAAGAACATGTAGAGAGAGATCAGACTCGTTAGAACCTTACCGTAGTTGTCGGAATCTTTGTCGGAGCATGATTGGAAGGTCGATCCTCCTCTGATAGTTGTCTAATCTTAACACACTCACCACCGGAACCCGTAACCATCTCCATTTTTGTCAGAACCCTAGATCTGAACACCCTCACAATTGTCCTTGAACCCATACAAATAGAAAAGAACAAAGATTGATTAGGTTAAATATAGATTCATAGAGCAACATGAGATGTAGAGATTGAAAAAAAGCTAACCAATGGAAGTGAAGCTTGCGGCTATGGTGGCCAGTGACACTGATTTTCGCTTGAAGGGAGACATAGATCTTGGATGGATGATCCCATTATCCACAATCCTTGCAAAAGCATTGAAGAAACCTTCTGATGATTTATTAAGAGAAAGAACATAGAATACAAAGAGGGGGGGGGGGGGGGTTAAGAGAAGACAGAAAGTTGAACGATTGAGGTGTAGAATTGAATATGAGATAATTAAAGGAGGGGGTTTCACTACGAGGAAGATGTCGATTAGGTTGTTGAGGGCAGGGAAGGAAAGGATTTTGAGTCTGTGAGTTTGGGGTTTAGGTGTAATTTACTATCATACCCCTCACAGTGTCTTAAAAAATGAGTTTTTTTACTATTGTACCCTCACAAAACAAGCTTTAATTAGTTGTACATGTTCCTTTAAGAGTTGGACGTCATGCAAAATTACGTTTGTGTACATCACTTCTCCTTTTTATAGTATTATAGATAACATTCAAAGACCATATAACACATATGAGGTTAAAATATTATTAGTTTATATAATATTCGTAGACCATAATTGTTTTTATCCTGATTTTAATAGTTGGTATTTAAAATTAAGAACAAAATGTGGTATTATGTTATATAATAAAACCAAGTAACTATTACTTATGTTAATAAAACTTAAATTTAAAATTTAAAAACCAACAAATATAAAATTAACTGTAAGACCATGCGTATTACTTCATGTCAGAGCAGTGAAGGAAGCTAAACCCCCAGCAACGTGACAACACTTTTAGGACGATTTGTCGAAGGTCCACCGTACCGATGAATGTGGAGGAAAAAGTTGTGGTTCCAACCACTGCTGAAAAAGAAATGTAAAACTTGAATTCCGTCTCAGTACTACCTCCATTGTGTGTACTACACTACTTCTACATATGCCCTAAACTATACAAAGTACAAAACCTCACGTTTGTACATGACTTAATAATCTCTTTCTTCCCATTGACACCAACCTACCCTTTGACTTGACTCAATCAACCCACATAAAACCATTGACTTAAACCAAAAAAAAAAAACAACAAAACCCCATCAGCCGAGCCGAGCCGAGCCGAGGCGAGGCTCGCTGACATCACTGCTGGCGTCGTCTCCACCGTAATCCTTCCTGCATGTGAGGAGAATAACTGAATTAGTCTCAGATTCCATCACTCCAATCGTATCTCATCCTCCACGATATGCCACGTGTCCCATGGGCCCCACCTACCCACCCCCTATAAAACCCCCAAAAACAACTCTCAATTCATTAATTGAATTGAATCGAATTGAATTGTGTGCAAGCTGAGTTCATCGTTCATCAATGGCTCCCGAGAATTTCAACCCTAATGTATGATTATTTTAACCTTATTTTGTGTTTTTTGATTAATATGCTGTTGATTCTGATTAGGGTTTATTAATTTATTTGTTTATGTGTTTTGTTGTTTATATATATGTTTTGATTGCAGTTGATTGTGGTTTGATTAGTGATTGGGTTTTGGAGAGAGTTATAATTGGGTTTTAGGGTTTGTCGGAACAGAATCACAGATCATAGATAAGATTGAAGTTGACATCTTTGGACTTTATTGCGTGTGTTTATTAGTTGCTAAAAAACACATGTGGTTGTGGTTGTAATAACTTGGGGGGTGTGAATTTGTTTCATGAACGAATCTAACAAGAAATTCGCGGGTTAGTTTTGGAAGGGACCCGTATACACGTTTGGCTAAACGGGTCGGGTTTGCAGATTGGCCGGTTTATTTTTATGGATATTTTAGAAATGCGTGTATAGTTTAATCTTGCTAGGTATTTTATGTCAAATCTTAAAAGCTAAATGAGGAGACGCGTCTCTTAATTTAGTCCAAGTGGTGGCCGTTATTGCTTTTTGTTGTATTGTATAATGCAATTGTTTTATAGATATTTGTGTTTTCGGCTGTAAATTTGCAATTTAAAGTAGTAATATGCAAAAGGATCTCATGTTAAACGGGTCATGTTCGTGGAAACCTATGAACACGCAAGTAATTTCAGAGCGTGTTATGACCCGTTACAAATCATTATATAAAATGTGTGTTATATTATAATTTATTCTAGTTGGGTATTTTATGTCAAAACTTAATAGCTAAAAGAGAAGTGAGTGTCGGTTTTTGTAGTTTAAAGTTTAAACACAATTGTTTCATAGATATTTGTGCTTTTTGTTGTAAATTTGTCATTTTATAGTAATATGCAAAACAGGTTAAATGGGTCGTCATTGTGTCAACCTGCAAAATACACGAGTCGTGTTTGGGTGCGTGTGAAATTTCTGGGCTCGGTCCATGAACATGACCTGTTTAGCACATCTTGTTGTACTATACATATGTAAGGTGATTTAGGAATTGACAACAGTGTTGCTCGCATCATCATAAACACAATAATCAAGATTGACATACCATGTAAACTATAAGAGTGATCATGCGAGTTAAATGAATCAAGTATTCTAACAAGAATTTCTTGTTCGGAGAGTTTTTTTTTTTACAAATTTCGTGAAACCATGAAGCAATCAACTGGAAACAGTCATACAACAGTTATGCCTTTAGATGATGGAATCTAATGATTGTGTGTTCCTTTTCTCTCCTATTCTTGATGAGACTCTTAAGAGAATTTATGTAAGGCAAAATTGTTCCATATAAAAACATTGAGAACGGTTTTTTTTTATATAGTTTTTATGATTAAAATATCTATTATATTTCATACATATTTTTAATTACTTTTATTATATGTTCATGTTATGTATGTCATTCTTTAATAGGGTAATGCATCTAATTTGCCATGGGAGGATGGTTTTCTTGATTCACTGTCTCTTGTAAACTCTGAGAAAGCCGTAAAGGAAGTCATCCAACAGCCTCTTGTTGAAGGGATTGATGATCATCTTGTGGAGTTTTCAGAGGCCATGAGAAGTATGATTTTAGTTTCAAATTTTATAAAATTTGTTAATGGCAAACGATAACGATCTTCTTTATATACTTTTCTTGGTTTGATGTATAGCTGTTAGTAAGGTCTTAAGACGAGCAGCAGAGGGGAAAGCTTCTGCTCAAGCTGAGGCGTCAGAATGGAAACGTAAATATGAACTGGAGAGAGAACGGAATCGACAGTTGGAAAATAAAGGTGTAAGATACGAACAACATTATTTGTTAGCATAAATCCAAACACTTCATATGTAGAATACTCATTGCTCTTAGATGATGCTTTAAAATCCTAAAACCGACAGTAACATATGTTTTTCTGACATCTATAGAGCTTAACAGTAACTACACTGTGGAGAAAGGTGACAACTCAGCAGACCACCTTAAACTCATGTCTGAAACCGATGAACCATCTCAATTTTGTAATGAAAAAAATGGAATTTACTCTCATGAGGTTCTTCGAGACAGGGAGCATAACGCGTATTCCAATGTTGATGGCAAGCTTATCCGGAAGGTACTGTGATAGACACATATGCATATAGATAAAATTTATATATACACTTGAAGCTGTTATCTTCTAGAGGTGGCAATTTTTCGACCCGTTTACGGGTAAAATAAAAAAGCAGCTCAAATGGGTCAAAAGTCGTCCAAAATTTATTTATGAGGATTATTTTATTCTAAAAAGTAGATTATTATTGAAGCAGTATAAATTTGTAACTATATTTGACAAAAGTCGTTTTTGTTGTTAAAATAGTGTTTGGGTCAACCTAATCCTGTCTGACCCATACCAAAGCTACCTGTTTTGACCTGAACCCGTTTCACTTTGTTGGAAACCGTGACTGAAAAACGAATATATCCCTATCACAGGCATCATTCAAGCTACAATGGTATTGTAAAGGTGAAAAGAACGATCAACATAAACACGATATTGTCTCCTTTGAAAAGGGAAATATAACAACAGCAGAACGTAGCAGTAAACAGGTATTGCACGCTCCAATTAAAATGAATATTAGAAAACTGAAATGTAATGGCCAACATCGTAAGCCGTAACATATTCATATTGAATTTTGATCTGTTTAAATCTGCTGTAATTGGTGTATTTATCGTATTTTATTTCAGATTTGTTTGAAGTGGGAATCTCCTCCACAGACTGTTCTCATCCTGACAAAACCAAATTCGACTTCTGTTAAAGTTATTTGTGCAGAAATGGTTAGGTAAGATCTGATATTATAAATATGATATTGCTTGAATAAAGTAATTTAGGTGCATTAGGAATAAACTTTAGGAGACTTCCGACCTGTTTCATTTTTAGCCATTTGATCCATTAGAGATATTACAAAATTCAAATCGACTCATTAAGACTTGAATAAAGTAATTTATTGCTTGAATAAAGTAATTTATTGCTTGAATAAAGTAATTTAGGTGCATAAGAATAAACTTTAGGAGACTTCCAACCATGTTTGTTTCAGGTGGTTGAAGGAGAAGAAGTTAAATATTTATGTGGAACCAAGGGTAAGAACAGAACTCGTAACGGAGTCCTCATACTACGACTTTGTGCAGACTTGGAAAGATGGTGAGACATGCAACTCTCTATTGTCATAAAGTTGGAGCATATGTTCTATTGGTCTAGAAAGTTCTCTTGTCAATCATTCTCGTCTTGTTACTTGACAGATGATGGCTTTTTGCTTCTGCATGAGAAAGTTGATCTTGTTGTAACTCTTGGCGGGGATGGAACCGTGCTTTGGGTATGAGCTTTTATTTCCGTCTTTGAAAATCAAATGATTTTAGAAATCTTTATATGTGATGTTTTAATTAATTCAATAGTACACGGTTTGTTTCTTTTTATATATTTTCTAGTGTACAAACGTCAAGGAAGTGAAATGTCATACTTTAGTGTTGATATTTGTGGTTTCCAATCCGAGTGATCTTAAATAACTTTTTCTTGCTTATCTTCTGCAGGCAGCATCAATGTTTAAAGGCCCGGTTCCTCCAATTGTGCCATTTTCTTTGGGCTCGTTGGGCTTTATGACTCCATTTCGTATCCTAGATCTTTTTGAAAA
Organism: Helianthus tuberosus; assembly: GCA_030545235.1. Taxonomy (NCBI): domain Eukaryota; kingdom Viridiplantae; phylum Streptophyta; class Magnoliopsida; order Asterales; family Asteraceae; genus Helianthus; species Helianthus tuberosus. Next base: position 161,303,301 of record CM060411.1, on the reverse strand, counting down.
TAGTATTTTTCCTCAAATTCGATGTTCTATTATGATTAATAAGTAAAATTGGCTAAATGGGCTGGTCGGGCTGGTTTGGGTAACAAGTCAAAAGGGGTTCGGATTGAAACAATTCAAAACGGGTCAGGTTGGGTTGACCCATAATCTTTTCTTTGTCCATTGATATAAATAGTTAAGGAGTTAAGTTTGATTATGAATACTATATAATTGTAATGATAATATAACTTAAAAAAATGATTTTGGAGGTGTTTGACTTTTGGCCCGTTTGACCTCATAGCCCAACTAACTTATGCTACGATCGCAGTTTGCGAAAAAAGTGTTATTATTGAATTTGGTTCATAAGTGATCTTTAACTTTAACAAGATAGTGAACAATACAAAGAATGTCTGAAATCAATCCTCCAAGGTCCAATTAGTATCACACTTCGACATCGTTTGCAGTGCCACGTGATTCGTGAATCGGCTAAAACCGAATCTGAGTCCGAAGAGCCAATACTCGTGTTAAACGAGGTTACAATTGACCGTGGGATTTCATCATTCCTTACAAATCTCGAATGTTATTGTGATAACTCATTTGTCACGTGTGTACAAGGAGATGGCTTGATCTTATCAACCACTTCGGGAAGCACTGCATACTCCCTTGCGGCCGGAGGTTCCATGGTCCATCCACAGGTATGCTGCATGCAATATATTATTTAACTTTTGCTATTCATATGCGTGTTGAGTATCGGGGCGTTTATTAATTATCAGGATTAGATAATCATCTATAACAAAACACTAGTGTCCCAATGTGCTTCACGGGTCAATGTTATAATAGTAAGATGATAAGGTTTTTGACAAATTCTTATTATATAAGGATTTAACAGATGAAATAACTGGAAATGTCATTTTTTGTGAAAAATAAGGAGGGTTTTTTTTTTTTTTTTTGTAAAATGGAAGTTATAAGTCTATAATCAATCTATTCATCCTTATATAATCAGTAAAATTCATGGTCATATTGAATAAAAGGACTGATGTAAATGAGTTGAGTCGAGCACGGATCCAACTAAGCTTGAGCTTAGCTCGTACTTGACTCATTTATTATTTAACTATATTTATTTATATGTATGGTTATATTTATATATTTCTAATTATATATAACATAATAGATAATTGTCTTTTTGGTCCCGAAATTCGCTAGAATTTGTTATCTATATCTATATCCATATATACATGGAAGGGATCATGTGAGAACCACAAAGTTATTTGAGAACTGAGAGAACCTCCATCAATCAAGCACATTTTTTTTACCTTTTTATGTCATTAATCTTGATGGAAATTAAAAAAAAAATTATATGTAGATTGACGAGCTACATATATGTGACGCGTGAACTACATATATATACCACATATGAGCTACATATATGTACCTTCGCAACTACATGTACGCAACTCATCAATCTACATATACTTTTTTAGTTTTTGTTATATTTTTACAATAATTAATTTGAAGACATGAATTTTTAGGAAAACTTGGATTTTAATGGAGAAAACGTGATTTCTTAAAATGAAAACATAAACTTTTACACAATATGTACAGATTAAATAAATCCCACAGTTTTTAAAAGGAAACCTAAATACTTTTTGGAAAAAAACATGAGTTTCCGTACCGTATGTACAAAAGCGGACCCCGACTGTGAGAGGTTCTGGTTCAGTCATTGATGAAATGGGATGGGGTGATTGCACTCAATTTGCGTATACTATTTGTTTACACGACTTAAACAAAACACGCAGGTTCCTGGCATCTTATTCACCCCAATATGTCCACATTCCTTATCGTTCCGACCTCTAATATTACCGGAGTACGTAACACTTAGAATCCAAGTCGCCCTCAATAGTCGAGGTCCTGCATGGGTGTCGTTTGACGGGAAAGATCGAAAACAATTGAGTCAAGGTGATGCACTTGTGTGCAGCATGTCTATCTGGCCTGTGCCCACAGCTTGTAGAGGGGATTCCACCAATGACTTCTTGCACAGCATTCATGAAGGCCTGCACTGGAACTTGAGAAAGACTCAATCTGGTGACGGACCCCGAGACTCGTGATTAACGAGTCGGCGGGTTTGATCATTGGTGGTGTTGTAGTTTAGCTTGTAATTTTATGTGGTGAATGATGTAGATTATAGGTGGATAACCAGTTAGTGACCAAGATTGAAGTAATTTATACAAACAATATTATTTGAAGTCAAATAATCATTTAACATCCTTTCATGGTATTATGGCATGTCAGGAAAAACCAAAATTAGTTAAAACCATGATCTGCTCCATCTTATTCGATTTCGAGTTGACTCGTCGAGTCACGAGCTAGTTTGGCTTGTAAACTTGCCCTTGATTAATCTTTTTGATATTGTGAAATTTTATAGTTATGATATTGTGAATTTTCTATGTTTTTAACCAATTGCATAGTCCTTGATTAATCTTTTTGATATTGTGAATTTTCTATGTTTTTAACCAACTCTATAGTCCTTGACTAATTTTTTTAAACTCAACAAGTTTTCGTTGATTTGGGGGAAAATAAAGCACTCTATTAAAAGATTTGTAACATTTGGTAATACCAAATTAGCTTTCTAACCCCTTTTATCAAAAGAAAATGATATTATTTATGGTTCATTTTGTTGGTTTTAATTCACAAAAATATTTTTTGATCGAAGTATAGTGTGTTTGATCTTGTATTCTAGTAAAATTCATTTTAAATGTCGTGTGTTTCATTGATCCTCTTGATTAAGATATAAGAGCTCTGGTGTTGATAACGTCTTATAATATAACAATAACTAACACAAGATTAGTGTTATGACTTAAGAACTTTAGAGAGATTGTTAAAGTAAGAAGTAGAGAAATAGATAACATATGAATGTGTATACAGAGGTGCGTTTTTTCACCTCATTGGTGGACCAGCTGATGTCTATACTACAAAAATGTTACTATTTGACAGGCAAATTTAACTATTTGGTAAACAATTATAACAATACATTTATCGGTAAGTTTGACAAAGAGTTCATTCACTAGCTAAATTATAATGTGCGATTATAACTCATAACAAAAACTCATTGTTTATAAGTATAGTGTTATCTAGGGGTGTCAATCGTGTCGGGTTGATGGGTTGACAGGTTGCGGGCTGGTGGGTTGAAATGTTCAACCCGAACCCGACCTATATTATTATACGAGTCAAAGATTTCAATCCTAACCCGCACACATATAAAACGCGGGTCAACCCGAACTGTTTAATCCAAATTTTTAAATGAGTCAATCATGTTGATGATTTATAACCGAGTTGTTGGGTTTCAAGCGGGTTATCGATATCATGATCAGCACGAGTGTGAGAAGTAAATAATAAAATATGTTAAAACTAACATTATTATAGCTAACCATGTGAAATAGAAACGGAAAAAAACAATAACAATAATACATAAGTTATTTTTTCTAAACTGTTAAAAGGGTTAACGGGTCAATCCGAACCCAATCCGTTTCTCTAAACGGGTGTTAGTCGACCAAAACCTGTTTTTTTCGTGTCGGGTTCAAATCGAGCAGACATGTTATTTCAAGAATTGCCGCCGCTTGTTATCCCATAACCAATCATCCATTCATGCTCAACATTATCAAATACAAAGGTGTTTGGGATTCTTCTCAAAATGACTTATTGACTTATATAGAGTTAAAAGTCGTTTTGAGAAGGAGAAGCTTAGCCAAACATTAATGAGAAGTCAAGAAGATGAGAAAAGCTTAGCCAAACACAAGCAGGAAAAGGACTTTTCAAGGTTTTTTTTGTCTTCAAGACGGAGAAAAGGAGAAGTCATAAATTGTGACTTCTTGAGAAGGAGAAGTCCTTCTGAGAATTCTGAGAAGGAGAAGTCAAAAAGCTTAGCCAAACATGCCCAAAACCAACATAAAACAACATGATCATTACTCAACTCAATAGTCCTATGGAAGTCCATGGCTTTATAGCCTAGTGTTATTTTGGAGGTGATATAAGACTTTGGATACAATAGCTTTTGGGTTCGATTCATACAAGGGGTTTTTTCTCATATTTATTTATGCCTCGTAGAGATGGATATGATCAGGTTATTCCGTTTGTGCCACGATGATACTCCAATGGTTCGTCAGTTATCCAAATTTGCCGTTGAAAAAATAGTCGTGTGGAAACGTCGTCATCATCTTCTTAGTGACATCACTATACTTAAAATGAGAATATTATTTTCCATTAATTAAACCCTACTTCACACTCTCTCACACACACACCATCACCTCACCTGTCCTCGTGTTCATCAATGGCGGATCCCGGTAACAACACACTCTCAGATCAACAACAACACGTGTTCGCATCATTCTACTCCATCATTACACTCGCATTCATTCTACTCGCTTGCGTTGAGCTCGGCGATGCATCCACCGTCGTCGACGTTTACCGCCTCATTCAGTACGATATCTCCGGTGCACCCTTTGGATCTCGTGTTGCATCGATTAATCATCACGCCGCTTCTTCTCTCTTCGCTCCTGGTTCCGATCTCTCCCGCACTGTTCTCGTTCTTCCTCTGCGTGAATTGAACCAAACTTTCATTCGAGGTAGCAGCTCTTGATTCACTGATTTTATATGCGTTCGGTTAACTGCATTGATTAGTTGTGTTTTGAACGTAGATATCCTGATTTATGACGTTGTTTGTTATATTTAGGGTTTTGTTGAGTTTGATTAAGATGTAATTGAACGAAACCTTCATTCGAGGTAGCTGTTGATTAACTGATTTTATATGCGTTCGGTTAAGTGTATTGATTAGTTGTGTTTTGAACGCAGATATCGTGATTTCTGCTGTTGTTTGTTAGATTTAGGGTTTTATTGAGTTTGATTAACATGAAATTGGCTTAGGATTGATTATTAAGAAGTAAATTAATTTACTGTTGTCGGACTTCCTATACGTGAATTGAACGAAACGAAACGAAACGTTCATTCAAGGTAGTTGTTGATTTGAGAATTACTTTTGCGTTTGATTAGGTGAGTTTTGAACATAGGTATTTTGATTTGTGCTGTTGTTTGTTAGATTTAGGGTTTTGTTGAGTTTGATTAAGATGAAATTGAATGCTGTTGGCTGTTAGATTTAGGGTTTTGTTGAGTTTGATTAAGATGAAATTGAATGAAACGTTTATTATTGTGGTAGCTGTTGATTTAATAATTACTCTTGCAAGTTGCATCCGATTAAGTGTTTTGATTAGGTGTGTGTTGATTATAGATATCGTGATTTGTGTTGTTGTTTGTTAGATTTAGGCTTTTGTTGAGTTTGATTAAGATGAAATTGGCTTAGGATCAGTAAGAAGCTAAATATACTTGAGAATGAGAAGTAAACTAATTTACTATTGTCAGTTTGTCATACTTAATCTACGTGAATTGAACGACTCGAGGCAGCAATTGATTCAGTGATTCTATTGCATCCGCTTACATGATTTAATTAGTTGTGTTTTGAACTTAGATATCATGATTTGTGCTGTTGTTCATTAGAGTTAGGTTTTATTGAGTTTGACTAAGATGAAATTGGGTTAGGATCAGTAAGAAGCTACGTATACTTGAGAAGTAAGCTAATTCACTATTGTGGTACTTCCTCTACGTGAGTTGAACGGAATTTTTATTAGAGGTAGTGGTTGATTCAGTGATTTTTTTTAATACGCTTAAGTGTTTTGATTAGGTGTGTTTTGATTATAGATATCGTGATTTGTGTTGTTGTTTGTTAAATTTAGGGTTTTATTGAGTTTGATTGATATTAAATTGGCTTGGGATCAGTTGAAAGCTAAATATACTTGAGAAGTAAACTAATTACCTGTTTTTGTAACGATAATTCACAACTTTATTTATAGATGTACGAAATATGTCAATTGAAGTCACAGAAGCAGTTGAATCAATTTGCTTCTCATGCATATTCACTTCCTGTTTTGATCCTGCCTGGCTTCCTCTAGATTGAGTCAATGATTACTTTTGCATCGCTTAAGTATTTTGGTTAGTTGTGTTTTGAAAATAGTTTTAATATTGAGAGAGAAATATCATGATATGTGTTCCTGTTCATTAGATTTTAGGTTTTGTTGAATTTGACACCTTGATGAAATTGATACATGTGTCATTGATTAGGCGGCTTAGGATCAGTAAGAAGCTAAATATACTTGAGAAGTAAACTAATGTACTGTTATCGCAACGATGATTCACAACTATACTTCTTTGAGCGGATTTGCGAAAGTTGTGAATTGAAGTTACAAAAGTAGTGAATCAATTTTGATCTTACCTCTAGATTGGGTTGGTTATCTGAGGGTCAGTAGCAGATAGGACGGTTCAAATTTAATGCAATTTAATTGCACTTGCATACAGAGTTTGACTAAACCAGAGTTTAATGGGATGTTCACCAACTGTTTACAAAGTTTATTCTGTACCATTGCTACTATGTTTGAAGCTGAAATTTAGATGCATTTGAATAATAGAGAAGAGTTTGCTTTAGTTTTGATAAACTGTTTCAATATGTTTACAAAGTTTATTTTGAAGCAAACTCTTCTCTATTATTACAGATACAAGCTTATTGTCTCGTCACCAGCTCCAAAAAAACTTGCATCTCCTACAATCACAAACATTCAGGTTTGTCTTCGTAAATTTTTTCCCTCCAAGTTTCTATTTGTAGAAGTTGGCCCACAAAAGAATGTTTCAGTAAACGTTTCATCCTCAATTAGTATGCGGGACCAAGATAATACAATTGCATATAATAGGTAAAAATCTTAATGAAAACTATATTCGATTCACAATTAGTTAGCATAGACCAGAAATAAACTCCAGTAGTAAAAACTATACTTTATCCACAAATTGTTGAAAAACCAAACTTAATATACAAAGTTGAAACTGAATAAAACCTATATGGCGAATCGACCAAGCTATATGCATATAGTAATTATGTGTCTTCAAGTAACATATTGAAAGAAGGCTATTTAATATTTCTCTTAGGAATTAAAATGCAATTTGGTCATCTGACACTAAACAGATAAGGTTTTGGTAGAATCTATAAAACATTAAACGCTATCGTAAACAGTTTTTGGCAACACTTATCCAATAAAAGTGAAACTGATTTCACCAAAGGGTGGTTTACTAATTAATAAGAAGAGCATTTTTTAGTTGGTTTTTATAGTTTAAAAGTCACATGAATGGACAGAAAGATTGATTAATGTTTAAAAATAAAATAGCTAATGTAGTTTAGGAGAAACCCCAAAACAGAAAAGCTATATACAATACATACCCAATTTATGGAGGCAGAAACTATAAACAAATTTAATGATATTATATATTCAATCTGCCCATTTAACAACGCCTTATTTGCATACAAAAGCCCCAAACCTAGATTATTGACCCGTCTGCTTATGAATGATCGATTTGGGTTATCCATTTAGAGGCCTTTAAGGTTCCTTTTAATGACATTTTTCAAATTGGATGTTGAATTTTGATGTCTGTGATAACATATGATTGATATATGCTCCTACTTCCATGACATTTATCATCGATCAAGAATATTGTGTAATGGAAACTATTTGTAAGTTTTGCTGGGCTATTCCTCTTGAAATGAATTTAGCTGAAATATTCTGACACCAAGTGAATATATGCAGGGATGGTTGCCTGGATCGAAAGCTGACGGGAGTTCAAACCAACTCCCAACTATTGCCATCGTGGCATCATATGATACATTCGGTGCAGCTCCAGTAATTTACTAAATCACCCTTTCATTTACTTGCTAAACTTACATGACTTTTACTTGGTTGTCTCTTTCATTATCTCTTGTAGGCATTGTCAGTTGGAAGTGATAGCAATGGAGGTGGTGTAGTCGCACTTCTTGAAATTGCTAGATTATTTTCTATATTGTATTCCAATCCTAACACGAGAGGAAAGTATAATATATTGTTTGGGCTGACATCTGGTGGACCTTATAACTACAATGGAACTCAGAAGGTAATTTTCTATATTATGTTCCTTTGTAAACCTTCTAATAGAGGTGGCAGTTCTTACCTAACTACTTGCAAATGTGTCGAAATGGGTTTTATTTCTTTTTATGGGCAAAAAGCAAAATTAGTTGGACAGGTCAAACAGCTGAAAGTTGCCCCAAATTGTTTTCATTGCAAATAACCTTCTTATTTATTTTGTTTGGAGTAAAATGTCATTTTTGCCCCCGAGGTTTGGCCAGCTTTGCGACTCTCGTCTAAAGGTTTGTTTTTCGGCATCCGGATCCAAAAGGTGAGAAATTTTGTCATTTTCATCTGGCTCTGGCTGTTAACTCCATCCATTTTTCTCCGTTAAGTCAGGGATATTTCCGTCTCTTTTGTTAACTTAAAGAGCAATTCGCTCCTTTTCAGGGGTATTCGGTCATTTTACATAAAGTGAAAAAGACCGAATTGCCCTTTAAGTTAGCAAAAAAGTCGGAAATACCCCTGACTTAACGGAAAAAAATGGATGGAGTGAACGAGCCGGGATCTAGATGCAGAAAAACAAACCTTTGGACGAAAGTTGCAAAACTGGCCAAACCTCAAGGACGAAAATGGCATTTTACTCTTTTCTATCTTATGTTCCTTTGTAAACCTTCTAATAGAGGTGGCAGTTATTACCCAACTACTTGCAAATGTGTCGAGTTGGGTTTTACTTTTTTTACGGGCAAAAAGCAAAATTAGTTGGACAGGTCAAACAGCTGAAAGTTGCCCCAAATTTATTTTCATTGCATATAACATTAAAACCTCCTTATTTATTTTGGTTGAATATTAAGTGCACTTTAATAGTTTACACATTAATCTTGGACCTGGCTGTACTATAATTGGCCTGTTTTCTTCGGTTACCCAAACCGTATGATGTCTTGCCACATCTACTTCATATGATTATTTATTCTTTTTTCTGAAGTTCGTCAATCAGGTTTTATTCCTTGCAGTGGCTTAGAAGTTTTGATCAGCATTTACGAGAAAGTATTGATTATGCTATCTGCTTGAATAGTCTTGGCTCAGGGGACAACGGGTTATGGGTTCATGTTTCTAAACCTCCAGAGAATGCTTATGTTAAGCAAATTTTTGAGGTAAGTGGATAAAAACTGACTAGTAAACACTATATATATGTTGGAACAGATATAGCAGTGATACACGTGCTTTAAAATCTACCGTGCAGGGTTTATCCAAAGTGGCAGACGAATTGAGTCTTAAAGTTGGGCTAAAGCACAAAAAAATAAATGTCTCCAATTCCCGAGTAAGTAAATTTAGACAAAACAAAACTATAATTCAAAGGATGTCGTAATTTAGAAATCGTACACTTTAGGAAACTATCTGATATTATGCTAACTACATGCAGGTAGCCTGGGAGCATGAACAATTTTCAAGGTTAAGAGTTACTGCAGCTACACTCTCTGGACTTTCTGTTGCACCTGAATTGCTGGAAAATACAGGAGGTATATCTGATAACAGGTGAGTATTTGGGAACCGTGCTATTTCTTACCGTTCAGATAATTCATATAACAAAAGGGAATAGTTTTGCTTATTGTCTGTTTGTTGTTTTGTTTGCTTTGTTTTTAGAGAGTTTGTCAGTGAAGCTGCAGTTATTCGGAGTGTAAAATTGGTTGCCGAGAGTCTGGCGGTAAGACTCTTATGAACAAATACTAACTATTATTTATTTACATTCTCTTATTACATATTTTCTATTTTGCTACTATATATATGAAATTATGGATATGTTTATACATACACACATATACACACATAACATACATACAACATACACCTACAACCTATAAATACATATGTGTACTAACAACCTATGTATATGTGTACACCTACATATAACTTTATAAGGGGCACATTTAATATATGTGTACACCGACATATAACTTTATAAGGGGCACATTTAATACAATAACCAATTTAAATCAGAGACTGCGAGAACTGAGAATCGCATAAGTTCCCGTTATTCTACTATGTTGTTGCTATTTGTGTTGACAACTTATTTATGTTGCTACAAATACCTTTCAGCATGTAATACCAACTCTTTTCATTCAAATTTTGTAAGATCGTTAAAATTGCTTTAACTATTGCTGTATGCAGAGGCATATATATGGTCAGGAGGGGAAAAATGTCGATATATTCGTAGATAACAGTAGCTTGGCAGTCAATCCTTCTTACATACGATCATGGCTTGACCTTTTGTCAAGAACACCTCGTGTGGTACCTTTTCTCTCAAAGGATGATGCATTCATCACGGCACTGAAAAAGGTATTATCATACTTCTTTAGTTTTGCCTGAAAAAAAAAATAAAAAAAAATCGGTTTTTCGATTTTATATCCATTCAGAAGATATTCTATATGTTAATTGCAGGAATTAGCAGATCATGTCGGAGAAGTGAACTTGCAACATGACGTGATTGACGGGATGTTCACTTTTTATGATTCTGCAATTAATACACTGCAGATTTATCAGGTGAAGTTGTTCTTTCTGATTGCTATGAATCAAGTGGATGATGTTTTTATGAAGCTAACGGGATTGACTTATTGCAGGTTGCGAGTGTAACATTCGACTTGCTCTTGCTACTTGTTCTTGGATCATACCTGATTACCCTTTTCAGTTTCCTTGTGATAACTACCAGGGTATGATGTATTCCTTTGCTAAACCCTTTAGCTATGCAGTTAATGCGGTCAAAATTAAATATCGGTCAAGGGTCGACATTTGAGATACTAGTTATCGCGGTGGGATATCGATAATTTCATTATCATGCAGAATTTGTATAATTATAGAGCATTTTTGTCCCTGAGGTTTGACCAGCTTCGCGACTTTCGTCCAAAGGTTTGTTTTTTCGCATCTGGATCCAAAAGTTTTGAAATATTGCCATTTTCGTCTAGCTCGTTAACTCCATCCGTTTTTCTCCGTTAAGTCAGGGGTATTTCTCTCTTTTTTGTCAACTTAAGGGTTTTGAATACTTGTACATTTTGCTAAATGCTTGAACGTAATGTGAAAAAGACCTATTTGCCTTTTTAAGTTGACAAAAAAAGACTAAAATACCCCTGACTTAATGGATGGAATTAATGAGCCAGATGAAAATGGCAAGATTTCAAACCTTTTGCATCTAGATGCCACAAACTTTTGGATGAAAGTCGCAAAATTGGCCAAACCTTAGGGATGAAAATAGCATTTTACTCAAACTCAAAAGTGCCAATATTTGAAACATGATCTAATCATAAGCCATAAAATCTTCCTCCGAGTCTACTTTAACCAAGGCATCCAAAATACCGGTCAATGTAACCTATATCCCACGAATCCACGATATTAACTGCATAGCCCTTTAGGTATATGCGACACATTTACTTATAAATGGGTTGACCCGGGTAATGTTTATCTTTAACGGGTTCAACAAGTAAGATTTAATAAAAAATAATATAGCTTGACAAGAAACAGGTCACGTGAGCGGAAAGTCTCTGTATCTTTACTTATTTAGATTTCAATGCATGAACAAATGTGGTTATCTTTGAAGTAATATGACGGTTTTAACAATATGTGCATATGATATCTTTCAACAGGGTCTCGATGATCTCATCAGTCTTTTCCGTCGTCCTCCACCACGCAAAATCAAAGTAGTTTAATGTTATGATACGCTGTGCCACAACCATGCAGCTTCTGCATAACTAGCTCATTCTGACTTCAGAGATTAGACACGCTCTTGTTGAACCATGATGGTCTCTTGTAGCTTTATTTGTAGCAACCGAGGATTCATTTTTTGTTATAATTGCAAACATGCAAAAATATTTGGTTATGCTCGAGGTATAACCTATGTAATCTTTCCGGCTTATTCATAGTAATGTTTTTCTTAGTGCTGACTACTGATTATAGAATGTTTTGTTTTAAGAGATTGTGGCTAACTGCAGGTTTGCAAATGTTCGCTTGGTTCAATCTTGTTTGGTTGATTGGCTTGTAACCGAACTTTGGCCTTGATGGTTCATGGTTCACAATTAAACCAGTCAGATCAGCGGCCTGGTCTCAAAACATTGGTTTCTGACCCATGAAAATGTTTGTGATGGATGTTATAAACAGGTAGGGGCGATTGTCGGTTTAACCCAGAACCGTAAAATGGGTAACGGGTTAAACCGTAAAATGGGTAACATTGGAACCGAGAATCGAACTGTATGCTAATGGGTCGGTTCCGGCTTTGCAAGTTATGTAGGATGGGTTGCATGGGCTGGAGCGGTTATTTACCATGCTACCTGGGCTGCAAAAACTACTTAACTGATTACACAGATATAACCATGCCTACTGTTGAACCGAATACACAAGTGATAATAAAAAAACCAATTATTAATCAGAGACTTCAAACTTGACTTTGAACGCACAAAGTCGTGACTTCTCTGTTCGTAACCAAAATAAACAGAAGAAAAACTAAACACACGTTCTTATTCTTGTATCTTTGAAACACCCCTTTAAAACTAGGTTATTTTAATAAGTTTTAAATCTTAAACGGTTCTTCGGTTTTTCACTTACACCCGTCGGTTATGGATCGAACTGATATGAGAACGACTGGTTTATAAGTCCGTCTTATACCTATCACGTTTGCAAGATTTTGCACAGGTTTCGCGTATACTTGTTTATGAGCCTATGTGGTAAAAAAATAGCCATTAGAATGGGATTTGTTTTAGTTAATCTGACGAGTATCACCTTGTATCATATCCGTTCAAAACTTGTAAAAATAATTACAACTAATTCCGTACTTGGTCACAACGTCACATTGCCATACCGAGGACTCATTTAGTTCGGTTTATGGAGCAAGGAGTGCTTGCCATTCTTGCCCTAACTACTCTCTCCTCCACATCAGCGTCACATCAGCTTTCTCTACTACCTGCTTTATACTTATCACAACTTGCCAAATCACAGATCATCCAACACACTTCGTAAACTTCCCATGTCACAACTAAATTTTAAATTAAGTTAACAAAAAAAACCTAACTCAAGATATTGGTTAATATTCAAAGGGGGTCCCACCACCAAAGCCTTATGCATCCCGCGTTCCAATTAATTCAAAAAACCACCTTGCCGCACCAACCATTGCCGAAGCAGCATAACACAAACCACGGAATGGTGGTTGCCGGCTTGTCAAAGGTCATTCGCTTGTCACCGATTAGGTTTGCCGAGCCCACTCCTTATACCCTTAATTCGTTAATGGACTATTTATGTAAATATTCAAACCATAGGGGTTGATAATACAAATATACAATCCATCCCCAGGCTCAGTTTATCCAGTTAAAAGAATTATAAACCCCTTCAGAACCCTAAATCAGCTTATCTTCTTCATATCAATCAGTTTCCAAAAGCAAATTATTCAACTTCACAGAACCCTAAATCAGCTTATCTTCTTCATATCAATCAGTTTCCAAAAGCAAATTATTCAACTTCAAAATTAAAACTAAATCATGAACATATGCAGCAGTGCATTCAATCACTGTTCTTCCATTTCACCAAATCAAAAAATATTACATTCATGCCCTAAATTCGTTCTTCGAACCGAACGAGCAAAATTTTATATTCGTGCCGGTGCCGGTGACGGTGATGGTGACGGAGGTGGCGGTTCGGTGGTTGATGACGTCAGAGGATCAGGTACGACGGCGAGAGGACGGAGATTGCTTAGGGTTCGAGAGGAAAAACGGAAACGTGAATATGATCGGCTTCATAACTATCCTTCTTGGGCGAAGTAATGTGTTGTTGTTGAATAATATTGTTATTAGGTTTTGGTTATGTGTGTGTGAGTGTGTGTTTTGGTTGCATACAGAGTGTTGGAAGATGCTGCAAAAAATGATGTGGAACTTAGGAATGTGTTGGGTGATAGCATTGGGAAGCCAGAGCAGATGAGACAGAAGGTATTAGTGTGTTATAGATGTTGCTTTTATATTTTTGTTAAGTGTTATAAAAGTAAATGCATGGTTGTAAAAATCGTTAGGTGCTAGTTGGGCTGTGGGTTACCGACGAGAGATTAATCGAGATTATTAGGGATTAATCGGATTTGAATATTATACGTAATTTTTTAAACTTATATATGTGTGCAAATCTTTTCAAGATTTTATATATTACTTTTCAAATACTTCAAAGATTTTGACCCAAATTTGAGTGCCTTTGACCGATTATCGATTTTTGGTCCAACTAAGTGAAACTTAATCAGTCAACTATTGATTGCCGATTAATCCTGATTTTTACAACACTAGGGTAAATGTATGGTTGGTTACTTGGTTGTATGATGATTTTATATAGTTAAGCCTTGAGTTAGGTCTATTATGCCTTATTGTATCCGTTCATACTGTTTTGTTCTGCGGTCTTGTCCTCAAAACCACCTTCTTTACAGATAGTTTTCGTTACAATTCTGTTTCCTGATGTGTTGAATGAGCACATGCTCACAATGGAATGAGATGGTATAAAAGAATTGCAATTGGTGTTTTTTTTTTTTTGTAATTTTTGTTGTTATGGGTATGTACATAAAGCTTCTTTAGCTGTAGTGATGGTCACAAAAGTTGCTAGGCACTCCCTAGTCAGAGTTGAGAGTACTCGGGAAGTACTCAGCCTAGGTGGAGAGTACTCGGGGAGTACTCGGCCTAGGTGGAGAGTACTCGGGACTTGGCATCCTACCTTGTAGCAATTACTCGGGGAGTACTCGGCCTCCGAGACCTTGTTTTACGAGTGTTTAAAAATTAAGGTAGGTAATAAAATCTACAATTAATTTATAAAGATCTATGAAGAATACCAAGCGCTAGCGCTTTCACCTCGCGCCTTAGCTTCTAGGACCTTAAGCTCCTTGAAGCACTTCACGGCTTTTAAAACCAAGCATGCTCGTCGTTCGATTTTTGGCAAAAGTAGGCACTTTGTATGCTACTCCTCACTTGCATTCTATTTTGTTTGAAGATCTATAATGTGCCTAGAAACATGATTCTACAGGTCGAAGATAGGATCCGGAAAAAAGGGCGAGATTTTCACAAGGCTAAAACGGGTTCCGTTGTTGCTTTCAAAGTCACCTTTAGAGAGTAAGTCACTAGTTTTATCCCTTATATTTACTCTTCTTTGATCGTTAATTAATTAACGAACACCATGATCTTTGTTCGATTCCTCTGTTCTGTTCCCTTTTTCTTTTCTAAAATACCTGCTTAATTTACCAAAAAAAGGGTATTTGCTTTTATATGTGATTGACAGCTTCAGTCCCGTTGGTTCCAATATATGGTTCAAGTTATACGGACCACCTTCTGATCGGGACGTTGACCTGATTGGCAGTGTATGTTTCCATACATCTTCTAATTGTTTTTAGGTTCATATTGAACTACGAAGAATGATTAAAGCAATCTTGTTTATATATGTGACAGGTTATTCAGTCATGGTATGTCTTGGGCCGTTTGGGTGCATATAATTCATCTAATTTGCAGGTAACAACCTTAACAACATAAACGTAGTACCATGTTTGTTTCATCAACCTTTGAATTGTTGGTATTCTGAGTTTTAGGGATAACAATTGGGCCTTTAATTCTGCAGTTGGCAAATGCATCAATGGAATACAACCCTCTCTATGATGCAGATAAGGGATTCAGTGTGATGCCGTCATCATTTCACGATATCGGTGATGTTGAGTTTCAGGACAACTGGGGACGGGTTTGGTATAAATCTTGACACAGTTTCGTTTTTATTGATGCCATCTTTTTTTTTAGAAAAAATAAAAGGTTACAACTTTTGATAAATGTCGAACAGGGTAGACATTGGTACTTCGGATTACTTTGCTCTTGATGTGCTGCTTAATTGCCTCACTGTACTAAGTTCCGAGTAAGCATCTTTCTTCATATTAATATCATATAATATACACGTTTTTTTTTTTTTTTTCGTTTATGGTGTTGTTCTTGGGCAGGTATTTGGGTATACAACAGGTAGTCTTTGGAGGTCGGTCAATGGGTGATTGGGAAGAGGGAATGAAAAACCCTGAAGACGGATACAAGTACTTTAAGATCTAAAGATCGTGACGTTATGTTCCACAAAGTGCATCTATGGAAACACACTCAGAAGTAAGATCTGATCAAGTGCAGTCAGTGGACCTGTGGATCCCACAAAGGAGGTTAGGTTAGCCCGGAGATGGTTATTCGGTTAGACTACATGTATAGAATAGTTTTATAATGTGTATGTTGTGGTTATTGTGTTTTATATCTGCCATGGTTTGGACTTTGGACCTGATTGGCTAGATAGAGGTGGCAATAAGTGAACGGGTTGGTTAAGGTTATCTTTTATCTCTAACAGGTCAATAGCTAGAATATAGCTAGAATAATATACGAATTAGAATTGGAAAACTGGGTTGAAAATTACACAATTTGAGTTTACTTATCCGACATATTTTAGATCTGGAACCAGTCAATTTTGAGGCTTGTCATTCCCTTTTTAAATATATTTTTGGGTATGGGGTTTACTGAGTATGATGATGATGATAAAGAATTCGAGTACACAATGTATATGCATTTCCTTTTATTCGGTTGGACAATAAGACTACGTTACCGAAGGGGCAGTGCTTTGGCGGTATCCATGTGATTTTCTTCTCCACAAGGCGGACGCCGGTTGGAGTCTCGTTCGTGACAAAATTGTCATGCGTGAGTCAGGTGTTTTACCATAGTTGGCCACTGGGCGGTGGGTTTCCCCTGGAATTGGTGACTGGCTGGGTCGCTGGTGCTGTCTGCGATCACGGGCGTGTGTAACCTTTTACCTATGGATATACCCGGGTGGTTGGGCTTTGTTGGACGTTCAAAAAAACATAAGACTACATTTAGAAACATTTTTAAACAAGAAGGTATCATAGGCCTGGTGAGTTTAAGTGTATCCGACATATGAGAAAACTAAAGATTTTCACGAGTAAGTGAGATCAAGTCGGTTCGATGTTAGTCTTGTTATCAGCCTATTGAAGTTGAGGTATCAATTTTGTATGTTTATGTTCTAAGTGGGTGTGTTTGATTAGAGTTCATGTGTATATGTCTATTTTCATATGTTTTGAAAGTAAATTTTTGTGTGTATTCTTGGGTTTTATTTATATTCAAGTCAAATTTGATTTACAAATAGTGGTGTGAACGGTGGTAGATGGTGCTTGTGAAGTGTATATTAACGAAGTATCATTTACCTTCAGAAAAAAATCTTCATAGATGAAAGAAAAATAAGGTTGGCCGGTGTCGGACCGCACCCCATGTCACATATGCATGATGGCACCCCCCTACACCGCTGTAAGGGCATTAGGAAGGGGGGGGGGGGTATCCTTTCCTTCGCCATACAATTCGCGAGCGCTAAAGAGAGGCGGGTGGGGCTTTATCCAATGGATTCCTTTCCATTTTAATTTCTTTTGAATAGTTGAAGGGGGCTTTAAAGAGGCTTTATGATCGCGCACCGTGCAAGCTAACAATGGAGCCCCATTGTTGACATGTCGCCTACGTGGCACTAAGTTGGCGTGATAAAGCCCTATGGACTTTATTCCACACCACCTAGCCTTATAAATATGCCAAGTCATCAAAACTAATATAGTCTGTTAAATGACATGTAATCATCAAAAGAAATAAAAAAAGTTATAATTACCTAACGACCAAGTTCTGTTTTTTCTTTAATCATATAGTACTTAGGGTATAGGGACCGTGATAATCAACAAATCACCGGTTGACAGCTCCTCTACTTGATTTGCACTCACCAGAACCCGTCCTCACTTGCGGCGGTGTACCTATGAACCCGCCCACCGTCTTCCGTACAATGGTCATCTCCACACACACCCACACTTTATCCGTATCGGTGACCTCTACCCTCAACCCCTACCTGAAATGCGTGTGGCGGTGTACCCAATACGTTTTACACGCAAGGGGTACCAGAGTGGTTACCTTATAACAAAATCACATATCTTTCACGCTCTCCCTCTATACACACACTAGTGGGGTGTCTGTGCGATGCGGTGAGGAACATAATATTTAGGATGGTGATTTTATGGATGTGCATGGTACAATTTGGTTCAGTTTTGAGCCATAACCAAAACCAACTTAGGTCCGGTCGAGTAATGGTGGCATAAATAACTTCCAAAAACATGAAAAAAAACCTTATAGATGCCAAAACATGTGTGTCAAGTAACACATCAAAGTGTTTAAACCTTTTTAATTTTTCAATAACTATGCAATGTTTTTAAAATGATTACAAATATAAAAAAATATTGTAAATATTACCTTTGAACTTGTGAAGAAAGAAAATGAACGGATTTTTATTTCTAAATGATGTCTTAGTTATAAAACATTTAATAAATGACATTTTAATTAGGAGAAGTGAAGACAAATTAAGAACTATTGCATAGATCACTTGTACCATATCTACAAATATGAATACTATGCGTTTTAAAATGGAGAGTAAATTATAATTGTACCTCCTTAAATCTGTTATAAAGTAGTACAAGTGTATAACATGAGTGTGAAAACTGTGATAAACCAATTAAAATTATTATTTATTATGAAAAGTATATAATTGTGAGATATTAAATACTTTATCTCTCCAATTGGTTAATTCTTGTTTTCTCTATTATTCTTAACAAATTTATACACATACATAAATCGTAAAAACTTATACATGTCTTAATGGTAAGCTTACACATTCATATTTTTTTATAATATACGAATACATATAAATTTACACATATTAATATATATGACAATATCGTGTTTTAATAATAATGCTAGTATTCTAGATAAAACAATAATTTTGTATGTTGTTCATGAGTTCACAAAGCTCTCACAATTGATACGGATAGACCCGATCTCTTTAATTATCTTTTTATTTGAATTTAATATTTTATCTTATTTTGTTTCCTTTTCGAATTATGATTCATATATTATAAATAGGGTGTTTAGGGTTATTGTTTAGAGAGTTTTTGATTCATTTTTAATAGAAAAGAACGGTGTTCTTTGAACCTTTCGGTTCGTTTATCGACTTTGATTAATCGATTGTTCTTGAGCCATTTGAGTACGCTTCCGATCCGTATCATTTGGTATCAGAGCATTTGGTTTTCAAATGGCTCTACGTGGAAAAGAAGAAACTTTCGTTCGTAGATTCGCCGCCGGAGGCAACGACGGAGTTCCTTTTAATCCGCGAGGATATGGTGATCATTCTCGTAGATTCGCCGCCCGAGGCAACGAGATTGTGGACCATGAAAACTTTCGTGAATCATGTGATGGTTATCATCCCCGTAGATTCGCCGCCCGAGGCAACGAGGATCCTGACCTTATCTATGATTTTTCTCCCGTATTTGATGAGTATGAGGATGATGTGTGGTATGCTTGGGCAACTGGTGGTTCATATCGTTGTGGTTTCGATGAAGCCGTGAGATTGAATGAGAATTCCTTGAGTCCGATGATCGCAGGTATGTTTGATGATTTACTTAAAGCTCCCTCGATAAAAAATGGTGGTGTTGCGGTAGTTACCGGTGGCGATGTGCTGCATTGGAAAGATCCATGCAATCTGCCGAAAAATAGGAAAGGTTTGACCTCTGAATCATATACAATATTATCTCCAACAAATCTGCAATTTCAAATTGGAAGTAATTTTAAAATCGGTGATAATATTTTGGTTAACAAATATATTATCAATAGCACTAAAAAGATGGAAGTGGAGAACACATATCCACCGAATAGTGGATATGCTTTGGATTATCCATATTGTGATATTGGAATTGCTCAACAGAAAAAAACCTCAGGCGCCTCGTATAATTCCATTGGGCCACCAAATATCTCTCAAAATAGTGGGTCACATGGGTTGTTTGCACATGCACTTAATAAATATTGTGGGCCACCTAATTTGTTGTCTCGTTGCCATGGGCCAATATTAAAGTCTTATGAACTCAGAACCTTTCATTTGGATGGTCAAAGTGGATCGCAATTGAAGGCGAAGTCTACTGGATCGCAACCTAAGCCCAATGCAAATGAAGCTTCTAATTTATATTCTAGTTTAAAGTTTTCATTACTGGAAAATATTTTATTACTGGAAAAGATGAGTGATAAGATACAAAATGGTTTTGTCCCACTAAACTCTTATGAGAAGTCTGTTCCACCGATGGCACAAGTTGTAGTTAAACTATTTGAACAAGTCAAGTCGATAGTGCATAGGAGAAGGTCCAATGCCCCATTTGATCCAGGTGGTACAAGTTTAGAGTTGGGCGAGGGGATTCATGAAGTTGAACTGTTTAGGCGGATTGTGATAATAATAATTCAGAATCGGGTTGATGTTCCTTTTGATCCAGGTGGCTTTGGTCCGAAGGCAAAACTCGAGGACGAGTTTTTTTGAAGATGGGGAGAATGATACGGATAGACCCGATCTCTTTAATTATCTTTTTATTTGAATTTAATATTTTATCTTATTTTGTTTCCTTTTCGAATTATGATTCATATATTATAAATAGGGTGTTTAGGGTTATTGTTTAGAGAGTTTTTGATTCATTTTTAATAGAAAAGAACGGTGTTCTTTGAACCTTTCGGTTCGTTTATCGACTTTGATTAATCGATTGTTCTTGAGCCATTTGAGTACGCTTCCGATCCGTATCAACAATATTTATGACTAATTTCATCATTACTCTACACACACATACACACACTTTTCTTATTTTACCACTCCTTAAAAACAACTTAAAAAAAAAAAGAAAAAAAAAAAGTGGTGCATCAACATAAAATGCATTTATCAAATTATCTTATTTGTGTTTATGTTAGGGTTAAAATATTTAACTCAAGTGAGGCTAGCTCACTTGGTAGAGGCTCTTGCTTTTTAGTGGGATGTCTTGGGTTCAATCCCAAGCAAGGGTAAGTTATTTGTAAATATAGTAGTTTGGGAGAGTAACGCTAGCCATTCAAAAAAATAAAAAAAATAAAAATAAAAATAGGAGTCATGATCAGCTTCTAAGATTCAACCACTAACCCGTTACTATTTAAACAATTGGAATAAATAACTTTAAGAAACGAATAAAGGAATGATGGCAACTAGCATTGCTAAAAGAACAAATTGACTTAATTACTCGCGCAATGACAGGCAGCATCATGTAGAATCATCACATCATTTAGACACTCACGCTTTCAGAAAGAACAATTATTATAAGGCTGGAGGGTGTGGGATAAAGCCCCTAGGGGAGTTGTCACGCCACGTCAGATTCACGTCAACACCACGTCATATGAGGGGCTTTAAAGCCCCTCCCTTTAACTTGCATGGTATAGTATAAAGCCCCATATTAAACAAAATAAAAAAAAAAGATTTTATTGGTTGAAAAGATGTGGCCCCCACCTGCACACACCTTTAACCTCTGCTATCACGTTGGCGAGAGACCCATGGCGCCCCCTTTAATTCGGTCGGTATGGGTGGTGGCGCCCCGTGGACGCTATCGGTGGTGAGGTGGCACCCTCCCATACCCTCCAGCCTAAGAATGATCAACAAATATCCTTTTATACATGTATACTAAAATAAAAATAATTCAACTAATGTGATTTACAACTTAACTCTTGTGATAATTTACATTTTCATCAATATATTGTTATTCCACTTATCTTTTCGGTTCAGACTTGAAGACAACGTGTTGAACTATATATATTGTTGAATTTATAAGATAATCGACTTTTAAGAAGTTTTAAAGTCCGGATATAATATATAACCTAATAACAGCTTGAAAGTTGAAACACATTAATTTATGTAAGATGTATAAATAAATCATTTCAGTTATTTCGGTTATTGTGGTGGTAAGATGTATCTCCTCTATCAACTTTTCGCTAAAACAGCTGGTCAAAAATTCCAAAAGCTGGCGAAAACTATCAACCTTTTGTTGAAACAATCGGCAAAATTTACTCCAAGGCAATCTTCAACGGTTGAAGATTTTGGCTTAGATCAACCAAACATGAAGAACTCCACTATCAACTCTTACAATAAAACCCTTGCAATTGTGCTTGAATCAACTAAACATGAAAAATCTCACACATTCCTTTAGTTGTTCATAATCATGATTGTAGAATTGTGTGTCCGAAATGTACAACGTATCATGTTCGGTCAATTTGTTGACATATTTTGCACCAGTAGAAATGGTCGAAAGTCGAAACATGCAAAATCTATCAAAAGTATATTGTATCGGTAAAAAAACACCGAGCCTCTAATCTCGCACAAGCGATGACATTGTTAAGTGCAACACATCTCTTAACAAGGCGATAACTTTCGATAATAAGACAACATTAAAACCTATCTATCAAACTTTTCCTCTGGTTTTACAACTACAACTACTACTCCTACTTCTACTACGACTACCACTACCACTACGATCCTAACCCTATATATATATATATATATATATATATATATATATATATATATATATATATATATATAGGTCTATTAACGTACAATATTCCTTAACGTACGAGCGTACGCTGTGAAATTACGCACGTTGTAAAACACAAAACCCTAATCACGCATTTTGAAAAACCATAATCACGCATGTTGAAAAGACATAATCATGTATAATTTATATAACATGCTTCGTTACATAATTATAACATGCTTCATTATAGAGTAAAATCCAGTTTCAGTCCCTAGTGTTTACACCCAATCATAGGTTCAACCCTCATTTGAGAAAAAAATAACATTCCAGTCCCTGTGGTTATCAATTGCTCGCAATCAAGTCCCTCCCACTAACTGATCGTTTGTAATTTAGTGAAAAGACTAAAATACCCCCAAGACTTTACTTACAATTTCAGTCCCTGCTGGTTAATTTCATAATTTCCCTCCATTTTCAAAATTATTTCCTAATCTAGTAATAAACCACCTTAAGCCATTAATTAATCAGCAATAAGAAGGTAGTAACACAACAACAAGAAGAAATCAACGCATGTAAGAAGAATTGGAAATAAGTATACAAAGTGATCTGGTTTTGACCGTTTCGGAGTTAGGTTGGGTTTGACTTTTTGCCCTTCAACGTGTTTGTAAATATAATAACCATCACTGTAAATATAATATTCTTGTTTTATAATTATATATATATTTTAACCTTAGATGCCCTATTTTTTTGGAGGCCCTAAGCAGTCGCTAGGCCCAATTACATTAACGGGCCGGTCATATATATATATATATATATATATATATATATATATATATATATATAGGGTAGGGATCCTAAAAGAAGAACACCATATTTGAGAAACTTGAGAAGTATTCTGGACCACACATTTTCCCTAAGCAAAAATGCAAAAAAAAAAAAAGGTAAAAAAACGCTATCTTTTTTTTTGGAAAAATTGGAGCCTTTTCTATTAGTTTTTTTTTTGGATTTATACACATGTATATATTGTTAATCTTTAAACTATACATATGTGTATATTGTCAATCTTATAACTACACATATGTGTATATTATGAAAAATATATATCCTTAACCTAAGAAGTGTAGCAAACCAGCTGATCAAACGAATGTTGATTGAGCTCATTACAGCGGCATTGGGACCGACTCATTGAACAATAACTAAAACTCTCTAAACACTAAAGCTAAACCCTAAACCCTAAGGCTAAACCCTATGCTAAAACCTAAACCCTACAGCAAAACCCTAATACTAAACCCTAAAGCTAAACCCTAATGCTAAACCCTAAAGCTAAACCCTAAAGTTAAAGCTAAACCCAAAAGCTAAAACTAATCCATGCAAACCATGGTGAATTAAGGAAGGGGGTGATATAACCTTCCATTCATGTTCCTACGTGGCAAATAATGTCCCAACCATGACCCCCACACCCTTTAGCCTAAGTGGTAAAAACTTGCACTTGTGTAAATGAAAATTTCCTTATCTGTATAGTGTACATATCTAAATTTAATCACATAATTTTTAATGTTGTATAATTGTATTGTATACTATTAGTAGACAAACTAAATGAATAGTAACTATTTGTTTTAAAGGATTTTTTTTATGTGTGTTGTTTAGTGGTTTTTTATATATATTATGTGTTTTTTATATATCTTATATAACTTGCGTTTGTTTTTTATCCATGTAAATTACGTGTCGGTATTTTTTGGTCATATCAAGATTTTTTTATGGGTTTTTGTAAAGAGTGTAGGTGGCGTAACAAAACAAACCAATTAAAATCAAATTCCCGCTATGTTGGTATATTTTTTTGTCATATCATGATTTTTTTAGTTTTTTCTCTATTGGTTGCTATAACAAGTGTCAGTACTGAAGTTAAATGAACTAATACCCACCCACGGCGCAACGCGAGGATTTCCGACGCAACGCGTGGATTTAATATCACTAGTTATATTAATAGTGCTTATAGTATAAAAAAAGTTTATTTTTGATTGGTTTTTGATCGGTTTTCATGGTTTCACCAAATTTAGTTCTCGTTTGAAGCCGACATGTATTTAATTCATGCATGTATGTATGATAAGTGGACTGCGATAGACGTATTCACATATGAATGTATGGTGTGGGGAGTACGCAGTGGCAGGCCCAAGATTTTTTTTCCACTGCGGTTCATTTTTTGTGTTAGAATTTTTTACAACCAAATATTAAAATTTCCGGGTCGCTTATCGTAGTCGGGTCGGGTCAAGGCTAGGAAATAATGTAGAATCATTTAGTGGACATGAAACCACTACATTATTAAGAACCATTTTTAAGAATCAAATTATCAAATTGAAGTGATTAATAAGTTGCTTGAAACCAATAGCTACCTAAACAACACAACTACTTCACATAACTTCAAAATTTTGTTTAAACTTTTTTTTTTAATGCCACTATATGTTGGAAGTCTTATTTGGTAATCAAATCTATACAACCTAATAAAAGTCATACCTAGGGGACACATGTCCCCCATCTAGGGCCTCTAAACCACATTTTCCCGCCAAAACTCTTCCCATTCCCTATGGTGCAATGCTATGGACGATCCATATTACAAAAACGGGTCAAAGATTATGAACATATATAATCATATAACCCGTTTGTTTCCTCTCATAACTCTTACAAAGTTTCAAATCAGCAGCCGCGATTAGCGTTTTCTCCCTTCGAATCCAATCAAACAATCAAATATCAAAGGTATATCTTCATCAAATAATTCTCTGATTTCCTGTTAAGTTCTTCGATTAGACTGTAAACAACATCTTCGTCTTATCAGTCTTTTCTTTGATCATCAATAGTTTCGATTATACATACGGATTTTGTTACTGATTTTGTCATTCCAATCTGTCAGTCTTTGATTTCATGGTTCACTGATCTTCATTCTTTTATACCTAGGGTTTCTTGCTATTCGATCTGTATACTTCTCTTACACATAAATGTTGTCTCCAACAAGGTATGATTCTGATATCGCATTTAGGGTTTTGAACATTGATGTCGTTTGAGATAATTTTGTCTTTATAATTTTTTCCAGATCTGATATTCTTAATAGTTTAAATTTTTTACAGAATTTTTATGGCATTTGAATGATATATTATTCTGATTTTTAGCCAGACGTTGCCGACTACTCTTTGCTGAAGCTCATGGTATGTTTCCTTTAACTTGGTGTATTTTCTATCTCCTTAATTTTGTTCACTTAAAAACATTAGGTTTGTATATGATCGTTTCATATTATTGCAAGTGTAGATCTTTGATTTTCTATTGTTTTGTTTGAAGATTGATTGAATATCATGTGTTCTTGGAGTTTAATGGTTTGATCCTTGATGTTTGACAATTGAATTTCGGATCATGATAACGGTTCGGTGCTATCCATCCGTTTGTTACAAATTATTATTGTTAATTATTATTTCCTTATTCAGAGGATAGATAATAACTTGATTTTAAAATCAAAATTTTGATTTGGAGGATAATATGGAAGTAAACAATTTAGAGTTAATAACAATAATTTGATTGTTTTGTAAGTGGGTTCAATGTACCTAGACATGTTAGTGGTTTAAAATTTAAAATCTTATATATAATTTTGATTAAATTCTTCCAACATATTATAGTAATTTTAAATTTAAATTATATTTGACTTATTTTAAATAAAGTTACCTGAAATAAAAGTTGACTACTTTTATTTTTTATAATTGCTAATTATCCTAATTTTTAATAACCTCTAATCAACAATTATTGGTTTCTATATAACTAATTAGATTCAAATTATTCAACAATCATATTAAAAACATTTATTGGTTGTTACCATATATGTTTTAAATCATTAAAATAATAGATATAATTTTGATTAAATTCTTTCAACATATTATAGTAATTTATAATTTAAATTATATTTGACTTATTTTTAAATAACGTTACCCTAAAATAAAAGTTGACTAAATTCATTTTTTATAATTGTTAATTATCCTAATTTTAATAACATCTAATCAACAATTATTGGTTTCTATATAACTAACTAGGTTAGAACCCCGTGTATTACACGGGTTGAATAAATGTAATTTCATATATTAAATAATAAAAAGTTATGAACCCCGTATATTGTACGAGTTAAATAAATGTAATTTGATATATCAAATAATAAATAAGTTATATCTTTGAAAACCATGTGTATTACACAGACTAAATCAATGTAATTTTGTATATTAAATACTAAAAACGTCATATCTTTAAAAAACCCATGTATAGTCGGGTTGAAAAATCTACTAAATAAAAAAAAATTATATCCTTAAAAAACCCTGTGTATTACACGTGTTGAATAAATTTAATTTTACATAGCAAATGATAAAAAAAGGCATATCTTTAAAAACTTCGTGTATTACACGGGTTATATAAATGTAACTTAGTATATAGTAAATAATAAAAAAATTTATGTTTATAGTAAATAACAAAAAAATTTATATTTTTAAATACCCCGCATTTTACACGAGTTGAATAAATATAATTTTGTATACCAAATAATAAAAAAAATATTTTTTTAATAAATTAGGATAACATTTAATATTAATTTATTATTTATATATTTAATATAAGATAAGTAGGAAAGAGAGGTATTTGTTTTAAAAATATATTAATTAACAATTTAGATTTGAAGATAATATTTTATTAAAGTACGATAAGATTTAATATTAATTTATTATTTATTTAATTAATACAAGATAAGTATAGATTTGAGGATACCTTCAATGAATGACACGTGTCCAAAACTTGTTTATTTTATTATAGTAGATAGATTAGATTCAAATTATTCAACTATCATATTAAAAACATTTATTGGTTATTACCGTATATGCTTTAAATCATTAAAATAATAGATACAAAATTGACTTTTGAATTTTCAGTGTATTTATGATGATTATGTCTCCCAAGATGCTAGTATTGGTATGTTTTCTAATGTCATTTTAGTTATTAGAAGTCTGTTTTAACAATATATTAATATTCTTAAAAAACGACAAAAATGTGTTTTTAGTATTTTTGGCTGATAATTTCCTTATTTAGAGAATAGATAATAACTTGATTTTAAATTGAAAAATTTGATTTAGAGGATAATATGAAAGTAAACGATTTGGAGTTAATAACATTAATTAGATTTCCTTTTTAGGTTGATTCAATGTATCTAGACATGTTAGTAGTTTAAAATTTAAAATTTTATATATAGTTTTGATTAAATTCTTCCAACATATTATTGTAATTTTAAATTTAAATTATATTTGACTTATTTTTTTAATAAAGTTACCTGAAATAGAAGTTGACTACATTCATTTTTTATAATTGCTGATTATCCTAATTTTTAATAACCTCTAATCAACAATTATTGGTTTCTATATAACTAATTAGATTCAAATTATTCAACAATCATATTAAAAACATTTATTGGTTGTTACCATATATGCTTTAAATCATTAAAATAATAGATACGGAATTGACTTACTTTCAGTGTATTTTAGATGATTATGTCCCTCTCAACCTGAGCGCTATTGTGGCTTCCGATTTATATCCTGTTGACCAGGTAACTTGAACGATTTTTTTTTGTATTCATGAATGTATAATGGTCTATTAACTCCAAAACATGTACATTAATGTTTGTCATAATCAGGGGACAACAATAGAGAAGAGTATGGGATCTACTCCACATTGGACATGACAGGTTTTTGTTTTACATGCAACTTCTAACTTCTCTGCTGCTACAGAATAATTAGTAATGGTGGAACTCACCCATTAGTTAAAGAAACTAGTTTTAGATTTACTCCAAATAGATAAACACAACTTGAAGTATTTAAATTCATATTTTAGCTCCTTTATACTTTATTTTTTTTTTCTAAATATTTACTACATGATATAGTTGAAGCCGAACATATTTCGTTAGGGGATGATTGTTTTTCAATTGGTCTAAAACGAATTCGAGGTTATTGGTTACGAAACTCCAGCAAGTAGAAGTATTAGAGTAATAGGCTTTCAATTTATATGTCAAATCAGAAAAACATATTTCTTTTATTTATTTACCTTTTCGGTTTTGTTACATATATAGTTCGATGCTTCGTTTTATTTTAATATTCAACCTCAGATTTCCATAATAAGTTCACGTGTATAGTTTCTTTATGATCGGTAACGTAATTTCTTTTCTAAAAGTACGAAATATATCATTTTTCAACACCGTGAAATTCGCGGGTATTAGCACTAGTTTAAAATAAAATCATTCGGAGACATTAAATTTATCATTTTAAAGAAGTAAATTAGAGGGTCAATGGATGGTTTTGCTTCTTAAAACATTGGTTTAATTTGATGGAAAAAATAAACTAAAAAACAAGAGATGTAAGACTTAAACTTGAGGCCTATTTGTTGGAACACAAGGGGATTTACCACCATATCATCTTTGCTTTTAGTACTGTGGGGTCCAACTAATTTATTTTATTTGGCATTTGAAAAATTTAACATACCGATACTACTATTTTTTTTTTAAACATTAGGGTCCGTGAACTCCGACCCGCACCATATAGATCCGCCCCTAGTATTACGATAGGGAGCATGCGTGGAATTTTCAAATGCTAATATTACAAAAAGATATATACGGTAGGAAGAATATTTAAGGAAAGAATCATGGGAAGTGATTTAAGGTTCCAACTTTAAAGTACGTTGGTGTTGCTTGCAGTTCAAATATTCTTCCAACGTACACTCTCGTTACATACATAACAATTACTCGGGGCAGCTTTTTTTTTTTTAATGTTTTTAACTAGTATTTTATCCCGCGTTGCGGGGCGTAGGTCATAAAACTGTGCTAGGTAGCAGGCGAACAACGACCAAAACTGGGAAAATCGTAAACAAAAATGCGAATTTATATTGTCATGTGACGTTAAACGTAGACAAAGACAAAAAAAAAATTTATGTCATGAGCTGGCGTAAAACACGGACAAACTGGGATTAATATCGAAAAACTTTAACTTATAGACAAAAAAAAGTTAAACTTGCAAAACCAAAATGAAATATAGAAAAAAAAAATTACAAGACAACCAAAAAACAACCCTCTACAGTCCGCCATTGATTCTTTATGGCGCAAGAGACTAAAAAAGATAAAAATCAAATGGATAACATTTTAGGAATAAAAAAAACAACTCTCAACTATTACACCATTCGATTCTCTATATGATGCAAAAAAGACAAAGAGGTAAAAATCAAAGGGATGACATTTTAGTAATTAAGTCATAAATGAAAGTTAGTTTTGTTACTGTAGCTACTTGAAATGTTATATATAGTAATTTCATTTATGGATTAATATGATTTTTAAGTAACTTTTGTCGGTAACAATTTTTAAATTTTAGTTATACAATTATAATAACGTAATTCAACTATTTGACAGCGAAGAACAATAGATATAGTTATTTTTTATTGTATGTTACATTTATGCTTATTAATATACTTTTATTTAATATTTATTTTACGGCTCATTTGTGCTGAAAGTACTTCTACAAATTTAACTATTCGTTATTGGCGGCCATATTTTCCGAAAGAAAAGTGAGGAAGAAAGAGATGAAGACAATATTCTTTTGTAAATAAGTTCAAAAAAGGTCCGAAGTAGGTCTTCAAAAATCTTCAGGGTCAGTCACTCAGTGAGAAAACCGCAAAACACTTTACACATAAAATAAAATAAGGGTTAAGCTAAATGCACCCTCTCTTTTACTTTCTTTTACTTGTCATAACCCCCCTTCTCTTTTTTAAATCACATTAAAAGTTTCCATATTACCCCTAAAAATTTCATTATTTTTAAAATTGGTTTTTTTAAGTCCGAAACACTTTTAGTTTAAAAAATTAAAAAGGTTTATTAGAAAATAAATAAAAAAAAAACAATACTATCGCACGACAAAAAAATTGTTTATTAGAGAAAAAATATAAATGTTTTAAGAAGACATTATCTGATTATATACTATACTAGTTTTTGCAGTTGTTTGTATCAGTTAAATTCTTTTATGTGTTTTATTTTCTTATTTTGTTCTCTATCCAATTTGTGTTTTAAGTTAATTTGCTGTGAAGTTTTGTAATTTAAGATTGTTTCTATCAAATTATAAAAGAACATTTCCATCACATTTAGGTTTTTCTATTAAATTATTGTTTTCATTCGTGATTTACTTTATTTATATGTAATATAAGTATTTACAAGTGAGCATTTTTTTTTTATTTTAAGTGCATTTAATAATATTTAATTACATTTATTAATATATAAAAGTAAGATAATGATCATGGCAATTCAAAATCATTAGTTTTGATTTAAAAAAGAAGTTTCTAAAGAAACCTTAAAACAATTTTTAGAAAAAAAAAGAAGTTTGATAAAAAGGTTATTTAAAAGTATTAAAAAAACATTGAACAAAAGTTATTTAAAAATTAAAAAAAATTACAAAACGTTCTTTAAAAAATAAAGATAAAAAACGTCTTCCAAAAAAAATTAAAGCTAACGATACGAAAAAAAAAAAGCTAAAAGGTTTGAATTGAAATTTCTAGGGGGAAGTATGAAAACTTTTTATGTGATTTTAAAAAGCAAAGAAGATATAACAAGTAAAAGAGGGGTGCATTTAGCAACACTTTAAAATAAAACAAAAAACTACGGGATTAGCAAAAGCTCTAGAGTCCACGTTCAAAAATCTTTGTACACTATAAAAAAAAACCATAAAATACTTTACACATAAAATAAAACAAAGAACTACAGGCTCGGTTGACCCCGCACCCTATAGTTTCTCCGTACACAACCTTAGGGTGGGGGGTATGGTTAATCACTTTAGGGTGATTGAGTGATTTTCTACCCAATAATATTATGCCCTGTCAACTCCCCATTCCACTCATCATTTTGCACTCAATCAGGGGGTATGGTTAATCACTCTAGGGTGTTTGAGTTATATATTTTTTGATTGGTTCTTCTCTCCTCCATCACTCTTCTCCACATCGGTGACCATACCCCGATTTCTCACCCCAGGGCTGGCTCTTGGGTCGGCCAACCCGTGCCGTCGCTCGAGGCCTAAATTTTTAAAGGGTCCGAAAGGTTTTGATGAACTTTTATGTAGGGCTGTAAACGAACCGAACGAACACGAACAAGGCCTTGTTCGTGTTTGTTCGTTAAGGAAATAAATGTGTACACGAACGGTTCATGAACACTAACCGAACGAGATTTTATGTTCGTGTTCGTTCATTAAGGAAATGAGTGTGTTCGCGAACGGTTCACGAACACAAACGAACATAAATAAATTTGGCGAACGTGACGAAAGATAAAGATAGATGGCCCAGAGAGTAGCACTCAAACTTGAATCCCTTATTTTGGAACGGAGGTCGATCGTATTCGACGATGTAAATAATGAGAAATGAAAGGGAAATGATGCACAAACAAGATGAAAGTGGGTTTCCTAGTTTAATTGTTAGGGTAATAAAATAAATAAAAGTTTAATAATATAATAAGTACAAATAAAATATAAGAAAGTACAAAAATCTTCAATTAAAACACAAACATACGAACATAAACGAACACAAATCAACGAATGCTCATGAACACGTTCACGAACACCTTACCGAACGTTCACGAACACAATCGCACGAACGAGACCTCTGTTCATGTTCGTTCATTAAACTAATCGAACGAAATTTCTTGTTCATGTTCGTTCGTTTATTAAACGAACGAACATAGACGAACTTCCCGCCGAACGGTTCATGAACTGTTCGCTGAACGTTCGGTTCGTTTACAGCCCTACTTTTATGTATATAATTAGTTATATATTTAATATATGCATCTACATATTACAAAAAAATGTTAGTGGTGGAGTGGAAAAACCATCTCAAGATGACTCCACCACCAAGGGTTTGTTTTTTTAATTCATTTCCCCATCCACAATTTTGGGTCCAATTTTTTTTTTGTCGCCCGAGGCCTAAATATTTTTGAGAGTTCTCGGAAACGGCTCTGTCTCACCCTCTCTCCTACTCAAACACCCTAACTCAATCATGATAGTGTGGTCACCGGTGACACCCACTCAAACACCCACTCCCCGCACATCATACCCCCCACCCTTAGCTTTATATATGGCCACTGCAAACCAAGTCCTAACCATCATCTTCATCTCTTTCTTCCTCGCTTTTCTTTCAAAAAATGGCTGCCAACAACGGAGGTTTGATCGTCAGCTTCGGCGAGATGCTGATCGATTTTGTCCCTACCGTCTCAGGCGTATCACTCGCAGAAGCACCGGGTTTTTTAAAAGCAGCAGGAGGTGCTCCAGCAAACGTTGCGATCGCGGTATCTGTAACACCTCGAAAATTCTCGTCCTATAAGGTGTTGACACGTGTCATAAATTTTGAACGTGTGAAAGAATGTTATGAAAGGACTAAAGTTGACAAACATGGAAAGTATGTGAGTATACGTATTCTAAGTGTCAACTGTGAATAAATATACTTCATAATAACCCTACATGATGTTTATAACATCAAACGAATAAATTATGGATCATACGAAGCTAAAAGTGAGAGATTACAAACTACAGGGGTTAAATGTGTCAACATGTTTAAAGATATACCTTTGAGTGACCTTTTGATAAACCCGAAGTGTTGTAAATGTTAATTATGCTCACTAGAATGCACGGTTAAAATTTCATAAAGTTTCGTTATCGTATGAGAAAGTTATGACCACATTCGTGTGCGAGGGGTTAAAGTGCAAACATTGAAAGTTAAGACTTTTCGGGTTAACCGGAAGTGTTCGGGGACTTGGGAAAGTGAGTATAAGTCCTAAGGCCCTTGTGGGTAAACATAAGGGGGTCAAAATGCAAGAAATAACCCTAGTTGCCCCTTCGTGAAGCCAAGGGTCAACCTGCAAAACAAAAGAAAACTTAAAATCAGATTTTATGGGCCAGGCGGCCCGCGTACGGGTATGGTGAACTTCAGGCGGGCCGCGTGGGAGCACCAGATGCAGAAAAAACTTGCTGTTGCCTGTTTTACGCGATTTTGACCCATTTGGCCGGTTTTTCTCACAAGTGGACGACCCTTAGACTTCCCTAGGCACTAGTAACAAGTGTTGGATGGTTGTGGTTGATCATAGACTTGGTTGTCAACCAATTATGGTGAGTGAATCCATTATAAAAGGCTCCCTTGTGCACACAAGTTCCTCATGCCAATTTCCTTGCAATCTGATCATTCCTGGAGCTCTCAAGCAGGTCCATTTGATCTTAAGTCGTGCATAGGACTTCAGTAAGTGTTCTTGTCCTTCTTTAGTTGAGTTTAGCTTGTTTAATTAGCTAAAAGTCAAACCGTCGTAATTACGGTTTGACTTCGAGATTAGTCAATAATGGCTCAGTCATATCTCGAATTAAAAGTAGTTATGAGTTGGTATTTATGAGGGTAATAAAACCCCAAAAGGGTTTCCCCTGATCACCACTCTAACCAGGTCAAAAGTCGGGTCAAACTTATAATTAAAAAGTCAACATGATGCTTAAAATGTCATTTATGCATAATTAGCTATCTAGAACATTTACAACCTGTTTGATCATTGTTATAACTTAGTAATAAGTGAAAGAACATGTCCAAACATGTTCAACCCGACTATTTCCCTGTTTAGACCCGGTTCGGAACCGAAAGTCACATAGTTTGACTTTCACTTTGACTTTCAGTTCTGACCCGTTTAAGCATGTTTTAGAAATACCTTAGAGCTTCATTTGGACCAGGTTACATGCTAGTATAACCCTCTGTGATTATACACCTCGGTTCCTTAGTTATCCGATTAATACGCATGATTCCGTTAATTACTCATATGTTGACCATTATGCCCTTATTACCTTAAAACGTGATTTATGAAAATGTAAAAGTGTAAAAACCTTAGTTACTGATATATAAACTTGTATGCAAAGTTTGACATCAGTTTGACTTGTAGATTAAGAGTTATGCTCAATATCGCAAATTTAAAGCTTTATGTTAATAAAACGGCGTAATTA
Source organism: Helianthus tuberosus (assembly GCA_030545235.1). NCBI lineage: Eukaryota > Viridiplantae > Streptophyta > Magnoliopsida > Asterales > Asteraceae > Helianthus > Helianthus tuberosus. The sequence continues at coordinate 161,268,907 of CM060411.1, read as the reverse complement.
GTGTATAGCCTAGTTAAGCCTACTTTTTGGTATCAAACTTAATACCCACTGATGTAATATATTATTTTGGGATTTTTAAAGATTTTTAATTAATTTTAGGCTGAGCATAACTAGTAGTCGTAGGCTTAATCCGGTAATTGTCGGGTTTGCCCTTACGGGCCATAAAATGAGTTTTACTTATCTAAACGACTCCAAACCTTTTTCTACTGATCACATATGATAAATAAATTATTTTAAGCCTTCTGGAAATATAAAAATATCAGATTTAAGTATCGAACCCGGAAATGGCCTTTAATCGCCATAATTAGCGTTTTTAACGCATAGTATGTCTTAAAATCATATTGGACATACCCGGGTTGATACCTACTGATATATGAGGCAAATTATGATATTTTAACAGTAAGCAAAGGTTGATAAACTCAGACTTCAGTTTTGAGCTTTTCGGCTTATGTGAAATTACCAAAATGCCCCTTCGGTGCATAGTTTGGTTATAAGTGATAAATTTCACATATATGCTTTAGCCTACTGATATAACTTATCAAATTGAGTATGTTTGCTGTTTACATCAGATCTATAACTCAGTTAAACATTTAAACTCTTTTACAACCTTTAAAAGGACCAAACTACCCCTACGGGGCATAGTTTGTGTTTAAATTCATTTCGGGCATAATGAAAGACATCCTACTGATGTCACAACATATTTGAAGCATATTAACTTAGGAAACCTGTATATAGCTCTTACGGATACCCGTTACGCTTATTTCGCGTTCGGTTCGGTTTATGTAACAAGTTTACATAAATTAGCCGAAACGGGTCAAACCTTATTGGTTTTATCTCAAAATCCAGAATGTGTATGAAATACCCATATGAGACAAGTCTCTGAACATGTCGGGTTTAAAATCACATTCTATTCCGGTCTTCGCTTAATCATGAGTCCGAACCATATATCCCCTTAAGACTGACCGGTCTAAGCTTAGGCTAAATTAAAGACCCGTTAGCATTCTAATTGATTATTTATACCATCATTCCAGACTAGAGCATTTCGGTAAATGGTACCTACGCTTACTTAAGTGAATACAGCTGAGTTATTAGATTCTTGCTAATTAAGACAGGAGCTAGCTCAGGTAAATACTCTTAACTTATTTTCCCTATACGGGCTTGGAATACGGTATAACGATACCGCTTGGTCGGGTATTGAATGTTTAATCGGATTGTGATTAAATTATTGAGGTAACCCGGTTTAATCTGTATTGTTTGAAATAAAAGCCTTTAGGGGTTAATGACCATGTCCCGGATATCCTTGACATCATTGTATTATAAAATGGCCACGCCTTAAGCACGGGGTGTAGGCATACACTGAAAGTTGCTTAAAGGGAAACGGTATCTCACTCTCTTGTGGGCTTATACTTGTGGCGTGTCTGTTAATCTTGACTCGGTTTCTACATCGGGCCCTGAACGTACAACGAACATGTAAATCTGTATACAAGGTTATAACTATAATTGTTCCAAGTTAAAAAGGTTAATTTTGCCTCTGTGCATTTTAATCAAATTATGAAAGATATTTTGTGCCACGTGCATCCAAATCAATTTTCTTAAACTCTTTTCAAATGAGTCGGTTGAGTGTATTTACCAGTGAAAACTGACGTATTTTCCAAAAGGGTTAAGTGACAGGTACTGAACGTAATTGGCTGGAAGCTCAGGGCGTTAATAAGGAATCTTGCAAGTTCTAGGCGTCTAAAGTCTGTTGAACAAATGATATGTTTTAAGATCCGCCTGTGAATCCTTTACTTTCCGTTGTAATACTGGATATTACTTTAAATTCGGATTTGTAATATATAATTTATCTTTTGCTTCCGCTGTGCATTCATATATATTGTGTTGTTTGACTATTATGTTGCCAACCACGTCACGATACTCCCCACCGGGCCCACCGGTGACACGTGGAAAGTCGGGGTGTGACAGGTTGGTATCAGAGCCAACACTGAGTGAATTATACACTAGTCTTTTGTGTTTAATCTCAGTTACACAATTGCACATCCTTGAGTCTAGACGAGAACATAGGACAAATTCTAATTTGTTTTTGGAGTCCTTTGTTATTTTTCTGATTAAGCTCTTGCATGGGCAAATCAATTTTTATAAGAAGTCCCGTTTAGGGCAACACTATACTTGTTTAAATTTTAAAGGAATGATTATGTTTAAATTATCATTCCTATATTATAAGATCTACCATTATAACAAAATGGCAAAATCTAAAAAGGACAAGACCTAGTCACGTGTCATTTTAAGAACGGGCCAAGATGGTAGTTCCATAATTAGATTCAGATCCATATTTAACACCTCAATTTAGGATTGTCCTGCGATAAATATTAATAAGAATCTTAAGAGTGAAACCTAGCCTTCGAGTCATTTTAAGGCCGGGCTATGATGGTAAGACATGTTTAAAAGATTCGAATCCCTGTTAACATCTGTAAATATGTTAACACTCCTGGCAGGCGTGATTCGTTAAAATCACACACGTCATTTATATATATGGATTCTTTAAAAAAAGATCCCTAACCCAACTTAATGATCTCTAAATCATGGGTTTGGATCATCAATTAAGATGATCATACTTTGACCATATATTGGTAAAATAATGCCTACGGGCTATAATGTATTGTCCATTTGAGACATTGACATTTGATCTTTATGATTCCTTGTCTATGGTGGTGAGCTACGCTCAAGCCTATTAGTCTGTATGATCAATGCGATCCTGACTACTATCATCAAATGAAGATGATCATATAATAAACATCCCTTAGAAGGGAAATGCCTACGAGCTATAGTTAATGCCCTCTAAGACTAAAGACAGTGGTAGCAATGACTCCCTGTCAGATAAAGGTAATGAACTAGGTTCAAACCTTAATGCTTTGATTTTCTGAAATCATAGCGCATAATTTATAAATGTCCTTGTGACCAGGCCTATTGTGCCAGTATACCTTAATGTTTTGATTCCTTGAAATCATAGGTTAAATAAAAATGTCCACGAGACTAGGCCTTTTGTGCCACAAATAAAACTGTTATTGTTTTATAATTAGGATAAATTATTATAGAAATCCTAAATAAATATGATAAATAAATTAACCAAATGTGGTCTCCGTTTACCATGGTTAACGAATTACCCTAAGGGGCAATTCCATAATAAACTCCCAAATAAACTATTGCCCTTGTTTTCTGCAACAGTTAAATTGTAATGGCTAACTCAGACGAGGGTAATAGTCATCCAGCGGAGGTTAATAATGACGCCCAAATAAATCTAACGGGTGCAGAATTGAAAGCGATCATAGACGGCGCTGTTACACAGGCTTTGAAAAGGCAGTACGAAGAGTATAGTAGGACCCTATCTACACAACCTTCAAAGCCTAAAACACACTCTGAAGCTCACAGCAAGCCACCTCCCAAGAAAGATGATCCCAAGAATGGAGATGACGATCGTCGCTCCTCGAACCATCACAGTGATCCGTCTCAACAAATCATACTGAATAAAGGACCCCGTGATAAGGGTTGCTCCTACAAGTACTTTGTGTCATGTAAACCCCGGGATTTTACAGGGGAGAAAGGAGCCATTGACTGTATGACATGGCTGGACGAGATGGATACTATTGTGGATATCAGCGGATGCGCTGAGAGGGATGTAGTGAAGTATGTATCCCAATCATTCAAGGGAGAGGCGCTAGCGTGGTGGAAGGCTCTCATTCAAGCTGCTGGGAAGATCCCACTTTACAACATGTCATGGGAACAGTTTGTTGCTCTCATTATGGAGAACTACTGCCCTCAACACGAGGTCGAAAGAATTGAATCTGATTTCTTATCATTGGTGATGACAAACTTAGATTGTCAAGCTTACCTCACCAGTTTCAATACCCTGTCCAGACTGGTTCCTTACCTTGTAACACCAGAGCCCAAGCGAATTGCTCGCTTCATCGGGGGTTTAGCCCCAGAAATCAAAGCCAGTGTTAAGGCTTCAAGACCTACTACATTCAGGTCAACGGCAGATCTGTCACTATCTCTCACACTCGATGTGGTCAGAAACAAGGCTGCCAAAGTCTCTGAAGATGGAAAGCGTAAAAGGGAGGACGAGAATTCTCATCGCTCCGATAGGAAGAGGAATTCTGAAGATAAGAAGAGTTCCGGGTTCAAGAGAGACAACCAGCAGTCGGGAGAGAAGACCAGGTGCGAAACTTGTAGGAAATACCATCTGGGGAAATGCAGATTTGAGTCTCAGCCTCTACCGTGTGGAATTTGCAAGTCAAAGGAACATAAAACCCTGGATTGCAAGAAGATAAAGGATGCAACCTGTTATGGTTGCAACGAGAAGGGGCATATCAAGACCAACTGCCCTAGGAATCAGATGGACGCCTAAGAGATGATACTTTAGAAAATGCTCCAACAAATCTTAAATTGATACTTTATAACTATTATGAATCACTTTTTCTGATATCCTTATGGCAAGCTTTCAAGCTATCCAAATTCATCAGTATAATAAAGACAGATGTGACTTTTGATCCCCTATCAAAAAGGTGATGGACCAGGTCCAACCCTTAAATGCCATTGATGGTCTTTTGTGACCTAGGCTAAGTGATATTAAAATAATATTTAAAATGACGTTCATTAAGAATGTTAGTGCCTTATTGGCCTGTATGGTTTAATGAAACCACGGTTAGTATAAAGCCATGAGGATGATGAATAGCAGTTGTCTGATAGCAATCAAGAAGATGATTCGTTTAGAAATAAGGACTATTTTTCTGTTCCTGTAAAAAAAAAAAATGGTGGAATCGGCCGTCCCCGGAATCGAACCTGGGTCTAGGCCGCACCCTTTCGCGCGCCTAGCCAACTGAGCTAGGTGCCTAGTTTGTGAAAATTTCCATTCTGATTAAATATAAACACATGTAGTTGATATCTCTTTAATCTCTATCGATTTTGAATACCAATGGTATGACAAAAGCACTATATGAGGATTGGTGTATCTGAATAAGTTCCATAGATTGCTTCCATGCCTGATCAGTATGGAGGTTTAATGCATGGAACCACAAAGATATCTCAATAATCATACGGTACTAAAGTCAACTGCTAGTATTCAAAGAAGATATCCAGAATGAAAAATTGTCCAGGAAATATTCCAGATTAGGAATTCGTGGACTAGTAACTTAAATGTGTCACTTATTTGACACAAGCAATGATGAGTAAACTGGAGCCTGAGATATGGAAATCTCTGTAACCTCCTTGTACCTTGATTATCTCCTCCTAAGATTACCCTGTTTACTTCGGGGAGACAGGTAGAGTTAAGTTAAAAATCCCATTTGGGGCTGCATTTTTATGAAATCTCCAAGACAACTAGTACCATTATTGGCAGAATCGAAAACCCTGGTTAAGTAAGTTTTAAGACTTAGATTCATAAAGCCAAACTCAATATCCTGAGAATTCGGTATAGTAAATTATGAAAGACGGTTCATTTTGCTAAGGCATTGTTTACCGCAACCCTATTTAAACAACGATTAAGAATCGCCATCAACTACCCAGGATCGTCGATTGCTCGACTAACTGTAAAGATTAGCTATTTCTTAAATATAAATTTTGAGCAATGGTTGGAATAACCATCTCCCCTTAAGATAAGCTTTTCTATAAATAGCTGTTAAATAAGTATCAAGGCTACCCTGTGGAGACCTTGTATAAATGGCATGTTAAACGTCCATTGATAGGACAATAGTTTGGTAAGTCCAAACATTAAGATCTGAAAGTTGTATTATAGACAATCAATAAGATCACGCAAATTCATAATCATCAGTAAGATGCCAGTATACGGCAGAAAATTAAGGATTATGAAAATAGCAAACCTCCTAAATTCTTGTTAAGGAATAAGGTTCAACAATAGATATCACACTGGAAAGGAGTGATACGATTTGGTAAGAAAGGCAAGCTAAGCCCGAGATACATAGGACCTTTCGAGGTTATCGAACGTGTAGGTTCAGTTGCCTATAAGTTAAACTTACCGGATAAGCTCAGTGGAATTCACAATGCGTTCCACATCTGCAATCTGAAGAAGTGCTTCGCTGATGAATCACTGTCTATACCGCATACAGATATGCATATAGACGAGAGCTTGAAATTGTGGGAAAAACCTTTGTCGATTGAAGATCGACAGGTAAAGAAGCTTCGAAGGAAGCATGTACCTATTGTAAAGGTCATATGGGATGCCCGTAGAGGCCCCGAATTCACATGGGAGGTTGAATCCACGATGAAAGAAAAGTACCCTTACTTATTTCAGTAAATCTCGGGTCGAGATTTATTTTAAGGGGGTGAGGATGTAACACCTCGAAAATTCTCGTCCTATAAGGTGTTGACACGTGTCATAAATTTTGAACGTGTGAAAGAATGTTATGAAAGGACTAAAGTTGACAAACATGGAAAGTATGTGAGTATACGTATTCTAAGTGTCAACTGTGAATAAATATACTTCATAATAACCCTACATGATGTTTATAACATCAAACGAATAAATTATGGATCATACGAAGCTAAAAGTGAGAGATTACAAACTACAGGGGTTAAATGTGTCAACATGTTTAAAGATATACCTCTGAGTGACCTTTTGATAAACCCGAAGTGTTGTAAATGTTAATTATGCTCACTAGAATGCACGGTTAAAATTTCATAAAGTTTCGTTATCGTATGAGAAAGTTATGACCACATTCGTGTGCGAGGGGTTAAAGTGCAAACATTGAAAGTTAAGACTTTTCGGGTTAACCGGAAGTGTTCGGGGACTTGGGAAAGTGAGTATAAGTCCTAAGGCCCTTGTGGGTAAACATAAGGGGGTCAAAATGCAAGAAATAACCCTAGTTGCCCCTTCGTGAAGCCAAGGGTCAACCTGCAAAACAAAAGAAAACTTAAAATCAGATTTTATGGGCCAGGCGGCCCGCGTACGGGTATGGTGAACTTCAGGCGGGCCGCGTGGGAGCACCAGATGCAGAAAAAACTTGCTGTTGCCTGTTTTACGCGATTTTGACCCATTTGGCCGGTTTTTCTCACAAGTGGACGACCCTTAGACTTCCCTAGGCACTAGTAACAAGTGTTGGATGGTTGTGGTTGATCATAGACTTGGTTGTCAACCAATTATGGTGAGTGAATCCATTATAAAAGGCTCCCTTGTGCACACAAGTTCCTCACGCCAATTTCCTTGCAATCTGATCATTCCTGGAGCTCTCAAGCAGGTCCATTTGATCTTAAGTCGTGCATAGGACTTCAGTAAGTGTTCTTGTCCTTCTTTAGTTGAGTTTAGCTTGTTTAATTAGCTAAAAGTCAAACCGTCGTAATTACGGTTTGACTTCGAGATTAGTCAATAATGGCTCAGTCATATCTCGAATTAAAAGTAGTTATGAGTTGGTATTTATGAGGGTAATAAAACCCCAAAAGGGTTTCCCCTGATCACCACTCTAACCAGGTCAAAAGTCGGGTCAAACTTATAATTAAAAAGTCAACATGATGCTTAAAATGTCATTTATGCATAATTAGCTATCTAGAACATTTACAACCTGTTTGATCATTGTTATAACTTAGTAATAAGTGAAAGAACATGTCCAAACATGTTCAACCCGACTATTTCCCTGTTTAGACCCGGTTCGGAACCGAAAGTCACATAGTTTGACTTTCACTTTGACTTTCAGTTCTGACCCGTTTAAGCATGTTTTAGAAATACCTTAGAGCTTCATTTGGACCAGGTTACATGCTAGTATAACCCTCTGTGATTATACACCTCGGTTCCTTAGTTATCCGATTAATACGCATGATTCCGTTAATTACTCATATGTTGACCATTATGCCCTTATTACCTTAAAACGTGATTTATGAAAATGTAAAAGTGTAAAAACCTTAGTTACTGATATATAAACTTGTATGCAAAGTTTGACATCAGTTTGACTTGTAGATTAAGAGTTATGCTCAATATCGCAAATTTAAAGCTTTATGTTAATAAAACGGCGTAATTAGTGTATAGCCTAGTTAAGCCTACTTTTTGGTATCAAACTTAATACCCACTGATGTAATATATTATTTTGGGATTTTTAAAGATTTTTAATTAATTTTAGGCTGAGCATAACTAGTAGTCGTAGGCTTAATCCGGTAATTGTCGGTTTTGCCCTTACGGGCCATAAAATGAGTTTTACTTATCTAAACGACTCCAAACCTTTTTCTACTGATCACATATGATAAATAAATTATTTTAAGCCTTCTGGAAATATAAAAATATCAGATTTAAGTATCGAACCCGGAAATGGCCTTTAATCGCCATAATTAGCGTTTTTAACGCATAGTATGTCTTAAAATCATATTGGACATACCCGGGTTGATACCTACTGATATATGAGGCAAATTATGATATTTTAACAGTAAGCAAAGGTTGATAAACTCAGACTTCAGTTTTGAGCTTTTCGGCTTATGTGAAATTACCAAAATGCCCCTTCGGTGCATAGTTTGGTTATAAGTGATAAATTTCACATATATGCTTTAGCCTACTGATATAACTTATCAAATTGAGTATGTTTGCTGTTTACATCAGATCTATAACTCAGTTAAACATTTAAACTCTTTTACAACCTTTAAAAGGACCAAACTACCCCTACGGGGCATAGTTTGTGTTTAAATTCATTTCGGGCATAATGAAAGACATCCTACTGATGTCACAACATATTTGAAGCATATTAACTTAGGAAACCTGTATATAGCTCTTACGGATACCCGTTACGCTTATTTCGCGTTCGGTTCGGTTTATGTAACAAGTTTACATAAATTAGCCGAAACGGGTCAAACCTTATTGGTTTTATCTCAAAATCCAGAATGTGTATGAAATACCCATATGAGACAAGTCTCTGAACATGTCGGGTTTAAAATCACATTCTATTCCGGTCTTCGCTTAATCATGAGTCCGAACCATATATCCCCTTAAGACTGACCGGTCTAAGCTTAGGCTAAATTAAAGACCCGTTAGCATTCTAATTGATTATTTATACCATCATTCCAGACTAGAGCATTTCGGTAAATGGTACCTACGCTTACTTAAGTGAATACAGCTGAGTTATTAGATTCTTGCTAATTAAGACAGGAGCTAGCTCAGGTAAATACTCTTAACTTATTTTCCCTATACGGGCTTGGAATACGGTATAACGATACCGCTTGGTCGGGTATTGAATGTTTAATCGGATTGTGATTAAATTATTGAGGTAACCCGGTTTAATCTGTATTGTTTGAAATAAAAGCCTTTAGGGGTTAATGACCATGTCCCGGATATCCTTGACATCATTGTATTATAAAATGGCCACGCCTTAAGCACGGGGTGTAGGCATACACTGAAAGTTGCTTAAAGGGAAACGGTATCTCACTCTCTTGTGGGCTTATACTTGTGGCGTGTCTGTTAATCTTGACTCGGTTTCTACATCGGGCCCTGAACGTACAACGAACATGTAAATCTGTATACAAGGTTATAACTATAATTGTTCCAAGTTAAAAAGGTTAATTTTGCCTCTGTGCATTTTAATCAAATTATGAAAGATATTTTGTGCCACGTGCATCCAAATCAATTTTCTTAAACTCTTTTCAAATGAGTCGGTTGAGTGTATTTACCAGTGAAAACTGACGTATTTTCCAAAAGGGTTAAGTGACAGGTACTGAACGTAATTGGCTGGAAGCTCAGGGCGTTAATAAGGAATCTTGCAAGTTCTAGGCGTCTAAAGTCTGTTGAACAAATGATATGTTTTAAGATCCGCCTGTGAATCCTTTACTTTCCGTTGTAATACTGGATATTACTTTAAATTCGGATTTGTAATATATAATTTATCTTTTGCTTCCGCTGTGCATTCATATATATTGTGTTGTTTGACTATTATGTTGCCAACCACGTCACGATACTCCCCACCGGGCCCACCGGTGACACGTGGAAAGTCGGGGTGTGACAGTATCAAGGCTTGGCGGAAACTCGGCTTTCATTGGAAAGTTAGGAGACGATGAGTTCGGCGACATGCTTGCTGGAATATTGAAGGAAAACGGCGTCTCCAGTGAAGGTATCTGTTTCGATACAGGAGCACGAACCGCTTTGGCGTTTGTTACGCTGAAAGCGGATGGCGATCGCGAGTTTATGTTCTACCGGAACCCGAGTGCTGATATGTTATTGACGCCCGGTGAACTGAACCTTGACCTCATTCGATCTGTATGTATTTCTTTCTTTCTTTCTCACAGATTTATTGGTATTTTTGTTCAACATTTTGTTTGTGAATAATCTTTTTAAATGGATCAAGTGAAGTGGGATTCAGTGTGGCGGGGTTTCGAATTCTGTTAGTATCGGTTTGGTTTAATTCGTTAGAGCACTGGTATTCAGTATAGTTTACGATACCAAATTTGAATATGACTCTAACCGAAAGAGAGAAAAAAAAAACAAGTCATATTTACCGAAACGTCGAGAGAGAAAAATTAACATGAATGTGTATTTTTTTTAACGAAGTCAAGTTATTATTGTTGAAGCCAAATTAAATGAAATACTGTATAAATAAAAGTATAAGAAGTGAAAATGAAACTTAAAACAAAATATATTGTATAATAGAATTATTATTATTATTAACCATTGGGTGTCAGCCCAATGGCCACCAGCCCGCATTCTAACCCGGAGGTGGCGGGTTCGAGTCTTGCTCGTTCCCAATGCCCCTACGGTAGCGGATTTACCCCAGACTCAGGCTTGCTGGGTGGCGGTCTGCGAGGTGGGATCACCTCGGCGGTTGGGAGGACCGTGGAATATCCCCCCCCTATAATAGAATTATTATTTAATAGAATGGTTAATTGCTGAACTAGTAAGAGGTCTGAACCAATTCATATTAAAGGTCTTAACTGTTCGGACCCATTAACTATTCAGAGGCAAATTTCTGAACCATTTAGACATTTGCTCGTGAAACAAACAGTCTGAACCATTAAGCGCTAAACCCGTAAGATGTCTGAATTATTAAGAGCCCCGTTAAGAGCTAAACAAACAGCCCCTTTTATATATAGTAATTTTTTTATATTCAATAAATACTCTAAATGCCAAGTGTTACTACTAACTCACTTAATCGAGACATATGTCTTTAAAGAAGAGGAGAAAATAAGCCGTCGAGATTTATTGGTGTAAAATTGTGTGAAGTAACATTTGCTATAAGAAAATAATTTAAATATTCTCACTTTGAGGTTGTAAAGGTTTCTTACCGATTTTCGTTAATTTGAGTTGCTCATGATTGTATTAAAAATGCTTTTGGTGATTATTTTTACATCGTACTTGCTTTAGTATAGATTCTTAATGGGGTATATGTTAACTTCAACTGTTGGTCACATTAAATTTATTATTTAAAAAAATTATATTCTGTTCAAATAATTCCCAAAATAGTCAATTGAAAAAGGAGATGAACATTATTGTTGCATTAGCAAAAAGTATAATACATATGATGATAATATAAGAAATATGTGGGGGAAACATGCGTGCTACAGCGGGATGATATGATTTATAAGACTTGATTTCGACGCCCATACACAATGGTCTAGTCTGGTAATATAAAAAAACGGGTAGTAAATTCATGCTTCAGTGTCTTTTCGTCTTCTTAATTATACGAAAGCTCGGTTTGAAACATACACAATAATATAAAATGGAGAAAAATGACTAGTAAACATTGGGCTTATTGATTTGCAGGCCAAAGTTTTCCATTACGGGTCAATAAGCTTAATCGATGAGCCTTGTAGATCAGCACATCTTAAAGCAATGGAGGTTGCAAAGGATGCAGGAGCACTTTTGTCGTATGACCCTAATCTTCGGCTGCCATTGTGGCCATCTCCGGAGGAGGCTCGTGAAAAGATCATGAGCATATGGGATAAGGCTGAGGTGATCAAAGTGAGTGATAACGAGCTCGAATTTCTCACAGGAAGCGATAAAATTGACGAAGAGGTTGCAATGTCTTTATGGCACCCTAATTTGAAGCTTCTATTGGTCACTCTTGGTGACAAGGGTTGCAATTACTACACCAAGGTAATGTACCCATTAACCCATCCCCACTGTTTATTATGTAACTTTGTAAGTTTGTAACTAGTAAGCAAGGCCAGCGCTCTGCGACGGTTTTTTTTTTTATGTCGCAAGAGTATATTGGGATTTTGAAAAAAACGAAAAAAAAAATCAAGAAATCATTCAACAAATTAATCTTTTAAAAAGTTAAGATAAAAAAAACCTAGACAAATAAAAGGCAAAGAATTATAATTAAAATAAAAAAATAAGTAAGAAAAAGAATCATAGGATTATAGTTAAAACAAAAATAAAAAAATAAATAAAAGTCGTGATATGGTCAATTTCAGAGGATTATGGTTTGTTCGTGATGTACGCTCTCGGCAAATCCGAGTTCTGAGTTAATTTGGAGTTATATAATCCGGATTAAGTTATTCTTCAAAGGCTCCTAAAAATAAGAAGTGTATAAAGACACAATGAATGTCGAGCAAAATATAACACAATGATAAGGAAAAAAGACACAATGAGTCGCAAAAAAGACACAATGACGCAAATATAAAAAAACACAATGATAAATACAAGACACAATGATAATAAACAAAAACTCTAAAATCTACAACCTACAAATCCAAAAGTGAAAATTTAAAATCTCACATCGTAGAGTTCGATAAAACGGTTCCAATGCCGCTTGAATGAGGTCAATCAGAATCCGTTTGATACCCTTTGTACGACTTTTTATTTTTAGGAATCTTTATATTTGATCCTAAACCATATAATCAAGGTGTCAATTTTACCCTAGAAAGTGGATTGGTTTATGTTCTGATGCCAATTAGTTCAAGCTCGATTTCGGCTCGGGCTTAGGCCGGGCTAATTTATTGACTATATATATAGTTTTTATATATAATATAATTAACTGAAAAAATAATTCCAAAAAATATATAATCCAGTCTAGAAAGCTTTTGTTGCATTAAAGTATAAAGGTATAATTAAATTTTAGGATTAATTTCATATACACCCTTACAAACTTGAAAAAATTCATATATACCCAACCAAAACTAAAAATATCATATATGTTCTTACAAAATAGTTAAACAACAAATATACCCAATTTATTAAACACAATCTAATAAATAATCATTTTACCTTTATTATTTTAACATCTAAGTTTTCATATAATGCTTATCTTTAAACTTCATATTTTTATATTAGACATTTTAAGCTTAAATTTTTTATACCCATTTTTATTTTTCCCATAAAAATAAAATTCTCCATATATAATACTTAAGCTAAATAAATTAAGCTAGAAATGAGTAAATATAATATTTGAGGTATAAGGTGATATATTAGATTTCAAAGTTTTAGAAAAATTTGGGTAAAATTGTCTTCTATTAAATTGTTTTTAATGAATTAGGTATATATGATATTTCAATTACTTTGTAAGGGTATATATGACATTTATAATTATGCATGGGTATATATGATATTTTGCAAGTTTGTAGGAGTATATATGAGATTACCTCTAAATTTTAATATATTTTATTAGTGAAAGTTTTGTAGTTAGTTATAATATTTTGAATCTTGATTTTTCTTTTTTTGAGCAACAATTACTTTTATACCTAAATACTATTTAACCTTGAATCTTGATGATTGCAGCATTTTCATGGGACGGTGAGTGCATTTCGTGTGAAAGCAGTCGACACAACCGGTGCAGGTGACTCTTTTGTTGGTGCTCTTCTAACAAAGATTGTTGACGACCAATCCATCATAGAGGTAATATCAACATTCCAATATTTTCATTAAAGTCGATTGTACATGAAAAAGTTCCATGTCAACATTTTGACGCCTTTACTTATGGACGGGTCCATCAGGTTTTTTTAATTATATTTCTAACGGATCAAACAAGTTAAACCATCTAAAAGAAACCATGTCAAAGACATCATGAACTCGGACACACTTAAAACCATGAATCTATACACAACATGTGTAATATGTATATCTGAACGCGTTGGCATGTCAAGTTGTAAATGAGATGGACAAGTGGTAAACATGTTAACAGGTTGTAAATGACTTATGATAAAAATGTAGATGGGTTGTAAACAACTTATAATAATACTTTAAAAGGGTTGTAAAAGACTTGGAAGCTCGGTTATACAAAGTATATATATATTTTTATATATTGTGACATAATAACATTGAATTGTAGGATGAAGAAAAGTTGAAAGAGCTACTGAGATACTGTTGTGCTTGTGGAGCCATCACCACCACCATAAAGGGTGCCATTCCGGCCCTTCCTACCTCGTTGCAGGTGGACACCTTTCTCCACACCAATCGAAAGACTCTAGCATCGTGTGCTTTCCTTTGAAATGGTTTTTTATTGTCATTAATCAATCAATATTTATAGGGCAAATAATGTGAGTCATGTTGATTACCGATTTTCCGAGGATTCTATCCGCGATTCTCAGTAATTGGTTTGTCTATGTGATCTGTTTATGTTGTTAATGCTAAGTTTTCAATGTACTGTTTGGTTCTATGCAGCCAACTTATGAGAAATTATTAAAGTGATTATTATATAGTTCAAAGGACTATTTTCAGTTTAATTTTAACCGTTAAGAATATGATAGTATCAGGTAGTTAAAACGCACTTTAGCCGGCTAAAGGGTTAATGACGTCGCGGAGTGTGAATTGATTTCTAGATATATTTTAGGTATTTTTTCACTCGTTTCTTCAAGCTTTATATTTATAAAACACGATATAACACTATCACTCTCTACAACACGTTAGGGCAAGTGCACCCATCGGTTGCGTAGTATAGTGATGGTAAGATACGGAGGTCGTCCAAGGACACAAGAGCTTTTAATACCAGATTATTGTCAACGTCTAATCGACCCAAACTTTGAGAAAATGTTTTAATAAGTAAACTAAATAAGTTATAAAAGAGACAAATAAACAAGATGGAATCACTTGGTTCCGACTCATCTTTCATGTACCCTTTGATGATTTCCGCACTTTTGGTTTTTTAAGAGATTATCTTGGTTATAGTAGCATGTCCATCTTTTGGAGGCGACGCTACCTTCGGCCATATTGGTATGAGTCAGCAGGGATACAGTCAACAGTCCCGCAAGGCCGGAATATTGAAAGATAATTAAGACCATGTGTAGTGGTTTGAGCAATAATGCCCCCACCCTTGGGCGTTTTGCGCTACGTGGCAGTCCAGTCAGCATGGGGGTATTATTGGGGGTTATTGCAAAAATGGTGTAGTAGGAATAATGCCCAATAACGACCCTTCCAATCATTAAACAATTATTTTTTTTTAATTAAAAACTTAAAATACTTCATTAAATTAAAAAAAAAAATACAATACTAGAAATAAAAAAAATAAAATCTGAGTAAATTAAAAAAAAATACATTAGTTTTCGTCTTCGCTTTCTTCACCCTCGCCATCTTCGTCTTCCTCGTCCTCCGTTTCTTCTTCACCCTCAGGTGGTACATACCGAACCGACCATGCGTGTTGTACCAAATCAACCGTTAACGCGGAATGGTACGGTTCGTAACACAACTCTCGCGCATTATTCACTCTTTCGTCCATTGACGCCTGTGTATGCTCCTCTTGAACGGCTTCTGGCACATAATTCTGGCATATCGCCTTTCCTTCGTCTTCCAAAATCATGTTGTGCATGATTATACAAGCGTACATAGCATCTCTCATTTTTTGCTTGGTCCATGCACGACAAGGATTTCTCAAATATTGCCAGCGTTGTTTAAGAACCCCAAAGCATCTCTCAATGTCTTTTCGTGAAGACTCTTGAACCTTTTTAAAGTATGCTCTTTTTTCATCAATAGGATCACTAAACGTCTTCACGAAAATCGAATAACTAGGATAAATTCCGTCACACAAATAATATCCATGAGGGTAGTAGTTTCCATTTGCGTAAAACGACGCTTTTGGAGCTTTTCCAGAAATCCACTCCTCTAACAACGGAGATTGTTCAAAAATATTTATATCATTGCATGACCCGACCACGCCAAAGTAAGCCGACCAAACCCAAAGGTCCTGTGAAGCAACCGCCTGAAGAATAACAGTGGGTCCTTTTTGGTCACCCCGTGTGTGTTGGTCTCGCCATGCGGTTGGGCAGTTATCCCAACGCCAATGCATGCAATCCAAGCTCCCGATCATACCAGGCAAACCATGCTCCGCCGAATGTACCTCGTAGATCTTTTGAAGGTCGTCCCATGTTGGCGTTCTAAGATAACGCGCACCATACACATCAATAATACCTTTATAAAAAAACATACACAAACATAAGCTTCAAAAAAAATTGTAAACATTATAGTAAAGTATAGGAATTGTACCGCGACAAAAATGCTCCAAGGTGTCTCGCGTTGTTTTCTAGCCCATTTTTAGATACTCGTCGTTGATGTCGGTTGTGTTACCATAAGCAAGGATTCGTAACGCCGACGTACACTTTTGGATACCGGTAAATCCAAGTGCCCCTCTCGCATCCGCTTTTTGTTTAAAATAATCGTAGTTGGCTTCCAAGTCGTCGACTATGCGTAGAAACAACCGCTTACTCATTCGGAAACGACGCCTAAACATTTGGTTCGAAAATGTCAGAGCCTCATCAAAATAATCTTTCATCAAACGATCGTGTGCCGCGCGTCGGTCTCGTTCAATATAACCTCTTTTATTTTTTTCTGGTTGGGGGCGACGACAATGCTTCACATATCTCACCACTAGTTGACAAGCACTCGTAACCGCCTCTTGCTCGACCTCCTCATCGGTGGAATCATCGCCATCTGCAAAAAAACTCTTTGTAGTAAAAATTTACCATGGATGAAGAACCAGGGGAATCCATCAATTTTTATAAAATGGTAGTGTTTTTTAGAGAGTTTTTGAGAGAGTTTTGGTTAAATTTGAATGAGTTTATATATATATATAGGTAAAAGGTTTAAAAAAATAAAAAATAAAGTAGCCGTTGATAACTAGCCGTTGCTAGTTTGTGATTGGTTGTTCAATATTATCGCAGCATGTTTAAAACAACGCCAATCGAATTTAAAAAAAAAAACGCCCGAAAACGCCCATGTGTAATGGGTGCGGGGCGTGTTTCGGCGTTTTGTTTGAATTTAAAAAACAAAACGCCCCACTACGGGGGTCTAAGTGAGTTATTAATGCAAAATGTGACATGTCCCTCTTTTGGAGGCAACGCTACCATCGGCCATATTGGTCTGATTCAGCAGGGATACAGTCCCACAAGGCCGGTTTAAAGTTTTAATAGTAGTTTATTTATAAGGTAGTTGATAACGTAAATGCTGAAAAACAGCAAAACCCTTTACTGAAATCCAATTTTTGACTTTCGCCAAGTTTGTAAGTTTAACCACTATATTAATACAAATTATAAATTTGCTCATTATATGAAATGACTGGAGTATTCTACCCTTTAGACATAAAGGGATACAACTATAAAAACTAACATGGTGATCATTACTAACCTATGCGAACTGAACAACATTCTAAAACGGAGTTCAAAATAACACGAGAATTTACAATGGTTACAATGCAATTGCTTGTGGGTAAGTAGCATTAACCTCCATTCGCAACGTCCCCCAAACATGTTTGCAATTTTCCCACCTGGCCTTCATGCGAGCCAGAAATGCCTCGGCCCACGCTTCATTATCACCGTCTATGCTCAGTTCATAAGGTACCGAGAAACTGTTTCCACCAGTTTCGTGTGTAAAAACCGCCATTTTCATGTTCCAAATATTATTGTCACCAGCAGCCAGAAGAAAAAAAAAACACACACATAAGCTTAGAAACACAAACTACACAGTTGTACATTCAAGCTCATATATGCGTTAACGAGAGGTGTGGCATGTGGATAATATAGTTTTGAGCTTTTTTAATTTGAAAACTTAGCTAAAAATATAACGGGTCAAACCGGTTTGATAAGTCAAATGTATTCAAATGCTTACACCCTCATAGATAATTATATTATACTTTTAATAACATGATTTTTATAGTTATACTTATAACACGTTACGTATATAGAATATGACAAGAATAAAACAAAATGGAGCAAATAATAAATAAAAAAGTTGACTAAAGGACTTTAAAGTCTGACCTCATTAATTCTTCTTGTGGAGGTCTTTTACTGGAACTACCATTCCTGCAGTTTTATGTACAAGTTAGAACTACAATATTACATATATGCTAATTTGCGTGATATATAATAAGAGGTACGATAAGAACAGTAAGCACAAACCTGCGTACAAAAATGTTAAAAAGATTTAGCGATTTGGTGGAAAGATTATATACAGCATCTTGTATATGGTCCTTGCCGAATATATACACCACAGGGTAACCAAGAAGCCACCTGCAACAATGTAACCGTATTTAATCGCTGCATATGAGATTATAAACTTCCAAAGTCAAAATATATATATATATATATATATATATATATATATATATATATATATATATACACCCACACCCACACGTGCCCGTTACATATATTTAGTCACGTGTTATGAATTATGATAATTGCATGTTCAAGGTAAAGACTTACCCGTTCAAAGTTGGCACAGTAACAGGTGTATCTTGCATAAAACGGCTCAAATCAATGAAGTCGGAAGGCTGATTATTAACACGAAGCCGGCAATCAGAAACATCATCGGCTGTTGCATCATCACAGAAGACTGAAAAAAACAGCTTCTGGAGTGATATAAATTGTGCACCTACGGAAATCTTTTCGACCTCACTTACCATCTGGATCATTAATATCAAAAAGCGTTTATAAAAAGAATAAATGAAACAAATATGACTTAAGAAATGTATAAATAATTAAATAGATGGGATGATATTTAAGTTTTAACCTTCGGTGGATCCTGTTCAAGATCAACAAAATGCAGTTCCAGTTCTTTGTTAATCGTTAATTTAATAAGTTCTGCAAGCTCTCTGACATGTATCAGATATATCATATCTTCAATAACCATGACGCGTATATTTTCAAAGATACAAGACTCCTGAATCACAAGAGCACAGGAAACCGTTATCCACAAATATACAAAAGAGTAAAGTACACAGATGGTCCCTATGGTTAACCAAAATTTTGGATTTGGTCCCTAGCTTTTCAAAAAGTACACGGATGGACCCTTTGGTTAACCAAAATTTTGGATTTGGTACCTAGCTTTTCAAAAGTACAAAGATGGTCCCTGTGGTTGACCAACATTTTGGATTTGGTACCTAGCTTTTCAAAAGTACACGGATGGTCCCTGTGGTTAACCAAAATTTTGGATTTGATCCCTAGCTTTCCAAAAGTACATGGATGGTCCCTGTGGTTAACCAACGTTTTGGATTTGGTACCTAGCTTTTCAAAAGTACATGGATGGTTCCATGGTTTTAAAAAACGGTTGCGGCATGCGCCTCGAGGCGCGCCTCAAGGCGAAACGCCCAAAAAATGATTCTGAGGCACGCCTCAGGGGGTTTTTATTGTATGTGCGCCTCAGCAAAAAGGCTGCGCCTCAGGGGTTTTGATATTTGTTTTTGATGTTTCTGACTTTTTATGTCAATTTCAAGCAATTTATGGTCCCTGTGGTTTACCAAAATTTTGGATTTGATCCCTAGCTTTTCAAAAGTACATGGATGGTCCCTGTTGTTTGCACTTTATAACGCACTTAGTCCCTAGCTGCATATAAGTTGTAACTTGTAACAGTACCTCTTGGCTAAACTTGAGAAATGCACATAGTCGGTCTCTAAGTTCGGGCATCTTTCCACCGTAATCTATCATTATTACCGGTCTCATCCCCGTGCATAATGCCAGAATATCTGTCCAAACATACATTAAGAAATAATGCTCAAATATCCCGACGTTTACCAGCAGAATTACATAGAAATAACATATTGTATATCATGAATATTCAAAATTTACTACACGCATTTGCAAGACCGGAGATAAACATAAACATAAATATAGCAATAAGAGTTCTGTTTTATCGATCACAACAATTTTCATTTCAAGCAACTTCTAGACTTTTTATGTATTTAACTGTAATTATCGTAGTCTAGAAGGCATCTATATGTAATATCAAACTCTACATATTAGATTAACTATGTATTTAATTATAAATATCTATATGTAATATCAAACTCTATACATGTTCAACTGTACTTATTATAAAACTTTACCAATATAACAATAACAAAACACTTAAAAGCCAACAAAACTTTTAAAACTAAAAACTCAGTATCAGGTTGAACCCGCGAACCCGTTTAGCTAAACGGGTCGGGTTTGTGTCAACCCGGCTGGTTGACCCGTTTAACCCGTATATATGATATTATCCTTTTTAAATGTATTTTATGTCATAAATTAAATCAATTGGGTATTTTACACCTTTATTTATAACTTAAAACAGAAATTGACTTAAGATTTTATAACTATGTAACTATTTAATATGCATTTGTATTTTTTGTTGTAAAATATTAATATGCGGAAAAGATTAAAAAAAGTCAAGTTAAACTGGTCATGTTTGGGTCATATGTCTAACACGATTTTCGGGTTCGGGTCGTATTCGGGTTCATGTAAAATTTTCGGAGCAAACACAACCCGTTTTGCAGTCCTGATTCTAAGTCAGAGAAACTACAGAATTCTTGAAGCAGTGCTATAATAAATTTACAGTTTTAATAATGTAATGATATGAATTAGGGTTCCTAAAACCAAAAGCAGCAAAATTAGGGTTAAAACGATACAGATGATTACATATGTAAGATTGATTTGAAATGAAAGCATACCTGTCTCAAGACGGCGCTTTGAGGAAGCTTTGAGACGCCAATTGGTTCGAGAAAGTGAAGAATCGAGTACCCTCACAGTCTCTGACATATCGATAGCTTCCATTGGAGTGTTCAAGCTTATCAGTGCTCCAAATCGGTTCAATAACTTGGTCCGATTCTAAAGAAAACCGGTTTGGGTCCAACCGGCTGGACCTTACCCAAACCGATAGTTTGGTGTAGGTTCAGGACTTTTGTGTTGAGAACCAGTTTCAACGTGAATCGATTTGGGCCTGAAAAAAATGCTCCAAATTGATTTGAGTGGGTTTGGCTTTTCAACCCTAAAATCGGTTTATAACCCGAACCGGTTTGGCCCAATTTAAAAAAAGAAACAGGTTTGGTTTGGGCCCAAACTCGTTTTTGCATCTTTACTTGGCTTGCTTGGTAGACGTAGCTTGAAGCAATCAAGGCAACTAATACCGATTATTGTTATAGTTATTTTTATTGCTAACGTTTAAATATTGAATCGTAGCCTTCGAAATAACTAATCGAGCTTGAGCTTGTAAATAATGGTCTGGGTCAGGGGCGGAACCAATGCATACTTAGCCATAGCACGGGCTACGGCTCAACCCCGTATTCGCATTCGCAGTGTAATTTTTTCTTTCGGTTTTATACATAAGATACTCCTAAACATACACGAGGATACCCAGAAGAGAATATTATGAAACTTGATATTATTCATTAAGCCCAAATAATTAGTTTTATGATAATTAAGCCCAAATTGTAATAACTAATAAAGCCCAAATAATAAAATAATCCATTTGAACAATGTCATGGTTTGTGTGGTCGAAAATGATTTTTTTCATAAGATAAAAGATGACGATGTGATGGAGTGATTTCAAGCTATGAAAAAAAGAAGATGACAAATCTATTATGTATTTGGTTTACTTTATTTATTTATTGTCGTTTTTTCTAATATTGTATGATTGCACGGTAAGAAAAAGTTGGGATACCCCTGATTTAATGGGCTAGTTCCGCCACTGGTCTGGGTCCGCTTTAGAAGTTCAGTTTTTATAGATCGAGTGAACGCAAAGTTGGGTGACAAAACAATCTTTTTGCAAAAGAGATACATCGGGAGCCATAGTGATGCTTAACAAACAGCACAAGTTTAACACTTTAACATATAGTTGGTTTGGTCTCATCTTGTCACTTTTTCGTAGACCCGTTTTAAAATTCTACATTTCTTCCTTAACTTGTTAGCAAATACAAGATACAGATATGTCAAGTGGGTCAAAAGAAAACTTGATCACATGGGAAATGAAATCCTATATTATTAGACCATGTGTAGTGGTTAAACAAAATAATGCCCCCACCATAGGGCATTATTCGACACGTGGCAGTCCAGTCAGCATGGGGCGTTATTGCAAAAGCGGCGTAGTGGGAATAATGCCTCATAATGCCCCTTCCAATCATTAAAAAAAAAAAAAAAGCAAACTACTATCATTGGCCAGTCAAACCTTATCCACTCCCATTGGCACTCCCATTGGCCCATGCAATTCCTTTTCAGCGTTATCATAAAAACGCCAAACTCAACTTTGTGAATTTTTTTTATAAAAAAACGCCCCATGTAATGGTGGTGGGGGCGTTTCCGGGCGTTTTTTTTTTTTCAATTTTTTTTTTAAAATAACGCCCCACTACGGGTGGTCTTAGCTATTGCAATTTTGGTACGTGATAGCGTGGACATAAAAGATGAGATAAATCATCATTAGACAATAGCTAAAGTTGTAATCGCTAATGATTAGACAATAACTAACGTTGTAATCGCTAATGATAAAGGACCTCATTCCCCTTCATCTTTTCTACCGACTTTAAGATTTTTGGTGTCCCTATTTTCTAACACCAAAAGCTGGTAATGTTTATAACTACAGAATAAGTCTTTTTAGGAGGGAGTCATAACTGATAAGTTTACCATGTAATAATGGTTTGTGATCTTCATCTCCCTTCTTCGTAAAACACTTTTGTAGTTGTAGATGTCACCCTTCTATGAAAAACACTTTATTATTAGCTATTACAATTTGGTAAATGAAGAAACACGGAACTAATTTTAGGGTTAATTAGTTTGGTTTATGTTCCTTTCATAGTGGTTAATCTTCTTTAACTTTCCTGAGCTCCCTTAGTGATCCGATTATCCTGCAAAACAGAACGCCGTTAGCTCGTTAAGAGGGGAATATGGGGGTTTCCCTCTTAACCAAACTCCGGCGTGAGAATAAGTAACTGTTTTGAGGAGAGAAATGTGTGTTAAGAGTGAAAGTAGAGAGAATAGAATGAATCAACCTGTGACTGAAGGTCCCTATTTATAGCCGGAGAGGTGTAAGAGGAGTTGGGCTGATGGGCCTTGGGCCGGAAGGCGACAACTTAGAGGATATGCTCTTTGTCTCACTGGTGTCGACCGTTAGTGTCTTCTAGAAGATACCCGGTGCTGGCGCACCGTGATTGGAGCCACGTGTCCTGTTGTCGGCCTTGTTGTCCCTCTGCCATCAGCAGGTGAGTGGAGATCGTGGGGCAGGTGTCGCCGCCCCCTGATTGGTGCCACATAGGCGTCCTTGTGTACTTGTTGTCTCCTACACGTCAGACGATCGTGGGGCACGATAGAGCCCTGCCTGGAGGACGCTGATTGGCTCTTTAGTTCTGCCACTTGTACCTTGTGTGCTTCTCTGAAGTGGCCTTGCGCTATAACTCCCGCGCGCCCCTTGCTGAGCACGTAACTAGCCCGCGCAGGATTATAGGTGCTGAAGGCTCTTATTCAGAATGCTAAGTGTTGAAATTGATGTTCTTTCTTGTTTAGACCTCGCGCGAGGTCAGTCTATGTTGAAGTAACTCGCGCGAGTCTGAGATTGAACAGCTTGCTGAATAAGGAGTATGGTCTCACGCGCGACCTGAAAGAAGGCCTGCGCGGCTTTTTGGGACCATACCCCTTCAGTAAAGGAACTTTAAAATCTTGATAGGTATATTTTGTTACTTTAGCTTGTGAAATGTGATAATTTAATCAAATTCCTTTTAGTTATAATAAAATCATGTCTTATTTAAAAAAAAAAAAAACATAGAAACTTGTTATTTGAAAAAATGAAAATCTTTTAAAGAAATTTAAATATCAATTATAGGTGTGGGGAAGACGGGTGGAGGTGGTCTTGGCATCATCCTGTTACGGGAGATCATGAGTTGGATCAACTGAATAGGATGATACAGCTTGAAGATGAATTTCAATTCGAATCAGAAGGAGATGGGTGGATTTGGGACTTTGATGCAGAGGAATTGTTTTCGGTTAAAAATATACGTAGGTTCTGCCCTATTTGTGATTCGACAGAGCAAATTGTAGATCATTTATTTGGCTCTTGTGTCGTTGTGGCGCAAGTGTGGGCATTGATATTTAGTTGGCTTCAGATTCCTCCTTTGTCTTCAGTACGTTAAGCCGATTGATCTTATTTCTTGGTTGGATTCCATAGGGTTGTCAACGCAGAGGAAGTTGTTGGTGCATGGAATTTAGAAAAGGCAATACCAGCGAACCCGGCGCAACACCACAGCGAGTGCAGCCACATTGAGAACAAGAAAAGGCAATATATCGCCGCAGCGAACGCAGCCGCATGCACTTGCTTATTTGGAGAAATTATGCCCCACCAAACCGTATATAAGAGAGCTTAATCATCTGTGTGGTAGGGACAACTAGCTGTGGAATCATCACTCATATGTTCTGAATCTGAATTGAATTATCTGATAGAAAGTCATGTTAAGGTATTTCTTCCTATTCCAAATATAATGTATCTAAAAGAGATCTTTCACACAGAGGGGCAACAAGTTTAATCTACATTTCCATGTTATATATCAGGCCGAAGTTATTGAAAGAGTAGAATGCATCAGAAGGGAGTATAACGAGCTTGACGAGTAGAATCACATCGTTTTTGTTTATTTTGAGTTGAGTTTTTACATGACTGTTTGCTCAAAGAAGCATATTTATATGTTAATCATTTGCTAAATTCAATTAAAATGACAAAAATAAGTATTTTCAGGTCAATTGAAGCCTACCAAACTGTTTTTAGGGGCTGTTTGGTAGCCTCTTAATGACCATTCAGATGCTACCTCTTAATGGTTTAAAACATCTGAATGAATAAGAGGTAACCTCAAGTCTGAATGGTTAAGAGGTAACCTCTGAATGGTAAATCATCACATGTCACATTCTTCTACCTTCTCATTGGTAAAATTCTTAATGGTTCCATTAAGAGGTAGCATCTTAATGACCATTCAGAGGCTATCAAACAGCCCCTTAGTCTTTCAAAATTTTTACCCAGCACCCACTTTACCACCTATTTCTCACCTTGCTTTTAATTGCTCACAATTAGTAAGTATTCACAAATGATTAGAAAAAGATGACACTCACTAATGGAAGTCTAGAGGTGTGAGTTTTGTGTGTCATGCTATTTGGAAATAACAAAGTTAAGCGACCAACTCAGTGACCATTTTGGCATTTTACTCTTCTTAAAGTAAAAGGTAAAAAACAAAGTTAAGCGACCAACTCCGCATACACAGTCATGTCCAAGTTACAAATTTGAACGAGAGGTTTCTTTATCGTAAACTATGAACCGAATCCAATAAACTTTAAACTAAACAAAACTGGCCATATATTTTAAAACTGGCACTTGATGAACACTACATGAGTTAATAGTTAATACTTTATTAGTAGTAGAATGCTAGCATAAGATACAATACAAAAGTACTGATTTAGGTGTTTGTTAATACTTGATTAGTAGACTACTAGCATAAGATAGAAAACGTGTCCATATTTGGATCCAATTAGAATGTGTACCAATGTATCATTTCATTGTATGTTAACTTTGCATAGTAGTGGAATTTTCCCATTGCGATAAAGAATAAGGGAATCTTCCGTCCATTCGACAATCTTCCGTCCATTCGACCGAGAGGTCCGATCGGACTTTTGTTCCGACGAATGGGTCTGCTTTTTTGCCTATCCTTTCTCCATAGGACTTCAATACCCGTTTTCACCTTTTATTTCTCGTTTCTTCGAACTTACGGGTCTTAGCTTTGCCCAAATCATGCCCATGGTTTGGCGCATATTACTCACCTTGGAAGGAATTAAGGCTCGCCATATGCCCGACCTGTGCATTGAGGATTTGCTGATGGCTTATCGTTTAAGATCTCATGGTTCCAGCCGATTCCTTCTATTCTCTATTTCCAAAGACCCTCTCATCCTCAAGGCTACCAAGAACGAGGATAAGTGGACAAGAAAATTCTTTTTTGTGAAAAGAGACTCCATTGATAAGGGTTTTGACCTCCCTAAAAGATGGTTGACTTCCGGTAGGAGTTAGGGTTTTTAGGAGTATCCCTAATCATATCCCGAACCTCCATCCTGAACCAACACCCTGATATGTTTATTTCTTTTCTTGCAGCAAACTTTAAAGAACTAGCTCCTCCTAGTGCTGAATCGGAAGGGAGAATAAAAGAGATCTACAAGCTTCCAGAGGGTGAAAGAACCTTTAACCTGTTACTCACAAGCTCAAGTCAAAGATCAAGTTCCAACATGTCTGGTAAGCATAATTTCAGGAATTATTTTTATATTAAATTGATTATTATTTTTAGAGATATAATAAGCTTAAAACATCTTCCCATGGGCAGTGCCAGTTATTAACCTCGAAGGCTTCCAACTTGACGAGTTGGACAGTTACTCCAGCCTTGTGCCTGCCAAACAAGAACCTAAGCCGAAGCCATCTGCCACACCGAAGTCCATCACTTCAAAGACTACTACTGCTTCTAAAGCCCCTCCAGCATCCAGGACCCGGGCCTCTAGTTCCCGGAAGAGGAAAGAAATGGATTCTCCAGCCGCCTCTGAGACATTCTCTCTCGAGAATCATGGGTTTAGTGAAGCTACTTCATTCCTCAAGCAGGTAAAAATTCCCTTCCAATATCCTGAACACACATGTTAATCATTATCCTGTTCATTTTACGCCGATACCTGTATCTTTAACTGCAGGGCTTGGAACGTCTCATGCATTTGTATGAAGACGCCTGTGGGCTTAATAAGATGCTGCAGATCAAACTCGAAAAAGCTGAAGCCACCATAGCTGATCAAGGAACAATTGCAGCTGCCAAGTCCCAGCATTATGAGGACAAGTACAAGGCAATGACCCAGGAACATCAAGCTGCCCTCCACAAGGTCAAAGAGGATGCCCAAGCCAATCTAGATGCCGCCCTTCTCCAATACCAGCAGGATATGAGTTCATATCGGGACAGTCTCAAAGCATCCGTGGTCATCTCTCTTCTCCAAGCCAGGATAAGGATGGCTTATGAGGCCAGGGATTTGGGCTTCGAATGCCCCTCCTGGAACGTAAAGGCTTGGGAAGGGAAACTACAGGATCTCGGAGGTCATCCCGTTGCTCATCCTGCAAAGCATGCTGGTGAAGAGCCTTCTAAGCCGGCAGAGGAAGTGACCAATGCTGGTGATGATGCCGAGAAGAATCCTGAAGCTGATGCTGGTGCGAATGCTGGGAAAGAAGTTGCTGATCAGGAAGGCGCCGCTTCTTAAGCGGCGAAGTGGGCGATGATGGATATATGTGCCAAGGCCGGAGCCCACTTTTTTAAATTTCATGGTTGTGGTTGTGAAAAACAATTTACATTTCCTGTCTTTGAACAATTTATATTTCCTGCATTAGAACAATACGATGACCAAAGGTGGATGGGTCCTTGGTTTTAGGATGAAGCCCTTGGTCATCAGTTAGTATAATCTGTTTTGAATTTCGTAGCGGTTGAAGGTGGACAGGTTTCGTTTTGAGATAAAACCTTCAACCGTTATGTAGGTATGGTAAAAACTAATCGTGCTTTTGGTGGATGGGCCTTGGTTTAAGGTGAAACCAAAAGCACAACTTTTGACTTGTTAATAATATAACTATCTCGTGACTTATTTGTTGTTGCCTTGCATTACTTAATGTAACTCTTAGCTTTGTAAAAATTTTGTATTGTTATCTTATGAAAATATCCTGATCAATATGCTCAGCGATATATTATAAAAACTTTTATTAGATAGGACTTCTAAACATTCGTACAACTTTGTAGAAAGCTTTTTAAAGAGTGAAAAACAGTCCACTTTTCCAAAACCTGTTTTGATAATACCTAAATGATCAAAGTTTCAAACTAGTATTAGTTTCAAATATTTTAATCAAATATTCTGAGAAGTATTTCGAAAATATATTTTGAGAATATATCAGGATATTTAACCTTTTACCAAACATAGTGTTATCAAAAACTTAAACGATGTTTTACAAAGGAAAGATCATACCAGGGATAGGGTACAACCCTATTATTAAACCTCATTCCCTTTGCAACTTTTCCAATGAAGATGTCCCCTGACTGAGACATTTAGGGCATTAGTTCCAAGCTTTATCCTTTAAGCTTTACTCCATTGCCTTAGTAGGATTGTCCCCTGTGTACAATGTCTTCAAACACTTAGAAATCTTCTGGATATTAGTTCCAATTGTATAGACAATTTTTCGTATTACAGGGGTAAAACCCAAGAATGTACTGGAAATAAATCCCTTGAATTCTGGGGGAAATCCCAAATTTTCGTGCGCTACAGGAGGGAGTGTATAAACTCCAAGACTTAGAAAGGTGAGAACCTTTAAACCTTAGAGAGTATGAAAATACCCTTTCGTGAGAGAGGGTGATCAATCCTCATATACCTTTAGGATTCAGGATATAGCCAACAGTAACGAAATTGTCAGCCACTTTTACATGGACTGGTCCCGCCACCTTGAACTATTCCCGAATAACTTGCGCTCCAGGCGAAGTGTTTAAACCCAACTCGAAAGAAAGGTGAATACCTTTAAACCTGTGAAGGGATCAGGATCCCTTGTACGTGAGAGAGGGGGCCAATCCTCTAATCTTCTGAAGTATCCTGAGTGAGCATCCTGGAGCTATATCCCGAAGCATATACTGCAAAACATCCTTAAACTAAGGTGGGTGTTAGCTTGGCTAACACCCCTCCGATGCTTAAGTTAGTATTGGGTTTCAAAGAATAAATTAAACCAAACATATTTAAGAAAGATAGAATTCATACCATCCTGAGTTAGAAATTAAATTCTAAGCTCACTTGAAATAAAGCTTAAGGTGTATATCATTTCAAGATCTCGGCAGCATATCCCCTTCCATATTCTTGAGTCTATATGCTCCTTTCCCTGCTTCTGATTCAACTTCATATGGTCCTTCCCATTTTGGAGCTAGCTTGCCATCGGCAGGATTAGTAGTATTCTAAAAAGTCTTTCTTAACACCCAATCTCCAACCTTAAATCTTCTGGTCCTAATATTCTTGTTATATGCTCTGGATATTCTTTGTTGATATGCTGCCATCCTCAGCCTTGCTGCATCTCTTGTCTCATCAATAGTATCCAACTCCTGGCATAGGACTTCAGGATTCTTTTCAGGATCCCAGAGGTTGGATCTTGCTGTAGGTACCACCATTTCTGTCGGGATCACTGCTTCTGCTCCAAATACTAAGGAAAATGGGGTTTGGCCTATTGCATTCTTTACCGTTGTCCTGTCAGCCCACAAAACAAAGGGTAATTCTTCTGCCCATCTTCCTTTTTTGGCTCCAAGTCTCTTCTTTAAGTTATTGACAATTATCTTGTTTGAGGATTCTGCTTGTCCATTCGCTTGAGGATGTACCGGAGTAGATGTTATCATTTTGATTCCCCAACTCTTGCAAAAGTCAGTAGTTCTCTTGCTTATAAACTGAGAACCATTGTCACAGATTATCCCGGCTGGTACTCCGAATCTGGTCAGGATATTTCTCTTTATGAAGGATACTACTTCCTGATCCCTGACTTGGACAAATGCCTCGGCTTCAACCCATTTGGAGAAATAATCTGTCATTGCCAACATAAAAACCTTCCCTCCTGGAGCCTTTGGAAGCTTTCCCACTATATCCATACCCCACTTCATAAATGGCCAAGGGGAAACAATAGGATATAATGGTTCAGCAGGCTGATGCAGTATGTTACTATGTCTTTGACATGCATCACATCTTCGAACATATTCTGTGGCATCTCTCCTCATTGTCGGCCAATAATATCCTGTCCTTAATACTTTTGAGAATAATGACCTGCCCCCAGTATGGTTACCACAATCCCCTTCATGTATATCCTGAAGTACTTCTTTGGCTTCAGGATCCTCCAAGCATCTCAAATACGGTCCTGCAAGAGATTTTTTGTATAAAACATTATTTATGATAGTGAATCGTGATACCTTCATCCTAAATGCCTTGGGATTTTCATCTCCGGGGATATCTCCTTCCTTGAGATATTTTATAATTGGAGCCGTCCAAGATCTAGGATCATTTTCCGTATATTCTGCTCCAGGATCCTGAATACCCGCTACTTCTTTACCCTGAGGATTCGTTGCAGGATACAAGATATGTAATATCGGTATTTGGGTCCCTTCTGGTATCCTGATCGATGATCCCAGATTTGCTAAGGCATCTGCTTCAGCATTATCCTCCCTTGGTACCTGTTCAAGTGTAAAAACATCGAAATATCCTGCTAATTTTTTGAGAATATCGAGGTATTCGATTAATTTCTCACCCTTGACTGCATAGGATCCATTAAAATGGTTAGTAATTAACAAGGAGTCAACATATACTTGCAAATTCTTGATATTCATATTCTTAGCCAACTCTAATCCTGCAATTAAAGCCTCATATTCTGCCTCATTATTAGTAGCAGGAAATTCACACCTAATAGCCTGGGGTAATATGTCCCCCTGTGGCGATTTTAGTAGTATTCCCAATCCTACTCCTCTTACATTAGATGCACCATCAGTATATAATGTCCAGGATCCTGAGGATTCTCCTAACTGTTGAACTTCTAGGTCTACCTCATCCTGAATGTCACTACTGAAATCAGCCACAAAGTCAGCTAAAGCCTGAGACTTTATGGCATTTCTAGGTTCATATACTAAATCATAAGCACTTAACTTTACTGACCACTTGGCCATCCTGCCTGACATCTCTGGTTTCCTAAGCACATTTTTGACAGGATAATTTGTTTTAACATGAATTCTATGTGTCTCAAAGTAATGTCTAAGCTTCGTTGATGCCATAACTAATGCCAGTATCAATTTTTCTAAATGAGAATATCTAGTTTCAGCATCCAACAAACTTTTACTAACATAATAAACAGGATACTGCTGACCTTCATGATCCTTAATAAGAACAGCACTTACAGCATTCCCTGATACAGCGAGGTATAGGGATAGTGGTTCACCATTCTCTGGCTTCATCAATAGAGGTGCAGTTGAGAGATATCGCTTCAAATCCTGCAAGGCTGCTTCATGCTTTGCTCCCCATTCGAACTTCTTATTCTTCTTGAGGATATCATAGAATTCCTTGCATTTTTCCGAGGATCTCGAAATAAATCTGTTCAATGCTGCTACTCGTCCTGTTAACCGTTGAACATCCTTCATATTCGAGGGTGATTTTATATCCAGGATAGCTTTAATCTGCTCCGGGCTTGCCTCTATCCCCCTTTTCGTCACCATATATCCAAGAAACTTTCCTGCCCCCACTCCGAAATGACACTTAGCAGGATTCAGCTTCATATTATACTGATCCAGGATATCAAATGCTCCCTTGATATCCTGGAGGTGATCCTCAGCCTTTTTAGATTTCACCACCATATCGTCAATATATACCTCCATGGTGTCCCCCAGCTTATCTTTGAACATCATGTTCAGTAATCTCTGGTATGTTGCACCTGCATTTTTCAAACCGAAAGGCATAGCAGTATAGCAATATATACCTGTTGGTGTCATGAAAGCAGTATCCTCCTGATCCGAAGGCTCCATTTGAATCTGCTGAAATCCTGAGGATGCGTCCATGAACGTTAACATTTCATGCCCAACAGTAGCATCCACCATTGCATCGATATGAGGAAGGGGGAACGGATCTTTAGGACAAGCCTTATTCAAGTCTGTGTAATCTACACAGACTCTCCATTTCCTATTTTTCTTCTGCACTACGACCACATTTGCCAACCACCTTGGGAACTTGACTTCTCTGATCATCCTGGACTTCAATAGTCTTTCAACTTCCTCTTGGATAATCGTATTCCGCTCAGGAGCAAATTTCCTTCTTTTTTGCTGAACAGGCTTGAATGATCTGTCAATTCCAAGTTTGTGAGTGATAACATCTTTGGATATACCTGTCATATCCTCATGCTTCCATGCAAACGTCGACATCCTGCATTTCAAAAAGTTAGTTAACTGCTCTTCAATATCCTGAGGGATATTGGTTCCTACGAGCACCGAGATATCAGGATTATCCCGATCCAGGATAATTTTCTTCACATCCTGCTCCGAAGCTTCCAAGGTATCCCGGGCCCGCATCTTTAATTGCTATGCTTGATTAGGCTTGGTTGAGGATTTCATTGAGGATGAGTAGCATTCTTTCGCCTCCTGCTGATCACTTTCAACCTTGACAACTCCCCAAGGGGTAGGGATCTTGATGCATTGGTGATATGTTGATGGCACAGCCTTCATATCGTGAATCCATGGTCTTCCCAGTATGATGTTATAGCAGGATAAGGAGTCCATCACACAGAAGCGTTGTATCGAGTTGACCCCTTCAACGTATACTGGTAACTTTATCTCTCCTACAGTATTTCTAGCTTCTCCACTGAAACCAACGAGCACAGTGGACTTCGAAGTAATGTCTATCGGAGATACATTCATCCTCTTCAATGTTTCCAACTGAATTATATTGACAGAACTACCGTTGTCTACCAGTATCCTGCGTACAAAATGGTTAGCCACATATAATGTTATTACCAAAGCATCATGGTGAGGATCCTGAACAGTATCCCTGTCATCACTATCGAAAGTGATCACTTTATCAGTTGTGAGGGTAGTCATCCTGACTGGTTTGTCCCCCCTTTCACTCTTAGCTTCCTTTGCATGTCTCTTAGCCGCCGAATACGAAGTCCCACAAATGTCGGATCCTCCTGAAATAAAGTTAATTATCTTGGCATCTGCTGGGGGTGATGCTGCTCGTTCAGGATCCTTCTCGGGATCCTGCCCTTTATTCTTCTTTCTTCCCAGCAAGTCCTTCAGATACCCCTTGCTTAACAGGTAACTTATCTCTTTCCTTAAAGCAATGCAATCCTCGGTCATATGTCCGAAGTCTTCATGGAAGGCACACCATTTAGATTTATCCTTCCAATCAGCTTTCTGCTGGTTCTTTCGAGGCCACCTAGCTTTGTCCCCTAAACCCTGCATAGAATACATTAACTCAGGTATATTAACAGAAAAGCAGTATTCAGATAAGTCAGGATATTCTTCAGGATCCTCGTCTTCAACAGCATTCACTTTCTTGTTATCATTTCTGCCATATGGCTTGGAGCGATATGGCTTATATGAGGATTCTGATTTCCTGTTAGTTGATTCATAGGTTGAGGTAGAATTCATCCTCTCCTGCATCTTCTTGTCATCTTCCAAACGGATATATCTCAAAGCCCTGTTACGAGCTTCGTCGAGATTCCTATAGGGATTCATTACAAGATCCTGATAAAACTGAGAATCCTTTTGCAACCCCATCTTAAAAGCTTGCACAGCTGTTGCAACATCAAGATGTGGGATATCCAAGGATTCTCGACTGAATTTGTTCACATAATCCCTCAAGGATTCCTGAGGCCCTTGAGTTATCCTGTAAAGATCACTGGTTAGTTTCTCAAAACTCCGGCTGCAAGAAAACTGACTATTAAATAAATTAACCAAATGGGCAAACGAAGTAATTGAGTGAGGAGGGACATTTAATAGCCATTTTAAGGCTGATCCTGTCAGGGTAGACCCAAAACCCTTGCACAAGCATGCTTCCTTGAGCTCCGGAGGGATAGGGTTAATCTCCATTCTTTACCTATACTGGACAATATGCTCTTCAGGATCCGTAGTCCCATCATACAGCTTCATGTTGGGAGTCTGAAATCTTTTTGGGATTTCAGCATCACAGATAGGATATGCAAAGCGGGATATCCTGTGGCTGTCTTGGGATACTTCCGAAATTGGCTGGACCACTCCAGGTACACTGGATATCATGTCCTTCAATTTCCGGAGCTCCCTGGTAAATGTTGACGTCATACCTGCATCCTGCAAAGAGCCATCGTTGTTAGTAGCAAGAATATTATTATTTGACACATTACCGGTCTGAGGATTTTGGCCATATCCTGAAGCATATCCTGAACTCCTCACAGTCGACATCCTGACCGAGGAGGGTATCTCAGGGGTATGATTCTGAGAATGGCTTGGGACGATGTAACACCACGAAAATTCACGTCCTATAATGTGTTGACAAGTGTCATAATGTTTGAACGTGAGAAAGAATATTCTAGAGGGACTAAAAGTTGACAAACATGAAAAGTATGTGAATATACGTGTTCTAAATGTCAACAGTGAATAAATATATTGTACATTTGCCCTACATGATGCTCATACCTTCAAACGAATAAATCACGGATCATACGAAGCTAAATAAGAAGGAAAGTGAGAGATTACAAACCACATGGGTTAAATGTGTCAACATGTTTAAGTTATACCTCTGAGTGACCTTTTGACACACCCGAAGCTTTGTAACTGTTAATTATGCTCACTAGAATGCACGATATAAATTTCATAAAGTTTCGATAACGTATGAGAAAGTTATGATCAAATTCGTATGCGAGGGGTTAAAAGCGTTAACATTGAAAGTTATGACTTTCCGGGTAATAACCGAGTGGCCAAGGACTTGGCAAAGTGGGTACAAGTCTTAAAGCCCTTGTAGGTAAATACTAAGGGGTCAAATAGCAAGTATTAAGCTTAGTTGACCTTTCGGGAAGCCAAGGGACAAGTTGTAAAAACAAGAAAATGAAAAATCTGAATTTTAAGGTCCACGCGGGCCGTTGATGTATCTTACGCGGGCCGCGTTAACCGCCCAGTATCAGAAAATGAAGACAGCACCCTGTATACGCGAAAACTCAACCCAAAACGGATGTTTTACTTCATGTGCGACCCCTAAGTGCCTCCTAAACATCTAGGGACATGTGTTGATCAGTTGTGGTCACTAGTAGAACCATGTGTCAACAAATTGTGGTGATTAAATCACTATAAAAGGCCCTCATGTGCAACAACTTTGATCACACCTTCATCTGCAATTGTGGAGCATTTCTGGAGCTTAGGAGCAGATCCAAGACATCTCTAATAGTGCATAGGACCTTGGTAAGTATGCCTAACCCTTCTTAATTAAGTTTTAGCCTAGTTTTAGCTTCAAAGTCAAACCGTCGTAATTAACGGTTGACTTTAAGATAAATCACTATTGATTCAGTGTTTAGCCAAATCAAAGGTAGTTATAAGTTGGTAATTATGTGGGCTTTAAACCCTTAAAAGGGCATCCACTGATTCCCATCCTAACTAGGTCATTTGTCGAGTCAAAGATGATTAGAAAAAGTCAACAGAAATGTAATCTTTCGTTTAACGCACAATTAACGATGTAAAAGGCGTGTAACCTATTTTATCATTCATATAAATTTATAATAAGCATAAGAACTTGTCTAAGCTTGTTTGATTCGACAACTTTCTGTTTTAAACCTATTCGGAACCGAAAGTCGCAAAGCTTTGACTTTTGCTTTGACTTCAGTTCTGACCCGCTTTAGTATGATTTGGAAATGCCTTAGAGCTTCCTTAGGACCAGGATACATGTTAGCATAACCCTCTGTGGTTGGTTCATTGATTGACCCATTCGTTTACGCGTTTCCGTTAATTGCTCATATGTTGACCATTATGCCCTTATTACCTTAAAACGTGATTTTTGGAAATGTAAAAGAGTAGAAACTTTAAATACTGATATTTAAACTTGTATGCAAAATTTGACATCAGTTTGAGGTGTAGGTTAAGAGTTATGCTCGTTAGCGTCAAATTAAAGTTTTATGTTAATTTAACGGCGTATTTAGCGTATAGCCTACTTAAACATACTTTTTGATATCAAATCTTTTACCCACTAATGTAGTATATTATTTTGGGATTTTTAAAGATTTTTAATAAATTTTAGGCTGAGCATAACTAGTAGTCGTAGGCTTAATCCGGTAAATGTCGGTTTTGCCCTTACGGGCCATAAAATGAGTTTTACACATCTAAACGACTTCAAACCTTTTGATACTGGTCACATATGATAAATAAATTATTTTAAGCCTTCGGGAAATATAAAAATATCAGATTTAAGTATCGAACCCGGAAATGGCCTTTAATCGCTTTTTTAAGCGTTTTTAACGCATAGTATGTACTAAAACTATTTTCAACATACAAGGGTTGATACCTACTGATATTTGAGGCAAATTATAATATTTTAATAGTAAGCAAAGGTTGATAAACTCAGACTTCAGTTTTGAGCTTTACGGCTTATGTGAAATTACCAAAATGCCCTTCGGTGCATAGTTTGGTTATAATTGATAAATTTCACATATATACTTCATCCTACTGTTATAACTTATCAAAATAAGTATTTTCGCTGATTATACCAGACCTGTAACTCAGGTAAATACTTAAACTCTTTTATAACCTTTTAAATGACCAAACTACCCCTACGAGGCCTAGTTTGTGTTTAAATACGTTTTGGGCATAATGAAAGACATCTGTAACGCCCCAAAATCTGAATGTTAATATTTGTTGTATGTTATTATGTGACACGTCAGGAAATAAATAACTAGGCTATTTAACCTAGTTAAGGGTATGGTCAAAAGTCTTAAATGATTAAGGTAGTGTCAGTTATGTTTTAAAAGTAAACCCGAGGGGCTAAAATGGAACAAATGAAAGTTAAGTTATAAAATAACTAAACACACACATACGTGTGTGTTCGAGAAAGATCAGGAGGCTCCCATGGAGCCTCAAACCCTAAATCGCCTTTAAGCTCAAATAGGAAGGCAAGATGAAGCTGAAATCCATAACCGAGCATGGATTAATGATCACCAACACGAGGGGATCATAAGGTATGTCTTAAATCTAAGATTGGTGATCATGGGTGAAGTGGGTTATGTTCTAATCCGTGAGTTAATATGAAATTGATCATGTACGAGGGTTAGAATCCTCGTGTAGAACATGGGTTATGAATGGTTTGCGTTAATTTGATGATTAGAGGTGACACCCGTTAGTTAGGGTGAAGATGATGACTAGAATCACCTCCTATGTTCAAGTCTTGTTGAATGATTGATGTATTATGTGGGTATGATGAATTATTGTTAGATGAAAGTATAGGAATATGATGATGTTATGTTTAATGTTCATTTGGAATGATACATGATGATTAGTAGTTAGTTTTGATGGGTTATGTATGAGTTTAGAAGAATTGTGCATGAAATAGTTGTACGTTATGCTTATGAGGTAGTACTCACATCAAGTGTATGATGAAATGTATATAGTGTCGTCCGTATAGTCGATTATGATGTTACGGGTATGTGATGATAAGTCGATAGTTAAGTATGGTTAATAGTTGACTTTTGAAAGTCAACTAAGTATAAGAAACATGATTTGACTCGTTGTCGTAAATGTAGGTTGATGGGAAGTCGTATGGTACATGTTATAGCAATCCGTGTTAAATGTAATGACATGATGAGTTACATGAGTTTAACGTATACGGATATGATTATATGAAGTTGATTATGTATTTTAATGCTTGTTAGAAATGACTAAGGAAAGTTAAGTGTGAATTATGCGAGTGATATGATTGTTACGTGTACAAAGGTGTATGCTAATAAGAGCGTGATTTCGATGAAATGAAAGTATAGGAATCACGTCGAGACGGACTCAAGCATGAGGTGTTAACGGGTCAAGAAGAGGCAAGGAATCGGATACGAGCACGGACGCATAAGGTAAGTGATTTCCGTAATCACTTCTTAGTACAAGTAAGTAATAAAGTGTTGTAATGAATTAAACATGACGTTTGAGGTCAAATATGTGTTAAAGTCTTTCGTCGTAAATGATGGGTTTAAGGTTGACCAAAATGCCCTTGACGGGTATTTTGGGTTAGACGATCTTAAAAGTCGTTTAGAAGTAAGTTATTCGATTAGAGTAATGTTTTGGACAAGTATGGAAGTGGGGATGATGGTTTGGTCAGTCATAGACCAATTAATGCGCGAATACCCTTAACGGGTCAAGTTAAGCATATGAACGATAATGTGTTAAGAGGATGCAAGACATCCAAGAATTTAGTAGGTTATGATAGACGTCACGGATATTGTTAGATTTATAAGATGCTATGGTAAAATAACCAAGTTATGTTGATGAATGCATGAACGGGTCGAATAAATCATAAACGAATAATAAGACGTTAGCGTGTAAGTTAAGAATTTCCGTAATCCGGATGTGGGATTTTAAGTTTATATGATAGAATGTGAATTTACAAGCATGTAGGAAGAAACGGGAGGTTAAACGGGTAAACGGTTTGAAAGTTATGCGCGTTTTAGTGCGTTCGGACGATGAAACGAAACTGCAGAAAAATGCACTTTAGAGAGGCCGTCGCCGACGGGCAAGGAGGCCGTCGCCGACGGGCAAGGGAAAATCAGTTTTTCTCCGACGGGTTATCTTCCTGTCTACGGGGTTTTGGCTACGGGAAAAACTACGGGTCGTCGCCGACGGGCCCTAGGGCCGTCGCCGACGACCTCCCTAAGTCCAAAAGTCTGAAAATTGTTATTTAAGTTGATTTATGTATCGTAGGCTTCGGTTTGTTATCCGTGGACTACGGCGGACTTTCTAAACATGATTTTTGATCGATCCTTAGATGTTTATGGGCTATAAATCAAAGTTTATGTCTCATGTAAATAATGTATAAGTATGTAAGAGGTATGCAAGGTGTTGTACACGTATGTAGATGCGTAATTATGTATATATGTAATACTGTAAGAAAGGTATGTACGTATGCAGATGAGTATGTATGTAAGTATAGAGATATGTATGAGTGTATGCATGTATGAAATGCTGTAGGAAGGGTATGTACGTATGCAGATGTGTATGTATGTATGTATAAAGATATGTATGAGTGTAGGCATGTATGTAAAAATGTAGTAAAGGTATGTACACAGGTAGTTGTGTATGTGTGTATGTATAAAGGCATGTATGAGTGTATGCACGTATATAAAGTTGTAGGAAGAGTATGTACGTATGTAGATGTGTATGTAAGTAGGTATGCAAGTACGTATGTATGTATGACTTAGATATGTTGAGTGTTAACGTTATTGATGGTGTACCTTGAGAATGAAAAAGTGATGCAGGTACATTACTGAAGCCTCACCAGGAAATGGTTACGCAGATGAAATGCTTAAAGTTTGAAAGATGACGAAATGTGAAGTGTACGTGAATGTATCTTGTTTATATAATGTGTGCTAATGTTTATGAATGTATGTGGTGAGTGCAGGTTGTATGGATAACGGGCGATTATAACAAGGATTAGAGATCGAAGATCGAGTCACAAGATAGATTGTACGGGAATAATTGAGTATGTACTATTAGGAAACAAGACTTATGCTTTATCTTTGTAGAAGATACATATCAAAACGAACTTTCAAGTAAGACAAAACGTTGGTAATGAAAGAAATTTTATGGTTCGTGTTTTCCGCTGCGACATTTGTCATGTACGAATTAGGGTCTTACAACATCTTACTGATGTCACAACATATTTGAGGCATAATTAACTTAGGAAACCTATATATGACTCTCATGATTACCCGTCATGCGTTATTCGCGTTCGGTTCGGTTTATGTAACTAGTTTGCATAAATTAGCCGAAACGGGTTAAACGTTATCGTTTTTATCTCAAAATCCAGAATGTGTTTAGTTTACCCATATTATACAAGTCTCCAAACTTGTCGGGTCTAAATCACATCCTATTCCGGTCTTCGCTTAATCATGCGTTTTGAACCGTAAACCTTTCCTTAAAACTAACCGGTCTAAGTTACGACTTAAATAAGACCCGTTAGGAATTTAATAGGTTAATAAAACCTTCGTTCCAGATTGAGAGCCCCAGTAGAAGTACTTGTGCTTGCTGATTAGAATATACGGCTGAGTATAAATTGCATTGCTAGCTCAGGTAAATACTTTTAACTTATTTTCCCTTATACGGGTTTGGGGTACGGTATTATAAAAATACCGCTTGGTCGGGTGTAGAAACCTTTTAATCGGAGATGATTAAATTGCATAATCCCGTTTTAATCTGTATTGATTGATAACAAATAACATTGGGGGTTAATGACCGTGTCCTGGATATCCTTGGCTCATTTTAAAAAGTGAATGGCCACGACGTAAGCACAAGGTGTAGGCAAAACACCTCCTGTTGCATATGTAAAACGTATACTCACTCGTAAGGGTATCTTCTTGTGAGATTATATTTGTGGTGTGTCGATTAATCTTGTCCGGCTTGTATTGTATAATCACCGGCCCTAAATGTTGGACAACCATGTAAATCGGATACAAGATCTTTATTAATAAAATTGTCCCAAGTATAAAAGATTAATTTTGCCTCATGCATTTTAATCAAACTATAAAAGATATTTTGTGCCACGTGCATTCAAAACAATTTTCTTAAACTCTTTTCAAAATGAGTCAGTTAATTGTATTTACCAGTGTAAACTGACGTATTTTCCAAAAGGTTAAGTGACAGGTACTATGCGTAATTGGCTGGGAGCTCAGGGCGTCATTAGGGAATCTTGCAAGTTCTAGATGCCTAAAGTCTGTTGAACAGTTTTCTTTTATTGATCCGCCTGTGGATCCTTTATCTTCCGTTATAATACTTTGACATTACTTATATTCGGAATGTAATATATTTATCTTTTGCTTCCGCTGTGCATTTATATATTGTGTTGTTTGACTATGATGATCTCAACTACGTCACGATACTCCCCACCGGACCCACCGGTGACACGTGGAAATCGGGGTGTGACAGGTTGGTATCAGAGCCAACATTGAGTGAATTAAACACTAGCCCTTAGTGTTTAATTTCAATGACACAGTAGCACATTCTTTGACCTTTTGAGTCTAGACTTAACATAGGAATACTTTCAATCCTAATCTGGAAATTTTTTTTGCTTCCAATTTTTATATATATTGGATACGCCGCCAAGCGAAGAAGCTGTATTAGAAATTCTCCACAATCTGGAGCCCTGAAATGCTGAGCTTCGTACCGCGGCTAGAATGAAACGAGCATCCAAGGAGAAAGCATTCAGAAATAATTTGAAGAAGAAACTCCTTTTGCTAAAGATCGTTTCCTTAATAGTCCTCATAAGGACATATTTATCTTTCAGTCCCTTCGAGGACACATTATCCCTTCAAAGACCCGCTTAGGGCAACTCTGTTCTTTTATTTTCATATAAGGGATTGATTAAACTAAGTTTTCATTCTAAACATGAAATATGAAATAAATGGAAAATAACATCCCTTAGAAGGGAATTGCCTACGGGCTATAATTAACGTCCTCTGAGACTAAAGACGGTGGTAGCCTACAACTCTCTGTCAGGGAAAAGAAATGAACTTTGATTCACTCCTAAATGCCTCGATCCCAAACGATCATGGCTTATAAATTAAACTTGTCCACGTGACTAAGCCTTTTGTGCTATTACTAAATGCCTCGATCCCAAACGATCATGGCTTATAAATTAAACTTGTCCACGTGACTAAGCCTTTTGTGCTATTACTAAATGCCTCGATCCCAAACGATCATGGCTTATAAATTAAACTTGTCTACGCGACTAGGCCATTTGTGCTATTATTAACTTATAAATTAGGATTTATGATAAAAATCCTGAATAAAATAAATATCCTTCCTTCCCTGCCAGTAGGCATTTTAAAAAGAATCTTAAAGGCGAAACCTAGCCTACGCGGCCAAGATGGTGAAACCTACCCAAGGGATTCAGATCCTTGTTAACACCTAAGAACGTGTTAGCACTCCTGACAAATGTGATTCGATAAAATCACAACAGTCATCCTTATATTGGATTCTTCCAATTTTCTTATCTAGCCTAGTGATTTAGAAATCATGGCTTGTGTCATCCTATAAGATGATCACATTATAAACATCCGATAGTGATGAAGTGCCTACGGGCTAAACTTGTTGTCCGATAAGACAACGACAGTGGTGGTCTTTGACCTCCTGTCTAAAAATGTTGGACCAGGTCCAAGCATAATAGTCGGTAGGATCCATACGATCTCGACTAATAGCATCTGAGAAGATAATCATATTATAACCATCCCTCAGAAGGGAAATGCCCACGGGCTATATCTATTGTCCTAAAAGACAAAAGACAGTTGAAGTCTACAACTCCCTGTCAAGAGAAGGTAATGAACTTGATTCAAACCTTAATGCCTCGATTCTTTGAAATCATGGCTTATAAAATTTAGAACTGTCCTTGTGACTAGGCCTTTTGCGCCACTTCAATATCCTTAATGTTTTATAACTAGGATAAATTATCATGGAAAATACTAATTAAATATAACTAACAAGTTAACCAATATGGTTTATATTACCATGGTTGATGAATCGTCAAGGATGATGATTCCATAAAAACCTCTGAATAAATCATTGTTAATATTTATGTAGTAATCAAGCTACATGGCTGGATTAGATGAAGTTAACAGCCACATGAAGGAGAACAATGATACTACCAGAATTAATGTAACTGGAGCATAACTGCAGGCAATAATAGATTATGCTGTTACTCGAGCTCTTGATCGACAGTATGACGAATCGAATGATACCCACTCTAAGACTCCATATGTGGATCGTAGTAAGGCCCCTCCTAAAATACATGATTCAAAGGAGGACGATGTTCATGACTTGTCAAATCAAAGGAGTATTCCGTCTAGACAGGTTGTGTTCCATCAAGAGGCACCAGTTAAGACCTGTTCATATAAATATTTTGCCTCCTGTAAGCCTAGAGACTTTACGGGAGAAAAAGGGGCCATCGATTGCATGACATGGCTCGATGAGATGGACGCTGTTGTTGACATCAGCGGTTGTGCGGAGCAAGATGTTGTGAAATTTGTTTCACAATCATTCAAAGGAGAAGCGTTGGCATGGTGGAGATCATTGCTCCAAGCCACGGGAAAAGTTCTACTCTACAACTTATCTTGGGAACAATTTGTTGCATTAGTCAAGGAAAACTATTGCCCCCAGCATGAGGTGGAAAAGATAGAATCAGACTTCTTGACTCTGGTCATGGAGGATTTGGATTGTCAGGCGTATGTGACAAGTTTCAACACTATGTCCCGCCTAGTTCCTTATTTAGTCACCCCTGAACCTAAACGCATAGCACGTTTCATTGGAGGCCTAGCACCAGAAATAAAAGGAAGTGTTAAAGCATCTAGGCCAACCACATATAGGTCCACGGTGGACTTATCCTTATCTCTCACCTTAGATGCAATCAGAATTAAGTCTGTTAAGGCTTCTGGCGAGGGAAGAAGAGAAAGAGAGGAGGAAAACTCTCATCGATATAACAAGAAGAAGAAAGGAAACTCTGAGCGCGGAAAGGATTCCGAGTTTAGGAAGAACTCGAGTCAGTCTGATAACAGGCCCAAATGCAGTAACTGCAAAAAGCAACATTTTGGAAAATGTACAATCGACCCACGTGCTAAATTGTGTGGAATTTGCAAGACCAAGGGTCACAAAACCTTAGATTGCAAGGGGTTAAAGAACGCCACATGTTACAATTGTAACGAGGAAGGGCACATCAAAACCAACTGCCCAAAGCTTATAAAGAAGCCGGGAGAGGCCAGGAAAATAAACACATGAGTCTTCCTGATGAACGCCAGGAAATGGTGCAGAAGGATAACTATATAACAGGTACCTTTCCTTATCAAGCAGTTTATGCAGAAATTTACTTGATACTGGCACATATGATTCAATATTGAACAATAACTAT
The DNA here is from genome assembly GCA_030545235.1 of Helianthus tuberosus. Classification (NCBI taxonomy): domain Eukaryota; kingdom Viridiplantae; phylum Streptophyta; class Magnoliopsida; order Asterales; family Asteraceae; genus Helianthus; species Helianthus tuberosus. The sequence continues at coordinate 161,225,134 of CM060411.1, read as the reverse complement.
AGAGAACTGTTGTCTCCGCCTGATTAGGACTTCGGTCATTTAATACGAGGTAGAAATTGGCCGATGATACCTTAGAAAATGCTCCAACAAACCTTAGATGGATATTTTATATCTGATAGGAATCACTCTTTTCTGATATTCCTATGGCAAGCTTTCAAGCTACCTAAATTCTTTAATATAATAAAGACAGATGTGACGTTTTGATCCTCTGTCAGAAAAGTGATGGACTAGGTCCAAATCTTTAATGCCATTGATGGTCTTTTGCGACCTAGGCTAAGTAATATTAATATATTTTAAATAATGTTTATTAAGAATGTTAGTGCTATAATAGCCTGTATAGGTTATTGACACCATGGTTAGTATATAATAAGGCCATCAGAATGAAAAATAGCAGTTGTTGGATTTCAACTAAGAAATTGTTTTATTGGTGTTAGGAACCAATAGAAAGTATGGCAAACTCGGATAAGACAACAGTCGATCGCGCCATTGATAGCACGACGCATGCTAATGATGCTGAAATTGTGAACCTTAGAATTTCCAAAGATGTTCTTCAAACTATGATAGACGCAGCTGTTGGAAAAGCTGTGAAGAAGGCTGTGAAAAAGTTCAAGGAGCCCCATGCTGCTCGGTCCAAATTTTATCTAGGACCACACTTCCTTACTCTTAAGGAGGATCCCGTTCATGCCTCTGATGCAAAGGATGAACTAAAAAGGAAAAGGGAGGTAGATAACTCCCAGAGTTCTAAGAAAAAGAATAAACAAAAGTGCAATCAGAAACCTGTATGCAAGATTTGCAAGAAGCGCCACTACGGGAAATGCAGATTTGAGCCTCGACCTCTACATTGTGGGATCTGCAAGTCTAAGGGACATAAAACGTTGGACTGCAAAGACATGAAGAATGCAGTCTGTTTCGGCTGTAATGAGAAAGGCCACATCAAGACTACGTGCCCTAAATCTGTCAAAGGAAATGCGGCGGAGGAAGTAAAGCCTAAAATTGAAAGCGCCTAAAATGCCTGAGCTAGTCCATAAATAATGGCATCAGGTACATTACTTGGCATTTTATCAGTAATTTAAATGCTAAGAGTTTTTTTATTTTGGTTCGGATACCAGTAAATCCCTCATAAACTATAAGTATAACAAGTTTTTAAAACTTTTCATAAGAACCCTATATATATTAAGTGTAAGGAAAAACTTACAGGTAGAAAATTCACCAGAACTATTCTTCTGTTCCTGTCAGAAATCTTCAGTCATAAAATTCCAATGTACTCTCTCTCCAGATAAATGCATTCAAATGAAATTGATATCTCTTTGATCTCTAAACGATTACGGATACCAAATAGCATGATAACAGCGCCATATGAGGATTGGTATATCTTAATATGTTCCATAGATTGCTTCCATGCCTGATCAGTATGGAGGTTTAATGCATGGGACCACAAAGATATTCCAATGGTTATAGAGTACTAAAGTCAGCTAATGGTATTCAAAGAAGATATCCATAATAGAATTGTCCAAATAAATATTCCCGATTAAGGAATCCGTGGACTTATAACATAAATATGTCACTTATTTGACACAAGCAATGATGGATGAACTGGAGCTTGAGATATGGAAAATCTCTGTAACCTCCTTGTATCCTGATTGTCTTCTCCTAAGACTACCCTGTTTACCCCTGAGAAGCACGTAGAGTTAAGGTTTATATCCCATTTAGGGCTGCATTATTATGAAATCTCCAAAACAGCTAGTACCATTATTGGTAGAATCGAAAACCTCGGTTAAGTAAGTTTTAAGATATGGATTCATATAGCCTAACCTAATTCGGTGTAGTTAAGTTATGAAAGACGGTTCATTTCGCTTATGCATTGATTACCGCAACCCTAATTAGGCAACAATTAAGAATTTGCCATCGGCTGCCCAGGAAGGGTGTACCAAATTTATTAAATTATCAGGCTAGTTAAGCTCTGGATATATAGAATCACTCGAAGGAAATCGAATGTATCAAGATCAAGTAGCTTAGAGGCTAAAACCTGTATAAGGAACTTAGTGGAGCTCGCAATACATTACACACTAGTAACTAAAGGATGTGTTTCGCCAATAAGTCAAAGAAGCACTATCACATAATGATGTGCAAATTTATTATATAATGAGCGACATATTTCGATTAAGGATCGACAGGACTAGAAGCTCCAAAAAGATACATGTACCTATTATAAAGGTCAATTGGAGTGCCTAAGAGGCTCAAAAGTACTGAGGAAGATTAAGCCCAGTACGAGGCAGAAAATACTTCCTTTACTTTAACAAATCTCGAGGTCGAGATTTCTTTTAAGGGGATGAGGATATAACACCTCGAAAATTTATGTCCTATAATGTGTTGACACGTGTCATAATGTTTGAACGTGAGAAAGAATATTCTAGAGGGACTAAAAGTTGACAAACATGAAAAGTATGTGAATATACGTGTTCTAAATGTCAACAGTGAATAAATATATTGTACATTTGCCCTACATGATGCTCATACCTTCAAACGAATAAATCACGGATCATACGAAGCTAAATAAGAAGGAAAGTGAGAGATTACAAACCACAGGGGTTAAATGTGTCAACATGTTTAAGTTATACCTCTGAGTGACCTTTTGACACACCCGAAGCTTTGTAACTGTTAATTATGCTCACTAGAATGCACGATATAAATTTCATAAAGTTTCGATATCTTATGAGAAAGTTATGATCAAATTCGTATGCGAGGGGTTAAAAGCGTTAACATTGAAAGTTATGACTTTCCGGGTAATAACCGAGTGGCCAAGGACTTGGCAAAGTGGGTACAAGTCTTAAAGCCCTTGTAGGTAAATACTAAGGGGTCAAATAGCAAGTATTAAGCTTAGTTAACCTTTCGGGAAGCCAAGGGACAAGTTGTAAAAACAAGAAAATGAAAAATCTGAATTTTAAGGTCCAGGCGGGCCGCGTAAGATGTTGATGTATCTTACGCGGGCCGCGTTAACCACCCAGTATCAGAAAATGAAGACAGCACCCTGTATACGCGAAAACTCGACCCAAAACGGATGTTTCACTTCATGTGCGACCCCTAAGTGCCTCCTAAACATCTAGGGACATGTGTTGATCAGTTGTGGTCACTAGTAGAACCATGTGTCAACAAATTGTGTTGATTAAATCACTATAAAAGGCCCTCATGTGCAACAACTTTGATCACACCTTCATCTGCAATTGTGGAGCATTTCTGGAGCTTAGGAGCAGATCCAAGACATCTCTAATAGTGCATAGGACCTTGGTAAATATGCCTAACCCTTCTTAATTAAGTTTTAGCCAAATCAAAGGTAGTTATAAGTTGGTAATTATGTGGGCTTTAAACCCTTAAAAGGGCATCCACTGATTCCCATCCTAACTAGGTCATTTGTCGAGTCAAAGATGATTAGAAAAAGTCAACAGAAATGTAATCTTTCATTTAACGCACAATTAACGATGTAAAAGGCGTGTAACCTATTTTATCATTCATATAACTTGATAATAAGCATAAGAACTTGTCTAAGCTTGTTTGATTCGACAACTTTCTGTTTTGAACCGATTCGGAACCGAAAGTCGCAAAGCTTTGACTTTTGCTTTGACTTCAGTTCTGACCCGCTTTAGTATGATTTGGAAATTCCTTAGAGCTTCCTTAGGACCAGGCTACATGTTAGCATAACCCTCTGTGGTTGGTTCATTGATTGACCCATTCGTTTACGCGTTTCCGTTAATTGCTCATATGTTGACCATTATGCCCTTATTACCTTAAAATGTGATTTTTGGAAATGTAAAAGAGTAGAAACTTTAAATACTGATATTTAAACTTGTATGCAAAATTTGACATCAGTTTGAGGTGTAGGTTAAGAGTTATGCTCGTTAGCGTAAAATTAAAGTTTTATGTTAATTTAACGGCGTATTTAGCGTATAGCCTACTTAAACATACTTTTTGATATCAAATATTTTACCCACTAATGTAGTATATTATTTTGGGATTTTTAAATATTTTTAATAAATTTTAGGCTGAGCATAACTAGTAGTCGTAGGCTTAATCCGGTAAATGTCGGTTTTGCCCTTACGGGCCATAAAATGAGTTTTACACATCTAAACGACTTCAAACCTTTTGCTACTGATCACATATGATAAATAAATTATTTTAAGCCTTCTGGAAATATAAAAATATCAGATTTAAGTATCGAACCCGGAAATGACCTTTAATCTCCTTTTTAAGCGTTTTTAACGCATAGTATGTACTAAAACTATTTTCAACATACAAGGGTTGATACCTACTGATATTTGAGGCAAATTATAATATTTTAACAGTAAGCAAAGGTTGATAAACTCAGACTTCAGTTTTGAGCTTTACGGCTTATGTGCAATTACCAAAATGCCCTTCGGTGCATAGTTTGGTTATAATTGATAAATTTCACATATATACTTTATCCTAATGTTATAACTTATCAAAATAAGTATTTTCGCTGATTATACCAGACCTGTAACTCAGGTAAATACTTAAACTCTTTTATAACCTTTAAAATGACCAAACTACCCCTACGAGGCCTAGTTTGTGTTTAAATACGTTTTGGGCATAATGAAAGACATCTTACTGATGTCACAACATATTTGAGGCATAATTAACTTAGGAAACCTGTATATGACTCTCATGATTACCCGTCATGCGTTATTCGCGTTCGGTTCAGTTTATGTAACTAGTTTGCATAAATTAGCCGAAACGGGTCAAACGTTATCGTTTTTATCTCAAAATCCAGAATGTGTTTAGTTTACCCATATTATACAAGTCTCCAAACTTGTCGGGTCTAAATCACATCCTATTCCGGTCTTCGCTTAATCATGCGTTTTGAACCGTAAACCTTTCCTTAAAACTAACCGGTCTAAGTTACGACTTAAATAAAACCCGTTAGGAATTTAATAGGTTAATAAAACCTTCGTTCCAGATTGAGAGCCCCAGTAGAAGTACTTGTGCTTGCTGATTAGAATATACGGCTGAGTATAAATTGCATTGCTAGCTCAGGTAAATACTTTTAACTTATTTTCCCTTATACGGGTTTGGGGTAAGGTATTATAAAAATACCGCTTGGTCGGGTGTAGAAACCTTTTAATCGGAGATGATTAAATTGCATAATCCCGTTTTAATCTGTATTGATTGATAACAAATAACATTGGGGGTTAATGACCGTGTCCTGGATATCCTTGGCTCATTTTAAAAAGTGAATGGCCACGACGTAAGCACAAGGTGTAGGCAAAACACCTCCTGTTGCATATGTAAAACGTATACTCACTCGTAAGGGTATCTTCTTGTGAGATTATGTTTGTGGTGTGTCGATTAATCTTGTCCGGCTTGTATTGTATAATCACCGGCCCTAAATGTTGGACAACCATGTAAATCGGATACAAGATCTTTATTAATAAAATTGTCCCAAGTATAAAAGATTAATTTTGCCTCGTGCATTTTAATCAAACTATAAAAGATATTTTGTGCCACGTGCATTCAAAACAATTTTCTTAAACTCTTTTCAAAATGAGTCAGTTAATTGTATTTACCAGTGTAAACTGACGTATTTTCCAAAAGGTTAAGTGACAGGTACTATGCGTAATTGGCTGGGAGCTCAGGGCGTCATTAGGGAATCTTGCAAGTTCTAGATGCCTAAAGTCTATTGAACAGTTTTCTTTTATTGATCCGCCTGTGGATCCTTTATCTTCCGTTGTAATACTTTGACATTACTTATATTCGGAATGTAATATATTTATCTTTTGCTTCCGCTGTGCATTTATATATTGTGTTGTTTGACTATGATGATCTCAACTACGTCACGATACTCCCCACCGGACCCACCGGTGACACGTGGAAATCGGGGTGTGACAGACGATATTCCCCCTGTTATCCTCAGTGTAAACTGCGGAACTGAAGTTCAAAGCCCTGGGCTGTATGGGAGTGACAGTTTCTTCAGCAGGTCTACTCGAGCTAGCTTTTAAGAGCTGTATTTCTCTTAACAGCATTTGGTTAGTTTCCTGTTGCTGCCTCATTTGTTCCTGCACACTTCCAAATAAAGTTAGAATTTCATCATTAGAGGCTAAAACGGGAGCAGATCCCTGAACACTCCGAGCAGGGATAACATCTTGAGGTTGTGAAGAAAATGGCATCCTTGGAGGAGGTGGTGGAAGCACCGAACCGGTAGTAGCAGAGGTTGCAGCAGACATAGTGGAGGAGCTCATGTTTGATCTTGAGGCCATTGTAAACAATGTGGCAAAAAGTTTTGAAAATAGAAAACCGATCAACGATTTCACAAAGATTTTTAGTAAAAGTAGCACCACTTGCCCCACGGTGGGCGCCAAATTGTTTTGGTCAAAAATTACCGAAGCAATTTAGTGATCAAATTAGTTAAGTGAGATAGTGTGCTAATATTATGTGTGAAAAATGTGTTAACCAAATTAGTTATGAAAACAGTTTCAGGATACGGCTCAGGATATCGAGCTGTATCTACAATCAAACAATGAGCAAAAATGTAAAGGTTGACACGTGATGTACGAGGAAAGCCCTTGATCAATCTAGATCGCCAGCATAAAACCTCGGGAGCTGACAATCGCAGCTGCTTTGTTCTTCTATTGCTTCAAATATCAGGATACAGTGCAGGATGTGGTGCGGATCAACTAGGTGTTACAATGTAATTCGATTACAAGTGTTTGTGTGTAGTGATTGTTGAAAGCTAGAAAGCAGAAGTGTTTGAGAGTGTGTGAAAGTTGCGTTGTGCCTTAATCTGATCCACCCCCATCTATTTATAGTAAAACAAATGTAACTAACTATCCTACATAACCGGGATCCAACGAATATTCCTTAGTCGAACGTTGTAGACCTGGTCTTTCGGGTTCAACGTCTCTCCTTTAACAAATACGCCCGAGTCTTGAGGAGATGGAGTCCATTTGACCGTTGGCAAGTCCCAGTCTTTAACCTGCACATGATTAATTCGATATACCTCAGGATATCACCCAGGATGTTAGCAATATCCCCGTCCAGTATCCTGATCACAGATAAACAATTAAAAGCAGGATATAGTTCAAGATATGTATGCTTAGAAAATGAGCCATAACAATATATATATATAGGGGAATGTACAATGGTAAAACACTAAATAGTTTTTTCTCATCTCATTTATTATTATGTTTGACTAATTAATTAGTCATTAAGACAATCATCCTCGAGTCATTAAGACAATCATCCTCCACACTAAAAAAATTTGCCTACACACATCAAAAGTTATCCTACAGATTTCGAAATTTATCCTACACATATTGAAATTTATCCTACACAACTCGTAATTTATCCTACACGCTTCGTATTTATCCTACACTATAAATGAATTTTTATTTTTATTTTTTGAGAAAAAATATATATCTTAAAAATAAGTTACAAATTTAATATAGTTAGTTATTAAAGATGAAACTACCAAGTAATGATGTATGTAAGTTTACCAATATACCCTTATAGTTACATTAAGTACAAATATTAAATGAAGTCTAATGAATCATTTCTATTGGTTGAAATTTCTTCTTTTTTCTTCTTATAAAGAATTTCTTCTCATTTGAACTCTCCACTATATATATATATATATATATATATCAGAGAGGGTGATATATCAGAGAGGGTGATGAAAATAAGACTGAAAAATAAAAATAAAATTAAGACTTACAATGATAGAGGAGAGGGTGATGAAAATAAGAAATGATAGAGGTATGCACAGCGGATGATGATGAATGAGAGTATGCACAGCGGAGTAAGAAATTGCAGAAAGAAAGGGGTTTTTTTTATGTGTGTTGGAATATAATATGAAGAACTGGAAAATTTAGGATATTAAGGGAGTGGAGCTAAAGAGATGTGGAAAGAGAGTTAATGTGCCATTGAAGTGAGAATATTATTGCTAGTAATGGTTCTTCGTGTTTACAACGATTTACAATTGCCATATATATAGGCAAAGATAAAGAAAACTAAGCATCTATGCTAAACACAATAGTCAAAAAGCCTAACCTAGAAAGAAAAGAAACGAATAAAATTAAGACTAGATTCCAAAGTTAGGTTTGAAAATTGTTGCTCACTGTCGACCATTATCTGTGAATAATTGGGATTTAAAACGTCATTGCTTTCGTCATGTTTTTTGTCTTGTGTCGTCTGTCGTCATTGCTTACATCATCTTCTAGAAATCTCTGTGTGTGCTGCCTATCGACTGTGGACTCGAACAATCTTCGCGTTCACAATCTTCGTCATCTAAGTTTATGATGTGCTGTAACTGTAAAGTGTCTCCTTCACCTGCAAAGGGTAGAAACATTCTCCAATTTCTTTTTGTGTAAACTTGTATGTAGTGCCCTTCACCTACCAATTGATAGTGCCTCCATGAAAAATAATCAGGAAGATCTGGAGTTTCCTAATGTTTTTTAATACACTGTGTAAAACTATCTGGAATCCCTTCATTTGAATGACTTAACCAAGGTAGAGTTGCAAATTCTATGTTAGTTTTTGTCATTGTTGTTTGTAGATGATAGCATGCATTTTTGTGTTCAATAAAAATTCTCTTTCTCGCTGGTTTGTATGTATATGAATCTGTATAAGGAAATGAGGAAATTATTTTGCAACCATTGATCGAGGTTGTCGATCTTATTGCAATATTTCCTGCAACTAAAAATATTTTTTCTCCAAGCTGATTGAGGAGATCTTCTGTTTTTCTGTCTAACTTGATTTCCAAATAATCAATCATACCATGATGATAAAATTGAATTATTTGTTCATCCTTTAATTCTGTAGGATGGTGTATTTGAAGCAATAGAAGACCAACTCCGTCTCCTGTTTCATTTGTTCTTTCCACCACCTTGTATCCTTGTTGTTGACTGTCAAATCTGAATGCCATGTCTACCAGCTGTTGTTGTAAATTGTACAGAATTAGAGGAAATTCCGCACAAACTTTCTGTGAAACAAGATTCTCAAATTCTGGGAATCTTTCTGTAACTGGTTTTAGACATTGCTGCCAAGGTGTAGCAAGAATCCTTGTCCTGAAACACTCAAAAGTTCTGTGTACATCTGTTTTATATTTGTTTTCTTTTTTCTCGATTTTTTGTAATAACTGTGCATTTTTTTATTCGAGCAAACACATTTTTTGTTTTAGCAAGCTATTTTCAATTTTTAATTGTATATCTTGTGCATTTCTTGTTTTTTCCTCAAGCTGTGTTTTTAATGTAGAAATAATCTCATGTTGAGCTTTTATATAATGCTCTGGATTTGTTTTAGCCATGTCAGAAAAGCTTTTAACCTCTTCAGGTTCTATGTAAAAACTTTGTAGACCAAAATTTTCTCTTGCTGCTTTAAGAGCTTCAGCAAAACTTGTGTATCCTTTCCAAAGTGCTCCTCCTACACAAGTTATGTGTTGTGTAACTGTTTCCCATCTGTTGAAAATACCAACCTTTGTTCCCCTAAATATTACATAATGTGTATAATTTGGTTTTATTTTAAACTGTCTTTCAGGTGTTTTCGAACTTTGTTCCTGAAAGTAAACGCTTAAAGCATTTAAAACTTGTACTTTGAATGATGAAGCTTGTGGCATAATTTGAATATGCCATAAGTTGTCTAATAAACATTGTTGTTTATCTGTAAATTGCATTCCCATAATAGGACGAAACTTTTTATCAACATCATTGCATATCTGTAAAGCATATGTTCCGAACTCAATCACCGGCTTAGGTGAGAAATTTGTGTACAAAGGTCGCTTGCCAGCTGCTTTTGATTGCTGTTGTGTATAAAACTGTCCCATCTTTATCTGTGGTAATGAGGTGTGAGGAGAACTGTATATCCTTTCTATTGACTGTAAATATGACTGTTGAATTTTTTCTTCATCTGAGGAAGAATTCTCCTGCTTTTGCTTTGGATGTATAAGCTTTAATTTCTCCTTATCTTTTTTCCTGTCCATCTAAAACAAACCATTTGTTTATATTTCGAGACAACATGTCAGCTATCCCATTATTTTTTCCTTTAATATGTTCAAAATTTATAAAATATCCATTCCCTTGTATAATGTTTTGTAGATTAACCCATCTAGTTCTATTTACTTTTTTACTTTGGTCATTTTTTACGAACTTAACTATTGCTTCACAGTCAGTTCTTACTGTAAATTCTTTATTAAGAAATATCTTAAATTTTTCTAATGCATAAATTAATGCCTGTATTTCAAAATCAATTGTAGTCCAGTTTGTTTTGTTTTGAAAATTACCACTTGCATAAGCGCAAATTTTCTCTTCTTCCTTGAGACTGTATTTGTTTGGTTTACATAGAAGGACTGCTCCCATCCTTCTTTGCATTCATCTGTTTCAATAATTATATAATCTGTAACTAATGGTAATTCTAATGGTTTAATGTTTTTAACTGCTTTTTTAATTTCTTTAACTAATTTAATGTCTTCTTGATTAAAATATCGTTGACCATTTTTAGTAGTTTTTCGGTCCAACCAATTTTGACAAGTTTGGAATAAATTTTCTAGCATAGTTTACTATATATATATATATAGGGTAAGGTTCATGCGAGAACCACCTTTATTACGAGAACCGCGAGAACCAATGTGAACACAACCTAAAATAGCTAAAAAAAACCTAACCCCCCCCCCCCCCAAAAAAAAAACCTATCCCCCCCCCACCCACCCAAAGCTAAAATGTTAAAAACTACACCCCAAAAAAACCTAAAAAAATAAAAAAAAAATCTAATTTTTTTTAATATTTTTTATGTTAAAATCGCTACTTTTAGTAGCCAAATTTTTTTTTTTAAATTAAAATTTTTTTTTTGCTACTAAAAGTAGCGATTTTTTTATAAAAAATATTAAAAAAAAATTGTGTTTTTTTAGCTATTTTTAGGCATTTTTTGTTGTGTTCACATTGGTTCTCGCAATAAAGGGTGGTTCCATATATATATATATATATATATATATATACTAGTGGGATTCTACCCTCGCGTTGGGGCTGGGACGTGACTGGAGTTCGTGCAGGATCGGTTCGGTTCGTTACAATACCGACACACGCGATAGTTGCTGAAAGAGATAGTTACCGAAAGAGAACCTTAAGAATAAAGTTATAATATGACCAAAACGATATTTATGTGTCAGTACAGACACACGGTATTATATCTCCGTATGATCGTTTGAAACCGACTGTCACATATTTATTTTTATAAAATATTTGGCCATCTTGATTTGCAATTTCAAAAGTAAATCTTTTACGTTCAGCGGTGAAATCAAAACTTTTCGGTCACATTATAATCTTTATTTACATCCAAACATGGTTGAGGTAAAAATATAATATGTTAAAAAATATTGAAGTTACAAAAACCACCATATGCACATGAATCATTCAAAAAGCAACATCTCAACAGTAGTGAGTGAAAAGCAACATGAGAGTGAGAATCAACAAAACAAAAACCACCACATGCACATGAATCATTCAAAAAGCAACATCTCAACCAGTATGACAGTAGTAAGCACTGTTGCAGAAATCGGCCTAGGCGGCCGATTAATCGCCGCCTAGGCGCTAGGCGGTCACCAACTGATTAATTATCAGCTAGTCGGTTAATTAATCGGTAATCGGTCGTAGGCGGTCGTAATCGGTCAAAGTCGGCCCTAGTCGGTCAAAGTCGGTCCTAGTCGGTCAAAAATCGGTCCTAGGCGGTCTACATTAATCGGACAAAATCGGTCCTAGGCGGTCCTAGGCGGTCCTAGTCGGTCAGAATTGGTCAAAATCGGTCAAAATCGAACCATACTATCTGAAACTTGAAGTATTTATGTGAATTTTGAAGTATTATTTTTATATTATTGGGTATATATATATAATTTTGAAAAAATACATATAAAAATCCCATTCCGATTAATCCCGATTAATCCCGGTTAATCCCGATTAATCCCTAGGCTGTACCTCACCGCCCGACTAGCGCCTAACGCCTTCTACAACATTGATAGTAAGTGAAAAGCAACATGAGAATGAGAATCAACAAAACAAAAACCACCACATGCACATGAATCATCCAAAAACCTCACCCTCCGGATTCTGTTCTATACTTCCATATCTTGCCGGTAACTCTCAGTCTGAGCTCTTTCCCGTCTCCATCCGAGAAGGAAAGGGCCATGTCCCTCTCTATCATCAGCCCTTCCTGACTATCACACACCGTCCTAGGGCTATCTCTGATGCTTCTCGGTGTTCCTTGCCAACTACGTTTGTTCCCTCTCGGTCCCACTTCGAGGCTGTAACTGTAGTTGCGCGCATTTGCTTCATCTCCCATGAATCGAACAAATGCCATGTAAACAGGTGTACCTCCTAGCTGAAACGCTTCAAAGTGAAGACAGAAGTACCGGTCGAAACAATGCAATACCTGCCCAAACGAACATAAAATTTCCATTACATCTGACCTATGTAGTTAATATATTGGTTATCGGTCCTCTGGAGCGCATAGAGGTCCTTGACGGATATCCGAATTAACTACATAGCATCTAACATCCGAAATAGCAAAGAAACATATGACATAACAAGAAATAAGTTTACCTCAAGCATCCAGGTGGCGTTTTCAGCTGCATAGGGGTTAGGCTTGATAAAACGATAATTAATTGTACAGCTGGGGCGCATTTCTACGTTATGGCCTTCTCTAAGATGAGTAACGAGAAGAGGGATGTCTCCTGTAACCGGGCACTTTACCCCAGCATACGGGCAATTATAGTGTCGGAAATTGCACAAAGCTTCGTGTTGGAGTTTGGCGGAATACGGGATCATCTCGAGGCATCCCGATGAGGCATATCTGCACGGCAGTTGAAGCAATTGCACAAATTTTTCCAAAGCAAAGCTTCGGATATTCCCTAATTCTTGTCTGCATGTAGGGCACTGGTTTTGCACATGTGTTTCACATTCGAAGCATAATGTGTGTCCATTGCGACACTGCAGAGAAAAAAAATATAAATATAAAACTATATTCCATGAAATTATACATTATCCAATACTATGATAAAAGAAAATTAAAATATACATATGTATTTCAGTTGAAACAAAAGCAAACATATTATTCAAGGTGTTAGGATTTGCGTTGTAAAACCTGTTCGGTTAAAGAAACTACAAACTAAACGATGACTTCATATTAAATAAAAGAGTAAATTACAAGTTTTATCCTTTATGTTTACATCAAATTGTTGTCCTTTAGCACAAAAGTTGACAAGTTTTGTCCTTAATGTTTCAAAATCTTGTACGTTATGCCCTTTGAGCCAAACTTAGTTAGATTTTTTGGTTAAATCTAGTCATGTGTCTTGCACATAAGGGCATTATTGTCATTTCATTATTATAAGTATTTATTATATCCACAAACAGCATCAACATACAATTAGGGTTCTTCAGTTGTTCCCCTTTTAATTCCCTCTTTTCCTCCTCCCCTATCCTCTCCACCTCTCATCTAATCTCATACCCAAACAAACCCTAGACCATCTCTACAACAATCAATCAATCATGACCGGAAAAGCGAAGCCAAAGAAGCACACAGCCAAGGAAATCCAGGCCAAAGTGGAAGCAGCCACCACCAACAGAGGCGGCGGCAAGGCCGGAATCGTTGACCGGACCGGTCAATCTGGCGCCCCTAGTGGAATCGGAAACCTGCAACACTCTTGTTTATTGGTCAAAACACTGGTCAAGCAATCAGAAGAAGAACAATTTGCAATTCCCTGACAAAACTCAGATTAGGTACGCCTGTTCGGAGTAATTGCGCAAGAAAAATAACTATGCAAGTAAGTGTGACTGAACTTAAACCGGTTGCCGGAAGTTCGATTTTCACAGAAGTACCTTCTCTCTCTAAAATTAACACACGGTTGTGTGTGTTTGAAGGCCATGATGAAGATGAACAATAAGCCAATTAGATTTGTAAACATTTGTTCAAAAGTTTACTAATTTTTAAGTTGTACCAATTTTGGCACCACAAACTTTGAATGTTTATTGTTATTAAAACTAGGGGTTTGCCCCGCCCGCGTTGCGGGTACCAAGCCGAATATTTCTCTATCATAACATGTACGTCCGTGTTTTGGTTACCTGTATATACTACTTATAACATGATCTCAAAAAAATTACATCGAGTCAACCAAATAAATTAAAACACTATTATACTTTTGCTTAAGGAAAACAAAAACGATAGAAAAGCTATAATTTTACACTGTGGGCAAAATTGTAATTTTTAAGGATAAATGAGCGTGTGCCAGGAAGTCGTCTGGCACGAATAACAATTACACCGAGTCAAACAATTAAAATAAAGCACTACAACAATTTTCTCAAAAAAAAAAAAACTAAAACGATGGCATGACTGTAATTTTACACTGGGGACAAAATCGTAATTTGACTGGGAAAGCAAAGAAAAACGATGCCAAAAATGTAAATTTAAATTGAGGGCCAAATCGTAATTTGGCTGGGAGGGAAAAAACAAAAATAACGGCAAAGCTGTAAATTTAAACGGGTCAAAATCGTAATTTTTAACCGAGTGCAAAATTGTAATTTTTAGTTGGGGGCAAAAGCATAATTTTATTTTGAATTGGGGGTAAAACCAAGGTTTAAAAAGGCGATTAGAGGCGCGCCTCGAGGCGTACGCCTCAGGTGAGGCTGAAAAATCGCAATTAAGGCTTAGCCTCACAGGGGGGAACTGAAACCTAAGCCTCAGCCACACGAGGCGGTCTGAGGCGGTGGGGCGGTGAGGCGAGGCGGTGAGGCTTAAGCCTCACCAGACTTGTGCAAATTGATCAGTTTTTTGTTTTCTGGACTATTTTTTTCGGCCCATTTAGTTTTTATTGGGTCTAATTGGTGAATCGAAGCTTACCTGCTGATCGAACCTTAGATTCCCTGCTGATCGAACCTTGGATTCCCTGCTGAAGCGTAGAATGAAAGAAGCTCTGTGTCGGCTGTTTGTTTTTTAGGTTTAGAAGATGGAGGAGCGTACAGGGGAAGGAGATAGACAAGACCATAGTTACCTAATTCGCGGTTCGCTCCGGTACGGGTACGCGGTTCGGGTACGCGATTCGCTAGAGGTGACGTTTTCGGTACGGAGGGGGGTAGGTTCATTTCGGTACGAACCGGTACGGTGTACCATGGAGTCTGGTTCATTGTACACAAATTAAAACATAAATTATCAAATTCCAAAATTCAAATTACCAAACATAAACATTGAAGGTTGAAGATAAAAATTTATATTGAATAGGAGTAGAAACTGATGTAATTTGGTTAAATGTTATATATTTATAATCTTATAATTTATACTTTTTATGTATAAATTTATTAGTTTAAGGACCAAATGTAAACTAGTAGGGATAGAGAGAGTTAAATGTTTAAATACACAAATTTTCACACATTTTATGTAAAAAAACTATAAGTTTTAGGGTTTAAATGTAAACTAGTAAAAATAGAGGGGTTAAATGTTGTAATAACTAAACTTATTTAAACCCTAAAAACCTAAACCATATACACAGCCGCTGTTTCTTCTTCTTCCCCTTCATTTCTTCTTCTTCCCGTTCTTACTGGTTTCTGGCTGAAAACAAGATTGACGTTTGAATTCAGCTAAGGATCGTTGTACCCAATCGATTTGGAACGTCCACCTTGTCTATTTGGTTCGCTGAACCGGATCAGTTTGGATCGTCGGACCTCCGCAATCAGGAACACCGTACCGAAGCAACTCGGTTCGCCGGACCATGGCGTTCCGGTACGCTTACGATTTCCGATTGGGTACACCACGATCCAAAACGTGGATCGTGGCTACCCTAGCGATTTAGGTAACTATGGACAAGACGGCGACTGCTTTAGTTTAGGGTTTTTATTTATTAGTAGGGACTCATTCTTTTTCTTGTTTACACCTTTTCTTTTAACTGAATTATAATTTCATCCTCCAGTTATAGATTTATCAAAATTAACCCTAGACTTTTACAAGTTAGTGCATAAAGATGTTGTATACATATATTATATAGGTTCTAGATATTAATATACATATATTATATAGGTTCTATATATATATATATACACACATTATATTATAAATTACCGATATCCCATCGATATCCCACCGCGATAACCGATATCTCAAATATCGGTCCTTGACCGATATCCAATATTTTTCCGCATTAACTGCATAGGTCATAACATTACTAGTTAGTCTAGTTTAAGTTGTTTGAACTATTTTATGATGTTTGTTTTATGTTTAAACCTTGTTTGTTGAAATATTTTCTATTTATGATGTTTGTTTTATGCTAATTTGTGATTTTTATGAGACATCTATATATTTTTTTAATTTTTTTTAATAATGTTTTGAGGCTTACGCCTCGACCTGCCTCGAGGCTTACGCCTCGTGAGGCTAAGGGAAAACGCCTCGATACCCGTTTTAGCCTTTTTAAACCTTGGGTAAAACCTTAATTTTGAACTGATTGCAAAATCGTAATTTTAAAGCGGTGATAAAATCGTAAATTGGTTGGGCCAATGGGGGAGTTCCAGGCCTGGCACTACTCCTCCATCTTGTGTTTGTAGTTATACACTGGGGGCAAAAGCGTAATTTGTCTGGGAAAGCAAACAAAAACGATGACAAAAATGTAAATTTAAATTAAGGGTAAAATCGTAATTTACCTAAGAGGAGGAAAACAAAACTAACAGCGAAACTGTGAATTTAAACGGGGTAAATTCGTAATTTTGAACCGAGGGCAAAGTTGTAATTTTTCATCGAGGGCAAAAGCAAAATTTTATTTTGAACTGGTGATAAAAACGTAATTTTAAACTGATGGCAAAAGCGTAATTTTAAAGAAGGACAAAATCGTAAATTGGTTTGGCAAAAAAAAAAAAACAAAAAAAGTCAGAAAGCAAGAAAAAAATAATACTATTTGACTGTTCATCCGAGTTCCTAAATGTTATAGGTATAATTTGATTGAAAATGTATTTGGACTTTTGAATATGATGATATTCTTGAATTTTGATTTGTAGATACTTAACAAGAATCACCTATTGATTGCACAGACTTAGACCGTGGGGTATGGTGGGGCTTGGGTTGGGCATTTGATGACACGTGTAAAGGGAGCCAGCCCACTGCCAGGTTACGTGTCCCCGGGGTATGGCGGGGCGTGGGTTGGGCTTGGGTGCACCGCGTGGCATAAATGTTTAAAAAAAAAAATCCAAAAAATTTATAAAAAATCACACAACATTTATAAAAAAACCTACAACTTCATTAAATAGGGCGTTTGGGGGGACCAGTTTGAATTTCAAGAAAGTGGGTGTAGCCGGTGGGGTTTTGGTTCGTGAGATGGGGGACCGGTGGGGTTGGGGTTGCAATATATAGGGCCTTTGGGGACCCGGGTGGCGGTTATAGAAGATGGGGGGATGGGGGGACCAGTTTGAATTTCAAAATTTTAAACAACCGCTGGTGACGTGGCGGGTGACCCAATGAGAACATGCCAGCTCGCTTCGCCATACCGCCCCACGCCCGGCTTGAAAGCCAAGCCCCAAGGGGCCACGCCACAACCCAAGCCCACCTGGGGTGGTGACTTGGGCGTTTTCCCCCAACCCACGCCCAAACTCCCGCCCCATACCCCACGGCCTTATGAGGAACTAAATCCAAGATCAGAACTAGCATCGATCATTGTGATTTGCAAAATTTATTTAAAATTTGATGCTCAGGGGTTGTGGTAAAATAATGGGTGGAATTAAAAAGGGTAGGGGAAAAGACTAAAACACCGCCTTTCACGTGATTTAACTTAATGTTAGAAATTAACTGGGTTAGGCTCAAAGGGCATAACGTGCAAGATTTTGGAACATTAAGGGCAAAACTTGTCAACTTTTACGCTAAAGGACAGCGCCTGCAATTTGGTGTAAACATAAAGGACAAAACTTGTAATTTACTCTAAATAAAACTACCCTAATTATCAACCAATCAAACATCAATCCAAAAAAATCCCATTATAATTAGAAACAAGAAAAAAACCCTAATTAATCAACCAATAAAAGATTCACGATTACAAAACAGGGTAAATGATTATTAGGAACAAGAAAATAACCCTAATTATCAATCAAACATGAAATAAAATCCAAATCAAAGATTGAAGAATACAAAAAAGGGTACCTGATGAATAGGAGGGTACATAGAATTGCTACAAACAGGGCACTTAACCAACTCAAGAACACTTTGCAATCCAAGTGTAATAGTCCCCAAATTATTATGAGGATTTGAAGAAGATGCACACTCATTCGTATTCATTCTTGTATGCTATTAAAAGATCGGCTGTGGGATCCACGGCTGTGGAATCGATTAAACAAATGGTTAAATAGGGAGGGAACGATTGTTGGTGGACTAGGGTTAACGAGGGAAGATTGTTGGCCTGGCCTTTTTGTCAGTTTATTTTATTTAAATTATACGGGTTATATAATCTTATACGGCACGTATGGATTTCACGTGATTATTATTTTTGAAATCTTATAATTTTTGGAATCTTATGATTTTTGGGTTTTTGAATCTAGTCTATTCTAGTAATATAGTATATTCATTTAATAGTTTTTGCTTGTAGCCTAGTGGTGAAAGACTTAGTTTTTTTCTATTGAGGCTCAAGTTCAATTCTCACTTGTGTCGTATTGGGGTGAATATAGACAATGAAGGATTTGGACTATACCTTGTGTAAGGTTGTCAGTTTGATTCCCGAGCCCAACCGGGTTTTCGTTCCACCGTGTGTTACGCCAGAGAGTTCTGCTCTTGTGGTGGCACAACGACTGTCAAGTGGCAGCCGGGCGGTATGGTAAATATTAATTAAGACAACATAGCGTGGTCAAAGTGTGGCAATACGGGGCTCTCCGATTTGAAGAGTCTGATAACCTTATACATGAAGTTCACCGTTAAAAAAAAATTAGAATGTTATGTCAGTTAATGTTTTATTAAATATGTATAAGTAAATATTAGTTTTTCAAATAAAGTATATAATTAAAAATAAATTTTGTATATTCAATTTTCTACAATTTTGCAGTGTTAGTAGTATATTTTATGTAGATTTGTTTTTATTTTTTGTGTTGAATATTTAACAATTACGTGAATTATTCGATATATAAAGAAGGTGTTGAATATTTAATAATTATGTGAATTATTCGATATCTAAAGAAGGTATAAAATAAGAAATATATCATTTAAACTAGGTTATCACCCGGGTAGAAAAATTTAAGTTACATTAATAAAAAGAAATTCTGAAGAGATGATTAGATGAACCCATTACAACAAAGGGGGAAACAACAAATCCCACACTAATGTCACAGGAAAAAACCACCTCAACTAACAAAATTACAACATCTCCATAAGAAAAGCAGCTCTTTGACCTTGTCTACCAGCTGGTGTAATGAAGTTGCCATGCCGTTAACATTTTTTTGTTCTTGGACATCCAAGCTCTCCACATTGCCGCAAACATCACTGTTGTCAACACCTTCTTGCGACTCGACTCGTTCGGCTGGCCGTTGCGGCGGGACGTTGATCGATTTAACCCAATAGCACTCAGTGTTTGCAAATTTAAAAAGAAAAAAAAATAAAGATAAACTTTCTTAATTTCTAATCATTGTATAAACGGGTTCATTAAAGAACAAATTTACATCTAAAAAAAAAATAATGACGTCAACCTTTTCAACTTTGATAAACACTTTTGACATTCAAAATTTACAAAACCTCCTTACCAATCTTTTTTTTGTAATAGATATCGTTATCACAATTCAACGCTTAGTATTTGCAAATCATATCATTTAATATGATAATGATTTTCAAAATTGAAAATTTGATAATGATATTGAAATAGATAAATTGTTCAAAAGTTCATAAACATGATAAGTCGAATGTTTGAGTTTTTCAAACTTGATTATCAAAGTTTCCTTTTAAAAATAATTAATTTCAAGATATTCAATACGAAATTCATTAAAATATAAGTTTCATCTAACAAACATAATCGTGTCAAACATCTAAATTTAAAAATTATTTTTGAAATTCAATTTTTCTTAAGATATTAAAGAAAATATATAAAAGTAATAGATATTCAAAATGTCAATCTTTCAATTTTGATAAAGAATTTATGAATTTAAACTTTCCGAATCAATAATCAACTTGCATCCAATTTAATCAAGGAAGAATTACCTGATTGGTTACAAATTGATTTGATAAAAGATGGACATGTTAACAAACCTGCAAACAGGAACATACAAACTTTCAATTTTGATAAAGAATTTCGGAATTTAAACTTTCCAAATCAATAATCAAACTTTTGTCTGATTCTAATCAAGGAAGAATTACCATATTAGTTACCATAGCAAGTAGAAGCGGATAAATTCAAAAAGAAAAAAAGACTAATTACTTAATTAAAAGGAGAATATTGCAATCTAAATGTTAAAAAGGAAAAATATACCTAGTAATTGACCAAAGGTAAGGTGAGTTAAGTTATTTAGAATGAAAGGGATGAAATCTATAAAAAAATAGAAACGCTACCCTGCAAAAATATCCAGGAAAAACTCACCAACTTAAAGTCTTTACATCAATTAAATAAAAGAATGTCATTTTGTGCTCTAGTCGACTTTCTTAAATTCAAGATGGCACACTATTGCTATCAATGGAGGTATTCTAGCAAATAAAATACTTTAGGCTAAAGGTAGTAATTTGTTAAAGAGTACAGTAATTTTATTCCAAAACTAAGCCAAATGGAGTTACAACTAATATGATATAAGTCAACAGTTGGCCAAATCTATATATTTAATAATCTATAAAGTATAATAAGCTAACCTGACTTGGTCGTGTGACCCATAACGAATGACTCGAATTTATACTGACCCGTTACATAATCTGCCTAATTCGCACACCTTAGTTACATGACCAGCGTACCAATACAAAAAAAAAAAAGGAAACATAGCTCTTCAAATGTTAAGATATGGGGTACATCGACTATTAACCTACCCCATGCAGAATAACCATTGCAATGAATTGGTAATCTTACATCGACTATTAATCAAAGTGATACAGCTAAAAAAATGAAGTGCCTATTATATCATCACGGAATTAGTCCTATCTCATTTTTATCATCTATCGGATCTAGAGGTGGCAATTTGATCGATTTACTTTACGTAGTACATAGCAAATGTATAATAAGCCCAACCCGACCCGATTTGGTCGTTTGAGCCGTAACAAATGACCCAAATTTGTATTGACCCATTACATAATCTGCATGCCTCGCACACCTTAGTTACACGAGGTAAAAGCTATTTTTTACTTTTAAATACATCATTACCTTTTATAAATTTCTCTAGCAAGGGAAGATCTTTGATAAGTATACTTGTCATACAATAAGAAGCAACATCATAAGTTGTTCAACGCAGAGTTTGACTAACCAAAGAAAAATAAAAATTAACTTTTGGTAAAAAAAAATAAAAAAAATAATTAGCAAGATGAAGGGAAATCATAAATTACCAGAAACTTATTGATGAAGAACAACTCTCACCCCATAGATGCAAATTTCTGCATAATAGATTCCATATCAATTCATCGATAAATGAAAAGTAGCTAAAAACGAAATCCATTTAATGGTTAGATAAGTCGCCTAAATGAGTAGCTAAATCCTTACATTGTCCTATGTCCTTTTTTAATATAAATTATCTTATTAATTTAAATAACAATTTTGTTTAATAATACCATTGACTATAAAACAACTACAAAAGATGTTGATAGGTCTAATCTGCTTAATCAGACCTGATCATTTGATCGACCCATTTTGCCACTCAGAATAATGCTCTCTAGCCAGGCAGCATTGCAATTATGCTCTCTTGCTTATGATATTTTGTATAATAAATCCCCTTTGTGCCATTGCGAGTGACTCTTATTTTTGTCTGACAACACACTCCGACCGCTACACTCAGTAGATCTCTGTTACATGCTCATAAATCTTCAAAATTTCAAAAATCTTTATCAAAAGCTGAAAAGTGACTCTGAAAGTAGTATGTTCAACTATCATCCAATATATAATAAACATAAATACAAACTTACATTACATGCCCATTCCCATTCTCAAACCTTAACCCAAACACCTTGTGAGCATCACTCTAACCTATCTTTAACAACATATTTAAACTTGAAATGTGTAAATATCTTTTATGAAGTGATGCAATTAACGAATGACTTACAGAATCATGCGTCAAGTAAGTATCTCGCAGTAATCACAACAATTCCTACAAATTCAAAAAAAAAATTTGGGGAATTCAAGTTAATTCATTCATAATAAACATCACGTATCAAATTCAATTAAAAAGAAACATCAAAAGAATTTCAAGTTACAACAATAAGAATGGAGAAGAAAACATACCTTATGCTCAGTTTCTTTAGATTGAGATTTAGGGTTTTGAGAGTGAAAATCTGCTAAACGATATATCGATGACAATCTGGTAAATGATAGAACAATTTAACCAAACGATGAACCTGATCTTACGGACAGCAATGGATTCGTTTCCAAGAGAGGGGGGAGATTTAGATCGAGATACATGGATCTGAGAGAGACAATAATCAACAAAAACAGATAACCGAAACCCTAAAATCTTCAACTTCATTACAATAAAAAAAAGAAAAAGAAAACTAACATAATCAACAATCAGATTGAAGTTGATTGAAGGAATCATACATGTGATTGAAAGGAATCATACCTATAATCAAAATCGGTTATCAAAAAGTGAAATCAACATAGATACAACCCCTATTAACTAAACAGATTTGGGTACCTGATTATTGAATCATTTGATGAGAATACGATTGATCCAGAAGAGCGAGATGAAGGAGGCTAGGGTTTAGAAAGAAGCATCCTTTGAAATTTCTGTGTATATTATGAACAAAAGATCTATTATATACGGATCCATTTTTTTGATGGGCGGGTCGGAATCAAGATATTCGGATGCCGCGATACCCGAATTAAAAAGGTGGAATTTTTTGGAGCCAAAACCAATTTCAAGAAGCCCTATGGTGATGTCACCTCATTTTCCAAGCCCTCATAACATGACACATAAGCCCTTATTTATCATGTTTATATATATATATATATATATATATATATAGATTAGTATAATAAAAGTTTTAGCAATTATGTTCAATCATGTAAAAGTATCTATTTACCCTTAGACCACCCGTAGTGGTTAAGAAAAATAATGCCCCCACCATGGGGCATTATCCGACACGTGTCATCCCAGTCAGCATGGGACGTTATTGCAAAAGTGATGTAGTGGGAATAATGCCTAATAATGCCCCTTCCTATCATTAAAAAAAAAAAAAGCAAACAATTGCTCATTGGCTAGTCAAACCTTGAACCACTCCCCATTGGCCACATGCAAAATCCATTTGATCACTTCAGCGTTATATTTAAAACGCTTGCATGCAATTTTTCCAAAAACGCCTTATAACGCCTAGTGTAGTGGGGCGGGGGGGGGGGGGGGGGGCGTTTTGGGGCGTTTTTTTTTCAATTTTTAAAAAAAATACCGCCCCACTACGCACTACGGGTGGTCTTATAATCTAAAAATATAAAGCATAATATTAATAAACACCTCCTTACATTCTTCCCTACGAACGACCATTGCTTCGGTTCTTTCACTTTTCACTTCTACGGAGACCTAAGAGAGTAGAACAAGGGATGAGGGAGGTTTGGGTAACTTAAAAACAATGTTTCCTTTTACTTTTTACTTATAATGGGTGAAATAGTAATTTTAAAAACCGTAACGCAAAAAGCAATTTGAATCATATGTGTAATTTCTCAACAATTAAAAAAATAGCTTACCACATAGACTACTCGTCACATTAATCATATGTGTAATTTACTTAAATGAGTCGAACTAATATGGACCGAATAATATCGGTATTGGTATTATCGAGACTGGTATCATTATTCGTTTTATAGTTTCCGATTGATGTAAAACATGTGTTAATATCCGTATATTATACATTTTGGGTTACATTAGATAACATTTTGTGTAAGTAAGTATTTTGTAATACATGTAATTTATTACCGAATCGATGCCACTAAGACAACGTCGGTACCAGTACCGCTATTCATGTTTATACTTAAAAGAAACTAAATATGCATCAGCATTCCGATATAATTTCTATCATGCGAAGTTGTATTCAAAATAAAGTAATTTTGTGTCATAAACTATATCGGGTACCGGTAACAAAACAAACCGGAATCAAATGAATAACATCGGTATCGGTATTATTGAAACCGGTATCGATGTTCGTATCTATGATTATTAATAGATGTAAAACATGTGTTGATATCATTTTAAGCACATCATTATATTATTTTTTTGGACACATGAGACAACATTTATATACTATCAATTTAGAATATATTTGTGCAATGATAGTTGTAACCTATGCTTTGTTATTTGTTAATTCATTTGTGGGTTGTATTTTAAGCCAATTTGGTTTATTTATATACTATTAATTTTAAATATTTGTGTGCATATTTGGTGATAAGTTGTGCTTAAATAGTTGTACCTTAATCAAATATAGGTTGTAAGTTGTGCTTAAGTGGTTGTATCTTAATCAAATAATAATGGTTTCATTACCTTACCAAATTCAATCTGTTTTGTATGCATGTATGGTTGTAAATTGTACTTAAGTGGTTGTACCCTAATCAACTAATGGTTTCATTATCTTACCATATTCATTCGGTTTGATCCATTCAAAGTTGTGTTGTTTTATTTGTAAATTATTATTATTTATAATAATCTAATTAATTTAGCCAAAATCTTGTATAAATATAATTTGCAACATATTGATGCAATGGTTTTTGTAATGTATGCATTATTGTTTGTATAGTGGTAATGATATATATTATATACAGATTACGATAAACCTGTCAAACGAGAAAAAATTGACGCGGGTTCATCGTAACGCGCGAGTCCTAGATCAACTTAGTTATTTTATTCTATGTTTTACGTTTCAACGTTTCGGTTTAATTTCTTCGCGTTAACACCGCAACTTCAGTGTCGGTGGTCGCTGACAGTAGTGTGGCATTAGTGCTTGCCCCCGCCGCAACGCGGGGGGTGTTTAATACTAGTTTATATAGTTAAAACTAAACCGAACCGATATTGCTTGTACAATATTGTTAATGGTAGCGACATTAATTTTTTATAGTTTTAGGTTATAGGTACATGACTACATGTACCGATATCAATTTTTATGGATTTTTCAATATGAGTCGGTTTCATTATGTTTTAGTATATTTTTTTTTACTACTAGTACCGAAGCAGTTAATACTACAGCGTAAATTTGTAACTATTCTCTTTAATGTTTAGTGAATATAGTTATTACACATGTAAACAGGGTTGGGCTCTATAGGAAACCCCATCTTTTTTAAGAAAACCTTGGAAACCCAATGTGAGCCATTGATTGTCTCTCATCTAACTTGATCAATGGCTCTCCTAATTTTTGGTAAGAATTAGATTTAAAAGAAATGATATAATACATTAGTACAAGTGGAAGGGGCATTTTCGGTAGAACATTCCTTCTCTCTCCACTGTCCAATCCTATCATCTCTCTTTAATGCAATGATCTTTCTCTCTCTTCATATCCATTTCAAAATCACAATCTCATCTCAGCTCTCTCAATTCCCTCTCTCTAAAATCACAGATCTCATTTTCTCCTCCCCAAATCAAAACCCTAGCCCCCATGACTTTCCCTTCTCTCTACACAACACTTACAACCTGCAAGCCTAGAGATATAGTGAGAGCCGTGAGAGAGAGTACCAGAGAAACCGAAAGAGAAAAAGAGGTCCAGAGAAATCGAAAGAGAAAAAAAAACTGGTGGATTTCCAGCCACCCACGGCAGCAGCAGTGCTGTGGCATTGGTGTTGTTGACCGTTATGGTTGGGGCAGGGGAATGAGTGAGGCACGATGGTGGTTGCAGATCTGGTGGTTGGTGGAAGGTGGTGACTGGTTCATTCTGGGGTGTTGGTGGTTGATAGCGGCGACAGTGGGTGGTTGTAGAAGGTGGTGGAGGGTGGGTGGTTGGTGGTGCTGGATGGTGACGAGATTGTTCGAAATTGAGAAGGGGGTTTTCGTGTGTTGGATGGGGGCAGGTGGGGTTGTGGTTTGATTTGGTGTGTTCTGTTGGATGGTGGCAGGGGCAGTAGTGGGCAGTGATGGTTGATGGGGCGGTGTTCGGCGGTGATGATTTTGTTTTGACCTAACCCTTGCTACAACCGCCATCGTCTTCTGCAACTGAATCATGCTTTGGTGTTTTTTCACAATTAAATCGGTCTTAAGTTATAGCATATGTTCTTCCCCAATTAAATCTGAATCGAGAGTGTTAGGCTTTGGTGGATGAGGTGTCCCACTTATGATTCTTGTTTCTTTAATTAAGATGAAGTTGTTCAAGATTCTGTTAATTTGTTTTTGTTATGAACCTGTTTTGTTGAGATTTGTGGATGTTTAGGCAATATAACAAATGTGTATATACATACTGACACAGGTGTTAAGTGACTGAAAATGTATAACGTGTGTTAAGCATCTATTATAACGTGTGTTAAGACTTCCATAATGGATGAATAAACTCCAATAGTAACTTAATAACAACAGAGTAAACCTGATATAACGTGTGTTAAGCCTCTATTATAACATGTGTTAAGACTTCCAGAATGGATGCATAAACTTCAATAGTAACTGTAACAGTAGAGGTACAAATACGGGCGCCTCCACCATTATAATCTTGTTGTAACCCGACTTGTATTCATGTGTATGAAAGTGGTTTGCAAAACACTATGATGTGCATATACTGATCGTAACACGTGTACAAGTTAATATGGAACATACAAGTTAATATCGTAACACCGTATACCTGGGATAAAATGTGTTAACCCTCTGTTATAATCTTGGTTTAACCTAACATGGTGTCATGTATAAGCTATTGGTTTCCAAAACACCATGATGTGTATATACATACTGTAACATGTGTTAAGCGACTGAAATGTATAACGTGTGTTAAGCATCTATTATAACGTGTGTAAAGACTTCCATAATGGATGAATAAACTCCAATAGTAACTTAATAACAACAGAGTAAACCTGATATAACGTGTGTTAAGCCTCTATTATAACATGTGTTAAGACTTCCAGAATGGATGCATAAACTTCAATAGAAACTGTAACAGTAGAGGTACAAATACGGGCGCCTCCACCATTGTAATCTTGTTGTAACCTGACTTGTATTCATGTGTATGCAAGTGGTTTGCAAAACACTATGATGTGCATATACTGATCGTAACACGTGTATAACATGGGTTAAGCCCCTGTTAGAATGATATATAACGTGTGTTAACCTTTTGTTAATTAAAAAAAAAACAAGTAATATCTATTTTATTTTTGTTGATGTTTAAGATATCCGATAATGTGGATACTGAGCGTAAAACTTGTACAAGTAATAAATGTACAAGTTAGTATGTAACGTGTAATATGAAATGAGCCATTTATGGTAACACATGTACCGGTAATTTTGGAATATATAATATGAAACGGGTCATTTGTTTTGCACATTCTGGAATGTATAACATGTGTTAAGCCTCTGTTATAATCTTTTTGTAACCTGACATGTATTCATGTATAAGCTAGTGGTTTATAAAACACCATGATGTGTATATACTGATCTAACATGTGTTACAATTTGTCTGTTCGGAACATGTAATTGCTTAACATGTGACAAGGGTGAAAACAGTCGACGGGGGCGATGAGTTTAATGGTGAGCTTAGTTAATATCGTAATCTTGTTGTAACCCTAACATGTAAGCATCCATTATAACCCGACTTGTATTCATGTATATGAAAGTGGTTTGCAAAACACCATGATGTGCATATACTGATCGTAACACGTGTACAAGTTAATATGGAACATACAAGTTAATATTGTAACACCGTATACCTGGGATAACATGTGTTAAGCCTCTGTTATAATCTTGGTTTAACCTAACATGGTGTCATGTATAAGCTATTGGTTTCCAAAACACCATGATGTGTATATACATACTGTAACATGTGTTAAGCGACTGAAATGTATAACGGGTGTTAATCATCTATTATAACGTGTGTAAAGACTTCCATAATGGATGAATAAACTACAATAGTAACTTAATAACAACAGAGTAAACCTGATATAACGTGTGTTAAGCATCTATTATAACATGTGTTAAGACTTCCAGAATGGATGCATAAACTTCAATAGTAACTGTAACAGTAGAGGTACAAATAAGGGCGCCTATAACAGAAAATGTATTAAGTCTAGACCGTTTTAACATCGTGTACTATAATGTAAGTATCTATAGAAAACCCTTATAATTTAGAAAAGTTGGGAAACTCTAACCTCCCGAATTTAAAAAAAAAAATTACACATGTTATATACATGTTTTTAAGGGTTTTGGGCAAAAAAAATCAAAAAAGCGCCGAGTAGATATTTAAAAAAAAATAAACAAGTTTTGGTGTAACATATGTTATAAATATGTCAGATGAATGTAACATATGTTACACAAAAACTTGTTTATTTTTTTTTAAATATCTACTCGGCGCTTTTTTCATTAGAAAACCCGGGTATAGGGGAAGGATGTATAGAAAACCCACTTTTGGTTAGAAAACCCGGGAAACTCTAAGCTCCCGATGTTTTTTTTTTAAAAAAAATTTACACATGTTATATACATGTTTTTAAGGGTTTTGGGCAAAAAAATCAAAAAAGCGCCAAGTAGATATTTTTTAAAAAAATAAACAAGTTTTGGTGTAACATATGTTACATTCATCTGACATATTTGTAACATATGTTACACCAAAACTTGTTTATTTTTTTTTTAAATATCTACAATGGGTTAAGATACGCAAACGGGTTCTTGTTCATGTCCAGGGTGGACGGGCTCGGAAACGACGAGGATGACGGGCTGCATTGATATGATGGGATCAGGGTAGGGAATGATGAAGAGGATGGGCTCGGTTTTTGGGAAGAACATGGAGTTGTAGCATTCGATCCTGCACCGGTATCAATGGTAGGTAGTGGTGGCCTGGAACCCTGTAATTCAAACAAACACTAAAGTTACAAACTTAATTACAAATTCCCTGCCATTTAGATAAAAGAATCATGAATTTCTGCAAATTTTTTTATTAGATTTACAGAAATTCAGTGAGCTTTCAAGTAGAGGTTTGGGTAAATGAAAGTCAAAACCAATTTTCGCCCTAACATAGCGCCGTTTTTTCTACAAGTTTTTGACCAGTTCGGTTCGGTTTTAACTGTTTTCAGCAGCATGATTTTCAAACCAGTTCCTATACATACCAGTTTGTATATCGGATCAGTCCCGTGTTACAAAACCAGTTACCATATCAGATCGGTCCCGGGTTAAAAACTGGTTTCTAAATCGGGTCTGTTCCGGGTTCAGTTCTAGAACCGGTTATTTGTACACCTCTACTTTCAAGCAGATTAAGCTGCTGCATAAATGCATAATCAATCAATCGACTAATCGAATCAACTCAACAACATTAACTAACATTTCAAATCAATTCATTAGATCTACACCTTAAAAACCCTTAATTAACAACAGAAGACACAAAATTTATGCAACTCCGATTCAATCTCAACCGTTTAATCGATCACAACACACTTCATAAATCATAACCCCCAGATCTAAAAATGAATTGATGAAAAATTAAACTAAAAAGATACCTTACGAAAAGTAGTACCATCAGGAAGAACAACCCAACCAGCTTCTTTATAAAGAGCTTTCAAGACCTCATTATTATCACAATGTTTTGGCAAATTATAATTCCCCGGTGCTCTCAACCCATTGTATATATTCGCTGCAATCGCTCTCCGTCGTCTCTCTCTCCTCTGGTTATTCTCCTTCTCTCTCGACGACGGCTTCCTCCTCCCTCCGCCACCTCATTCCGGCATCATTTCCATCTCTCAAAACCCCAAACCCAAACACAATATATTTTTATGAACCTGTTGGGGAACAGATGAACCGGCGACATTAACTCGGAGGTTGGTGGATTTGTCTCCATGGACATTAATGGAGAAAAGGGTGATATGCAGGTACGAGATCTAGAAATTTTGGCTTTTAAAAATGAAATAATCTATAAATGGGGGTATGGTGATTTGTGAGGTGATGGGCATTAATGCTACTGTCAAATCAAATGGGGAAGAGTTCTTGGGTTGGGTGGATAGATGTATAATTACTAATATGCCCTTTGAGACAAAAAGCATAATCAGTTGACTTGGATGACGTGGATAAATGTAGGCCACATGTTAAGTTTGCAAAGTTTTCTAAAAATTAAGGGTTTCTTATAGAGCATTGCCCCATAACATATTTGAAAGTTCTATACATGTCTTTACTCTTTAGTACTTTAGTGTTTATATTGCTGGGCCATATCTATCGGCCCAAGGTGTAGTGGAATTATCACACACTGCATAATGCATAATAGAGGTGTACAAACCGGTTAATTTTAATAAACGGTTCGGTTAACCAGTTATACCGGTTAATTTGACTTTTTAACTTTAATTGGTTAATGCTTTAACCGGTTATCTTTTTAAATATTCTGGTTAATTACTTTAACCGGTTATTAACCGTTTTTTTAATTGTTCGGTTATACCCGGAACCGGGTTTTTTCTAACACCTGAAACTGGGTTTTCAAAATACCCGCAACACATGTTCATGTTTTTATTTTTACAGTTTCGTAATGAAATATTGTTCATGTTACTTATATATTGATGTTTATGGTTTTTTGGCAAAAAAAAAAAAAAAGGTTAATTGAGTGAAAAAAGAAAACTTTGAATCTGTGAGGCATCAAGGAGTTTGTCATGAGCTGGGGCGTACTCACCATTTGCCGTGGATGGGCAGGTGCACTCTTTCAAAAAAAAGATGAGTGTTAAAATCTGCAAAAAAATTGGATCGCGCCCCTTCGAAATTTTCAACCACACCCCTTGAAATTAATCTCAACCCTCAAAATCTAAGATCAATGGACTAGAATCCTTCTTACTCTTCTTAGTTATGTTGTCCTTTATATTTGATCCTAATCCGGGTGTTATATATCTAAAATTGTGACTTTTTTTTGTAAGGATGTAATATATTTTAAAGTATGTGCTTTTTGTATGGGGAGTGATACATTTAAAAGTAATTTGAAGGGTTGTGACTTTTTGAAGGAGTGTGATTCAAACCATTGTGTCTTAATTTAGTTTTTGAATTGTTATATAATAATATATAATATAATAAACAAATGGTAAAATGAAAGGGTGTGAGTAAAATAAACTAAAGGGTGTGACTTTTAAACAAATGAGACATAACCCAAATTGCTAATTGTATAAGGGTATAATACGTGTTTATTTTTTACGTGAGTCTTAGCTCTTCTTGCCTTTTAATAAAACAACAACTGTACCCAATTGTAGATCTCACAACTGGCAAAGCGATTCGTAGGGTCTGGAATGGGCAGGATGTACGCATACCTTACCTCTATCCGTGTGGATAGAGATGTTATTTCCAGAAAGACCTCGGCTCGAAAACAGACAACATGAAAATAAAAACGGGCTAGAAATATAGCAATGGCATAGTAACATAAGATGTGGTGACATAATAACATAGTATAATAGAAATAGATATAAATTATAATACATAGCAAAATATAAATAGATATAACAATAGTAAAACATCAATATTGATACCATAAGGAAATTGCATGTGTTCAATCCAACTCTTAATTATTTACTAGGCCTTTAATATAGTCTTTTAAGTATACACTAGTAATGCGCGCGGGTACATTGCAAACGTTGAATGGATTAGTCAAAGCGTTATGTGATGCGCTAACTTTATGAAAACACGCGTTTCGACGTATCCGGTTAAACTCGACGTAACATATAACTGCATTGCGATTGGATAATTCCATCCATTTTCGACGTTAGGCATTGATGTGGTGGTGATGGCTAATCTCCAGGTAAAATGCTTGAGGCCTACCAACTTTTCTTTCTTATGCCCATGGGTTGCATCACGCCGGTCCCCATTAGGTAACAACCCATTATCTCAGGGGCATTGATCCGATAACACATGAGCCCCAATGGCGTGATCCGATAACACATTAGCCCCAATGGCGTGATCCGATAACACGTATATAGCCTAACATGAGGTCTAGTGATGAATCATGAATGTAGCGTTGGTGAGGGTTCTCGTGTGACAACCCGAATAATTTAGGTTAGCGTTACTTAAATTCCACAATCTTTGGCGTTGGTTTGCACGTGTACATCACTAAATATTATGTGTGCATGTTAACTATACGTGAAGTCGTTAAATGTGTTATATGTGTTAGACATGTTATATGTGTTAAACGTGCTATATGTGCTAAACGCGTTGCATGTGCTTAATTATTTCAATTGGGCCGAATGGGAGTCTAGTTTCACACTTGGGCCGAGAATATGTTTAATCTTCATATTGGTTTGGGCCGGAGGCCACACTACTCAGAATCTATCCTCGGCCCGCCCCTCTTGAAGCCTGCATACTCCAATGTTATGTACGTAACATAACATCACAAGTACACAAAAACCCTATTCCTTCTTGGTTGATTCGACAGCAGTGGAAGTGCTTTCTCTCCCCCCCCTCGAGGCATCCTCCTTGTGGATCGAATAATTCGGTTAGTAATATCATTATATTAATGTTTGCTTGGTTTTGTGGGCTCAATATCTTATAACATTAGTACATGTGACATGTATTGAAAGTGCAGCCAAATTGATAATGATCAATGCATGTTGTCGGCCAATATGTTTCAAGTTTGCATGTGATTGTTAATAGCTTGATATGTGGTATAACACCCTGAAAATGGGTTTGGTAATCAAACCACGTTAACATTAACGAACGGGTAAAATACCGTTAGTGTTAAAAAGTAACCCGGTAAATATTAGGATTTAAATAATTAAAACTAATGTTAATTAAAAAGAAGAATAAACACTTTGAGAAACAAAAGTTTATTAAAGGCCCGGGTTAACGGGACTTAAAATAAAACGGGATATAAACCCCGAAACTCACTAAGAAACTAGGAATATCAACCTAGTTAGTAAATTGTTTAGTAAAACAATAAGGAGAAACTTGAACTAATGATCCTCTTTAAAATTCCTTGAAACTACAAGGACCAAAAGGGGCCTAGTGTGAAAACATGATTTTTAAGTGAAAGACTTAAAACACCAAAACACATACTCATGTGTGTGTTTGGTCGATTATCATCAGGAGCAAAAAAGGGCTCTCACAAAAGCCCTAAAACTCACAAGAATCTAGCAAAATCGAAGATGAATCAAGCTAAAATTTGGGGCTTTTAATAAAATCATGATCACCAAGCTTAGGGGATCACAAGGTATGTTGAATTTTGATGTTTAGTGATATTTTGAATTTGTGATAAACATGCATGAACGAAATTCTTGTTTGAATGTTGAATGTTATAGTGATATTGATGTGAGTACAAGTCTAGGAACAAACCCTAGATGCAAACTTGTAGAATTGTGACATAAACTAGTGATTAATCAACTAATCAAGTATGAGCTAAGTGGGTTTTGGTTGATTTGTTGAAATTAAAGTTGTATTGGTGTTTATAAACATCATATTAACTAGTATGAATGAACTACTTGAACAAATTAGAGATTTTGTTAAGAATTCATAAGTGATTAGAAGTGGGGTTTGACACAAGAGTTATACCCATGGTTATGATGGTCAAAGTGTATATGTGCATACAATGACTAGAATTACATGTTGAATTATGGTTACTTGAGGTATGAATTAGATAACATGTTAGTCGATATGGCATCTCAAAAGATGATGCTCACTAAGTGGTCGATAACGTGGCTAAATCGAATCATGTGAACTTGTTAGTGCATCCCTATATGTAAATTGGTGGTTTGACTTTTAAAAGTCAAACCGACCTATGATAAGGTTCATTAAGAATAGTGGTAAAAGATTCATAAGGTGTGAAGGTCATGATCTTGAATGACTAATCTAACCATCTTGTGAATGAAAATGATAGTTTGACTCTTGACAAGCAAGACGGAGGCTTGTGGATGAAGCGGGTCAAACGGATCTAGAACGGAAGGAAAAGCGTGGCATGGATGCAAGGTAAGTGGAACTTAGGGGGTGTTTGGGATTCCTTCTTTTTCTCCTTTTTAACTTCTACTTATTATAAGTCAATAAGTCAGGATTCCTGATTTCTACTTTTTAACTTTTCATCACACAAAAACTCATTATAAGTCAATAAGTTAACCCAAACACCCACTAAAAACCAACTTATTAACTTAATTATATGTCAATAAGTTAAAAGTTGTTCCAAAATAAGCTAACCCAAACACCCACTTACACACTTATGTAGACAACTTATTTATTCCGTATGTTATAAATGCGTTAACCATAATATCAAAAATAAGGATTTCCGTTAAGACTACCTTGCGGTGTAATCTAATAATGAGGAAAAAGGGTAAAAATGGAAATTGGTCAAGTGTCGACTAATGTGAATCGAAGTTGAAAAGGATACCCATGGCGTAAGCCGTAATGGGTTGAATTTGTAAGAAAAGTGTTTAAGAGAAAAATGATTTGGTAATAAAATCCGGGATGGGATGGATGGGTGAATTGGAAATCAAAAACCATGTTTTTGATTAAATAGGTAACGTTGGGCATATAGGCCAACCGGGTCGAATGGTGGTGATAACACCATTTGACAATATCGACTAATGTGGTTGTCAAGTCTTATGTTAACAGGAGATTAGCAAATCGAATAATTGCGTCGCTATGGATTTTGTGATAATTAAAGCGAGGTATAAATCGGGTCTATTTGTTTACCCGGGCCAGGTACGCTTATATGAATTTATACTTAATAGTGCAAGTAAGGTCGAATATTTGTGAAGTCCTTCATCGTAAAAGAATGAATGATTAAAAATGATCATTAAGCCCTTGATGGGTAAACCGGGTAAACAACCCTTAGAGGTTGTTTAGAAACTTATATTATGATTTCGTAACCTTTAGATGCGTATAAGAGTTCTAGGCAAAAACATCGGTGGGTCGGATGCCTAGAAATAGACATTTTCGAAAAAGGACTAGCCGAAGGGTAAAATTGAGAAGAAGGGGTTCATTATGTTAAATCCACCACAAAATAGTTGTGGTGGAATATATGTAGTTAATTTGATATGGAATCTTGAAGTGTCAAAGAAAAGCGCAAGTGTTAGATTAAATTGTTAAATTCCCTAAACGGGTCAATACGGCTTATGTGTATAGCTTGTGTAATAGTCTCATATTTCATAAAAGCTATGTTTACGCGCCAAGGATTTGAAATAACTAGTAAACCAGGGTTTTAAAATGGTTTGGACACAAGTTGTTTGATAAAATCGTGAATGGGTCAAAAAGAGTAATAATCGATTTCCAGCCGAGAGCTTGAAATCTAAAATTTTATAAACTCAGATGTCAGATTTTAACTCCATGTGATGGAGAATTAAATTACGAACGCGTAGGAAAAAGAATCGCGTAAAACGGATGTGTAGATTAAAAGTTATACACTTTTTCGTAAAAAGAATCGGAGCTGGGAAAATGCAGCATCTGCTGCAAATCAAACTGTCCAGAGAGCTACCGTAAGTTACGGTAGCTACCATAACTTACGGTAGAGAACAAATCGTTACGGTAGCTTTCTACTGCCTTACGGCAGACCAGTGTTGCCCAGCGGCTACCGTAACTTACGGTGGCTACCGTAAGTTACGGTAGAGCCCAATCACATTTGCTAAACTTTGCATATCTTAGTTAACCGAATCCGTTTTTGAGCGTAGTTTCGATTATGCTAATTTTCTAAGAATTCTAATACTAATATTGGTCAAAATTTCCAGCTTTTAGGTATGGCTATTGCGCGGATGATGATCAAGTCAATGCTTCAAGAATCGAACACAAATTTTGGATGCTTCCGCACTAATCTAATCTAGTTGAACTATGTTGTTTGTAAACGCTTATGAATGACGAATGTTTCAATCCAGTTATTTGACTATGTTAAATACTAAGATGATGTATAACTTAGTTTACTGACCAAGTTTTTGTTAATTATAAATTTTGTCTTACAAATACCGCATTTTTATGATTAAACAATGAAATTAAAAGACGAGTGTTACATGTGGCAACTTATTAATGCCGATGCATATATATATGTGGGTTAAATCTGATGGGGCCATGAGTCGATGTATGTATACATGTGGGTATAAAATCCAAATTTGTGAGATTAATTACTTATCTAAATGGATGTGATGTTATTGAATTCTATATGGATATTATGTGTTTACTTGAGGAACTAATATTCTGGTTTGAAAACTCTTGTGTTGAATAACATTGGACCGAGTTCAGGATGTTTGATTTAACGATGATTGAACCTTGTAATGTTAAACATGATAGTTATAATAATGAGTAGCTTAACAAGTGAAAAAGGGGTTCCGTTCCGTTATTTGATCAATGTGAAACATAACAAACCTATAGGGGTCATAGCAGTGATTGTCCCCTAATCGAATATGAACTTTTCATTCCTCTCTGAATCCCTTCGAATATCGACGCTATCCGGTATTACTTGAACACCCATCTGAACGCCTGGCGAACTGTGTGTAATGTTAGGTGCTTGTACGAACATCCCCGAGTTGGATGTTGCAACGACAATGATTGGTCTATATCTTTCTCACCTTTCTTCGTTTGCTGGAGCTTAACGTATTGACGCCTTAGATTTCGAGGTGCGATCACTCCTGCAACACTCTTGTAACATACCATGTATTACTCAGTCAACTCCCAAGAACGATGGTCTTCGGCATTTGAACGGCCCTAGTTACCAACAACGAACATCAGCGATTTGACTCCAATCACATCCTTAACCCCAGCCCGCGACACATGGGAGTCAACTTTTACGAATTAATCGGGATAGAAACGATGACAATCGACCATGGTATGGAACGTGAAACTACCAGCACAAGGGGTAGCGCCATAGGACGTGACACAGAGTATGAAAGGATGGACCCTGTCGATAAAAGATCGTAGAGCTCCGTTTCAAACGACAACAACCAAGGAAACAACAGCCGTACTAGAAATCCTCGCAACGAGTACAACAACACGGGAAATGATACTCATGGAGGGACATTAGGGGTTGGTGTGGGCGACGCCGGGATTATAACGACATGGTGGCCTACGTGTTCTTGGTGACTAATCACTTCGCCACCGTTTTGGCTAAACCCCGATGCATCTTGAAGCCGAACCTGTTGTGGAGTCGGCTGATGCAAGTTAATTGAAGCCTTATATGTTCGCCAGGATGCAAACTCGACCTTGGGGGGATAGGTGTTCGACATCGACCTTCCTTCTACTACCCCTGATGGTTACAATGCAGCAGTTAGTATGGATTGGTTATTCAGAAATCGCGCAGACAAACATTATGAGGAGAAAATTTTGTGTGGAGAATCGTTATTTGTTCTAAAGCAACAGAGTGGTGCAGAGGTTCGCGCCATATCAGCTATGAAGGCCCAGAAGTGTCTACGGAGGGATCATCCTGTTACGTTAGCAACCGTTACTGATGTTGAGGCTAAGGAAAAGAGGATCGAGGATCCACCAATTGTTCGTGATTCCTCTCAGTGTGCTACCCGAGGAGCTTACAGATTTGCATCTGTTTTAGTGGCAAGCGGTGCACAAATCCTTTGGTTCGCGTTTAGACATGAGCACAGCATATCATCCACAGACGGATGGGCAGACTGAACACACCATCCAAACTCTTGAAGACATGCTTCGAGCACGTGAAATCGACTTTGGCAGCGGTCGGGGAAGACACCTCCCTTTAGTGGAGCTTTCGTATAACAACAGTTACCACACCAGCATTCAGGCTGCTACGTTCGAGGCATTGTATGGACGGAAGTGCCAATCATCTCTTTGTTGGGCAGAAGTCGGAAACGGCCAAATCACTGGCTTGGAACTCGTCATAGACACAGTGGAGGAGATTGCTCAGATAAGACAACGAATGGCGGCAGTTCGTGACCGCCAGAACAGCTACGCTGATAAGCGCAGGAAACCACTCGAGTTCCAAGTTGGGGATCGAGTACTACCTAAAGTCTCACCTTGGGAAGGTGTACTTCGTTTTGGTATACGAGACACAACTCAAACCACGATCTGTTGAACCTTTCAAAATCGCGGAGAGAATTGGCAAGGTGGCCTACAGATTGAATCTACCTGAAGAACTCAGTGAAGTTCACAACATATTCCGTGGGTCGAATCTGAAGAAGTGTCTGTCAGATGAAACCCTCACAGTTCCTTTCAAGGAGCTCACCATCGACGGTCAGTTACGGTTTATCGAAGATTCAGTGGAAATCTTAGACCGGGAGGTCAAGGTTCTCAAATGCACCAGGATACCTATTGTTCGAGTTTGTTGGAACTCCCGTCGTGGCCCAGAGGTTACCTGGGAACGAGAAAACCAAATGAAACCACTACTGAGGCTGAAGCTACTGCGGAATTTCGGGACGAAATTCCAAATCAACGGGGGAATGATGTGACACCCGAGGAAAACCAGGAAACCATGCAACCTAACTAGCTTCCTCAGTAGCTACGTGCTAAATTTCGGGATGAAATTTCTTTCAAGTTGGGGATGATGTGACAACCCGAATAATTTAGGTTAGCGTTATTAAATTCCACAATCTTTGGCGTTGGTTTGCACGTGTACATCACTAAATATTATGTGTGCATGTTAACTATACGTGAAGTCGTTAAATATGTTATATGTGTTAGACATGTTATATGTGTTAAACGTGCTATATGTGCTAAACGCGTTACATGTGCTTAATTATTTCAATTGGGCCGAATGGGAGTCTAGTTTCACACTTGGGCCGAGAATATGTTTAATCTTCATATTGGTTTGGGCCGGAGGCCACACTACTCAGAATCTATCCTTGGCCTGCACCTCTTGAAGCCCGCATACTCCAATGTTATGTACGTAACATAACATCACAAGTACACAAAAACCCTATTCCTTCTTGGTTGATTCGACGGCAGTAGAAGTGCTTTCTACCCCCCCCCCCTCGAGGCATCCTCCTTATGGATCAAATAATTAGGTTAGTAATATCATTATATTAATATTTGCTTGGTTTTGTGGGCTCAATATCTTATAACATTAGTACATGTGACATGTATTGAAAGTGCAGCCAAATTGATAATGATCAATGCATGTTGTCGGCCAGTATGTTTCAAGTTTGCATGTGATTGTTAATAGCTTGATATGTGGCAACTTATTAATGCCGATGCATATATATATCTGGGTTAAATCTGATGGGGGCTATGAGTCGATGTATGTATACATGTGGGTATAAAATCCAAATTTGTGAGATTAATTACTTATCTAAATGGCTGTGATGTTATTGAATTCTTTATGGATATTATGTGTTTACTTGAGGAACTAATATTCTGGTTTGAAAACTCTTGTGTTGAATAACATTGGGCCGAGTTCAGGCTGTTTGATTTAACGATGATTGAACCTTGTAATGTTAAGCATGATAGTTATAATAATGAGTAGCTTATGCACTAGGGTTGTAAATCGTGTGCTACTGTTTGATAATGTGAAGGAGGATAAATTGTTATATTGATTGTTGTTTGATAAGGATGTTTATTAGAGGGTGGATGATTGAAGACATGCTGTTGATTAATTGAGTGAAAATTAATTTAAGTAAATTATGCATTACGAAATTTACACCATGATTTAGGGTCATGATACAACTAAATGCACACTAATTAAATTACATTTGATCTGTTGATGTGTGCCGCACATGAGTTCTAGGAATTCATAGTTGCTGGACCTGTTTTTAATAGTTGGGTCACACTCACACAAAAATTGGATCACATAAGGAATGGACTACACAAGTAAGTATGGGCTAGGGAAATAGTGGGTCGAACGAGTAGGTGGGCCGCACACTCTATAGTGGGTCACACAAGGGGGGTGTGCCGCACAATCGAAACAGATCGGGCATGTGAATCGGGCCGCACCCCGTGTGGGCCTGACCAGGCAGCCGAGTTATGCACTGGGCCAAGTCGATTGGGCTATGTCTATTCACGAAACTGGGTCGCTCACTCTATTTGAAACCGCACGCTTAAATTGTAATTATGTGATGTTGAATGCGATGTATTGGATATGTAATGGCTCACGTGTTAAATAAGAAACATCTAAATATGTTATGATGGTTACACGATTCCTAGGTGTTATGTGTTATGTAATTATGTATGTGACTATGCCTGAATACGAGCCTAATATTAATTGAAATCATGATAGGACGCGTTTGAGCAACTATTAGACAGGTAATTAATCTTACCGAGCAAACCGAGGTGAGTTCACACACTTTCTAAGGCATGGGATTCCCGGTGGTTGGGAATGGGTTAAAGAATTAAAACGGAACCTACATATCCTCCTTGGGTAGGATATGTACGGCCATCCTCCATTGGTAGGATGCCAATATTAATCCTGCGTATTCTCCTTGGGTAGAATACGTACGTTCGTCCTCCTTGGGTAGGACAACAACCTTAAACTTACTAGACAATACTCTATCATTAAGTCCCTCATTTTATATCGACTTAATCGCCGAGGTCGATGGCGAGCGGGTCATTAGTTAATAGCGCTATTAGGTTTGACAAACCTCACACCGTGCCGGTCGGACGGGCGTGTACTAATGGATCATGGCAAACTGCCAATGATGATAGACATTGACGTAGGGCACAACTATTGTTCGTCAGTTGTCGATATGGTAACGGTCTAGTGGTTCACATGGGGAAGCCCCTACTAATTATGGATATGGTTTGGGAAACAAGAAACTAAATAACTACTGGTTTTCGAAAGAACTTATAGTTTTTGAAACAACTTTAAAACGGACAACCAACTGTGAACTCGCTCAACTTTGTTGTTGACAAGTAGTTACATGCCTTGCAGGCCTTTAGGTACATATTGTTGGAACTTTCTGTCTGGAATGTTGGAGTGGTCATGTGTCGAGATACATGGAAACGCGAGATGAACTTAATGGCTTCACACACTTGGTTTATGAATTTCTTAATTAATGTATTATGCTTCCGCTGAACGTTAAATAATGTTTTGTAACACTTCTATTAATAATAAATGAAAGTTTTATTTGGAATAATTGTTATGAGTTCAACATGATTGGTGGCTTGGATCCTGGTGTGTCACACGCCCCACGGTAATTCCGCATGTGGTATTTTGGGGGTGTGACAGATTGGTATCATAGCCATTGGTTATAGTGAACTTGGTTTTATTTAAAAAGGGGAAAAACGTTTTTGTAAAACCAGACTATAACCGAATAGTTCTGAAGACGTGAATACGACCATGACACTCAGCTCCAGATTGCAAGGTTCGTCTCTTGTATACTCATTGTACTGCATAACTAGTGAACACCTACATATGATATTGGATGTGATTGCACGTTTAGCACAACAGTATGAATTCATGTATACTTGCATGTGTTATGTGACTGATAGGGTGGTATTTCCCTAAACCTTCATGACTTACGCTTCGTGATACTCTTTGTTTCCTACTC
This sequence comes from Helianthus tuberosus, assembly GCA_030545235.1. NCBI lineage: Eukaryota > Viridiplantae > Streptophyta > Magnoliopsida > Asterales > Asteraceae > Helianthus > Helianthus tuberosus. Next base: position 161,183,502 of record CM060411.1, on the reverse strand, counting down.
AAGTAGTCTCGTTTGAGGAACCATTTGACATGAGTTAAGAGGAGCTGAGATGAGCATGCAAATCACAATATTATTGTGGGTGCACACATAATAATGTGGGGTGCATGCTAGTCCCAGTGAGGCTTAACAAGTGAAAAAGGGGTTCCGTTCCGTTATTTGATCAATGTGAAACATAACAAACCTATAAGGGTCATAGCAGTGATTGTCCCCTACTCGAACATGAACTTTTCATTCCTCTCTGAATCCCTTCGAATATCGACGCTATCCGGTATTACTTGAACACCCATCTGAACGCCTGGCGAACTGTGTGTAATGTTAGGTGTTTGTACGAACATCCCCGAGTTGGATGTTGCAACGACAATGATTGGTCTATATCTTTCTCACCTTTCTTCGTTTGCTGGAGCTTAACGTATTGACTCCTTAGATTTCGAGGTGCGATCACTCCTGCAACACTCTCGTAACATACCATGTATTACTCAGTCAACTCCCAAGAACGATGGCCTTCGACATTTGAACGACCCTAGTTACCAGCAACGAACATCAGCGATTTGAATCCAATCACATCCTTAACCCCAGCCCGCGACGCATGGGAGTCAACTTTTATGAATTAATCGGGATATAAACGATGACAATCGACCATGGTATGGAACGTGAAACTACCAGCACAAGGGGTAGCGCCTTAGGACGTGACACAGAGTATGAAAGGATGGACCCTGTCGATTAAAGATCGTAGAGCTCTGTTTCAAACGACAACAACCAAGGAAACAACAGCCGTACTGGAAATCCTCGCAACGAGTACAACAACACGGGAAATGATACTCATGGAGGGACATTAGGGGTTGGTGTGGGCGACGCCGGGATTATAACGACATGGTGGCCTACGTGTTCTTGGTGACTAATCACTTCACCACCGTTTTGGCTAAACCCCGATGCATCTTGAAGCCGAACCTGTTGTGGAGTCGGCTGATGCAAGTTAATTGAAGCCTTATATGTTCGCCAGGATGCAAACTCGACCTTGGGGGGACTGGTGTTCGACATTGACCTTCCTTCTACTACCCCTGATGGTTACAATGCAGTAGTTAGTGTGGATTGGTTATTCAGAAATCGCGCAGACATACCTTGTGAGGAGAAAATTTTGTGTGGAGAATCGTTATTTCTTCTAAAGCAACAAAGTGGTGCAGAGGTTAGCGCCATATCAGCTATGATGGCCCAGAAGTGTCTACGGAGGGATCACCCTGTTACGTTAGCAACCGTTACTGATGTTGAGGCTAAGGAAAAGAGGATCGAGGATCCACCAATTGTTCGTGATTCCTCTCAGTGTGCTACCCGAGGAGCTTACAGATTTACTTCCACCACTGTTAGGCAGAATCTCAGCTTGATCTCACGACGGGGGCAACCCTGATTACTCGTGCTACATACTGTCTTGCACCAGGAGGGTTGCAAGGACTATCTACAGGAACTTTTGGACAAGAGTTTTATTGGACATAGTTTTTGTTCGCTTTGGGGAGCCCCAGCTATATTCGGGAAGATAAAGCCTTTTCGTATGTGTACTGATTATCCAGAACTCACCAAGGTGATAATCAAGAACTGTTTGCCTCGACCATGTATTGACGGAAGACCAAGAGGAGGATGTTCCTGAAACGGCATATCGAACGCAATACGGCCATTGCGACTTTGTACACCATGACCATTGAGTTAATCAACACACCAGCAGCTTTATGGACCACATGAATCGACCGTATTTATGGATGACGTTCTGGATCATTTCCAAGAGGAAGGAACATCATGGGTGGCATTTGTATCTTATTTTAGGGCTCCTGAGGGAGGAGCCACTCCGCGCGAAGTCTTGTTAAAGGTAACTTCTAGATTCGAGAGATACCTTTTTGGTCATATGATCAACGAAGTGGGAATACTCGTGGATCTCGCTAAAGACCCATTTCGTTAGATATTGTTCAGCACCAAAGATCCCTTCGAGGATGCAGCAATTTCTTGGTCACACTAGACTCTATCGCAGATTCACCACGGGATTTTCGAAGATTGCGCAGCTTAAATCTCTTTAGCACAGTAGGGTGCTGTGTTCGTGAAGGACAAAACAGGAGGACGTCTTTTCAGCTTTCGAATCCCAACTCTGCAATGTTTACACGCCGATGCAACACAAGAAAGTGATGACTTACGTAATGGACTTATCAGGAAGAACTGCACGAGTCATGACCTGCGGTGGAAGCCCTGATCTTTGGATTTAAGTTGGAGGCATTACTTGGACGGTACCAAATGCACTACCTAGACCGATCACAAGGGCCTCCCGTGTGAGCTAAACATGTGATGGCACCGCTGGATGGAACTTTTGAATGAATACGACTGTGAAACCTGGACGTGCACGAGCTTTGCAGCTTACTATCGACTCTAACTTACCGGATCAGCTCGCTCTATTCAAACTGGAGAGCTAAAGGAAGAGGATGTGCAAGTTGAACCCATGAGGGGCATGGAGAAGCAACCTGTGACCAGTCGGACGATACCCGTTACCTCATGGAACGAAGGTGGGTCTCATTATATGGCCACTTAGGGAACTCGTGTTGAGCAAAGCACACCAGCTTCAATATTCTAGTCGTCTGGGTTTTGATGAGAGGCATTAAGATTTACAAACCTTGTACTGGTAATCGGGCATGAAGGCCCACCTAGCTAGGTATGGGAATGATGTTTGACTTATGTGAGAGTCAAGGTGTAGCATCAGCAACCAGCAACACTTTCATGGAAATAAAAACAGACTGCCATGGATTTGGTCGATAGTCTACTTACAACTCGAAACGGAAACAATATCACCTGGATGCTCATTGATTGTCTTGCGTAATCAGCACACTTTCTAGCCATCAAAGAAACATATAAGTTTTCTACACTTGCAGTCATCTACCTGAATGAAGCGGTTGCTAGGAACGAGGTGCCAACCTCCATTACCTCTAATCGCGACCCACGATTTGCATCTGTTTTAGTGGCAAGCGGTGCACAAATCCTTTGGCTCGCGTTTAGACATGAGCACAACATATCATCCACAGACGGATGGGCTGACTGAACGCACCATCCAAACTCTTGAAGACATGCTTCGAGCACGTGAAATTGACTTTGGCAACGGTCGGGGAAGACACCTCCCTTTAGTGGAGCTTTCGTATAACAACAGTTACCACACCAGCATTCAGGCTGCTACGTTCGAGGCATTGTATGGATGGAAGTGCCAATCATCTCTTTGTTGGGCAGAAGTCGGAAACGGCCAAATGACTGGCTCGGAACTCGTCATAGACACAGTGGAGGAGATTGCTCAGATGCGACAACGAATGGCGGCAGTTCGTGACCACCAGAACAACTACGTTGATAAGCGCAGGAAACCACTCGAGTTCCAAGTTGGGGATCGAGTACTACCTAAAGTCTCACCTTGGGAAGGTGTACTTCGTTTTGGTATACGAGACAAAACTCAAACCACGATATGTTGAACCTTTCGAAATCGCGGAGAGAATTGGCAAGGTGGCCTACAGATTGAATCTACCTGAAGAACTCAGTGAAGTTCACAACGTATTCCGTGGGTCAAATCTGAAGAAGTGTCTGTCAGATGAAACCCTCACAGTTCCTTTCAAGGAGCTCACCATCGACGGTCAGTTACGGTTTATCGAAGAATCAGTGGAAATCTTGGACCGGGAGGTCAAGGTTCTCAAACGCACCTGGATACCTATTGTTCGAGTTTGTTGGAACTCCCGTCGTGGCCCAGAGGTTACCTGGGAACGAGAAAACCAAATGAAACCACTACTGAGGCTGAAGCTACTGCGGAATTTCGGGACGAAATTCCAAATCAACGGGGGAATGATGTGACGCCCCAGGAAAACCAGGAAACCATGCTACCTAACTAGCTTCCTCAGTAGCTACGTGCTAAATTTCGGGACGAAATTTCTTTCAAGTTGGGGATGATGTGACAACCCGAATAATTTAGGTTAGCGTTATTAAATTCCACAATCTTTGGCGTTGGTTTGTACGTGTACATCACTAAATATTATGTGTGCATGTTAACTATACGTGAATTCGTTAAATATGTTATATGTGTTAGACATGTTATATGTGTTAAACGTGCTATATGTGCTAAACGCGTTACATGTGCTTAATTATTTCAATTGGGCCGAATGGGAGTCTAGTTTCACACTTGGGCCGAGAATATGTTTAATCTTCATATTGGTTTGGGCCGGAGGCGACACTACTCAGAATCTATCCTCGGCCTGCACCTCTTGAAGCCCGCATACTCCAATGTTATGTACGTAACATAACATCACAAGTACACCAAAACCCTATTCCTTCTTGGTTGATTCGACGATAGTAGAAGTGCTTTCTCTCCCCCCCCCCCTCGAGGCATCCTCCTTGTGGATCGAATAATTAGGTTAGTAATATCATTATATTAATATTTGCTTGGTTTTGTGGGCTCAATATCTTATAACATTAGTACATGTGACATGTATTGAAAGTGCAGCCAAATTGATAATGATCAATGCATGTTGTCGGCCAGTATGTTTCAAGTTTGCATGTGATTGTTAATAGCTTGATATGTGGCAACTTATTAATGCCGATGCATATATATATGTGGGTTAAATCTGATGGGGCCATGAGTCGATGTATGTATACATGTGGGTATAAAATCCAAATTTGTGAGATTAATTACTTATCTAAATGGCTGTGATGTTATTGAATTCTATATGGATATTATGTGTTTACTTGAGGAACTAATATTCTGGTTTGAAAACTCTTGTGTTGAATAACATTGGGCCGAGTTCAGGCTGTTTGATTTAACGATGATTGAACCTTGTAATGTTAAACATGATAGTTATAATAATGAGTAGCTTATGCACTAGGGTTGTAAATCGTGTGCTACTGTTTGATAATGTGAAGGAGGATAAATTGTTATATTGATTGTTGTTTGATAAGGATGTTTATTAGAGGGTGGATGATTGAAGACATGTTGTTGATTAATTGAGTGAAAATTAATTTAAGTAAATTATGCATTACGAAATTTACACCATGATTTAGGGTCATGATACAACTAAATGCACACTAATTAAATTACATTTGATCTGTTGATGTGTGCCGCACATGAGTTCTAGGAATTCACAGTTGCTGGGCCTGTTTTTAATAGTTGGGTCACACTCACACAAAAATTGGATCACATAAGGAATGGACTACACAAGTAAGTATGGGCTAGGGAAATAGTGGGTCGAACGAGTAGGTGGGCCGTACACTCTATAGTGGGTCACACAAGGGGGGTGTGCCGCACAATCGAAACAGATCGGGCATGTGAATCGGGCCGCACCCCGTGTGGGCCTGACCAGGCAGCCGAGTTATGCACTGGGCCAAGTCGATTGGGCTATGTCTATTCACGAAACTGGGTCGCTCACTCTATTTGAAACCGCACGCTTAAATTGTAATTATGTGATGTTGAATGCGATGTATTGGATATGTAATGGCTCACGTGTTAAATAAGAAACATCTAAATATGTTATGATGGTTACACGATTCCTAGGTGCTATGTGTTATGTAATTATGTATGTGACTATGCCTGAATACGAGCCTAATATTAATTGAAATCATGATAGGACGCGTTTGAGCAACTATTAAACAAGTAATTAATCTTACCGAGCAAACCGAGGTGAGTTCACACACTTTCTAAGGCATGGGATTCCCGATGGTTGGGAATGGGTTAAAGAATTAAAATGGAACCTACATATCCTCCTTGGGTAGGATATGTACGGCCATCCTCCATGGGTAGGATGCCAATATTAATCCTGCGTATTCTCCTTGGGTAGAATACGTACGTTCGTCCTCCTTGGGTAGGACAACAACCTTAAACTTACTAGACAATACTCTATCATTAAGTCCCTCATTTTATATCGACCTAATCGCCGAGGCCGATGGCGAGCGGGTCATTAGTTAATAGCGCTATTAGGTTTGACAAACCTCACACCGTGCCTGTCGGACGGGCGTGTACTAATGCATCATGTCAAACTGTCAATGATGATATACATTGACGTAGGGCACAACTATTGTTCGTCAGTTGTCGATATGGTAACGGTCTAGTGGTTCACATGGGGAAGCCCCCACTAATTATGGATATGGTTTGGGAAACAAGAAACTGAATAACTACTGGTTTTTGAAAGAACTTATAGTTTTTGAAACAACTTTAAAACGGACAACCAACTGTGAACTCGCTCAACTTTGTTGTTGACTCGTTGTTACATGCCTTGCAGGCCTTTAGGTACATATTGTTGGAACTTGCTGTCTGGGATGCTGGAGTGGTCATGTGTCGAGATACATGGAAACGCGAGACGAACTTAATGGCTTCACACACTTGGTTTATGAATTTCTTAATTAATGTATTATGCTTCCGCTGAACGTTAAATAATGTTTTGTAACACTTCTATCAATAATAAATGAAAGTTTTATTTGGAATAATTGTTATGAGTTCAACATGATTGGTGGCTTGGATCCTGGTACGTCACACGCCCTGCGGTAATTTCGCATGTGGTATTTTGGGGGTGTGACATCTCGTATCACCTGTAATGTTGTATAGGTAATAAAATAATTATTACAAAAATAATAGAAGTAAATTAATATCATTTATGAGGCAATAAAAACACTTATTGATGTTTTCGTGCAAGTAAAAATCACCAATCTCTGTCCATATCACCAGTATATAATGGTAAATATTTAATCACAAAACGTATTAATTTTTTTTTTGAATGGCAGATTTGACAAATTGTATTAATTAAATCGTACAAAACAGGAAATTCATAACATTATCTTTTTTGGGTTTTGTTCTGTTAAGAGAAAACTGAAGTTCTATTAAAATTAAACAGATAAATGAAAAAGAATAGTTTTTTGTATAATTGTAAGAGCAATTATACATTTTGTCAGGATGGGAATGAGCTTAATATGATGCAATGTGAGCATATAATTAAATGATTCAAAGATCACTAAACAAATGTTCACTGTAGACTTCCCACTTCTAATTAACATTAATAGGCTGGGGAAGTACTATGATATGGCAATTTAGGCACAAACTGCACAGTTATCTCATTTTTATAGACATCAAATTTGCTTTTGAATAGACGTAGAGAAAAATAACTAAAAAACCGTGTATTGACACATTATTATTTATATTTAGAAACAACAGACATTTACTTTTCTTTTATACTGCCTCATTTGGGATTAGTGTCGTGTTTCTTAGTCCTGGGATATACATCGCTTTTTAGTATCTACTATATAATGAAACCAACATGAGCACCAGATAGATAGCTCTGTAGATATATATGGCTCAACCTTTAACGGTTTTGCATATGTATGTGAAGGATTAGTTAACAACTAAAATACATAACAGTGACAAAATATATTAATGAAAGAACGCATACCAATCTTTATTCGTCCTTATATCATCTGGTTTCTTATCCCCAATCTTCAAAGATCACAAAACTTTAACTCTCGTTGGAAAATAAAAAGAATAAGAGGAAGTATAACTCACACAATTAGAATAAAGAATATTAACTTGGTAATAGGACATACTCACCTCTGCCTGCAAAGAAAGGGAGGCTTCTTCAACTGATTATGTATCTTTTATCACTTAAGAATGATGCAGCCCTCCTGTAGTAAGTTTGAGAATAAGGTGATCTAAGCATAGTGATATCTAACGTAATAAGTATATTTTATAGGAATCTATATAGCATCAACAAAACCAAATGGACCTCAAATTTAAATGTAAATCTGAAATGAGCATTAAAGCGAACACCTGGTGTGCAGAACTTCAATTTCTCTGTAGAACATCAATTTATGTTTACTCTTCATTTAATTAGAGGGCAAATTTAAATTACAACATGGTAACAACGAAAGACTAAATAATATGGAGATTAAAGTCAATAAAGTTCAAGCAACAATGAAGATTCACCCAAACTCATTTTCCAATACAACGATGAAGAAACCTACATTATTACAATTACAAACCTTGGAAAAGCAAAAACCATACGAATTCGTCAATAAAGCTACAATCTAACCTGTCGAGGGTGACCTAAGAGTCATCAATCTTCGATTAAACAATCATAGCATAGAAGACAACATACCCAATCGCTGATGTAAATCCGGATGCTGCTATCGTCCACCGTTAGCTGATATTTGGTTCACCGGAGATCATGATTGTAAAAACGGAACCCATCGGAGCCGCCGCATCTGCCTCCAGAAACGATGGCATCGCCATCGTCGCCGTCTGCCTTGACGGTGAACCACCGTGGAGGTCCGCCTTCGTATTTTGCCTTTTTATGGATTGAGAATGAGTTCGTATGCAGTTTGATTTCATCAATCTTGTATTCTGGAATTCCGATTGTTGTAATTAAGCAAAAAGATGGAAGAAACCCCTTTAAGATCATAGAGCAAGACATGGAGACAGACAACCTGAGAAGACACCTGGTAGTGGTAGCTTTTGAGAGGAAAAATTGAAGAGGGGTCGGTGGAATAGCCACCGACTTTCTCTTTTAAGATAGTATAAATGTGTAAAAATGTACTCTATTTGTAATTTTTAAAAACTCATGGACACAATTTTGTGTTAAATTTACGTTGGATAATATATGTTACGTTTGGTAAAACAATACGTTAAATGAGTGTCGCATTAGTACAAAACTGATATTTGTATAAACGATAATGATCATTGGTATTAATGATGTATTATGCAAACTAAATATGTAGACAAAACCGACTACAAACACAACACCTCTAAAAAACTATTTGATAAGATTGATTGACGTAATGATATTCTTCTATAAAATACCCAACTTTTTTTTTAATTTTTTTTTTCAAAAAAAAAAAAAAAAACTTAAGAGCAAAAAATAATCCTAGCGGAGGCATCCATAGTTGTCCAAGGGTACGGACACAATATTGTTTCAGTGTCTAACAAGGGTACGGACACAATATTGTTTCAGTGTCTAACAATAAAACGAATTATCTTGTTGCATTTGTCTGAAAATATAACCATAACACATATCACTCTTTCGCGTTCATGTATTTGAAATAAAAGATAACAACAAAGAATCTCATACGATTAACATTTATAACTAACTCTTTACCCAAAAAAAAAAAAAAAAAACATTTATAACTAACTCTTTAGTTTTCAAATTCAAGAAATGTAATTGGGCAAAATCGTTGAAGTTAGGGCTGGGGTAGTTAAAACTTAAAAAAAAATAGAAATTGTAATGCGCTAGGGAAATAAAAATTTTAAAAATTAAAATAAATCATAAAAATAAAAAAATTAAATAAAAAATTATAAAACTTAAAAAATAAAAGAAATAAAAATTAATTTTTTTAATATTTAGATTTTTAATTTTTTTACATTTTTACATTTTTTATTTTTAATTTTTTTGTATTTTATAATTTTTTATATTTTTTAGATTCTAAATTTCTTTTAGTTTTTATTTTTTTTAATTTTTACAAAAATTTTTGATTTTTTTTCTTTTTATAGTTTTTAAAATTTTTTATTTTTGAATTTTTTTAATATATTTTAAGTTTTTTTTATTTTTTAAAGTTTTTCTTTTTTTTCTAAATTTTATTGACTTTTTGATTTTTTTTATTTTTAAATTTTCTATTTTTAAGTTTTTTTCTTCATTTTTTGGATTTTGTATTTTTTTTAATTAAATTTTTTTTTTGGATATTTTGATTTTTATTTTTTCTATGTTCTTGATTTTTTTTCTTTTTTTGCTTATTTTTTAACATTTTTTTAAAATTGACTTTTATTTTTTTTTCAGAATTTTTATATTGTTTTGATTTTTTTGATTTTTTTTAGTTTTTTGATTTTTTTTATTTTTTTATTTTTTTATTTGTGATGTCATACATCTGAAGGCTAACGTGTACGAACACTCGAACAGAATGCAGAGTCTGACTATTATGCTCTTTTTAGGGTTATCCACTTATCCAGCGTAATACTCATCCTGACCCACAAATTATTTTAAATAGATATCTTGAAACTCATCCTGGCTCATTCTTAATTATTTTCCAACCCATTCTAACCCATCCTTATTTTTAAAATGACCGAAAATATCTCAAATAACCCAAATGGATTTTTATTGCCAGGCCTAGTTACCGGTGGTGATGATTTTAAAATTAGGGTTAGATCTAAGCTTAATGGGGCAGATAGAAACGTGTTAAAAATAGAAAAATTAAATAAATAAAAAATGCCTAAAAATCCCTCAGTTAACATTAGTTTTTAACGGAATTAGAGAAATGGTTGCATTTGGCGATGATTTGAAACCTAAGTGGTCCAGTTGAGAAAATAAAAGTTTTTGAGGAATTTGAGAAAAGTGCGCATACCTCATGGACAAATTTGACTATTTACTCTTTTGCAAAAGAGGCATATGGGGGGAGCCTTAGTGATGCTTAATGTACTTAGGCCATAAGGTATTTCTTAACCTTTCTTAACTCCTTATAAGCGGCACATCACTCGTTTTTTTTTTCCTTTTTACTTCACCTCGTCATAAGGAAATGGTTTAAACTTGTTAACTCTATCTTACACACCATTTTTTAAATTCAATATTTATATACTATTAATTTGATAGATGTTTGTTCATAGTGGGTTTGTACATGATGCTTAATGAGTTTTTTGTGCATAGTTGTGTTGTACATAATGCTTGATGGTGTTGTACCCCATGTTTTGGGGTTTTTTTCAAAAAAAAAAAAAAATTTGATGTTTCACTTTAAACCAAAAACTACTTGATTTTGTAGTTTTAACCCAAATTTTTTTAGTTTTTCCAATTTAACCTCACAACCTTTTTACTTTCAACTTTGATCCCCTATGTTTTTCATATTTTGTAAATTTTTTCGTTTTACGTGTAGATATAAATTTTACGACTTAACACGGCACAATGTGTGTGCGTGGTTCAACGATTTTATGTTTTGTTATACGCTTCGTTCTAAATTTTACGAGTTAACATGGGGCAATGTAAGTGTGTGGTTCAGTGTGTTTACGTCGTCTATTTTTTTCCCGTTTAATAAGTTCGTCACAACGTGCAAGTCCTAAATCGAGTTAGTTATTGTTTTCTATTTTTATATGTCGGTCTAATTTTTTCACGTTAAGACGCCGCAACTTCAATGTTGGTGGTCGTGTAATTATGATAAGATAAGTTATTTATATAGATACAGGTCATGTAACGTAGTAATTATGATACCATTAATTGTATTGACATTATTTGGTGAATTACTTATTTGTATAAGATAGTAATATAGATTTAACCGACAAAAACATCTTTAACACATTGCAAATGTGAATCTGATCAACAACATATCAATTTCGTTGGCCGCGACGCAACGCGCGCGGATCAATCTTCTAGTTAAAATTAAATACAAAATAAATAATAATAATACCATTTTATTAACTTCTTAGCTAAAATAAACACTGATAATAAATAGCATTAATTTCTTATTCTTTTTTTTTTGTTTAAGCTAACATGTTAGAGGTTTTAACACCCCTAGACATGAGAAGAGAGTGATTTGAAAGACATGTTAATTTGTCATGTTATCTTCAAAACCAGTGAATTTAAAGTACACCCCAATGCCTCTAAAAACAACATTACCTATTGTTTAACGCTTCAACATATAGTTGGTTTGGTCTATTCTTATCCTTTTTTCATAGACCCTTTTTTAAGCATATATACTAAAAAATTACCTATTGTTTAACGCTTCAACATATAGTTGGCGGAACTCACCGGACATAAAAAAATTTATAAATCCGGGGGGTTGAAAGCGTATATAGTCAAAAATTTATATACGAAAACTACATACTCTCCACCACTGAGCGAAAATTTCGGGAGGTCGGCCGCCCCTTCCGGCCACTTCAAAGCTTCACTCATATTTTCTAGCGCCCATATTTAATATCGAAAGACGGTAATGTTTATCACTAAAAGATAGGTTGACTTAAGAGGGAGCCATAACCGATAAATCTCACCATGTGATAAGCTAGGTTATAACATTTGCTTGGTTCATGATCTTCTTCTCTCGTCTTCGAAAAACACTTTTTGTTGTTGTAGATAGCACCCTCATTTTGAGATTATCAAATACGAGCAATCAAATAAAAAAACATGGCATTTAAAAAAAACATTTTTATTTTCTAAAATAACATAGAAATTTGTTATTTGAGATCATTTTGAATTCTTTATTATCAAATAACTAGATTTATCGCCGTCGCAATACAGCGGGGCATAAAACCGTGCCGAATAGCATCAATGCTACATCACAGTCAACGACAACCAATACTAGAGTTACGGTGTGTTAATGCGAAGAATTTAGACTGCAACGTAAAACATACAAAATAATAATATGTCGATTTAGGAACCCACGCGTTGTAACGAACTTGTCAAGCGGGGAAAAGATAGACGACGTAAAAACTTTGAACCACACACGCACGTTGAGCCGTGCTAACTCGCAAAATCTAGTACGAAGCGTAAAACGAAATGTTAAACGTTGAACCACACACACACGTTACGTCGTGTTAACTCGCAAAATTTAAAATGAAAAATTTGCGAAATATGAAAAGTGTGGGCACCAAAGTTGAAAGTGCATAATTTGTGTGGTTAAATTTCTAGAGATGAAAACTTTTGGTGTTATAAGTAGAAAAACAAATAGTTTTAGGTTAAAAGTGTAACATTAATATTTTTAAAAAACCTCCCAAAGAACGATGTACATACCTCTACGCACACAAATGTTGCTAATTTATAGTTTGTTAATTATAGTTATAGTCATGGTTGCAGAAATCGGCCTAGGCGGCCGATTAATCGGCGCCTAGGCGCTAGGCGGTCATCTACTGCCTAATTTTGAGCTAGGCGGTCAATTAATCGGTCACGGTAAAAAATCGATCAAAATCGGTCCTAGGCGGTCAAAAATCGGATTAATCGGACAATATTAGTCAGTCAAAATCGATCAAAATCGGTCCTAGGCGGTTCTAGGCGGTCAAAATTGGTCAAAATCGAACCATACTATCTGAAACTTGAAGTATTTATGTGAATTTTGAAGTATTATTTTTATATTATTGGGTATATATATATAATTTTGAAAAAATACATATAAAAATCCCATTCCGATTAATCCCTAGGCTGTACCTCACCGTCCGACTAGCGCCTAACGCCTTCTACAACATTGGTTATAGTTTGTTAATATAGAAACATGTTATCTCAGAAAACGAAAATCTTTTAAAGTAATCAAATGAAAATCTTTTAAAGTAATCAAAATATCAAATTTAACATGGTTGTTTCTTAAAAACTGCATTATATTTAACATCATAATTTCTTTCTTGTTAGAGAAACAATGTCCAATTTAATCTTATAAAGAGTTAATTATTGTTTTCGTCCTTGTGGTTTGTCAAAAATCACTATTTCAGTCCATTAGTTAAAATTTTATGATTTCAGTCCCTGTGGTTTCACTTTCGTAACCATTTCAGTCCTTGTGGTTTCACTTTCATAACCATTTAAATCCATTTTTCTGTTAAGTACGGGGATTGAAATGGTTACGAGGTGGACTGAAATGGTTACAAAAGTGAAGCCACAGTGACTGAAATCGCAAAATTTAAACTAAAGGACCAAAATAGTGATTTTTGAAAAACCACAGGAAAAAAACAATAATTAACTCAATCTTAAATTATATTACTTGAGGGATGGAGTCAAGTCATGTTTTCAAATCAAACTCTCCTAAATATTCCCCGGCCAGACATTTATGCTATATCATTTATAAATAAAGTATGTATGAATACTAACCAAGGTCAGTAGAATGTATCGAGATTATTAAGCTGTACACAAATGTTATTTATATATTAAGTTGTTTGAATACCAACTCTTTTTGTCCAAAAATTTGAATGTTTTGTATATAACTAGGTTATTACCCGGGATTGCTTCCCGGGCTCGGAAAACTTAGTTATATTAATTATCATTATTATTTGTTATTAATAAGACCTCATTACATTAAGCATCTCATTGGATTCAACAACAATGTCTTCACATCACCGGATTAGATCATGAACCCATATTAGAGGTCAGACAAAAGAGCAATAAGACCACATGAATAACATCATTTCCACTTTTACTTCAATGCACTTACGTGATCGGGTAATTTGGGATTTTGTAAAAATGTTTGTTCTTGTACTTCTTTACAAAATTACATAGATTTCAAGAAAACGAAACAATGACTTAAAGAACTATAATTTAACACCCAATCTAATCGGGCAAAACAATCTATTATCTGACAATTCCCTGGTTTTTACAACATGAAACACAACATCATCATGCCAAATACAGTCATATATATCCATCCATTATTCTGAATTCATAAACCCATAAATGCAGAAGAATGTCACATTTGCGATTAATAAACCAAGTTTCCACTAATTGCAATTACTATTAGCAAAAAGAAGCATGATATCATCAATACATAAAACACAAACTGCTAATAACATTGTTTTATCATGTTAGCCATACACATCAACAAAACATCAAGTTAATAAGTTAAAAAAAAAAAAAAAACCATGCAACATGACCATCAAAAAATTCTTAGTTATAATATTTGATATCAGAACATACTTAAAGGTCGTTGTTAAACTGAAGTAACGTCATTTAGTACGATCTTCTGCTGCGAAGCACGTATGTGAAGTGAAACATATCACCAAACCTCAAGTTATTCTCAGTCATGAACTTCCGCCAACCATCCAACGCGTAACGTGGCTTGCATTTGTCACACCCCAACCGATGGCGGAATCATCGGGGCGCGACACTGAGCGAAACGGATTGTCCATGAGTATCCACAACAACTATTAATTACCAGATACTTAAACGTCATGTCCCATACCATAACATATCCAAATAAAACAGTTATTACAGATAATTGTCTCACAAACAAGTACTGATCTGACAACTCAGATTTCATAACAGACAGTTTATTCGTTTGTTTCTAGGACTCTTTCCTAGCCTCAATTTCATCACACCGCAGACCAGGCATCCTAGCATCTTAAGCACCTGTAACATACGTTAAAGTAAAAGTCAATACACATAGTGTAAAGGTGAGCATACAAGTTTGATATAGCATAATAGAGTTCGAAATTGTTTACGCATAACCAGCACGTATAACGTGTGATGTGAAGCACGTAAGTTATCGACAAAGATCCTATCAATACCAATGACTGTGGGTTGACTGCGTCAGGCAGTTCGCAACACATATTCGCCACTGCGATCATGTGAGTAATGGTCCTTAACAACCCCTGAGTAACAGGTGCTGAGTCCAAACTATAGTACTATCGTTGCTAAGGCAGGTAGATAACAATCTATGTGTAAATATAACAAACTGGCATTCATCGAGTCACGTATAACATACTGTAATGGTTAGCATTAAAGTGTTTACGTTGTGTGTTTGATGTGATTTGAATATAGGTAACGTATGTAACACCCAAAAGTGCATAAAGCACTCACAGCGATGATGGATTGAAGGGAGCGCTTAGAGCGAGATTAGCCTGATCAGAATGATATCTTAAGCGAAGAACGGTGCGTAAAACGGTGCAAGAGATACAAGATGACGAGTGGTCATCCGACCGGATGGCAATCCGAACGGATGGCCATTCGATTGGATGTCAATCCGTTCGGATGGTCACCCGTTCGGATGGCCATTCGGTCGGATTGACGCTCGTTTGGGAATGGATATGTTTGTGTATAATGGCTTGTCCTTTGAAGTTTTTGTTGTAGCATTCTCAAAAACAAGAAAGGTTTCTACCATCCAAGTCACCCGTGCGGATTGCCGTTCGATCGGATGGCTATCCGATCCGATGGCAGTTCGCATGGTAACTTGTTCGTTTGAAAATTTGTTAAGTTTGAAAGTTTACGGTTTGATTGAGACAGTATGACCTCAGGGTAAACAACAGGAACCCCATCAAGCCCGGGTCGTCCGATCGGATGGGAATCACCCCAATCAGATCCGTATCCTGTTCCTGACGGTTGTTCGTGTTCAACCCAAAATCGGTTGTCTCTTTGATAGATATCAGATCTTGAAACGATACTTCACTAAGAATGAGTAGAAGATCAGAACGAGGTCCGGTTCTATCAGGTTGAATGTAAAAGAGTTGAAAGAAATAGAATAAATCATCTTTCACTCCTTTTAACTTAGAAAATGTTTCGATTTAGACGAAAACATAGTTTAATCATATGGAAATCGTTCAGATCTAAGTTGTTCTTGGTGGAATGATGCAAACACTTGAAGTTCATAAGAACTCCATGATGGCATCACCCTTGAACACCTCAAATCTAGTGATTTCATGGTTAAAAGTGAAGATTGTTCGGTGAAAAAGATGAAGAATCAAGTGTAGATCATAGAAGTACAAAGATTTAGGAAGAAACTTACAAGAATTGAGAGAAATTGAGAGAAAAGTGAGCTTGTGCGCCTGGTTCGAGTGAGGAGCTGTGACATCAAATGATGTGACAGGTGGGGGGTATTTATAGGGTTTCCCAAAATGGCAAAAAGCACGTGGGTCGAGTGGGTCACCGATCGGGTGGCGACCCGATCAGTTGGCCATCCGATCGAGTGGTCACTCGATCGAGTGGCTTCGACGAGTTGGATTTTGGTGTCTCGTTTCGTGCGTTGAGCATTGCGATGTGATTCGAGTGTTGCGATAGTATTACCCATTAATCCTAACCACTATATCCAACATACAATCACTATAATTAACTTACGTTTAGTGTTTGCGATTGGATTGCGAATCGATTGAGTTGCGATATCGATTGCGATTGATTACCACGAAACATAATTAACATGCACAAATAACACATAAATAGCACACGCACGTAAAACAATATCCAGAACATGTAATTCACTGCGATTCGTATTGCGATTCGATGTCAATTCGATTAGCCTTAAGTAGCTTAGCATTTAGTTAACTTTATCGCATTGTTACTTCCTACAGTTCACAGTCGTAAAGCGATTATTGGCGATAAACATACATCGATTTCTGCGATTAAGTGCGATTATTAACGTTTACTCCACATAATACAACTAAGTCGAATACATAATAAGAGTAGATTACAAGTCAAGTCGCGCGATCGGTCGTTAACTTTGACCTTGACTTTGACTTCTGGGAACACGGGGTGTTACAGCCTCCCCTAGTTGAGGAAATTTCGTCCCGAAATTTAGGAAGTAGGCGTATCAAACAGCTACGGGTACTTCGCCTTCATGTCACTCTCGAGTTCCCAGGTGAACTCGGCGCCTCGTTTGCCTTCCCAGCGAACCTTCACAATGGGAATGCGTGAGCGTCGGAGTACCTTGGTTTCTCGGCCCGTGATCTCGACAGGCTTTTCCACGAAGTGTAATGTTTCGTCCACTTGTAGATCCTCTAGAGGGACATGTTACTCCTGGTCGGCCAAACACTTTCTGAGGTTCGAAACGTGGAAAGTCGGATGGACATTACTCAGTTCCTCCAGTAGTTCGAATTTGTAGGCCACTTTGCCAATCCTTTCCAGAATCTTAAAGGGTCCCACATATCGAGGCGCGAGTTTTCCTTTCTTGCCGAATTTGATCACCCCCTTCCAAGGTGCAACCTTTAGGAGTATGTGATCGCCAACGTCAAATTCAAGGGGCTTGCGGCGTCTATCGGCGTAACTTTTCTGATGGCTCCGAGCTTTCAGTAGATTGTCTCGAATTTGGAGGATCTTGTTAGTCGTTTCTTGCAATAGCTCAGGACCAGTAATTTGCGTGACTCCGATCTCGTGCCATACAATAGGCGATCGAAATTTTCTTCCATATAATGCCTCAAAAGGTGCCATTTGAATACTCGAATGATAACTATTATTGTGCGAGAATTCGACTAAAGGTAAGTGCGCATCCCAATTACCACCGAAATCTATGACACACGAGCGAAGCATGTCTTCGAGGGTACGAATCGTTCTTTTAGTCTGACCGTCGGTTTGGGGATGGAAAGCGGTACTTAGATTAAGAGTAGTACCGAGTGTAGATTGAAACGTTTCCCAAAGACGCGAGGTAAACCGACCATCGCGGTCAGAGATGATGTCACGAGGTGTCCCATGTCGACAGATAATCTCGTCGGTGTAGATTCGGGCTAATCGTTCTACCTTGTAGTCCTCTCGTATCGGCAGAAAGTGAGCGGATTTAGTCAAACGGTCAACGACAACCCAGATACTGTCGTGACTTGATGGCGCGGTAGTTTCGTTATGAAGTCCATAGCTATACTTTCCCACTTCCACATAGGGATCTCGGGTTGGATGTCACACCCCCAGAATCCACATGCGGAGTATCACCGCTGGAGGCGTGACATGACCAGGATCAAGCCACCAATCATATTGAACAACGTAATTAAGTAAATAAAACCAAACACAATATAATTGGTGTCCAAAAGAAAGTAACCAACGTTAAGTTAACAACGGAAGCATAAAATGTGAAACCCAAACATAAGTAATAAGTTCATAAAGTTTAAATGTTTATAATGGAACTCAACAGTCCATGTCCCACAACGACCACTCCTCCCTTTGCAAGCTCTATAAGCACCTAACGACCTGCAAGGCATGTAACAAGGAGTCAACAACAAAGTTGAGCGAGTTCACAGTTGGTTGTTTAGTTTTAGTAGTTTGTTTTGAAAACCATATGTTGTTTCGTAAACCATGATTTAACCAGTATCTTTGTTTTTCCCCAAACCATATCCAAAATCAGTGGGGGCTTCCCCATGTGAACCACTAGACCGTACCATATCGACTACTGACGAAAGTAAGTTGTGCCCTAAGTCAATGTCTATCATCATTGACTGTTTGCCATGATCCATTAGTACACGCCCGTCCTACCGGCACGGTGTGAGGTTTGTCAAACCTAATAGCGCTATTAACTAATGACCCGCTCGCCATTGGCCTCGGCGATTAAGTCGATATAAAATGAGGGACTTAATGATAGAGTTTTGTCTAGTAAGTTAAGGTTGTTGTCCTACCCAAGGAGGACGAACGTACGTATTCTACCCAAGGAGAATACGCAAGATTAATATTGGCATCCTACCCATGGAGGATGGCGGTACATATCCTACCCAAGGAGGATATGCAGGTTCCGTTTTAGTTCTTTAACCCATTCCCAACCACCGGGAATCCCATGCCTTAGAAGGAGTGTGAACTCACCTTTGGTTGCTCGGTTGAACTCTTAAAATAGCTAACGGTCAGGGTTGGTCAATCATGTCCTAATATGATTACCATTTAGTTTGTTAATAGTTTTAAATAAAACGCAAAGTTCCTACACTCATCTATCACATAGCACGCACTCATGTTAACATTACACGCCCATATAAACATCCCGTCTATAACCATTCAACAGCAAACAAACGATATTGCACATAACACTTTCATTGACATATAACACGTTAGATCATTCTCAGATAACCTACCCGACATTTAGACACGCAAATTACTACTTATGTCGTTTCAGCTTTAACATCCGAAACTGGGCTGTTTTCGGGAATTTAAATAAAATAGTTAACTTACTCCAAAAATTCCCAAATTTTTACAGAATGTTTTAAACGATCCAAATATTATTTTGTAAAAATATCGGGATCCAATTCATTACCAATATTTTATAAAAAATCATTTACCGGACTGTAATCAGATTCGTCACTTTCTGACTGCAGTCCACAGAATAATTCATTTAAAATTCATCGTAAGTCCTATTGATGAAATTCCAGTTGGAGGATTACAACGACATCAGTGGTCATCTACAGTACAAATTTCATGAGCTAATTCTACACAGATTTCAAGTTATGATGAAAAACATAACACACATTTTCTGCAGTAAAAAATAGCTTTTGCTGCTGTACAAAACGGACCTTTAAAAATAGTAAACGACCTCGAAAAAATATGATTCCAGTGCCATTTGATTCGTTTTTTGAATACATATAATTTAGACTTCAGAAAATCAATTTTTCGATTTATAACGGTCCGTTTACAGCCAACTGAAGTTGGCTGTAAATGTTACTCAGCATGCTGTTAATCGCTTAAATATTACTAAAACACGCATATATGATCACAACACCTTCTAACAAGTTCCATATGATGATTAACATCATATTATCAAGAAATTAACAATCAAGTGCCATGCATGTATTTAACAACATTATACTAACAGCATTTCATCATATTCCATCTTTATGTTCAAGATTTATGTTCATGTCTTTTAGGGTTCTAGTGATAATCAACATACTGCATCTTTTAACCATTAAAGTAGAAGTAAACGAGGGTTAATCAAGAACTTACAACTAGCTTTAAGCTAGGGAAGAACACAAAGGAAAAAGATGATGAAAATGATGAATGAATGCAAGTGATGAAAGCTCCTTGATGATCCACAAGCTTCAAGCTTCAAGAATCACCTTCTAGTACTTGAATTAAGCTTGAAAATGGATTGGTGAAGGTTGCAAGGTGGTGGTGGTGGCGGCACCTTCTATGGCCGAGAGGGAGAGAGAGGAGTTGAGGGAGTGGAGTGGTGAAGTGAGTTATGAGATATGAAATGATTTGGAGATCACATGAACCATACTTGTAATCTTTCCCTCAATATCATGTCCAAGTAAACAAGCAAGATCCTAATAAAATATAGGATTAAAATCTAGTGGGATATGGTGTGGGGTCCCTCTTATGGGCTGTAAGTTTTGAAGGGGGGGGGGGGGGTTATTTGTAAATTTTTTATGATAGGTAGGTTACTTATAATCTAAAGAAAATCTATAGGATATCAAGGGAAATCTATGCAATATCTAATAGAATCAAGTAATATCCCAAAATATCTTGTAGGATTTTGGGGATCACAAGTGGGGCCACACCATGTGACCAAAAATATAAGGGGAGGGGGTCCAAGTGTAAATTGTAATGGTAAGTAGGTAACTAGTGGAAGTTAAGTGTAAAAATCTAGTGTATTATGTGTATGGTGCATTATACAATGTGTTGGGGTATTCAGGGACCATAACTAGTCCAAAAATAATACAACAATGTTTCTGGCAAAATTTTGGTGTTCCGGGTAATGTCCGGTTGTTCGGTTAGATACCGTTTCGTTAAAGTGCTAGGTTATTCTGTATAGTGTCTTTTATGTAACTATTTGTAACACTTTTAATTCCCAACACTTAGGAAAACATTCAGGACCATTTAGTCAATTTTCTGCATAATCAATAAGCACAATTTAATATTAATTAATCGTACAGATACATGTAATTATGAGGGTTGTCACATTGGACAAGTAAGCCAGAGGGTCTTTGCTGTTCAGCCTTGACTTTAGAACAAGTTAGGCACTTCGAAACGTAGATGGCGATATCCCTTTTCATTCCAGGCCACCAGTACTGTTGACGAAGGTCATGGTACATCTTGTCGGCACCTAGATGAATAGAATAGCGAGATTTGTGGGCTTCGTCTAACACGATTTGTCGCAAGTTGGTACGCTTGGGAATCCAAATTCGGTCCAAATAATGGAATATACCATTCGATTTATTCACGAGTTGAGCGCCATCATGCATAATCCGTTCCTTTTTCAAGGTACGCTCGGTGAAACAAGCATGTTGGGCGTCGCAAATATGAGTCTCGAGATGGTACTGGGATTGAGTATTACGAGCGCTGTGCAAATAGCTTCGTCGACTGAGAGCGTCGGCAACAACGTTCGCTTTGCCTGGGTGGTAACGAATCTCACAGTCGTAATCGTTGAGTAGTTCTACCCACCGGCGTTGGCGCATATTCAGTTCTTTCTGGTTAAGGATGTGTTGTAGGCTCCTATGGTCGGTGTAGACCGTACACTTAGTACCATAAAGGTAGTGTCGCCAAATCTTTAGGGAAAAAACAATTGCGCCAAGCTCGAGGTCGTGTGTGGCGTAGTTCTTCTCGTGGATCTTGAGCTGACGAGACGAGACGAGACGCGTACGCGATAACCTTGTCTTGTTGTATAAGAGCACAACCAAGACCGAGGTTAGAGGCATCACAATAAACCATGAAGTCACCGTCTCCGTCGGGCAAGGAGAGAATAGGAGCGTTGCAAAGCTTAAGCTTGAGAGTTTGAAAGGCTTCCTGTTGTTTGGTTCCCCAAACAGAAGGTTTGTCTTTGTGCGTAAGGGAAGTAAGTGGTACGACGATTTTTGAAAAGTCGGCGATGAATCAGCGGTACTAACCCACAAATCCGAGGAATGAACGAACTTCGGACGGGTTCTTAGGTGTGACCCAACTCTTAACAGCTTCGATCTTCGCAGGATCGACATGAATTCCTTGACTATTGACGATGTGACCCAAGAATTGGACCTCCTCAAGCCAGAATTCACACTTGGAGAACTTCGGCTTCTGATTTGGAATAGATCAGGATATCATCAATAAACACGATGACGAAGCAGTCAAGATAGGGTTTACACACGCGATTCATTAGATCCATGAAGACTACAGGGGCGTTAGTCAAACCAAAAGGCATAACAACAAATTCGAAATGACCATAACGGGTTCGGAATGCGGTTTTAGGTATATCCTCCTCTTGAATTCGTAGCTGGTGGTATCCTGAATGTAGATCGATATTTGAAAAGCATGTAGCACCTTGTAGTTGATCAAATAAGTCATCGATTCGGGGCAAGGGGTATCGATTCTTGATAGTTAACTTATTCAACTCCCTGTAGTCGATGCACATCCGGAACGATCCGTCCTTCTTTTTGACGAAAAGGACAGGTGCGCCCCAAGGAGAGGTGCTTGGGCGAATGAATCCTTTATCAAGTAGTTCCTGAAGCTGACTCGAGAGTTCGCGCATTTCAGAAGGAGCTAGTCGATAAGGAGCTCTAGCAACGGGATTTGCTCCAGGAACGAGGTCGATTCGGAAATCGATATCACGAGTGGGAGGTAAACCAGGTAGATCCTCAGGAAATACACTGGGGAATTCACAAACTACGGGGACGTCTTTTATTCCAGGATTACCTTTCTTTTCCTTCTCCGCTACTACAATGTGTGCCAAGAAAGCTTGGTATTCCTTGCGGAGATACTTGCTAGCCTAGACACACGACATGAGTTGCAATTTCTTCGAAGCGACTTCACGATAAACACATAATTGATCACCATTAGCGAGTGAGAATCGAATCATCTTGTCAAAACAAACGATTTTAGCATGGTTTTCCCGAAGGAATTCCATACCTACTATGACATCAAAGCTACCGAGTTGCATCGGTATGAGGTTAATCGGGAAAATGTGACCGTTGAGATCAAGGGTACAGTCACATAAAACAGAACTGACAGTGACGGTCCTTCCAGTGGCAAATTCTACGTCGAAGGTCGTTGGGAGGTTAGCACACTTACGATTTAGGATCTTTTCGAATTCAAACGACACAAAACAGTTATCGGCTCCAGTATCAAATAAACACGAAGCATAAATACCATTTACGAGAAACGTACCATTGACCACGTTGTTGTCTGCCTGAGCCTGACGGACATTGATGTTGAAGACTCGCCCGCGGGCTGCTTGTTGAGCTGGCTGCTGCTGCTGCTGTGGCTCTTGCTTAACCACTCTATTGGGGCAGACATTTGCGAAGTGGTTGGGATCACCACACGCAAAGCAAGCTCGTGCGTAAGCAGCGGGTGCATGAGCCGCTTGCTGTCCTTTTGGAGCAGGTAGAGCAGGAGATTGAGCTTGAGATGGAGCTTGAGTCTGGCGCTGGCCGTTGCGGCAGTTGGTGGTGAAATGACCATACATGTTGCAAAGAGCACAAAATCGGCATGCGATACCAGCTGGATGATGATAGGTGCAAGTAGGGCAGAGCGGGTGTGGGTCGGTGTATGCACGCTTGGCAAGCGGTGCATTGGCCAAAGGTGCCGCTACTTGACGCTGCTGAGCTTGTGGCTGAGCAGGTACTGCTTGGAGAGGTGCGGCAACGATTGCACAGTTCTTGTTGCTGGAGTTGCTGTTCTTTCTCTTGCGATGTGACAGCTTTGACGATTGCGGTGCGGCGGTGGTTGCGGCGACTTGATGAAGACGTTTGACAGCCTTATGGAAATAACCAGAACTTACTCGCTTATCATTGATCTCAGCTGCAAGTAGGTAGGTTTCCTCAATAGTTGTTGTCTTTGCAGCTTGCACAAAGTCTGCGACACAATCCGGAAGAGCACGGATATACTTCTTGATCGCAATATCTGGGGTTGTCACTTGGCCTGGACAGATAAGACTGAGCTGCTTGAAACGGGCAGTTAAACCAGCGTTATCTGCGCCATCCTGCTTGATATGCCAGAATTCATCCTCGAGCTTTTGGAGTTCATGGGGTGGGCAGAACTCTTTCATCATAAGGTTCTTCAACTCATCCCAAGACAATTCGAAAGCTGCATCGTTCCCTCGCTTGTTTCTCTCAGCCGTCCACCATTCAAGAGCGCGGGATTGGAAGACGCTGGTAGCATTGATTGTGCGATGTTCTTCTGGACATCCACTTTGACACAAGGTGACTTCGATAGAATCGAACCATTGGAACATAGCAGTAGGCCCTTCTGTCCCAGTAAATTCCTTTGGTCCGCACGCTTTGAACTGCTTGAAGCTGAAAGCAGCTTTAGGAGACTCAGTCCTGGATTCTTCGGACGATTTGCTAGCATTTTCGTTTATCTCGCTGAAAATATGCGGGATCACTTTGACAACTTGACTTGCGACGAGTGAAGTGAGTCGCTTGTCAGCTTGTTTGCGTCTAGCAGTGCGAGAGAGGTGTGATCCAGATGACGACATTGTCTGCAGCAGACATCGTCACAGGACTCAAACACAATTTCGATTACGTCTAGCATAATCTATTATCTCCCTCAATGTTACTTATATACGTATAAAGCTTAGAAACAAATTCAGTTACTTAAGCACATATTCACATAGGCACATAATCACAGAACACATAAGCACGTAGAGCACGACATCACATAAACCACAGGAAAGCATATAATCCACATAACCTATATTTTGCACGTATTCACCTACATATATTGCATAGATTCACCTATCTTTCACAGCGACGTACGCGATCGAGAGTTGCGAGTGCGGGTGACGATTAGCGATTTGGTTGTTGCGAGTAGCATGTCAAGCGATTTGTTAACGTGGTGCGAGTTGTGTGTGTTATAGGTGGAGCGAAAAGTGAATAATCAAAACCATCAGTACCACTGTACTGTTTACCCCAAAACGCTAACAAATAACATTTAAAACCACATAAAGTCAAATAACCTCAAATCGAAGCACATAAAATCGATGATAGATTGTAGACATCGACTACCCAAGGTGATTCGACTATTCACAAGGGCTTCAAGTACGCACTTCGCCTTTTGGACTGTGCTCTTGCCTCGATTCTGGGCAAACGACACGCATCTTTCCAGACATGGTGCGACTAAAGTCGTTAAAGTCCGTCGAGACTTTGGGAAGGATATCAAAAAACCAGAATATAGAGCGGAATAAGTCATCAAGGTTCGGGTTTCACACCTAACTTAACGACGATGTTCCCTGTTTTTGATGAAGTAAAGGGGAAAATTCGCGTCGAAGTACGGATTTCACTCCTGATTCAACGCAAATTCTCGTGTTTTAAGTAAAAATGCATGTCGAGCGAGCGATCCAATCGAGAGTTTGCGGTTTTTACACCTATTCCCGATTGAATTACTCGATTGTGTTGAAAGTTGTGCGTGCGATAGCCTTAGGAAGGGCTAAAACAGCTTGACAATCTTAGGAAAGATTGTCGAGCGTTTGGAGATCGAGCTGGAATACTTTGTATGAAGTGCACAACTCGGGAAATGTGACCTACTTCATACGAGGTGTTTCACTCGAGCGAAATAACTCACTTTGTGCGAGTTGTCCCATTTCATACTGGTATCCCTGGTATTGCATAAGTGATAGAGTTTACACATTTAGAGGTCGCGTGGGGTACTTAGTCTCTAGTCTAGGTCGATTCTAAGACAACAACCCGGACTAGGTTGCGTCTTTCCTAGTTCCCTATAGTTATGGCTCTGATACCAATCTGTCACACCCCAACCGATGGCGGAATCATCGGGGCGCGACACTGAGCGAAACAGATTGTCCATGAGTATCCACAACAACTATTAATTACCAGATACTTAAACGTCATGTCCCATACCATAACATATCCAAATAAAACAGTTATTAGAGATAATTGTCTCACAAACAAGTACTGATCCGACAACTCAGATTTCATAATAGACAGTTTATTCGTTTGTTTATAGGACTCTTTCCTAGCCTCAATTTCATCACACAGCAGACCAGGCTGTAACATCTGTGCTTGTAATCATTGTGAACAGTTCGTTTATCAATAAAACAATGTTATTTGATCCCAATGTTTGTTTGGTTATGTTTTACATTTTTCATGTTTTGACTTTTGTTCAATTTCAAACTCTATATCGCTTTCTGGAGAGTTATACGCAAACTGGTGCGTAAACGTAATCAGTTTAATGCGAAAAATACTCCGGAACATCAACATATAC
The DNA here is from genome assembly GCA_030545235.1 of Helianthus tuberosus. Lineage (NCBI taxonomy): Eukaryota > Viridiplantae > Streptophyta > Magnoliopsida > Asterales > Asteraceae > Helianthus > Helianthus tuberosus. The sequence continues at coordinate 161,157,007 of CM060411.1, read as the reverse complement.
TTAACATACCTTAAATAACCTTTACATAACTTAGAAATAAGTTTTGAAGGCTTTGGTATGGCAAAAAACAAGTTAATTCGCCTACAGGGACTAAATTTGACAAACTGCGAAAGTATGCCGATTTGAACTTTACATAGATTAGAAATAGGCTTTGAGGGGTTCGGTGTGCTAAAATAAACTTTTGGGGCATTCAGGGACTAAAAGCGTCAAAAAGTGCACAAGTTTGCATTTTCGCGCATAACTTACGTTCTGAATACATCCGGACATCCAAAAAATTATGTAAGCACTAAAATATTTTATTTTAGTGTTTGGCATAAGAAAAATCCATTCGTCGCGCAATATGGATCGTTTTTCGCGCTTATGCGCATTCCGTCGTAATTAAGCGAACATCGCGATCGTACGACCAAACGAACCAACATCCGGCATATTTTTGAGCATGTTTAATGTCCACAATGTTTAGGCATCATTTTAGGGCCTTAACGTTGGCTTAACGGGCCTTAAACGTGTCGGAAATGGCTTTAATGCATAACAGGGACCAAAACTGTCATTTTTGAAAGTTGTCTGCTGATCAGAAGGACCAGGCGGCCCGCGTAAGCTCTTGGTGTCCCCTTACGCGGCCCGTGTCAGCTTCCTAGTTCAGAATAATCAGTTTTAACAGCTGTTTACAGCTGTTAACCACTCAAAACTCACCCACACTTGCCTCTTCCTGATAATGGGGGGCCAATTTGAGTTACCTTTGGGTTGCAACAAGTGTAGGGACAAGATCAAAGCACGGTATTCGAGGAACGATCCTAACGGTGGTCCAAATCCTATAAATACCCCTTTGATTCACTTGCAAAAACCCACTTGAAATATGTTTTTTCTCTAAGTTGGGGTGTTTTATCACTTCATACCTGAGAAATATTGGAAATCAAAGCTTTCGGGGACCCTTTGTAAGTGTTATTTCGTTCTTTTCTTTCGTTTTAGCGTTAAAGTCAAACTTTGTTTGACTTTCTGTGTTGACCAAGTTTATGGTCAATGCGAAGTTCGTTTGAACTTCATAACGTGAGTGTAATCACGATGGTTATAGTCCCTAGTGACTATACGTACTGATTACCACGTTATCTAGGCTCAGTGACGAGTCGTAGTTTCGGCCAAAATGCGCATTCTTGCGTATTTTGTAACCAAACTACTCTTGGGTATCAAAACCGTTTGTTTTGATACCAAACCTATTTTCTAAACTTAGTTAAGCATGTTAAATAGCTCGTCACTTTTAGTTTTGTGCTTGTCTAGGGTCGTAAAGGTAAGCGATCTAAATAATCGCTTTTACTTTCGAACCCGACCCGTTTGGTCGATCATTAGGATCCGACCAAACACATTAGGTGACCATAGTTATATAGGGAATAACATTCCGAGGTTATACCTTATGGTCACATCGTTTGAGTAGTTGTATGATAGGTAGTATATATGCCTTAGGTAAATTACCAAAATGCCCTTTGAACGCCAAAATTCATTTTAAGCATATGTAACATAACCTTTGGTATCTAAACTGATTTGGTAACAATATTAGACATGTTAAGGCATATTTTACTTATCATAGGGCTAGTTAGGCGTTCCGAACGCGTTTTACGCGAACGACGTGTTAAAGTAGCATAAGCTACCTAAACGGGTCGTAATGGGTGGTAAGCACTTAGGTTAGGTTTCATTTTAGTATGTAGGCTTTGTTAAACCATATTACACGAGTCTCCATACTCGTTTGGTTTACGAACCCTCATTCTATCCAATCCTCCGATTTTAGGTCCGGTATATTAACATAGTTACCTATATTAGGTGCCGTTTGATATCCGTGATCTCTAGCATTGTTTGGTTGTTACTCAAGGACTACTAAGCAATCTCAAGTGAGTACATAGACCCCTCTTTTACTGTTTTCAAACTGTTTTGGGGTGAAACACATGTGCCTACTTGTTACTTTCATGCTTTCCTGTTTTCACATCATATGCTTGCTATGTTAATTAGTACACTTATAGTACATGATTTACTTTACATTTCTGCTATGTATGTTGACTGATAGCATGCTAGCACGTTGATTTACATGAATTTTCTGCTTCGTATGTTAACTTAGCATACTTAGTACATTGTTTTCATATAACATGTTCACATTTGCTATGACATTTGGTTTGCACAAACGGGACTTATATACGTTCATTAACATTAGCTACGCCGCTCGGTAGTAAGTACTGGTACCATAGGACTTGACAAATCCCATTCCTGACATCCCGGGTTTGTTTGAATGACAACTCGTAATTTAGAACCCTTCATTGTATCTTGATGTAACATTCTTGAATGTTATGTGACTAGTTGACATGTTGGTTTAATGAATGTTATAAGTGAATGTTATGTGAAAATGTGTTGTGCTTGTATGTATATGTATGTATAACCACACGAAGTAAATCAATCGCACAATAGCAACTCGAACGCACAAGCCTTTGGGCTTTACTACTCTCGGCCCACTTCTCTTGAACTTGAACCGAATGGGCAACCCATTAAGGGGGTTCGGCCCACTTCTTCTTTTACACGCATAGCATTGGGAGAAAGGGGTATACTTCTCATTTGTTTGCTAAACACACAACACCACTCAAACCCTAGTGCTCTCTCTCTCTCTCACGAACCCGACGGCAGCCAAACATCCCCTCCATCGAAGATCTTTCCTTGTTCGGATCACCCTCATCCATCTCTAATCGGTTAGTGTTTCATGTTATGTGTTTTATTCGGGTGATGATGTATTGATATGTGATCGGTCATATATGTGTTTGGATCCGAATGATTTGGTTAGTGTTTAGTGTTTTGTTGTTATTTGATTTTATATTGATCGATGGTTGTGTATTGATATATGATTGATGATGATGTAAACTATTAATCTTGATGTTCTTAAAAATCGGCTCACATGTATGTCGACTATGATTAATATAAGATTTGATGATTTTATGATATTACCGTTAATTTAGAACCGAATAGATGATTAATCGGCTGTAAGGTGTTTATGTGCGAATGATTTCGTGGTATTGTTATGATTAGATTGCATGCTCGTAGTCAAGAACACAAATCGTCCAGTCAATATTGTGTTTGATCATGTCTAGGGTTCATAAGAAATTGATATTAAAAACCTTGGTTGATCCATTTCTGTTTGGTTTGGAAGTTGTTAGCATTTATTGATAAATTGTGAATTTGGAAACTAATTGAATAGATGTAACTGATTGCAAGAATCACGAGAATTAGTTAACCATTCGCACAAGACCTCTTGGTCGCACAAGAGGTCCATTCGCACAAGAGGTCCCCAGTCGCACAAGACTGTTGGATCGCACAAGTTGTTATGTTTGTTTAACTGTTGGGCCGAATATACATGTTGGGCTGGGCTAGTTCCAATCGCACAATCCAATCGGATCGCACAAGCCGACCGGATCGTACAAGCTTTCCGAATCGCACAAGGCTTAGGTTTATTTGATTGGGCCGTGTTTATGCTTATAGTTTTGTTGGGTTTCTTGATATTGGGTCGGGTATTATTGGGCTCCAACGGATGACTCGCACATGGCCATTAGACTTGTGCGAGCCCAATATTTTAATCGCACAAGTTGAATACGTTATAATTGTTAAACGTGATGATGTGTGTTGCCATGATCTGTGTGTGTTCCTTATCTGCTAGCTTATGTGATACTTATGTGCACTACTCGAAACCAAAACCTGACTTGTATGGTAACCATGTTAGGACATGGTTGACCACTAGCAGCTAGACTTGACCTTTCTGTGTATCTGCCGAGCAAACCAAGGCGAGTTCACACTAGCCAAGGCATGGGATTCCCGGTGGGTTGGGAATGAGATTGAATAACTACTCGTACAACCATTACTATTAAACTACTTACTACTGTCCTCGGATTGAAGGGCACGTACGTAAAACCTACGTACACTTATACTGACTACTGTCCTCGGATTGAAGGGCACGTACGGAAAACCTACGTATACGACTATAAGACCATCAACTCTATCAAATGAAGTCCCTCATTTATCGACTTAATCGCCGAGGCCTATGGCGAGCGGGTCATTAGTTAATAGCGCTATTAGGTTTAACAAACCTCACACCGTGCCAGTCGGACGGGCGTGTACTAATGGACTATGGGCAAAGGGTCAATGCTGATAGACATTGACTTAGGGCACCTCTTACATTTTCGTAGCAGTCGATACGCGTGGTCTACTAACACATGGGAAGCCCCCACTAATCATCGCAAACATGTCAGGATGACCGCGATACGAATTAACACGATACATGGTTTACAAAACGACATACGATTTACAAAATGAATACGTTAACTAAACAACCAACTGTGAACTCGCTCAACTTTGTTGTTGATTCGTTGCTACATGCCTTGCAGGTCGATAGGTACTTATGGAGCTTGCACAGGGAGGAACGGTCGTGGTGGGATATGGCAGTGTTTGCCATGCTATAAACATTACCTTATTTCGTATTTTATACTTACAAAGGGTTTACAATTATGCTTCCGCTAAACACTTAACTATGCGTTGGTTTTTGAACACCTTTCATATTTTTTGGATGAATTATGTTTACTTACATGCTTGTTCAATATGATTGGTGGCTTGATCCTGGTCAGTCATGCCTCCAAGCGGTGATACTCCGCGTGTGGATTTTGGGGGTATGACAGATTGGTATCAGAGCCATTGGTTATAGAGAACTTGGTTTTAATAAGGGAAAACGTTTTTGTTAAAACCAGACTATAACCTGTACAGTGCTCTACGATCCACAACGACGCTTCGCTCTACGTGCAAGGCTCGACATTCTAGGTGATATAGTATATGTTTTATTGCCTACTTGCTAGGCTACGTAGAACTTTGCTTTTAGTATGCTTAGATAAACGTAGCAACTGTTAATATAAAACACATGTGTGCTTACTCTCTTCTGTCATCGCACTTTCGCGAACCCTTCTCACTCATGTTTCCCTTGATATGAAGATCATGTCTGGACGCGTTAACATGACACAAGCCTAGTTGACGTCTCTGATTAACGAACAAGTTGCTGCGGCACTTGTAGCCGCACAAGCAGGAGGTATACCCTGTAGTTTAAACTCATTCTAGGATCTTTAGGTCCTACTCTCGTGAACCTACCTTTGTGTTAAACTTTGTCCTTTCTTACACCCACAACAGGTCAACATGCTCAGCCACCTGTGTGCACCTTCAAAACTTTTATGGACTGCCGACCCACTACTTTTAGCGGCACTGAAGGAGCTGTAGGTCTCCTCCACTGGTTTGAAAAGCTCGAATCTGTGTTCGAGATTTGTGAATGCCCTGAGGCTCGCAGGGTGAAGTATGCTACCGGTACTCTAGAGGGTTTAGCGCTCACGTGGTGGAACGCTCAGGTTCAAATGCTGGGGTTGGTTGCTGCTAACGCCACCCCATGGAACAATTTAAAGGAGATGATCAAGGAAGAATAGTGCAATCGTGACGAAATTCACAAACTAGAAGTCGAGTTCTTCAACCTCAAGATGACGGGGTCAGAGATTGAAGCTTATACAAAAAGATCAAATGAGCTTGCTATTATGTGTCCTACCATGGTGGACCCTCCAATTAAGCGTATCGAACTTTATCTCAAGGGCTTAGTGCCAGAAATCCAAAGTCATGTGACTTCAGCAAACCTCGCCACCATCCAGCAGGTTGTTCAATTGGCTCACCGTCTCACTGATCAGGCGGTGGAGCAGAACAGGTTACCAAAGCGTATTAGTGCTACAGCTACTTCTGAAACTCCTAGTGACAACAAACGTAAGTGGGATGGAACTTCAAGCAAAGGTTCAACTTCTGTTCAGTCTCAGTATCAGCAGAGAAGAACTGAAGACTACAAGAGCCCTGGTCAGCAATCTTCTGGTATCCAAGGGCAAGGTGGATATCGAGGAAACCTTCCAAAGTGCAACAGATGCAACAGACACCACAGTGGTCAGTGCAACAAGGGTCGTTGCCAGAGGTGTCTCAAGATGGGTCATGAAGCTAAGGATTGTAGGAGCTTACGACCTGCGAATCAGAACCAGCGACAACAACCACCAGCTCCACAAGACCAGCAGCAGGAACAACGAGACAACAAGGGATGCTATCAGTGTGGGGCTGAAGGCCACATCAAGAGAAATTGTCCCCAGCTGATTCAGAACAAGAACAATAACAATAATAACAATCAGGGGAATGGAAACAATGGGGGTAACAACGGCAATGGTGCAAGGGGTCGTGTATTCGTTATTGGTCAAGGTGAAGCAAGGAATGATCCCAACGTGGTGACGGGTAAGTTCCTTCTCGACGACTTTTATGTTACTGTCTTATTTGATTCGGGTGCTGATACCAGCTACGTGTCCCTAAAAGTTAGTCAAATGCTTAAGCGTACCCCAACACTATTGAACACCCAGCACACCGTAGAGTTAGATAATGGTAAAAATTTAGAGGTCACGCACGTAGTCAAGGATAGTAACCTTGTTCTTGCTGGTCATACTTTCTCAATCGACCTCCTTCCTATCACTCTGGGTAGTTTCGACGTTGTCATAGGGATGGACTGGTTATCACAACACCAAGCAGAGATTCTTTGCAACGAGACGATTGTCCGTATTCCTCGCCCAGGTGATGAACCTCTATTGATTCGTGGTGACAAGAGTGGTGCTGTTGTGAGCATCATCTCTTTCCTTAAGGCCTAGAAGTGTTTGCGTAAGGGCCACACTGCTATTTTGGCTCTCGTTACTGACACCTCGAAGAAAGAGAAGAAGATAGAAGATTTTCCGATTGTACGCGACTATCCTGAGGTATTCCCTGAGGAATTACCTGGTCTTCCGCCTCATCGCCAAGTCAAATTCCAAATCGAGCTAGCTCCTGGAGTAGGGCCCATAGCTCGTGCACCGTATCGCTTAGCTCCATCAGAGTTGGAAGAACTTTCTATGCAACTACAAGAACTCTTGGATAAGGGATTTATTCGTCCTAGCTCTTCGCCTTGGGGAGCTCCAGTCTTATTTGTGAAGAAGAAAGACGGAACTTTCAGAATGTGCATCGACTACCGTGAACTCAACAAGGTGACTGTGAAGAATCGCTATCCTCTTCCACGCATCGACGACCTATTCGACCAGCTGCAAGGGTCGAGCTACTATTCAAAGATTGATTTGAGATCAGGATATCACTAGCTGAGAGTCCGAGAAGAGGACGTCTCTAAAACAGCCTTTAGAACTCGATATGGACACTATGAGTTTTTGGTCATGCCTTTTGGGCTGACAAACGCACCTGCGGTCTTCATGGATTTGATGAATAGAGTGTGCAAGCCATACCTGGACAAGTTCGTCATAGTTTTCATCGATGACATCCTGATCTATTCTAAGAGTCAGGAGGAACACGAGCAGCATTTACGACTCATTTTGGAACTCCTTCGAACAGAACAGTTGTACGCCAAGTTTTCAAAATGCGACTTCTGGCTTCGTGAAGTCCATTTCTTAGGCCACGTGGTGAACAAGGATGGGATTCACGTTGACCCATCTAAGGTAGACTCGATTAAGAATTGGCCTGCGCCTCGTACACGAACGGAAATTCGCCAATTCTTGGGCTTGGCAGGTTACTACCGAAGATTCATCAAGGACTTCTCCAAGATTGCACAGCCCCTCACCTCACTGACGCAGAAAGGCGTTGTTTATCGATGGGGAAACGTACAGGAATTAGCATTTCAGCACTTAAAGGATAGACTTTGCAGTGCACCTATCCTTTCATTGCCAGAGGGTACAGACGACTTTGTGGTTTACTGCGACGCATCCATTCAGGGTCTTGGTTGTGTATTGATGCAGCGGGATAAAGTTATAGCCTACGCCTCACGCCAACTTAAAGTTCATGAAAGGAACTACACTACGCACGATCTAGAGCTGGGAGCTGTTGTTTTTGCACTTAAGATATGGAGACACTACCTGTACGGTACCAAGTGCGCCATCTACACAGATCACAGGAGTCTCAAGCATATCTTCAAACAGAAGGAACTGAATATGCGACAACGACGATGGGTTGAGCTATTGAATGATTACGAATGCTCGATCAGGTACCACCCAGGCAAAGCCAATGTTGTGGCTGACGCCCTCAGTCGGAAGGACACTGCGCCTAAGCGCGTACGAGCTTTACAACTCACGATTCAATCTAGTCTTCCTGCACAGATACGAGATGCTCAGGTGGAAGCATTGAAACCAGAAAACATCAGGGCTGAAGCCCTACGCGGCTCAAGGCAACGATTAGAACAGAAGGAAGACGGTGCTTACTACATAACAGGACGCATTTGGGTCCCACTCTATGGCAACCTACGAGAGCTTGTGATGGATGAGGCACACAAGTCTCGCTACTCGGTACATCCTGTTTCGGATAAGATGTACCACGATATCAAAACTACATATTGGTGGCCTAGCATGAAAGCTCACATAGCAACGTACGTTAGCAAGTGCTTGACTTGTGCGAGAGTCAAGACGGAATATCAGAAACTTTCAGGCCTACTCCAACAACCAGAAATACCACAATGGAAATGGGAGAAAATTTCCATGGATTTTGTTACTGGCCTGCCTAGATCTCAACGTGGTAACGATACTATTTGGGTGATCGTGGATCGACTCACAAAGTCTGCTCACTTCTTGGCTATCAAGGAAACGGATAAGTTCTCCACATTAGCAGACGTTTATCTTAAGGAAGTAGTCTCGAGGCACGGAGTGCCCACTTCTATTATCTCTCATCGTGATGCACGTTTTAATTCAGAACTATGGCACGCAATGCACAAGTCTTTTGGCTCACGCTTAGATATGAGCACAGCTTATCACCCGCAAACGGATGGGCAGTCTGAACGCACCATCCAAACCCTCGAAGACATGCTTAGGGCATGTGTAATTGACTTTGGAAACAGCTGGGAAAAGCATCTACCACTTGTGGAATTTTCGTACAATAACAACTACCACACCAGCATTAAAGTTGCTCCGTTTGAGGCATTGTACGGGCGTAAATGCCGATCACCTCTTTGTTGGGCAGAAGTGGGGGATAGTCAGATCACTGGCCCAGAACTTGTGGTAGACACAACAGAACGAATCGCTCAAATACGACAACGAATGGCGGCAACTCGTGACCGTCAGAAAAGTTACGCCGATAAGGACAGGAAACCACTCGAGCTCCAGGTTGGGGAGCGAGTGCTACTCAAAGTTTCACCCTGGAAGGGTGTGGTTTGTTTTGGTAAACGAGGCAAACTTAACCCACGATACGTCGGACCTTTCGAAGTTATCGAGAAAATAGGCAAGGTGGCCTACAAACTGAATCTACCAGCAGAACTCAGTGCAGTTCACAACGTTTTCCACGTGTCGAATCCGAAGAGGTGTCTGTCAGATGAGACCCACATAGTTCCTTTGAAGGAGCTCACTATCGACGAGCAGTTTCAATTCGTCGAAGAACCAGTTGAAATCACGGACCGGGATGTTAAGGTCCTCAAGCGCACTAGAATACCTCTCGTTCGAGTTCGTTGGAACTCACGTCGCGGCCCAGAGTTCACCTGGGAACGCGAAGATCAAATGAAACAGGAAAACCATGCAACTACGGTATTTCGGGACGAAATTCCAGATCAACGAGGGGAGGATGTGACACCCCAGGAAAACCAGGAAAACCATGCAACTTAACTAGCTTCCTCTGTGAGTACGTACCAAATTTCGGGACGAAATTTCTTTCAACTTGGGGATAATGTGACAACTCGTAATTTAGAACCCTTCATTGTATCTTGATGTAACATGCTTGAATGTTATGTGACTAGTTGACATGTTGGTTTAATGAATGTTATAAGTGAATGTTATGTGAAAATGTGTTGTGCTTGTATGTATATGTATATATAACCACACGAAGTAAATCAATCGCACAATAGCAACTCGAACGCACAAGCCTTTGGGCTTTACTACTCCCGGCCCACTTCTCTTGAACTTGAACCGAATGGGCAACCCATTAAGGGGGTTCGGCCCACTTCTTCTTTTACACGCATAGCATTGGGACAAAGGGGTATACTTCTCATTTGTTTGCTAAACACACAACACCACTCAAACCCTAGTGCTCTCTCTCTCTCACGAACCTGACGGCAGCCAAACATCCTCTCCATCGAAGATCTTTCCTTGTTCGGATCACCCTCATCCATCTCTAATCGGTTAGTGTTTCATGTTATGTGTTTTATTCGGGTGATGATGTATTGATATGTGATCGGTCATATATGTGTTTGGATCCGAATGATTTGGTTAGTGTTTAGTGTTTTGTTGTTATTTGATTTTATATTGATCGATGGTTGTGTATTGATATATGATTGATGATGATGTAAACTATTAATCTTGATGTTCTTAAAAATCGGCTCACATGTATGTCGACTATGATTAATATAAGATTTGATGATTTTATGATATTACCGTTAATTTAGAACCGAATAGATGATTAATCGGCTGTAAGGTATTTATGTGCGAATGATTTCGTGGTATTGTTATGATTAGATTGCATGCTCGTAGTCAAGAACACAAATCGTCCAGTCGATATTGTGTTTGATCATGTCTAGGGTTCATAAGAAATTGATATTAAAAACCTTGGTTGATCGATTTCTGTTTGGTTCGGAAGTTGTTAGCATTTATTGATAAATTGTGAATTTGGAAACTAATTGAATAGATGTAACTGATTGCATGAATCACGAGAATTAGTTAACCATTCGCACAAGACCTCTTGGTCGCACAAGAGGTCCATTCGCACAAGAGGTCCCCAGTTGCACAAGACTGTTGGATCGCACAAGTTGTTATGTTTTTTTAACTGTTGGGCCGAATATACATGTTGGGCGGGGCTAGTTCCAATCGCACAACCCAATCGGATCGCACAAGTCGACCGGATCGTACAAGCTGTCCGGATCGCACAAGGCTTAGGTTTATTTGATTGGGCCGTGTTTATGCTTATAGTTTTGTTGGGTTTCTTGATATTGGGCCGGGTATTATTGGGCTCCAACGGATGACTCGCACAAGGCCATTAGACTTGTGCGAGCCCAACCTTTTAATCGCACAAGTTGAATACGTTATAATTGTTAAACGTGATGATGTGTGTTGCCATGATCTGTGTGTGTTCCTTATCTGCTAGCTTATGTGATACTTATGTGCACTACTCGAAACCAAAACCTGACTTGTATGGTAACCATGTTAGGATGTGGTTGACCACTAGCAGCTAGACTTGACCTTTCTGTGTATCTACCGAGCAAACCAAGGTGAGTTCACACTAGCCAAGGCATGGGATTCCCGGTGGGTTGGGAATGGGATTGAATAACTACTCGTACAACCATTACTATTAAACTACTTACTACTGTCCTCGGATTGAAGGGCACGTACGTAAAACCTACGTACACTTATACTGACTACTGTCCTCGGATTGAAGGGCACGTACGTAAAACCTACGTACACGACTATAAGACCATCAACTCTATCAAATGAAGTCCCTCATTTATCGACTTAATCGCCGAGGCCTATGGCGAGCGGGTCATTAGTTAATAGCGCTATTAGGTTTAACAAACCTCACACCGTGCCAGTCGGACTGGCGTGTACTAATGGACTATGGGCAAAGGATCAATGCTGATAGACATTGACTTAGGGCACCTCTTACATTTCGTAGCAGTCGATACGCGTGGTCTAGTAACACATGGGAAGCCCCCACTAATCATCGCAAACATGTCAGGATGACCGCGATACGAATTAACACGATACATGGTTTACAAAACGACATACGATTTACAAAACGAACACGTTAACTAAACAACAAACTGTGAACTCGCTCAACTTTGTTGTTGATTCGTTGCTACATGCCTTGCAGGTCGATAGGTACTTATGGAGCTTGCACAGGGTGGAACGGTCGTGGTGGGATATGGCAGTGTTTGCCATGCTATAAACATTACCTTATTTCGTATTTTATACTTACAATGGGTTTTACAATTATGCTTCCGCTAAACACTTAACTATGCGTTGGTTTTTGAACACCTTTCATATTGTTTGGATGAATTATGTTTACTTACATGCTTGTTCAATATGATTGGTGGCTTGATCCTGGTCAGTCACGCCTCCAAGCGGTGATACTCCGCGTGTGGATTTTGGGGGTGTGACAGTTTGGATGTAAGGAATGACTGAATCCGAAAACATTTCTTTTGATAACCTTGACTTAGGGTTATCCGACTGTCTCAAGGCTTGAATGTATGCGTTAACTTACCACATAAGTGTTTGTATCAATGTAACATGCATTACTTTGCAAAACATAACTTTTTGATATATTCAAAATACTTTGTTTTGTACATTTTTACAATTGGTTTATGTAACAACACATTACTTACCAGACATAACATTTGCTACACATTACTTAACTACATTTGGACTATTAACATTTGATATGATTTATACAAGGACTTTTGACAATTGGTTTAAACATAGACTTTATACATTGGTGGTTTGTTTAAGTGACTTAAGTAACGAGATGTGAGTAATATGATACAAGCATGGTGGATACGCCGCTGGTACTTCCTATATATAAGTGTTTGTATTATATTACATATCATAGCGTTATTTAAATCATTCAATTTGGACTTATACATTTTACACAACTAACACGATTCTCACAAGACTTTGGTTTACAAACAATTTACTTTATACCACTCATTTTACTTGGTTATACATTTAACCATACATTATTCTTTTATTTATACATATCATTTGATCTTATCGCTTTTTAAATGATTTACAAAACAAAACAATTTACAAGGTTCATGACTGACTTTTGCTAAACAACTTTTTCTAAACTTATAAGTCGTGAATCCTATTTTCACAAAACCTATGTATCTCACAGGCATTTTTATGCTGACGTACCTATTTTCACATGTGTTTTCAGGAGCTTTTGCATAGGATGATGATCGTGACACTAGGGCGGACCTGTACCTTAGAGACTTAAAATGAAGATAGACTTAGTTTAATTATGTTATGTACTCTTTGTTTCGTGTTAAAGACAATGTTACCCTCTTGTTGATAAATAAAACGTAACTTTAATTTCCATGGTTGTGAAACATTTAATTCTGTTGCAACACTCCCCGACGTTTCCGCCACGTTTTGTTGTCCTACGTGGTCGGGGTGTGACAGAAAAGTTGGTATCAGAGCCAATGGTTATAGGGAATTAGGTAATTAGTAATGTTTTGACCTAGACTATAACCTTTCTAGGACCCTAACACAAGTTGTCTTGTGTTTAGAATTTAAAACATGCACTTCACCTATCCTTAGGTGATAACCACAACGAGAACATCAAGTTCGAATCCGCCTTGAAAACTAATCATCTGTTCTAGGATGATTGATTACTTGGTTTTGAACCCTCTGTTATAAGGTTTCGAACCCCTTTGAATTTTTTTAAAATCTCGTCAAAGTTTTGGGTCCTAAATAGTGTGAACACGTGCAAACTGGAAGGGTGAATGCCTGTACCCTGGGTTTTCTGTCTAAGGCTAAAGTGTTCGTACAAATCCACATAATCGGACCAGTCACTCTTACCTGGGAACTCTTGGGGTGAGTGTTCACTTATAGGCGAGCATGTCTTCGCGATACATTATTTTTCACCCATTTACTTTGATTAGCCACTGTGTGTCGTTTGTTTGCTTTGTGATGCGGACGAATGACCACCATCTTTGCTTTTGTTGATTTTGTTTCATCTTATCCTTTTCATTCAATTATCTCACTCGTTTCCTTTCATGTTTCCTCTTTTAGAATGCCTCATCGACGCGAGAATCAGATAGCTAATGCCGAACTGGCAGAAATTATCGCACAGCAAATGGCTGCTGCGTTCCCAAATCTTATTGCTCAATGGAACCAAGCCAACAACAACAATCATGCTCCATGCAATTTCAAGAGTTTCAACTCGGCTAAACCGCTTAAGTTTAGTGGTTCTGAGGGAGCAACTAGGCTTCTTCAATGGTTCGAGAGCATTGAGAATACTTTCCGTCACGTTCAGTGTCCTGAAAATCGCAAGGTCGAGTTTTCTTCAAGTGTGTTTCAGAAGAGGGCTCTTACATGGTGGAACGGGGTTATGAGAGACCGCGGTGCATAAGTTGCTCTAGCACAAACATGGGCTGAACTTAGAGCTCTTATGATGAGGGAGTTTTGCCCTCGTCATGAACTGCGAGCTTTGGAAAGGGAGTTTGATGACTCGAAACAAGATAGTGGCGAGCACAGGGCGTATATTGATAGGTATGAGGAGTTGAGTCTGCTTTGCCCGACTATGGTTACCCCACTCGACAAGGCTATCGAAAGGTACATCGACGACCTACCTGACTCAGTGCAAGACATCATTACTGGTAGTAACCCTACCACAGTCCGTCAGGCGATCGAGTTAGCAGCGACATTGACTGAGTCGCAGGTTCGAAAGGGAAAGCTGCACAAAAAGGGTGGCAAGGGTAAGAAGCAGGTGTCTGACAAAGAAGATAGCAAGAAAGGTCAAAACAAGAAGGGAAAGGATTCTGGTTCCTCAAGAGGGTCTAGGAAGCGAAAGGCTTCCCAAAACTATGTCGTTACCGCACAGGCTCAAGCTGCACCAAATCAGCCTGTGCAACCACCCGCCAAGAGGCCTTATCTTGGCAATGCACCTTTGTGCAACAGGTGTAACGGCCATCACCTACCACATCTCCAATGTCGTCATTGCACTAACTGTGGGAGAATTGGTCATCTTGCCGTTACATGCCGCATTCCTGTCAACCAGAATCGGGCAGTTCAGAACCAAGCCCAACAAGTTGCTCAGCCTCTTGCTCAGCAACAAGGTCAAGCTGCACGACCTCATTTCCCTCCTAGTTTGTGCTACAATTGTGGGGATCTAACCCACTACAGAAACCGGTGCCCAAGACTAGTTAACGCCAATCCAAATCAGAATCAGGCTCAGGCTCGAGGTCGAGTCTTCAACATGAATGCACAAGAGGCACAAGCAGATGATAATGTGGTGAACGGTACGTTCTTTATTAATAATCAGCCTGCATCTGTTCTTTTTGATTCGGGTGCCGATAAGAGTTTTGTGTCATTATCTTTTGAGCCATTGCTTCGCGTGTCTAGAACGAAACTAGGTAAGCCTTTGACAGTAGAAGTTGCTAGTGGTGAACCCATTGTTCTTAATTCTGTTCTTCGCAACTGCCAGTTGAACCTTAATGACCATCTTTTTCCTATTGACCTCACGCCTATGCAACTTGGAAGCTTCGACGTTATAGTGGGTATGGATTGGTTAGCCAAGCATCATGCAGAGGTAGTTTATTTCGAGAAGATTGTTCGTGTGCCGCTTTCGACAGGAGAGATCCTACAAGTTCGTGGTGAGAAACCTGCTGGTGGTCTCAAACTCATGTCTTGTTTTAAAGCTCGGAAGTATCTGCGAAAGAACTATGTGGCCTTTTTGGCACATGTTGTAGCAGATAAGGGCAAAGGTAAGTCTATTCAAGATATCCCTGTTGTTCGGGATTATCCTGAAGTATTTCCTGAAGAGTTACCTGGGTTACCCCCAGCACGCCAAGTCGAGTTCCGTATTGATCTCGTACCCGGTGCAAACCCCATTGCCAGAGCTCCATATCATCTTGCACCGTCTGAGATGCAAGAGTTGGCTAAGCAGCTTCAGGAACTCTCTGACAAAGGTTTTATCCGTCCTAGCTTTTCACCTTGGGGTGCTCCCGTTCTTTTTGTTAAGAAGAAGGATGGATCTTTTAGGATGTGTATCAATTATCGTGAGCTTAACAAGCTTACCATCAAGAATCGATATCCCCTACCTCGCATCGATGATCTCTTTGATCAGTTACAGGGCGCTTCTTATTTTTCAAAGATTGATCTGCGATCGGGATATCATCAACTTCGTGTGCATGAAGAAGACATTCCCAAGACCGCTTTCTGCACTCGATATGGGCATTATGAGTTCACAGTCATGCCATTCAGTTTGACTAATGCTCCTGCTGTTTTCATGGACTTAATGAATAGGGTTTGCAAGCCTTATTTAGATCAGTTCGTCATTGTTTTTATTGATGACATTTTGATATACTCTAAGACGCGAGCTGATCACGAGCAACATCTTCGTCTTACTCTGGAACTCCTAAAGAAAGAGCAACTTTTCGCCAAATTCTCCAAGTGTGAATTCTGGCTTAAAGAAGTTCAATTCTTAGGACATATTGTCAACGAACAAGGTATTCATGTAGATCCCTCCAAGATCAGTGCGATTAAGGATTGGGATACGCCTACTACTCCTACTGAGGTTCGTTCTTTTCTTGGACTTGCTGGTTATTACCGCCGCTTCATTGAAAACTTCTCAAAGATTGCAGTTCCTCTAACTGCTCTAACTCAGAAGAACAAGCCCTTTGATTGGGGATTCAAACAAGAGGAAGCTTTTCAAAACCTGAAGCAGAAGCTTTGTGACGCGCCTGTTCTGACTTTGCCTGAGGGCAATGATGATTTCGTCGTTTATTGTGATGCATCTAAATTGGGTCTTGGCTGTGTTCTGATGCAAAGGAACAAAGTCATAGCATATGCATCGAGGCAGTTGAAGATACATGAGAAGAACTACACCACTCATGATCTTGAGTTGGGTGCAGTTGTCTTCGCTCTTAAGATCTGGAGACACTATTTGTATGGTACAAAATGTGTGGTTTTCACTGACTACAAAAGTCTTCAGCATATCTTCAATCAGAAAGAACTCAACATGAGGCAACGACGTTGGGTGGAGCTTCTAAACGACTATGACTGCGAAATTCGCTACCACCCTGGTAAGGCGAATGTCGTGGCCGATGCTTTGAGTCACAAGGAACGTACTAAGCTTCATTGTGTTCATGTTCAATCTGTTATTCAAGCTCGATTCGATATCCAAGCACACATTTCTCAGGCTCAACACCCTTGTGTTTCACAAGGTTTGATGGATAAGGAATTTCCCTATCACATAACCCCTGATCTGGAACTGAAGGACAATGGATCGTATTACTTCATGGACCGTTTGTGGGTCCCAAGCCAAGATAACCTTCGCACCTTGCTTATGGATGAAGCCCATAAGTCTCGTTATTCTGTTCATCCTGGTTCAGATAAGATGTATAAGGATCTTCGTATTCAGTATTGGTGGTCTGGTATAAAGAATGACATTGCCTTATATGTATCAAAATGCCTTACTTGTCTTAAGGTTAAGGCTGAACATCAGCGTCCTTCTGGTTTATTGGTGCAACCAGAGATCCCAGTTTGGAAATGGGAAAACATTACTATGGATCTCATTACTAAACTTCCGCGCACAAAGAAAGGTCATGATGCCATCTGGGTAGTTGTTGATCGTCTTACTAAGTCCGCGCATTTCTTGCCAATCCGTGAGGATTTTTCTGCTGACAAGCTTGCTAAAATCTATGTGGATGAAATTGTAGCTCGACATGGTGTTCCTTTGAACATCATTTCTGACAGAGATGCTCGCTTCACTTCTCATTTTTGGAGAACCATGCAATCTGCTATGGGGACCCAACTTAATCTGAGCACAGCTTATCATCCGCAAACGGATGGTCAATCTGAAAGAACAATCCAGACTCTGGAGGATATGCTTAGAGCTTGTGTGATCGATTTTGGTGGTAGTTGGGATTCACATCTCCCGTTAATTGAATTCTCCTACAACAACAGTTATCACTCCAGCATCAACATGGCTCCTTTCGAGGCTCTCTATGGTCGAAAATGTCGTTCACCAGTCTGCTGGAATGAGATCGGTGAGGCTCAGCTTACTGGACCTGCTCTCATTTTAGAGACAACTGATAAGGTTAAGAAAGTTCGTGATAACCTTCAGGCAGCTAGATGCCGTCAAAAGAGTTACGCGGACCTAAAACGCAAGCCCTTGGATTTTCAAGTCGGTGATCGTGTATTACTTAAGGTCTCACCTTGGAAAGGTGTGATCAGATTTGGAAAGAAAGGAAAACTTGCACCTAGATACGTTGGACCATTCAAGATCGTCGAAAGAATCGGTAAGGTAGCCTACAGACTTGAGTTACCTCCTGAACTTGGAAATGTTCATCCAACCTTTCACGTGTCCAATCTCAAGAAGTGTTTAGCTGATGAGAACCTCCACATACCACTTGACGAAATTCGTGTTGATAAAACACTGAAATTTGTTGAGAAGCCAGTGGAAATCATGGAACGTGAAGTCAAGTGGCTTAAACGCAAGCGCATTCCTTTGGTCAAAGTTCGCTGGGAATCTAAACGTGGACCCGAGTTTACTTGGGAACGTGAAGATCAAATGAAGGCGAAGTACCCACATCTTTTCCCACGGGTTTCCTCTAATTAAATTTCGGGACGAAATTTCCACAAGTAGGGGAGACTGTAACATCTGTGCTTGTAATCATTGTAAATAGTTCGTTTATCAATAAAACAATGTTATTTGATCCCAATGTTTGTTTGGTTATGTTTTACATTTTTCATGTTTTGACTTTTGTTCAATTTCAAACTCTATATCGCTTTCTGGAGAGTTATACGCAAACTGGTGCGTAAAAGTAATCAGTTTAATGCGACAAATACTCCGGAACATCAAAATATACTTAACATACCTTAAATAACCTTTACATAACTTAGAAATAAGTTTTGAAGGCTTTGGTATGGCAAAAAACAAGTTAATTCGCCTACAGGGACTAAATTTGACAAACTGCGAAAGTATGCCGATTTGAACTGTAACAGACATTCCGGAACATGAACATAAGTTAAACATACCATAAATATCCTTTACATATCTTAGAAATAGGCTTTGAGGGGTTCGGTGTGCTAAAATAAACTTTTGGGGCATTCAGGGACTAAAAGCGTCAAAAAGTGCACAAGTTTGCATTTTCGCGCATAACTTACGTTCTGAATACATCCGGACATCCAAAAATTTATGTAAGCACTAAAATATTTTATTTTAGTGTTTGGCATAAGAAAAATCCATTCGTCGCGCAATATGGATCGTTTTTCGCGCTTATGCGCATTCCGTCGTAATTAAGCGAACATCGCGATCGTACGACCAAACGAACCAACATCCAGCATATTTTTGAGCATGTTTCATGTCCACAATGTTTAGGCATCATTTTAGGGCCTTAACGTTGGCTTAACGGGCTTTAAACGTGTCGGAAATGGCTTTAATGCATAACAGGGACCAAAACTGTCATTTTTGAAAGTTGTCTGCTGATCAGAAGGACCAGGCGGCCCACGTAAGCTCTTGGTGTCCCCTTACGCGGCCCGTGTCAGCTTCCCAGATCAGAATAATCAGTTTTAACAGCTGTTAACCACTCAAAACTCACCCACACTTGCCTCTTCCTGATAATGGGGGGCCAATTTGAGTTACCTTAGGGTTGCAACAAGTGTAGGGACAAGATCAAAGTACGGTATTCGAGGAACGATCCTAACGGTGGTCCAAATCCTATAAATACCCCTTTGATTCACTTGCAAAAACCCACTTGAAATATGTTTTTTCTCTAAGTTGGGGTGTTTTATCACTTCATACCTGAGAAATATTGGAAATCAATGCTTTCGGGGACCCTTTGTAAGTGTTCTTTCGTTTTAGCGTTAAAGTCAAACTTTGCTTGACTTTCTGCGTTGACCAAGCTTATGGTCAATGCGAAGTTCGTTTGAACTTCATAACGTGAGTGTAATCACGATGGTTATAGTCCCTAGTGACTATACCTACTGATTACCACGTTATCTAGGCTCAGTGACCAGTCGTAGTTTCGGCCAAAATGCGCATTCTTGCGTATTTTGTAACCAAACTACTCTTAGGTATCAAAACCGTTTGTTTTGATACCAAACCTGTTTTCTAAACTTAGTTAAGCATGTTTTAACATGCTTAGCTCGTCACTTTTAGTTTTGTGCTTGTCTAGGGTCGTAAAGGTAAGAGATCTAAACAATCGCTTATACTTTCGAACCCGACCCGTTTGGTCGATCATTAGGATCCGACCAAACACATTAGGTGACCATAGTTGTATAGGGAATAACCTTCCGAGGTTATACCTTATGGTCACATCGTTTGAGTAGTTGTATGATAGGTAGTATATATGCCTTAGGTAAATTACCAAAATGCCCTTTGAACGCCAAAATTCATTTTAAGCATATGTAACATAACTTTTGGTATCTAAACTGATTTGGTAACAATATTAG
The DNA here is from genome assembly GCA_030545235.1 of Helianthus tuberosus. Classification (NCBI taxonomy): domain Eukaryota; kingdom Viridiplantae; phylum Streptophyta; class Magnoliopsida; order Asterales; family Asteraceae; genus Helianthus; species Helianthus tuberosus. Next base: position 161,136,824 of record CM060411.1, on the reverse strand, counting down.
ACATGTTAAGGCATATTTTACTTATCATAGGGCTAGTTAGGCGTTCCGAACGCGTTTTACGCGAATGACGCGTTAAAGTAGCATAAGCTACCTAAACGGGTCGTAATGGGTCGTAAGCACTTAGGTTAGGTTTCATTTTAGTATGTAGGCTTTGTTAAACCATATTACACGAGTCTCCATACTCGTTTGGTTTACGAACCCTCATTCTATCCAATCCTCCGATTTTAGGTCCGGTATATTAACATAGTTACCTATATTAGGTGCCGTTTGATATCCGTGATCTCTAGCATTGTTTGGTTGTTACTCAAGGACTACTAAGCAATCTCAAGTGAGTATATAGACCCCACTTTTACTGTTTTCAAACTGTTTTGGGGTGAAACACATGTGCCTACTTGTTACTTTCATGCTTTCCTGTTTTCACATCATATGCTTGCTATGTTCATTAGTACACTTATAGTACATGATTTACTTTACATTTCTGCTATGTATGTTGACTGATAGCATGCTAGCACATTGATTTACATGACTTTTATGCTTCGTATGTTAACTTAGTATACTTAGTACATTGTTTTCATATAACATGTTCACATTTGCTATGACATTTGGTTTGCACAAACGGGACTTATATACGTTCATTAACATTAGGTACGCCGTTCGGTAGTAAGTACTGGTACCATAGGACTTGACAAATCCCATTCCTGACATCCCGGGTTTGTTTGGATGTAAGGAATGACTGAATCCGAAAACATTTCTTTTGATAACCTTGACTTAGGGTTATCCGACTGTCTCAAGGCTTGAATGTATGCGTTAACTTACCACATAAGTGTTTGTATCAATGTAACATGCATTACTTTGCAAAACATAACTTTTTTATATATTCAAAATACTTTGTTTTGTACATTTTTACAATTGGTTTATGTAACAACACATTACTTACCAGACATAACATTTGCTACACATTACTTGACTACATTTGGACTATTAACATTTGATATGATTTATACAAGGACTTTTGACAATTGGTTTAAACATAGACTTTATACATTGGTGGTTTGTTTAAGTGACTTAAGTAACGAGATGTGAGTAATATGATACAAGCATGGTGGATACGCCGCTGGTAATTCCTATATATAAGTGTTTGTATTATATTACATATCATAGCGTTATTTAAATCATTCAATTTGGACTTATACATTTTACACAACTAACACGATTCTCACAAGACTTTGGTTTACAAACAATTTACTTTATACAACTCATTTTACTTGGTTATACATTTAACCATACATTATTCTTTTATTTATACATATCATTTGATCTTATCGCTTTTTAAATGATTTACAAAACAAAACAATTTACAAGGTTCATGACTGACTTTTGTTAAACAACTTTTTCTAAACTTATAAGTCATGAATCCTATTTTCACAAAACCTATGTATCTCACAGGCATTTTTATGCTGACGTACCTATTTTCACATGTGTTTTCAGGAGCTTTTGCATAGGATGATGATCGTGACACTAGGACGGACCTGTGCCTTAGAGACTTAAAATGAAGATAGACTTAGTTTAATTATGTTATGTACTCTTTGTTTCGTGTTAAAGACAATGTTACCCTCTTGTTGACAAATAAAACGTAACTTTAATTTCCATGGTTGTGAAACAATTAATTTTGTTGCAACACTCCCCGACGTTTTCGCCACGTTTTGTTGTCCTATGTGGTCGGGGTGTGACACAGGCATCCTAGCATCTTAAGCACCTGTAACATACGTTCAAGTAAAATTCAATACACATAGTGTAAAGGTGAGCATACAAGTTTGATATAGCATAATAGAGTACGAAATCGTTTACGCATAACCAGCACGTACAATGTGTGATGTGAAGCACGTAAGTTATCGACAGAGATCCTATCAATACCAATGACTTCGGGTTGACTGCGTGAGGCAGTTCGCAACACATATTCGCCACTGCGATCATGTGAGTAATGGTCCTTAACAACCCCTGAGTAACAGGTGCTGAGTCCAAACTATAGTACTATCGTTGCTAAGGCAGGTATACAACAATCTATGTGTAAACATAACAAACAGGCATTTATCGCGTCACGTATAACATACTGTAATGGTTAGCGTTAAAGTGTTTGCGTTGTGTGTTCGATGTGATTTGAATATAGGTAACGTATGTAACACCCAAAAGTGCATAAAGCAAAAAGGGATCGAGTATACGCACAGCGATGATGGATTGAAGGGAGCGCTTAGAGCGAGATTAGCCTGATCAGAATGATATCATAAGCGAAGAACGGTGCGTAAAGCGGTGCAAGAGATACAAGATGACGAGTGGTCATCCGGCCGGATGGCAATCCGAACGGATGGCCATTCGGTCGGATTGACGCTCGTTTGGGAATGGATGTGTTTGTGTATGATAGCTTGTCCTTTGAAGTTTTCGTTGTAGCATCAAATGATGTGACAGGTGGGGGGTATTTATAGGGTTTCCCAAAATGGCAAAAAGCACGTGGGTCGAGTGGGTCACCGATCGGGTGGCGACCCGATCGGTTGGCCATTCGATCGAGTGGCTTCGACGAGTTGGATTTTGGTGTCTCGTTTCGTGCGTTGAGCATTGCGATGTGATTCGAGTGTTGCGATAGTATTACCCATTAATCCTAACCACTATATCCAACATACAATCACTATAATTAACTTGCGTTTAGTGTTTGCGATTGGATTGGATTGCGATTCGATTGAGTTGCGATATCGATTGCGATTGATTACCACGAAACATAATTAACATGCACAAATAACACATAAATAGCACACGCACGTAAAACAATATCCAGAACCTGTAATTCACTGCGATTCGTATTGCGATTCGATGTCGATTCGATTAGCGTTAAGTAGCTTAGCGTTTTGTTAACTTTATCGCATTGTTACTTCCTATAGTTCACAGTCGTAAAGTGATTATTGGCGATAAACATACATCGATTTCTGCGATTAAGCGCGATTATTAACGTTTACTCTACATAATACAACTAAGTCGAATACATAATAAGAGTAGATTACAAGTCAAGTCGCGCGATCGGTCGTTGACTTTGACCTTGACTTTGACTTCTGGGAACACGGGGTGTTACAGCATTCATTTAACTCCGTCTTCACATCATAAACATCCACAACTCCAACCATATTTTGAACTTTCAAGGGATGAAGATCAATAGAAAGACCTGCTCGTCTGGTAACTTCAACAGGAAGACGCTACATGTATTGTGTGGAAAACAATAATAGTCAGACAAATAAACATAAATCATTAGTTTGTTATAAAAAATGGTATACCAGCCTATAGTCTCCTTTGCGAACAAAGTGAAAGAACTAAGGGTCGAGAAGATGTGCAGAATGTTTTTTTGCAGTCTTTATACTCTTATTTGTACGGTTACGCTTTTTGTGAACATTGCCGGCTCTCTTCCCCTTGATGAAAAAGTAAACATATACATGTGAATTAAAGGAATGTTGAATATATGCGCAAAAAAAAAAAAACAGTTTATATAACATATACTAATTAAGTGGCGAGTATAGATACCTTAACCTTATGAGCAGATGAAGAAGATCCAATATGATCAATTGTGTCGATAGGTAAGGCGGCAATTCCCTTAGTCGTATTCTTGACCGTCTCCTTTCTGTCAGAAGCAGTGTTGCAAAAGTCGGATTCCTCGGCCGAGTACTCGGCGAGTACTCGGTCCTCGGACTTCTACCTTGGCGACTTCTTCCTAGGCGCTCTCAACTAGTCGGCCTCGGGAGTACTCGGTCCTAGTCGGCGCCTAGTCGGCCTAGTCGGAGCCTAGTCGGCCTAGTCGGTCTAGGCGGTCAACGTGGTTTGTTGACTTTTAATCGGTCAAACTCGGTCAAAATCGGCCTACTCGGCCTTGTACTCGGACTACTCGGCCTTGTACTCGGACTACTCGGCCTTGTACTCAGACTAGTTGGACTTGTATTCAGAATATTTGAACTTTAAACATGTTTCATTTTAAATTATACCCAGTTAACATGAATTATGCTTATTTTAACACATAAATAATATATAACAATTAATTTTCTTTATATTTACCATGTCCGCGTACTCCCCGAGTACTCCGATTACTCCCAACTCCCCAGTCGGCCGACTAGGGACCGCCTAGCGACTTTTACAACACTAGTCAGAAGTAACTTTACCTTTCTTCTTAACCTATTGTCATAGAGTAAATTTAATAACCATAGTAATATAACAATCTTTAAGATGGTAAACTTACATCTTGTGTTTTTTTCAATCGTGAAGACATGCATTTCTTCGGCGTGCATTCAACATCAAACTTGACTGCTTTACGTGAGTTAACAGCCTTTGGTAGTGCATTGGTTGGTAACTTCTTCTAAATATTACATTATTGGATAAATATAACATCATTAAACAATATTACTAATAGTTGTAAAAACATTAAATTCTTATATGTGTTAAATTAAAAATAAATAATTTTAATAATTAAGTAAGTACCTGAGTAACGGTTTTTCCTTCACCTAAAGACGCAACTTTATCATCCTCATAGATGTCCTGGTCAACATTAATGGAATAATTAATAAAATGCTAAAATTAATAAATCTTTTACTGCTAATGCTAAATACATACGTACCTTGAATACATTCTCAAAATAATCAGCCTTGGATATCTCAAGTACACTATCATCGTCATATTCAGGTTTCTTCGACAACCGAATCTCAGTCTCGTTTCGATAAACTAATAACTCAAAAACAACATTATCAATTCTCCTGAAGATAAGCAAATCATCCTCCAGTATCCCAACATCGTTGCACATTTTCGGCCATCCTTTAGCAAATAAAAAGTTGGTATTAAACTTAGACGCCTCAACATTCCAATAAGAACCCTTATGACAGATTTGATATATGCCACTTGGTGGGTTGTTTACGTAAAATTATTTAATGAAATAATCTTCGATTACCTGCATAAAATTAAAAATAATGAATACTATACGTGAAGTATGTAACTTATGAGAATAAGTGTTGACACGTTTAAGGTGCAAAAGAATTGAAGTTAAGATCAATAGTCATACCGTAAAACCAAATTTTGCATAACGATTATACGTGAAATAAGATTCACCACAAATGCCATCCACAAAACATGAAAGTTCAAGCCCAAAATCTCCTAATGGTCTGAAATCTAACAAAGTATCCCTCGGCATATTAAGATCTTTAACAACACTGCCCCAACCATCAGTTATTAGTGGCGTTGAATTTTGTGTTCTGACCCTCACAACCCATTTTTTACCACACTCATGATAGATTCACAACTTTTTTTTTTCCCAACAGTCTCTCCACTTTTGATTAGCAAAGGCTAAAGGTACATCATGTATATAATTTTTATGTAGTGTAAGAAAATATAAACCATAACAACTGTTAAATATATATTTCAATAAAAATAAATTATGTATATAAAAACACGTCATACCACTTTCAATGATTCTGGGTTATCAAGAAACTTCACAAATGTAGAATACATGATAAAACCTGAATCAGTAAAGATGTTAAAAGATTGACATTAAAAAGTTGGCTTCGAAGATGACATGAACCTTTTGTATTACACGCTAACTGTTAGAAAAAAATATATTAACTAAACTAAAAACTCAGTATCACACAATGTCATTAACTTGTTTTAATATCTAAATCAGTAATCAGTTATTACAAAGGTAGAAAACAAAGATATAATTCTTGATGATTATAAAAACATGTACAAACAAATTCCAAACAAACAAAACACCAAAGTGTTGAAAAATACAAACAAATCGTTGATCAACATTTAATTACAACTTCCATAACTGCTTTCAATAATGATTGTTTAACACAGTATCTACTGAAATTAATCATAGAAACAGAGTATGTGTTAAAATTTTTCCGCAAATACTGAGTATTTTAACATGTTCTCAACGAATGATTCAAACACCTAACTAAACCCTTCTTTAATGTATAGCAATAAACGTTTAAAATCGTATTTGTAGCAAGATAGGATTTGAATTAAGATCGGTTAAACACTACAAAGTTCATTACAATATGAATGTACATACCAGTTGCTCAAGAAAAAAACGGTAAAACCTCCGGTGATTGAAGTGTAGAAGTCTGAGAATATGAAAGTTGAAACCCTAGAAAATGACGGTGAGGAAGAGATTTTTGAAAGAAGAGATTATAGATGTTTGATGTGTAATGATGGTAAAGGTATAATGACGGTTGTGTTTTCGTTTCCCCATATTTTCAAGTGATGAAAAATATTTACACATACACCGCTTATTGAATTTGTTATTTACATTTACATTGAGATACAAGAGTAAAGTGGATGATTAGTTGAATTCATTTTTGTATTTACATTAACAAAGAAAAATAATTTTTCTTATAGCAGAGCCATTAATATGTCATATTTTTTGTATGCTTTTAATTATGTATTCATTAGTCTTTGTGTACAACAGTATTTATATCCAACAGTTGTTAGGCATATCAGTGCTTTGCCTTATTAACTTGTTATAACCACTGTCATTGGAGTAAACTTAGATGGGCAGTGCTTATTGTGGATCAACTGTTGGGATCCAGTTTTGGCTTTCCATATCATCTGTTCTTCAGGGTCTGATCACCTGGTCCAACACGTTATAAATTACAAATAATTAGCTAATAGACGGCACGCATTTAGCATTTTAAATCATCAAGACCTTTTACAATTTGACCATATGATTTAATCGTGTGTTTTATCTTAGATGGGACAACTCGAAAAGAAAATTAACTAAAAGAATAATATATTAAACGGGTCAAAACCACTCAAAGTGTATTTTACTGCATAAATACTGTTACATATAAACACTATTAACATAAAACTGATGCAATATTTGATGTTGATGCTGAACTACTATTGTTGTTGGGCAGTGGTTCACCTTTGGTTGATCAGACCTTTGGTTCATCAGTGCTTGTCTTCAACAGGCATTTGGTCTTCATCAGTGCTTTGGTCTTCAACAGTGGATGATCTTCATCAGTGCTTTAGTATGTATGAATACTAACCAAGGTCAGTAGAATGTATCGAGATTATTAAGCTGTACACAAATGTTATTTATATATTAAGTTGTTTGAATACCAACTCTTTTTGTCCAAAAATTTGAATGTTTTGTATAAAACTAGTAAGATTACCCGCGCTACGCTGCGGGGTTTCGGTCGATATCTATTTTGGTTCAGCATACCAGCTGAAAGAAATACGCTCAAAAGAATATCGACACATGTTTTAAATTGACCGAAAACCATAAAAATAAATTTAAATTGGACAGCGGGACCAATTGATTTAAATGAGTAAATTACAAAAATCGTCCTTTATGTATGTCACTTATTGCGAACTGTGTCCTTTGTCTTTAATAATTACAGAAAACGTACTCGATGTTTGCAAACCCTTGCAAGTTATGTCCTTTAGCCCTAACTCAGTTAATTTTTGTGGTTAAATCTGACCAAATAGACCCCACTAAAAAATAAAAATAATAAAGTCCAAAAAATATCAAGAAAGAAACAAAAAAAAAAAAACTAATAGGATAAAAGCACTATCCACATAACTTGCTAATTGTAATTTGCGTTAAAGCGTAGACTAACTGAAAACATACATAAAAATAAGCATTTATAAGCATGAAAACGAATTATATTTGACACATATTTTCGAAAAAATTTACGTTGAATCGTAAACAAACTTAAATTTATACTCACGCGTGCATAAAAATAAGCAAGTAAGAAAATAGTTACGGCGTGTTGTGGAAAATTTTTAGAAAGTTAATAGGTTGGAATTGTTAACACTGAAAGTTAAAGGGGGTAAAAGTATAAAGAAATACAATAAAGACAAAAGAAGAAAAGTTAAAAAGCAAAAAAAAAAAAAAAAAAAAAAAAAAACCCTACTGTACATCCCCTTTTCGAAAAAATTTACGTTGAATCGTAAACAAACTTAAATTTATACTCACGCGTGCATAAAAATAAGCAAGTAAGAAAATAGTTACGGCGTGTTGTGGAAAATTTTTAGAAAGTTAATAGGTTGGAATTGTTAACACTGAAAGTTAAAGGGGGTAAAAGTATAAAGAAATACAATAAAGACAAAAGAAGAAAAGTTAAAAAAAAAAAAAAAAAAAAAACCTACTGTACATCCCCTTTGAATTTGTTAGGTTATATAATTGGAGTGCTGAATATGATTATAGAATTTATGTTGTTTTAAAAATAATCTAAAATGATCTAGGAGTATATATGCATTAAAGATTCACTATACGTGTAAAACCTTATAAATCTAAAAGATTAAAAGAAAGCTGGATGCCATCGAATGCGTATGTTAACCTTATTTGATTGATACCTTGTACATAAACTTTAATTTCTTTGTCTTGTTGGATTGCTACAAGTTAATTTCTTTCTCATATCTCACCTATACATATGCATTAATATATTGATATACGTGTAAGTAATAATTTTATGTATATTTTGTATTTTGTTACAGTGTTTTCAATATTTCCATTGGCAAAACAGTGTGCTTTTGTAGAGCCATTTGTGGAGACAATCAGTGGATGTGGTTAGCTTTAATTTGGTCATGTGTTCACAATTACAACCTATTTCCAATGTAGATTTTTAAACGATAATAATGCTTTTTGTGTCATAAATTTGAAATTTTGCTCTTAACTGAAACAGGTAAAACATGTGAATTGCTTTAAGTTGGTAAAGTCCCTTTATGAACTTTAAGGTAAATTTTTTTTTAAACTTATATTTGAAAGTATTTTAACAAATGTATATATATTTATAATTATCTCAGCTCCTTTGAACGGTTTTGCCTTTTGGTTTAATGTTGAGTTTAGTGCCCCCCTATTGGAACGTCGGCCGACGAAGCAACGAAAACAAACCCTTCTGGTGGTCATAGGAGGACACGTGCCAATCCTGATGAAGCACTTGTTCTTTCCACTTCACCCGAGGACCCCCTACACATTCGCAACAGGTACTCTGTTGTGGTTAGAATATGTTGGGTGATGGGTCACATCTATTATGGGTCGGGGCTAATCTTAAACACTTCAATTTTGTTTTATTTTTTAAATGAATAATTAGAGGTAGACAACTAGCCGGGTTGGGTAACGGGACAAAGTGGATAACTTTTAGCACAGGATGGGTCGGGTTGACTTGAAACACTTAAATGTTTGTTTTCTATTATAAAAAAATTGCTGGGCAAAAAGATTTTTGCTGGACAACCCAGCCCATTCAAACATGTACAAAAACAGGATATGATTATACTTGCAACTGTTTTGACATGTGTATAATCATTATTTGTGTTGATCTTGTTTCTTGCAGCTCCGGTGGACGGCCCTTTGTAAAAGAAAGTGTGTTGCGTTGACCGTATCGGAATTGACATTGTAGCTTATGGGCTTAATTGTATTTCATGAAACCTGACACACAACATGCGTCAAAAGAACATGTATCCGTGGCAACGCGCGGGCATTCCCACTATATAATTATATCTTTCAAATCAAACTCCCTAAAATCCTAGATATACATACACTATATGTTAAAACACAACAAAACAAACACATATTCTTGTGGCTGTTCAAAAAAAAAAAAAAAAACATACAGTATATGTTAGTAAGTTAGAATCGTAGAAGCCAAACAAGTCTTAAAATGGTTGCTTTAAACTATTCTAAACAATGAAAGATCTTTGACAATGTCCATAAGGTTCCTCTTTACTCCTTAAGACTCATAGTCATATACGATGGTCTCTGATTTAATGAGTTACTACGGGACAAATGTTAATAATCTATGATCAATCTTCTAATCCGTGACATGTGAAATTAAAATCGTTAGCGATGACTTAAATAGTAAACGTTTTTTATCTATATTTTCTATGATTGGGTAAGAACACAAATAATCATAATCTTGTTAATTGAAGGAAATTTGCTCACCCAATTGGTAAGATTTTATCAAATTTATGATTCTAGGTCGTAGTTGTAATATACTAACTTTTAAGGAGATCACTTCAACTCAAAATATAGAACATTACACACTTTGGGCTATCGCATTAAGCAACATTTTGGTATTTTATTACACACATGTTTCAGAAATATATTCTAACTATATTATCACACTCGTATGAATTTGGTCCTCGTATAGTATGAGTACCAAACCCTAGAATTTGGATAATATATAGGCGCATCTTTATCGTCTAACCAAGATCAGGGACGGTGAAGTGCTCATCATCGTCTTCTTCGATATATGGCATTTCATACTTTGGTTTCTTGTTATGGGGGGTGTATTGCTTGGTTTGCCGATATGAGGCAGTGTTGATTGGTTGTGATGTCGGAAGTTGAGGAACTTCGGCAGCTTCGTCGCAAAACACACCATAGTCCGTCAACCACTCAAGTTCCCCAAATTCGAGTTGTTCTTTCTACACACCAATGGAATATGTTAGACACGACAACTTCAACTCATTTATTTATAAACAAGTCGATTTGAATTAACTTCTATAGAATAAAATAATAAAAAAAATCGAGATCAAAAGTATACCGAAAAGTATATATATATATAGAGAGAGAGACGATATAGTTTATATGATAATATTTATACATTAATATTGATAAAATAAGAAACACTTTTGAAGTAATTTAGTATATGGAAATTGTAAATTTAAAGCATAACTATGCAAAAATAATAAATATAAAAAGAAAAAAGTTAGTTAAATGTGTCGTGTTTGTGTTAACTGGCCAATATTTGTTTCATGTTTGGCTTCATATTTAAAATTTTGGTAGTAGTTGTTTGAAATTTCAGGGTTGTGTCAATTTCTTGGGTTCATATTGGGTAGTGCGCGCCAACCCACAAATACGACCCGTTTAGCATTCCTATATGGATGGCATGATTACCTTGTCAGACGAATCAAAATCGGAAAGCTGCAGGAGGTCATCGACAGCCCAAGATGGCGAAGTGTATCCAGGAATTTGGTGTGCCGGTGCTTTCATGGGGACAACCTCGGGTACAACTGCAGTCATGGTGGACGGTGGCGGTGGTTCTTGGAGGCTCTTCTCGGCCCCTTTAGCAACACTGGAACTAAGAGCCACCCGGATTCCAGTGGCTAAGAAACGTTGGTGGTTGGCAGCAAGGCTTCCAGCCGAATGAACTGGTTCGTCACAGTCCCGGCAAAACAATGCCCGGTCCTCTACACAGAAAATAAACGCCGCTTTTTCCTACAAATCATCATCAACTGGTTAATCATAAAGATCGATGAGACGGATCCAACACTTTAGGACGGGTGCTAGGCCCTCTATAAACCAAGAAAAAATAACTTTGCTATGTACTAGCCATCTATATTCTTGGTTGATTATTTGTTTATGTTATTAAAGTTGTTTCTACTTTTTTTATTTCCAACTTTATACCTAGTTAAATTAAAAAGTTTAAGCTACTCTAGTGAAACATAATAAACTTTAGAAAACTAGAGACTTTATTTATATTTTATTTTATATTTTTCTCTTGTGTCTAAATTCTAAAAACAATAACAATTATTAGATAACGATTCTGAATCAAAGATTAAATAAGTTATAAAAAAATAAAAAAAATATATATTTATTTTTTGTGTTTTCTTATGAATATATTAGGTAATTAAATTATCAGAACCTACTTATTAATTGTATAATTTATATGTTGTTACGATGGGACAGCCCTAATTTTAACTAATTAAATTTTCACCGACACCAAAAGTTTTTAGATCCGTCACTGCTGATCCATCGGTAACTAATATAAAATAAATATAAAAAAGTAGAGAAATTACTTGACAAATATCACATGGAGGAAGCTTATTTGAGAGCGTTTGCAACATCAACCTCTGATGCTTACTAGCAAGCTTATTAGCTGCATGAACTTCAACATCACATCTTGCACACAAAGCGGCTTCATCCGCGCAACAGATCAACGTAGCCGGAGCTTTCTCACACACGTCGCACTGAATCTTCATCGTTGGCAACAACAAACAGATCAAATCCTTGGACTAGTAACCCTAGAGTCTAGGAGAGAGATTGAGTGGATGAGAGATGAAGATAAGGAGATCAAATGCAAGATAGAAATGAAGACAGCGGGGCCATTGGTGGTGTGAATTTGCATGGTTAGGAATGAGTTTGATTGTAGGTGGTCATCAATTATTTTGGTTACTTGTGTTTATTTTTATTTGTGGATATAACTTTAAAACAATTTCCGTACATGCATTTGGCAGATTTTTAATTGTTTAGAAGGATGATATTAATTAACTTAAGTTGCTAAGACTAAGCGGTATGGGGGCCGGCTTAGGCCCGGCGAGGCCCGGCGCCGGTCCCCCACACCGCCCCCCTCCGGCGAGTTCGGCTCCCCACGGACGATTGTGCCGGGCCTCTCTCTCTGTCTCTCTCTTCTTTCTCTCTCTCTCTTCACGGCGCCGGTCCTCCCACACCGCCCCCTAGCCCCGTGGCGGCCCATCCTTCACGGCGCCGGTCCTCCCATACCATCCAGTCTAAAATAGTTGATTTCATGAATGCTACAATGAATTGTTTTAATAAAGTAGTTTACATTGTATATTTTTTTTATAATAAATTAAAGGAGTAGTTTTAAAAAGTAGTTGAAAAGTACAAATGCGTTAAAAAGTAAATTACGCCAGATTTTAGTCTAGCTTTTGTAGGTGCTAAAAGCGTTTCCGTTACAACCCGTAGAGGCCTTTGGTCGTACGTGGGAGAAAGAGAAACGGTTGGCGAGAACGTAAGAGAGATGCATTTAGGAATTCTTGTACAAGGGCGTGTCCGTGAGGAGAGTGAGAAGGAGTATCGTCGCTTGTGGGACTGGAAGGGGAGAGATGCTATTAGCCGGCCTGGTGATAGATAGAGCGTAATAAAGATGAGAGTGATGGAGATGGTCTAATGTTTTAATTAAAACTAGTCTTAAGCCCCAGCGTTGCGGGATGGGGCGTAAAATCGTGCTACAAGTGTGGGTCGAGGAGGACGTAAAACTGTGCTAACCGAACGACGACGAAAACTAGGGAAAACACAAAACAATTAAACGAATTTATAACACCAAGTGATCAATTGAAGACATATATAAAAGTAAGGACGAAAACATATTATATTTGACATGACGGAACTCAAGAAAAATCTACTTCGAAACGTAAACCAATTTGTATTTATATTGACGCATACATAAAAGAAAACATGTAAAACTCCAGAGAGTAAATATGAAATTTTACAAAGTTTTTAAAATGTTAAGAAGCTATAAGTGTCAATGTTAAAAGTTAAAGTAAAAATAAAGAAACCAAAAAATTAAAAAAAATTATAAAAAACAAAATAGACATTATTCATTGGGATGGGATGTTATAAATTTTAATATATATAATAATCAATAAGATAATATTAATATTTTGAAATAATACAATTTGGTATTTCTTATGTATTAAATATTAAATAAGCAAAAGAAAAAGTAAAAACAACAGGCTATCAATACGACATACACAACCAATTTATTTTGAGAAAAAAAAAATCATTTTGAATATTATCCTAGCCATTTTACCCGTTACTTTTCTAACGCCCAATATTTGTTATTACCATTTAAAATAGTCCAACTTTAAAGTATCGGACATGGGACTTTATTTGAAATTTACCAATGTGAAACAAGTTGTACTATGATGTTATCGTCACTAAAAATTTAGACATAAAGTTAAAGGGTCGGGTTTACTTGGAGAAACCTTAGTTTCACTACGTAGACTTCTTGACAATAATACAGTTTCAAGTGAGACTATAAACCTAAATCTTGAACACGGTGAGACTATAAACCTAAATCTTGAACTCATAGATTGGTGAGCAATTGCTGCAATTTTTTCTGATTTTTGAAGAAAGAATAACCTACTGAATCAGCGTTGCGCGACACCAAAGAGGAAGGCCAGTGAGTGAAGGAGAACGACAATCAACTAGATTAATAAAAAAAGTAAAATGATTGCTTGAACACATCTTTTTGACATATATTATTATGACAAACAAAAAATGTTACATTGTTACAAAAGGTTGTGAAAAAAATCTCACATTTAAGAAACTTCATGACTTGTTTAAAGATTTAGTAGAATCAACCTCAACCACACAACCTTTATATCTATTTACAAATGTCATCCATTGATATATCTTTACTTTGAAAATATCTTAGATTTTTCTCTTTTCATATAAAGCTTAAAATTGTAGCCCAATGTGAAGTCTTTGGATTATACTACAAATATTGATATATAGGGATATTTTAAAAATAAGACAATGACTAGGAGTATGGCCAACCCTAGGGCTTTGGTTTACATTAAACCTCAAAGGATATGATCACACAAAAAAAAAAATCCATAATCATCTGGGTAATTTTTTTTTAAAAAACAACTTCAAGTCAATTTGCTCCTTTCATCTTCCAACTTATCATAGGTCTTTAACTTAAACTCATTTTGTATATTATCCTAGGCATTTTGCTGGTTAATTTCTAACACCTAATATGAAACGCCCCTAAACCGAGGGTTTTGTTTGTTGGGTTTACACATTGCAACATAGTTCTTAAACCGAATAAATTATGTAGTCGCGCAATGGAAACATTCCATACATGTTATAATGTTTCAAACATTACAATAAATAATCTTAGCAAACATAACAAGTGTGTTGATAACAAAGCTTTACGCAGTGAAAACATTCCAAACATGTTATAATCGTTTCAAACATTACAATAAATAGTCTTAGCAAAACATAACAAGTTTCTTGATAACAAAGCTTATTTATAAAAGATGTCAGTCCTCAACAAGAGTCTTCAGCTCATGCCATCCCATACCTCCATCATACGTAAACTTAATATGATGTGCATACTAAAAGTCAGCTACACTAAGTGGGTTTTGGTTTTCATAATCAACAATAAACCAATACATATAACATAACTTAGCGTAACATATCATAACATATCGGTATTTCATTCCACAAGTCCCATAAGACCCTTCACATTCCACTTGTTTTGTAGGACTCCTCTTTACATTCCACTTGTCTCGTAGGACTCATTCCATACGTCCCATAGGATAATGACAATCGTCTTTTCACTCCATGAGTTTCGTAAAACGAGTAATCATTGTTTTGGTCAAAAATTACCGAAGCAATTTAGTGATCAAATTAGTAAAGTGAGGTAGTGTGCTAGAAAGTGTATTTGAAAATATGCTTGTTGAGTTAATTTGGAAATCAGTATTCAGGATACGGCTCAGGATATTGAGCTGTATCTATGATCAAACAATGAGCAAAAGTAAAGTAAACGACACGAGATGTACGAGGAAAGCCCTTGATCAATCTAGATCGCCGGCATAAAACCTCTGGAGCTGACAATCGCAGCTGCCTTGTTCTTCTTATTACTTCAAACGTCAGGATACAGTGCAGTATGTGGTGCGGATCGACTACGTGTTACAATGAAATTTGAATACAAGTGTGGTGTTTTCAATGAGCTAGAGAGTGAAAGTGTTCGAGAGTGTTAGTGAAAATTGTGTGCCTTAAACTGATCCGCCCCCATCTATTTATAGTAAAGATAAATTAACAAACTATCCTAAACTTCCGGGATCCACCGAATATTCCTTCATCGAACGTTGTAGACCTGGTCTTTCGGGCTCAACGTCTCTCCTTCAACAAACTCGTCCGAGTCTTGAGGAGAAGAAGTCCAATTGACCGTTAGCAAGCCTCAGCCGTTAACCTGCACGTGGTTAATTCAATAAACCTCAGGATATCGCCCAAGATGTTAGCAATATCCTCTTCCAGCGTCCTGGTCACAAATAAACAAACAAAGGCAGGATATTGATCAGGATATGTATGCAAAGAAAATGACCCCTAACAATTGTCCCCAAATATATCGGTTGGTATACAAATCCAACGGATATATTTCAAAAATCTTATCCCATAACTCAAGACATTTAAAACGAAGCGACGGTCAAGATCACATCGTAACCTCCAACGCGTTTTTTACTCAATGGAGATCCACAACGCCCCTATATCTTCTCTTTTCTTGTTTGAAAAGCAGATATCTTCAACAGAACCTTCAGGTAATCCTCCATTTCCGATTTACTTTTTATCAATTTACATCACCTTACTCGCAATGGACGCCGAAACCTTCACCCAGCAGAATCTCCTTAAAAATCCCGAAAAGGAGATCTGTGCTTTTGACAACGCAGATATTGCAGCTTTAAGAGCTTCCGGCGCTTTCCCTGATAACACGATCTTCAGACCATTCGATCGGTCAATCCGATCGGATGTTTCTTCCACTGAATGGGTTTGTTTTCCAGCATATCCTTTTTCACTAGGTCTTCGATACCCTTTTCATGAATTCATGATGCAATTCTTTCGAACCACCGGCATCTCTTTTGCTCAAACCATGCCCATGGTTTGGAGAGTACTAATTGTACTTAATCAAATCAAAAATCTCCATTGTTTCGTCCTTCGCATCGAGGATTTGCCTATTGCTTATCGCCTCCGATCCCACGGCTCTAGCCGGTTCTTGCTCTTCTCGACCTCCAGCAAACCCCTGATTCTCAAGGCCACCAAAAACGAAGACGGATGGCAACGCAAATTTTTCTTTGTCAAACGAGACTCCATTGCTGAGGGTGCCAGCCTTCCGGTGGAGTGGTTAACCACCGGTAGGATCATAAATATCCTCATAGACTATTTGATTGTTATCTTCTATTAATATTCTTCTTTTTGATCTTTATGCAGTGAACTTCAAGGAAGTTGCTCCCCCTACCGCTGAGTCAGAAGAGAGAATCAATACTGTTTACCAGTTACCTGCAATAGACAGGACTTTCACCACACACGTCCTGAGTTCCAGTCAATACTCATCATCCGAGATGTCTGGTAAGAATTACTTTCAAAATAATTAGTCAAAACAGTATAATGATAAGATAAAGAGTAAAACTTTTCCCTTTATGCAGCACCAGCTAAGATCCCTGAAGTCTTTGACCTTGACGAATTGGACAGCTATTCTGACCAGATCCAGGTCAAGAAAGAACCTAGCCCCAAGACCACAGCCACATCTAAACCTAGCAGTTCCAAAGCCATCATTATTCCCAAACCTTCACCACCTACCAAACCCCGGAGTTCCAGTTCCCGCAAAAGGAAAGAACCTGATTCCCCTGTCATTTCTGACACCTTTCCTTATGAGAAGCACGGGTTCATTGAAGCCAGCGGGTTTATGACTTCTTTTCTTAACCAGGTTAGTATTCTCATATCATATCCTGCGATTTACATTATTTTCAAAGATTTAACAATATTAATCCATGTCCTCTTACCTTTGTAGGGTCTTGAGCGTTTGGTTCATTTATATCAAGAATCCTGCAAGCTTAACAAAACGCTTGAATCTAAGCTAAAGGAAGCAGAAATCACAATCTCCGACCAAGGCATGATTGTAGCCGCCAAATCTCGTCACTACGAGGAGAAATTCAAAGCTATGATCCAGGAACACCAAGTTGCTCTCAACAAAGCTACTCTTCAAGCCCAGGCCGATCTGGAAGCCGCCCATGTGCAGTACGAACGGGATATGGTCAGCTACCGGGAAAGCCTCAAAAGTTCCATCGTCATTTCTCTCCTTCAAGCCAGGTTGAAGATGGCTCATGAAGCCAAAACATTAGGTTTCGAATGCCCTTCTTGGGATGTTGGTGCTTGGGAGACCAAGCTGAAGAACCTCGGCGGCACCTCTTCCAAATCAACTGTCGAAGAACCTTCCAAAGCAGTTGAAAAAGCAACCGATGTTGAGAAGGATGCTGAGGCGGATCCCAAGACGGATGTTGCTGAAACCACTATGGACCAAGAAGGCACTACCCCCTAGAGCTTATTTCCTTTAAATCATTCGAACAATTTTATGTTTTTATGAACAATTTATTTCTGTGTTGAAACAATTTGATAGCCGAAGGTGGATGGGTCCTGGGTTTCAGGATGAAACCCTCGGTTATCAACCAGTATTGATTGCTTCAAGAATAATTTCATCTTTTTATTTGTTTGTTATTGCCTCGCATTACTTAGTGTAATTCTTAGCTTTGTAAAAATTTTATATTACTATCTTATGAAAATATCCTGATCAGTATGCTCAGCGATATACTGTAAAAATCTTTTATTAGATAGAACTTCCAAACCTTCCTTCAACTTTGTAGAAATTTCTTTAGAAAGTGAAAAACAATCTATCTTTTCAAAACCAAGTTTTGATAATATTTAAATGATCAAAGTTCCAAACTAATACTAGTTTCAAACACCCTAATCAAATATCCTAAAAAGGACTTTGAGAATATATCAGGATACTTAACATAATGTTACTAAAAACTTAAACGATGCTTACAAAGGAAAGATCATACCCGGAGTAGTATATAACCCTTTTATCAAACCTCAATCTCCTTGCAACTTTTCCAATGAAGATGTCCCCTGTGTGAGATATTTAGCATACTAGTTCCGAACTTTAGCCTTTGAGCTTTACATCACTGCCTTGGTAGGAATGTCCCCTGTGTACAATGTCTTCAAATACTTAGAAACCCTCTGAATGTCAGTTTCCATTGTATAGGCAATTTTTTAGGTCCTAAGGGTAAAACCCAAGGATGTACTGGAGATAAATCCCTTGTATCCTGGGGAAAATCCCAAATTTTCATGCGCTACAGGCGGGAGTGTATAAACTCCAAGACTTAGAAAGGTGAAAACCTTTAAACCTTAGAGAGTATGAAAATACCCTTTCGTGAGAGAGGGTGATCAATCCTCATATACCTTTAGGATTCAGGATATAGCCAATAGTAACGAAATTGTCAGCCACTTTTACATGGACTGGTCCCGCCACCTTGAACTATCCCTGAATAACTTGCGCTCCAGGCGGGGTGTTTAAACCCAATTCGGAAGAAAGGTGAATACCTTTAAACCTGTGAAGGGATCAGGATCCCTTGTACGTGAGAGAGGGGGCCAATCCTCTAATCTTTCGAGTTATCCTGAGTATATATCCTGGAGCTATATCCTGAAACATATTCTGCAAAACAATTGTAAACTAAGGTGGGTGTTAGCTTGACTAACACCCCTCCGATGCTTAAGTTAGTATTGGGTTTCAAAGAATAAATTAAACCAAAACATATTTAAAAAAGATAGAATTCATACCATCCTGAGTTAGAAATTGAATTCTAAACTTACTTGAAATAGAGCTTAAGGTGTATAGCATTCCAAGACCTCGGTAGCATATCCCCTTCCATATTCTTGAGTTTGTATGCTCCTTTCCCTGCTTCTGATTCAACTTCATATGGTCCTTCCCATTTTGGAGCTAACTTACCATCGGCAGGATTAGTAGTATTCTGAAAAGCCTTTCTTAGCACCCAATCTCCAACCTTAAATCTTCTGGTCCTAATATTCTTGTCATATACCCTGGATATTCTCTGTTGATATGCTGCCATCCTTAGCCTTGCCGCATCTCTCTTCTCATCTATAGTGTCTAAATCCTGACTCAAGGCTTCAGGATTCTGCTCAGGATCACTTAGGGTAGATCTTGCAGTAGGTATTGTCATTTCCGTTGGAATCATTGCTTCTGCTCCAAATACCAAGGAAAATGGGGTTTGGCCTGTTGCATTCTTTACCGTTGTCCTATCAGCCCATAAAACAAAGGGTAATTCTTCTGCCCATCTTCCCTTTTTTGGCTCCAAGTCTCTTCTTTAAGTTATTGACAATTATCTTGTTTGAGGATTCTGCTTGTCCGTTTGCTTGAGGATGTACCGGAGTAGATGTAATCATTTTGATTCCCCAACTTTTGCAAAAGTCAGTAGTTCTCTCGCTTATAAATTGAGAACCATTGTCACAGATTATCTCGGCTGGTACTCCGAATCTGGTTAGGATATTCCTCTTTATGAAGGATACTACTTCTTGATCTCTCACTTGAACAAATGCTTCTGCTTCAACCCACTTAGAGAAATAATCCGTCATTGCTAGCATAAAGACTTTTCCTCCCGGAGCTTTTGGTAGCTTTCCCACTATATCCATACCCCACTTCATAAACGGCCAAGGGGAAACAATAGGATATAATGGTTCAGCAGGTTGATGCAGTATGTTACTATGTCTTTGACATGCGTCACATCTTCGAGCATATTCTGCTGCATCCTTTCTCATTGTTGGCCAATAATATCCTGTCCTTAACACTTTTGAGAATAACGACCTGCCCCCAGCATGGTTACCACAATCCCCTTCATGTATATCCTGAAGTACTTCTTTGGCTTCAGGATCCTCCAAGCACCTCAAATACGGTCCTGCAAGAGATTTCTTGTATAAAATATTATTTATAATAGTGAATCGTGATACCTTCATCCTAAATGCCTTAGGATTCTCATTTCCAGGGATGTGTCCTTCTTTGAGATATCTCATGATTGGAGCCGTCCAGGATTTAGGATCCTCTTCAGGATGTTCTGCTCCAGGATCCTGAATACCCGCTACTTCTTTATCCTGAGGATTCGTTGCAGGATATAAGACATGTAATATTGGTATTTGGGTCCCTTCAGGTATCCTGATCGATGATCCCAAATTTGCTAAGGCATCCGCTTCAGCATTATCCTCCCTCGGTACCTGTTCAAGTATAAAAACATCGAAATATCCTGCTAATTTTTTGAGAATATCGAGATATTCGATTAATTTCTCACCCTTAACTGCATAGGATCCATTAAAATGGTTAGTAATTAACAAAGAGTCAACATATACTTGCAAATTTTTAATACTCATGCTCTTAGCCAACTCTAATCCTGCAATTAAAGCCTCATACTCTGCTTCATTATTAGTAGTAGGAAATTCACACCTAATAGCCTGGGGTAATATGTCCCCTTGTGGCGATTTTAGTAGTATTCCTAATCCTACTCCTCTTACATTAGATGCTCCATCAGTATACAATGTCCAGGATCCTGAGGATTCTCCTAACTGTTGAACTTCTAGGTCTACCTCATCCTGAATATCACTACTGAAATCAGCCACAAAGTCAGCTAAAGCTTGAGACTTTATGGCATTTCTAGGTTCATATACTAAATCATAAGCACTTAACTTTACTGACCACTTGGCCATCCTGCCTGACATCTCTGGTTTCCTGAGCACATTTTTGACAGGATAATTTGTTTTTACATGTATCCTATGTGTCTCGAAATAATGCCTAAGTTTTGTCGATGCCATAACTAGAGCTAATATCAATTTTTCTAAATGAGAATACCTAGTTTCAGCATCTAGCAAACTTTTACTAACATAGTAAACAGGATATTGCTGACCTTCATGGTCTTTTACAAGAACGGCACTTACAGCATTCCCTGATACAGCAAGGTATAGGGATAGTGGTTCGCCTTTTTCAGGCTTCATTAATAAAGGTGCGGTTGAGAGATATCGTTTCAAATCCTGCAAGGCTGCTTCATGCTTCTCCCCCCATTCAAATCTTGTGTTCTTCTTTAGGATATCATAAAAATCTTTGCACTTCTCTGAGGATCTCGAGATAAACCTGTTTAAAGCTGCTACTCGGCCTGTCAATCTTTGTACGTCCTTCATATTTGAGGGTGATTTTATATCCAGGATAACTTTGATCTGCTCTGGGCTTGCTTCTATCCCCCTTTTTGTCACCATATATCCAAGAAACTTTCCTGCCCCCACTCCGAAATGGCATTTAGCAGGATTCAGCTTCATGTTGTATCGATCCAGGATATCAAATGCTCCCTTGATATCCTGGAGGTGATCCTCAGCCTTTTTAGATTTCACCACCATATCATCGATATATACCTCCATGGTGTCCCCCAGTTTGTCTTTGAACATCATGTTTACCAATCTTTGGTATGTTGCACCTGCATTTCAAAAAGTTAATTAATTGTTCTTCAATATCCTGAGGGATATTGGTCCCTACGAGCACCGAAATATCGGGATTATCCTGGTCCAGGATAATTTTCTTCACATCCTGCTCCGGATCCTCCACAATATCCTGGGCCCGCGTCTTTAATTGCTATGCTGCACTAGGTTTGGTTGAGGATTTCATCGAGGATGAGTAGCATTCTTTCGCCTCCTGCTGATCACTATCGACTTTGACAACTCCCCAAGGTGTAGGTATCTTGATGCATTGGTGATATGTTGATGGCACAGCCTTCATATCGTGAATCCACGGTCTTCCCAGTATGATGTTGTAGCAGGAGAGAGAATCCATCACACAGAAACGTTGTATCGAGTTGACTCCTTCAACGTATACTGGCAACTTTATCTCTCCCACTGTGTTTCTAGCCTCTCCACTGAACCCAACAAGCACAGTAGACTTTGAAGTTATATCCATTGGAGATACATTCATTCTCTTCAGAGTTTCTAGTTGGATTATGTTGACGGAGCTGCCATTATCAACTAATATCCTGCGTACAAAATGGTTAGCCACATATAACGTTATTACCAGAGCATCATGGTGAGGATCCTGGACAGTATCCCTATCATCAGCATCAAAAGTGATCACTTTGTCAGTTGTGAGGGTAGTCATCCTGACAGGTTTGTCTCCCCTTTCGGCCTTAGCTTCTTTTGCATGTCTCTTTGCTACCGAATACGAAGTTCCACAAATGTCGGATCCTCCCGAAATGAAGTTGATTATCTTGGCATCCGCAGGAGGTGATGCTGCTCGTTCAGGATCCTTCTCAGTATCCTGACCCTTATTCTTCTTTCTTCCTAAGAGATCTTTCAGATATCCCTTGCTTAGAAGATAGCTTATTTCTTTCCTTAGAGCAATGCAATCCTCAGTTACATGTCCGAAATCTTCGTGGAAAGCACACCATTTTGACTTATCTTTCCAGTCAGCCTTTTGTTGATTCTTTCGAGGCCACCTAGCCTTGTCTCCTAGACCCTGCATGGCATACATCAATTCAGGAATGTTAACAGAAAAGCAATATTCAGACAACTCAGGATACTCTTCAGGATCCTCATCTTCGACAGCATTCACTCTCTTATTTTCATTTCTACCATATGGCTTAGGCCGATATGACTTGAATGAGGATTCTGACTTCCTGTTAGTTGACTCATAAGTGTTAGATGAGTTCATCATTTCTTGCATCTTCTTGTCATCTTCCAGACGGATATATCTCAAAGCCCTGTTACGAGCTTCGTCTAGATTCCTGCAGGGATTCATTACAAGATCCTGATAAAACTGAGAATCCTTTTGTAATCCCATCTTAAAAGCTTGCACAGCTGTTGCAACATCAAGATGTGGGATATCCAAGGATTCTCGACTGAATTTGTTCACATAATCCCTCAAGGATTCCTGAGGCCCTTGAGTTATCCTGTAAAGATCACTGGTTAGTTTCTCAAAACTCCGACTACAAGAAAATTGACTGTTAAATAAATTAACCAAGTGAGCAAACGAAGTAATTGAGTGAGGAGGAACGTTTAACAGCCATTTTAAGGCTGATCCTGTTAGAGTAGAACCAAATCCCTTGCACAAGCATGCTTCCTTGAGCTCCGGAGGGATAGGGTTAATCTCCATTCTTTCCCTATACTGAGCAATATGCTCTTCAGGATCTGTAGTCCCATCATAAAGCTTCATGTTGGGGGTTTGGAATCTCTTTGGGATCTCAACATCACAGATAGGATATGCAAAACGAGATATCTTGTGGCTGTCTTGGGACACTTCCGGGATCGGCTGGACCACCCCAGGTACACTAGATATCATGTCCTTCAACTTCTGAAGTTCCCTAGTAAGTGCTGATGTTACACCTGTATCCTGCAAAGATCCACTATTGTTAGTAGCATGAGTATTATTATTGTTTGACACGTTACCCGTTGGAGGATTTTGCCCATATCCTGAAACATATCCTGAGCTCCTCATGGTTGACATCCTGACCGAGGAGGGTATTTCAGGAGTATGATTCTGAGGAAGGCTGGGCACAATATTCCCCCTGTTATCCTCAGTATACACAGCTGAACTAAAGTTCAACGTTCTGGGATGTAATGGAGTGACATTATCCTCAGCAGATCTGCTCGAGCTAGACTTCAGGAGTTGTATTTCCCTTAAAAGCATTTGGTTTGTTTCCTGTTGCTGCCTCATTTGTTCCTGCACACTTCCAAATAAAGTGAGAATTTCATCATTAGAAGCTAGAACAGGAGCAGATTCCTGAACACTGCGAGTAGGGATAATATCCTGAGGTCGTGAAGAGGCTGGCATCCTTGGAGGAGGTGGTGGAAGCACCGAACCAGTAGTAGCAGAAGTCATAGCAGACACAATAGAGGAACTCATGTTTGATCTTGAGGCCATTATGGACAATGTGGCAAAAAGTTTTGAAAATAGAAAGCCGATTAGCGATTTCACAAAAAAATTTAGTAAGGAGAGCACCACTTGCCCCACGGTGGGCGCCAAATTGTTTTGGTCAAAAATTACCGAAGCAATTTAGTGATCAAATTAGTAAAGTGAGGTAGTGTGCTAGAAAGTGTATTTGAAAATATGCTTGTTGAGTTAATTTGGAAATCAGTATTCAGGATACGGCTCAGGATATTGAGCTGTATCTATGATCAAACAATGAGCAAAAGTAAAGTAAACGACACGAGATGTACGAGGAAAGCCCTTAATCAATCTAGATCACCGGCATAAAACCTCGGGAGCTGACAATCGCAGCTGCCTTGTTCTTCTTATTACTTCAAACGTCAGGATACAGTGCAGTATGTGGTGCGGATCGACTACGTGTTACAATGAAATTTGAATACAAGTGTGGTGTTTTCAATGAGCTAGAGAGTGAAAGTGTTCGAGAGTGTTAGTGAAAATTGTGTGCCTTAAACTGATCTGCCCCCATCTATTTATAGTAAAGATAAATTAACAAACTATCCTAAACTTCCGGGATCCACCGAATATTCCTTCATCGAACGTTGTAGACCTGGTCTTTCGGGCTCAACGTCTCTCCTTCAACAAACTCGTCCGAGTCTTGAGGAGAAGAAGTCCAATTGACCGTTAGCAAGCCTCAGCCGTTAACCTGCACGTGGTTAATTCAATAAACCTCAGGATATCGCCCAAGCTGTTAGCAATATCCTCTTCCAGCGTCCTGGTCACAAATAAACAAACAAAGGCAGGATATTGATCAGGATATGTATGCAAAGAAAATGACCCCTAACAATCATCATTACTCCATTTCACATGTCCCATAGGACCCATTTCATACCATACATAACATAACATATGTAGTACATACTCATACTGTTAGTTGTAACTAACCCCCAATCATTTAACAATAACACGTCCCATAGGATAATGACAATCGTCTTTCATCTCTTCATCTTCTTCCCCTTCCTCTTCTTTCCATCTTAACATTAATATTTCCGGTTCTTTCGCCTTCCTCTTCCTTTGCTCTACTTGAACAAGGCGAATAATGTCATCATAATTGTAAGATAGAGGAGTAGACTCACCAATAAGCACAAACCCCTTAGGATCTACTTCAGCATCCATCATCTCAACATCAGCTTGACTCGAAGAACCTCCAGTTTCTTGAGTCTCAATGATAACATCTTTCTTTCTTTGTGTTGCTTCCTCAGCTAACCTCCTTTCTCTCTCAATCCTTCGTTCCTCAACCTTTTTTATCTCGATGTTGTTGTAGATAGAATGAACGTCGATGCCCAAATGATGTTCCATTACCGTATATAACATACTAAGTTGTTCATCCTTCACTGCTTTATTAGCCTTCATTGCTTCCATCTCAAGCTTCATCGTTTTGAATTCATTGGCCGACGCTTCATGAAGTTCACTTATTAGTTGATTCAGCGTCTTATTTATATCATTCAGCTTCACATTCTTCACATGTAGATCAGAAATCTCCGTTGATAGAGCTTCAAAGAGCTTTGCATTATCATCAACGTCTCCTTCCATTTTCTTTATCTTCTTTGCATGTTTAATCAAGACACTCTTTATCTCTTCATTCACTTTCGTCAACTCTTCAAGTTGTTTCTTCAATTCATCACGTTCTGCTTCAACTTTCTCTTTCTCTTTCTCTTTCTCCAGAAGGCTCATTTTCTTTTTAAGATCTTTGACCGATTCATCATGAAACATATCATACTCTTCGTCAGGAAGTATGTCGTCTTTGAGTTCACCGTGAATAGTAGGAAAACCTTCAAACATATCTGGAAGTATAGTTTTCTTTGGTTGTGAAGATTTAGGAACTTCAGGATTTTCCGGTGGTGGTGGTGGTGTAGCAACCCTCACTTCAGTAATCTCAATTTCATCATCACTAGCTCCTGCTTTCTTGTTACACCCGCATTCACGTCTAGTATAATTGACCTCCCACTTACACTAGAAACATAAACTAAAAAAATGTCCAAACTTTCACCATTTATAAGTAAAATATTACTAACATTTGATGCACAATTAACAAAAATTGGGCATGACCCGTCCATACGACGAGTCTATCCCTGTTTTTAACCATCACTTACATAAAAGAAAACTACAACCCGTTTTACGGACGCGACCAAAAACATAACAACAAGTTTGAAAAGTATAGCTACTAACAAAGTTAAACACAACAAGTATTTTGACCCATAATATTACTACAAAATAGCGGAAGCGCTTGAAGGTCATAACATGTGCGTGTGTTCACTCCAATCTTGCCAACTCGCCTAAGATGAGGATTTACCTACATTCAACAACAAAGCTTTAAAAGTTAGTCATTATACTTGTTTCGCTTACAATACCATCATTTTAGCTCCATTCGTTTATGTACTTTCATTTCTCTTACGCATTCGATTACCTAATTAAATGGGTATGGCATATACTCTCATAATGAGATTCAAGCATACACTTACGACCCGGTAACATCGGGTTAATTGCTTTCAACATAATCTTTCGTTCTATCCGTATAACGAATTGAACTTCATACATTCGTTGTTGCATTCATGACCACCCATTCTAAATGGATGGTACCTTATTCTTACTCGACTTGTTCAACTCGAACCGGTCGACTTGCATAGCTTATTATAACCTTTGTTAACATAACCAAATCCGCAAGGGATTTGCTATCTACTTACTAATCACCATAATCAATATAACAAGGGTTGTTTTTCATGATTATTAACAAAATTTAAGTAAGGGTTCGTATGCAACGGAACATACCTCGGTCTTGCGTGCCTTCCGTTTTCCTAGTGCTCGTACCTTCTTCCTTCATGCCTACATTACAACATTCATTCATTCATTTAGTCTATCTACTTCATTCTACCATTTTCCATGTTACACATACATTCATCTCTTAAGCATTTCATCAAACACTTGGTAGGCATCATAATTAAGGTATAAGGTACAAGTCTTTAAAGCACATCTTTACTAGTTCATCATCACCCAACATTCACATCTATTCTAATTTGCATAACTATTTCCTCCTACATCAATTTATCTAGTATTCAAGTATTACAAACAAGATCATATATCAAGAAAACATACAATCATAATCATTATGATCTTCCTAATCATAACATAATTTCACAAAGTGGGTTTTCACTACAACCTTTCATGCAACCTAAAATCAAACATGATTCTTGTTCTAGAAAGCAATTCTAACTCAGATTTCCCACATTTGATACAAGAAATCGAGATTGGGTTTAACCCCTCATTCTACAAATCATATTTTCAGAAAATTAAACTTACCACTTCACTATGTATGTATAGATAATCGAAAAACTTGAGACATGCAACAGATTAGACTTGAATTCCTTGATCAATTGAGTGAATTAGCAAGAGCAAGGGGTTTCACCTTGCTTCTCCTGTTTGATCGATCCCAGACACGCACAAGTGTCTGTGTTTTGGGTTTTCCCTTTTCTAATACTTCTAGTTTAGTATTTTCCAAATTTAGCCCTTCTAATGTTTGCATATTTTTAATTAGGCCCCTTCCTATGACTTATCTAGTGTTTTAACTTATTTTTTTATAGTAAACCATTTTTGGGGTGTTACATTTCTTTTGAACTTCCGGCTTTTTAACACTATGAATTTCTGGAAGTTCAGTAACTTTGACAGTTTCAGGATCCTTTGAAGTTGTAACATGTTGTTCACCTTTCCCACTTTGAACTTCAGGAAACAAAGCACCTCCTTTCTTTGCTCTCACGTTCATTGGAATGACGCCTGTCTGAACTGCTTTACGCTTTATACGAAGTTTCTTCTTCTCTTCAGCAGTTGGAGTGTAAGTAGAATCATCTTCATCTGATCCTTTCTTCTTTTTCTGTGGCTTCTTCTTCAACGGAACCTTTCCATGACCAATCTTTGACACATCAATCTCTGGTTCTGTATCAGAAGATTCATCATCAGCATAACTTTATTCATCATGTGCAACACCTTCAGGCTCCTTTTGTTTAACACTTTCAGCTTGAACACTTGCACTTTGATCTTTTGCAATTGAAGCTTCAGTATGTTTTATGTATTGCTCAAACGTCACCTTCATTAAATCAATACCTTCTTGAGGAATGCTCTATGGATCTAACACTGGATCATCCACCAACTTTTGTTGTGGTTCTATTGAAGGCCCTGCAAAACAAGCATTTAACAATCATTAGAATAATATAACATTTAAAGATCTAACTTTTCTAAGGACTCCCCCTTTCAACTATACCCTTAACAACAATCTTAGGTGTTGGCACTTTTTGGAATAGATACATCTGGGGATGTCTTCGGTGTTCTCTTTCTCTTTCCGTCTTTCACAAACCAATATCTAAGCTTTTTCTCAGTCATCTCCCTCATCCTATCAGTTTCATCATCAGAATTGCTGTTTTCATGTCTCCATGCATCATTTTCAGGAGCAACGTATGCTGGATTATCAATTTTGCATATCATTCTCTTTGCCCTTGCTTCAGTACCTTTAGATAATCTGCTTATAGTATCCGGTGTCATATTTCGTACACCTAATATATCAGCAGAATCCTTTGGAATATCCTTAAATTGATCATCTATCATCATCTGGATAAACCTAGGGTACATGATGTACTTATCACCCTTAATGTTATCCACCAAATGATCAAATAACACTTGCGATATATTGTATGGCATGTTCAGCACCAAGCAAGTGATAATGTTCATGATGTAATCTGATGTTTCGTCATAGGCTCCCTTTCGATGTGACAACGCATGCACTACACAATGAATTAGGAACTTATATGGTGGACTGAACATCGTCTTAAGATACTTTCCATTCAGATGACCTGTAAACCCCATTCTGCACCACATACCTTTGCACAATCGTTCTGGAATAATGATAGGATCATTATCGAAGTCTCCTAAATCCAATACTCTCCTTAAATCACCAACATTAAACTTAATTTCTAAATCCACGTCCTGGTTATTCTCGTCCTTCTTTCTAACTGCAGAATAAATCATTTTTTCTTTCTCCTCATATCTTACCGAACTCCAAAACCTTCTAACATGTGACTCATATACTATGGTTCTATCAGTTAACACCTTATGAATCTTGCTCTCTCTTAAAAATTTCGCTATGTCTTTAAACGGAGTTGTATCTGTGTAATGTGCATCTAGCAGACAATAGATGTTATGTGACTTATCCCAATCAGATCCTCTTGCCTGCAATAATAATTGACGTTTAGCATTTGCACATAGTTCGAGACAAAAATTGACAAGTATGAAAAAAATTGAAAATTTAAAAAAAAAAAATTAACACTGGAGCTCTCACTATGTATAGTACTGAGGATCGGATGGTCATCCGATCGGGTGAACCATCAACAATAAAGAACAATCTATCAAGACATGTGCATATGGATCGGATGGCCATCCGATCGGATTGCCATCCGATCGGATTGTCACTCGATCCATGTGAATAACAGATAAGTTCCATTGACAAGTCAACTCTTCTTGGTAAGTGATATGAATCGGATGGATGGCCATCCAATCGGATTGTCACCCGATCGGATTGCCACTCGATCATTAACATGTGATGAACAGTTCATATGATTATGTGTTTTGAATCGGATGGCCATCCGAGCGAGATGCCATCTTTGTCAAAAACAACTGATAAACATGTAAGGCATAGATTCCAAGATGCCATACCAATCAACTTAACAGTTAAAGCACAGATTTCAAGGCAACACTTAGGAAAAAATTTAAACACATAATGCATTGGATCGGATGGCCATCCGATCAGATTTCCATCCGATCGAGTTGCCACTCGATTCAACTAACATGAAGAACACTATGAACTTCAAAATTTTTCTAAGCTAATCACAAAATTGAACACAGATCTACGTAAAGATTTTTCCGGCGATCAAAACCCTATGTTCATCTCTTTCTAATTCTCAGCCATTAGAGTTTAATTTGACAAAAACTATACCGATAGCCGACACCCTTAATCTTCAAATTATCAAATTTTAACAAGTTTTAGCACAAATTGAGACGGTAAACCTATAGATCTAAGGCCCGTGAACAAAACCCTATGTTCAAAATCTATCAATCATCATCAAATGAGCCTAGATCTAAGAATCTTGGTCCGAACAATCGCCGATACCTCAAAAACTTCAACAAAACATCAATTTTAATAGTTAAGATTAGCAAACTTACCTTTCCCATTGTGAAGGTTGAGCGTGCCAACAATCCAATGTAGTGTGGAAGGCAAGAATGAAGAAACAAGAACAAGAAAGTGAGAGTGTTTGAGAGAGTGTCGAGTGGTCGCTTGTTCGAGTAAAGGTTTGACTGAAGAATTTGACCACTATTTATAGACAATGTACAGGTGTTGGATGGCCATCTGATCGGATCGCCATCCGATCGGATTGTCATCCGAACCAAACACCTCTCTTGACTTTGACGTTTTGACCTTTTGACTTTTCTCGTTTTATCAGATTTGGTCAGTTTTAGAAATCCACTTAAGTATCTAGGCCCAAGTTAATGACCCTAGGCACTTAATTTGCCTACCAAGTCCAAGTTAATGACCTTGGTTGACCCGAAACGAAACAAACTGACATTTTTGTTCAACTTTTCAAACACATTTTTCATGAAAATTGTACAAGAGTCAACTTAATGACCTTGCTTTTGACTTTGAAATATCAAACCTTTCAAGATTGGCTCCCAACCCTATCTTCCAGTCCAGAAACTTTCTGCTTTGCTTCATGACTGCGAGTCTGAAGATCAGCTTTCTACCTTGGTTTGTCGAGAAACTAAAGCAGAAATGTAAAATCTTTTTGGGATTTTAAGAAAGTTTAATACTGAAACACTATGAAATCTTTTTGGGTTTTAGACTAACTATGAAAAGAAATGCAGTAAACATAACTATTTACAAACAAATTTTTGGAGAGTGTGTCAGAGGATCATATCAGCTGCTTGACAAGTTACAAGTACCGTTGAGCTTTATTACACACTAAGTTTTAAACAATTCACTTAGATTGCCGATATACTGATCATTTTAAATTTTCACACAAATTTCAACTTATTCAGGATACGAATTAGTGTTTTAAGAACTTAACTTATACGTGTGTCCTACCTCAGAATATACTCTCGTATCCAGATCTCTATATTCAGTCTTACAGGTGAATGTACAATAATGATATCTGTAACGGGTAGTGCGAGGCCATGAGAGCTCAGGTTAGAACTTCCGTTCAGACAAATAAATGATGGCTCGACTTTCGGTGTATCCCTCTTGGGGATCTTTTCTTCAACAGCACACGATTAGCATTTTGCAATGTTTCATCATTTTTTATGCTAAGGGTAGGCTTTAAGATTAAAGCAGTGCAGAGTATTATACGAGGACTAGGCTATTGCTTCTGCAAAATCAGAAGTCCAGGTATAATACCCCAGATATCATCACGCACATAGACCTAGTATGTCAGAAATAGAAAATCTTTCAAACAAGATTTCAGGGGTTACCTATATATCCAAGAGATGTTCCCCACATAATAAGCAAGAAATGATTTTAGGTTTATATCCCGAATTAGTCTACTAAATGTGTAAAAACCTACCGCCATATCCTCAGCGATACTGCTTAACAACTTTAAACATTACATATCTTTAGCATACCGTAACTATCTAGCTGATGTACTATCATTTCCTCTTTTTACACAAACTCTTTTTGGTTTTTCTATTGTTTTTGTATTTTGAAAATATCTTATGTTTTTGGATTTTTACATTTTTTATTGTTTTTGTATTTTCTGAAAATATATCTATCTCCCCCTAAATACCAAAACAACTAAAAATACGACAAACCAGTGCATTTGGCTTCTCAACATCATCTGCAGTGGTACTCTCATCAACGCCAAGTAACTCCTCCGCATCCGACAACAATTTCATACCATTTAGTTTTAAAAGATATTGAAAACGGGCTTTATCAAAAGCTTTGGTATGGAAGTCTGCCTTTTGTTCGTCGGTGTGGATTTTGTTAATTCGTATCAACTTCTTTTCATAACAATCGCGTATGAAGTGATGACGAATTTCTATATGTTAGGTTTTAGCGTGATTTACCGGATTTTTCGTTTTGTTTATTACTGCCTCATTATCAACAAAAATAGGTGAAGTAAGAAATTGCAAACCGTAGTCGCGCATCTGTTGCTGAATCCACAGGATCTGAGAGCAGCAGTTGCTGGCAGATACGTACTCTGCTTCACATGTTGATAAAGCAACAGAGGTTTGCTTCTTACATTGCCACGTGACCAATCGGGGTCCAAAAAATTGGCAACCGGCAGTTGTTGATTTTGCATTGACTTTGCAGCAACCGAAGTCAGAATCAGAGCATCCTTCGAGCGTGAAGTCACCATCTTTTGGATACCACAACCCCAGTGTTGGAGTTCCTTTCAGGTAGCGTAGTATCCTCTTGACTATAGCCATATGTGAAGCTCTAGGACTTGACTGAAATCGAGCCGCGAGGCATGTTGGGTACATGATATCGGGTCTGGATGTTGTCAAGTACATCAGCGAACCGATCATTGAGCGGTATAGAGTCTCGTCCACCTTCTCTCAGGTGGGATCAGGGTTGATACCATGATTGGTTGCTAATGGGGTGGATATTGGAGCTGTCTCAGACATCCCGAATTTCTCCAGAACATCGTAAACATACTTCGTTTGATGAATGAAGGTTCCTTCAGGCATTTGGTCGACTTGAAGCCCTAAGAAGAAGTTTATCTCACCCATTGACAACATCTCGAACTTCTGCTTCATCACTTATTCAAAAAATCTTTGCAGAGTTCTTCATTTGTTGACCCAAAGATTATATCATCAACATAAATCTGTACGATCAGTAAGTGTCCATCGACTTCTTTTGTGAAGAGGGTAGCATCCACTTTTCCTCGAATAAAGTTGTTGGCAAGCAAGTGTTGAGAGAGCGTCTCGTACCAGGCTCTCGGGGCCTGATGCAAAACATACAACGCTTTGTCTAGCAGGTAGACCTTATCTTAGTGGATTGGGTCAGAAAAGCCCGGTGGCTGACCGACATATACTTCCTCTTTCACCTTTCCATATAAAAATGCTGATTTGACATCTAACTGGTACACTTTGAATCCTTTCCATGAAGCAAAAGCTAGGAAAATTCTGATAGCTTCAAGTCGAGCAACTGCAACGTAAACCTCAGTGAAGTCTATCCCCTCTTGCCGACTGAAACCCTGGACCACGAGTCGAGCTTTGTTTCGGACAATAACTCCTCGGTCGTCCCTTTTGCACTTGAACACCCATTTTGTATTTATCTTTTGGTGTTCGTCAGGCAGATCCACAAGCTTCCATACACCAAGATTTTCAAACTGACTCAGCTCCTCCTGCATTGCGTTGACCCATGAATCTTTAGTTAGCTCTTCCTTGTAGGTTCTCGGCTCTATCTGCGAAATGAAACAACTGAGTGAAAATCCAGTTTGTAAAGGAGCAATTTTAGAATAAAAGCATGTAAGGCCATGGTCAATTTGGCTTCTGGTGCGAACGCCTGACTGTAGCTCTCCTATTATCAACTCCTCTGGATGGTATGAAAGAGTCCTTAGCATAACTTCGCCTGGAACATCCACTTTGCCTTCCAAATTAGTAACGTTCTGCTCTGCAACTTGTTCATTGTCAAGAATTGAATGATCTGAAGATTGGATTTGCTCCCCCTCAGACTCTGAATCACCACGGTCAAAAGTAGGAATATCATCAGATTCTGAGTTATCATTGTTGACAGCTGTCTGATTTTCAGGAGCAGACTCGCGTTCCGAAGTAGTCGGAGTTTGCTGAGCTTCATCATTCTCTCCAGCATGACTGGGACCAGCTTCATCATTATTGGAAGTTTTTTGTTGACGGTTAGAAGAACTTGCTGGAAATCTTCCCTGAGATGCTTCATATTCTCGTAAAATATCCAAATCATCAAAGAACTCTGGCTCTTCTTCTAACTCGAATCAATCCCATAGGGTATCGTAGTTGAATCGCCATGAGTCCGCGGGCTTCTGTGGAGGCATTGTGTAGCCTTGACATTCAACATGTTGTGCTTCGATGATTTTCTTTAGACTTGGAACAAAGACGCGTTTGAGTGGACTTGTATATCCCACAAAAATACATTCAATACTTTTTGAACCAAATTTGCCATCGGGATCTAGAACTGTGCAGGGAGACCCGAATGACTCTAAATACTCGAGATTAGGCTTGCGATTGTTGATCAACTCGAAACATGTTTTGTTGTGCTTCTTCACAGTAAGTACCCTGTTGAGTGTATTGCAAGCGGCTGATACTGCTTCTGCCCAGAAATTAATCGGTAACTTGGAATCAGCTAGCATCGTTCTCGCCGTTTCGATCAGCGTTCTTTTCTTTCTTTCTGTGACACCATTTTGTTGCGGAGTATATGGTGCGCTGAACTCTTGCAATATACCTCGTCGGTCACAGAACTCCTCCATTCTGTTGTTCTTGAATTCCGTACCGTTGTCGCTTCTTAGTCTTCGAATTCGAGCTCGGTACAAATTCTCAATCTTCCTGAATAACCTCAGCAAACTCTCAAATGTCTCGTCTTTTGACTTCAGGAATGTCACCCACAAGAATCTCGAATAGTCATCAGTGACTACGAGGCAATAAAGATCACCCGTAATACTTTTGACATTCACAGGACCAAAAAGATCCATGTGAAGTCTCTCCAGTGGCTTCGAGACAGGGTTCATCTTTTTGCCAAGATGAGATTTCTTCCGTTGTTTTCCCTTTATGCAACTGATACACTCCCCCTCAAGATGAAAACTCTTCAAGTGAACTCCTTTTACTAAATCATTATGCACCAGGTAGTTCATCTTGTGTAGGTGAATGTGGCCCATCTTCCGGTGCCACAAAACATACTCCTTTTCAGTGGCTCTTGACATGAAGCAGTGAGTTTGACCCGTGGTAGTCGTAGCAACGCTCATATCTAACACGTATAGATCATTAACTCGTGGTGCTCTCATGATGATCCACTCCTCGGGGATGACAAACCCCGGCTTCAAGATCAGACATTCCTTATCAGGGAAATGTGTCGAGTACATTCGGTCCCAAATTTGAGAAATGCTAAGAAGATTATTCTCCAGCTCTGCTATGTAATTGACTCTTTCAAATGTGATAACACCATTTGATAATGTTCCTTCACCAATAATATGTCCTCCTTGATTACCAGCAAAACCGACATATCCACCGTTGAACCCTCTAACATCGTATAACAAGGTCTTTCTCCCCGTCATGTGTCGGGATGCTCCACTGTCCATGATCCACCTTGAAATAGACCTCGGGAGCTCCTGCACATTTTACAAACATTTAGTTAGATTTTGAAGCAACCCAAGCCTCATTCGACTCGGGTAGCTTGACGTTAAGGCGAGTGGTTATGGTGTACAAATGTGGAAAATTTTTGTCATTCATTTTCAAAATCTCTTCAGACCCAACCTCAACCTCTTTATATAAAAAGAAATCATTTTTCGGAGGTTGACCAGATGGTTGGTCTTTTTTCGAACATACTTCTTCCCTGGTGGGGTCGAAGTTTGTTTTTCCAACTTCTAGTAATAATCCAAAGGTACATTCATCTTAACCGGTTTGGTTGAAGATGATTGTTTTTCAGTAACAGAAACCTTTGGTTTTGGAACATTCGATGTCTTAGCCTCAGATTCTGGCTTCCAAGTTTGCTGTGAAGAAGCAACCCGTTTGTAAAATTTATCAGTTTTCTTTACCGGCTGTTTTACGGTTTCAGTTTTGACTTTGATGTTTTCATTTTTCAAAATCTTCTTCTCAACAAACATTGGAGCTTTTCCTTTTACATCCTTCTTCTTTCTTGGATTCTTGACGACCACAGACTTAGGTTTCGAGTTGGTGCACTTTTGTGCAATGTGTCCAACTTCATTGCATTTGAAGCATGTGCGGGTGTCAACTTCCTGGCTTTTGCCTTCAGTCTGAGGCTGTGAGGCCTTTTTCTCAAAAAATTCTTCATTTGTTTTCGAAAAGATTTCTGATTCTTGCTCGGATAGTGAACTTGAGCTTTTTACAAATACTTTCTTTTCGACAAACCTTTTGTTTTGAAAGTTCCTTCTTTGATTATTCTTACCACCCTGATAACCACCCGACCATCTGTTTTGGTTGTTATTGTTAAAACATGGTGGTACAACAGGTTTCTTATAGTAAGATTTATCCTTTTCAAAGTTCAAAAATCATTTGGAACTCTTCAAACCCTCGATTTCAAAAACATCAATTTCAACCAATTTGAACACTTGTTTCAGCTTGTCAACATTCACGTTCTCGAGTGGAAATTCAATATCCGAATACAACTTATCAGAACCCGACATCTTGTATGTAACACCCCGTGTTTCGAAAGTCAAAGTCAAAGTCAAGATTGACTATTTTGACTTCTTTGACTTGTAGATAATCTATTTATTTTATTTCATTAGCTGTATTATGTGGATTACTTATTAATAATCGAGGTTTAATCGCTATTTATCGCATGTTTATCGCTTATCGCACCGCACTCGCAACTCGAACATACGCTCTTTGGTTATTGATTTTATGTGTGTGTGCCATTATGTGTAACTTGTGCATGTTTATTTATGTTATGTATGATGTGGTGATCAATCGAAACGCAATCGCAACTCTATCGCAATCGAATCGCAGACGCTAAACGTAAGATAATTAGGATGATTGTATGTTAGATATAGTAGTTGGGATTAAAAGTAATATTAAGTGGGAACTCTATCGCATCACTCACTCGAATCGCATCGCAACGCCCAACACATGAACCGAAACGACAAAACTCATCGCACCGAACACTAGGGTCGAATGGCCAACCGATCGGGTAGCCATCCGATTGAGTTGCCACCCGATCGGACAGCCCTTTTCCACTTTGGGAAACCCTATAAATACCTCACTTGTTACCACTTTTGGGAGGTGATATCTCTCTGCTCGATTCAGCAGCACTCAAGCTTCTTTTCTTCCGATTTCTCTCAAATCTTGTAAGTTTCCAACCTAAATCTTGTACTTTCTTAACCTACACGCACTCCTACACCTTTCTATCTTTTGAATCTTAACTTTTAACCGTGAATTCACTAGATTTGAGGTGTTTTAGGATGATGTCAGCATGGTGTTCTTAGGAACTTCATGTTTTGGCTTCAATCCACCAAGAACAACTTGAATCTAAATGATTTCCACATGAATAAACAAAGATCTTGCATAGATCTGAACATATTCACGGTGAAAAGGTATGAAAGATGGTTCTCTAACTTTCTTTCAACTCTTTTACACCCAATGCACCCAAACCCGATGGAATCTGAGCTTGTTCTGATCTTCTACTCGTTCTTGGAGATGTATCAGTCCTCGATCCGAGTTCTATCCGAGAGATAGTGATTTCGGGTTGAACATGAATGACCGTCTTGAACCATGCACTGGTCAGACTAGGGTGATTCCTGTTTGGTCGGGTCAATTGGGCCAAGATGGGGTTCCTATTGTTCAAACAAGCTATCACAACGTCTCATTCAAGCTACAACACTTCAAACAAAATCAAGTAACAAAACGATCAGACCGTTGGGACAGTTTGCCGTCCGATCGGACTGCTGTCCAATCGGATTGCCATCGGATCGACCAGCTATCCGATTGGGTTGCATCTTGATTCAACACTTAACAATTTTCAACATGTTCAATGCACTACCAGTTCTAGCGGATTGTCACCCGATCGGTAGACCATCTGATGGGTTGATAAGACTGCTGTGAACTTGTTCTCTGGGAAAGGTCTCACCGAACGGGTCGCCGTCCGATTGACCGACCTGAAGGGTAGAGATACTTCTCTATTTCCAAAATGCTACAACGAAAACTTCAAAAGTCAAACCATCATACACAAACACATCCTCACCAAACGAGATGACGATCCAATCGAATGGCCACCCGATCGGGTGACCATCCGAACGGATTGTCATCCGATCGACTGGCCACCCGATCGGAGTGCCATCCGATCGGTTTGTTGTTCGACACTTGGTTCTTCACACCGTGTTACGCGTCGCTTATCTTATATGTTATCGTACTGTTCAGGCTAATCTCGCTCTAAGCGCTCCCTTCAATCCATTATCGCTGTGAGTATACTTGAACCCTTTTTGCTTTACGCACTTTTGGGTGTTACATACGTTACTTATTCTAAATCACATCAAACACACTATGCAATACTTTAACGCTAACCGTTACCGCATGTTATACGTGACTAAATGAATGCTTGTTTGTTATGTTTACACATGGAATGTTGTCTACCTGCCTTAGCAACGATAGTACTATAGTTTGGACTCATGACCTGTTCACTCAGGGGTTGTTAAGGACAATTAATTACATGGCTCACAGTGGTGAGTGTGTAGTATGAACTGTCATTGGTTTCGATAGGTTCATGTCGATAACTAACGTGCCTCATTTCACACTGTGTACGTGCTGGTTAGGCGTAATCGATTTCGAACTTTACTAT
Organism: Helianthus tuberosus; assembly: GCA_030545235.1. Taxonomy (NCBI): domain Eukaryota; kingdom Viridiplantae; phylum Streptophyta; class Magnoliopsida; order Asterales; family Asteraceae; genus Helianthus; species Helianthus tuberosus. The sequence goes on along the minus strand of CM060411.1, from coordinate 161,097,968 downwards.
GCTATTTATTAAACTTGTATGCTCACATTTACACTATGTGTATTGACTTTTACTTTAACGTATGTGGCAGGTGCATAGTATGCTATGACGCTTTTTGCTGTGTGATGAAATTGAGGCTAGGAAAGAGTCCTAGAAACAAATAAATAAACGAATTGTCTGTACTTGAAATCTGAGTTGTCGGAACAGAACAATTTGACTAGATTTTATCTGTAATAATTATGTTACTTTTTATGTCATGATATGGGACGTGATGTTTTAAATAAATGGTAATCATAGTTGTTATGGAAACTTCTGGACAATCTGTTTCGCTCAGTGCCACACCCCGATGTTTCCGCCATCGGTTGGGGTGTGACATTGTACATCACAAGAGTAGGATCGTCATTTGAGTTGTTTTGGGATTTTGATTTCGGAATATAACTATTGAGAAAACGTTCTTCATCTTCAGTCGAATCGCTGTCTGATTTTAAAACGTTTTCAACCACATTTTTTACGACTTCAGACTGAATACTATATTCATCAGATGATGAAGTGAATATGACATCGATTGTTTCTGGAAGTTTCTCAACATCTGATTTTTCATTTGTTTCAGAAATTTTATCCAACCCAGATTGTTTCTTTGAAAAATTGTTTAACACAGGTGGTGGAACTTGATGATCACCCACCCCCGTTCCATCCGAGTATACATCTTCTCCAGCTTTATTCTTTCCAATGGGTTTGGGAACTATGTGTTGGAGAACAAAGCTTGCGGAGATGTAACTGTTCAATTTCAAAGTGATCCTTTCATTTTCAATCTTAGCTTCCTGGAATTGAAGCTTAAGATTTGCGATCTCGTCCAAGTGCTGGTTGATTTGTCTTTATTTTGCCTGAAGCACTCCAGACATATGAAAATTCTGCTTAGAAGTTTTCGCATTTCGCTCATCAGAATCTTTAACAGTTCTTTTTAATTTTTCAAAATTTTCAGAAATGTTTCTGTTTTCATGAATTAATTTCTCATTTTCTTTCTTAACACATTCAACATCATTTTTATCGTTTTCAATCTTTTCTGTTAACTCTTTTATTCTCTCATTTGAAATTCTAAGAAGTTTGTCTCGATTTAAAAAACCTTCTTCAGTTGTTTTGACTTTGTCAACCAGTTCTTCCGTTTTTTTCATTGTGAGATACGCATTTGTGCTGCAAACTTTGCATTGTTTCGTGCAATTTTTGCAATCACTTTCTATTTTAACCCCATTAGTCTTACCTGGTTCATTGTTTGAACCATTTTTACTGACCTTGTTTGTTGACTCAGACGCAGATTTGGAATCTACCTCTAGTTCCTTTGCCATAAGCACTTTGTCTGCCATCTTTGTCAAGTTTTCAGGTGTCATTTCTTTTGTTGTGTCGAGTATCCCATCGTCGACCTTTCTTGACTTTAGCTCTTCCTCTTCAGCTTTCTTTGCTGCATCTCTCTCTCTCTCTGTTCATCCTCTTGCTTCAAAGATTCAATGAGAGTTTCAACTATGAGTGTTGATGGCTCAGCAATTATGTTGCCTTTCGGGTCCAAATAGCACTCACGATCTGGATCCCATCTGTTTGCCCTTTTGGCTTCTTTCCAGGCTCGATAGTTTCTATCTTTAATACTTTGAGCTATCAACTTTCGATAAGTGTATTTCTGCTCTTCCGTTCGTGTATCTTTGTAAGGTTCAGTTTTTGCCATGAATGCAAAACCTACAACATCATCTTCTGGTAAAAATTCGCTCCAGTCGAAGCCTTCGTCATCTTGAATCACAGAGGATCCGGTAGAAGTTCAGACTGGCAGAGCTTCGCTACAAGTTCAGCAAAAGTTCTTAATGATCTAACACTAGCATGCTATTTATAGGTAACCAAGGAGTGGAGAAGTGTCACCCGGACGGATGGTGGCCCGATCGGATGGCCACCCGATCGGATGACAAACATCGTCCGTCGGGTTTCACTTTTACATTTACGTGCCATTCCCTGAATTGTCTTAGACACAAACAAACATAAACATACATCGGTGGGCCTTCGACAAAGTTGGGATGCGATAAATCCAAAGTTACCTGCTTCAAATGTAAACAAAAAGGGCACTTCAAGAGAGAATGCAGGAACTCAGCAGCGGATGAATCAGCTAATCCGCTAGCCATGCACCATAAACCTTTGCGCTCTTCGAACTACGCTAGCCATGCACCAGCGTATGTCAATTAATTCCATCTCTTCGGGATCAATCTGATCATAATCTTCCTTTGTCAGATTCGTATTCCCGATTTTCCCAGCTACCAAGCTTTCATATGATTCTAGAATTGAGGCAAGAAACACCATTTGTTGTTTAGCTGTTTCTTCATTAAAGTTTTGAGCATTGTTCAAGTTCACAGCTATATTGCACTGAAAGACATTTTTCGGAACAGTTTGTTGTTGCTGGCTTGGAGTAGATGAAGAAGAACCTCCATGATAACCACTGCTGGGTGCTGAACTGCTGCTTTGTCTTTCTTGAGTACCTGTATTCGAGCTTTCAGCTGAAAATGCGGTTTTTGGTGAAGAGGTCTTAGGAATCATACTACCCCTTTAGTAAAGATCGACATTTTGTTGGTACGGGGTGTTGTTGACTTTATTCATCTTCTTGATTTCTAACTCATGACTTTCAAACCTTTCTATCAACCAGTCAACAGTCATATCCGACATTTTCTTGGTGTTCTTCAGAACCAACCCATAATATTGCCAATCCTTTTCTTCAGGCAAAGATTCAAACAGTTTCTCGACCATCTCTTCTTCACTCACTATGATACCGTGTCTAGCAAGTTATATTTTCAAGTGACAGAACCGCTCAACCATCTTTAGCACATTCTCATTCTTCATGCACGCGAACAAGTCAAACTCTTTCTTCAGTAGACGTTTCTTGTTCTTCACTATCTCTGCCCCTCTGATACACTTTTTCTCTAACTTGGCCCACAAATCTTTTGAATTTTCATAACTAATCAATGAAATGATGTCATCTCTGACAGATTGATGCAACAAAGCTATACATTTTTGTCCTGCAACAAATGTCTCTTGTTCAGTATCATTCAGGTTTTCATAATCTTTCCTTCCTATGTCGTAGCCATTCTTCATACACTTCCAGCTCTGATAAGCAAACACTTTCAACCAATCCTCAAACCTGCTTGACCATCTGTTGTAGTCTTCTATAGCCATAAGCTTCGGCGTCTTGTTGTAAGTACCATAGGCGTTGTCGACACTGAGTGAATCAGCGATCGCCTTCTTTGGATTTTGATTGGTATTGTTGGAAGTATCTGTTGATGTTTCTTCGGTATGGTATGCAAACGCGTCGCTGAACGGATTCATGAATTCGTCTCCCATTTTTTAAAACACCTGAAAGATATTCAAACACTTAGAAAAATTTTCACAATTTTCAAAAATTTCAAACTGATGCACTTGGGTCGGATGGTGATCCGGTCGAGTGGTGATCCGATCGGGTCACAACCAAGTACAATCATTGGATAACAAGTGTTGGATGAGCACAGGTGTCGGACGGCTATCCGATCGGGTGGTGATCCGATCGGGTGGTCGTTCGATCGAGTGACACAAGTTTTAACCTACAACACTCCACCAATCGGATGGTGATCCGACCGAGTGAAATGATGACGTCAGCTATGCAAATTAAGAACAATCTAAGCCAATCTGATCGGATGGTGATTCGATCAGGTGGTTGATGTCAGCACGAACGAAGAACTCGACATGGTTTTTGATTGATTTGATTCAGTTTTAGTCTGAATTTTTCAATTTTATCCGTGAAATCTTGCTTAATTTTGAGTTTTTCTCGTTTTAAGGTGTGAAAATGTAAGAACAGCAAGAAATGAGGTAGAAGATGAGAGATTTGTCAAAATTTCCGGTGAAATTTGACAGAAATCGGCTGAAGATCGCTGAAAATCCGGTGAAATTACAGTTGTCGTCTCCGATTCAACCTCCTGTGGTTCTGATACCACTTGTTAGGCCGTTTGATCAGGATCTGTTCAAGTAGAACGTGACTGGATCGATCAGAATCAAGGTGCGGAATCCCTTGATAGTGTCACAGAATCAACAACGACAAGTTCAACGTTTAACCGTCTGAATTCTATTAGAAAATGGTGAAAATTTAGAGGATCCGGTAGAAGTTCAGACTGGCAGAGCTTCGCTACAAGTTCAGCAAAAGTTCTTAATGATCTAACACTAGCATGCTATTTATAGGCAACCAGAGAGTGGAGAAGTGTCACCCGGACGGATGGTGGCCCGATCGGATGGTCATCCGATCGGATGGCCACCCGATCGGATGACAAACATCGTCCGTCGGGTTGCACTTTTACATTTACGTGCCATTCCCTGCATTGTCTTAGACACAAACAAACATAAACATACATGTACAAAATTACATACACAGCACAAAATATACAAGACTCGATGCAGACGGAAGCTACATACATATGTACTAACAAAACCTAATTAAGACAACATTATTATTTTATTTGTTTGGAAAAATAGAGCAATAGAGCTTATATTATTTTATTGGTTTAGTTAGTTATTCAAGTTTTAGTAGTTATTTCTTTTTTAGTTTTGTTTCATGATAGTTTAATTTTGTTCAACTAACTATAAGTATTTTTGAATTATTAAGGTGGCTTGTATGTTTATCTTACCTATTTATTTGGTGTTAATTTTATACTATAGGCTATTGATTTTATACTATATTCCATGTTATAATGTAGAGTAAAGTACAATTTCAGTCCCTGGGGTTTACACCCAATGACACTTTCACCTCTCCTTTGAAAAAAACAAAAAAAATCCAATCCCTGTGGTTGTCAATTGCAATAAATTAAGTCCCTGATGCAAACGTATGTTTCTTCAATGTTACTGAATTGGTTAAATGACTATAATACCCTCCACGGACCAAAAGTACAAGTTTGAAACTTCATCTTCTCTACAACACACAACCAGATTCATCACCATCCCTATTCCTCCACAAACACACAAGCAGTTAGTGTTTTGCCATGGATGTATCGGAAGCAGTTAGTGTTTTGTAGAACATTTGCGGTGTTGATTTTGTGGGTGTAACCCCACCCCCCATCTTCTTCTTTTCTGGCAACTTTTCCTGCAAATTATAAAAGATCCAAAGTTGCAAATTTAAATTTTAAGATTAATTAACAAAGAACCAAAAGGGATTCTTTTGTTTGTACCACAAAGGAAGACAAACACCCACAATATTTTATGATGATAAAAACACATCCCAATTAGCAAAAATATAAAAGGGGAAGTCTTGAAGTCAATTCAAATTTAGAAAAAAAGTTGTTCTCAATTTACCTGTGGTAGAGGTAAAAGAGTGAGCTTTGTGTAGACCTCGTCATTCTCCTTGTTAGCATGTTTCCAAAAATTAGGGAAAACATAAAAGGATTTAGCAAAAAGTAAACTTGAGTGAAGAAATGTCGTAACCCCCGATCCCTGATCCCCTGGGAACGGGCGGCCGCGAGTTAGTTTCAGTGGTATCTTGTATTGTTTAATTTGGCAGCGGAATTTTTCATCAGAACCATAGTTAGGAAACATTGATCAGAGTAAAATACCACATTTTCATAACATTAAACAAATGGGATAAACCCAAGTTCATAGTACACATGTTTTCATATGAATAAATCCTATTTTATTAATAAAAACATCTATTTTATTTTAGGTAACTTTATTGCCACTTTTCCAAGCCTTCAGTGCTGTCCAGCTGGCTTATATTTGGCTTTCACAGTTTGTTACCTGAAACGTGTTTTAAAAACATTTGTCAGTGGGAAATACTGGTGAGTGAATCCCAGTTTAATCAAGTTTAAATAAAATCCCATTGTACAGTATTGAGGGCGATCCCGCAATTATATTTGTTTCCAAGACATCACAATTAACATCCATGGTACTGTCGAACCCGACTTGTGGAAATGTTACTCCTTGACCAGGTGGTAACAAATTTTGTATACAAAACCCCAACATACTCATCATAATTGTATTCTTACAAATACTCAATCACTGTTTAATATATAATTAATTAAATGAGGTTTTGTAAAAACAAAAAGCGGATCAACTCACATTGCTGTCTTAGATTTTCCGTAAGGGTTTCCTGAGAATTATCTATAATTTACACAAATGTACTTGCGTTAGTATAATAACCCATTTTAACATTAGTAATACCCTCCCCGAGACGGCATTCCAACGACTACGTCGGGCAGAACCACGACAGCCATTACGAAACCCTAGATCAATCGGGCAGAATATCTAATACGTATACAGGGGTTATAATACTTACAACGAAGCAGAACTTCGCTATTTAGGGGGTATAATACCCGCTTATATTGCCTAATATTTCAGAAATTGAGATTGAGAAATGTTTGTCAGCGATCGGAACTGAAAGCCGATGCCCTTCTTATATAGTTGCTGAAACTGGTCCTCTCGCGGCCCGCGTAACACAAGCACAGGGCCTACGCGGCCCGCGTCAACCCTGGTCAACAGGGTAGCTTGTCCGGGTCATCTACTAGGCTCGCCACGATGATGACACGTGTCATCACCAGGCTGCGCCACTATCTTGATCTCACGCGGCCCGTATGAACTTAACGGGTGGCTTACGCGGCCCGCCTAGACTTAAAACTCAAAGAAATCAGGTTTAACCTTTAAACCGCCCGCGTAAGGGTTGGGGTGGGTCTACGCGGTCCGCCTCAACTTAAATTTTCAGTTTTAAATTATTTTTAATACTATTTAATGTATTTGAGGCCCGTTTTCGCGTATGGGGTGTATTTAAAGACATATTGGGATATTTTAAAATATATTAGGGTGTCGGAAATATTTATAAGGGTATCGGTTTATTGAGGATTGTTACATCCTCCCCACCTTATTTTAGAGCTCGTCCTCGAGATCTACTGGAACAAGTGTGGATATTTCCTTTGCATTTCAGATTCAAGCTCCCATGTATACTCAGGTCCTCTTTTGGAGTTCCACTTCACTTTGACCAGAACTAATCCCTTATGCTTGAGGTTCTTGACTTTCCTGTCTTCAATTTATAGAGGCTTTTCTACAAACTTGAGTTGTTCATTTACCTCTATATCCTTAAGAGGTACCATTAGCGATTCATCAGCTAAGCATTTCTTGAGATTAGATACATGAAACACATCATGTATTCCTGCCATTTCCTCTGGCAGTTGTAGCTGATAGGCTACAGGTCCTATTCTTCTAATAATCTCAAAAGGTCCAATATACCTGGGACTTAGCTTTCCTCTTTTGATGAATCTTACTACTCCTTTCCAAGGAGAGACCTTCAACAATACTTTATCTCCTACTTAAAATTCCAATGGCTTGCGTCGGTTATCAACATAACTCTTATGTCGATCACGTGCTGCTTTTAGTCGTTCCTTGACTTGAAAAATCTTGTCAGTTGTTTCTTGCACTATCTCAGGTCCAGAAAGTTGCTTCTCCCCAATTTCTGCCCAACAGACTGGGGTTCGGCACTTTCATCCATAAAGTGCTTCGAATGGTGCAGCATTGATACTTGTGTGATAACTATTATTATAAGAAAATTCTATTAAAGGTAAGTGATCGTCCCAATTACCTCTGAAATCAATTACACAAGCTCTAAGCATGTTCTCCATTGTCTGAATTGTTCTTTCGCTTTGTCCATCCGTTTGAGGATGATAAGCTGTGCTTAGAGTTATCTTAGTTCCCATTGCCTTTTGGAAACTTGACCAAAAATGAGAAGTAAAACGACTATCTCTATCAGAAATGATTGATAAAGGAATTCCATGTAATGAAACAATTTCATTTACATACAATTTAGCTAGCTGTTCCATACTGAAAGTTTCCTTCATTGGTATGAAATGATCTGACTTGGTTAGCCTATCTACAATCACCCAGATTGTATCATTACCTTTCATTGTTTTAGGTAATTTAGTAACAAAATCCATTGTTATTAATTCCCACTTCCACACTGGCATTTCTAATTGTTGTAGCAATCCTGAGGTTTTCTGGTGTTCAGCTTTAACTTGTGAACAAGTTAAACATTTAGAAACATAGGCTGCTATGTCCTTTTTCATTCCTATCCACCAGAAATTTTTCCTTAAATCCTGGTACATTTTATCACTTCCTGGACGCATCGTATACTTAGACTTATGGGCTTCTTCTAATATACGATGGCGTAGATTTCCTAATTTAGGTATCCACATTCTCTTTCTATGGAATTTCCATATTCCATCTGTTCCTTGTTCTAATTCTTTTAGCATACCTTTTAACTTTTCAGCATCATCCTTGATTACTGATTCTTGTGCTTTTCTGATTTGATCATTTAAATCTACTTGTAGATTTAATTTAAGAGAACATACCCTTTTTGGCTTTTCATGATACTTTCGACTTAAAGCATCTGCCACTACATTTGCCTTTCCTTCATGATACTGGATATCACAATCATAATCACTAAGCATTTCCATCCAGTGTCTTTGTCTCATATTTAACTCATTTTGCCCGAAAACATATCTTAAATTCTTATGATCGGTGAATATGGTAAACTTACTACCATAAAGGTAATGTCTTCAAATCTTAAGGGCAAAAATTATAGCTGCTAATTCCAAGTCATGGGTTGAATAATTTTCTTCATGATTCTTAAGTTGTCTAGATGCATAAGCTATAACCTTTTGGCGTTGCATCAATACACATCCATAACCTAATTTAGAAGCGTCACAATAGACTACAAAGTCTTCAGTTCCTTCTGGTAACGCTAGTATGGGTGCATTAGTTAATCTTTGCTTAAGAATTCTAAAAGCTTCTTCTTGTTTTGGTCCCCATTCAAACTTAATGGATTTACAGGTTAACTTAGTTAAAGGAATGGCTATTCTAGAAAAATCTCGAATAAATCTCCTATAATAACCGGCCAATCCAAAGAAACTTCTAACCTCAGTTGGTGACTCAGGGGTTTTCCATTTGATAATCGCCTCGATCTTGGTTGGATCCACATGAATTCCTTCATGGTTCACTAAGTGTCCAAGAAATTGTACTTGTTCTAACCAAAACTCACACTTTGAAAATTTAGCATAAAGCTTTTTCTTTCTTAATAGACTTAAAAGTGTGTGTAAATGCTTTGCATGATCCTCTTTATTCTTAGAATAAATTAGAATATCATCTATGAAAATGATTATGAATTTATCCAAATATGGCTTACATATTCGGTTCATCATGTACATAAATGCGGCTGGGGCATTGGTTAAACCAAATGGCATGACAGTAAATTCATAATGGCCATACCTTGTTCTGAATGCGGTCTTAGGAATGTCCTCTTCCTGTACCTTTAATTGATGATATCCTACATTAAATCGATTTTAGAGAAAAATCGAGCTCCTTGCAGTTGGTCGAATAGATCATCGATTCTCGGTAATGGGTATCGGTTCTTAATCGTGACCTTGTTTAATTCACGGTAGTCAATGCACATACGTATTGATCCGTCCTTCTTTTTAACAAACAGTATCGGCGCTCCCCATGGCGACGAACTTGGTTGTATAAATCCTTTCTCTAACAATTCGTCTAATTGTTTCTTCAGTTCCCACATTTCGGCGGGTGCCAATCGGTAGGGTGCTTTGGCAATTGGTGTTGTCCCTGGTAGCAGATGGATTCTGAATTCAACTTATCTGTCTGGCGGTAGCCCTGGCAATTCTTCTGGAAATACATCTGAAAACTGAGACACTATTGGAATGTCTTTTAATTCTTTTCCTTTAGTGTTAGTGATTATGGAAATCAAATACACTATAGAACCTTTTCTTATATAACTTGCAGTTTTCATCACAGAGATGAATTTTGTGGATCTAGATGGTTTATCTCCTTTAATTGTGATCGTTTTACCTTTTGGTGAATTTACTTGGATTGACTTTTGATCACATAAAATACTGGCTTTATTGGCTATTAACCAATCCATTCCTAATACAATATCAAATCCTACCAGATTCATGGGATAAAGATTTGCCATAAACTTTTGATTTAGAATATCTATTCTTGTTCCCTGCAAGATTTCAGAAATCCTAACAGTTTCTCCATTAGCTGTCTCTACTAGACATTCTTGTGGTAGTTTAGTTAATGACTGATTTAAAAGTTTGCAAAACGAAGTATTAATGAAACTTTGGTTTGCACCAGAGTCAAATAATACCTTAGCAAAAACATCATTAACTAAAAACGTACCAGCTATCACATCTAGAAATCATCTTGGCTTCATCTGCAGTCAGAACAAATGCTCTAGCATTTTTAGTGTTCCTGTTGTTCACAGCTGGAGCCAATTTTGGGCAATTCAGCTTGATGTGACCTTTTTCTCCATAGTTGTAACACAGTCCATTACTGGATTTTCTCTTGCAATCTTCTTCCTTGTGTCCTGACATCTTGCATAAATTGCAAAGAGTGGAGCATTTTCCCGAATGATTTTTCTTGCAGACCTTGCAGAAAGGTGCAGAGGTAGAACCCATATTCCTACGGTTGTAATTCCCAGAACGGAATTCTTGAGTAAGCCTTTGGGTTAGGTTTCTCCTCTGGTCTTTTTCTCTAGTACGGATTAATTCATCTGTCAAGGTATTGGCTAGTTCTACAGCTTCTTCTATAGTTTGAGGTCTAGCTGCCTTGACTACATGTCTAATCTCTCCAATTAATTCCCAGATATAACGGGAGATTAATACCGGTTCAGGTGATGCAAGGGTTGGTACTATTCTAGCATATTCAAAGAATGTGGTAGTATAACCCTTACTATCTACCCCGGTCATTCTTAAGTTTAGGAACTTATTTGCTATCTGTTCCTTTTCATTGGGAGGGCAGAATTTCCTTTCTACCATATTCTTAAATTCTTCACATTCCATGTTGTAAACCCTATCTGTTGGTGCATGCGTCTGTCGACTTCGTCTTGTATCGAGTCTAGTTTTACAATTGTTAGATCAGGGCGCGTTGTACGAGAAATAAGGTAGGATTTATGTGTGATTGAGCTAATTTCGTTTGAACATGACAGGTGACACTTTCAAACGAAATTAAGATGTTTAATTTCGTTTGAAGGACACCATGTCACCTTCAAACGAAATCAGGTCCCCTATAAATACCCTACATATGAAATCATTTGTAACTTCTGCAATTCCGGTACCGAAGTGCTGCCGACGCGTTTGATCTGTAAAGCTGTGATATCAATAAAACAAGACGTTTAATAGTGAAACAAGCTGTTTTCCAAGTCTGTTTCTTAGTTTCCGCCTCTGAAACAGACAAGAGCACTTCTGATCGACTCGTTTGGGTCGTAAAACGATCCTACAAGTGGTATCAGAGCTCAGGAAGAAGAGTTCTTGCCAAATTCAGCTTGAAAATCTGTTTTCTACACCTTCTATCACAAAATTAACAAATTTCACGGTCAAAATGGTCTGATTTTCACATATAACATACATAACAGGTTTTAACCAATCCTTGAGAGTTTTGGACCTTAAATCGAACTAAAACTTGATCAAACACTTAATTCCGTTTGAAACAGATCGAATTTTGATGATGTCAGCAGCCCTTCAAACGAAATCAGAGGATTAATTCCGATTGAATATGACCTATTCCGTTTAAAATTCGTTATTTCGTTTGAAAGATCCTACATATTTCGCTTGAATTGAGTAATTTCGTTTGAGAAGGCTCAAACGAAATCAGATATTTTGTTTCAGGGAGGTATTTCGTTTGAAGGTGTAGTGTTTCAAACGAGATTGGTGATTTCGTTTCAATCGTAATTTCGTTTGAAAGGGTTCCGTTTGAAATCTGTGATTTCGTTTGAGTGTAGTAATTCCGTTTGAACAAGTGTTGTTTCAAACAAGTTTAGTGATTCCATTTCAGAGTTGATTCCGTTTGAGAGACTATTCCGCTTAAGGGAAATTAGCAAATTTTCTGTATTTCGTGTGAAACTTGAACTTTTGAAAGGGAATTTCTTTTGAGAAGTGTTTTCGGTTGAGATTTAATTTTGTTTAAGTTTGGTATTTCGTTTGAAAGGAAGTGCAGATATGATCAAGAACAAAAAGGCTTTACTGAAGGAGTCTTTTGACATGTTTGTAGCATTTGACAATGAAACCACAAAAATGACCATTGATAGATATTGTCATCTTGTTTTGGAAATGGGAAGATTGGACATTAAGAAAGACAATGATGAATGGGTTGATAAACTTTCTGATGCATTACCACAGCAGAAATGGGGAACTTATTTCTTGATCCTTAAACACAGCAGAATATCTGAAAATATGAATCTAGCACAGTTTATTCAGAAGATTGAAGAGCATGAGTTAGATATTCAGAAAAAGGCAGAGATGGAAGCTGAAGAAACAAATGTTGATCAAGTAACTGAGAAGGTAGTAGAGAAAATTGTTGAAGTGGAGAAAGTGGTGGAAAAATTAGTTGAAGTCGAGAAAGTCATCGAAGTTGAGAAAGTTGTTGAAATAGAAAAGATTGTTGAAGTAGAGAAAGTTGTTGATGTCGAAAAGATAGTTGAGGTCGTTAAACCGTGTTTGAAATGTGAGGAATCTTGCAAACAGTGTGAAGTGAAAAACAAGAAGATTCTTGATCTGGAAGAGATGAAAGAGAATTTGCTGTCTGATGTGAAGTATGTGAAAGAATCGTATGATGTTCTGAACAGAACGGTGGATAGTCTGAAAAAGACAAATTTCGAAGTTGAAACTGCTCAGATGAAGATGAATGCAACATTAATGACAAAGTAGAGCATCATCAATGAGTATATTGAAGATTGTGCTAAGCTGAAGCAGGAGTTGGAACTTGAAAAGATTGAGAGTGAAAGGATTAAACGATTACTGTTGAGTTATACTACTTGTGATTATTTGATTGATCGTGTTTATCCTACTGTTGCAGGTCTTGAAGCATTCATGGAGAAAAAGACTGAAGATACTGATACTGGTAAGAAACCAAGTGTCAAGTATAACAGATGTCCGCCCCCGATCCATGAAAGTTATTCTCCCAGAAAGCCAAATGAGGAACGATTAAATAAAGCTCTCAACATCAAGTTAAAGTCTGAAATCATTGATGAATTACCAGACAATATTGATGTCACATTCACAGCGTCTGACACTGATCATGAGTCTGAGTTAGTAAAGAAAGTTGTCGATCAGGTGTTAGATATGGATGAAGAGTCAAAGTCGGAGTCTAAATCTGAGAGTTTGAGTTCGTCAGAAAAGAGTCCGAGTTCACCGGTTAAAAGGGTTTACAATAAAGAATTCCTGTTATCAAAATCTAATTTGAGTGACGAACCAATCAAAGTAGCATATACTCTGAATGATTCGGACAAATTATATTCTGATGAGGAATTTCCAATAAGAAGTGTCAAAATTGAAATGATCAAACAGGTTTTCAAATTGACAGAAATTAATATTTCTGAAATAAAAGATTTAAATCTTGCTGAAAAACCTAAAAAGTACACTTCAAGAGTTCAATAGAGATTGAACAAGAAAAAGGGTTACAGTTCTGGTTCAGGTTATCGAAAGAAACCGAACCATAACAGTAATTTCAAAAAGAAAGGTCTTGGTTTTAATTCTTCAGAAAATTATAAAAATGAGAAAAATTATAAACCAAAAATGAAATTTGTTTCAGGAGAAAGTTCTGAAGAAGAGCAGAAGAAACTATTCTGGAAACAATCAAATCAAGAGTTTCTTGCTGAAGTCAAGAAAAATGTGAAGAAGTTTGCTAAGAGAGTTGATAGAAGAACCTGTTTCAAGTGTCAAAAGACTGGACATATTGCTTGGAACTGCCAAGAGTCCATTTATTCTAAACAGGGAGTTTCTTCTCATTTTGAAACAAACAAGAAAGTTGTTGATAAAAAGAATCAACCAACTGAGAAATCGAAAGTGTTTGAAAATTCAACTCCTGAAGAAGGTGAAAGTTCAAAACGGTTTTACAAAAGAAGAGTTGATTTAACAAAACAAAAATGGGTTGTAAAATCTGATAGTAGTTCTGACAATGAATCTGATTCCATAAAATCAGAGGAGTCATCTGTTGAGAAAAAGATTGAGGATTCCGTTCCAGAGTTGAACGAGGAAAACTTTCCGGTATTGTCAAAAGAAAATCTAAAATCAAAAGGTAGGTTTGAGATTTAAGGTCAATTCTTTGCTGGAGAAAAAGAATTTGATGCTGAAAAAGCTTTCAATGGGAAAGTTAAACATATTTTTGGTAAGATGGTAGACAGGAAAGTGAAGGGTGCAAAAGAATTCTACATATCAAAATGTTGGTGGGATAGGTGTGTACTAGAATCTCCCAAGGCTGGTCAGGCTTGGGGGAATGTATTTCCTAACTGAAATCCTGACTTGGCGGAGCTCCCAGGTTGGTAAGAGTGGAGCAGGAATCGACATCATTCTTGAAATGTTTATTTGGTAAATCTACAGGTGATATCTTTATATTGTTATATTTTGATTTACAAATGGGATGGTTGGTGAGTGAACCTGCAAGTGGTTGAAGAAGGTTTTTCATCTTCAAATGGTTAATCAAGGTCATTAAGTTGAACTTGATTGGACCATACTTACAAGTGGTATTTTGGAGAACAAAATGATGAGTTTATCCCCTAACCTACAAGTGGTTTGAAAATCAACAAAACTAATTTTCCGGAAAAACCATTTGATTAAAACAAACTTAAGTGTTTTGGAATCACAATGGGAAAATAGTTTGTTGTGAGGGGGAGTTCTGATTGTTTATGCCAAGTGGATGGCGAAGTGAAGTAATTCGATATCAGTTGTCACTTTATTGTATAGTCTGTTTTCAAATTTCCTAAAATGTGTTTGCATTTTAGGGGGAGTAAAATTTCAGAAAATCCAAAAACATTAGAAAATTTGAAAAAGTCAAAAACATGATAAAATCAAAAATGAGTTTTGTTGTATAAAAGAGGAAATGATAGTACATCAGTGGACGATCACGGCATGCTAAAGAAATGGAAAGTTAAATAGTGATAAACGGTCTCACTGATGATATGCCAGTAGGTTTTTGCACATTTAGTAGATTGTGACGAGATATAAACCTAATTTCAAACTTGCTTAATTCGTGGGTAACATCTCTCGGATATATGGGTAACCCCCGAAATCTTGTTTGAAGGACCCCTCTTTCTGAGATACTAGGTCTTTATGCTTAGTGATATCTGGGGTATTATCCCGGGACTTCTGATAATGCGGAAGCAATGGCCTAGTCCCCGGAGAATACTTTACGCTTGCTTGAAATACAAAGCCTGCCCTCAGCATAAAAATGATGAAACATTGAAAAATGCTAATCATGTGTTGTTGTAAAAAAGATCCTCTAAAGGGGACCCACCAAAAGTCGAGCCGTCATCTCTCTGCTGAACGGAAGTTCTGACATGAGCTCTCACGGTCTCGCAATTAATCCCTTACAGATATCATCTAGGTATACTCACCTGTAAGACTGAATATTGGGATCTGAATACGGGAGTATATTCTGAGGTGGGACACGCGAATAAGTTTTAGTGCTTAAGACATTAATCTCGTATCTCGAAACAGTTGAACTTTGTGTGAAAATTTAAGTGGATCAATATACTGACAATCTAAGTGAATCGTTTAAAACTTAAAATGTTTAAAGCTTAACGGTATTGGTGATTTGTCTCAAAAACTGATATGATCCTCTTATACAATCTCACAAAAATATTGTATGTAAATATTTCTTTACAGCATTTTTATATTAAAAAATCCAAAAAGATTTTCGGTGTGTTTTAGCATAAATTTTGAAAAAAAAATCTAAAAAGATTTTAGACAAATGATGTTGAAAAGCTGATTTTCAAAATTCCGAGTGCTGAACATGACGAACAGGTTTGGGAAAGTTTGTTTGAAGAATGTTTGAAAAGAAAATTGATATACATTCAAGTGGTTCATCAGAAATTGTTTATGTTAAATCAATTTGAGATGGTGTTTTCAGGTGGTTATCAAAAAGTAAATTTGTCAAAATGTTAAAATCGAGAAATTTATTGTGAGGTAGAGTTTGTGCAGGAAGGCTAGGTTACGATACTGGAACTGCTGCTGCTGATGAACTTAAGGAATCCAAGAATTGACTCCGATACCGGAGCAAAGAGAGAGCCAAGTTTTCGATCCTAGCACAAGTTGAGGGGGAGTCTGCTAGAGAGAGAAGGATTTAGAGTGAGACAAGAGCCATGACAAGATTTTGGAAGCCCAAAGGCTGATAAAGATTGAAGACGTTGAAGACTCGACACTTAAGACTCGTCAACATTCGAGGGGGAGTCTGTTGGTGCATGCGTCTGTCGACTTCGTCTTGTATCGAGTCTAGTTTTACAATTGTTAGATCAGGGCGCGTTGTACGAGAAATAGGGTAGGATTTATGTGTGATTGAGCTAATTTCGTTTGAACATGACAGGTGACACTTTCAAACGAAATTAAGATGTTTAATTTCGTTTGAAGGACACCATGTCACCTTCAAACGAAATCAGGTCCCCTATAAATACCCTACGTACGAAATCATTTGTAACTTCTGCGATTCCGGTACCGAAGTGCTGCTGACGCGTCGTTTGATCTGTAAAGCTGTGATATCAATAAAACAAGACGTTTAATAGTGAAACAAGCTGTTTTCCAAGTCTATTTCTTAGTTTCCGCCTCTGAAACAGACAAGAACTCTTCTGATCGACTCGTTTGGGTCGCAAAACGATCCTACACTATCACTTCCTCTTGATTGGAGGATAGTGTTCCACCATTCTAAGGCTGAGTTCTTAAACAGATTAGAAGCAAATATTATTTTGTCTTCTTCAGCACACTTGCTTATTTTTAAAACAGCCTCAGTTTTCTCTATCCAGCGTAGGGCTGTAATGGGTCCTTCATTGCCCGAGAATTCTATTGGTTTGCAGGATCAGAATTCCTTATAAGAACAACCGTAAGACACGGTTCTTCTTCTTTTGGGAATGGGCACTTGAAGTACAGGTCCATTGTTCACGCTGTTTTCTGGTTCGATTGGTCGCTTACTGCTATGCTTACTTTTATTATTCGCTTCTTGAATCGTTTGAATAATAAATGGCATTGCATCTATGATTCCTTGTGCCACTATGTGTTGAACGGCACTATTATCCATTTGGTTTCCATTGTTATTGATGCTCAGATTCTCATTAACCACGTTAATGTTACTCTGGTTATCGTTATTCAGATTTCCTTGATTTCCTTCGTCGGCCATCTGAATTTTAAACATTTACCCCGTATTAATATCACAAAATAGTAGCTAATATAGTCCATCACATGACATGACATGCAATTTAGCCAAAAACGTCGATCATTGCGACTTTACTCTATTCATCTACTAGGTATCTATTACACATCAGTACTGAAATAAAAATTACAATACCAACAGAAATAAATAATAGTAGGCATCCATACACACATATTTTATTTTATTATTATTATTACTATTACCGTTTTACCATCCTCACATTCACGGATATGGATTCATCCAAAAATCCATATTGCGCTCGTCATACTTCTAGACGAGTAGCTCTCCCACCTGTCGCATTCTCTCACTGCTTTATAAAATTTCCTCACCAAATGTCCTAAGTTCTTGTACGTTTTCTGCACTCATTGGGGGTGCAGGTTCTAGGACTGGGTTCAAAATCTGGGGTGCGGGTTCTTGATGTGGGGGTGTAGGTGCCTGGAATCGGTAAGGATCTTCTAGGATCTCCCTAATGTATTCATTGTGGAAATAGGGATCTAAAGGGTCCAAACCTAGATAGGCTCCTACGTTCTGCATGGGTGTGTCTTCATGTATCGGGTAACGTTGCACATAGTCCCTAACGTCGTCCCACCAGGGGTCGTAATTTGGGTCTAGGGTGTTTGGTGCTGGTACCCTAGGGATTTCTTCTGGATTGAAGTCATGCATCTCTACTTGTTTTCAGGGTTTTCTATCTCCATGGGCTGATCAGGGATTGGTGGTTGTGGTTGGGGTGCTATTATTTGCTCCAAAGTCGGGTCAGCTGCAGTGCTGGCTAGGATGTGAATATTTGTTATACCCCTATTTATCATATCCTGGGCATAGGCATCTGTCTCTCTCTTGGCTGCTGCTAGTACCCTCTGGTCTTGTAACTTTTTCATACGTTTTCTACGCTCATGTGCCCCTCGACTGAACCATCCCCTCTTTTTCTGAGGAAATGGCTCTTCTGATTGAGCCTTAAACACAAAGATTCCTTCTTCCGTATCTGTAGGACCGGTTTTGACTCCGAAACGATTGCGAAACGAACGTATGACGTGCGGAATCCGTACACGAACGTGACCTAACACACACGATGTAATATAAACGTGATTCTATTAGAAATCTAACAAGAACAAGCACCTTGAATCACTTTCTCTCTCTAGATTCTCTCTCTAGATCTAGAGTTCTCCTAAACACACATGAGCCAAAAGTCTCTAATCTAAACATAAAGCTCCTATTTATAGGCCTTGGCTTTTAATGAGATTTCTCATTAATTACAATATTGCCACCTTGCGTTTTGTCTAGATATTACATCATAACGACTCGTTTTCTTCTGTTTCTCGCTACGGCTCGGATTGACGAAGGCGATAGACATAAATGCACTAACAGTATCAGCAGAGTACCCTGAGAGGGGAGGCTGAGAAGAGGAGGTGCCTTCGCTTCTAGGCGAACCAGACAATTGACAGTACGCGTCAGATGGTCCTTGGTCGCTCATACTGTAAACTAACAGATAGTCAAATAACACATAACAATAAAATACACTTATGCACGTATTTCTGTAATTTATTTCCTAACACTTTACATTTTGATGTCAGCAGAACACCTCTGTGGCTGAATCAGTGGCTTAGCTCTGATACCACCTTCTGTCGCAACCCCCGATCCCTGATCCCCCGGGAACGGGCGGCCGCGAGCCAGTTTCGGTGGTATCTTGTATTGTCTAATTTGGCAGCGGAATTTTTCATCAGGACCGTAGTTAGGAAACATTGATCAGAGTAAAATACCACATTTTCATAACATTAAACAAATGGGATAAACCCAAGTTCATAGTACACATGTTTTCATAGGAATAAATCCTATTTTAATAATAAAAACATCTATTTTATTTTAGGTAACTTTATTGCCACTTTTCCAAGCCTTCAGTGCTGTCCAGCTGGCTTATATTTGGCTTTCACAGTTTGTTACCTGAAACGTGTTTTAAAAACATTTGTCAGTGGGAAATATTGGTGAGTGAATCCCAGTTTAATCAAGTTTAAATAAAATCCCATTGTACAGTCTTGAGGGCGATCCCACAATTATATTTGTTTCCAAGACATCACAATTAACATCCATGGTACTGTCGAACCCGACTTGTGGAAATGTTACTCCTTCTCCAGGTGGTAACAAATTTTGTATACAAAACCCCAACATACTCATCATAATTGTATTCTTACAAATACTCAATCACTGTTTAATATATAATTAATTAAATGAGGTTTTGTAAAAACAAAAAGCGGATCAACTCACATTGCTGTCTTAGATTTTCCGTAAGGATTTCCTGAGAATTATCTATAATTTACACAAATGTACACGCGTTAGTATAATAACCCATTTTAACATTAGTAATACCCTCCCCGAGACGGCATTCCAACGACTACGTCGGGCAGAACCACGACAGTCGTTACGGAACCCTAGATCAATCGGGCAGCGTATCTAATACGTATCCAGGGGTTATAATAGTTACAACGGAGCAGAACTTCGCTATTTAGGGGGGTATAATACCCGCTTATATTGCCTAATATTTCAGAAATTGAGATTGAGAAATGTTTGTCAGCGATCGGAACTGAAAGTCGATGCCCTTCTTATACAGTTACTGAAACTGGTCCTCTCGCGGCTCGCGTAACACAAGCACAGGGCCTACGCGGCCCGCGTCAACCCTGGTCAACAGGGTAGCTTGTCCGGGTCATCTACTAGGCTCGCCACGATGATGACACGTGTCATCACCGGGTTGCGCCACTATCTTGATCTCACGCGGCCCGCGTGAACTTAACGGGTGGCTTACGCGGCCCGCCTAGACTTAAAACTCAAAGAAATCAGGTTTAACCTTTAAACCGCCTGTGTAAGGGTTGGGGTGGGTCTACGCGGCCCACCTCAACTTAAATTTTCAGTTTTTAATTATTTTTAATACTATTTAATGTATTTGAGGCCCGTTTTCGCGTATGGGGTGTATTTAAAGACATATTGGGACATTTTAAAATATATTAGGGTGTCGGAAATATTTATAAGGATGTCGGTTTATTGAGGATTGTTACAAGAAAACAGTACCCTATAGAGAAAAGTTGGGGGCTTTAGAACTACTTACAAGCAATTCAACATCAACAATCTTGCAAAAGATCCGAGGAGAAAGCCCTAAAGAAGGAACAAGAAGAAACAAGAAGAAATAAGTAGTGAAGTGAGCTAGAACTCACTTAAAAGTCTTACAATCTTTCTGCCAAAAATCAGAATTCTTGAGTGTTTTGAGAGGATTTGAGAGTGGTTATGTTGTTTGTAAAGTGAAAATAAGGGTTAGGGAGGTGGTATTTATAGTGAGGAAGTTAGGTCAAAAGTTAATGATGTTTTAAAAGAGGTTAGGTGAGGGTTAGGATGATAAAACGACCAATCCCGTGACCAAAACACATCTGCTGCGGATCGAAGACCTTCGCGCGTCGCGGAGGTGAGTGAGGTGGGGCTCCGCGTGCCTCGTGGCTAACCATCCGGCCTACTTTCGTTTGTTTTTACAATTCAGTCCCTGTAGTTTGGGTTGTAGTATCTTTTAAGGTATAACTTGTTTATTTGTATGTTATTAAGTGTAGAACATATATAAAAGCATGGATTGAGTTATTGTGAACGTATAAACATGTATTTGCATGGAAAAAGAGTATAAAAACATGTATTTTCGATAGTTTGTAGGTAAAGTAAGTATGTGTTTACGAAAATGATGAACAAGTATCAAGTATCTACGAATAATCAATGTATAATTCTCATAAAATGATCAAATTTTATTACGATCAATGTTTCGAATTACGAAGCTGGAAGTGAAATACGAATATGATACAGATATAATTTTCCAAAAATATGAATATAAATAGTCTTTTTAAATAAGGAAAGTTTAAAAAAACGAGGCGTTACAATCCGAGCTCACCATTGTTCATATGGCGAGTCTTGTATTTGTCTAAATGTGTGAACCATGGAAGCTTGGGCTTTCCAAACTTGTTCCACTACCTCACTTGATTGTTTTGTTTTGTTTACATTTATCCAAGTAGCTTCCAAGAATCAAAGTTACACAACCTCGCCGTACCTCCAACATGTGCCATGATGGGTATGGAACACCCGAGTTGATCTTAGTTGGCTACTTGACGAACTAGATAGTATGACCAACCGTGTCATCAACTAAGTTGATGATCTTGTGCTTTGGTGAATTCATACAATGAGGTTTAATGGATGCTAATCAATCTACCTCCATGCTTGATTTACATGACAATACATGATTATACATGATGGACTTATACTATATATTATAAAATATATATTTAGCTGAATTCATGTTGTTAACCGGATTATGGCTAGATGTTATGAACTCAGGCTATATTATCTTTGTCATTTATTCCTCGTTTTTTATTCTAATGGGCAAGTTAGGACCCATGAAAACACATAAAATCTTAGTGTCCAAACTAGTATTGTTATGTTAAAGTCTTAGTTTACGATTGTGACATGTGGATTTGTTTAAAACATTTATACTTATGATAATACTTAAACTTGTATGCTCGCCAATACTTTTTTTGTGTTGACATGTACTTTAATACGTATTGCAGGAAATTGATGATGATGATGAAGAATGGAATCTAGTAGGATGACTAGAAACTCATTTTAATTTAGTACTTGTTATTGTATTTTGCTTCTTTGTTCAACTTAATGTATTTGTTTCAAAACAATGTATTTTGCCTTAGTAATGAAATGTAATCTTGTTATTAAACACTTGTCGCAAATAATCGTTATGAAGTCTATTGCAATCTCGTTTTCATCTCACTCCGATGTTTTCATCATCGGTTGGGGTGTGACAACCTTGATCTTTCCTCTAAGAGGCAAAAGCCTCTACCACCCAGCCAGAACTAGAATAGCATACTATAATTACTTATGGTAATCTCTTGGCTAGCAAGTTAGGGTTTGACATTTTAGTAGAGAAAAAACCAAGTTATAGTTTGAGAGATTGTAATTGAGTTTTGAGTTTATTTTCTCGGTTATAAGGTTGGAGAGTTATTTCAAAACGTTTTTTTATTCTTGTTTATCAATTCTTGGACTTGATCCTCTATCGCCCCGGTATCCTTCCTTACTCATGAACACTCCACAAACACCCAAACTAAGTAGGCACTACAAGAAAAACTAGCAATAGCGGCGACCTCTTTAGCGACGACTTCCGAAAAGTCGCCGCTAAAACTCCTATCCGTGTCCTCTCCTTTTAATCAATCCCTAGCCGTTCGATCATAAGGTAATCTAAGGGCTGGTGTTTTATTAGAGCATGTTGCTTATCAAAACATTGGCGGGCTGGAGATTCACCCATTCCCTCCCAAATCACACCAGTACTGCTCCCCCAAACCCTAGATTGACGCCACACCATCTCGACGGACCACCTCCCTAGCGCCGCCGCACCACCTTCTCAGCACTGCCGGACCTCCAGGTACTTTTCCTCTTCCTCTTTAGTGTTGAATCTATATTTTTGAACCATGTTTCTGAACATTAAGCTTGGGTGTGAGTAGGGCCGGCTCAAGGGTAAAGCTGCTAAAGCCCTAGCTTTGGGCTTCCTTTCTTCCATGCCTCTGTTTTACGATTTACTTCATGTATACTAACTAATCGTATTGGGCTCTGTAATTGAGACTTGGGAAAAAAGATTAGTGAACGTGGGGGTGGGGGTGGGGGTGGGGGTGGGGGTGGAAATAGAATCGTCAAGAACAGTAAAGTGTAAATCGGAAACGAATTTCGAAGTTCCAACTACAACTTGTTATGCGTTCTTTGTCAACTAAATCGAAGTTGTTCTGTTGTGCTTTGGAATCGGAATTGTCAAATAGAAGGTTTTATGTTCTAAGGTCCCTGTTATGCATTCTGTTTAGTAATAGAAGGTTTTAGCGATTTTATGATTGCAGTTATGTTCCGCTTGATATGTAGTTCACTATTCATGTTTAGATTTAGTTGATAATTGATAGTCTCCCTGATTCCTTTTTGTAATCTGTGATATTATTTATTAGTGCTGTTTGGGACAATCTTTGTGTTTAACTTGTTATGGTTATGCTTTTAGTCTTTTGATAAGCAACTAGGGGTGTTCAAAAAGCTCGCGGCTCGCTCGAAGCTCGCTCGAAAATAGCTCGAAAAAAGCTCGGCTTGAAATTGGCTCGGTTGCAAACGAGCCGGCTCGGCTCGGCTCGGCTCGGTTTGTAAACGAGCCGAGCCCGAGCTAGGCCTGGCTCGGCTCGTGAGCTCGTGAGCCAGCTCGAATTATTTTATTATATAAATATATGTGTGTGTTAGTTTTAAATGTATTAAACCTAATCTAGATTAAAAAAAAAGATTGCATACTCTGTTTCCTCTAGTAGTGTTGTTTCCTCTAGGATGAAGTTGTGAAGCTTCATAATTGCTCACAACATCTTCCACCATTTAAACGTAATAGTGTAGTTTGTCGAGCACTATAATATTTTTTTTGTCTACAATATTGTTTTTGTCTATTATAAATCCATTTTACTAACGAATCAGCCATTGCAGTTAACAAAAATCAATACAGTTGGTACATGGTTATTACTCCCAAACCTCTAGTCATGGAAATGTTGGATCAAAAAGGTGCCATTAATATTTGCATTTTTGTTTTGAGTCACAGTGGATAATTGTAGTCTGCAACTTGCAAGTAAAATCCCAAACTATTTTATTGTCCCACATCGAAGGGTAGAACAAGTTTGAGAGGACACCCCTCTTTAAAATGAGAGGTGAAGCCCATTAATGAAATAATAATAGTGCATTAGGCCTTGCGGTAAAAAAAACATAAGTGCATTAGGCTTTGCGGTAAAAAAAACATAAGTGAATACCTGAGACGAGCTCGAGCTCAGGTATTCAGCTCGACAAAACGAACCATTCGAATTCCATACTACTTGCAGTTTATATGCCTTTTAATAATATTAAGCGTGTCGGCAAGTGTTTAAATTGTTAAACTAATACTGTATATATCTTATTTTGTAGGAATATTTTGACGAATTGTTTGAAGACCCAAGATTTATGGAACGACTGTACCAAGCTATGGATAAGAAGAAATCAAGAAAAGGCAACGAAAATGACACGGACGAGGAGGGAGAATGATGTATTTTCTATTGAATTTAGGGGTTTCAAAACTTTAACTTAATCAAACAAAATACTTTTGTTGTAGTTTTATGTTTAAAACTTGGTTTGTTTGAAAAATTGTTTGAATTATTGTTTGCGTATGGAAAATTAAAAGAAACAGCAGGTTACGGTTATTTGCAAAAACTGGGATTAAGCGAGAAAAAAAAAAAGAATTAATTGGTTTTTTGACTTTTAGCGGCGACATTGTCGTCGCAAATGATATTTGCTGACGTGTCATATATGGCTTTAGCGACCATAGAAGTCGTCGCTAAAAACAAAGGTCGTCGCTAAAAAGTTAAAGGTATTAGCGGCGACAAATACTATTAGCGGCGACATGACTAGCATTAGCAACGGTTCATTAGCGGCGACTCAATAGCGGCGACTACTTTTAGCGGCGACAATTGCCAGAATTCTTTGTAGTAAGGGGGTTGAATACATATTTGGATATGTTAAATAGCTTTAGTTTCGAAATAGATTTCAAAGAAGTAATGATCTCTATGCACGTATCGTGGACGAGGAGTGTGCATGCTTTCATAGCCGGACAAGGCGGGTCGTCGGAATTGGCTGGTCCATGGTGCATTCATGTAGAGGGGGGAGATGGGTTTGATTATCATGGAAGGATAAGAAACGAGTGAAGAAGATGAGGACATGAGTCGATTGCACATGGGAGTGTTGGAGTAATTTGTAATATTATTGCAAAATGTAAAATCAAATGTCAAGTCATTGTTAAATCATAAAAATTACACATGTAATGTTTACAAACTTTACATAGACTTTTATAGTACATGTTAGAACTAGTTAAAGGGTTTTCATTTACAGGTAACCCAAAGTTTAAGGTAAAATTGTATAAGTACTATGAAAAAAAAAAGTTATGTAACATAACAAAATAAATAAATAGACAAAAAAAAAACGTTTGAGTAAACTATTCTCAAAAGTCAAAAAGGTTGATTATCATGTGAGCTAGAAACTTAACCAAGATGTATACTCGATTACACTTGTTGTCTTTTTCGTGTAAAATTGTAACATCGATGAGGAGAGTTAAATTTTCGATATCAAACAATTACCACAAAGTTTTGTTAAACGATCCTAGAGAGTTAAATTTTCGAAATCCATGAGTTGTAAAGAACTAGTCTTAACCCCATGCATTACGAGGCGAGGGGCGTAAAACCGCGCTATCAATGTTGCGGGGTGGGAGGTGTAAAATCATGATAAGTAGCAATCAAACGACGACCAAAACCAGAAAAAAAAAACGTAACACAAAATCACGAATTTTTAACACCGAATGACTTACGTGACGTAAAACATAGACGGAATCGAATGTATACCGACACGTATTAAAAATCTGAGGAGGTAAAAAGAACCCGAGGACCAAATGTGACAACCAAACAACGTACTAAATAACAACCAAACAACGTACTAAGTAGCAAGCAAACGACGACCAAACCCGAGAAAAAACGTAAAACAAAAACTAATATAAAAAGTTAAACTTATTTAACTTTTGTCGCAAAATTATAACAAAACTAAAATTTTTTTACAATAAAAAGTATTAATATATATATATATATATATATGACAAAGATCCATTAGGAATCACCCCTTATTGCGAGAACCAATGTGAACACAACAAAAAATACCTAAAAATAGCTAAAAAACACACAAAGATCCATTAGGAATCACCCCTTTTAGGTTTTTTTGGGGGTTTTAGTTTTTAGCATTTAGCTTGAGGGGAGGGTTAGGTTTTTTAGTTATTTTAGGTTGTGTTCACATTGGTTCTCGCGGTTCTCGCAATAAAGGTGGTTCTCGCATGAACCTTACCCTATATATATATATATATATTTAAAAATCAAACAAAAATAGAAAATATAAAAGACAAAACCCTATAAAAACAAAAAAGAAAGGTTAATATTCATGATTTGTTATGAACATGGAGATAGGCAGTTCATGCTAGGGGTGTTAAAAAAAATCCGCATTCGAAACCGAATCCGAAATATCTGAAAATCCGTATCCGAAATGTCCGAAATTTTGGATATCCGAAAATTCGGATATTCGAAAACCGGATAATCCGAATTTTCGGATTCGGATATTAATTTCAAAAATTTCGGATAATCTGATTATCCGATATCCGAAAACTATTTTTTTATAAATATATATAGTATCTGAGCATTGTATTTAATTTGAAATATAGTAAAAAAATTGTAAATAATAGGATTCGGATATGGATTTATGAATATTTTAGTTTTCAATGTTGGAAATTTGGAAAATCGAATATAAGTTTAGTTTTAATCTATGCACAAAACATTTTTTTTATTTTTTTATAAATTCGGATCCGTATCTGAAATTTCGGATATCCGAAAACCGGATATACGGATTCGGATATCAATATTCACTATCCGGAATTTTCGGATATCCGGATAATCCGATCTTGAACACCCCTAGTTGATGCCATGGTGAGGATAAATAAAGACATGTGGTAGCATGGTAAATAAGATCATAATTATGTCTAGTTATTCTACTATTCACAACAACAACCTACGCTAAATGTTACATTTATCGGTCAACACGTTGACTAAGCAGATACGCAAGAGTCATGGATTGTAGTACTCGTAAGTATTTTTTTCGTGCGGGAGTAAGTTTTTTTCGTTTTTAATAGTAAACTCAAAATAGTCACTTTATATAAATTTTGATAGAAGCCAATATGCCGGGGTAAGATCAAATAAAAAGTTTATTTTGCCTAAGTAGGATGAGAAGTAATCTTAACAATTCATTTTTCAAATCAATGGTTAAGATGAAAGTGTAGGAGAAAGGAGAAGTATAAGGGTATCTTGGGAAAATCATATTTATGGACTTTCTCTCTCTCCACATGCAAGGCACATGCATATTCCACCCCCGTTTTTTAAACGTTCATAACTTTTTTATACGACATTATTTTTTCAAAAAAATTTCACCCTAAAATCAAGCGTTTTTTTATCTTTAATTTGAGTACCATATTGCTATATAAAATATGAAGACTAAAAGAACTCAGTAAAATGTATTGTATTTCTATGTTATATAACATTTTTTTTGTGCTGGATTTTTGTACTATATTTTTGTGCTAAATTTTTTGTGCTAAATTTTTTTGTCTTAAATTTTTTTTTTCTCAATTTTTTTTTGCTGGATTTTTTTGTACTACATTTTTTGCTGAATTTTTTTGTGCTATATTTTTTGTACTACATTTTTGTGCTATATTTTTGTACTATATTTTTTGTACTAGTTTTTTTTGTGGTATATTTTTTTGTACTAGATTTTTGTGTTAAATTTTTTTGTACTAGATTTTTTTTGTTGTATTTTTAAAAAACACAAGGGGTGCCACATGTCATTTTTACTCCTATTTATAAGGACCAAAATGCCCTTCATTTCTATTTATTAGGAGTGCCACATGTAATCATCACAATCCTTCTTAGACTACTTAGGTAAAATTCACCTTTTAGTGGATCCTTCCCCAGCTTAATTGGTTGATACATTTCTCTTAAAGAAAAAGTTCCAGGTTCAAAGTGAGCATAGATGATTAATTTAGATTAATTTATGATTATTGATCTAATAGAGTAAAAACAAGTGTTATCATTAAAAAAAAGTTAACGATAGAAACAAAATACAAAACAAACATTAAACAAAGAGCACGATAAGTGTAACTAATGTTTAATTTTGTAGTATGAAAAAGATATTGTTTTATTAGATTAAGATTTTTTTTCAAAGAGTAGATCAATTTAGGAGAGTCCAAACACCGTGTCCTCAAATGTACAATAACTAGTATTATGCGTTTTCCGTGTTGCGGGGCGTTAAATCGAATATTTCTTAGTTTGATAATATGTACACCTGTATTTCGGTTACTTGTATATGCTACTTATAACACGATCTTAAAAAAAAATCGAGTCAACCAATTAAACCAATAAATTTTACTTAGAAAAAACTAAAATGATAGCAAACATGTAATTTAGAGTTGGGGGCAAAACAATAATTTGTCAGGACCAATGAGCGAATTTTAGGCAGCTGTTTGGCACGAATAAAAACTCCAATGAGTCAACCAAGTAAAATAAAACACTACCATAGTTTTGTAAAAAACGATGACAATATTGCAACTTTTTGAACGGGAGGCAAAATCATAATTTTTAGCTGGGAGCAAAACCATAATTTTATTTTGAACTGAGGGCAAATCATAATTTTTAACTCATGGCAAAATCGTAATTTCGAACTAGAGGCAAAATCAAAATTTAATTTTTTAACTGGGGTCAAATCATATTTTCAAACTAAGGATAAGATCGTAATTTAAAAGGACCAACGGTTTAGCCCCATCTTCCTTTTGCAAGAAAAAGGATGCATTGGGTACGTTGGGATCGAGTAACACAACCAATAAAAAGTGGGGGGCTTGGTTTGGATTCCTTATATAATATGAACTGTAGCCTATTGTCGAAATGGGCTTGGAGGTACAAAACGGAAACTAACAGGCTTTGGAGGTCGATTATTATGTGCCTTCACTTCAATCAGAAGCATGGTAACTTCTTGCCCTCAAAAAAAGGTCTTTCAGGGGTTTGGAGCAACATCATCAAGAGAGAGGCAGTTCTAAAAAACAAGGACATTCACCTCAATCTTCTTTTCAGATGCAAGGTAGGTAATGGGTCTGATGCACAGTTCTGGACTGATGTATGGGCCGTGAATACTCCATTAAAGGACCGTTTCCCATTGCTTTACTTGCTGGAAAAACATAAAGGATGCAGCGTTCGGGACCGGTTGCAAAGACTACCTGGAGAAAATGCAAACAACATCACATGGGGCTGGCTTCGACACCCGTCTTCATCGCAGGAACATGCAGAGCTCGTAGAACTTACCAACATTGTTGTGCAGTCTCCGTTATCAGAGTCCAAAGAT
Source organism: Helianthus tuberosus (assembly GCA_030545235.1). Taxonomy (NCBI): domain Eukaryota; kingdom Viridiplantae; phylum Streptophyta; class Magnoliopsida; order Asterales; family Asteraceae; genus Helianthus; species Helianthus tuberosus. Next base: position 161,068,736 of record CM060411.1, on the reverse strand, counting down.
GAATGGAAATGGGCATCGGATCCGACAGGGGCATTTTCGGTAAAGTCTGTCAAAAAATTACTCACCAATTCGTCTAATCTGCCTATTGTTAACAACTTCGAGTGGAATAGTTGGCTGCCACGCAAAGTAAATATTTTGGGTGGCGGACGGCTATCGACCGATTACCCACACGGGCGGCCCTAGGTAGAAGAAATATTAGCTTAACATCTACATGCTGTCCATTATGCGGCGAAGGTGAAGAAACACTTCAGCATCTATTCACGGAATGCTTGGTTAGCTCCGTAACATGGCAAATGGTATCCAGCTGGCTCGGTATACCTCCCATCTACGCCTTTACGATTGAAGACCTACTTCGGGTGCATAAAAACATAACGGGTCCACCGAAAATGAAAAAAATGGTCCAGGCTATAGTATTAATCTCATGCTGGAATATTTGGAAACTACGTAACGACGTCATTTTCTCCGGTAATCGGGTGGAAATCTCTAGACTCCTAGCCGAAATAAAATCCACAAGTTTTCTTTGGGTGAGAAACAGAGCGAAAATGCATTCATTAGAATGGTCGGATTGGTGCAGTTTTAATGTCTTGTAAATTTCGTTTCTTGTATTGTTTTGTCTAGCTTCTTGCTAGCTGTTGTTGTTTAATGAAATCAGCCGTTCAAGAAAAAAAGATAGAGATAATTCATACGCTTTAAAAATGCCATGAAAGATTTGAACTTATTCGAAGTTTTAACGTCATCATTGCGCAAAAGATATAACCATTCAAAAAGTATACACTAAAACAAACCCAATGTAAGATTAAATATATTATTGTTATATTATTTAATCTTGTAGCCATTATAATCATTTATATTATATAGATCAAAATATATTAATAACCTATTAATAATTAGTTGGTAATTGTTGATGGACCATATTACCCTTATTAACTAATTAGGTTTCCTCTTGGGTGTATAAATAAGGAGGTTATTAGAGAGTTAAGGGGTTACACAATTTAGTGAATCTTACAACCCTCATAACATCAATTCGTCCCTCTCTCTCCAAACCGATTCATCCCTAGTTTCGGTTTCATCACCATCATTACCTTACACCCTAAGGAGGAACCAGATCATCCTGACAAGTATGTCGAACTCATTGGCTGCGTCTCTGACTGGATTCTCTGCTGGCCTGTCTGCTGTAACAGGTATTATTTACATGTTTTCCTTTATGTTTAAACAGAACTGATCAACATGTGGTATCAGAGCATATGTTGATAAATCGGTTCTGTTTTTGTATCCATTATTCTGGGATCAAGAATCTGGAAAACGAAAATTTTAAAGCCTTTAAAAGTCTCCGCTGTTTTCGGGTCCTTGATACCGAAATCACTGTTTTCGGAATAATATGTTTAATTTTTGACTCGAAACCAACAAGGGGATAATAATATCCGAAATCTGTTAACTAAAATCATAAAATTTAGATTTCGGAACCCAGAATTATGTTTTTTTTTTTAGGGTTCTTCAATTGTTCTAAGATAAAACTTGAAAATTCCCTAAGATTTGGAATATAATTTGGATTAGTGGGTGTTTTTCATTGTTTTGATCTTAATTTTTTCTAATTAAAGTTTCGAAAACTGTTAAAGGATTTCAGTTATTATTTTCGAAATCTTGTGATAAGTTTAGATCAGAAATAAAATAGGAAACACTATCTCACAATCCCTTAAATTTCGAGTTTTAGTTATTATCACAAAACAGCTGTTAATAGTGGATTCGAGACCATCAGACTATGACTCGAGACCATCAGATCTCGACTTGAAATCATAAAGGTCATCAAAATTTTACAACTCGAGACCAGAAGTTTTACAACTCGAGACCAGAAGTTTACAACTCGAGACCATCAGGTCTCGACTCGAGACTACAAGGTCTCGACTCGAGACCATAAGGGCTCAAAACTTCATAACTCGAGACAACAGTCTCGACTCGAGACCACCGAGTTTTCGACTAAGGGCTTCAATCTTCACAACTCGAGACCGTGGTTGCGACTCGAGACCTCATAACTGACTCGAGATCTCATAAAATGTGATAGTCGAGACCATGGTCCCGACTCGAGACAACAGGTTGCGACTCGAGACCTCATAACTGACTCGAGATCTCATAACTCAGTCGAGACCTCATTACCTTAAGCTGTTTAATGTGAACTAAAATTTTTGCTATTAAATAATTGGTTTTTGTAATTACTTAGTTAACTAATAAGGATCAAATAATGTTTTACAAAACCAAAATAGCTTAACTTGAATGAGCTTCTGATGTATCATTTCTGGCCAAAGCTGATTTAATACATCTATCTATTGTTCAAGTATTATAAAAAGCTATGTTGAGTATGCATTACAAACGTGAAATGTCTTAATTCTGGCCAAAGCTGATTTAATTCATTTATGTTTAGCATGCTTGACAAGTGCATAACTAAAGTGATTGTCTCATTTCTGGCCAAAGCTGATTTGTCATGATTACTTTGCACACATACTTAAATGATTACACTTCTGGCCAAAGCTGATTTGTCTTTGTTTAAGTAGAATTTTACTAAGTCTATTATTTTGATGTTAGTAATAGACATATCACAATCTCTTCATATAATGATCCTTATATTAATGATCCTTAATTAACTTTATGATCATTTCGTCTGCCTTATTCTTAGTACCCATAATTTTATTCACTATAATTTTCTTCTATATATATCTCATCCACTCTAATTCCTAAACCTAAAATGTTTGATTTATTTAAAGTTTCTATTAGAATTAGCTCTTAAATTAAATCCTTGATTATCTCTTAAGACACGATAATCATATTGCTCTCTTCTGATAAAGATTATAAAGAAGAAAATTAGAGCATGATGAATAGGACAAATCGAACATGATGTCTCTTATGATAATCAAGAACTCTCTAATGTAAATGCTATCACTAAAGTTATTCCAAATTAAGTCTTTCCTAAGACTAATCTATTATTGTGGAATAATCACTAGAACTCCTAAGATGCATGCCTTCATTTAAAATTCTAAACTATAAAGCTAAGTGGTATATGTGAATACATAATAATGTACAATACCATGACCCATAAAGTTAAGGGCTTACGCATGGAAATAAGTACATTTTTCCAGTACATTACATACTAAGATTTTCACTTGTACAATTTGATGTCTTATAAATCAACTATAACACTCAAAATACCAAAGTATAACGAGTGTGTTGATAAGCAACATATGTACAAAGAAATAAATGTTTAAAGCTGGAAAATAAGTTGTTATTCACCTTACAACCACTAAAACCTTAAAAGAGGATTGTTCTAAGGTCCATAGACAAATTACAAGTGCTAATTCCAACTTTAAGGCTCTTTAAGAGAAAATCTCACTGCATAATTATGCCATTAGACTAGACATAAGCAACGAGAATATCCATTACTCTAAAGAAAAGTTGGATAAATTAATTAGATAGTCACTTATTAATGACATTTAAGTCTGGTAATTTCAATATTCCAATTAACACATGATTAGTTGACTCTAGTTCCATACGTTTCCTTACCAGAACTTGACAAATAACTAATATGAGAGTTAGTGACAAAATTAATTGTTAAGGCTATAAGAACCATAATAAGCAGTCTTCTAACAAAGCCTTTCGATACCTTACATATTCTGATAATTAATCAGAGTACAGTATCATTACTTAGGCTATGTCATGAAGGTTGTGAGGTTTGCATAACCAACATAAAGTCACACTTATCTCAAACTCTCATTTTATTTGTTCTAAATATCTGGATAGAAACATTACTAAGATGAAATTAGATGATACCTTACGTTTTCACAACTTTTGTCATTATGCAAATGAGAATTTGACAAAAGGAAACTGAGACTTATAAATTTCATCCATTATAACCGAAATTCATGAGAAATCATGACATGGTTGATGAGGATGATTATTCAACTAATCTCATTCTAAGTGATTTTAAATCATGACGTTAAAGCCCTAAAATATAACTTGGCTTAAGGAATAAGTATAGGTCCATCATAAGTCTTTTATTGACATTCGTGGAACTTATTCCAAAATGGAATATTCAGACATAATTCATTTATCATTTAAAAGGCTATCAACTTGTATCTAATTTTTGTCGCATATGGCCCACAGTCTTAGAAGAAATCTATTCATATATTTACTTACTAAGATTTCTATTAAATATGTCCTTAAGTTTCTTATGACATTTGGACGTTAAGGAAATCAATTAAAGTCTAACATATATATGATAGGTTCCCACGTCACGTACCTCATTGAAACTTCTCTTGTAGCATTTCTAGAGATATCAAAGATCAGTGGGAGCATTAAGTGTCTTAATAATAACTTGCAATAGTTGCAAGAGGTGGGGGAGTGAAAACTTTATATTACTTCAATTTACACCTCTTGTACAAGACACTGCTCCATTATGACACTGTTCTATCATAACTTATCTCCTTAAATCTAATGCTACTATTACAAAAGTTTCATTGTTACTTAATTGTGGGCACACTTAGATTTCTTACCTAAACTAACATAATCCTCAACAAGAGAAACTACAACAACTAACGTCATTAACTCGTTTCTCTATTAGAATTTGTTGGTCGTTACATATTGACCATAAGCATGCTGAGTTCCTAAAGATTTCTAAGGTTAGTGGGAGCAGTCAAAGTCCTTATCATGATTTGTAAGGAATACAAGAGGCGGGGGGAAGAATGTCATTAAATTTCACTTCGAATTTAACTCCGATTACACCTCTTGTACACCATACTGCACCAACTCTTACAAACTTAGAATGAAAATGATAGCAACCTAACCAAGAGCTAATCCATAAAACTGAAACTTCTAATAAACCCAATAATCAACTCAGGAGGTCATCTAGGTTTAAAAGCCTACTAACTTTGATGATTACATAACCTCCCTAACTGAAGTTGAAATGGATTTTGGAAAAGTTTACTGATCCTATCTCTTCTAATTAAGCCATTAGTGTCAATCAATCTTCTGAATTGAATAAAACAGTTTTCTAGTAAAACTGATTTTATGTGTTCGTATAACGTTTGGGATTTGATTGAATTACCTAAGAGTGTTCATAACTAAACCAAATCCTAATATAAGCATTAAGACATGAAGAAGTATGTTTGATTGTCAAAGGTTATACTCAGGAAGAGATAAATTATTAAAGAATCTTTATTACCTATCTTACAAAAGATTTCTTTGATGATCATTACTGTTCTAGTAGCTTATAATAGTTTAAGGCTACATTAGATGAACATTAAAAACAATTTTCCCTAACAAACTGGCTGACACATTTACATGTTCATAAAACAACCTGAAAGTTCTAAACTGAAGGTTAAAGAACACTTTATTTGTAAGCCAATAAAATCCATGTATGGGTTAATGCAAACATCATAATGTGATGAAATCTTAACGTAATTATTTTCATAAAAAATCAAGTGGACTAATGTACCTACCTCAAGATGAGTGAGAGCAACTAAGATAAACTTGTCTATATATAGATGATATTCTTTTGACAAGTATATGTTACATAAGTCAAAGCATTGTTAATACAAACTTTGATATAATAGATCTCAGAGATATCTCTTACATAATAGATATCATAACATGTTGAGATAGACCAAATGGGACATTACTTCCGTTCCATAAGTTTAACATTAAATTGGTCGTTGCATATGTAACAAAATACTGCTCTCCTTTAGAGGATAATAGGATAAATGAGATTATTTCTTACGCTTCATTAATTAGAAGCCTTATGTAAGTTTAAGTATATACTCGTTTAGATATTACTCACATTACAACACACTAGATATGTCTAGATTAGTGTGAAGCATCTAATGGAGTATTACAATATCTTTAAAGAAACGAGAGACTATAATTTGAAGAAGAAGTGAGAATTAAAACCGGTTTATTACTATAACTTTGTGATATTCAAAGATGACAAAATGTAATTTCGGGTATATATTTATGTCAGCAGACAAAACCTATTTCATGGAGGAGTCATAATGCACTGATATTAACAACCTAAGTTATAACGACATAATATAGTCACTAAATGTTGTTGGAAATTTATCAGTGGACTCATAACTTTATTAACTCCATATAATTAATGTTTTGAAGACTTAGTGTGATAAAGTCAGCTACCATGTCTCCTTGAACAGTAACAGTTCGAGAGGTGCTGCATTAAATTTCGATACGCAATTAATTATTCGTTTATGAACGAATTGATGAAACTAAATCTTTGTATCGAATGCATTCATGATATGCTTAAGGATCCTATAACTAAAAGTCTATCACCCATAACTATTATGTAAGCGCTTATAATAATCACGGGTTTATTGATGACTATGTACAACTGCATATCGTACTATGAATGATTAACTTTTAATATTCCTCATCAGTTTGATTTTGTATGTCTCTAATAATATGTCAAGCTAGCATAATGGCATATAGACAAATGAAGTTACAAATCAAATAAAGGGCTTATGCATATTTTGATCATAACGATTAGGTTTTAAATTAAGGCTATAGTATGATTAATGGGGGTCCTGAGTCACATAATGATTCAACGGCTGTATTTCTCTGCTATAGTACTTGTTTAAGGCTAAAATGAGTGTTAACTCCTGATCAGGCTTATCTAATACTCATGATAAATGATTACTCGGCTAAGTGGGAGAATGTAAGATTAAATATATTATTGTTATATTATTTAATCTTGTAGCCATTATAATCATTTATATTATATAGATCAAAATATATTAATAACCTATTAATAATTAGTTGGTAATTGTTGATGGACCATATTACCCTTATTAACTAATTAGGTTTCCTCTTGGGTGTATAAATAAGGAGGTTATTAGAGAGTTAAGGGGTTACACAATTTAGTGAATCTTACAATCCTCATAACATCAATTCGTCCCTCTCTCTCCAAACCGATTCATCCCTAGTTTCGGTTTCATCACCATCATTACCTTACACCCTAAGGAGGAACCAGATCATCCTGACAAGTATGTCGAACTCATTGGCTGCGCTCTGACTGGATTCTCTGCTGGCCTGTCTGCTGTAACATGTATTATTTACATGTTTTCCTGTATGTTTAAACAGAACTGATCAACACCCAATACATAAAGTAAAGTAATTGTCATTAAAAAAATAAAAATAAAATAAACTACACTAAACTAAACTAAACTAAAACCTTTGGCCATGTTGTCCCAGACAAATAATAATCCATTTCAAGTTTCTTCCCAAACTTCGTTTGCCCTACGTTTTCAAATAAATACATAAACCTTGTTAGTCATTTAACTCAACATAAATTGTTATAATACCTATACCTATAAATTGGAATTGACAATAAGACAACATTTTTGAGTCGTTATGAACTGAAATACAAGTCAAGAGGTCAAATCTTTGTATGTTTTAAATATATTAACAACAAAAAGAGATCGACACAAAACACCCAACTCGTAAACTGGATTTCTACTTTAGAAGATGCACGGTGCCACACGTTGTAAATGGGGTTCGAGAATGATATTATGAGCCGGTAAATATATTGCTAATTTTGGTTGTATAGCTCACATGGAGAAACCTAAGGGGTGAATACGTCGGCTAATTTAAAAGGTATCTACCAAAGAGTTCGTAGTATAGCAACATAAGGTGTATTAGAAAGGCTTTGATTTAAAAGTAGAATTTGAGAGGATGTGAATTAACCGTTTCAAAAGCGGCTTAGAAAATATATATACCGTAATATTTTAATAACATGTCACAAGTTAAAACTAAAATATTTTAAACGGTTGATACATTTAAAACTTATACACATATATACAACCTGTGTATTTGGTAAAATATTTTAGACGGTTGATACATTTAGAACTTACACATGTATACAACCTGTGTATTTGGTATCATATCACAATTTTAGTAACCACTTTTATTGTTTTTGCTAGTTACATAACGAATAATACTTCTTTCTTGACATGAAATGAATGGTTACAAACATCTATATAATAAATCTATTAAAAAAATAAGTTGTTTTTGAAAAATACACAAGTGGGATTCCCTACATGATGCAGTGGATATTGAGTAAATTACAAAAATCGTCTATGTCATTTATTGCAAACCGTGTCATTTGTCTTCAATAAGTACAAAAACCGTACTCAATGTTTGCAAACCCTTGCAAGTTATGTCCTTTAGTCCTAACTCAGTTAATTCTTGTGGTTAAATCTGACCAAATAGACCCCACATTAAGGTATTTTTGTGGTTAAATCTGACCAATGACATGTTTGGCTAAGCTTTTTGACTTCTCCTTCTCAGAAGGACTTCTCCTTCTCAAGAAGTCACAATTTGTGACTTCTCCTTTTCTCCTTTTTGAAGACAAAAAAAGAACCTTGAAAAGTCTTTTTCTTGCTTGTGTTTAGCTAAGCCTTTCTCATCTTCCTGACTTCTCAATAATGTTTGGCTAAACTTCTTCTCAAAATGACTTTTAACTCTATACAAGTCAATAAGTCATTTTGAGAAGGAATCCCAAACACCCCTCAAATGGACCTCACATGAGAGTAAAATGACCAAAATACCCTCATGTGGGGTCTATTTAGTCAGATTTAACCACAAAAAATTAACTGAGTTAGGGCTAAAAGACATAACTTGCAAGGGTTTGCAAACATCGAGTACGTTTTCTGTAATTATTGAAGACAAATGACACAGTTTGTAATAAGTGACATACATAAAAGACGATTTTTGTAATTTACTCGTGGATATTCGGTTTTGGTCGGTATCGCTCAATTTGTGACGACACTGACATGGTTACAATACTTGGTCTAGTTTGCCATACCATAATTAAATACAACTCGCTTTTTAATAAAAGTTTATTGGAATACACCTAGGTATTCTGTTTTTTTCATAGGTTAACAGATGCAACTCATAAATAAAAAATCAAATCAACTAAAAACTAAAATTATTAAAGACGTATATTAGTTTAAAGTTTATTTAAAGTTTAAGTTTATAAAAAGTTCAAGAGATGATTGAACCTAAAAAAAACAAAAAAGAATTGATTGATTTGTTGATTCTTCATAGTATATGTATACTAATATGTGATCATGTCAAAACGCATTAATTACTCACAGTTTTAGAGGATCGAAAGAAAGGTTTATTTGTAAATTAACCGTTAACATGCTGCACAAATTGATCATCATGTCCCTCTGCGAAACAAAGTTCATTTTCTATCGAAAAGGTAAAGTTTGAGTACATCACACCTCCCCAAACCTTACCAATAACTTTGCTATTGGTGGAATTTATTAGGTATTTCTAACACGGACCTCTTAACATAACATGAAACAGGTTTTGTGTTTGGGTTTAATAAGTTTCGTGTCTTAAATAGGTCTTAACACGTTTAGGAAACTATTAACCTATTAGGCTAAGAAGTATTGGGGCATGTGATGGGTCATGGATTGCCACCTAGGATGGTGGATGGTGTGCTACAACGCCCCCCTTAAGGAACCACCATGGTTCACATAAATTAAATCCTGGCAACCATCCACCTCCCTTTCCTTAATTAGTTTAATGTATTTTACACAGAATAATTTAAAAAAAAAAGGATAGTGGATGTGGTCACATGGCGCTGACGTGGAATGTCATGATGGTCATGAGGGTTGTTGTGAAGGGTCAGGTGATCATGAGAGTCATGATCATATTTTATAGCCTTAGCGACCAATTTATAGTTGTGATGAATGTCATAATTTGACTTTTATAAACTTTCGATTTAAATTTGCTATAGATTAATATGTTAATTATGTATTAGTTAAGACTTTTACGAACTTTTGGTAATTTTTGTTTCACTAAACAGGTTTCTAAACATGTGATATCTATCGTGTCTCTAAACGAGTTTGTTAACAGGTCGTTTCATGTTAATCCGTTTCCAAACCAGTCATGTTCGCATTTGAAAAAATGACATGGTAAGTTATCGTGTCGTCTTCGTTGCTATCGTCTCAAGTCATCGTGTTTTATCATGTTGTGACTTATCGTGTCATGTCTGGCCGGGTTTAGGCGGGCCGCGTAAGCCACCCCTTAAGCTTTATGGTTGTTGTATTTCTATAGAGGATTTACGACTCGTGGACTCACAGGTATATGACAGATGACAACATACATGTTTTATGTTGGTTTTTTATGTAGCAAATTCATACCACTAAATTGAAATCTGGTTCATTTGAGTTGCATATTAATATAAAGTTATAAACGGACCACAATATAAATTTTACATGTTCCGTAAGGCTATAGGGTATGGTGATGGTCCTCCTTTGGAGGATGGTCCGCCGCGTAAGCGACACGTAGGATGGGCATGAAGATGGGGCAAAGAGGATGGAGGTGTAGAAATGGGAGGATGGACCTAAAATGTGTATGTATATATTGTATGTATAGGGGTGTGTGAGAGGGGATGGCTGCCTTTTTGTCTTGTTGTGGACCGTCGAAGAAGTCTTCCAAGCGACGGTGAGGACGCGACGAGGGGGGGGGGGGGGGCAGGATGGTTGGAGGACCGGCGCCGGAGCTGGACGGCGGAGGACGAACCTCCGTACCGTCCAGCCTAAAAGCATCACAAATGCACGTGTTATGATATAATAATTTAATAAACCTTTAACGGGTCAAATAGATAACCTTTTAGATCCTTACAAGTGGCCACACCCCATGACTTTTACTCAAAATGCTAAATCTTTGTCCTAAATAATAAAATATTAATAATGGATTATATTAAAAAAAACAATAAAATAAAATTTAGTAATCGATTTACAAAAATTATCCAAAAACGTGTCAACCCAGCTATGCAGTTTATGCGGTGACCCATATTTGAAATATAGGTTTTCTCTGTGGTATATCAGTAACTTTAATATCATGCAGAAATTATATATATAGTAATTTAACACTAACAATTTACTATTATATCGGTGATGCATCGGTTATATTAGTCAATCTTGTCGATAATATCGGTGGTGATATATCGGTTATAATCGGTAGGTCAATATTTTCGATAAGATCGGTACCAATATTCTAACCGATATTTGACCTTGATATTTTACATGGAAACCGATAACAAATACATCACAGATATTAACTACATAGCAACTCAGTTTATTTTATCACCCGTATTAAGATGAGTGTTTTGAACGGATCAAACCCAAATAAGTTTATCACCTCTATTCAGAAGTAAGGCACACCAACATTGCTTGGACATGATTTATTTTGCAATAAATTTACAAACAATTAATTGCTTAGTTAAACTAATCCAGTACTAAAAAGGCTAATCACCCAATTTGTATAGTTCCCCGATCTTAGTTTACGATTTTGACATTTTCGTATTTATATACATGTACCATTGATTATTAGAAAATTTGCAGATTCTTCATGTTTAAAAAAAAGGTTAAGCGCTAACCGAGAATGTAATTAAAAGGTAATCGAGGTTATGTTAAGGTTCAATGTTTTGGTCGGAACACGTATAAAGGTTCAACTTGTTTTTAAAGTAGATACTAGAATTTATAGGAATGAAAAAGAGGTCAAGATTAAGACGCAAATGCCTAGATATTACAAACTTGTATGTACTGCTATACTATACCTGACTTATAAATACATGTTCAGTAAAACAAACAAAGAAAGTGTTTGTATATAACATGTATTAGGGAAATACAATAAAGGAGATATGATTATAAATAAAATCATAATACCAAACACGTAGAAAACAATCAAATCAGAAGCAGAATCATGCATTTCAGACAACAAATCTATCAAGTCTGACATGTCTTTGACTATGTCCAAACTTGTTAAAAGACCGACAATGTTTAAAGGGTTTATACCATAGAAAACCAATATTTTTTTTTTCATTTTGCACGAAAAAGCCTTAAAACAAACTTTTGGTACCTTAAAGTCTGAAGATGTTTGAAACATAAGTATATAAGAAAACACTCAAAACAGCACTAGACAATTTGCTAGCAGTCTAGCACAATCATTACATATGTGGAGGCTATACAAGCAACTTTTTGTTGACGTTCACATGGATATCATGTAGACTCTTTTTACAGACGTGAAACACCACCTCATCAATTTTGACCACTTTAAAAGATTCACAAGTATGATTGACTTTAGTATCCCAAAAGGGGTTAACAATCTTTTTCGTGCAAAACGAGTAAGCAACTAAGCATGTTAGATTTTTATGGTATTAACCCTTGTTTAGAAACCGGCATGTTTTTTAACCTTTTAAAACTCCCAATACCCTAATTAATATGATTGAACCATGGTATCTAACTGCTAGTTGTTGCTTAAAGTGGTTACCAGTAACAGTAACTAACCTATGATGTATCTTACCCGTTTTCTAAATTTGAAAAACCTACTACTTCAGCAGAATACTGAAAACATAAAGCACAGAGCATGACAGAGCAGAAATGAACTCTAGATGGACCCATATCTAAACTATTACCTAAAGAATCATATATACGTATGTGTGTGTATAGAAAATTAGGGTCAGTAACGGTAATACCTTGACGAAAGAAGCCACCTTACTGTTTGCCGTCTGTTTCTGTTCTTGACCGCTTCTGCTGTATCTGAAGGAGGAGGTTAGCTGCAAACTGTAGTGTTGATTGGTAGCGTTGATTCTTATCAGCATCAAACTCCAGCTTTTGCTGACCTGGCACCATACTTTGTGTTTCATAAGCATTAGTATTGTATACCTGGCTTGATGATGTAACGACATTACCCACACTGTGCAAATCACGTGGGTAATCAGCTTGGTATTGCCGAGTAACCTGCATAGGGCCGTTGACTTTATTTGACTGCATGAAATCACCAGTCAGATTGGAAGTTTCGTGTTCATACATCTTTCCCCGAAGTTGTCTTTCATTTAACACTGGTTCCGGCACTGTATTACCAGACAATTGTTGACCATTAGAGTTGAACTTAGCTAAAGAAGCCAGAGATGCAACAAGTTCAGGTGTTAAAGTAAGTCCAACTGAAGTAGTTGATGTAGTGGTAACCGGTGGTACACGATCCGCATGTTGTGGGAACTTCAGAACAATCCCGTAAAGACGGGCAGGACCAGAAACTTTCAAAACCGTTTCTAAGAAGTCAGATGGTGGGACCAAGAATAAAGTGGTCCCATCACCAAATTTAACAACACCTGCTCGGTTCCGATCACCCATGTACTGTAGAAACTCGGTATACGAAGCAAAATCCTCTTCACTATCGGGTAAAAAGTAAACGATATCGAATCCTATAGCATCTGCATAATGTTTTGCCAGCATGTCCAGTCGTGTTCTAGCTGAACAATTTACAATTTCAGGCCTGCATGTTGTCACATTCATAATCTTAAATGTTAAGACGTTGAGATATTAATAATGTAACACTTTGTTAGATTTATTTAAACTTAGTTATGTTTATAGTATTGTTAAATTATGATATGTATAAGTAATTAGAACAAGTATAGATATCGGTATGATAACTTATGATCGAATGATAAGCGGTTTCGATAAGCGGGCAATTCAAACTGTTCCGGCAGTTATTCCCGCCTTTGTTAACCGCCAAAACATTGATGTATATAAACTAGATAGCCGGCATTAACCACCGGCACCAAGACATTTCCTTATTCGATAACGATTTGTCCACCCTTTTGTTCTATATTCTGATTTCATCACAAACACACACTATGCAAATCCAATTCGGTACATTACCTAATATGTATTCAAACGATGTGAATACTTCCGCTGCAACAACAAGTTCTGATCCCCAACATAGTGGTATCAGAGCGGTGTTGGGGAAGATGAACAAAACCGAAATTAAACCCAGTTCCACGTTGCTCCCTTGTCAACACTGTACGGATGAAGCAAAAGGCAAAACCAAACGAAATCAGAGAGAAAAGATATGTTACTATTGTCGCCAACCAGGGCATCATATTCATGCGTGTAAAAAGAAAGAAACCGATGAAGCGACACAGTTAATACGGCAAGCAGTAAATGAAGGAATACAGAGACAAGAAGGAGAGATTAACAATCATCGGGAAATGATTGTCGTCGGTACCGAAGGGGGGCTATGGAGCGACATTTGGTACGTAAGTTCTGTATTTAAACATCATATTGCCGGAAACTTGAATGTGTTTAAACGAATTAAACACATCATTGGGGTTAATACACGCACTGGTGAACATAATTTCCTGTTCACACGAGGGGTTGGATCAATAGAAATAAAAACAAGTAATGAAACTATGAGAATTCAAAGCGTCTTTTATTCACCGGAACTAGATCGAAATGTATTAAGTTTGGATCAATTGACGCTGCAAGGATTTACGGTCAAAAAGGCCGGTGATACTTGTAGGATTTATCCAATGTTTTCTTCTCCGGTGAATAATCCTGTGAATAACTTGAATGGCCTGACAAGAGAGGAGGAAATCGGGTTAAATGAAAAACAGAGAATATTAGATGAAAGCGTGTATGACGATGAATTCAAAGAAAAATATTTGAATTCCTATTTTGAAGAACTCCATCTGTCTACACAAGAGACAGATTGGAGTATCATGATTGTCAAGGCCATGGAATTCAAAGAATTCGAAGACTGCAGAGCATTTATGGATTTATTGGATGATCGAGACTTTGTTCTCAAGTATAAACATATACTTGATTCAAAGTTTGAAGAATTGGTTAAATGGTTCTTATTCGATTACATAGGAATAAAAACTAGACCGGTTCCTCCAATAACTTCATTCATGAGGAAGGTTAATTTGCTAAGTCTGTATTTACTCGTGGCCATGGACAGGGGTTATCGAAATGTAACAACAGAGAACATATGGCCTGCAATAGCTAAGGATCTGGGATTCAATTATGAAGACGGTGATTACATGAGAGTCACATATGCTATGTATCTTGATGTCCTAGAGTATTACTACAAGTTCAAACAAGTTTCATAAGAAAGTGCAGGACAAGGAGACTGTTCTGGAAGAAGGAATGTCCACCGGCGGTCGTCAAGAAAATTCAAAAATTGCAGGAGATACTCAACAAGATTCTGCAGAGATGGAACCGGTTGCCTTATTTGCAGGTGTTGATGATGAAGACTGGAATATAAGAAAACGAAGGAAGCGTTTTAATTTCAACTATGCAAAATGGGCAATGGATGAAGCAAATCGTAGCGTACTGGATCAAGCTCGTAAACATAACCTAGTTTAAAGGGGGTTATGTTAGATTTATTTAAACTTAGTTATGTTTATAGTATTGTTAAATTATGATATGTATAAGTAATTAGAACAAGTATAGATATCGGTATGATAACTTATGATCGAATGATAAGCAGTTTCGATAAGCGGGCAATTCAAACTGTTCCGGCAGTTATTCCCGCCTTTGTTAACCGCCAAAACATTGATGTATATAAACTAGATAGCCGGCATTAACCACCGGCACCAAGACATTTCCTTATTCGATAACGATTTGTCCACCCTTTTGTTCTATATTCTGATTTCATCACAAACACACACTATGCAAATCCAATTCGGTACATTACCTAATATGTATTCAAACGATGTGAATACTTCCGCTGCAACAACAAGTTCTGATCCCCAACACACTTAAGGGTGACAAATTCAAAATCAGCTACAGTGGTTTCTTTTCAATTTTTTCGTTTTTGTATACCTCAACCCCTCAACTTTCAGCATTGACACGTACACCCCCTCAGCTTTCTAAAAACTATGCAAATTGTCATTTTGACCCCCCCCCCCCGAGTTTTACGTGCTTATTTTTATGTGCATGGGTCAGATATAATACGTTTTCATGCTTATTTTTAGGTACGTTCTCGGTTGGTCTACGTTTTGACATAAACGAGTCGAGTCAAATATAATATGTTATCATTAGGCGGTATAAATTCAAGTTACTTTAAGTTTCCAGCCACCGCAACGCGCGATACCATTCTTTCACATAAAAAAACATTGTTTTCTTACATGCTTATTTTAAGTACGTTTTGGTAAAAATCCAAGTTGGTTTACGTTTCGACGTAATTTTTTCTTGGTAATGAGTCGGGTCAAATAACCTACGTTACCGTGCTTATTTTTATGTGCGTTTTCAGTTAGTATACACGTTTGTCGTAAATCTGTTCAGAAACATGTCAGGTCAAATATTTTACGATACAAATTTGAGTTATTTAAAGTTTCGACGCCGCCGCAACGCGCGGCGTGTCAGAATGCTAGTTTGTAAAAAGACTGGTCCATCAATGAGAGAAACGAATTACTTACATCTCATATACAATCCAATCTCCGATAGGAACATAACGTGCACGACAAACAGGCGTTCCACCCTTTGCAAGGATTCCTCGCCACGTATAGTTCACATCAGCACGATCAACGTTCGAACTCCTCGTGAATCTAGCGTTTGGGGAAACACTTCTGAATACTTGATCGTTTAACAGAGCATGATTATTCGTTTCTTTTATGGGCGTATAACCATCGGTTCTCAACCTCTTGGGCGCCCTTTGAATTTGGTTTGCATCAAAACCATCCCATGTCCCAAGAGTTGACTTGGTCAACAAATTCATACCTACTGAAGGTGTCACACCCCAACCCATGGCGGAATCATCGGGGCGTGGCACTGAGCGAAACCGATTGTCCAGAAGTTTCCACAACAATTATCCAAAACTATTCAATTTAAATAATACGTCCCATACCGTATCTCAAACAGTCAAATAATTATTACAGACAAACATCAAGACAAATATTCTGTTCCGACAACTCAGATTTAAATAAGACAGCAATTGTTTATCTGCTTCTAGAGACCCTTAGTTTGACCACTACAGACAACTATTTGTTGGGCTCTAAAGCTTTATTCTAGCTTCAATTTCCTACCACATGTGCGTCCTAAGCACCTGTCACATACGTTAAAATAAAGTCAATACATATAATGTAAAGGTGAGCATACAAGTTTGATAATAGCATATAGAGTTCGAATTTGTTTACGCATAACCAGCACGTAGACATAGTGAAATGAAGCACGTTAGTTATCGACATAGATCCATCGTTACCAATGACTGCGGGTTGACTGCCCGAGGCAGTTCGCAATGCATGATTACCACCGTAATCCATGCAAGTAAAAGATCCTTAACAACCCCCGTGTGAACGGGTGCTGAGTCCAAACTATAGTACTATCGTTGCTAAGGCAGGTAGACAACATTCCATGTGTAAACATAATAAACAAGCATTCATAAGCCACGTATAACATGCATTAACGGTTAACGTTGTAATAGTTTGAGTAGTGTGATAGTTGTAGTTGGAATATTCGTAACGTATGTAACACCCAAAAGTGCTTAAAGCAAAAAGGGATCGAGTACACTCACAGCGATTAATGGATTGAAGGGAGCGCTTTTAGCGAGTACGGTTAGCCTGAATAGATTCGGTAATATAACGATAAGCGATTCGTATAACGTCACAAAGTATGAAAGGGTCGAATAGGGGTTCGTTCGGATGGTAATTCGATCGAACAACAATTCGTGTGGGTAACAATCCGTTCGAGTGGTCATTCGATCGGATGGTAATTCGATCGAGTGACGATTCGAGTGGATTGTTTCTTCCTATGAGAAGGATGTGTTTGTGTATGATGGTTTGACTTTTGAAGTTTTCGTCGTAGTATTTTGAAACAACGAAGTATTTCTATCTTTCAAGTCGGTCGATCGGATGACTAGTCGTGCGGATGGCAATTCGTTCGAATGGTCATCCGGTCGGACAACGACTTCATGATGAGGTTACTTATTGAAACAAGTTCACTACATAAGTGTCATTCGATCGGATGGCAATTCGATCGAATGGCAATTCGTGCTATTGAACATGTTGAAAATTGTTAAGTCTTTTAAAGTCTTAGTATCTCATGATCCGAAGAGTAATCCTTTCAAAGGTCGTTCGATCGGATTGCAATTCGTTCAATACCCAAACTTTAATTAAGATTGCTTAAAGGTGGGACCCAAGTGTAATCCATGCGGGTGGCAATTCGTTCGGGTAGCCTATCCGTTCGAATGGTAATTCGAGCGGCTGGCAATCCGCCCTGAGTGTCCCGTTCGTCTACACTTGGTCGTTTTGAAGGTTTGTCGTTATGTCGAGTCACTTTGACAACGTGTTAGCCAACAGAACCCTTCGTTCGACCCAGTTGACCAACCCGACCAGGAATCACCCAGTCCGGCCGGTTACCGGCTTGAGGCGGTCGTTCTTGGTTAACCCGAAGTCGATAGTCTCGTAAGTAGAATCTAGGTCTGAGCCAGTACAACACTAAGGGCGGGTAGGAGACTAGATCGGAACCTGATTCTACCGGTTTTGAGTGTTTTAAGTGTAAAAAGAGCCGAAAGAAAGTTAAAACCATCTTTCAATCCTTTTTCACCACACTTGTGTCGAGATCTTTACAAGATCTTTGTGGAAATCGGTTAGATCTAAGTTGTTCTTAGTGGATTGAGGTCAAATCATGAAGTTCTTGAAGATCACATGATGACGTCACCTTAGAACACCCAAAATCTAGTGATTTCACGGTTAAAAACTAAGATTTAAAAGATAGAAAGGTGTAGGAGTGCGTGTAGACCAAGAAAGTATAAGATTTAGAACGAGATCTTACCGGAATCGAGAGAAATCTGAGAAAAGGTTGAGTTGAGCGTGCTGGTCGAACAGGGATTTCCAAAAGTGGAAAAGATGACAATGACAGGGGTATTTATAGGATGCCAAAAGAGGAAATGGCTGTTCGGTCGAATGGCACATCGCCTGGGTGACCGTTCGGTCGAATGGAGATTCGATCGGATGGCACCTGTTGTCCTTTACCAAGTGGCTATCCGGTCGAATGGCTATTCGATTGGATGGCCCTTGGTTAGGGTGTTTGGCGCGCTGATCTTTGATGATTCGATTTTGATTGAGATCGATGCGATACGATAGATTCTCCTAGTCGAATTACTCTCAGTCCTAAACACTCATATCTCGCATAAACTATTTTCCACCATTACTGGAGTTCGTTTTACGATTCGAATTTGATTGCATTTCGAGTTAGACTTTGAGTTTCGATTGAGTTCGCTTGCTTATCACAACATAACATAAATAAACATGCACAGGTAACACGTAAGACACACACACACACGTATAATAACAAGTAAAATTCATAGCTCGAGTTGCGGTTAGAAGTCGATTCGATTAGCATAGTTTGATTGTTGATTAGTTAACTTTATCGCATTGTTACTTCCTATAATTCACAGTCGTAAGTCGGTTGATTAACGATTAACACACCTCGATTATAGCATTAACGACACTTACTCCACATAATACAAATAAAATAAGGAAATTTCTATGAGTCAAGTTGCGCGAAATCGGTCGTTGACTTTGACCTTGACTTTGACTTTCACTTGTGAAAACACGGGGTGTTACAGCCTCCCCTTGTTTAGGGAATTTCGTCCCGAAATTAAGCTGGAAGTTGTACCTCACCGTGAATCACGTTTGAGAACTTTTCGTATGGACCGATTTTGACTTTGAAACGATCGCTTGTGACATGGAATCTGTGAACGTGCGTGATCAAACACACTAGAACGTACTATAATCGGTGGTTCTATAGATTAATATGAAATCGTACAAGCACTAGAATCACAACACTACTTTCTCTCTCTAGCTCCTCTCTTGAAACAGTTGCGGGTACTTAGCTTTCATGTCGCCTTCGAGTTCCCAAGTGAACTCTGCGCCTCGTTTGCCTTCCCATCGGACTTTCACAATAGGAATGCGTGAGCGTCGGAGTTGCTTGGTCTGGCGATCCATGATTTCGACAGGCTTTTCCACGAAGTGTAATGTTTCGTTCACTTGTAGATCGTCTAGAGAGACATGTAAATCGTGGTTGGCGAGGCACTTTCGGAGGTTTGACACGTGGAAAGTCGGGTGGACGTTACTAAGTTCCTCCGGTAATTCGAGTCTGTAGGCGACTTTTCCGATCCTTTCCATAATCTTAAAAGGTCCAACATATCGAGGCGCGAGTTTCCCTTTCTTGCCGAATCGGACCTCACCCTTCCAAGGTGACACCTTTAGGAGTACGTGGTCTCCAACGCCAATTTCACGGGGCTTGCGCTTTTTATCGGCGTAAACTTTCTGTCGATCCCGAGCTTTCACCAAGTTGTCTCTGATTTGGAAAATTTTGTCTGTCGTTTCTTGTAATAGCTCAGGACCGGTTAGTTCCGAATGACCGATCTCGTGCCATACAATAGGCGATCGACATCTTCTTCCGTATAATGCCTCGAACGGTGCCATTTGGATGCTAGAATGGTAGCTGTTGTTATACGAGAATTCGACTAGCGGCAGGTACTTATCCCAATTACCACCGAAGTCTAGAACACACGAACGGAGCATGTCTTCAAGAGTATAAATCGTTCTTTCAGTCTGACCGTCGGTTTGAGGGTGGAATGCGGTACTTAGATTAAGCGTTGTACCGAGTTTCGTTTGAAACGTTTCCCACAGTCACGAAGTAAACCGAGCATCACGATCAGAGATGATGTCACGAGGCGTCCCATGATTACAAATGATCTCGTCGGTGTAGATTTGGGCTAATCGTTCTACCTTGTAGTCTTCTCGTATTGGCAGAAAGTGAGCTGATTTAGTCAAACGGTCGACCACAACCCATATGCTGTCGTGACCTGATGACGTGTGTGGTAGCTTGGTTATAAAATCCATGGCTATGCTCTCTCACTTCCACATGGGGATTGGTGGTTGTTCGAGTAAGCCAGAGGGTCTTTGATGTTCAGCCTTGACTCTCGCACAAGTTAGGCATTTCCCGACGTAGAGTGCGATATCCCTTTTCATACCCGGCCACCAGTACTTATAACGGAGATCTTGGTACATTTTGTCGGCACCGGGGTGAATAAAATACCGGGATTTGTGGGCTTCGTCCATTAGGATTTGTCGCAATTCCGTTCGTTTGGGAATCCAAATTCGGTCTAAAAAGTGGAATATCCCGTTTGATTTGCTCACAAGTTGGGCTCCATCGTGGTAGATTCTTTCTTTCTTCAGGGTGCGTTCATTGAAACATGCGTGTTGAGCGTCACGGATGAGGGTTTCGAGATCGTGTTGGGCTTGAACATTACGAGTGCTAAGCAGGTAGCTCCGTCTGCTAAGTGCGTCGGCAACAACATTCGCTTTGCCTGGGTGATAACGGATCTCACAGTCGTAATCGTTGAGAAGTTCTACCCATCGGCGTTGACGCATATTAGGTTCCTTCTGATTAAAGATATGCTGTAGGCTCCTATGATCGGTGAAGATCGTACACTTAGTACCATATAGGTAGTGTCGCCAAATCTTTAACGCAAAAACAACTGCGCCTAGCTCGAGATCATGGGTCGTATAGTTCTTCTCGTGGATTTTGAGCTGACGAGATGCGTAAGCTATGACCTTGTCCCGTTGCATGAGAACCCAACCAAGAATAAGGTTGGAAGCATCATAGTAGACAATGAAATCATCGTTTCCATCGGGCAATGTGAGAACAGGAGCGTTGCAAAGCATGTACTTGAGGTTTTGGAAGGCAGTCTCTTGTTTGGTTCCCCAGACAAAAGGCTGGTCCTTATGCGTAAGAGAGGTAAGTGGTACAGCAATCTTCGAGAATCCTTCGATAAATCGTCGATAATAGCCCGCTAGTCCGAGAAAAGAGCGGACTTCAGACGGATTCTTAGGTGTAACCCAGCTCTTGACAGCTTCAATCTTTGCAGGGTCGACGTGAATGCCTTGACTATTTACGATGTGACCCAGAAACTGAACTTCCTCCAGCCAAAATTCACACTTGGAGAACTTGGCATAGAGTTGGTTCCCCTGGAGTAACTCGAGAACCAAATGTAGATGTTGCGCATGTTCGGTTTTCGATTTGGAATAAATCAAGACATCGTCGATGAATACGATGACGAAACGGTCGAGATATGGTTTACACACGCGATTCATCAGATCCATGAAAACCGCTGGTGCGTTGGTTAAGCCAAAAGGCATGACAACGAATTCGTAGTGACCGTAATGAGTACAAAACGCGGTTTTGGGTATATCCTCCTCTTGAATACGTAGCTGGTGATATCCTGAACGCAGGTCGATCTTTGAGAAACACGTAGCGCCTTGTAGTTGATCAAACAAATCGTCAATACGCGGTAGAGGATAGCGGTTCTTGATAGTTAACTTATTCAATTCCCGATAGTCGATGCACATCCTGAACGACCCGTCCTTTTTTTTGACGAAGAGGACTGGCGCGCCCCAAGGAGAGGTGCTCGGACGAATGAAGCCTTTCTCAAGTAATTCCTGGAGTTGGGTTGAGAGTTCGCGCATTTCTGACGGTGCGAGTCGGTAAGGAGCTTTGGCGATAGGGTTGGCTCCAGGAATGAGGTCAATACAAAAGTCGATATCACGACTTGGCGGTAATCCGGGAAGATCCTCTGGAAAAACATTAGGAAATTCTCAAACCACAGGAACGTCCTTCACTTTCTTCTTCTCTTTCTTTTCCTTCTCCGCTGCTACAACGTTAGCCAAGAAAGCCCTGTACTCCTTGCGGAGATACTTACTAGCTTGGACACAGGACATAAGTTTGAGACCCTTCGAAGTAGTATCACCATATACACACAATGAGTCACTATTCGCGAGCGAGAAACGAATCATTTTGTCGAAGCATACAACTTCAGCATGGTTTTCTCGAAGAAAGTCCATGCCTATTATGACGTCGAAACTTCCGAGTTGCATCGGAATAAGGTCAATTGGGAAGATGTGGTTGTTGAGCTCGAGAGTACAATCACGGATAACGGAATTGACGGCGACGGTTCTTCCGGTAGCGACTTCAACATCGAATGCCGAGGAGAGTTGGGAACATTTACGACTAAGGAGTTTCTCAAATTCGAGCGACACAAAGCAGTTATCGGCTCCAGTATCAAACAAAAATGAAGCATAAATACCATTCACAAGGAACGTACCATTGACCACGTTGTTGTCGGCCTGGGCTTGACGCACGTTGAGGTTGAAAGTTCTGGCGCGTGCGGCCTGTTGTTGCTGAGGCTTTTGTTTCACGACCCTGTTTGGGCACACGTTGGCGAAATGATTCGGGTCACCACATGCGAAGCAGGCTCTGGCTTTGACTGCGGGTGCCGGAGGAGCTTGTTGACCCTGTGGGGCAGTGAGCAGAGCTTGGTGAGCAGGAGCTTGTCGGATGCGGCAGTTAGCAGTAAAATGGCCGTATACGTTGCAGTGAGCACAGTAACGGCAAGCAATGGCAGATGGGTGGTGGTAGGTGCAAGTAGGGCAGAGCGGGTGTGTCCCAGTGTATGCACGCTTTGCAGGCGGTGCATTGGCCACAGGCGCTGCTACTTGACGCTGTTGAGCAGGTACGGCTTGAACTGGTGCAGCAGTGATCGCACAGTTCTTGTTGCTGGAGCTGTTCTTTCTCTTGTTCTTCCTCTTGTTGCCTGATGAGGTAGGTTCAGCAGTTGGTGCGGCAGTGGTAGCTTGATGCAGATGTTTCGAAGTCTTATCCCAGACACCAGCCTTAACCCGCTTGTCGTTGATCTCAGCGGCTAGCAGATAGGTTTCCTCGATCGTCGTAGTCTTAGCCGCTTGCACGAAATCAGCAACGCAGTCGGGCAGTGCCCGGATGTACTTCTTGATCGTCATGTCGGGAGTCTTGACTTGATCGGGACAGATGATGCTGAGCTGTTTAAAACGAGCAGTAAGACCAGCATTGTCACCATCCTTCTGTTGTATGTGCCAAAATTCATCTTCTAGCTTTTGACGTTCATGAGGAGGGCAGAACTCCTCTAGCATAACTTCCTTGAGCTCGTCCCACGACAGACCGTAGGCTGCATCGTTCCCTCGCTTGTTTCTCTCGACCGTCCACCAGTCTAGTGCACGGGACTGGAAAACGCCGGTAGCATTCAGAGTTCGAAGGTCATCAGGGCAACCACTTTGTTGCAGAGTAACCTCAATATAGTCAAACCAGTGGAATAGTGCAGTGGGACCTCCTTCGCCAGTGAATTCTTTTGGCCCACACGACTTGAATTGCTTGAAACTGAAAGGCCTTGCGGTAGCTTTGGGAGCTTCGGTTCTCGATTCCTCAGACGATTTACTGGCATTCTCATAGACATCACTCACAGCCTTTGCTACGCTTTTAGCGATGATGGAAGCAAGACGTCTGTCTCTCTTCTCTTGACGAGAAAGTGCATGACGGGATCCAGACGACATTGTCTGCAATAGACATCGCCACGGAACTCATCACATTGTATTCGAATCTCACCTCACACGTTTTCTATTTACTAAAGCTTAGTAACACGTACATCCACGTACACGCATAACACATAGAGCACAAATCACATAACCACGTAGAATCACATAATCACATAATTCCTAAGCATGTAGAGCAAATAATCACATAACGCCTAAGCACGTAAAACACAGGAGCAAGGAAGCGCATAAGCATTGAGTCACTTAGAAGCAGTCAGAAAACAGAAACCTATTATTCAAAGCTCGCGATCGTTCGAGTATAGCGATCGCGCTTAGTATATCGAATATCGTAGTATAGCATAGGGTTGTCCAAAATTTGGCGATTTGTTAGCGATTTGAGATAGAAATGCAGTGCGCGTCGTGCGTGTCGATCGAAGTGAAAGCAAAATTGAGTAAATCTTCAAAAATTTAAGCACAAAAATAGGTAAGGGCACATAAAACACATAAAATCGATGAATTAGATCGTCTGCGGCTACTAGACGTTGACTACCCAAAGTGATCCGACTATTCTCAACAGACTGGTCGTCATATTTCGACTTTCGGGATCGTGTTGCTGCCTCGATTCCTGGGCATTCAACACGTACTCCCTGGGTCATAGTCATGAATTCAGGTCGTTGAAGTTCGTCGAGGCTTTGGTGAGATGAGTAAAAGTTAGGAGCAAGTTGTCAAGGTTAGGGTTTCACCCCTAGCTTAGCAACTTCTTCCTTGTTTTAGCAAAATTGAGGAGATTATTCATCAAAATATGGATTTCACTCCTGATTTGGTATAATTCCCCTCGTTTGTTATTGAAAATAATGAGGAAATCGTTAATAAATCGATAAAATCGGCACTGACCAAGCAATTTAGTCGAGAGTTTGCGGTTTTCACACCTAATCCCAACGAAATCGTTTGATCCTTTTTGAAAATTCGAGTGCAGTGATAGCGAGAAGTAACTGGGTACAACACATAAGTTCTGTCTGTTGGTTCTTAACTATAGTCTAGGTCTCTAAGACTTCGACCCGGACTAGGTCGAGTCTTGCCTAATTCCCTATAGTTATGGCTCTGATACCAATCTGTCACACCCCAACCGATGGCGGAATCATCGGGGCGTGGCACTGAGCGAAACAGATTGTCCAGAAGTTTCCACAACAATTATCCAAAACTATTCAATTTAAATAATACGTCCCATACCGTATCTCAAACAGTCAAATAATTATTACAGACAAACATCAAGACAAATATTCTGTTCCGACAACTCAGATTTAAATAAGACAGCAATTGTTTATCTGCTTCTAGAGACCCTTAGTTTGACCACTACAGACAACTATTTGTTGGGCTCTAAAGCTTTATTCTAGCTTCAATTTCCTACCACATGTGCGTCCTAAGCACCTGTCACATACGTTAAAATAAAGTCAATACATATAATGTAAAGGTGAGCATACAAGTTTGATAATAGCATATAGAGTTCGAATTTGTTTACGCATAACCAGCACGTACACATAGTGAAATGAAGCACGTTAGTTATCGACATAGATCCATCGTTACCAATGACTGCGGGTTGACTGCCCGAGGCAGTTCGCAATGCATGATTACCACCGTAATCCATGCAAGTAAAAGATCCTTAACAACCCCCGTGTGAACGGGTGCTGAGTCCAAACTATAGTACTATCGTTGCTAAGGCAGGTAGACAACATTCCATGTGTAAACATAATAAACAAGCATTCATAAGCCACGTATAACATGCATTAACGGTTAACGTTGTAATAGTTTGAGTAGTGTGATAGTTGTAGTTGGAATATTCGTAACGTATGTAACACCCAAAAGTGCTTAAAGCAAAAAGGGATCGAGTACACTCACAGCGATTAATGGATTGAAGGGAGCGCTTTTAGCGAGTACGGTTAGCCTGAATAGATTCGGTAATATAACGATAAGCGATTCGTATAACGTCGCAAAGTATGAAAGGGTCGAATAGGGGTTCGTTCGGATGGTAATTCGATCGAACAACAATTCGTGTGGGTAACAATCCGTTCGAGTGGTCATTCGATCGGATGGTAATTCGATCGAGTGACGATTCGAGTGGATTGTTTCTTCCTATGAGAAGGATGTGTTTGTGTATGATGGTTTGACTTTTGAAGTTTTCGTCGTAGTATTTTGAAACAACGAAGTATTTCTATCTTTCAAGTCGGTCGATCGGATGACTAGTCGTGCGGATGGCAATTCGTTCGAATGGTCATCCGGTCGGACAACGACTTCATGATGAGGTTACTTATTGAAACAAGTTCACTACATAAGTGTCATTCGATCGGATGGCAATTCGATCGAATGGCAATTCGTGCTATTGAACATGTTGAAAATTGTTAAGTCTTTTAAAGTCTTAGTATCTCATGATCCGAAGAGTAATCCTTTCAAAGGTCGTTCGATCGGATTGCAATTCGTTCAATACCCAAACTTTAATTAAGATTGCTTAAAGGTGGGACCCAAGTGTAATCCATGCGGGTGGCAATTCGTTCGGGTAGCCTATCCGTTCGAATGGTAATTCGAGCGGCTGGCAATCCGCCCTGAGTGTCCCGTTCGTCTACACTTGGTCGTTTTGAAGGTTTGTCGTTATGTCGAGTCACTTTGACAACGTGTTAGCCAACAGAACCCTTCGTTCGACCCAGTTGACCAACCCGACCAGGAATCACCCTAGTCCGCCCGGTTACCGGCTTGAGGCGGTCGTTCTTGGTTAACCCGAAGTCGATAGTCTCGTAAGTAGAATCTAGGTCTGAGCCAGTACAACACTAAGGGCGAGTAGGAGACTAGATCGGAACCTGATTCTACCGGTTTTGAGTGTTTTAAGTGTAAAAAGAGCCGAAAGAAAGTTAAAACCATCTTTCAATCCTTTTTCACCACACTTGTGTCGAGATCTTTACAAGATCTTTGTGGAAATCGGTTAGATCTAAGCTGTTCTTAGTGGGTTGAGGTCAAATCATGAAGTTCTTGAAGATCACATGATGACGTCACCTTAGAACACCCGAAATCTAGTGATTTCACGGTTAAAAACTAAGATTTAAAAGATAGAAAGGTGTAGGAGTGCGTGTAGATCAAGAAAGTACAAGATTTAGAACGAGATCTTACCAGAATCGAGAGAAATCTGAGAAAAGGTTGAGTTAAGCGTGCTGGTCGAACAGGGATTTCCAAAAGTGGAAAAGATGACAATGACAGGGGTATTTATAGGATGCCAAAAGAGGAAATGGCTGTTCGGTCGAATGGCACATCGCCTGGGTGACCGTTCGGTCGAATGGCGATTCGATCGGATGGCACCTGTCGTCCTTTACCAAGTGGCTATCCGGTCGAATGGCTATTCGATCGGATGGCCCTTGGTTAGGGTGTTTGGCGCGCTGATCTTTGATGATTCGATTGAGATCGATGCGATATGATAGATTCTCCTAGTCAAATTACTCTCAGTCCTAAACACTCATATCTCGCATAAACTATTTTCCACCATTACTGGAGTTCGTTTTACGATTCGAATTTGATTGCATTTCGAGTTAGACTTCGAGTTTCGATTGAGTTCGCTTGCTTATCACAACATAACATAAATAAACATGCACAGGTAACACGTAAGGCACACACACATACACACGTATAATAACAAGTAAAATTCATAGCTCGAGTTGCGGTTAGAAGTCGATTCGATTAGCATAGTTTGATTGTTGATTAGTTAACTTTATCGCATTGTTACTTCCTATAATTCACAGTCGTAAGTCGGTTGATTAATGATTAACACACCTCGATTATAGCATTAACGACACTTACTCCACATAATACAAATAAAATAAGGAAATTTCTATGAGTCAAGTTGCGCGAAATCGGTCGTTGACTTTGACCTTGACTTTGACTTTCACTTGTGAAAACACGGGGTGTTACAGAAGGAGATGAAAGCATCTGATTCGAAGGAGACGACCTCCGATTTAGATCCCCGGTTGCAGTGACAAGACTAGGGTCGGGCCCACCGACAGTTGAATCCAGAAAAGCAAAAGGTCGTGTAGAGCTAACGGGTCCTACAACACCATGTGGAATCACACGCCCACGTTGAGCAATCACTTCCAAATGTGGTGCATGAAATGGCATTCCATTAGCTAATGCAACAGGCCTTGGGCCTATGGATCCGGTAAAATATGGGCTTGCTGCAGGCTCATTTCTCTAGAACGTAATTGATATTCTAGGATCATTGAAAAGTTTTCCTTGCAGCCCGTTCTTGGCACGTAGAGCCTCTTCCATGCTTCTAAACTCGACAAATGAGCAGAATCTTGAAGGAAAACTTTTGATTGTTTCGATCTCACCAAACAATATTAAGGCATTGTGCAACATTTGTTCGTTAATGTGAACAGTGGGAGGATAAGATATGCACAAAACATTACTTGGAAGTTCTTCATTCCGTTTCGGACCTTCTGATGGCAGAATATGCTGTTAAATAAACATGAAGGATGATAAGATTATAAAAATATTGATCGTTTGTCTATTATTGGCTACATAATTAAAAAAGTAAAGTACACGGATGGTCCTGTTGTTTACCAAAACTTTGGATTTGGTCCCTAAGTTTCCAAAAGTACACAGATGGTCCCTGTGGTTTGCACTTTGTAACGCATTTAGTCCCCAGCCAGGCAGCCAACACATCTAAAGATTTCAGCAGGTCCAAGTTAGAGGCTAATGGTTTCAGCGGGTCCAAGTTAGAGACTAAATGCGCTACAAAGTGCGAACCATCATTCAGCAGGATCAAAAGTACATGCACGGTCCCTGTGGTTTGCACTTTGTAACGCATTTAGTCCCTAACTTGGACATGCTAAAACCTTTAGATTTGTTGGTTGGGGACTCACTAATATGTTACAAAATGCAAACCACAGGGATCGTTTGTGTACTTTTGAAAAGCTAGGGACCAAATCCAAAATTTTGGTAAACCACAGGGACCATCCTTGTAGTTTACTCTAATTAAAAAAAGGAAATAAATAACTCACTCACTCTTGCAAATTGAGATCTGGAATAATCCACACGAATCGCAGATCCACGCATAGCTTTAAAAGCCTTAATTGCATCATCTTGTTTGAAATAATCAATGATAGCAGAATTTTTGCGCGGTTGAAATTTAAATTCCTCAATTTTGCCAAATTTAGAAAATTTTTCTTCTAAATCTTCTTTTTAAATCGAAGTACCGATACAGCTAACCCACAGACACTTGCAGGGTTTAGCCTACCACACAATTAAGAAGAATTTTAGATAGATACTAGAAGTTCGTTAAGCAAATAAAACAATAAAAGAAATAAAATCTCATTAATTGCTCTACACAGATCTATCAGCACCTAATGTGTTGCTAAATGAAATACGCAACAGAGCATTTAACAATAAACATAGGACAAAACAAGAAACGGTTTCCAACATTTTTGGAAACGTGCGTAAGAGAAATTAGAGCGTTCCAGATAAAGGCGACAAGGGTGCAAATCTAAATGTGTATGTTAAACCCTAACAATCTCATAATAGATAGAAATATAATTGTTTCTCATGATACTTCTTGTTATGTGCATTGCAAAAGAGCAAAATCGGTGCTCTTTGTTTTTTAAGAGGTAAAACGTCTGCAGTCTGCGGACCACATCTGCAGACATCTGTAGAAGAAAAGGTGGACCAAACCTCTACAAACAGTCTGCGCGTGGCAATGTCTGTGCATGGTCTGCGGCTCTGCGCGGCGCAGACAGAAGAGCTTGCGCATAGGTTTTCAGAAAAGACAAACAGCACCTTAATATTCTACCATGTAAATTTTGCTTGGTCTTATTATGTGCATTGTGATTCAGTAACTGTCACTCTCAAATTTAATAGTCCCATTAAAAGGGAAAATATAACCAAACAAAATAGTTTATTGAATGATGACATACAACTAAACTGGTGCCAACAAAAACATCAAAGGTTAATTCTTATCTAGTAACTGGATGCTTCATTTATTCACTCGACGAGTCTGAAAGATCAACTGTTATGAGTTATCTAATTATGTTTGTATAAGTTCAATTTGGATCATGTTTTAGGTTTATGTGTCCATACTCCACATGACTTGTAAAGAAACGTTTATATTGGTAGTACATCATTTACCAACCCTGAAATAGAAAATTCTAGATCACTCATAGCACAATGGCTTGCATGATGTGCATTAAAAATCGTATCTTACACCAGTCCAGCATGTGAAAAAGGATTACCAATTACCGATCATTGCCACCTAAGCAAGTGGGGCATCCTAGACTAACTTAAGCAATTAATATGACAAAAGAATGTTGTATATGTGGTCTTCAGTTCCACTTAGTGGTCCAACTTGAAATAGGAACCATTCCCCATTGTTAAATGGTAAAAGCTCTTTATAGTACAAGAATCATATTGCTAAAAGAACTAAAAGAAGAAGAAACCTAGATTAGCTCTTCTCCAAATACACTCAACACCTAATGAGGTGAATAATATTCTTCTATTGGTATATTAAGTTATCACAAAAAACACTGGTTTCCACACGTTGAAAAACCGGCAACAAATTCGTTCCTCAAGAAGTCCACCCATCCAAAATTTTGTAAATACCACTTGCATCAATTAAATCAGGTCATTAACGATAAAGCTTAGTTCGAACGTTGCATCACTTTACGTTTACTTTCATCGTTCAATTTTGCTAGAGATATGCTTTTTGAGTTTTTTCATAAAGATTAATTGCAAGTTTTCAATGCACTTTCTGTCGGTTATTTTTCATCTCATTTTTCAAAATATAGAAATCAACCATTAAATCCTTGCAACGAAAACCCTAGGCGAAATCTCTCAAAATTAGATCAAAATTACCATATAAATAACTCAATTTCACAGTTTTTTTGGTTCAGAAAAACAATAATGTGTACGAATTAACCATATACTAGAAGCAATGATACAAATCACCATATCCAAAACGATCATAAATTCATAACAACGTAAACCTAACAAAATAACACCAAACGGTTTAGCAAAATCAATCTTCAACGGAAAACCACGCAAAACGACGCGGCTCAAACTCTCCTTCACCCTCCTAGCATCCTCCACATTCTTCAAGTACACGAACGCATAATTCCGCAACAAAGAACACGTTTCGACGCTCACACCGCTAGATTTCTCAAACATATTCTTCAAATTTGAATCTGTAACACCGGCGGCGAGATTACCGACCCATAGATTGCTCGACATCGTGTTCGATTGACGATTCGTTAGGGTTTGTTATTAATTGTGAGTTTTGTTGTGTAGAATATGTGATTGATTGCTTTGATTTGACGCTATGATGAGTTGTTGAAGGTGAATGATATGATTGTTGTGAGAATTAGGTTGAGAATTTTGTTAAAGACGGTTGATTTTGGAATTAGGGTTTGGGGTTGAAGATCAAGAAAGGGGGAAAATGATGATGGTTTTGTTTTTGTTTTTATAGGGGAAAGTTCTTGTACAAATAATCTAAACATACTAAACTTATAAATTGAAGGAAAACTCAAAAAGACAAGGTGATATTTTTGTAATTATCTATAACTATCAAAGTTACTCTACAAATGTATCTAAAAAACCTAAAAAAAATCTAACCCTACTCCCCCCCCCCCCCCCAAAACCTAAACCCCCCACCCTCAAAAACTGAAAAAAAAACCTAACACCCCACCCCCACAAAAAAAACCCTAAAACACACCCCCACCCCACTCAAGCTAAAATGCTAAAAACTAAACCCCCCCAAAAACCTAAAAAAATCTAAAAAATAAAAAAAGACACAAAATAATTTTTTTAAATATTTTTTATAAAAAAATCGCTACTTTTAGTAGCAAAAAAAAGTTTTTTTTTTTTTTTTTTGTAACAAAATGTAGCGATTTTTTATAAAAAATATTAAAAAAAATTGTGTTTGTTAGGTATTTTTGGTTGAGTTCACATTTGTATAGTAACTTTGATAGTTGGTGGTAATTACAAAAATGTCACCTTGTCTTTTTTACTTTTTATTCAATTTGTATGTTTAGTATGTTAAGTTTATTTGTATTTGATCTTTTGCCTGTTTTTATAGAGTAAAGTTTTCGTACAAAATGCGTTATCGTACAAAACGTACGAAAGACATAAAAAACTAAAAAGACATGATGACATTTTCGTAATTATTTACTCGAAGAGTATTTATCAAAATTGCTCTACAAATGATTCTGTAGAGTAATTTTGATCTATTAAAGTAATTTTATAAAATGTTCTTTTAGGATACTTTTGATCTTTTAGAGTAATTTTGTAGAGTATCATAATTACTCTACAAATGATCTTTTATAGTAATTTTAATCTTGTAAGATAATTTTATAGAGTATCATAACTACTTTACAAATGATTTTGTAGAGTAATTTTGAATCGTATATTGTTTGATAAACTTGCAGAGTAATTTTTATACAATTGTAGAGTAATTTTGATGCAGAGTAATTTAGATACAGTTGTAGCGTAATTTTGATAATTACCATACAAGATCAAATTACTCTACAAAATATACTTGTAAACTAATTTTGATGATTACCCTATAAGATCAAAATTACCCTACAAGAACATTTTACGAAATTACTCTACAATATCAAAATTACTCTACAAGATCATTTGTAAAGTAATTTTGATAATTACTAATAATTACGAAAATGTCACCGCGTTTTTCAGCAAAACCTTCAGTTCGTACGTTTTATACGTTAAAGTTATTTGTATTTGAACTTTTGTCTGTTTTTATATATACAAGGAGTTGTGGAAAACTATTACTCTTCTTAATTAATTGATAATCTTGGCGTAATAATACTTGTTTAAAAGCTAAAAAATAAAGGGAAAATTTCATAGAATAGTAACCAAGTTTTAAAAGTGTTCTAATTAGGTCATTGGTGTCGTTTTTATCACAATTAAATAACTTAACATTCAAATCGAGCCATGTCTTTTTTTCCACGTGTCAAGAAAAAAATGGAGCACAATGTCACACCCCAACCGATGGCGGAAACATCGGGGCGTGGCAGTAGGCGAACCAGATTCCTCAAGAGAATCCATAACAACTATTATATGGCAATATTTAAACGGTTAATTGTCCCATACCAATCAACAATATCCCACAAACAATTATTACAGATAGAGAGTCTCAAGAACAAAACAAGTCCGACAACCTAGATTTCTATTTGTGTAGTTTCTAGACTGCCTATCTTGATTTCCAGCAAAACATAGCAAGCAAAACATCCTAATCAACCTGTCACATACGTTAAAATAAAGTCAATACACAGAGTGTAAAGGTGAGTACACAAGTTTGTATAGCGAAAGCGTTTACGCATAGCCAGCATGTAACACGTAGAATGTGAATCAAGTAAGCTATCGACAATGACGTATGCAACCGACATGACTGCGAGTTGTAAAATGCGCAACACATTATCACCACTGTGACCATGTGAAGTAAAACCCTTAACAACCCCTGTCCACGACAGGTGATGAGTCCAAACTATAGTACTATCATTACTAAGGTGTCAGGCAAACAATCACTGTGTAAACATAACATACAAGCATTCATCAGGTCACGTATAACATGCGAGAGCGGTCAGCGTTAAAAGTGTTTGTGTTGTGTGTTCGATGTGATTTGATATAGAACGTATGTAACACCCAAAGTGCGTTAAAATAAAATGGGTTCGAGTATACTCACAGTTCGTGTTTAGCTAGTAAACACGGTACTTGGATTGAAGGGAGCGCGTGGGGATTAGCCTGAGTATAGAACGATAGCGTAAGCGTTGAACAGCGTGTCAGGTGAGATAAGTGTCGAATGGTGAGTCGGTCGGATGATCATCTGGACGGATGACCATTCAGACGGTTGGTCATTCGATTGGGTGCGTGTGTTTGTAAACCGTTTTGAAACTTTTGAAGTTTTTGTTGTAGTATAAATCAAGTCATTCGATAGGATGGTCATCCGGACGGATGGCCATTCGATCGGGTGGCTCTTCAATTGAAAGTGTGATATTCTTTAAAGTTTTGTCAAATTGTTTGAGTGTTGAACTTATAAAGGGCAAGTCACCTGGTCGAATAGTCATTCGATCGGATGGTCATCCGATCGGATGGTCATCCGATCGGATGGTCATCCGATCGGATGGCTATTCGATCGGCGATATGAGGTTTTGAAAATTTCACAAAGTTTTCTAAGTTAGAAGGTTTGAAGTTTTAATGGAGATGGCGTGACGACATGTCAAACAACAGAAATTATACCAAGCCCAGCTCAGTCGATCGGATGGGAATCACCCCATTCGATCAGACTTAACTGTTCTTGATGGTGTTTCGTGTTCAACCCGAAATCGGTCGTCTCTCCGGTGGAAATCCGTTTTCAAACCGGTTCTCAACTAAACAATGAGTAGAGAGCCTGAATAAGTCTGGATTCCATCGGTTTTCGAGTGAAAAGTGAAGAATGTTGAAGAAAAGTTTGAATCCGTGAAGTAGTGTTGAAATCTTAGTTGAGATTTATGTTAAATCGTGTAGAAATCCTTTAGATCTGAACAAACCTTGATGAGATGATGCCACACCACAGTTTGCATAAGAAACTGTGATGGCGTCACCTTCAAGTAGTCCAAATCGGGTGATTTCATGGTGAAAACGTAAGATTTAATGGAGAAAATGATGAGAAAGTGTGTATTGACGATGGAAGTACAAGATTTAGGGTGTAATACTTACGGAATGGCCTTGAATTGAGTGAAAATTTCTTGAAAGCGAGCTGGGAGCGAGTTGGTCGGATAGAGCTGTCACATCAATGAACAGTGGTGTGACAGGTGGGTATTTATAGGGTGAGGGGAGATAAGGCGATGCATGTGAGTGCGAGGGTCGGATGGCCATCCGATCGGATGGTCATTCGACCACCCGAGTTGCGTTTTGTTGGTTTCCGACTTTCATTTCGAGCGTTGAGCGTTGCGTTACGTTTAAGCGAGTTGCGAGTGAGCGTTGCGATGAGATAAACCGAGCAATATTTAAACAACTAGTTACACAAATAACATAACCACTACACAATTAACAAATAAATGCATAAAAGTAAATCTGCGTTTCGAGTTTGCGTTGAGAGTGCGATGCGATAGCGATGTGATAGCGTTTAGTATAAACATGCGATGTGATATGCGATAAAATGCATTTAAATAGTATGCGTTGTAAACTGCGTTAAATGCGATGACTGCTTTTTGAATAAACGTTGTGAATGCGTTTGTAAAACATAGTTTAAAATATCGTTTAAAATAGTCGACCCATAGCGATAATCGAAATCTCGAGAGTACAAGGTAATTTGCAATAATTAAGCAAGAAATAACAGATCTGAATAAGATTTTGACTTGACCTTGACTTTGACTTGGTAAGTCGGGTTGTTACAGCCTCCCATACTTTAGGGAATTTTGTCTCGAAATTAAGGCGCAGGCATAACGAATAGATGTGGATATTTAGCTTTCATATCACTTTCGAGTTCCCAGGTGAACTCGGCGCCGCGTTTGCCTTCCCAGAGAACCTTCACTATAGGAATGCGAGAGCGTCGAAGTTTCTTGGTCTCTCGGTCCATGATTTCTACTGGCTTTTCCACGAAGTTTAATATTTCGTTCACTTGCAAATCCTCAAGAGGGACATGCAAATTCTCTTTGGCTAGACACTTTTTGAGGTTGACTTGACCTTGACTTTGACTTGGTAAGTCGGGTTGTTACAGCCTCCCATACTTTAGGGAATTTTGTCTCGAAATTAAGGCGCAGGCATAACGAATAGATGTGGATATTTAGCTTTCATATCACTTTCGAGTTCCCAGGTGAACTCGGCGCCGCGTTTGCCTTCCCAGAGAACCTTCACTATAGGAATGCGAGAGCGTCGAAGTTTCTTGGTCTCTCGGTCCATGATTTCTACTGGCTTTTCCACGAAGTTTAATATTTCGTTCACTTGCAAATCCTCAAGAGGGACATGCAAATTCTCTTTGGCTAGACACTTTTTGAGGTTCGAGACGTGGAAAGTCGGATGTACGTTGCTAAGTTCCTCCGGCAATTCGAGTCAGTAGGCCACCTTGCCAATTCTTTCCAGAATCTTAAATGGTCAACGTATCGAGGCGCTAGCTTTCCTTTCTTGCCGAATCGGATCACTCCCTTACAAGGTGAAACCTTTAGGAGTACGTGATCACCAACTTCGAACTCAAGGGGCTTGCGGCGTTTATCAGCGTAGCTCTTTTGATGACTCCACACTTTCAAAAGATTGTCTCGTATCTGGAGGATCTTGTCAGTCGTTTCTTGTAGTAACTCACGACCGGTAATTTGCGTGTCTCCGATCTCATGCCATACAATCGGCGATCGACATTTTCTTCCATATAATGCCTCAAATGGTGCCATTTGAATGCTAGAGTGATAACTGTTGTTGTACGAAAATTCGACTAAAGGTAAATGCGAATCCCAATTACCACCAAAATCTATAACGCACGAACGAAGCATGTCTTTAAGGGTGCGAATCGTGCGCTCAGTCTAACCGTCGGTCTGGGGATGGAAACCGGTACTGAGATTGAGGATAGTACCGAGAGCGGATTAAAAAGTTTCCCAAAGGCGTGAGGTAAATCAACCATCGCGGTCAGAGATGATGTCGCAAGGCGTCCCATGTCGGCAAATGACTTCGTCGGTATAGATTCGTGCTAATCGTTCAACCTTAAAGTCTTCTCTTATCGGTAGAAAGTGGGTGGATTTCATAAGACGATCAACGATAGCCCAAATGCTATCATGACATTATGGCGTGCGCTGGAGTTTCGTAATGAAGTCCATAGCTATACTTTCCCATTTCCACATCAGGATTTCGGGTTATACAAGTAAGCCAGAGGGTTGTTGATGTTTAGCCTTAACTTTTGAACAAGTCAGGCATTTCGAAACATAGAGAGCGATATCCCTCTTCATTCCAGGCCACCAATACCTAGCATGGAGGTCCTGGTACATCTTGTCGGCACCGGGATAAATGGAATATCGAGACTTGTGGGCTTCAGTTAGCAATATCTCCCGAAGGTTATTGCAACTAGGTATCCAGATGCGGTCGAGATAGTGAAAAATACCATTAGGTTTATTCACTAGTTGGTTTTCGGTTCCAAGAATTCGTTTTTCCTTCAACGTACATTCGAGAAAACAAGCAGCATCACGAATAAGGGCTTCGAGGTCGTGTTGGGCTTGAACATTACGAACACTATGTAAATAGCTTCGTTGGCTAAGAGCATCGGCAACGACATTTGCTTTGCCTGGATGGTAGCGTATCTCACAGTCGTAATCGTTGAGAAGTTCAACCCATCTGCGTTGGCGCATATTCAGCTCTTTCTGGTTCAAGATATATTGTAGGCTCTTACGGTCGGTGAAGATTGAACACTTGGCACCGTAAAGGTAGTGTCGCCAAATTTTTAACGCAAAAAAAACTGCACCGAGTTCGAGATCGTGGGTTGTGTAGTTCTTCTCATGGACTTTGAGCTGACGAGAGGCGTACGTGATAACCTTGTCTTGTTGCATAAGAACACAACCAAGACCTAGGTTAGAGACATCGCAATAGACTGCAAAGTCGTCATTTCCATCGGGTAGCGCGAGTACGGGAGCGTTGCAAAGCATACGCTTGAGGGTTTAAAAGACTTCTTCTTGTTCGGTTCCCCAAACAAAAGTCTTGTCTTTATGCGTAAGAGAGGTGAGAGGAACGGCGATTTTAGAGAAATCAGCGATAAATCGATGGTAATATCCCGCCAATCCGAGAAAAGAACGAACTTCAGACGGGGTTTCGGTCTAATCCAATTCTTAACTGCTTCAATCTTCACAGGATCGATGTGAATACCTTGACTGTTGACGATGTGACCGAGGAATTGAACCTTCTCAAGCCAAAATTCACACTTGGAGAACTTGGCGTAGAGGCGATTCCCTTGGAGAAGCTCGAGAACTAAACGTAGATGTTGCGCATGTTTTGCTTTCGACCTCGAATAGATAAGGATATCATCGATAAACACGATGACGAAGTGGTCGAGAAAGGGTTTACACACGCGATTCATCAAATCCATGAAAACCGCGGGTGCGTTGTGTGACACCTGTGTCACTTCAACCATCAAACAAAGACCAAACCAATAAAATATTATATTTCATACTTGTGATTTGTATAAATATATGTATCATTTGCACATATCAATTCTTGTTCAATTTCAAGCCTTAAATCGCTTTCTGAAAGGTCATACGCGCATGATGCGTAAATATAACCAGTTTAATGAAACAAACACTCTGGAACAGTGATATAGGCATAACATACCTTAAATAACCTTTACATAACTTAGAAATAAGTTTTGGAAGGTTTGGTATGCCGAAATCAAGTTATTTCGCTTACAGGGACTAAATTCAACAAACTGCGAAAGTTTGGTGATTCGTACTAGAATAGACATTCCAGAACATGACCACAAGTTAAACATACCATAAATATCCTTTACATAGCTTAGAAATAGGCTTTGAGGGGTTCGGTATGCTAAAATAAACTTTTGGGACATTCAGGGACTAAAAGCGTCAAAAAGTGCACAAGTTTGTATTTTCGCGCATAACTTTCCTTCTGAATACAACCGGACATCCAAAAAGTTATGTAAGCACTAAAATATTTTATTTTAGTGTTTGGCATGAGAAAAATCCATTCGTCACACAATTTGGATCGTTTTTCGCGCTTATGCGCATTCTGTCGTAATTAAGCGAACATCGCGATCATACGACCAAATGAACCAACATCCGGCATATTTTTGAGCATGTTTCATGTCCACAATGTTTAGGCATCATTTTAGGGCCTTAATGTTGGCTTAACGGGCCTTAAACATATCGAAATTAGCGTTAAACACCAACAGGGACTGAAACTGACAATTCAGCAAACTTGTTTCTGATCAGACATGCCCAGGCGGGCCGCGTAAGCTTCTGATGTTCCTTACGTGGGCCGCTAGGCCCTCCCAGACCAGATTCAATGAATTAAATAGCTGTTAACAGCTGTTATGCACCCAAAACTCAATTCCACTTGTTGATACCTGATCATGGGGGGGCCATTTTGAGTTGCCTTAATGTTCCAACACATGTACGGATGAGATGTAATCACGGTTTTTGAGAAACGATCCTAACGGTGGTCTATTTCCTATAAATACCCAACCCATTTACGTACAAAACCCACAAATCTGATCTAAGAATGCTCTAAGTTGAAGCCATAGCTTCATACCTGAGCTACTTGGATCAAGATTAGCTTACGGGGACCCTTTGTAAGTATTCCTTCGTTCTTTTATGCGTTTTTATCGCTTTTCGAGTCCGAAAGTCAAACTATGTTTGACTTTCTGCATTGACCAGTTTATGGTCAACGCGAAGTTCGTTTGAACTTCATAACGTGAGGGTAATCACGATGGTTATAGTCCCTAGTGACTATACCTACTGATTACCACGTTATCTAGGCTCAGTGACGAGCCGTAGTTTCGGCCAAAATACGTATTCTTGCGTTTTTTGTAACCAAACTACTATTGGGTATCAAAACCGTTTGTTTTGATACCAAACCTGTTTTCTAAACTTAGTTAAGCATGTTTTAACATGCTTGGCTCGTCACTTTTAGTTTAGTGCTTATATAGGGTCGTAAGGTAAGCGATCTAAACAATCGCTTATACTTTCGAACCCGACCCATTTGGTCGATCACTAGGATCCGATCAAACATATTAGGTGACCATAGTTGTATAGGGAGTAACCTCCTGAGGTTATACATTATGGTCACATCGTTTGAGTAGTTGTATGATAGGTAGTATATATGCCTTAGGTAAATGACCAAAATGCCCTTTTTACGCCAAAATTCATATTAAGCATAAGTAACACAACTTTTGACATCTAAACTGATTTGGCAACAATATTAGACATGTTAAGGCATATTCTACTTGTCATAGGACTAGTTAGGCGGTCCGAACGCGTTTCACGCAAACGACGCGTTAAAGTAGCATAAGCTACCAAAACGGGTCGTAATGGGTCGTAAGCACTTAGGTTAGGTTTCATTTTAGTATGTAGGCTTTGTTAAACCATATTACATGAGTCCCCGTACTCATTTGGTTTACAAGCCCTCATTCAATCCGATCCTCCGATTTAGGTCCGGTTTATTAACATAGTTACCTATATTGGGTGTCGTTTGATTTCCGTGATCTCTAGCATTGTTTGGATGTTACCCAAGGACTGCTAAGCAATCTCAAGTGAGTTCATAGACCCCTCTTTTACTGTTTTCAAATGTTTTGGGGTGAAGCATGTGTACCTATTTGTTATGTTCATGATTTCAAAGTATATTTGATTATACATGTTAGTACTTATCTTTAGACAAACTAAATGACTATCTATGGTTTAAACACTGATTTCTCAAAGAACATAAAATAAAATGTTGAATTGTACTTATTTTATGTTCACCAGACCGATTGGTACTATGATATAGCGCTATAGGATTAGACACCCCATTCCTGTTGTCATGGAATGTCTGAAACCAATTTGTTTCTCCATCCAAATAGGGATTGCCTTTGTGGTATCCCTATAATTTCAAAGGTGTATTTTGATGCACTAGTTCTGAATGAATTCTTAAATCACATTATTTTTGTATATTTAGTTATACTCCCGAAGGTATATTTTGATATACTCGCATATGTGATCTTGTACAAAACCAACAAACATTTTGTTAATCATTAAAGCATAGTTTGATATGTTATCTTCAAAATCCAAAACATAGTTTAATATGTTATTCATAAATCCAAAGTATACTTTTAATATGCTACTATAAGGTTATTCGTTTAACCTTACATTATTTTACAGAGCATAACTTTTGATTTATTCAAACACTTTGTTTTGTACATTTCTACTTGTGGTTTAAGTAGTCTCATTTTACTTACCATACATAACTCTTGTTTACACATTACATGGTTTACATTTAACTTGGGTTATACAATAACATTGGACTATTGGTTTAAACATGAACATTCTATATTGATGGTTTGGTTTGAGTAAGTGACTTAAGTAACGAGGCGTGTGTAATATGATACAAGAATGGTGGATACGCCGCTGGTACTTCCTATATATAAGTGTTTGTATGGTATTACATATCGTAGCGTTATTTGAATCATTTCAATTTAAGACATATAACATTTTATACAAATAACATACTTTTCACAAGACATTGTTTTACAAACAACTTACCTTATACAAACTCATTTTTACTTGGTTATTCATTTAACCTTACATTACTCTTTTACGTATCATCTACTTTATCATCACTTTTCGAATGATTTATAAAACAGAACATTTTACAAGGATCATGACTGACTTTTGTTAAACAACATTTTTCTAAACTTATAAGTCATGAATCCTATATTCACAAAACCTATGTATCTCACAGGCATTTTTATGCTGACGTACCTATTTTTACATATGTTTCAGGTGCTGTCTTGAGATGATTGTTGATACATGCTACATTTAGGATGGACTCGTGCCTTAGCAACTTTAAAACTTGGAAGATCATAGTTGTACTTATTTGATTGTATTAAAACAATGAATTCATTTATTCAATAAAACAAAATTACTTATTCCATGGTTACGAAACAATGATTCTGTTACAACCCTCCCTGACGTTTCTGCCACGTGTTTCTCGTTTTACGTGGTCGGGGTGTGACAGAAAAGTTGGTATCAGAGCCAATGGTTATAGGGAATTAGGTTATTAGTAATGCTTTGACCTAGACTATAACCTTCCTAGGACCCTAACACAAGTTTTCTTGTGTTTAGTTTTAAATCAATACCGTCACTTATTCTTAGGTGACAACCACAATAAGAACACAAATTTCTATCCCGCTTTGAAAACTAATCATCTGTTCTAGGATGATTTATTATATGGTTTTGAACCCTTTAAGTTTTCAAAATCCTGTCAAAGTTGGTCTAACTAATGTGATCACGTGCAAACTGGAAGGGTGGGTGCCTGTACCCTGAGCTTTATGTCTAAGGCTAGAGTGTTCATACAAATCCGCAATATCAGACCAGTCACTCTTACCTGGGAACTCTTGGGGTGAGTGTCCACTTATAGGCGAGCATGTCTTCGCGATACATTATTTTTGACCTATTTACTTTGATTAATCACCGGGGTCGTTTGTTGCTTTGTAGTAACAAACAAATGACCACCATCCTTGCTTTCATCAGATTTGTTTCATCTCATTCTTTTCGTCTAAATTCTCTCACTCGTTTCCTTTCATGTTCCTCTTTTAGAATGCCTCCTCGACGCGACAATCAGATGGAGAATGCCGAACTGGCGGAAATCATCGCGCAGCAAATGGCTGCTGCCTTCCCAAATCTTTTTGCTCAAATGAATCAAGCCATCAACAACCATAATGCTCCATGCAATTTCAAGAGTTTCAATTCGGCTAAGCCACTCAAGTTTAGTGGTTCTGAAGGAGTAACTGGGCTCCTACATTAGTTCGAGAGCACTGAGAGTACGTTCCGTTCCGTCACGTTTAGTGTCCTGATAATCGCAAGGTTGAGTTTGCTTCCAGTGTGTTTCAGAAAAGGTCTCTTACATGGTGGAACGGGGTGATGAGAGACCGTGGTGCTGAGGTTGCATTAGCACAAACTTGGGCTGAACTTAGGGCTCTTATGATGAAGGAGTTTTGTCCTCGTCATGAATTGAGAGCTTTAGAAAGGGAATTCGATGACCTGAAGCCAGACAGTGGAGAACATCGAGCCTATACTGACCGCTATGAGGAATTGAGCCTATTATGCCCTACTATGGTTACGCCTCTGGATAAGGAGATTGAGAAATACATTGATGGTCTTCCTGACGTAGTTCAAGATATCGTTACTGGCAGCAACCCTACTACTGTCAGACAAGCCATTGAATTGTCTGCCACTCTGACTGAATCCCATATCAGGAAGGGTAAGCTGTTTCGGAAGGGCGACCCAAGACCATCTGACAAGACTGCTCAAGATGAACCAAAGGAAAAACAGGCTGAGGTATCCAAGAAGAAGAAGCGCAAAGCCTCTCAAAATTACACTGTAACTGCTCAAGGCAAACAGGTTGCACCAAACCAGCCAGCACAACCTCGCAAAAGGCAAAACTATGTTGGTACTGCACCTGTGTGCAACAAATGCAACCGTCATCATCTAGAGCAAGAGCAGTGTCACAAATGTACCCACTGTGGGCGGTTGGGACATTTGATCAATGTTTGTCGTTATGCAAATTAAGCTGCTGCAAACCCTGTTGCTGTTCAAGCATGGTTTCCACCGGGGTCATGTTATAACTGTGGTGACCTTACTCACTACAGAAACAATTGCCCAAGACTTGTTAATGCACCTCCAGCGCGAGGACGAGCATTTAACATCAATGAGGCAAACGGGAACAATGATGCAGCAGTGAACAATTAGTGTTTTGTAATTCCTTGGTTGTTATCTTTTGACACTTCAAGACAATTCGGTTGTTACATAAATAAAGATTTGTTGTTTTTTTTTTCTGCAAAATTTATGCGATTGTGTGAATGTTTGATGCAACCTTATGATGTCAACCCAAAGATAAACTACTCGTGTGGTTCTGTCATCTTATGATCACTTGTGATCTCCCCAAGAACCTTAAACACTCGTTTCTTTTAAGAAACAAAGCCAAACTCTATTGAAAATCCTTCTATCTTTATAGATAGATCCTTGAAAATCATTTAAGTGCCAAATAAAATCCATGGATTGGATTCCTAGTGTGCTTTAAATATCCATGCCTAAAGATAACGAATTTAAAGAATCAAGTTAGCTAATTTTGTGCTTATGTGTTTTCTTACATGTTTTATGGTTGTATATGATCCATCCAAATCCTCGTAGAGTCTTTCATATCTCATATGAGGGATTCATAGTAGAATATCCAAAGTTACTATCTTAAATCCTTAATGGACTTCTACGTTGTAGTCAAGTCCCTTGGGTTTTAAAGTACTATTCTAAAATTTGACCCCTTGAGTGGTCTAGATAAACAGTTTGATTTGAAAATCTGATTAGAGATATCATGTGATGATACAATTAAAAAGATCCATTAAGTGGTCTATTTAAGGAGATTGTACGACAGTCTAGTTAAGAAGATCATGTGTTGATCTAGTTAAAAAGATCGTTCGTTGATCTAGTTGAAAAGATCCTTTGGTGGTCTAGTCAAGTCGCTTTATGTTTATTCAATTGATTTTTCCTCTACGCATTATGAAATGAACTGTGCGGACTGTGCAAGGAATTACATAATTATGGAGGCCTACATAA
Source organism: Helianthus tuberosus (assembly GCA_030545235.1). Classification (NCBI taxonomy): domain Eukaryota; kingdom Viridiplantae; phylum Streptophyta; class Magnoliopsida; order Asterales; family Asteraceae; genus Helianthus; species Helianthus tuberosus. The sequence goes on along the minus strand of CM060411.1, from coordinate 161,024,228 downwards.
TTATGGAAATTCAGTGCACAGAAACCACATGAAGTTTTGTCATGTGTTAAGACCTATAGTGATAAGAATAATGATACGGGAGAAGTCTTGGACCTTGACCGATGTCATTTTATCTTACACTCCCCAATTCTGATTTCAAGCACACACAAGTTCCCTATGATAAGTCTTCAGGGGAAATGTTCTTTTGTCCGTAATTCAAAATCCCATGTTTTGTTACTACAAGGACTTCACTTTGAGGGTTAACAAATTCTCTAAGAATCCTAACATGGCCCAGAGTTTTACTTAAGGGTTCAATGGATCTATTTGAAGGCGAAACCGACACAGCTGTCTTGACAAGTTTCCTCTAGAATTAAATTTCGGGACGAAATTTCCTAAAGTAGGGGAGACTGTGGCACCTGTGTCACTTCAACCATCAAACAAAGACCAAACCAATAAAATATTATATTTCATACTTGGGATTTGTATAAATATATGTATCATTTGCACATATCAATTATTGTTCAATTTCACGCCTTAAATCGCTTTCTGGAAGGTTATACGCGCACGATGCGTAAATATAAGCATTTTAATGAAACAAAAACTTTGGAACAGTGATATAGGCTTAACATACCTTAAATAACCTTTACATAACTTAGAAATAAGTTTTGGAAGGTTTGGTATGCCGAAATCAAGTTATTTCGCTTACAGGGACTAAATTCGACAAACTGCGAAAGTATGGTGATTCGTACTAGAACAGACATTCCAGAACATGACCATAAGTTAAACATACCATAAATATCCTTTACATAGCTTAGAAATAGGCTTTGAGGGGTTCGGTATGCTAAAATAAACTTTTGGGTCATTCAGGGACTAAAAGCGTCAAAAAGTGCACAAGTTTGCATTTTCGCGCATAACTTGCCTTCTGAATACATCCGGACATTCAAAAATTTATGTAAGCACTAAAATATTTTATTTTAGTGTTTGGCATGAGAAAAATCCATTCGTCACGCAATTTGGATCGTTTTTCGCGCTTATGCGCATTCCGTCGTAATTAAGCGAACATCGCGATCATACGACCAAACGAACCAACATCCGGCATATTTTTGAGCATGTTTCATGTCCACAATGTTTAGGAATCATTTTAGGGCCTTAATGTTGGCTTAACGGGCCTTAAACATATCGAAATTAGCGTTAAACACCAACAGGGACTGAAACTGACAATTCAGCAAACTTGTTTCTGATCAGACATGCCCAGGCGGGCCGCGTAAGCTTCTGATATTCCTTACGCGGGCCGCTAGGCCCTCCCAGAATAGATTCAATGAATTAAACAGCTGTTAACAGCTGTTATGCACCCAAAACTCAATTCCACTTGTTGATACCTGATCATGGGGGGCCATTTTGAGTTGCCTTAATGTTCCAACACATGTACGGATGAGATGTAATCACGGTTTTTGAGAAACGATCCTAACGGTGGTCCATTTCCTATAAATACCCAACCCATTTACTTACAAAACCCACAAATCTGATATAAGAAAGCTCTAAGTTGAAGCCATAGCTTCATACCTGAGCTACTTGGATCAAGATTAGCTTGCGGCGACCCTTTGTAAGTATTCCTTCGTTCTTTTATGCGTTTTTATCGCTTTTCGAGTCCGAAAGTCAAACTATGTTTGACTTTCTGCATTGACCAGTTTAAGGTCAATGCCAAGTTCGTTTGGACTTCATAACGTGAGCGTAATCACGATGGTTATAGTCCCTAGTGACTATACCTACTGATTACCACGTTATCTAGGCTCAGTGACGAGCCGTAGTTTCGGCCAAAATACGTATTCTTGCGTATTTCGTAACCAAACTACTATTCGGTATCAAAACCGTTTGTTTTGATACCAAACTTGTTTTCTAAACTTAGTTAAGCATGCTTTAACATGCTTAGCTTGTCACTTTTAGTTTAGTGCTTATATAGGGTCGTAAGGTAAGCGATCTAAACAATCGCTTATACTTTCGAACCCGACCCATTTGGTCGATCATTAGGATCCGATCAAACATATTAGGTGACCATAGTTGTATAGGGAATAACCTTCTGAGGTTATACCTTATGGTCACATCGTTTGAGTAGTTGTATGATAGGTAGTATATATGCCTTAGGTAAATGACCAAAATGCCCTTTTTACGCCAAAATTCATATTAAGCATAAGTAACATAACTTTTGACATCTAAACTGATTTGGCAACAATATTAGACATGTTAAGGCATATTCTACTTGTCATAGGACTAGTTAGGCGGTCCGAACGCGTTTCACGCAAACGACGCGTTAAAGTAGCATAAGTTACCTAAACGGGTCGTAATGGGTCGTAAGCACTTAGGTTAGGTTTCATTTTAGTATGCAGGCTTTGTTAAACCATATTACATGAGTCCCCGTACTCATTTGGTTTACAAGCCCTCATTCTATCCGATCCTCCGATTTAGGTCCGGTTTATTAACATAGTTACCTATATTAGGTGCCGTTTGATTTCCGTGATCTCTAGCATTGTTTGGTTGTTACCCAAGGACTGCTAAGCTATCTCAAGTGAGTACATAGACCCCTCTTTTACTGTTTTCAAATGTTTTGGGGTGAAGCATGTGTACCTATTTGTTATGTTCATGATTTCAAAGTATAATTGATTATACATGTTAGTACTTATCTTTAGACAAACTAAATGACTATCTATGGTTTAAACACTGATTTCTCAAAGAACATAAAATAAAATGTTGAATTGTACTTATTTTATGTTCACCAGACAGAATGGTAGTATGATACAGCGCTATAGGATTAGACACCCCATTCCTGTTGTCATGGAATGTCTGAAACCAATTTGTTTCTCCATCCAAATAGGGATTGCCTTTGTGGTATCCCTATAGTCTCAAAGGTGTATTTTGATGCACTAGGTCTGAATAAATTCTTAAATCACATTATTTTTGTATATTTAGTTATACTCCCAAAGGTATATTTTGATATACTTGCATATGTGATCTTGTACAACACCAACAAACATTTTGTTAATCATTAAAGCATAGTTTGATATGTTATCTTCAAAATCCAAAACATAGTTTAATATGTTATTCATAAATCCAAAGTATACTTTTAATATGCTACTATAAGGTTATTCGTTTAACCTTACATTATTTTACAGAGCATAACTTTTGATTTATTCAAACACTTTGTTTTGTACATTTCTACTTGTGGTTTAAGTAGTCTCATTTTACTTACCATACATAACTCTTGTTTACACATTACATGGTTTACATTTAACTTGGGTTATACAATAACATTGGACTATTGGTTTAAACATGAACATTCTATATTGATGGTTTGGTTTGAGTAAGTGACTTAAGTAACGAGGCGTGTGTAATATGATACAAGCATGGTGGATACGCCGCTGGTACTTCCTATGTATAAGTGTTTGTATCGTATTATATATCGTAGCGTTATTTGAATCATTTCAATTTAAGACATATAACATTTTATACAAATAACATACTTTTCACAAGACATTGTTTTACAAACAACTTATCTTATACAAACTCATTTTTACTTGGTTATTCATTTAACCTTACATTACTCTTTTACGTATCATCTATTTTATCATCACTTTTTGAATGATTTATAAAACAGAACATTTTACAAGGATCATGACTGACTTTTGTTAAACAACATTTTTCTAAACTTATAAGTCATGAATCCTATATTCACAAAACCTATGTATCTCACAGGCATTTTTATGCTGACGTACCTATTTTTACATATGTTTCAGGTGCTGTCTTGAGATGATTGTTGATACATGCTACATTTAGGATGGACTCGTGCCTTAGCAACTTTAAAACTTGGAAGATCATAGTTGTACTTATTTGATTGTATTAAAACAATGAATTCATTTATTCAATAAAACAAAATTACTTATTCCATGGTTACGAAACAATGATTCTGTTACAACACTCCCCGACGTTTCCGCCACGTGTTTCTCGTTTTACGTGGACGGGGTGTGACACGTTGGTAAGACCAAAGGGCATGACGACGAATTCGTAATGGCCGTAGCGAGTTCGAAAAGCGGTTTTAGGGATATCTTCCTCCTGAATTAGTAGTTGATGATAACCAGAGCGTAGATCGATCTTAGAAAAACATGTAGCGCCTTGCAATTGGTCAAATAGATCGTCGATTCGGGGTAAGGGATAGTGTGACAACTCGAGATTTCAAGGCCTTTCCTCTACGCATCATTTGTTTCACAACTCATTTTATGTTGTATCTTGTGCATGATAATTGAGTGATTAAAGTATTGATTACGCTTGAATGATTGCATGAAAACTTAAGAGTTAGACATAACATGTTCATGTTTAATTCTGGATTCCACAATACACTTGACGAAGGATCACCCTCGACGAAGAATGAATCTTCATCATAACCATTCCCTGATGAAGACCCTCGATGAAGAATAGGTCTTCGGCATTCTTCGTCACACTCACAACTTGGCGAAGAATGATCTTCGCCAAGTGATACTTCGCCAAAAGGGCTCTCAGCCCAAATCCATTAGAAGCCCACCGTATTTGCTTGTACGCATATATTCACGAGATTGGGAGGATTTGTTTGATAAACACAAAAGGAAATAACAAACCCTAGCACTCTCTCCTTCCCTTCTCGAGATCGACGGCAAACCCTTCTTCTCATCGGAGCTTTCTCTCATTATAGCACACCCTCACCATCTGCACATCTCACAGTTAGTATGATAACATGTTTGGATTCGATTTCTTGTGGATTGGCTGTGTTGTGCTTGTGGTTTTTGGTTATAGAAGTATGTATTGTTATGATATGCATATGAGATAAGGATCATGATGTAGGGTTTTGTTTACAAACGGTTGTAGTGATGATTGACTGATTGGAATAATGAATGATGATTAAGTGTTGTTTGATGATAAGGATTCTGATGGCTTGTTGATGATATTGTAGGATGATAAGAGTTTGATAGTGTTAGGATGTTAAACGGATGACATGAATCTGACAATAAATATCCATGATTGTTAATTGATGTATTAGGGATACGTATATTGGTATTGATGATTTCTGATGATAAAGAACTCGTAATTGATTGGTGAATGCTAATGATGATGAAACTGTTAATCGATGATTAGGGTTTGTAGAAAAACCATAACCGTCTGTTGACATACTGCAACGAAGGTTCCCCACGACGAACTTTAGTCGACGAAGAGCGTGATTCTTCGTTGGCTGGCCATGACGAACCTCTAAGGTTCTTCGTCATGTCCATTCTCGACGAAGAATGGATCTTCGCCGTACTCAACCCCGACGAAGGATAGTCCTTCGCCGTCGGGATTCTTCGCCGTTGGACACTTGTGTTTGTAGAATTCTGTTTGTTGCATGATAACGAAGTTAACTAGTAATGAGGACCATGACTTGACTAGTGGGAGTAGCCCATTTTATCTGTTAAATGTTATTATGAGACTTGCACATGAAATGTGAATTTACATGAGAACTACGTACCTGCTATGCAATATACGATGATCTTGTGATGAATGCAAACAGTGTAAAATACGTGATTTAATTATTATGAAACTGATGTTATTGGTAACTACTGTTGGGAATGAGAACTTGTGTTATGAATGCGTATGAAGTCTAAACGTTTGTTGTGTGCTACGTGACAACGTTGTTACATGTGACTTGTTGAATACGTGATCTAGATATGTGTTTACGTAACTGATCATATTTGGTAACCACGGTAGGGTTTGGTTGACCAACTTGGAACGGGTAAAGTAACTTAACAAACCGAGCGATCCAAGGTGAGTTCACTGCTCTTTTTCAAGCCTGCGTCCCAGGGAGGGACATCTGGTAAATATTCCGGGGAGGAATATTGGGTAATGTGTTTGACTGGAATGTTAAACCGGAATGTTGGATAATACACTCACTCACTCATATCACCTTAAGTCCCATCTTCTACCGAAAAGGTTGTCGGGGAGGCAACGGGGTTATTAGTTGATAACGATATTAGGTTTAGCACCCTCACACCGTACCGGGGAGGATGGGCGTGAACTAATTACCTTAAATCATGACCAATGCTTTGATAGGGGCATCAAGGACGGGCAAATAATCTGGAGCCAGCCATCTTGTACGGTATCGAGTTATTATCAACATTGTTTTTAGGAAATGCTTTTGAACTGAACTAAACTTTTGACAGTAAAACATGTAACACGAATCTCGGTAAACAAAACTGTGAACTCACCAGCGTTGTCTGATACACTTTTCTGCATGCTTGCAGGTCTATAGGTACATATCATTGGAACTTGCTGTCTGGGATGCTGGAGTGGTCATGGGTCGAGATACATGGAATCACGAGACGAGACTAATGGTTTTCATACACTTGGTTCATGAATTACTTAACTAATGATTTATGCTTCCGCTGAATACGTTGGGTTGTAATTAATGTTTTGTAACACTTTGTTATATTGAATGAAAGTTTTATTTGAAATCTTGTTATGAATTCAATGTGATTGGTGGCTAGATCCTGGTACTTCACACACCTCGAGGGGGTTTCCGCATGTGGTATTTTGGGGGTGTGACAGATTGGTATCAAAGCCACTGGTTATAGTGAACTTGGTTTTAAAACATTTTTATAAAACCTGACTATAACCGAACAGTTTCGAAATCGACCATGACACTCAGCTCCAGATTGCAAGGTTCGTCTCTCGTTTACTCATTGCATAGCATAACTAGTGAACAATTACATATGATATTGCATGTGATTGCACGTTTAGCACAACAATATGAATTCATGTATTACTTGCATGTGTTAAGTGATTGATAGTGTGGTGTTTCCCTAGACATTCGTGACCCATGTTTTGTGATGTTCTTTGTTTGCTACTTGAGTCTAAGGAACTATTTAACACGAGTTAGGAGGAGCTGAGATGAGCATGCAAATCATGTTATTATTGTGGGTGCACACATAATAATAATGTGTGGTGCATGTGAGTCCCAACGAGGCCTAGCAAGTGTGAAAGGGGTTCCATTCCATTATTCGACCAAATGTGAACCACAACGATCCATAGGGGTCGTAGCAATGACTGTCTCCTGTTTGAACGTGATCTGTTCACTTCCCTCTGAACCCTTACGAGTCTCGATGATATTGAGTGATACCTGAACACGTAACTGAACGTTTAGCGAGCCGTGTAGAAATGTTAGGTGATAGTGCGAACGTCTTTGAGACAGTTGTCGGAACGTTAAATGTTTGGTCTACACTTTCTCACTTTTCTCGTTTACTTTGACGCAACAAATTGACGCCTCAAATTCTGAGGTATGGACACCTCCGTGATTCTCTAACGATTTACCGTGAGCTAATCAAGCGACTCGCAAGATCGATGAACAAGAAGATGAACGTGATGCATTACCAACCCTAGTGTTAGGATGACCCTGCTCTCTGACAGCGAACATCAGTAGGTTGACTTCAATCGAGTCCCTAACCTTAGTAAGCAACATTTGGGAGCCAACTCTTACGAATCAATCGGAGCATAAACGCTGGAAACCGACTGGAATATGGGATGTGTAATTACTAGCGCCATGGGCAGTACTATAGGATGTGACAGGAACAATGGGAAGGTGGACCCTAAGGGAAAAAGATCGCAAGGATCTGTCTTCAAAGCAACAACATTAAAGGCAATGGCCACGGCGACAACAAGGTACTCGCAAATCGTAACTCTCAGTATGGAAATGAAGGTGACTTTGACAAGGATTGGGCATTGTTAAGTCAAGACATCAACAACCCAGGGAACAATGACAGTATTGGGAATCCTCGTAACAGTAACAACAACCCTGGAAGTGGTACTCGTGGAAGGACATTTAGGATTGGCGTAGGCGATGCCAGGCATAATGGCAACATGGTGCTTGTATGTTTTTGGGTAACTAATTGCTTCGTCCCTGTTTTGTTTAACCTTGATGCCTCTTGAAGGCAGACACGCTGTAGAAGTGGCTGATGGCAAGCCAATTGAGGTCTTCCATGTTCACCTAAGGCGCAACTCAATCTTGTAGGTTACAAGTTTGACATTGACCTTCCCCCTACTTCTGTTAGAAGCTTTGGTGTAGTTGATAGTATGGACCGGATGTCCAAGCCTCAAATCGCAAGTAAATCCCTTCATGGTGGAGATTCACTGGGTGTCAGTATCACTTTGGCGGTGGGAACCTAGAAGTGTTTCACCTACCCTGCTACCCTATCATTGATTACCGGTGCGTAGCCCGAAGAACTTACAGGTTCCCCCCCACATTGTCAGGAGGAATATCAGATGTGTATCACGTTAGAAGCAGTCCTGGTTTCTGGCACCTCTTATCGTCTTGCGTCGGGAGGGTTGCAAGAACTGTCCAATCAACTTCAGGAACTACTGGATGGGAGTTTTATCGATCTAGCTCCTCGTCTTGGGGAGCCCGAGCTCTATTGTGGAAATGAAGGACGAATCATTTCGTACGTGTACAGACTACCACAAGGTGGCTATCATAAACCGTCACCCTCTATCTCGTATCGATGACCTGCTTGACCTGTTGCAATGATCAAGCTTCTATTCAGAAGCTGACTTAAGGTCGGACTGTCATTTGATGGAAGACTTAGGGGAGGATGATTCCTAACATGGCGTTACAGATACAGTATGGCCACTATGATTTTCTGTTCAATTTGTTTAAGATATCTACCACACCAGCAGCCTCAGGGATCACATGAGTAGTATGTGTCAACCTCGTCTCACCAGATTCGTCAACCGTGTTTATCTATGACGTTTTGAATCACTACCAAGAGAAAAGAACACCATGAATGGCACTTATATTTCATCCTAGAGCTCCTAGGGGAGGAGCAACTCCATGCGAAGTCTACCTAAGTGTGACTTCAGGATTCGAGAGGTTCACTTTCTTGGTCACGCAGTCAACGAAGTGGGGATACATGTGGATCTCGCTAAGATCCATTTAATTAGAAATTGATCGGCACCAAAGAGTCCATCGGGGATACAGCAATTTCTTGGTCTAGCTAGATACTATCGTAGATTCATCACAGAATTTTCAAAGATCGCGCAACTATAATCTCTTTAGCACAGCAGGGTGCTGTGTATTTGTGGGACACAAAACAGGAGGATATCTTTTCAGCTTTCGAATCCCAACTCTACAACGCACTGAACATCGTCATTACCCGAGGGTACGGGTGATCTAATGGTATACCATGATGGTTCGAATCAAAGTCCTAGTTACACGCCGATGCAACATGAGAAGGTGATGGCTTACAAGAAGAATGTCACGAGTCACAACCTACGGTGGAAGCCATGGGATTTGGATTTAAGTTGGAGGCATTACTTGGACGGTACCAAATGCACTACTTAGGCCGATCACAAGGGCCTCCCGTGTACCGTTGTTTCGAAAGAGCTAAACATGTGATGGCTTCACTGGATGGAACTCTCGTGCGATTACGACTATGGAACCTAAACGCGTTTGAGCTTGCAGCTCACCATCGACTCTAGCCTACCCGATCAGATTCGTCCTGTTCAAACTGAAGCATTGAAGGAAGAGAATTTTCAAGTTGGGTCCATGCGGGGCATGGAGGAGCTACTTTTGGCACGGCAGACGATATTCACTATTTCATGGAACGAATATGGATTCCACTATATGGTAACCGTAGGGAACTTGTGTTGAGCAAAGCACACCAGCCTCGATATTCTAGTAGTCTGAGTTTTGATAGGAGATATTATGATTTATAAGTCTTGTGCTGATGACCGGGCATGAAGGCCCACATAGCAATGTATGTGAACGAAGTTTGACTAGTGCGAAAGTTAAGGTGGAATATCAGAAACCCTTTGGTTTGGGTCAGCAACCAGAAACACCCATGCGGAAATGAGAACAGACTGCCATGGATTTTGTCACTAATACACTTAAAACCCGAAATGGAGACGATATCACCTGGGTGATCGTTGATTGTCTCACGTAACCAGCACACTTTCTTGCAATCAAGGAAACCGACGAGTCTTCACAGCTTGTGAATATTCCTCTGAGAGAGGCGGTTTCTAGGCACGAGGTGCCAACTCCTGTTACCTCTGATTTTGATCTATACCTGATTTATGACAGGAAGAACACAACACCCTTGGCCCACATCTAGGCATGAGCATTGCTTATCACCATAGGATAAACGGTCAGAGTAAACGAACCATCCTGACACTCGAAGACATGCTACGAGCATGTGTGTGATTGACCTTAGTAAAAGTTAGAAGGACACTTACCTTTGGTTGAGTTCTACTGCAGCAGTTACCATTCTAGTATTTAGACAGCTCTGTTTAAGGCATTACATAGACAATAATGCCAATCTCCTTGTTGGACTAAGGTGGGTGGCAACCTAATCATAGGTCCAGGACTTGTACTCGAAACTCTTGGGAAGATTTCTTAGATCAGAAATCGTTTGGCGGCAACGCGTGACCGCCAGGAAAGCTGATAAGCTTAGGAAACACTGGGAGTTCGCTGTAGGCGATCGTATCATGTTGAAAGTCTCACCCTGGGAGGGTGTGGTACGCTTTGGGAAGTGTGGTAAGCTTAATTTACATTACGTTGGGCCATTCAAAATTCTGGATCGGATTGGTAAAGTGGCCTATAAGCTCGAGTTACCTGCTGAGTTGGGTAACATTCATGATATCTACCACGTGTCGCAACTAAAGAAGTGTTTGTCCGATGGAACACTTGTGATACCCTTGCTAGAGCCTAAGAATAACAACAAGTTGCAGTTTGTCGATGAATCCATTAAAAACATGGACCAGGAAGTCAAGGTCCGTAAGCACAGTCGAATCCCGATCGTGAGAGTTCGTTGGAACTCAAAACGTGGACCGGAGTTCACGTGGGAACGCGGAAATCAGATGAAGCACAAGTACTGCAACTGTTCAAAACAATGAAACCCAAATTCTGATGAGACTAGTGAATTTCGGGATGAAATTCCCTTTCAATTTGGGGATGATGTGGCACCTGAGGAAAATCCACAGTCATCCTGGTTTATCACCTGGCTACTTTGGGTTACTTATCAAATTTCAGGACGAATTTTCTTTCAAGTTGGGGATGATGTGACAACTCGAGATTTCAAGGCCTTTCCTCTAAGCATCATTTGTTTCACAACTCATTTTATGTTGTATCTTGTGCATGATAATTGAGTGATTAAAGTATTGATTACATTTGAATGATTGCATAAAAACTTAAGAGTTAGTCATAACATGTTCATGTTTAATTCTGGATTCCACAATACACTTTACGAAGAATCACCCTCGACGAAGAATGAATCTTTGTCATAACCATTCCCCGACGAAGACCCCCGACGAAGAATAGGTCTTCGTCATTCTTAGTCACACTCACAACTTGGCGAAGAATGATCTTCGCCAAGTGATACTTCGCCAAAAGGGCTCTCGACCCAAATCCATTAGAAGCCCACTGTGTTTGCTTGTATGCATATATTCACGAGATTGGGAGGATTGGTTTGATAAACACAAAAGGAAATAACAAACCCTAGCACTCTCCTTCCCTTCACGAGATCGAAGACAAACCCTTCTTCTCATCGAAGCTTTTTCTCGTTCTAGCACACCACCACCATCTGCACATCTCACGGTTAGTATGATAACATGTTTGGATTCGATTTCTTGTGGATTGGCTGTGTTGTGCTTGTGGTTTTTGGTTATAGAAGTATGTATTGTTATGATATGCATATGAGATAAGGATCATGATGTAGGGTTTTGTTTACAAACGGTTTTAGTTATGATTGACTGATTGGAATAATGAATGATGATTAAGCGTTGTTTGATGATAAGGATTCCGATGGCTCGTTGATGATATTGTAGGATGATAAGAGTTTGATAGTGTTAGGATGTTAAACGGATGACATGAATTTGACAAAAAATATCCATGATTGTTAATTGATGTATTAGGGTTACGTATATTGGTAATGATGATTTCTGATGATAAAGAACTTCCGTAAGTGATTGGTGAATGCTAATGATGATGAAACTGTTAATCGATGATTAGGGTTTGTAGAAAAACCATAACCGTCTGTTGACATACTGCAACGAAGGTTCCCCACGATGAACTTTAGTCGACGAAGAGTGTGATTCTTCGTTGGCTGGCCATGACGAACCTCTAAGGTTCTTCGTCACGTCCATTCTCGACGAAGAATGGATCTTCGCCGTTGGGATTCTTCGCTGTACTCAACCCCGACGAAGGATAGTCCTTCGCCGTTGGACACTTGTGTCTGTAGAATTCTGTTTGTTGCATGATAACGAAGTTAACTAGTAATGAGGACCATGACTTGACTAGTGGGAGTAGCCCATTTTATCTGTTAAATGTTATTATGAGACTTGCACATGAAATGTGAATTTACATGAGAACTACGTACCTGCTATGAAATATACGATGATCTTGTGATGAATGCAAACAGTGTAAAATACGTGATTTAATTATTATGAAACTAATGTTATTGGTAACTACTGTTGGGAACGAGAACTTGTGTTATGAATGCGTATGAAGTCTAAACGTTTGCTATGTGCTACATGACAACGTTGTTACATGTGACTTGTTGAATACGTGATCTAGATATGTGTTTACGAAACTGATCATCTTTGGTAACCACGGTAGGGTTTAGTTGACCAACTTGGAACGGGTAAAGTAACTTAACAAACCGAGCAATCCAAGGTGAGTTCACTGCTCTTTTTCAAGCATGCGTCCCGGGGAGGGACACCTGGTAAATATTCCGGGGAGGAATATTGGGTAATGGGTTTGACTGGAATGTTAAACCGGAATGTTGGATAATACACTCACTCCTATCACCTTAAGTCCCATCTTCTACCGAAAAGGTTGCCGGGGAGGCAACGGGATTATTAGTTGATAGCGCTATTAGGTTTGGCACCCTCACACCGTACCGGGGAGGACGGGCGTGAACTAATTACCTTAAATCATGACCAATGCTTTGATAGGGGCATTGGGGATGGGCAAATAATCTGGAGCCATCTTGTACGGTATCGAGTTATTATCAACATTGTTTTTGGGAAATGCTTTTGAATTGAACTAAACTTTTGACAGTAAAACATGTAACACAAATCTCGGTAAACAAAACTGTGAACTCACCAGCGTTGTCTGATACACTTTTCTGCATGCTTGCAGGTCATTAGGTACATATCATTGGAACTTGCTGTCTGGGATGCTGGAGTGGGCATGGGTCGAGATACATGGAATCACGAGACGAGACTATTGGTTTTCATACACTTGGTTCATAAATTACTTAACTAATGATTTATGCTTCCGCTGAATACGTTGGGTTGTAATTAATGTTTTGTAGTGAATGAAAGTTTTATTTGAAATCATTTTATGAATTCAATGTGATTGGTGGCTAGATCCTGGTATGTCACACGCCTCGAGGGGGTTTCCTCATGTGGTATTTTGGGGGGTGTGGCAGATAGCGATTCTTGATAGTAAGCTTGTTGAGTTCCCTATAATCGATGCACATTTGGAACGACTCATCCTTCTTTTTCACGAAGAGGACATGTGCACCCCATGGAGATGTGCTAGGGCGTATGAAGCCTTTATCAAGTAATTCCTGGAGTTGACTAGAAAGTTCACGCATTTCTGATGGAGCGAGGCGATATGGGGCTTTAGCGACCGGGTTAGCTCCAGGAATGAGGTCGATTTGAAAATCAATATCACGACTCGGGGGTAGACTATGTAAATCGTCAGGAAAGATAGTAGTAAAATCACGAACCACAAGTACTTTTCCATTGCTTTCTTTTCCTTTTCCGCTACTACGATGTGTGCCAAGAAAGCCTTGTATTCCTTTCGGAGATACTTGCTTGCTTGTATGCACAACGTGAGTTTCAGTTCCTTCGAAGATACTTCACCATAGACACAGAGTTGATCACCGTTTGAAAGAGAGAAACGAATTATCTTTTCGAAACAAACGACTTTAGCACGATTTTCACGAAGAAAATCCATGCCTATGATGATATCGAAACTACCAAGTTGCATCCGGATAAGATCGATTGGGAAGACGTGATTGTTGAGTTCAAGAGTACAATCACAGAGAACAGAACTAACGGTGACGGTTCTTCCGGTGGCGATTTCTATGTCGAACATCGTTGGTAGGTTAGCGCGTTTATGGTTCAGGAGCTTTTCGAATTCAAACGACACAAAACAGTTATCGGCTCCAGTATCAAATAAACACGAAGCATAAATACCGTTAATAAGAAACGTACCATTGACAACATTGTTGTCAGTCTGAGCCTGGCGGACATTGATGTTGAAGGCTCTTCCGCGGGCTGCTTGTTGCTATGGCTGTTGCTGCTGCTACTGCTGTTGTTGCTGTTGCTGCTGCTGAGGTGGTTGCTGCGGCTCTTGTTTCACCACACGGTTCGGGTAGACATTTACAAAATGATTCGGGTCACCACAAGAATAGCAAGCTCATGCATGAGCAGAGGGAGCAGGAGCTGCTTGGTTACCCTGAGGAGCGGGGAGTGGAGCTGGTAGTGCTGGAGGAGCTTGAGCTTGTTGACGTGGGCCAGTGCGACAATTTGCTGTGAAGTGCTCATAGAGGTTGCAGTGGACACAGAAACGGCAAGCCATCCCAGCTGGGTGATGATAGGTGGAAGTAGGGCACAGAGGGTGTGGACTAGTATAAGCACGCTTAGCACGTGGTGCGTTGGTCACAGGTGCTGTGATTTGTCAGTTCTGATTCTGATTGGATTGGACGGGTACAACGTTGAGAGGAGTGGTAGTTGCGGCACAGTTCTTGTTGAGAGGAACTTAGCTCCCCATTCGATGACCCTACAGACTCCTCGCTGGAAACATAAAGAATCTCTTTCCCAGCGGAAGTCACAGCCCGCAAGGGCCTAGGGTTGGGAATATGCGCACCTTCCGTTGCAGCGGGAGGATTGGCAAAGACTCCAGCAGGAGGGTACTTGAAGTTGTCCTTGATCTGCTCATACCAGTATGCTTCGCCAGATTCCAAGGGGCGCACACCCATAGCTCCTCCAAAAGTAGTAAAAGCAGCTTGATACAGTTGCGCAACTGCATCAAGAAATAATGATAAAGGCACTAATATCACTGATGTAAAAAAAACGAGAGGGTCAAGGCATACCTTCACCGTTAAGCAATAAAACTGGAACCTCTTCACTGCGTACAGGCCACCTATCGCTCATGCCTGCAACAACGAGCACCTGCTGACCAAAAATCATGTTGGGCATTGCAGTCAAACGCACATACCACATCTCCTTCTTCGGAAAAGGGAGATCCTCCTTTACAATCTCATCGGATTCCCGGAATATCATCGCGATAGGTATAACCTCCTCTCGGATGAAGAAAAAAATCATTTTCCAATCATGGTAACTTTTAGAAGGATTCAACAAGATTTTCTTTACGTTCCGAGAAGCAAAAAAATAAAAACCCAAGTTCTGTATTAACTGAAACATCGACATAAATTTCTCAATGTCAGGCTCGAGCCCATGGGATCTACAGAGGAACTCAAAGTGTCGAACCCTAACCATCCCCATGGGACTCATTTGAGAAATGTGAAAACCATAGAAGTGCAATATGGTGGCCATAAAGTGAGTCGCTGGCAGACGGAAGTTGTGTCACACCCTGACTTTTGCGGAAGCGTATGATGTGTGACTGGTTTAATATCATTGCATTCAATCGTAATAAACAACTACATGATCAAAATGATGTTCATCAATTCATAAAATTTGAGTATTACAAACACCGGTTATTTAAGTTTTAAAACACAACCTTCGACTAGGTTACAAACCAACAAAAGTGGATGACATCTAAACTTGAAGTCTACTTCTAGTTACGACACCCGCGCCCAAGATCCATCCTGTCATCTGAAATACATGTAATTTTGGAAAACATCAACAAAAGTTGAGCGAGTTCATGCGTTTTGTATGAGTACTGTAATCTTGTAAATCTTTGAGAGACTCCTTTGTAAACAGGTATGAAAAGCGTGTATGAACATAATTGTTTACAAGGACTTTAAGGCATGTGGGGACATAGGGAGCACTCGTAATGAGTAGGCATATACCCTTGTCGATTTTCCCTCGACTATGTCGATTTCCCTTGACTATGTCGAATTTCCCTTCGACTATGTCGAATTTCCCTTCGACTATGTCAATTTACCTTGACTATGTCAATTTCCCTTGACTATGTCGATTTCCCTCGACTGGGACACCGAAGCACTCAAGTGATCACATAAGGACCATGAGTGGGGCTCGGCCGTACCCGTTAGATCTAACCCTCGTCCCTAATTAAGTATTAATGGCATTTCAATATCTAGTATATGCTCACATGATCTAGTATTTCATAGGCATTTCATACTGTTTAAGCATTCGTAACATGTATTCTACCCCCGAGAGTTATAAAACCAAAAACAGTTAAGAGAAAAGGGGGAGCATGAACTCACTGTTTTGCGTCTTCAGTACTCGTAACTCAAATCTCGTCAGCAAACACGACTACCTACAATGTGCTAGGGTCTATTAGATTAGCGGGCCGTGCCTTGCCTTAGTATTTATGTTTTGAGTTATGTTTCCTTTATGTCTTTAACATTATCCAAAGTTATAATGCTTCTCAAGTATTTATTTTCATATTTCCTTCCCAAGGATGGGAGTATTTCATACATGTGTATTTGTATTATCATATTTGTAGTTTCCAAAATAATATATTTTCTTTTTGTTGAAAATATGACTTAACTTGGTAATAAGTACAAAAAAAATCATATTTTTCACTTCTTTCGTTTCCAAAATAATATTTGCCAAAAATATATTTATAAGAGTATTTTCCGGAATATTTTGTAAGTTACGTTTTTGCGTTCGGTTTCACAATATCAAGTGTGTAACTTATGTATTTATCCCGTGAGAATTTTTGTATTATTTTGGATGGTAAACTTCATGGTATTTTGTTAAGTTATATTATTTTACCCTAAAATAATATAATTATTTCACCAAGTATACAAATAATCGCACAAGTGTCTTAACATATATATATTCTAAATATATATATTTACCCATTTTTATTTATAAAAACCAACCTCCAATACTTGTATTTTTGTTACAAAGATTATGGCAAAGTTTATATTTGAAGACCATAGTTAAAATACACTAGTAAATACTTGTCTAGAAAATATTTTCTAAGTGTTGCATTTTTAGAAAATTTCGCCATAGTTTGCTTTGAAAATGGAGGTGTCCATGCTATTTAAGCATATCATTTTCTTTTCGAAAATCAACACAACAATCAATAATTAATCCTTAAACAACTTACACTTCTCAAGTGCAAAAACTATACCATTTTTCATAACATCATGAACTTGAACTTTCACAAAAACTCGTAGTAATTTGGTAGGGTGTTTAGTAGGTTTAGTTACCCCTTAAAGTGCGTTTATTACTTTACAAATTTCATCTTTAAAGAAACTAGGTGTTTACAACTTGTAAACATATTCTACAAAAATTATTCTTTTGAACTCTTCTTGTAAATAAAGTGCTCTTACACTTATTTTATCCCAAAAATAGTGCACATTTAAGTAAAAACCATGATCTTCTAAAAATCATATTTTGAACTTGGTTTTCTTGGAAAATCATTCATAAATCTTGAATCTATAAGTTTACTAGCTCACTTTATTTATTATTTTTCAAGAAATCATCTTATTATTCAAGTTCATGTTCATGCATGAGGATGATCTTCTTGTGTTAGTATATAATCATCCTCTAACTTGCTAGATCATGTGTTTAATCACAATCTAGCAAGCTCCTTATGATGATCAACATCATAATTTCAAGTAAACATTAACAACTATCATACATATACTTAAACAAAATTTTTCGCAACAAGATTTCATCATATGAAGCTTTATGTTTATGATTTAAGTTTATGTTCTTTTAGGGTTCTTGTGATTTATAACATAACACCTCATTTTAACATATCAAAATAGAAGTAAAATCTAGTAACAAGAAGCTTACAACTAGCTCTAAGCTAGGGAATATCACTAGAGAAAAAGATGATGAAAATGGTGGGTGAAAGCAAGCTATGGAGGTTCCTCAAGTTCTACAAGCTTCAAGCTTCATGAATCACCTTTTTACAGTTTGAAATGAGTTTGAAATAGGTGAATGGTGGTTGTATGGTGGTGGTGGTGGCGGCACTTACTAGGGCCGAGAGGGAGAGAGAGAGTATGAGGGAGATGGAGTGAGGTTGTGCTGAAGATGAAGTGCTTGGTTTATATAATCTATCAATACAAGATCGTCATGAATCTTCCATATCTAATAATATCTAGGTGAATCAAATAATATCAAATAATATCTAATAAAATCAACCAAAGATCTTGATTGTGGGGGCCACATGGTGACCGTAAGTATGGAGGGGGGGGGGGGTCTTGTGTAAATTGTAATGATAACTTAGATAATAGTTGGAGGTTAAGTGTAATGTCTAGTGTTTCAAGTGTATGATGCATTATATAGTGTGTTAGGGTGTTCAGGGATAATAACTAGTTCAAAAATAATAAAACAATGCTTCTAGCAATATTTTGGTGTTCCGGGTAATGTCCGGTTGTTCGGTTAGATACCGGTTCGTTAAAGTGTCAAGTGATTCCGTTTAGTGTTCATTAGGTACCCTTTTGTGACACTTTTAATTCCCGACACTTAGGAAAGTATTCAGGACCATTTTGCCATATTTTTGCATATAATAAACTTGTTAAAATGCTGAATTTTTGCTGATTTATGCAGAATTATGCACTTTATATGGTTTTTAGGCACTTTCTGGCACTTTGTCTATTACCTAGAAAAGCAGTTTTGTGGTCCTTACTTCCCTACACACTATACTAGTGTAATACGTCATCTCTGGCTCATACTGGGCCTCAAAATATTGTCTGTCTATGTACTGAACGTCGTCAGCTTTTTAGTTTGTCTGATAATGGTACCAATTCTGTTCTGTGCATTATTAGAACTATATCGTGTTGCATGTAGTAAGTCTTGCAACATGAAATGCCATTGTATGTATATAACAGTATTCAGAATTTCATTCGTCTTGTAAACTAGATCATGCACAGTTATTTAAAGCACAAATTACTGTTCAATTAGTGTACGGAATGTACGAAAAAGTGACAGTTGTCACAAGTTGCCTTCAAGAAAGAAATCGGCAAAAAGGGTGATGTAACCCGGTGGTGCATCGGCCGCCGTTTGTCCCTGTTGAGGATACCGGGCATCCCACTCTACCAGGAACTGAAAGCCTCTAACCAGCTGCTCGAATAATCCTTGATCCCACTTAAGGATAGGGAGTGGACCTTCTTCAACTTGGACTTCTTCTTCAGCCATGTGTAATAGAGATAAAAATCTGATGAAGATCTTCTAATTTTCTGGGAAAAACTTGAAGATCACTTTCGAAATATTTGAAGATTTGAAGAAACTTTGAAGATTAGGGAGAGAATAGAGAAAGCAGATGAAGGATTGTGCAATTCTTTCTCCTATTGTCGGATATATATACCTATCGCATTTAATGCGATGGGTAAACATGCCGAGATCACCGCGCGCGTAACCAATCATCAATCGCCACGTAAGGCGGGATTAACGGGGTGACGGTTGCCACACGCTCGTGGGCCTCACTCGCCTGGCAAAAGGCGAACCGTCAGTGACAACATGCTGATCGCCGTGTCAGCAGTCAACTCAACCGTCACCATCAACGACATTTGCACCAACCTGTCCGAATTTCAAATTTCGAGTGTTTTCCCGCCTAAACTTACATAGCTTCATGCAGAAGCTAGCAAGCACTACGCCGCAAGAATCATTAGTCAATGAACTTGCGCGCTACAACAGCTATTAGTAAGCAAGACTGGTAGCCACGCCGTAGCAATCAACAAACAATTACACGCGCGCCGGCCACCCATTCACAGCATACGCTTTAAACACCCAGCATACTTTCTTTTTTCTAAGTCCAGAGCTCCAACAATGTGCTACGCGCATGGAAGCAACACTAGACTGGGGGGGACTTGAAGGGGTATGGTCCCAAAAAGCCACGCAGACCAATCAGGTCCTGAATAAAAGCCTTCAACCTCACAACCTTGCGCCAACTACTTGGTCACATACCGAGGGTCGCGCGAGGGAAGCGGCGCAGGGCCACTTCAAGGAGCATCAAAGGTAAAAGTGGCAGAAGTCTGAGCCAATCAGCGTCTAGCAGACGGTACCTTATCGTGCTACACGATCCACGATCATGCAGGTGACAGAAGGTACACAAGGATGCCTACGTGGCACTAATCAGGAGGCGGCGACAACTGGCTCACGATCTCCACTCACCTGCTAATGTCAGAAGGGCAACAGGGTCGACAACCCTGACACGTGGCTCCAATCAAGGTGCGCCAGCACCGAAGATCTTCTAGAAGCCACTAACTGTCGACACCAGTGAGACAAAGAGGATATTACTTGTTGTCGCCTTCTGGCCCAATGCCCATCAGCCCATCTCCTCCTACACCACTCCGGCTATAAATAGGGACCTCCATACCACAGGTTAAACATTCCGTTCTCTCTACTCTCACTCTTAACACACACTGTTATCTCCTTAAAACAGTTACTTATTCTCACGCCGGAGCCTGGTTAAGAGGGAAACCCCCATATTCCCCTCTTAATGAGCTAACGAGGTGTTATTGTTTTGCAGGAAGGATCCTACTTAAAGCTCAGGAAAGATTTAAGAAGATTAACCCTCATGTTTGAAACATAAACCACCTAATAAACCTAGAATTAGATACGTGTTTCTTCACCTATTTAAAGTAAAAGATTGATACTATTAAGTGCGTTAAAGTGAACAGACTTTCATAAACTTAAAATATTCAAATTTTAGTTTAAATGGGTAATGATCGCTGAGTCTGACAAGGATTGATGACGATAGTGGTTTATGTTATTATTATATGATGCAGTATTGTACGAACAATTGAATTTAATTTTAAGTATTTGTAATATTTGTTTAGTTTGGATATGTTTAGCTTGTTTGAATTGCTTAATTTCACTATGTCTTTTATAAATTTATAAAAAAACAAATATCGTTTCATAACAAAAAAAAAAAAACCAACTTAATTACTTTAAAAAAGATACTAATAATAATATGCAGCTCTTGCAAAAAAAAAAAAAAAATCCTCTAAGGAACATATAGACCTATATGATTCCCCTAGTCTTTTGAAAAAAAAATTCCTTCAGGGAGCGTATGGCCCTATACGCTTCCCCCGATCCCCTTATCATTAACTAACCATCTTCTGAAAAGTTTGTACTTCAAATACACATATAGGAAGTGTATTGCTCAATACGCTTGGACCCAAAGGAACCGTATTGCCCTATACACTTCCTATAGGGTTCAAGGGATATGCAAATAAAATGGGGGATGTGTGGATAACCAAACCCTTTGATCAACTTAAAATATTCAACTTTTAGTTTAAATGGGTAATGTTCCGAACCCATTTTAAATGACTTCAAATATGCGACTTCTAGTTTAAATGAGACAAAATGACCCGAACCCACTTTAATAGACTAAAAGTTGGTACTTTTGTTATAGTATTGTTGTTATTAGAGTCGATTTGTTAAAATTTGGGAATTATTTACCGTTGATTATTTATAGTTCAACAGGTTGGTTATCCATTTTACAGTCGCTATGTTGCGGAAATTTAGTAAAATTTAACATATGTTTAGTGTATTGTTTAATGTAGGTAAGGATTCAACGACGGAGGATAGAAAGCGAGTCCAGTGATTCATCATCACTTGATGATATTGAGTGTATGAAACATGCCTTACGAGAAAGGCATGAGCATATAAGGTAACCCCTGATGCGTCCTCGAGTATAGATGCATCCCACAACAAAATTCGCAAGAACATGTTGGTCTAGAATTGGAAGAACATCTTGCAAAACAAATAGAAGAACAAGTGCTGAAAAATAATGCAAGAAGACATGCAACGAGAGTTTGACGAGTGAAACACATACAAAAAGATTTTGAAAGAAAATATTTAGGTGGTGAACTGGTGATGGTAGTGGTGAGAATGAAGATGATTAGCTACTTTGTAATTCGGGATACTTTGGTTTTGCATGATTTAATTTTTGACACTTTGGTTTAACATGTTTTTACAGGTTTAGTTTTGTTTGATTATTGTGGTTTTGTGGTTTAAAAACCTGGAACTTTTATTTAGTTATGCAACTTCTATCGCTAAAAGTTGCAACCAAAGTCGTCGCTACAGGGTTTGAGGTTTAATTAGTTGTTTTTATTATTAGTTGAATGTTTTTTTTTTCACAACTCTAGTCGCTATAGAATATGGATGCTCAAAAAGCTCGCAATTTATGGCTTGCTTGAAGATCAGAAAAAACTTGGCTAAAGAAAAGCTCATTTATAAACAAGCCGGTTCAGTTTGCTCGATTTGTAATTGCGCCGAGCTCGAGCCAGGCCTGGCTCGTGAGCTCGTGATCTGGCTCGAATTATACTATATTAATTTTTTTTCCAAATGTATTTAAATTTAAAATAATTAAATAACATATAAAAAATATCATAAAAAATTAGAAATAATGCATATAATATTTTTAATATGTCTTTTGTCTTTAAAATATTAGAAAAAAAAACAAAAAATAATACATAAGTTTATGTTAATTTTTTATTTATCGTATTGTTTTTAAGTTATCAATACTTATAAAAAGATAAATAAAACTATAAAAATTAACGAGCTAGCTCTATTGGGCTCGAGTTGGCTCGAACATTTTACGAGCTAAACTCGAGCTCGACTTTTCAGCTCGATAAAATAAACGAGCCTAGCTGGCTCGATTACAACCCTAGCTATAGGTCAAAAAACTAATTATACAATGAATGTTTTTTAATTTAGTGTAATATAATATAATATAATATAATATAATATAATATAATATAATATAATATAATATAATATAATATAATATAATAAGTCAACTTTTTTATTTATTTTGTAGTGGTTTTTCACATCAAACTTACAAACAGGGTCGTCTCCGAAAGTCACAAAAAATGTTTTTGGCCCTGTTTGATATAAAAAATTTGGGTCATATTCGCAAATCTTCATATAATATAAATTTATCAATCATTCAATCAAATATATAAATACTAAAAACCCATAATACTACGATAATTATTATCAAATAGATAAAACAAATTAACAAAAATAGTGTAGCAAAAATGATCAAGTTATCAAACCTACTTGCTAAGCGAAAAATGTGGTTCTTCTAGCGTTTTTTGAAGCAAAGCTCTCGATCAACTCCTTGTAATCTATAGTATCTAATATTTCACTTTCAACAGAAATTGTCGCCATCCCTTTTAGCCTTTCTTGTGACAGTGTAGAACGTAAATAGGTCTTCAACAACTTCAACTTTGAGAAACTTCTTTCTGCCGATGCCACAGTTACCATAATTGTCAACAACACTTTATATGCATTTAAAGCATTAGGATAAGTAGTACTACGTTGGAAGATATAGTATAAAACATCAAAAGGGTTGTCAATGTGTCTCGGTAAAATGTATTAATCAAGTTCAACTCCGTACACAATTCTTTAGCATCAATATCGGACTCTCCTTCATATTTCGATTCATCTTGAAGGCGATAACAACACTCCTTAAGCTTGGCTTCATCAAGAGTCTTAAACTTTTTAGGAAACAAAAACCCACATATTTTTTTTCGAATTTTTGGTAATGTTCAAAAGTTGTTTCAAGTGAAAAAATAGCTTGATCAACAATACATAAAAAATAATTTACTCTAAAATCCTCCTCGGGTGAAATGTTACTTCTTCTACACTTGACGATTCATCAATTTGTTTTTTCCTATATATCACGCGTTTTTTACGGAATTCCGCATTAACACATATTTCATTTGCAATTTCTCTAGCTTCATCAAGCACCTTAGAGAACCCCACTTCTCTATAATTCTTAAAGAATTTAATTAATTTGTCTATTTCATCAATAGCAACATCAGGAACAGCATCTTTTGATTGCAACCGTTTGCACACCACATTCACCTTTGATAATAATTCAAACCAAATGACAATTTGTGCCAAAAATTCAAAATCACCAAGTCCATACTCTTCTAATGATTTAGCTTCACTTATGATTTTAGCATCTCTATCCGTCTCCCTAATTTCTCGCAAAGCTTTTCTTACATCTCCAAGTTGATTTTTTATAGGCTTAATACTATCTATACGACTTTCCCAACGAGCTGTAGACAATGATTTAATAGTTAATCCCTCAACATTGTCTTCCAAAATTTGCCACCTATTAATAGAATGGGCAAAGATAGTATATAACCATTGTATTGTTCCAAAAAATTCTTTAGACTTAGTAATTGTGTTAGCCATGTCACACAATGCTAAATTTAGACTATGACAACCACAAGCACTATAGAAAGCTCTAGGATTTTTTTTTTTCTAAAAATCTAGTTTGAACTCATTTGTTTTTTCCTCTCATGTTTGCCCCATTACCGTAGCCTTAACCACGCATATCACCAATATCAAGACCAAGCGACTCTAGTTCCTTACATGTAACTTCAAAAAGTCCTAAACCCGCGGTATCATCAACAACCAAAAAACCTAAAAATGATTCCTCAACGGTCACAGAACTAGAGTTAAAATTCACGTACCTTACAATTATGGACATTTGCTCTTGGTGACTTGTATCAGGCATGCAATCGAGGATGATTGAGTAATACTTTGCTTGCTTAACCTTCTTGATGATTTCGGTTCTAACTTTATTCCCTAATAATTGTATTAACTCGTTTTGAATATTGTGGCCAAGAAAGTGTACATGGCATTCTTCATTCAAAACACGGCGCGCATGTTCTTTCATAATCGGGTCAAACTCTTCTAATATCTCAACCAAACCCAAAAAGTTTCCATTGCCTTTTTGATACAACTTCTCATTTGTCCCACAAAACGCTAAGCCATATTTTGCAAGAAATTTCACAAGCGCAACAATCCGTATAATGACTTGTTTCCAATAATCCTTTTCTTTTTTAAATTGCTCATATGCCACTTTGTCAATTGTTTCTTTGCATTTCAACCTTTGGCGCAATTCAAACCATTCATTCATATTCATGAAATGTTCTAAACCAACTTCATGTCCTTTAAGTCTACCACTAGCATGTCTCCAATCCTTATAACCTTCATCATCCAACCCACCTTTCGGATGCCCCGTTCTAAAAACTTTACAACAAAAACAATGTCTGTCAAGTTTTTTCGAATACACTAGCCATTCTCTGTCACACGTCTCCCTATTTGATAGAATTCTAGTGTACATGGTATTAGAAAAATGTCTTCTAAATTTATCCACGAGGCCGTTAACAACATCTATATCTCTTTTGGACCTTTCGTAAACAACTCTTTAATTATATCATTACTAAGCCCACCCCAATTTCTAGGATCAAAAATATCAATATCCAGAAACGGATTAACATCATCTTCATCTACGGTAGCATTAACATTGTCTTCACCTACGGTCACATTGTCTTCGCCCACATTAGCTTCTTCATCTACGTTCACATCTTCTTCACCCACATTATCGTCACCCAAGTTAGAACTAGAATTTTGAGTTTCTTTTGAAAAAAAAAAACCTTGTGTATTCGGTTTTGTTTTACTTCGTCTGCCTTTCTTTTCTCTTCCTCTAGCTTCCTCTTCTTACGTTTTTGATGGCCATATAGGTGTTTGTATTTAGGAACAGGAGGCATAATTTCTAAATATTTACAAAAAACATTCATTCAATATTTCAATCATAAGACATCAGTTAAAGTTTTAAATCAAAAAGACATTCATATGAAATAAAAAAAGACATTCATTCAATAAAAAACATTCATATGAAATAAAAAAGACATTCATTGAATCAAAAACATTCATATGAAATCAAAAAGACAAAAACATATGAAATCAGCGACTGATATACCTCCAATTTCGAAAGTCTGATGATAATTGCGATTCCGAAAGTCTGATGATAATTGCGAATGATATTAGGAACGAAAACGATCAACGACTGAATGAATCAAAAAGACAAAAACATATGAAATCAACGATTGATATACCTTCGATTCCGAAAGTCTTATGATAATTGCGATTCCGAAAGTCTTATGATAATTGCGATTCCGAAAGTCTGATGATAATTGCGAATGATATTAGGAACCAAAACGATCAACGACTGGATGAATCACACTTCAACTACTCATATACCTCCGATTCCGAGAGTCGACCTTTTGTTTCCCTCCTGTGTGTGCGATATCAGTGACTTTTTGTTTCCCTCAGTCCCTCCTGTGCATGCGATATAAGAGTCACTGCAGGGCAGGCCCTTATTTTTTGTACTTGGGCCTATTTCAATTGAGTTTTATTAACTTGGGCCTATTTAAACTTACAAAATTTATTTCTTATAAAGACATACATAATTTTTTTTAAATATGTATATATATATATATAAAATTTTCATTTTTTGGGCTTCATACTGGGTTGGGCCCTTTGCACAGGCCCATTCTGCATCTTGGCTTAGCCGGCCTTGCTTACAAGGTCATCTTTGAAGACAATACTTATAGTGACTATAAGGAGAACCGAACCTATGAACATAAAATTTATAGCGACTCAAAAAACCCTACAGCAACGACTAACTCTGATTCTTGTCGTCGCTATAGAGTCATATCCTTATAGTGTTGACCTAAGTCCATTTTATTTATTATATCTAAATCATTGTATTGAAATCACCAATCAACCATCAAAAAACTATTAACAACACGTACTCAATTTCTTATACTTTTAACCCGAAACATACACGGTTATCAGTCTTTAAATACAAACAAATGACATAACTAACTTTAGAGTTTTAAAAAGTGTTAGAATTGACCAAACAAATAACATAACTAAACATTTGAGTTTTAAAAGTGCTCTAGTTGAACAAACAAATAACATAACTAAACATTTGAGTTTTAAAAGTGTTCAAATTGACCAACAAATAACATAACTAAGCATTTGAGTTTTAAAAAGTGTTCAAACTGGCCACCAAATTAGAAGTTTTCAAGCCAACACCAAACGACTCTAATTTCACAGGATTACCTGGTCCGAAATAATTAGTCATATATTAGAAGTCACCTTACAATAATCCAAACATAATTGTTTTTTTTAATGTATTTCAAATGAATTTATGAAACAGAAATTGAATATAGCAACTTGTAGATGCAATTAGAACTATTCTTGCATTTTTTTTGATAAATAATAAGAGGACGCTAACATGCAAGTAAACAAATAATGAATCTTAATCACCTCGGAAGAGGTCACAAGGCCTTTGTTACGCATGATGATCCAGGCCCGAAACAAAAAAAAAAATAAATAAATAAAATAAGAGACAAGATGTACTCGTTGACCCGGCCCCATGGCCCTAAGAATTTATTAGATTTATACATATAAATGTGAGATTTTCTTTTAGAAAAAAAACATGATTTAGACGCTTTAATAGCCAGTGGAGAATATAGCCTTATTATAATCTCTGATAAAGAAATTTTGGTTCCGTCACTAGGGTTTCCCATAGCCTATTGATCAAAAAGATAGTTTAGCTGAAAATATGTAACTAAGTAAGATATAAAAAGAATATAGTGTGAAGGGAGGGATTCATACAATATGAGTACTTAATTACACTTTGAATTTCGAGTTTGTTTCCCACAATATTGGAATGCTTTTTGCGACTAAATTGTTAGCAGCGGTTTTGTGACGATTGCTATAAAATTCCATTTTTTTTTTAAATTACGACTGAATTCCATTGCATATTTAGTTAATACTACCATGTATATAAATTTTTTTGAAACTGTTTTTTGTTTTATCAATTTTTTCTTAGGCATAAATGCATGAGTACTAAGAGAGGACGGGGTGGTACCATGATATTATCACGGACAATGTATAACTCGTTATTTCCCACCGCCGGTCCAAACTATAACGCGTTAATCTTCCACGAAAATTGATTTCCGTTATTTTCTTCACGGACGTGATACTTTTTTTGTGAGGATAATTGTTGGTTGGGGGGAAATTGTTGGGTGTGGTGGTGAGTGATGACCACCCTGCCTAAAAAAGGTTGTGAGTGATGGAAAAATGGTCGATGACATGACGGAACTTGATCGGTGCTTGTGAGTGATAGATTCTATCACTAGTGAACCACCCCCCTCCCCTAATAAAACCAAAAATTGCTACAAATTAGCAAAATTAAAAAATTGTCCATACTAAACCAAAAATTTACATGTCTTTTGTTTTTTGAACAAATTTACAAAATGTCTAACATCAATAGTTTTTTTCATCAGGATTACAACATGAAACCTAAAGAGCACAAGCCATAAAGAGTGAACATCATAAATTATACACAAAATTTTTTGGTTATCTTATTGTATGTTTCCTGATTTATACTAAGTTTTGATAAGTCTTCTAAACTATTGGCGATAAAAATCTAGACAGTGTGTGTAGAAACCTTTTAAACCTTTAGAGATTTTTTTTCTGACCGAGATCCACAAGATCACTTTGTGTGTTGGCTTCATATAATCTTGTAAGGTTTGCGAAATATATGTTAGCTCTTCCAAATGCATGACCTTCTTCGTTAACATGTAACCGGATTCGTGACCCACTTCAAGGCTTAGATTCTATCAATACTGAAGTGCTTGCTTGAAGTATGTAGCAATCAACTTAGAAGGTATCACTTGGTTTAATCAAACGTGGTGAGTGTTACATACACTAGGAAGATTCATCATGACGATCAAAAGGGTTAATATGACTTGCACTTTGAGAAGCTCGAGCTCATCGAGTGTAACAAACATAGAAACGATTCTGGGCCGACCCTTCTGTTCCCGAGTCTCATTTAACAGGGGGAGCCGAGAGGGGAAAGAAAAGAGATGAAAATATAAAAAAAACAATGTTCTCGAGATTTTTTAAGGATAGAAGGGGAGGGGAAAGGAGGGAAAATGGAAGAAAATTTGTACGTATATTTATCCTCCCAAATCGGATAGATTAGAAGAGAAAACTTTATCAATTACTAAATTACCCTCATATCTAATCCTTGTTATAAACATCAATATACGGTATAATGGTAAAAAAAAAATTTTCTTTTCTTTTCCTCCTAACTCGGGAACACATAAAATGCTTGATTTATTTTCTTTTCCTTTACTTTTCATTAAACTCGTGAACACGAAAAAAATCACATATTTTCCTTCATTTTCTCTCTTAATTCATTTTCCTTCCCCTCCCCTTGTTAAATGAGACTCGGGAACACGGTGGCCGGTGTGACTTACACTAAGAAATATTCTTGATCACTTGTGGTTAGTGTGAATGTTCAAAACTTTTATCTACCTATTTGACGAACATAGTATCAACTTATACAAACGTGTAAGATCACTAAGTTAATATTTTGATGTCTATCTATTAAAGTTTTCATTATAAAATAGTTAGACACATCTTTTGATTTTCTCAAAGGACTTTTAATAACTTGTACGAGAATGAGAAATTAATCATAGAGTTTGTAAAAACTCATCCCAGTTAAAAAGTTAATGACAAGTTTCGATATTCACATATCATAGTAAGAAAAATATACAATACAATCAAAAGTTATATTTCTTGATTTATTCAATCATTATTGAAGGCAAAAGGTCACAAATTTTATAATCAAAAGCTTAGTTGATATTTAGGTGTTTGATCAGGAAAGAAAACTCCAAAATGCTTCTCAGTCTCTTTTCCTGGTTTCAGGTTTTCATTAAACATTGCAAACAAATACGTCTCTATAGATCTTCCAGGTCTCGCAGGCGTCCCTAACGAACTTTTCACATGTGAAATCAAGTTTCTATAGTAAGTTCCCGCGTTTTCAGTTGTCGCTACATCTCCTTCGGCTGATGGCCATCCAGTCTCTGACACAACGATCTCAACATTGCCCCCACCAAGACGTGATTGAGCTGCATAATGAGCATCATACATGGCGTCAAAAAGGTTAAAGTACGGTCGACCTTGATCGCTATAAGCGGGTGTTGATTTGGTAAATAATGCAAATGAGAGATCAGGCAACATAGGGGGACCAACATGAGCAAAGTAAGGGTAGATATTAGCAAGCATTGGTGAACCATTTTGGGCTAGAAATGTGATTATTGGTTGGATAAAACTCAACACATTGTCATCAAATACACCTTCACTAGGTGGATATGATTTTTTTAATAGGCCCGTGTAGGTTGCGGTTGAGACCTTGATATCTTCGTCGAGGCCCACGGCTCGAAGGGCGTTGTGAACATTGTTCATTGCCGGAAGCACGAAACTGGCGAACCCACGAGTGTTATCGTTATTTGGATCGACTTCATTCCCCACAGCGATGTATCGAAAGTTGACATCAGGGTAACTTAAGACGTTGTCTCTAACCCAAGTGGTCGCTGCATTGGGATCGGTGAGGGACTCGAGAGAACCATTTGGGACGTCGAGAATGAGTTCTATATCGGTTTCCCCTAGGGCGCGAAGGGTGGCTGGATTCGGAGCGTAGATTCGCATCCTAGTTATGCTGTTGGTTGTGTAAAGGTTCACCACATCTTGTTGGGAGGGCAAGTTATTGCCGAATTCCCCATAGCACACACCAACTGATTGTGCATCTGTTTTCAACAACAACATAATCATTACTAATCAAACATAAACAAAAAATTCAGACAATCATATACTAACGCATGCGCGTACGCATATGCATACGCCTACGTTTATAGGTATATAGAAGGGGAGGTGTATATGGATAGAATAGAGGGAGACCTGTGGAAACGAAAAAGCTTATGAGTATACCGAGTAGTAGGATAGTTGATGCCATAAGGTTTAATTTTTGGATTTTTTTGCATTAAGATCTAACCATATATATAGTGACGAGCTTGGGTGGTTACGGGATTTAAATAATACAAGTGTAAGATCATAATTTAAAATTGTTTATTTTCTGTAATTATTATACATTCAACTACACGGATCTCTTCTTAATTTATAGCATCCATCATCTTCACTGTTGATATTTGATAACACGTTTGGTACTTAATACTAAGTCATATTTAAGAACGTTTAAGATTCAATATAAAAATAACTAATATACCAAAGCAAAAAAAAATTAAAAATCCCTAACCACCCCAACTCTTCCTCTTCTCGTTGTTCATCGATCCCACTTTTAAATATGGAGGGCCGGATTCAATACGTATAAAATTCGTGGTAAAATATATACACTTTGAAACGAGAAAACAGAGGGGCCAGATATACCTTGACCCTAACTAAGATTCTCCCCATGCATGATGGTTCGACATGGGTGGTTTATGTGTTTTGGGAAATTTATAGTTTATTACTTTTTTTTAACCTAAATGGATAAATTGGTAATGTTGAAATATTTAACGTAAAAAATAGATGTTCATCCATTTGAAGTAGCAATCATATTACAACACTAGCAAACACTTGAGTAAATCTCGTAATTTTTAGAGATAAAAGGACCAAAGCAACAATATAGGTTTATCACGTAACCATCATGTCAGTGTAAGTTACTTTTAAGCCTGACAAATCGGGTAGGTTCGGGCGACGGGTTAAAATGGGTTTCGGTTAATACACGTTATGAGCAAAGTGAGTTCAGGTAAAAACACACCATCTCAAAAAAGATATCAATTTGGTTATGGAGAAACGAAATAAGCCAAAATGGAATTAGAATGAAATGAGTCGGTTAGGAGAGGAGGGGTGGTCACTAGTGATACATTTCTATCACTACCAAGCACCAATCAATTCATGTCATGTCATCACCTAATATTTTATCACTAGTGATAGAAATGTAGTGGGGGTGGTATCACTCTCCTAAATTTTTTTAATTTTCATTTTAAAATTAGAAATTAAACACTAAATTATAAATTTCACTAATTTTTTTATTTTAATTTAATGACCGTGCCACACTAAAATTATAAATTTCAATTAATTTCAATTAATGACCAACCCAAAAGCCCAAATTGACCAAAGCCCAATTACATGAAGAAGGGTTCGTCACATAAAAGAAGAGGGTTCGTCAAGTAAGGTTCGTCAAGTAAGAGGGTTCGTCTAAAATGTGAAAGGTTCGTCACAAGAAAAGAAGGGTTCGTCAAGCAATAAAGGTTCGTCGATCTGGGTTTTCCAAACTTTTCAACGCGTTATAGTTTATCACGCGTTATAGGAGGGGCGGCGGCGGTGTTCGTGGTGGGATCACGCGTTATGGGGAGTCCATAACGGACCACCCCGCCTACTCTTAACAAAAATTTATCAACATAGGTCCATCCGCTATATTCAAACGTGTCTAGGGCGGCGTCGACGACAACAATGGTGGCGGTGACAGGATGGTGGTAGTAGTTGTCATGGTGACGTGGGTGGTGGGAGGCGATGGCAGCAATGGCGTGTCCACCGCGATTGCGGAGGTGGGTGCGGTATTGGTCGAGTGGCGATGGAGGTGCTATTGACAACAAGCATGCATGCATGTGGTATGGCCATTTGGACCGTTAACTAACTGAATTCAAATTGCTCGCGCTTAACTAACTTGAGACTATCCAAATATATAAACCGATAACATTTTTTTTTTGTTTTTGCTCAAATTTGCCCATTCCTCAAAGAATACTTCATGATTGGCAACTATCTATACTTTAATTATTATAATGATCAACTAGCAAACTTGAAAACATTTTTTTTTTGTTTAATACTTCGAACTTCAAATTAACATTTCAAGTTAATAAAAAGCTAATTATCAAATAGTTAGTACTTTGTAGAATTTTAAATGTGGGTATAACTTTTGAGAAAGTTTATATAAATTTGCTTAAGTTATGAATTCTTAAGCAAAGTACTTGCATACAATTGATCAATAAAAATGAATATAAAAAGAACTAGTTAGACCTTTTGTTATAGTAAAGCCACTTAAAAGATACTACCTCCGTCCCATTAAATGTGTCTTATTTTGAATTTTCAAAGTCTTTATTTATAAACTTTGACTTTAATTATATATTTTTGTGTTATATAAAACTTGATGAAAATTAACCCGATAAAAACACTTGTAAAACACACTCAAATCATATAACTTTCATCAAGTATTATCTAACACAAACAAAATTATTTAAAATCAAAGTTTACAAATAAAGACTTTGAAAATTCAAAATAGGACACTTTTAGTGGGACGGAGGGAGTACAAAATTTGTATAGAGCTAGAAATACAGAAATTCATACATGAAAGAAACCACCAAAAGTTATGAGTCGTCTACAGATATGTCGTGATAAATAACAATATCATTTAAAACCTTTGCTTTAATGGTCGTGAAGCATAAATATATATTTAATTTGGAGTATAACTTTTTTTTGAACGGCCAACGAAACACAATTAGAAAAGAGGGTTTTTGTCATGAAACTTTTGGTCACAAACAGTAGCAATTTTCATGTTGTCACCATTTTGTCACAAAAAATGTGATGACAAAAACACCATGTCAATTGCCCTAATGCCACCAAATAGCGACCATTTTTATATTTTGCACCACAAAATTGGTCAAAATTATTTGCCACCGCTTCTTGTTTGCTACGGTCCGCCAGCATTTAATGAACTTGTTGAATTATTTGCTACCATTTTGTGATTGCTTGAATATTGATTTTTGATTCAGATTGATTTTCCATTTTTCCTTGCTTTTTTCATAAAAATTACATATCAATAAAATCAAAAAATTATATTAAAGTCTAACAAGATCACGAAAACCCAAAATTATATAAAACATCTTTGTATCAAAAGCATATAAAACATTCTAATAGAAATACCAGCTAAAACATCAGATAACTAAAATTATCCTAATATGATAAGGGCTTGGTTATTCACACATCCCCCTTGGTTATTTGCACATCCCTTGAACCCTATAGGAAGCGTATATGGCAATACGGTTCCTCTGGGTCCAAGCGTATTAAGCAATACACTTCCTATATGTGTACTTGAAGTACAAACTTTTCAGAAGATGGTCAACTAATGATTAGGGGACCAGAGAAAGCGTATAGGGCAATACGGTTCCTCTGGGTGCAAGCGTATTAAGCAATACACTTCCTATATGTGTACCAAATTTTTCAAAAGATGGTCAGCTAAAAGGAAGTGTATATGGCCATACGCTCCCTTAATGATTTTTTTTTTCAAAAGACAAGAGGAATCATATAGGGCCATACGTTCACTGGAGGATTTTTTTTTTGCAAGAACAGCATATTGTTATTAGTATCTTTTTGAACTTTGTTTTTTTAAACATTAATTAAGTAGTTTTTTTTTGTTATAAAATGATGTTAGTTTTTTTGTTATAAATTTTATAAAAGACGTAGTGAAATTAAGCAATCCAAACAAATTAAACATATCAAAATTAAACATATCCAAATTAAACAAATATTACAAATACTTAAAATTAAATTCAATTGTTCGTACAGGAGCCATACGTGTATCGGACGTGCCTGGAGCCTATAAAAAATTCAAACAAAATACTCATTACATAACATTAAATTGTTCGTAGAAAATGAAATAAAACAAAATAACATACTTGCATGGAAAGGTCGGACAGAGGAAAGAGCGGCATGGTCTGGCCGGACCGAGGAAAATGTGGCAAGGAAAGGTCGGGCTGAGTATAGGACGGGTCGTAAGGCTATAAGAATTCAAACAAAATACCCATTACATAACATTAAATTGCTCGTAGATAAATGAAATAAAAATAAGATAATATACCTGCATGGACGGGAGGGGCTGGGTAAAGGATGACATGGACGGGTTGGGCTGCTGCGTAAAGAACGGGCCCTGGTCCGAATAAACTCGTGGTGGTGGACGGGGTGGAACCGATATACCCATGTACTTATACATTTCACCCATGCCAGTCATCAGCCACCCTATGTCATCATGCATCTGGCGACTGTGGGATGTTATCTCCTGACCATGCAGTGTTAGAAGTCGCATTTGCTCATCTTGGTTACGCAAAATCCTATCGAGAAGACGGTTGGTTGACCGAGGCAACCTAACTGCGCGATAAGCTCTCTGTGGATGCTGATGATCCCCCTGTTCATGCTGAGGCGGGACCTCAACATCATCATGCCCGCCATCCTGCTCAGCCATCTGAGGCATCTGAACCTCCTCGGCTTCCAAACGCGGGTGATGTACCAACGGCTGCCATGCCCAAACCTGACGGTTCGTCCCGACAAACCTATAACCAACATTAGGAATGTTTGCCGCCACTTTCATCCCTGTCATCGACCTCATGTCCAAATATTTGCAGGGAGCCGACAGTGGATACCTATCCTCGACCCAACCAAAGTACGATCGATAGCCGTGGTATACACGTCCTCCACCTTGGTGTATGGACCTTCACCGATGGTGGGCCACTAGGCAATCAACTCATCCTAGGCATACGATCGATAGCTGTGGTATACACGTCCTGAACCAACTCCTCGTCTGTGTAAAAACCGGTGGCGACGACAATTGACGAAGCGACATCTCAAATACCTCGCCGAACAGACGGAATGTGATCTCGGGTGATGGGGCCGGCAAGTTCGGATCATCAAAATCCGCGTTCGGCCGGTCATCCAGTCGAGGTCTATAGCGGAATGTGGAGAGAAACTCCACCATCAACGGCCGATAAGATGGTGCGGCTCCTATTCGAAATAAACGATCCCACGGGCTATCCTGCTCGATAACCTGTCGAACAGTGTCCGCCACCCCACATGTCTCTAACGAATCCCAATGTATCCCTCTCATGCACCCCACAT
Organism: Helianthus tuberosus; assembly: GCA_030545235.1. Classification (NCBI taxonomy): domain Eukaryota; kingdom Viridiplantae; phylum Streptophyta; class Magnoliopsida; order Asterales; family Asteraceae; genus Helianthus; species Helianthus tuberosus. The sequence continues at coordinate 160,988,468 of CM060411.1, read as the reverse complement.
TCATCTCCCTAAGTTTATTGAAGCGTTTCGCTTCATATGTTTGGGAAGGGTATATCATATATGGATATGGTGAATAATCGTCACCGGCCCATGGATCGAAATCTCCCGCGCCATCCATCTCATCATCTGACGCCATTTTAACAATAATGTATAAACGTTTTTTTGACACATTTTTATAAAAAAGGATTCAGATTAGGGGACCAGGGGAACCATATTGCCCCATACGCTTCCTATGCATTGGCTCTAGGGGAACCATATTGCCCCATACGCTTCCTATACTTTGGGTCTAGGGGAACCATATTGCCCCATACGCTTCCTATACTTTGGGTCCAAGGAAACCATATTGCCCCATACATTTCCTATTAAACTTATGCGAATCGTATTGGGCAATACGCTTCCTATTGATTTAATGCTTTCACCAACCAAGCTCTATGGGAAGTGTATTGCCCTATACGCTTCCTATTAAACTTATGGGAATCGTATTGGGCAATACACTTCCTATTGGGTCACTTTTCGGACCTTTATAGTTTTGAACTGCGTGCGCGTAAGAGAATATTGTACCAATAGGAACCGTATTGCTCAATACGCTTCCTATTAGTGTCGCATTTAATGCTTCACACCCTATGGGAAGCGTATTGGCCTATATGGTTTCTATTGAGGGATGTACAAAAATTTTAGGGGATGTGTAGATACCATCACCCTATGATAAACATCGAAACATTTAACACCCAGTGTTTGTAGCCTATCTTCGAATTGTACTTGTTAACATAGCTTCAATTTGTGACATCCTATCGAGCATAGTATCTTTATCCACTTTATCTTTTTCTTTTCCAGCCAACACCCCCGCAATAATCCCATTTAACTTTTCTTTTCCTTAATGAGCTCTTTATAACTAAGTTCAACTTTTCAATCTACAAAACAACCAATGAATTGAATCAAGAAGTCAGAATTAACGAAAACTAATAACGGGTCAAGTTGATTGCAAAGATAACAATATCCAATTGTGAGCTACAATTCAAGTGCTAGAAGCTAGAAAGCATGCTTCATTATGTTTACAGTTAAGAATGAAATTATCTTTATTTCAAAAAAAAAAAATTGTATTAAAAAACCTATAGAAAAAGTGTAATCAACTCAATAAGAAATTCCTAAAATTCTCACTAAATTAAAAGCATCAAACCTAACAATAAAAGAAAACAAACATCACAAACTAAACAAACACAATAGGAGTGGGAAACGATACAAATGGACACAAATTACTATTGTATTTGATTCCACTTATGCCAAAATGCCAAAGAGTAAATAGTTTTATTTATATTTAAAAAAATTAGTCTATAAATGATTAAACATACCTCAGGGTCTTCTCTCTGCTATGTACACGAGGGTCACTAACATTGCCAAAACAGTACACTTTTCCTCTATTATTGCCCCCGGCTCGAGGCTACAGTTGAGAAAGGAGTTGTACCGGGTAACTTGAAATATGTAGCTAAAGAGATTTGCTAACTTAAAAAAACATAATATTAATACAAATATAAATCAGTCATATACTTCATATAGTTGCTTCTTTCTGCTACCAAAAGAGATTTGGAAAGGTATATTTGGGTATTTCACATCAAATTGTTATTTATATTGTTCCATTTTCTATAACTTAGAGGTATTTTATTCATTTCATAATATATTGCATACGAAAAAAGTTGTAAGTCGGAAATGGTGTAAACATATACATACAAACTCTTAGGTGGGCTTTAATGAAAAAAAGTTAAATACTTGCTTAAACTAAAAGTAGTTTGTTGCTTATTATCTATTTATAACTTGTCAGATGTGGTAAATTCGACCCATATATAGGTCAATCGGTTGGCTTGGGTTTCTTTATCTAAAGTTGAATGGGCCAAAGGCTAAGAGTCACCAAAAGTGTAACCAAGTAGCATATTATCGAGCCGGATGAAAATGACAAGATTTCAAATCTTTTGGATCTAGATACGGAAAAATAAATCTTTGAACGAAAGTCGTAAAATTGGTCAAACCTTATGGACGAACATGATATTTTACTCTCAAGTTATACTAATATCCTTTTACCTTTTTGCCCCATTGTGTACCATACTCGTAGCTACAGCCTGCAACATCGATTGCTGCCTCAATAAAACTAGAGGGACTCTTCTGATTTTCTATATTTGGGTTTGATCCTGATAATATCTGAGCAGCCGAGTCTCTCAATTCAAATGATTTTCCGAGACTTTGTGTAGATCTTCATTTCTTATGTTTTCTATTTAAAAGAGAAAATATAAAATGTTAAACATGAATATACAATTTCACAGAATAAAAGAGGAAACTTAAAATAGTTTCTTTTATATCATTAGGAGATAAACCATAGATAACCTTCCGTCTATGAAAACAGTTTGATCCCATATAGAATATTCCTTGAATTGCTGATAATCCATTTATAATATACTCATATAAACAAGACAAAGGTTTATGTATGAATTAAGGGGGGTGTTTGGATGAGTTTTGAATGAGATTATTTGATATTGAATAATCAGAATCAAATAATCAAACAAACAAGCGTACCCAATATATATTAAAACTAAAAATTATTTTGGCTCGTTTAGACTCGCTAGCCTAAATGAGCTTCGTATTTCCGGCTGAAGCTCGGGGTTGTCAAGGCAACTCATTCGAGCTTTTAACCCCACCCCTAGTTCTATAGTAGTCGCTACCATCAAGTTCTGCCCTCCAAATAACGTCGTACCTAATAATGATGGAAACTGGTGTAATCCTCCCCAACATCATTTTGATCTATCAGCTTGTATTTTTTCGAATACAGAGCTGATATCTTCAATTTGATTACAGAAGGTATTAATTAAATAATGCCTTACCCGATTAACCTACAAGTGTCTTCCTTAAGAAACATATATCATGTGTGGTGATTCTAAATAACATAAGACTACGGGGACTGGTGGCATTGGTTGGGCGGGGGAAGCCAGCCAACGCTGGCTAAGCCACTCTCTGCCAGCGTTGGTGTTGGTGTTGCCCAGCCAGCGTCACTATGGTGCCTGGCGGGGGGCGGGGTGAGCTGGCTAGCCATGATTGGACCTTCATTTTTTACCGTTAGCTATAGCCGTTAGCCCACGCTGCCCAACGCCGCTAACACATGCCAATTCCACACCCCACTTTTTTGGGGTGGTCCGGTGGACCCCACTATCGCCACGGGTCGAGCAAAGCCCACAACCCAAGCCACACCACTCCCTGTAGTCTAAGTTTCACATTTTAATGTTGGAATTAAGGTTATTAATGTCACGTACATTACGATTTCAAAGCAACAAGACAAAAACTTGGGAGTTATAAACTCAAAGATGCAATATGCACCCTTTTGTTGATTAAATTCACTCACACACAAAATAGATAAGAACAAGAATGAGTAATAAACAAGAAGCATCTACGATCAAAGCTTTGTTTATTTTTTTTATCATCTTCTAAAGTAAGAAATTAAAGCCAGAAATCAATTGAAAGGCAAACAAATCAATAATAAACACGAAAAAAAAGAAGCTCATAAATACTTCATCAACAATGAAAATAGAATCTTGAAATTTGACCAAAAGCAAAATACATACCTTCGATTAAGAATAACAAGATGTTGGTCATAGTTCACAACAAACCGAACCCTAAGAAATCATTAGCTCATTGCTGAAGTCCAACGGTCGCCACTTTTGGGAGCAATTAGGGTTTTGGAGCGATTAGGGTTTTGGATCGGAGGATGATTCGATTAGTGATGGTGGAGTGGAGGTGATGCTTCTAGAGATTTTGGGGAGCAAAGTTTCTAAATCAGAACCTTAGATTTGACAAGTTAATTGATATCCCGCTTTCCGTTAAAAAAAATTGATATCTCGCTTAAATTTTGGGGAGCGGGTAAAAAACTTGATATTTCCGCTTAAATTTTTACTTTATATTGCGACCATGTGACGTGGCAAACTGAATGGCCGTCGAAAAATGGTGGCAACTTTCATAAAACTTTTTATATTTGCATATTTGACACCATTTTAGTAGCTAATTTTGTGACCGTTTTTTTGGTGGCAAATTATTGGTGGCAATTGCCCATTTTTCTAGTAGCAAAAACCAAAACTATCATTCTGAAAAAAAGCCAACTAGCAAGAAACTAGCACATTCATCCGAAAACGACCAAAAAAAACAAACAAGGAAACATTAACCCATACTATCTATATTGAATCGTTTCCATTTCTCCCAAGACAAACGTTAACCCATGCTTGTGCTTCTCGATCTACTCTTTATCCAAAGATAAGAGAGCGTTTTGAACTCTTCGACAAGGTTCGCGATTGACGCAGATTTAGCGTTGAAAATGGCATTATTCCTAGCTCTCCAAATGCTCCAAAGAACCGTATAAACAATGGCTTGAATCACTCTTTTCCTAGTTTTCGAGCGGCCCAAGATTTCGTGAACGTCTAAAAGATCTGAAACATGGAAAGCAAAATCAGTGGCGGAGCTTGACCAAAAGTTGTGCGGGGGGGGGGGGGGGGGGGAGTCATGAGACCAAATTTTTTTCCCTATCGCTATGTTTCGGGTTATATATTCAGGTCGGATATTCGATTCGGGTTAAACAATAATAACTCCAAATAAAACTACATAATCTTCATTTATTCAAATGAGTCGTTCTTACTCATAAAAATGCTATATATTGTTTAACAAAAATAAAGACCAAATATTTATAATGATGCGAGATAAATGTTAAGTGCCTGGAAGAAGAATTACAACTCAGCCCAACGATCTTTAAGATAAATGGTAACTACCTTTAAGACCTTTAAGATAAAAAAGAACCGTCAACTTTGATTTATATATAAAGTAGTAACAAACTTTACTTAAAGTTTAGCCCGTTCACATTTTTTTTTAACTCAATACGAAAATATGTATAAATATTTTTGACAATAAACTTGGTAGGGGCAGGAGAATTTTAGACAAAATAGTTGGCGAGGGCAGATCTATATAATTTTAGTTCGGACGAAAAAACGAAAATATTACATTTCTAACCGAAACATTCAGGGACAGGTGCACCCCCGATCCCTTCAAAGCTGGGCCACTGAGCAAAATACTCCTCCGACTTCCACCATTAATTAATCACTCTCCAAATTTGGAGTATAACAATTATATGTAAATCCATGGAAGTTTATAAAGTTTAAGATCGTTTAGAGATATGATCTTAGGGTATGAATATTATACGTCTATCTACCTTTTTATGTTAAGTATAACTATATTGTTTCGTTATATTACCATATCTGAAAACTCTGATTTTGGATTTTAATTCTGTTATGCTTGCCTTTAGGAAATGATCATCTTGTTATTATATTATATGCATGGTCATTTATATGTTTAAACGCCTAGCTGAGTAATACTTGATCATGAACGTGAATTTTTTTTTTGGGGGGGGGGGGGGGGGGGGGGGGGGGATATGTGTGTGTTAATATTGATGAAAATTCATGTGTGGCACACCCTATCGCACATTCGGAACACCTGGTTTACTATATATATGATATCATTTTCCTTGTTGCTTGCTTATAATATGTTGCTCGGTAGGGGTGAATTCGAGTTGATCATGTGGATGCCACGGGTCGATCGGGGGGCCTTATTTCTTTGTGGAATTCAAAGAAGTTTGCTAAAAGTTCAGTGCAAAAGCATCGTAATTTTTTGGTCGTGAACGGGTTTATGAAAGATAATGGGAAAGTGATGTCTATAATCAATGTCTATGCTCCTCAAAAAGTAGTAGATAAGCAACGTCTTTGGAACGACTTAAAGCGGGTTATTGTTCAAGACTCGGGTTATTGGATCGTGGGAGGGGATTTTAATTGCGTGCGGGATAGATGTGAAAGACGAAACTCCAAGTTTAATGCTTCGTCTACTAATGACTTCAATGAGTTCATAGATGCGGTTGGGTTACAAGAGTTTGGTTTGAAAGGGCGTAAATTTACTTTTGCCTCCGGTAATAAGTGTAGTAGAATTGATCGAGTGTTCGTTTCTTGGAACGTGTTTACCGAATGGCCTAATGTGGAGTATCGAGCCTTGGCTAGAGAGAAATCGGACCATAGCCCGTTGGTGCTAAAAGTTGAGTATAGGAATTTTGGAGCCAAGCCGTTTCGTTTTTTCAGTTCTTGGATGTTACGTGATGGTTTTGATGAAGTAGTAAAAGAAGCAGCCGATAATTTTCAAGGTGGAGGTCCCCCTGATTCTTATTTTTCAAATAAATTAAAGTGGTTAAGGAGGCATATTATGGAGTGGAGGAAAAACAATTTGGCTAATGAAGTGGAAGAGGAACATAGTATAGTGCAAGAGTTGTATGATCTTGATGATATTATCGAACAAAGGGATTTCACAGAAGCCGAGCAATGGGTCTATGAGGAGAATAAAAAACGTTTACGGGAGTTAGAAGAATTTAAGAGCAAGGATTTTCGTCAAAAAGCGAGGGTGCAATGGGCTAAAGAAGGCGATGAAAACACGAGTTTCTTTCACGGTATGCTTAATAAACGTAGAGTCTCGAATTCTCTCCCGGGTCTGTTGGTAAATGGTGAATGGATTTCTAAACCGTCTTTAGTTAAAAAAGAGGTTTATCAATTTTTTAAGAATAAGTTTGTGGAAGATATGAAGTATCGGCCTTCTTTGGTGTGTTCGGATTTAAAAAAGGTTTCGGATGAGGAGGGTTTCGAACTAGTGGCCCCCTTTTCGGAAAAGGAAATCAAGCAAGCGGTGTTTGAGTGCGGTAGTGAAAAAGCTCCCGGCCCGGATGGATTTAATTTTAAATTTATCAATAAATTTTGGTCGTTTTTTGAAGCTGATTTCATGAAGATTTTCCAAAATTTTGCGGAGACAGGAATTGTTAATAAAGGTGTTGGATCGTCGTTCATTACGTTGATTCCGAAAGTTAGTGATCCTATAGGCCTTGGTGAGTATCGTCCAATTACTCTCATTGGGGTGGTGAGCAAGGTTATTTCTAAAGTTTTGGCTAATAGATTGAAGAAGGTGATGGATTCTATATCCTATGAGACTCAATCGGCTTTCATTTCGGGGAGGTACATTCTTGATGGCCCGTTGATTGTTAGCGAGATTATTTCTTGGGCTAAACGAATGGGGAAAGATTTATTTTTATTTAAAATTGACTTCGAAAAAGCCTACGATAATGTCCATTGGGAGTTTTTATTATCTATTATGAGACAAATGAACTTTCCTCAAGTTTGGTGCAATTGGATCTACGGTGTTTTATGTTCGGCTCGATCATCGGTTTTGGTTAATGGTTCTCCAACTTTTGAGTTCGGTGGTAGTAAAGGTCTTCGGCAAGGGGATCCTATTTCTCCTTTCTTATTTATAATTGTGATGGAAGCGTTTTCTAGTATTATTCGTAAAGCGTGTGGTATTGGTGCTTTTGACGGGGTGAGACTTCCAAACGAGGGCCCGAGTATGTCTCATCTCTTGTATGTTGATGATGCTATTGTTATGGGTGATTGGTCACATTTTAATTTTAAGGCTTTAAGGAGAATTCTTCGGATTTTTCATCTATGTTCGGGCCTTCGGATTAACATTAATAAGTCTACTTTATTTGGTATTGGTATGGATGCAAATATTGTGCATAGTGAAGCTGAGCGATTGGGATGCAAGTCGGGAGATATTCCGTTTAAATACTTGGGTATTCAGGTGGGTCATAATATGAGCAGGATAAATGGTTGGGATCCGGTTATCCAAGTTTTCAAAAATAGATTATCTAGTTGGAAGGCTCGAGTTTTATCTATGGGGGGAAGGGTCGTGCTTATTAAATCTGTGTTAGAAAGCCTTCCAACTTATTATTTTTCGTTATATAAGGCCCCGATTACGGTAGTGAACAAGCTCGAAGGTATAATTAGACGATTCCTATGGGGTGGAAACGATGAGAAGGGTAAGGTGCATTGGGTTGCTTGGGAGAACGTTACTAAGGCAAAGAATGAAGGGGGGTTGGGTTTAAATACGCTTGTAGAAACTAATAATGCGTTACTCCTGAAATGGTTATGGAGATATAAAACGGAAGATGGGGCTCTATGGAAAAAGGTCATTGATGCGATACATGTTTCGGATTGAAGGTGGGATGAATTTCCTTGGGACAAGAAGATTACGGGCCCATGGAGTAAAATTGTTAAAACTGGTTATCGGCTAAAAGTTATGGAGGTTAAGTTTGTTAGTATGATTCGGGGTATTGTTGGTGATGGTAGGAAGATTAAGTTTTGGGTCGATCCGTGGATTGCTTGTGAGCCGCTAAAAGCTTTGTTTCCAAACTTGTTTCGGTTGGAAAATAATAAATGGTGTACTGTTGCGGATAGGGTCGGGAGTAATCAGGATGTGGGTTTGTTGCAATGGGATTGGAGAAATTATCCGAGGAAAGGCGTCGATGGATGATAACTATCGATTTAGATGGTGTAGATGGCTCCCAAATAAATGTAATATCTTTATGTGGAGGGCTACTTTGGACCGAATTCCGACTATGGAAGCTTTAAGCCGAAGGAACTTGATTGTTGGAGATGGTTTATGTGTTCATTGCGGTGAAGCGATCGCGAATGTTGATCATATTTTTACAGCTTGTCGTTTAGCTCATGGTGTGTGGTGCGGTATTGCGGCTTGGTTGAATATTCCTCCTATGTTCGCCTTTTCGTTGAAGGATGTGTTGCAAGTGATCGATTATTTAGATGGGTCGACCCAAAAAAAGGAGATAGTATACGGTATTCTCATTCTGACGTGCTGGCGTATTTGGAAAGCGAGAAACGAGTAGGTTTTTTCAAACGGTGACTCGAATGTGGTTAGGATTGTGGCCGAGGTTAAGTCTATGGGTTTTCTTTGGTATAGATGTAGGGCTAAAGGTATTGTTTTCAATTGGAAAGGGTGGTGTAGTAGTAGTAGTTGGACGTGATGTTTTTTGTTGTTTGTGGCGGTTTATCTCTAGCTTGGAGATAATCCGCGTTTTGTTTGTTTAATGAAGTGCATTTTAAAAAAAAAAAAAAAAGGTTTTTGTATTGTTAGTCTATGCCATGTTCTATGTTTCATTTTGTTAGGCTTAATTAATTAATAATTACTTCATTTTCTTTTCAACAAATTTTTAAACCTTTCATTTCACCTATAATTATGACAACTAAACTAGCTAGCTATATTTCTTTAATTACGGTATAAATTTAGTTTTTTTTAATGGAGGTACTGTTTACATTTTTGTTGATAGAAGATTTTACTACTAGTTTATAGAAGTTTTACTATTAGGTTTTTTTTTTGAAAGGTATTTTACTATTAGGTTAGGATTTTTTTTTTTCAATTCGCTTTGTAAAACTTAAAGAATATAATCTTTGAAATGTATTTTACCTAATAAAATACCTTATATATGTTCTTAATAACAGTAAAAGAACATCCTAATTCAATTAACCTTCAAATTAGTTATATAATTCTTATTAACTTTCTATTCAATCAAAGCTATATAATTTTGTTTTAAAAATATATAAATAATATAAGTTTTCAAGTCCCAGTCGATAATCAAATCGAATAGAAAAGATGAAGAAAATAATTTAGATCGAATAACTCTCAATCTTATTAATCAGAAAATAACTCAAAACTGATTACAGACTCTCAAACCATAACTCGGTTTATCTTCTCTTGACTCTTATCTTAATAATGCCTAACCCTACATTGGTTTATATAACAACCCTCCTAAAATACTTATAAACACCCCTACACGCCCTAAAATACACCCCGTATACGAAAAGTGGGCCCCAAATACTTTATTTTAATAAAAATTAAATAAAAACAAAATTCGAGGGGCTCTGGCGGGGCGCGACAGACCCCCTTGGTCTGTCGCGGGGCACGAGCGAGGGAAAGGTGGCGAAACCCTAGCGTGCCACGTGGCACGACACCCGGACAACCTACACCGGTGACTGGCCAAGGCTAGGCCCCAGCCAGCCTAGCTCGCGGGCCGCTAAAGCTGTAACAACTCTCATTAAAAAGTCCTAATTATTATTTTAATTATCCAAATAGGAAACCCTAATTGAGAAACCCAAGTGATTCTGCATAATCCCTAAAATTTTCAGAACATTTGGAATCAGGATTAGGGCCCCTAAAACTCAGGGGGGAATAAACCCTAATTGATAATTATCTTCGAAATACGTTGTCAGAATGTAAATTCGTTTGAATAACAACTCATCAGGCCTATACCTGTGACTAACCTACCCTACCCTACCTTGACACCCCAGGCGACACGCGATAGAAACAGAGTCACCTTCCGCGACACGCGGGAGGGTGAAATTTTCAGTATAAATAGTAGGGCTTGGGTCTTGAACTGTTTACATATTACGACGTTAAAATTCGTTACGTACAATTACTTATAAGCTGTTTCTTTCAAAACACACATATATCACGAAGTACTGCCGCAATTCAGGGTAATAACTCGATCGCTGATACGATTCAATGTCCGATCGATTAAACTATCCACTGGATGTTTAAGTGCTGCCCACATTAGGGTTTATGCTTTGTCATTCGTTGTTAATTCAATGGATGTTTAAGTATCGCACTTTGTCATTCGTTGTGATGGTTTTAATCTCGTGAGTTATCGTAAATGCTGTATTAAGTTACTAACCTTGTTTGTGTGCATTATTATTTAAACTAGGTTATCAAGGCTAATCAGTAGGCTAAGCTCTGTTCGAAATTAAATCTGCAATGTGAGTCATTCTCTTTTTATCAAATTACTTTCAAAATCATGTTTATTTTCAAAGGTTATAATTACGGGGATTAAGTCTTTGTAATCACCAAGTTACAGCCGGTATGTGGGGTTTTGTATACATTACTTGATAATCGTCACCATTGGGGCAGCCAATGGGGGATATGACCATAGTCACAGATCCGGTCGAGTGACAAATACCGTGGGTAGTTGGTTTGATATCAGGAACATTGTAATCGCACTTAATACTGTAAATTATAACAAAAGAGTCGTTTTATTAAAAAGAATGATTCACTCAGTATTTCCCGCTGACAAAACATTTTTCAAACATGTTTCAGGTGATCTGTTGTGATCCAGGAAAAGTGCCGTGAATCACTACAAGCTTAAGGAAGTGGCTCAATATAAAAATAAAGAAACATGTTTTGTAAAATAAAAGATTTCTTTGTGAAATCTCAAGATTGTAAATTACCGGGTTTTATCCCGAGTTGTGAAATAAAATAGTCGGGAAATATTTCAGTTTTAAAAAGATCCTGAAGAAACTTCCGCTGTTAAATAAATACCACGGGATTTCTGTCCCGCGGCTCCTGAAACGGGTCAAACCGGGTCGGGGGCCGTGACAGAAAAAGGTGGTATCAGAGCCACTGATTTAAGCCTATTAAGTATTTAGAAATACTTAATTTTTACTGATTGCCAATTATGTGATCATATGTTTTATTAACTGATTATTTGTTAGTTACAGTATGGGTAAACAAAAGCTGTCAAACATCTATCTTAAACTAGATAGGTCATCCAACGAGAAGGGAAGTTCATCCCAAACAAAACCTTATGTAATTCCTGAAGAAGGAATATTTGTCCGTAAAGCGCAGTATGAAGAACCACTTTGTCCTAGTAAAAGAAGTCTGATTATTAGAAAAAGTAAGGAGAAAATAAAGAAATCCCGAGAGAAGAAAGTTAAACAGGAAACCCAGGAATTAACCAGTAAAATACCTTGGGAGGACAAATTAGATGAGAAATGGGCAGAACTTTATATGCTAGCTACTGTAGCAGTAAATGCAAATCTCTAAATATTTTAAAATCAAGTTTTAGCGCCTACAGTCCAGAAATCTTACCCAGTAAATAAATAAATTTACAATAGAATCTCGTGTGTTTTAAATTTTCATTTGTTTTGTATTTACCCAGTATGAAATAATATAAAAAAAAATTCCTATGAAAATTTTGTTATATATTAGTAATTGTGTGTATTTTGCATAACAGCATGAGTAACTTGTCTGACGCCCTTCAAAACCTAAATCTCTATCCAGTAAAAATAGAGGTTTCCCAAGATTTCAATAGGTATATACCAGACATAGAAGAACATGTTGAATTCAATGCTTCACCACCTCCAGAGAAACCTAAACCCAAGAAGAGGAGGAGATTTGTGGGATGGAGACGTGTGCATAGGAGGAAGCCTACAACCAGGAAAATTCCTAAAATAGAAAATCCTTTAGACAAAGGAAAAGGGGCTGAAGTCAGTGAAGGTTTTAGGTCACTGGAAATGGAATTGGGAAAAGATTCTAGGCCACCAGGAATGGAATATGGAGGAAGTTCTAGGCAAATCCAGAGGGAAGTCGGAGAAAGTTCTAGACAGGTGGGGGAGTTACCTTTTCAGGAGGAATTAGATCGGGCATTGGCAAGCTGTGATGTTATTAGGCCAATTAATAATAATATGTACCCTACTATTGAAAATCAACTACCAATAAACTTAGAACCAGCAATTCCAGACCCTATAATCCATACTCAACCTCTGGGGATAGACGAATGGAGGACAAATGATTGGCAGTTTCAAAACCTAATCAATAGTCCTTATTCCTTTCTTCCTCAGTTCGACCCAGAACCATTACCAAATCCACCCATGAGTAACGAGAATTTAGCAGAACTTCGCCATTTTGGCGAAGAGTTAATGGATGCGGGAAATAGAATCCGGGAGATAGGGGGACAAATTGCTTGGAAGTATGATGAAAGGGAGCTTCGTTTTTAGGACGACAAGTGACGAGAGATAGTAGGATGGTGAAATTGTGGTTGTATAATAGTAAAAGTAAATAGTGAAACCAGTTTGTAAAATAACTACGAATAAAACTCTGTAAGATATGGGTGTGTAGTGATGCATACTATAAAAGATATAAAATGAAATCGAGAAATCGATAGTTTTGACTATACGTGTATTGTGAAAATTGTCTGATTTTTTTTTGTGTATAATTGTTATTTATCAGATACTAATAAAATTATATACATTAATTATCAGATGGCAAACATTAGTAATGAACCAGTAAATGAGGTTAATCAGTCTGAGCAACATCCAGGGGATCAATATATGACTAGGCAAGATATCGAAAATATTGTTGCTCAAGGGATAGCCAATGCTATTCCAGCAATCGTTGCTGCTTTAAAGAATCCAATCGAACCATAACAAATCGTTCCTAGTAAACGTATTTCTGAAGATAACTTCAGTAATAGTGTAAACGGAGGTGATAATCATGTTAATCATAATGAGGAACCACATCAAGCTCCATTTCCTAAGAAAATGAAAGCCGCAACGCCTGGTTGCACTTTCAAAGAATTCCTTGCTTATAAACCCACTGAATTTGCAGGCAATGAAGGAGCAACTGCATCACTGCGTTGGTTAGAGAAAACCGAAGCAGTAATTGCAATAAGTAAATGTGCCAAAGATGATTAGGTCATGTACGCGTCAAATCTTTTCAAAGAAGGAGCACTCGAATGGTGGAACACTGTGTTACAATCAAAAGGGAGAATAATAGCTTATGCCATGAATTGGGAAGAATTTAAGAGTCTGGTAGAAAGAAAATTCTGTCCCGAGTATGAAAAGGAACAAATGACAAATAAGTTTCTAAATCATCGGATGATGGGTATAGATTGTCGCGGTTATACTTCGACATTCTTTGAATATGCTAGAGTGGTACCAACGCTGGCTTCGCCAGAACCAGTACTCATTTCTCGCTATATTTGGGGATTGATTAGTGAAATCCGCAATATCGTTAAAGCTGCGAGACCTCGCACTATTGACGATGCTGTGGAACTAGCTAACACCCTAACCGATGAACTGGTACGTACACAAGATGAAAACAAGAAGAAAGAATTGGCTCAGAAAATTACCCAAGGATTTCGTACGGGTAATAGTAGTAATTTCAAGAGAAGAGGAACTGGGCAATTCTCAACTCCGTTATTCTGCAGGAAATGCAAGAAGAAACATTATGGAAGATGCGATATAACCTGCAATTTTTGCAAAACTCTAGGACATCGTGAAGAAAACTGCAGAAAGAAAACAATAGTCTGCTATAACTGTGGAGAAAATGGACATTTCAAAACAGAATGTCCTAAATTGGGCAAACCAGCAGACAACAAAACCAAGGCGACCAACGGAACTATTAAGAAGAATGCCAGGGCATTTCAGCTGACCACTCAAGAAGCAGAACTCATCCCAGATGTGATAGCGGGTACGTTCTTAGTTCACAACGTATACGCAAAAGTATTATTTAACTCTGGTGCAAACCAAAGTTTTATAAATACTTCATTCTGTCAAGCTCTTAATTTACCTTTAACCAGTATTAGGCAGATTTTTACAGTCGAAACTGCAGACGGAAATTCAGTTAAAATAGATAAAGTTTTGCAGGAAGGAAATATAGAACTTTTAGGGCATAAATTCTCTGCAAACCTATTGCCAATGAATTTAGTTGAATTTGATGTTGTATTAGGAATGGATTGGTTAGTAGCCAACCATGCTCGAATCCTTTGTGATCAGAATTCCATAGAAATTCAATCAACCACCGGAGAAGTAATTAGGATTACAGGAGATAAACCACGTAAGCCCATGAAGTTCATATCAGTAATGAAAATTGCTAATTATGAAAGAAAACAAGGAATAGTATATATGATTTCAGTAATCATTAATACTAAGGGTAAAGAACTTAAGGAAATTTTTGTAGTCTCAGAATATCCGGATGTATTTCCAGAAGAATTACCGGGATTACCCCCAGATAGGGAAGTAGAATTTAGGATTCATCTAATTCCAGGAACTACACCGATAGCTAAGGCACCTTATCGGTTAGCACCCACAGAAATGTTAGAACTGAAAAAGCAATTAGATGAATTACTAAGTAAAGGATTCATACAACCTAGTTCATCTCCTTGGGGAGCACCAGTGCTATTTGTTAAGAAAAAGGATGGTTCAATGAGAATGTGTATCGATTATAGAGAATTAAATAAGGTTACAATTAAGAATCGATACCCATTACCTAGGATTGATGATCTGTTTGATCAACTTCAAGGAGCTAGATATTTTTCTAAGATAGACTTACGCTCCGGATATCATCAATTGAAGGTACAAGAAGAAGACATACCTAAAACTGCTTTCAGAACTAGGTATGGTCATTACGAGTTTACAGTCATGCCCTTTGGGTTAACGAATGCACCTGCTGCATTCATGGACATGATGAATAGGATCTATAAACCATATTTGGATAAATTTGTAATTGTTTTTATAGATGATATACTTATTTATTCCAAAAGTCAGATAGAGCATTGTGAACACCTTCATGCACTCTTAACTTTGTTAAGAAAAGAAAAGCTTTATGCCAAATTCTCGAAGTGTGAATTTTGGTTAAAGGAAGTGCAATTCCTAGGACACATGGTGAATCACGAAGGTATTCACGTAGATCCTGCTAAGATAGAGGCAATTACCAATTGGAAGGTTCCACAAACAGCAATGGAAATTAGAAGTTTTATAGGTTTAGCTGGGTACTATAGACGGTTTATTAAGGATTTTTCCAAGATAGCTGTTCCATTAACTAAGCTAACCTGTAAAACCGTTAAGTTTGAATGGGGATCTAAACAAGAAGAAGCTTTTAGGATTTTTAAGCAGAAATTAACAAATGCTCCAATCTTAGCCTTACCAGAAGGAACTGGAGATTTTGAAGTATATTGTGATGCTTCAAAACTAGGATATGGATGTGTGCTTATGCAACGCAAAAAGGTGATTGCATATGCTTCAAGGCAATTGAAAAAGCACGAAGAAAACTATACGACTCATGATTTAGAATTAGGAGCAGTAATTTTTGCCCTTAAAATTTGGAGACATTATCTATATGGAAGTAAAATTACTGTTTATACAGATCATAAAAGCCTAAGATATATATTTGGGCAAAAAGAGTTAAACATGAGGCAAAGGAGATGGATGGAAATCCTAAGTGACTACGACTGTGATATTCAGTATCATGAAGGAAAGGCAAATGTAGTTGCAGATGCCTTAAGTCGTAAGTATTATGAGAAACAACGACGGGTTCGTGCTCTTAGATTAAATCTACAAATAGATTTAATGGAACAATTGAAGAATGTTCACGCTACAGCAATCAAGAATGATGCTGAAGGAATGAAAGGACGAATAAAGGAATTACAACAAGGAGCAGATGGAATTTGGGGATTCCACAAAAGTAGAATTTGGGTACCTAAGTAGGGAGACTTAAGACCTAAGATTTTAGAAGAAGCCCATAAATCTAGGTATACTATGCACCCAGGAAACAATAAGATGTACCAAGATTTAAGAAAGAACTTCTGGTGGATAGGAATGAAAAAGGATATAGCGCGATATGTTTCTAAATGTCTTACTTGTTCACAAGTTAAGGCAGAACACCAGAAACCTTCAGGGTTACTACAACAATTAGAAATGCCTGTATAGAAATGGGAACTCATAACAATGGATTTTGTTACTAAGTTACCCAAAACAAGAAAAGGTAATGATGCGATTTGGGTAATTGTAGATCGGTTAACCAAATCAGCTCACTTTCTACCAATGAAAGAAACCTTTAGTATGGAAAGGTTGGCAAAATTGTATGTAGATGAAGTCGTATCCTTACATGGAGTTCCACTCTCCATTGTTTCGGATAGGGATAGTCGTTTTACTTCTCATTTCTGGAAAAGCTTCCAGCAAGCTATGGGAACTCGACTAAACCTAAGCACGACATATCATCCACAAACAGACGGACAAAGTGAAAGGACAATCCAAACTCTAGAAGACATGCTTAGAGCATGTGTAATAGATTTTGGTGGAAATTGGGACGATCACTTACCATTAGTTGAATTCTCCTATAACAATAGTTATCATTCAAGTATTGAAACTGCCCCATGTGAAGCACTGTACGGAAGAAAGTGCAGAACTCCAGTTTGTTGGGCAGAAATAGGAGAAAATCAATTGTCAGGTCCTGAAATAGTGCAAGAGACGACTGATAAGATTACTCAAATCAAGGAAAGACTGAAGACGGTTCGCGATCGTCAGAAGAGTTATGCAGATAATCGGCTCAAGCCACTTGAATTCCAAGTGGGAGACAAAGTACTATTAAAAGTTTCTCCTTGGAAAGGAGTAGTTAGATTCAGAAAGAAAGGAAAGCTAAGTCCAGGGTACGTAGGACCATTTTCAGTGATCCAACGTATAGGACCAGTTGCTTATCGTTTACAATTACCAGAAGAATTAACTGGAGTACATGATGTATTTCATGTATCCAATCTCAAGAAATGCCTATCAGATGAATCACTGGTAGTACCTCTTCAAGATATAGAGGTAAATGAAAAGCTGAAATTTGTTGAAAAACCTCTTCAAATTGAGGATCGAAAGATCAAGTTTCTCAAACACAAACGACTAGTTTTAGTCAAAGTCAGATGGGATTCAAAGAGAGGAGCTGAATATACTTGGGAGCTGGAATCAGAAATGAAGCGAAAGTATCCTCATTTATTCCAGTAAATCTCGAGGACGAGATTTTTATTAAGGTAGGGAGAATGTAACAACTCTCATTAAAAAGTCCTAATTATTATTTTAATTATCCAAATAGGAAACCCTAATTGAGAAACCCAAGTGATTCTGCATAATCTCTAAAATTTTCAGAACATTTGGAATCAGAATTAGGGCCCCTAAAACTCAGGGGGGGGGGGGGTTAAACCCTAATTGATAATTATCTTCGAAATACGTTGTCAGAATGTAAATTCGTTTGAATAACAACTCATCAGGCCTATACCAGTGACTAACCTACCCTACCCTACCTTGACACCCCAGGCGACACGCGACAGAAACAGAGTCACCTTCCGCGACACGCGGGAGGGTGAAATTTTCTGTATAAATAGTAGGGCTTGGGTCTTGAACTGTTTACATATTACGACGTTAAAATTCGTTACGTACAATTACTTATAAGCTGTTTCTTTCAAAACACACATATATCACGAAGTACTGCCGCAATTCAGGGTAATAACTCGATCGCTGATACGATTGAATGTCCGATCGATTAAACTATCCAATGGATGTTTAAGTGCTGCCCACATTAGGGTTTATGCTTTGTCATTCGTTGTTAATTCAATGGATGTTTAAGTATCGCACTTTGTCATTCGTTGTGAAGGTTTTAATCTCGTGAGTTATCGTAAATGTTGTATTAAGTTACTAACCTAGTTTGTGTGCATTATTATTTAAACTAGGTTATCAAGGCTAATCAGTAGGCTAAGCTCTGTTCGAAATTAAATCTGCAATGTGAGTCATTCTCTTTTTATCAAATTACTTTCAAAATCATGTTTATTTTCAAAGGTTATAATTACGGGGATTAAGTCTTTGTAATCACCAAGTTACAGCCGGTATGTGGGGTTTTGTATACATTACTTGATAATCGTCACCATTGGGGCAGCCAATGGGGGATATGACCATAGTCACAGATCCGGTCGAGTGACAAATACCGTGGGTAGTTGGTTTGATATCAGGAACATTGTAATCGCTCTTAATACTGTAAATTATAACAAAAGAGTCGTTTTATTAAAAAGAATGATTCACTCAGTATTTCCCGCTGACAAAACCTTTTTCAAACATGTTTCAGGTGATCTGTTGTGATCCAGGAAAAGTGCCGTGAAGCACTACAAGCTTAAGGAAGTGGCTCAATATAAAAATAAAGAAACATGCTTTGTAAAATAAAAGATTTCTTTGTGAAATCTCAAGATTGTAAATTACCGGGTTTTATCCCGAGTTGTGAAATAAAATAGTCGGGAAATATTTCAGTTTTAAAAAGATCCTGAAGAAACTTCCGCTGTTAAATAAATACCACGGGATTTCTGTCCCGTGGCTCCTGAAACGGGTCAAACCGGGTCGGGGGCCGTGACAAAAGCCCCCTTATCTCCGTCGCGGGGCGCGAGAGACCCACTGATCAGCACTATAAATAGGATCGATCGGCATTCAGTTGAAATCGTTCAAAATTCGATTCTCTCTCTAAATTTCTGAATAGAAATAATAATCTTGGGTATTATACCCACTAAAATAGCGAAGCTCTGCCTCGATGTAAGTATCATAATCCTCGGTTACGTATTAGATACACTGCCCGATTGATCTAGTGCTCCGTAACGCATGTCGAGGCTCTGCCTGACTCAGTCATTGGAGTTCTGTCTCGGGGAGAGTATAACTAATGTAAATTGGGTTATTATACTAATGCGTGTGCATTGTTTAAATTATTAGATTATAACCAAGAAGTCACAAGGGAAATACCTAAATTAGCAATGTGAGTAATTCCTCTTTTTGTAAACTGTTTTTACAAAACCTCAAATGTTTTAAATTATATTTCACAGTGATTGAGTATTTGTAATTCTACAATTATCATCGGTATGTTGGGGTTTTGTATACAAAATTTGTTATTACACTGTGAGTAGTAACATTACCACCAGTCAGGATTGACAGTACCGTGGGTGGTAATTAAAGTAGATGTAAACAAATGTAATTGCTGGATTGCCCTCAATGCTGTAAAATGATAAAACTTTTCTTGATTAAACTGGGATTCACTCACCAGTATTTCTTGTTGATAAAATATTTTTAAACGCGTTTCAGATAACAAAATGTGAAAGCCAATTAGAAACTAGCTGGACAACACTGAAGGCTTGGAAAAGTGGCTATAAAAGTTACCTAAATAAAGAAGATGTTTTATTTCAATAAAATAGGGTTTATCCGTATAAACATGTTTCTAATGGAAACTTGGGAATTTCCCATGTATTTAATATTACAAAAATGTCATATTTTACTCTGATAACCTATTTCCTAACTACGGTCCTGATGTAAATTCCGCTGCCAAATTGATAAACACCGATACCACTGATACTGGTTCGCGGCCGCCCGTTCCCAAAGATAGGGGTCGGGGGTTGCGACAGAGAGTGGTATCAGAGCCACAGCCACTAATTTCAGCCACAGAAATGTTCTGCTGACACCAAAATTTTATCCATTACGTTAGGAAATAATCTACGTGATTACGTGCATATCTGTATATTATTGTTTTGTGTTATTTGACAATTTGTTAGTTTACAGTATGAGGGATTAAGGACCATCGGACGCTTATCGTCAACTATCTAGTTCTCCTAGAGATGAAGAAACTTCTACCCAGCCTACCCCCTTGGGGTATTCAGCTGACACAGAAGAGGGGATTTTCATATTTAAGGCGTAATCCGAAGAGCCATTCCCTACCAAAAAGAGAGGATGGTTCAGTCGGGGAGCACACAAGCGTAGGAAAATAATGAGGAAGTTACAGCAGCAACGAGCTTTAGCAGCTGCAAATAGGGAGATGAATGCCCAGACTCAGGATATAATTAATAGACGATTGGCCAATTTCCACATACTAGCTACCACAGCCGCAGACCCAAACTTAGAACAAATCATTGCACCACAGCCACTACCCTTGTTCCCAACTCAACCCATGGAAATAGAATCTAACCCAGGAGACCAGATTCCCGTACCTGCCTTCGACCTAAACGAAATCCCTAGAGTACCAGCACCCCATCCTCCAGATTACAATCCATGGAATGACGACCATAGGGATTATCGAGAACTTTACCCACAGGAGGAACCCATACAAAACCCTGTAGCACCATACCCTAACCTTGACCCCCTAGATCCATACTGGGATAACGACCAATATATTCGGGAGATCCTAGAGAACCCATACCCATACGAGGAACCGATGCCCCAATACCCTGACCCGATACCAGCACTACCACCACCCATGAGTACTGTTTTGGTCAAAAATTACCGAAGCAATTAAGTGATCAAATTAGTTAAGTGAGGTAGTGTGCTATGAACATGTGTTGAAAATATGATAATTTAGTTGTTTGCAAAAACAGTTATCAGGATACGGCTCAGGATATCGAGCAGTATCTACAATCAAACAATGAGCAAAAATGTAAAGGGTGACACGGGATGTACGAGGAAAGCCCTTGATCAATCTAGATCTCCGACATAAAACCTCGGGAGCTGACAATCGTCGGCTTCCTTGTTCTTCTTATTACTTCAAATATCAGGATACAGTGCAGGATATGATGTAGATCAACTAAGTGTTACAATGAGATTCGAGTACAGGTGTTAGTGTTTGAGAGTGATTGCAGGTAGTAGAAAGCAAGAGTGTGTGAAAATATTGTGTGTTCTTACTGATCCGATCATTCCTATATATAGCAAAGGAAATAACTAACTATGCTAAAAATCCGGGATACTTGGAATATTCCCCTGTTATTCCGGGATACTGAGAATACTCCCTTCTGAACGTTGGGGGGCTGTTTCAACTCGTTCTCCACGCGCATATTAACTATAAATCCGGGATTTAAGCTCCTATAACCGTTACAACATTAATAGCATTGACCAGCATCCTTAACTCCCATAAAATACGCCTTTCTTCAATGCTGACCGTTACAAGAGCTATTCTTCCGCCATCAACGTCCTTATCCTAACCAATTTGAATGGGTCTTCAGGATGACTTGGTCCTCATGAACGTTAGTCCCTTGTAACCAACATTTACAAGTAAATTGTTAGTAATAGTCAGGATACTGCCTCAGGATGTTACCAATATCCTGGTCCGGTATCCTGATCGTAATCAGCTATCATAAAATCAAGATATAGTGTCAGGATTTGGGCTCAGGATTTCACCCATAACAATTGTCCCCAAAAATATAGCTGTTGGATATCCTAATTCCAACGGATACATTTTTTAGTCATTCCAACATGTCTGGTAAGGATATATGTTTCGAACATTCCTTGAGGAGCTTGATAGCTACCCCAAGCCTGTCCTAAAAAAAGGAGCCATTTGTTACCACCAGCGCTAAGCCCTTTGCTGCTGCTGCTGCTGTTGCCGAAGGTTTCTCTTATGATGACCTTGGCTTCATGGAATCCATCGAGCCCATGACCTCCTTCCCTAATAAGGTAAATATCCAGATCCTTTATCCCGTACACATATACTGAACCTGTATCCTGGTTAGTTTCTCTTTAATGATACCTATATTTTTTAGGGTCTAAATCATCTTGTCGTCCTGCACTTAGAACAATTTTAATTTCCCGCAAGTAGAATAGTTTGAAAGTTGAAGGTGGAGGGATCCTGTGTTTTCAGGACAAAGCCTTCAACTATTTATGTAAATATGCTTTAAAAACTAAATTGTATTCTTGGTGGATGGGTCTCTTTTTGAGATGAAACCAAGAATACAATCTATTGGACCATTAATAATAAAGTAACCTTTTAGCCTTATTTGTTGTTGTTATGTTTTTATTTTGAAAGGTATGTTTTAAATATCCTGATCAAATATCCTGGTTAGGATACTGATGAAATGTTCAATACTTTTGTTATAAAAATGTTAGACAAAACTTGGTTGAATATGACTTTTTAGAAAACTTAGATCATTTAGATAAGGTTTTCAAGACTTGTGATGTGCGTGAAGTGTTATATATATTAGGTGTATATTTTAAGCCCCTTTAACACTTATTTTAGCCAAGTTTTAAATTTATAAAACACGATATTTTACTAACACTAAACACACATATGGGCAAGTGCACCCATCGTGAGCGTAGTATAGCGTTGGTAAGATACCGAGGTCGTCCAAGGACACAAGAGCTTTTAGTACCGGTTTATCCTCAACGTCTAATCAAAATAAAAAGTTTAGAAAAAGATTTTTAAACTAAGAAAAATAAAAGCTAACTAAAATGCTGAAAATAAAATAAAAATAAAAACAGATAGACAAGATGAATCACTTGGTTCCGACTCGTATCTAGTATAACCTTTGATTATTTCCGCACTTTTGCACATAATTAAGAGATTATCTTAGTTATTGTAGTAGGCCCCTCTTTTGAAGGTGACGTTACCCTCACCCCAGTAGTTTGAGTCAGCAAGGATACAATCCTAAAAGGGTGGATTATTGGAAGATATTGAATTAAGTTATTAATGCAGTATTATGGTAGGCCCCGCTTTTGGCGGTGACGTTACCCTCGGCTAAGTAGTCTGAGTCAGCAGGGATACAGTCCTAAATAGCCGGGTTATAGTATTAATAGTAGTTAACTTATGAGGGGATCAAAGAGTTTGGACCCCCGCCATCCAATACCGTGAAGCATTGAAGGAGGTCCTACTAAATTTGACCCAGGTCCATTGCAGGACCTCTAAAAGCTGAACAATGGCAAGACCTTTACCAAACCGTTCCCTTAACCCCCGACCAGGTAGCCAACATACCTCCATATAGACCGTGGAGATATGAATGGTGAAAATCTTTTATTTTATATAGACAGTAAAATAATGCCAAGACACCACGGACAAACGATAAGGAAAGATCACCTTCAACATAAGTAACTAGTTATTAAAGTCATTAATACAAAACCAAATAAAAAGTGCAAAAGATTAGAAATAAAAAGTATTATACTAGACACTTTGTCTTCACCAAGTGATGTAAGAGACTTAGGCAAACATGGCCTTGATTGTCAAGAACTCTTACGATCAATCTTGGATCCCGAGATGACTCACACACTCTACGATGGACAATGGATGATGGTGGTGGATGATGGTGTTGTGATGATGGTGGGTGGTGGATGAAGTGTGAGAGAGGTGGTGTGCCAAGGGATGAGTTGAAATGAAACCAAGCACTCCTATTTATAGGCTGAACAGAAGGCTGGGCACGGCCCCGTGTCCGCTGGGCACGGCCCCGTGCCTGTCTGACAATCTCTCTCTTCATTAATTGTAATTCGCAATTACAATTAATGCGCCTGCTGTACTTTCGACACGCCCCCGTGTTCGCTGGACACGGCCCGTGGTGGGCAATAGAAGCTTCTATAGGTTTGTCTTTTCTGCTGCTTCTTGGGCACGGCCCCGTGCTGGCTGAGCACGGGGCGTGTTCAGTCTTCTGCCTTCTCTATTTTGCTTGCGAAGATGCCGTTGAGGGGTCGGGCAATCCACTTATGTTCCTTTTCTTGTATTTATGTTGGATTTAGCTGTCTTTTTGCTTCTTAACCGTAGCTTACGGTATTGATATAAAGCGCCAATTAATAAGTGAAGGAATGATATAAACATCACATCTCATCAACAGACACAAGGGATTGGCAGCCGACATAAAAGATATATACCATGCAGATTTCTTAAAACCTTGGGGGGATCGAAGACAATTGTTTTTAAGGTTTTCAAAGAAGCCAACAAATCATCATCATTAATTCATCACATCATCTATACATACATACATCATCGCAGACATATCTTGAAAAGGTGTACACACGTGAACGTGACAGTTGGGCTTTTGTTGTAGTGGGCCGATCATTAGTGGACGCAGATCAAGACCAAGAGGTGCACATCAGCATAATTCAATGTCATAATTATTACTTGGATGCAGCCCATACGTGGACTCTTTTGGGCTAAGACACACAAGCACATCACAATTTGAGAGGGGGCGGCTGGCTTATTTTGGACATCACGTGGAGCATCAAAGGATAAAAAAAGAAACATCATAATTAATTAAGGGGTCACGTGAATATTAAGGAAAAATATAGGGCAACATCATCATATATATCATCTTGACGGCAAAGAAGAAAATGGGTTTTTTTTTCAACCAGGTATCAAGCCAGTGAAGATCATTCAACCGAGATGAGCGGCTAAATCTCTCGTGGACACTTCGGGTGAATGATTGTGTAAGACACTATTGATTTGGTTTATTGTTTTATGTATTGAGTTTGGATTGTAACCGTGTGACAGACTGTCTTTACTTGCTTTTTTATAATTCGTTTAACAAACGAATCCTGTTTTAGACAGAGACATAAATACGTTTAAATCCGATTATACTTTGTTGGTTGAATAATTATTCATTGCATGAATAGTTGATAATTATATCGTTTAACCAATAGTATCCAATATGACAATCAGCTAAGTTATTAGTTAATCACACAATCTGAATCCCGGAGTGATCACCTTTTCTCATCATTGTTTATTACAACTCAATCTTTTTCTCAATTTTTATTCGTTAATTTAGATAATTCTTATAATCAATCACACCGATTTTCTAATTCAGTAGTACTTAATTAATACTTTTCATTTGACACTTTCCACAATCCTCCTCTGGTTCGATATCCGACTTACTCTAGCTACCTAGTTTATTTCGGTTTTTGCATGTCCTTAACGACATACATCAAAATGGCGCCGTTGCCGGGGAGGCGTGCTCAAAGTGTTTAGTGTTAAGTTTTATTTAAAAAAAAAATCCAAAAATAGTGTCAGTTTTGTTTTGTTTTGTTCAGATTTATACGTGGTGCTTGTGTTTTTGTGTTTGTGCAGGATGAAAGATCTTACAATATTCTGCAGCTCTCTTAGATGCATTTTGTGCAGGGAACCACTTCACCCGTGTATCGGTTGCCATGAGGCCCGATTTAGACGGGAAAAAGCGAAATTGGAAGAACCACCGATGCTTCTTTTGTGTTTTTGAGCTCATTTAATCCTGAAAATACAAAAGGAAGACAAAAACACTCTTTTTCCAATATTAGTACTTAAAAAGGGTTAGTTTTATGCCTCATTTGACGTAATTTATATGTTGCATTTTACACACATCAACTTGAAAAAATAATAAATCATTCCAGAAACACTTAGGCAATAATTTCCAACCTCAACCTTTGAATCCTTTGCAATGTCCACGGCATGGATGTCCCCTGTCTGTGCAGGATATTGCATCAATATATGACATACTTGAGTATCTCTTCACTTAGTGATTAAACTTCGTAACTTTTCGCCAACAGAAGAACGTGTGTAAACACAATCGTAGTTTGTCATATCTTTGGAACTTTATCAAAAAGTTTAGTTTCACTGGGGATAAACCCTTAATATTCTGGGGATAAACCCTTAGTATCCTGGGGATAAACCCTTGTTTTCGTGCGCTACAGGCGGGAGTGTATAAACTCCAAGACTTAGAAAGGTGAAAACCTTTAAACCTTAGAGAGTATGAAAATACCCTTTCACGAGAGAGGGTGATCAATCCTCATATACGTTCAGGATCAGGATATAGCCAATAATAACGAAATTGTCAGCCACTTTTACATGGACTGGTCCTGCTATCTTGAACTATCCCTGGATAACTTGCACTCCAGGCGGGGTGTTTAAACCCAATTCGAGAGAAAGGTGAATACCTTTAAACCTGTGAAGGGATCAGGATCCCTTAAACGTGAGAGAGGGGGCCAATCCTCTAATCTTTCGAAGTATCCTGAGTATATATCCTGGAGCTATATCCTGAAGCATATACTGCAAAACAGCCTTAAACTAAAGGGCTGTTTGGTAGCCTCTTAATGACCATTCAGATGCTACCTCTTAATGGTTTAAAACCTCTGAATGAATAAGAGGTAACCTCAAGTCTGAATGGTTAAGAGGTAATCTCTGAATGGTAAATCATCACATGTCACATTCTTCTACCTTCTCATTGGTAAAATTCTTAATGGTTCCATTAAGAGGTAGCCTCTTAATGACCATTCAGAGGCTACCAAACAACCCCTAAGGTGGGTGTCAGCTTGGCTAACACCCCTCCGATGCTTAAGTCAATATTGGGTTCAATAGGAATAAAATAAAATTAT
This sequence comes from Helianthus tuberosus, assembly GCA_030545235.1. Classification (NCBI taxonomy): domain Eukaryota; kingdom Viridiplantae; phylum Streptophyta; class Magnoliopsida; order Asterales; family Asteraceae; genus Helianthus; species Helianthus tuberosus. The sequence goes on along the minus strand of CM060411.1, from coordinate 160,961,874 downwards.
ATTTAAAAGAGATAGAATTCATACCATCCAGAGTTAGAAACTAAATTCTAAACTCACTTGAAATAGGCTTTAAGGTGTATAGCATTCCAGGATCTTGGTAATATATCCCCATCCATATTCTTAAGCCGGTATGCTCCTTTCCCAGACTCCGATTCAATCTCATAAGATCCTTCCCACTTTGGGGCCAACTTTCCATCAGCAAGGTTAGTAGTGTTCTGAAAAGCCTTCCTTAATACCCAATCTCCAACTTGAAACCTTCTAGTCCTTAGGTTTTTATTATATGACTTGGCTATCCTCTGCCGGTATGCCGCCATCCTTAGCTTTGCTGCATCTCTTGTTTCATCAATAGTATCTAGTTCTTGACATAAGATTTCAGGATTTGATTTAGGATCCCGTAGGCTTGATCTAGCTGTCGGTATCACCATTTCTGTCAGAATCACTGCTTCTGCCCCAAACACCAAAGAAAATGGGGTTTGCCCAGTAGCATTCTTCGCAGTTGTTCTATCAGCCCATAGGACAAATGGTAGTTCTTCTGCCCATTTTCCTTTTTTGGCACCTAACCTCTTCTTTAAGTTGTTGATGATTATCTTCTTCGAGGATTCTGCTGATGGAGGGTGTGAAACCTGAGTGTTAATGTGCTTAATTTATGTGTTTTACTGCCGTTCATGTGATTATACGCTTTGAATATGTTAACTACTAGTACTTGTGGTTTTACAGGTAAAGCGCGTAATATGGTGAAGTTAGAGTGGTTAGAGATGAAGCAGAACGGTCAAAGTTAATAAACATAGTAAATGTGTTGTTTGGGATTGGTTTCGGGCCGAATGCTATTGCTAGCTTGGAGTTGCGAGAAAGATAAAAGTTTGAAGTCTAGGGGCCTGTTGATAATTAAGTGGAAGTTGACCATTATACTTCACAAGTGGCAACAGATCTAAAATGTAGAGTACGGGAACATTGCCGTAGCTTACGGTTGCAAAAGAGACAAAGAAACCGAATGTATAGAGCGTAGCTTACGCTTCTTAACCGTAGCTTACGGTATTGATATAAAGCGCCAATTAATAAGTGAAGGAATGATATAAACATCACATCTCATCAACAGACACAAGGGATTGGCAGCCGACATAAAAGATATATACCATGCAGATTTCTTAAAACCTTGGGGGGATCGAAGGCAATTGTTTTTAAGGTTTTCAAAGAAGCCAACAAATCATCATCATTAATTCATCACATCATCTATACATACATACATCATCGCAGACATATCTTGAAAAGGTGTACACACGTGAACGTGACAGTTGGGCTTTTGTTGTAGTGGGCCGATCATTAGTGGACGCAGATCAAGACCAAGAGGTGCACATCAGCATAATTCAATGTCATAATTATTACTTGGATGCAGCCCATACGTGGACTCTTTTGGGCTAAGACACACAAGCACATCACAATTTGAGAGGGGGCGGCTGGCTTATTTTGGACATCACGTGGAGCATCAAAGGATAAAAAAAGAAACATCATAATTAATTAAGGGGTCACGTGAATATTAAGGAAAAATATAGGGCAACATCATCATATATATCATCTTGACGGCAAAGAAGAAAATGGGTTTTTTTTTCAACCAGGTATCAAGCCAGTGAAGATCATTCAACCGAGATGAGCGGCTAAATCTCTCGTGGACACTTCGGGTGAATGATTGTGTAAGACACTATTGATTTGGTTTATTGTTTTATGTATTGAGTTTGGATTGTAACCGTGTGACAGACTGTCTTTACTTGCGTTTTTATAATTCGTTTAACAAACGAATCCTGTTTTAGACAGAGACATAAATACGTTTAAATCCGATTATACTTTGTTGGTTGAATAATTATTCATTGCATGAATAGTTGATAATTATATCGTTTAACCAATAGTATCCAATATGACAATCAGCTAAGTTATTAGTTAATCACACAATCTGAATCCCGGAGTGATCACCTTTTCTCATCATTGTTTATTACAACTCAATCTTTTTCTCAATTTTTATTCGTTAATTTAGATAATTCTTATAATCAATCACACCGATTTTCTAATTCAGTAGTACTTAATTAATACTTTTCATTTGACACTTTCCACAATCCTCCTCTGGTTCGATATCCGACTTACTCTAGCTACCTAGTTTATTTCGGTTTTTGCATGTCCTTAACGACATACATCAAAATGGCGCCGTTGCCGGGGAGGCGTGCTCAAAGTGTTTAGTGTTAAGTTTTATTTAAAAAAAAAATCCAAAAATAGTGTCAGTTTTGTTTTGTTTTGTTCAGATTTATGCGTGGTGCTTGTGTTTTTGTGTTTGTGCAGGATGAAAGATCTTACAATATTCTGCAGCTCTCTTAGATGCATTTTGTGCAGGGAACCACTTCACCCGTGTATCGGTTGCCATGAGGCCCGATTTAGACGGGAAAAAGCGAAATTGGAAGAACCACCGATGCTTCTTTTGTGTTTTTGAGCTCATTTAATCCTGAAAATACAAAAGGAAGACAAAAACACTCTTTTTCCAATATTAGTACTTAAAAAGGGTTAGTTTTATGCCTCATTTGACGTAATTTATATGTTGCATTTTACACACATCAACTTGAAAAAATAATAAATCATTCCAGAAACACTTAGGCAATAATTTCCAACCTCAACCTTTGAATCCTTTGCAATGTCCACGGCATGGATGTCCCCTGTCTGTGCAGGATATTGCATCAATATATGACATACTTGAGTATCTCTTCACTTAGTGATTAAACTTCGTAACTTTTCGCCAACAGAAGAACGTGTGTAAACACAATCGTAGTTTGTCATATCTTTGGAACTTTATCAAAAAGTTTAGTTTCACTGGGGATAAACCCTTAATATTCTGGGGATAAACCCTTAGTATCCTGGGGATAAACCCTTGTTTTCGTGCGCTACAGGCGGGAGTGTATAAACTCCAAGACTTAGAAAGGTGAAAACCTTTAAACCTTAGAGAGTATGAAAATACCCTTTCACGAGAGAGGGTGATCAATCCTCATATACGTTCAGGATCAGGATATAGCCAATAATAACGAAATTGTCAGCCACTTTTACATGGACTGGTCCTGCTATCTTGAACTATCCCTGGATAACTTGCACTCCAGGCGGGGTGTTTAAACCCAATTCGAGAGAAAGGTGAATACCTTTAAACCTGTGAAGGGATCAGGATCCCTTAAACGTGAGAGAGGGGGCCAATCCTCTAATCTTTCGAAGTATCCTGAGTATATATCCTGGAGCTATATCCTGAAGCATATACTGCAAAACAGCCTTAAACTAAAGGGCTGTTTGGTAGCCTCTTAATGACCATTCAGATGCTACCTCTTAATGGTTTAAAACCTCTGAATGAATAAGAGGTAACCTCAAGTCTGAATGGTTAAGAGGTAATCTCTGAATGGTAAATCATCACATGTCACATTCTTCTACCTTCTCATTGGTAAAATTCTTAATGGTTCCATTAAGAGGTAGCCTCTTAATGACCATTCAGAGGCTACCAAACAACCCCTAAGGTGGGTGTCAGCTTGGCTAACACCCCTCCGATGCTTAAGTCAATATTGGGTTCAATAGGAATAAAATAAAATTATATTTAAAAGAGATAGAATTCATACCATCCAGAGTTAGAAACTAAATTCTAAACTCACTTGAAATAGGCTTTAAGGTGTATAGCATTCCAGGATCTTGGTAATATATCCCCATCCATATTCTTAAGCCGGTATGCTCCTTTCCCAGACTCCGATTCAATCTCATAAGATCCTTCCCACTTTGGGGCCAACTTTCCATCAGCAAGGTTAGTATTGTTCTGAAAAGCCTTCCTTAATACCCAATCTCCAACTTGAAACCTTCTAGTCCTTAGGTTTTTATTATATGACTTGGCTATCCTCTGCCGGTATGCCGCCATCCTTAGCTTTGCTGCATCTCTTGTTTCATCAATAGTATCTAGTTCTTGACATAAGATTTCAGGATTTGATTTAGGATCCCGTAGGCTTGATCTAGCTGTCGGTATCACCATTTCTGTCAGAATCACTGCTTCTGCCCCAAACACCAAAGAAAATGGGGTTTGCCCAGTAGCATTCTTCGCAGTTGTTCTATCAGCCCATAGGACAAATGGTAGTTCTTCTGCCCATTTTCCTTTTTTGGCACCTAACCTCTTCTTTAAGTTGTTGATGATTATCTTCTTCGAGGATTCTGCTGATGGAGGGTGTGAAACCTGAGTGTTAATGTGCTTAATTTATGTGTTTTACTGCCGTTCATGTGATTATACGCTTTGAATATGTTAACTACTAGTACTTGTGGTTTTACAGGTAAAGCGCGTAATATGGTGAAGTTAGAGTGGTTAGAGATGAAGCAGAACGGTCAAAGTTAATAAACATAGTAAATGTGTTGTTCGGGATTGGTTTCGGGCCGAATGCTATTGCTAGCTTGGAGTTGCGAGAAAGATAAAAGTTTGAAGTCTAGGGGCCTGTTGATAATTAAGTGGAAGTTGACCATTATACTTCACAAGTGGCAACAGATCTAAAATGTAGAGTACGGGAACATTGCCGTAGCTTACGGTTGCAAAAGAGACAAAGAAACCGAATGTATAGAGCGTAGCTTACGCTTCTTAACCGTAGCTTACGGTATTGATATAAAGCGCCAATTAATAAGTGAAGGAATGATATAAACATCACATCTCATCAACAGACACAAGGGATTGGCAGCCGACATAAAAGATATATACCATGCAGATTTCTTAAAACCTTGGGGGGATCGAAGACAATTGTTTTTAAGGTTTTCAAAGAAGCCAACAAATCATCATCATTAATTCATCACATCATCTATACATACATACATCATCGCAGACATATCTTGAAAAGGTGTACACACGTGAACGTGACAGTTGGGCTTTTGTTGTAGTGGGCCGATCATTAGTGGACGCAGATCAAGACCAAGAGGTGCACATCAGCATAATTCAATGTCATAATTATTACTTGGATGCAGCCCATACGTGGACTCTTTTGGGCTAAGACACACAAGCACATCACAATTCGAGAGGGGGCGGCTGGCTTATTTTGGACATCACGTGGAGCATCAAAGGATAAAAAAAGAAACATCATAATTAATTAAGGGGTCACGTGAATATTAAGGAAAAATATAGGGCAACATCATCATATATATCATCTTGACGGCAAAGAAGAAAATGGGTTTTTTTTCAACCGGGTATCAAGCCAGTGAAGATCATTCAACCGAGATGAGCGGCTAAATCTCTCGTGGACACTTCGGGTGAATGATTGTGTAAGACACTATTGATTTGGTTTATTGTTTAATGTATTGAGTTTGGATTGTAACCGTGTGACAGACTGTCTTTACTTGCGTTTTTATAATTCGTTTGACAAACGAATCCTGTTTTAGACAGAGACATAAATACGTTTAAATCCGATTATACTTTGTTGGTTGAATAATTATTCATTGCATGAATAGTTGATAATTATATCGTTTAACCAATAGTATCCAATATGACAATCAGCTAAGTTATTAGTTAATCACACAATCTGAATCCCGGAGTGATCACCTTTTCTCATCATTGTTTATTACAACTCAATCTTTTTCTCAATTTTTATTCGTTAATTTAGATAATTCTTATAATCAATCACACCGATTTTCTAATTCAGTAGTAATTAATTAATACTTTTCATTTGACACTTTCCACAATCCTCATCTGGTTCGATATCCGACTTACTCTAGCTACCTAGTTTATTTCGGTTTTTGCATGTCCTTAACGACAGACATCAAAATGGCGCCGTTGCCGGGGAGGCGTGCGCAAAGTGTTTAGTGTTAAGTTTTATTTAAAAAAAAAAAATCCAAAAATAGTGTCAGTTTTGTTTTGTTCAGATTTATGCGTGGTGCTTGTGTTTTTGTGTTTGTGCAGGATGAAAGATCTTACAATATTCTGCAGCTCTCTTAGATGCATTTTGTGCAGGGAACCACTTCACCCGTGTATCGGTTGCCACGAGGCCCGATTTAGACGGGAAAAAGCGAAATTGGAAGAACCACCGATGCCTTGCTATGATAATCCTTCCCCTCCACCATATTTCTATGATTCTGATACAACGGTGGAGGATGGTTATTACTCTGACGGATGGGATCGGGACGAGGATGCTTATTATGAACCAAGGACGGATGGACGATGTTTCTGTTGCGGTCGTGACCATACTTCTTATTATGATGATGTGTGCGCGGTGTATTTGGAAAATCCAGGGTATTGGAATAAAAAAATGATGGATGCGTACATCTCAACACCGTATCAGGGATACCGACCGTATCATCCCGAGGAATATTCTGAGCCCGAGGGTGTCTATGCTTATCAGACCGAGGAGGAGAAAAAGCTTGCTATGTTGGAAGTGACTTTGTCCAAACTCGAGCAGTACTTATCAGCACCCAACCTTTCTGATGAAGATCGAATCAGCTGCCTAGTTTCCAAGTGTCAGAAGTTAAAAACGAAGATAGAAATAGAAGAGCGTCTTTCACCATTACCTGTTGATATTAGAGATTATTCTCACATGGAGGAGGAGGTTGTGGAGGATAATACCACACCAATGAATCCTTTATCTGATGAAGAGTCACTGGTGGATCAGATGGTGTGTGAGGATGAGGAGGCAGAGCAGTCTGATGAGATGAAGGTGTGTAGCGAACCTCTCCCCATATTAATTATTCAAATTAATAAGTGTGGGGAAGTGGGTTCGAGGAAGAAGATGAGAAGGGTGAAACAACAAGACATCAAGGTATATCTCGTGAAGTGGATCAGCAAAACCCGCATGTGCAGTCTGAACATGCCAATTATACTGACAAACCTATGGAGATGGCATGTAAATTTCCGGGCATTCGTTGGAAATGTTCTGGGTAAGTGTGCATTGAGACCACCGTAACGCATATCAGGTACGGTCTGGCTGAAGACCTAAAACTTAGCGCTCTCGGGAGGCAACCCGAGGATGTAGAGTATTGTATTTTTGTTTTGTTTGGTTTCATTTTGGTGTGTTTGTGATTTGACAGGTTTCTATGTTCCATCTTCGCGGATGCAATAAATCAAGTGTGGGGATGTTTGGCAACATCCCCTATGAGATATCAGAGAATCCAAGAGAAGTTTACGTCTCTGTCCAATCACAGCAGCTGCATCACTACCGACACTGCTGATTTACTAATCAGGTCCATGTGTCTCTCTATCTTGTGTTTTATTTGTTTTCGTGTTTTTGGTGGTGTGAATCTTTGTATTGGGAATGGTTTTATGTGTCGAGTCGTCTAGGTATTAGCCGTTCATGGTTTGTTAGGTGGTATCTCTCGAGTTTAGATTATAAATTGCACCATACATTGGGGACAATGTATCCTAAGTGTGGGGATGCGGTAACTCGAGAGAGGGTTGGTATAATTGTTGATTGTAAATGCTTGAATGGTTGAAATTTTGCTGAAAATTGAAAAATTTTGAATTTTTTTTTTGTCTCAAGTATGCTTGAACTTCATGAAAACCTAAATTTTCAATTGCTAAAGGGTTTCTTGCTGATATTAAACTAACATAGATCCCTAGTCATGGTTGTCCCTTTAAGTTTCATGAGAGTATTTCTGACAGGTTTTTAAAAAAATAGTTGAGAAGAGATGCCTAACTAGGGGTAACATGCTTTAGGAATTACACGTGCTACGTGTCAGCAACCCTTATTCCTTTTATTCGGTGAGATATTTGAGCCTACTAGATTGTTAGTGAAATGCAATAAATGTTCATTTGTTGAGAGTAGGCCATATGTTTCTTTGTGTTAGAACTTGTGTGGTTTGATACGTGCCGAGACTGTGGTGTAACGTATGCATATAAATGATAAAGGCATTAGGATCCCTTCCATTGTGTTATTTGTTTATTGTTTATCCACCCACCTTAGTTAACCATGTTGAGCCTTTTACCCTTCGTTTGTTACACCTTGTTTGACGTTTGCTTACCAATCATGAATGACAATTATGTGTTGGATATTTGTTGAAAAAAAAAGAAAGTAAAAAAAAAGAGAAAAGAATGAAAAAAGAAAAAGAAAAAAATCATTATTATGTTCGTGTTATATAAGTGGGTCGAAAATAACCCAAAAGTGTTGGTAGTTTTGTGAATAAAGTCATCATGGTTTGGTATTTGTTGTGTTAGCCAATAAATATAAAAATCCAAAAACAATTCCCTACCTTTACCCGTAACCTAAAAACCGAAAAGCCCTTTTGATATGTGCTACGTTAGTTGATACAGTGGAGGTGTGATTGCTATACAAGCTTATGATTGCAAGGTAGCATAGTTGGTTATGAGTGAAATATATACTAGCACATTACACGCTAGTCTTGATTAAGCCGAGAGGAGTGATCATTGTGAGGGGCGTGTGGCATGTGTGTAGTATCATAAGCATGTTAGTTTTAGTTAGGCAAGTCTTAAATTGTTTTAAATGTGTATCACTTAGTTGTCAGATTGTCAATCTCGATTGTGTCAGTCTAGGGATGGGTATGACTTGGGACCTTAAATTGTTAATTCGGTAAGGGATTCAATGGTGATTTGTTAATAAGGTGAATAATGTTTGTAATGGTTGCTTGAGGACAATCAAAGTTAAGTGTGGGGATGTGATGGAGGGTGTGAAACTTGAGTGTCAATGTGCTTAATTTATGTGTTTTACTGCCGTTCATGTGATTATACGCTTTGAATATGTTAACTACTAGTACTTGTGGTTTTACAGGTAAAGCGCGTAATATGGTGAAGTTAGAATGGTTAGAGATGAAGCAGAACGGTCAAAGTTAATAAACATAGTAAATGTGTTGTTCGGGATTGGTTTCGGGCCGAATGCTATTGCTAGCTTGGAGTTGCGAGAAAGATAAAAGTTTGAAGTCTAGGGGCCTGTTGATAATTAAGTGGAAGTTGACCTTTATATTTCACAAGTGGCAGCAGATCTAAAACGTAGAGTACGGGAACATTGCCGTAGCTTACGGTTGCAAAAGAGACAAAGAAACCGAATGTATAGAGCGTAGCTTACGCTTCTTAACCGTAGCTTACGGTATTGATATACAGCGCCAATTAATAAGTGAAGGAATGATATAAACATCACATCTCATCAACAGACACAAGGGATTGGCAGCCGACATAAAAGATATATACCATGCAGATTTCTTAAAACCTTGGGGGGATTGAAGACAATTGTTTTTAAGGTTTTCAAAGAAGCCATCAAATCATCATCATTAATTCATCACATCATCTATACATACATACATCATCGCAGACATATCTTGAAAAGGTGTACACACGTGAACGTGGCAGTTGGGCTTTTGTTGTAGTGGGCCGATCATTAGTGGACGCAGATCAAGACCAAGAGGTGCACATCAGCATAATTCAATGTCATAATTATTACTTGGATGCAGCCCATACGTGGACTCTTTTGGGCTAAGACACACAAGCACATCACAATTCGAGAGGGGGCGGCTGGCTTATTTTGGACATCACGTGGAGCATCAAAGGATAAAAAAAGAAACATCATAATTAATTAAGGGGTCACGTGAATATTAAGGAAAAATATAGGGCAACATCATCATATATATCATCTTGACGGCAAAGAAGAAAAGGGGTTTTTTTTCAACCGGGTATCAAGCCAGTGAAGATCATTCAACCGAGATGAGCGGCTAAATCTCTCGTGGACACTTCGGGTGAATGATTGTGTAAGACACTATTGATTTGGTTTATTGTTTTATGTATTGAGTTTGGATTGTAACCGTGTGACAGACTGTCTTTACTTGCGTTTTTATAATTCGTTTGACAAACGAATCCTGTTTTAGACAGAGACATAAATACGTTTAAATCCGATTATACTTTGTTGGTTGAATAATTATTCATTGCATGAATAGTTGATAATTATATCGTTTAACCAATAGTATCCAATATGACAATCAGCTAAGTTATTAGTTAATCACACAATCTGAATCCCGGAGTGATCACCTTTTCTCATCATTGTTTATTACAACTCAATCTTTTTCTCAATTTTTATTCGTTAATTTAGATAATTCTTATAATCAAGCACACCGATTTTCTAATTCAATAGTAATTAATTAATACTTTTCATTTGACACTTTCCATAATCCTCCTCTGGTTCGATATCCGACTTACTCTAGCTACCTAGTTTATTTCGGTTTTTGCATGTCCTTAACGACAGACATCATCTGCTTGTCTATTTGCTTGAGGATGTACTGGTGTTGACGTGATCATCTTAATTCCCCAACTTTTTCAAAAATCAGTTGTTCTTTTGCTGATGAACTGAGAGCCATTATCACAAATTATCTCAGCTGGTACCCCAAATCTTGTCAGGATATTCCTCTTTATGAAGGATACCACTTCTTGATCTCTAACTTGGACAAAGGCTTCTACTTCAACCCACTTGGAGAAATAATCCATCATTGCCAACATGAAAACCTTTCCTCTTGGAGCCTTTGGAAGCTTTCCCACTCTATCCATACCCCATTTCATAAACGGCCAAGGGGATACGATAGGGTATAATGGTTCTGCAAGCTGATGCAGGATGTTGCCGTGTCTTTGACATGCATCGCATTTCCGATCATACTCCGCGGCATCCTTTCTCATGGTCGGCCAGTAATATACTGTTCTCAACACCTTCGAGAACAGAGATCTGCCCCCAGTATGGTTGCCACAGTCTCCTTCGTGTATATCCTGAAGTTCCTCCTTGGTTTCAGGATCTTCCAAGCACCTTAGGTACGGACCTGCAAGGGATTTCTTATACAAAATATTATTTATAATAGTAAAACGAGATACCTTCATCCTAAAAGCTTTAGGATTTGCATCCTTTGGGATATCTCCTTCTTGAAGATACTTCATAATTGGAGTCATCCAGGATTCAGGATCCTTCTCAGGATATCCATCACCAGGATACTGGATACATGCTACTTCTTTATCCTGAGATTTGAAATGTTCCATTGCAGGATACAAGATGTGCACTATTGGTATCTGAGTTCCCTCCGGTATCCTGACAGTAGATGATGTGTGCAAAATGCAACATATAAATTTCATCAATTGTGGCATAAAACTAACCCTTTTTTCGTACTAATGTTGGAAAAAGTGTGCTTTTGTCTTCCTTTTGTATTTTCAGGATTAACCGAGCTCAAATTAACAAAAGAAGCAAAAAGACATCAAAATCTAACATAAATACAAGAAAAGGAACAAGACGTGACATGCCCGACCCCACAACAGCATCTTCCCAAGCAAAACAAGATAACAGAAGACTGAACACGCCCCGTGCTCAGCCAGCACGGGGGCGTGCCCAAGTGTCAGCAGAAAAGACAAAGTTGTAGAAGCTTCTATTGCCCACCACGGGGCCGTGCTCAGCGGACACGGGGCCGTGGTCAACTATAAGATTCGCACAATCTAGGCAAATCTTCATAGTACAAAGATTCTTCTGCACACGGGGTCGTGCTCAGCGGACACGGGGGCGTGGTCAACTAATAAGACAAAGCTGCATTAAATGAAGAAAGAGAAGGATGTGGACACGGGGCCGTGCCCGAGCTTCTGTTCAGCCTATAAATAGGAGTGCTTGGCTCAAGCTCAAACCATCCCTTGGCACACCACCTCTCTCACACTTCACCCACCACCCACCACCACCATAACACCATCATCCACCACCATCATCCATTGTCCATCGTAGAGTGTGTGAGTCGTCTCGGGATCCAAGATTGATCGTAAGAGTTCTTGACAATCAAGGCCATGGTTGCCTAAGTCTCTTACATCACTTGGTGAAGACAAAGTGTCTAGTGTAATACTTTTTATTTTTAATCTTTTTGCACTTTTTACTTGGTTTTGTATTAATGACTTTAATAACTAGTTTCTTATGTTGAAGGTGATCTTTCCTTATCGTTTGTCCGTGGTGTCTTGGCATTATTTTACTGTCTATATAAAATAAAAGATTTTAACCATTCATATCTCCACGGTCTATATGGAGGTATGTTGGCTAACTGGTCGGGGGGTTAAGGGAACGGTTTGGTAAAGGTCTTGCCATTGTTCAGCGTTTAGAGGTCCTGCAATGGACCTGAGTCAAATTTAGTAGGACCTCCTTCAATACGTAACGGTATTGGATGGCGGGGGTCCAAACTCTTTGATCCCCTCATAAGTTAACTACTATTAATACTATAACCCGGCTATTTAGGACTGTATCCCTGCTGACTCAGACTACTTAGTCGAGGGTAACGTCACCTCCAAAAGAGGGGCCTACCATAATTTGCATTAATAACCTAATTAATTATCTTTCAATAATCCACCCTTTTAGGATTGTATCCTTGCTGACTCAAACTACTGGGGTGTGGGTAACGTCACCTTCAAAAGAGGGGCCTACTACAATAACTAAGATAATCTCTTAAAAAGTGCAAAAGTGCGGAAATAATCAAAGGTTACACTAGATACGAGTCGGAACCAAGTGATTCATCTTGTCTATCTGTTTTTCTTTTATTTTTATTTTTCAGCATTTTTAGTTAGTTTTTATTTTTCTTAGTTTAAAACATTTTTCTAAACTTTTTGATTTGATTAGACGTTGAGGATAAACCGGTATTAAAAACTCTTGTGTCCTTGGACGACCTCGGTATCTTACCAACACTATACTACGCTCACGATGGGTGCACTTGCCCATATGTGTGTCTAGTGTTAGTAAATATCGTGTTTTATAAATTTAAAACTTGACTAAAAAAGTGTTAAAGGGGCTTAAAATATACACCTAATATATATAACACTCGACACCCATCAGTAGATCCTAAGTTTGCTAGAGCGTCAGCTTCAGCATTCTTTTCTCTTGGTACCTGTTCAAGTGTAAAAATTTCGAAATATCCTGCTAATTTTTTAACAATTTCAAGATATTCAGCTAACTTTTCACCTTTTACCGCATAAGATCCATTGAAATGGTTAGTAATCAACAGGGAATCAACATATACTTGTAAACATCTAATATTCATATTTTTAGCCAATTCTAATCCTGCTATCAGAGCTTCATACTCAGCTTCATTATTGGTAGCAGAAAATTCACATTTAATAGCCTGGGGTAATATGTCCCCCTGTGGCGATTTTAGTAGTATCCCTAATCCTACACCTCTTATGTTGGATGCACCATCAGTATGTAATATCCGAAATTCTGAACTTTCACCTAGTTATTGTACTTCTAGGTTGACCTTATCTTGAATATCACTACTAAAATCAGCCACAAAGTCTGCTAAAGCCTGAGACTTTATAGCATTCCTAGGTTCATTTACTAAAATCAGCCACAAAGTCTGCTAAAGCCATAACTAGAGCCAATATTAATTTTTCTAAATGGGAATATCTAGTTTCAGTATCTAATAAACTTTTACTAACATAATAGACAGGATACTGCTGACCTTCATGATCCTTTACAAGAACATCACTTACAGCATTCCCTGATACTGCGAGATACACGGATAATGGTTCACCATCCTCAGGCTTCATCAATAGAGGTGCAGTTGAGAGATACTGCTTCAAATCCTGCAAGGCTGCTTCATGCTTCTCTCCCCATTCGAATTTCTTATTCTTCTTCAGGATATCGTAAAATTCCTTGCATTTTTCCGAGGATCTTGAGATAAATCTGTTTAATGCTGCTACTCGTCCCGTCAGTCTTTGTACATCTTTCATGTTCGAAGGCGACTTTATATCCAAGATGGCTTTGATCTATTATGGGCTTGCTTCTATCCTTCTTTTAGTTACCATATATCCTAAAAACTTTCATGCCCCCACTCCAAAATGGCACTTGGTAGGATTTAACTTCATGTTATACTGATCCAGGATATCAAATGCTCCCTTAATATCCTGGAGTTGATCCTCAGTGTTCTTAGATTTTACTACCATGTCATCAATGTACACCTCCATGGTGTCCCCCAGCTTGTCTTTAAACATCATGTTCACCAATCTTTGGTATGTTGCACCTGCATTTTTCAAACCAAAAGGCATAGCAGTATAACAATAAATACCTGTTGGTGTCATGAAAGCAGTATCCTCCTGGTCTGAAGGTTCCATTTGGATCTGCTGGAATCCTGAGGATGCATCCATGAAGGTTAACATCTCATGGCAGGCAGTAGCATCCACCATTGAATCAAAATGAGGTAGAGGAAACGGGTCTTTGGGACAAGCTTTGTTCAAGTCTGTGTAATCTTCATGGCCGACAGTAGCATCCACCATTGAATAAATATGAGGTAGAGGAAACGGGTCTTTGGGACAAGATTTGTTCAAGTCTGTGTAATCTACACAAACTCTCCATTTCCCATTTTTCTTTTGCACCACCACTACATTTGCCAGCCATTTGGGAAATTTCACTTCCATAATCATCTTGCTCTTTGACAATCTTTCAACTCCTTCCTGAATGATTGTGTTCCTCTTTGGAGCAAACTTCCTTCGTTTCTGTTGGACAGGCTTGAAAGACCTATCAATTCCGAGCTTGTGAGTTATAATATCCTTGGAAATACCTGTCACACCCCAACCGATGGCGGAAAAATCGGGGCATGGCACTGAGCGAAACAGATTGTCCAGAAGTTTCCATAACAACTATATTTACCAAATATTTAAAGCAACACGTCCCATACCATGTTATAAGTGATAATATAATTACTACATACAAAATCTAGTCAAGTAGTTCTGTTCCAACAACTCAAATTTTTATTACAGACTTTTGTTTATTTGTTGGTTTCTAGGACTCCATCCCTAGCCTCGATTTCATCACCAGCACACAAAGCATGTAAACATCCTAAGCACCTATCACATACGTTAAAGTAAAAGTCAATAGACATAGTGTAAAGGTGAGCATACAAGTTTGATAATAGCATATAGAGTTCGAAAGCGTTACGCATAACCAGCACGTACACAGAGTGAAATGAGGCATGTTAGTTATCGACATGAACCTATCGATACCAATGACTGCGGGTTGACAGTTCGCGATACATACTCACCACTGTGAGCCATGTAGGTAATTGTCCTTAACAACCCCCGAGTGAACGGGTGCTGAGTCCAAACTAATAGTACTACCGTTGCTATGGGAGGTAGACAACATTCTATGTGTAAACATAACAATCAAGCATTCATTTATTCACGTATACATGCGATAACGGTTAGCGTTGAAAGTATTTCGTAGTGTGTTCGATGTGATTTTTGTATAAGTAACGTATGTAACACCCAAAAGTGCATAAAGCAAAAAGGGATCGAGTATACTTACAGCGATTGATGGATTGATGGATTGAAGGGAGCGCTAGAGAGTACGGTTAGCCTGAACAGATTGATAGTATAACGATAAGTGACGCGCAAAATGATGCAAAGTACAAGTGGTTCAGACAGCAGTCCATTCGGATGGTAGTCCGATCGGATAGCCAGTCGTGCGGGTGGTAGTCCGTTCGGACGGTCGTCCGGTCGGATGACTGTTCGAGTGGATTGTTTCTTCTTTTGGGAAGGATGTGTTTGTGTATGATGGCTTGACTTTTGAAGTTTTCGTTGTAGCATTTTGAAAATATTGAAGTACCTCTACCTTTCAGGTCGGTCGATCGGACGGTCGTTCGATCGGACGACAACCCGTTCGGTTGGGCACTTTAGTGAGAACAAGTTCACAGCAGGTTGTCACTCGATCGGACGGTTGTTCGATCGGGTGGCATCCTTAGTGCATTGAACATGTTGAAAATTGTTTAAGTGTTGAAGTTTAAATGTCTCATGATTTGATTGGCAGTTCAATCGGATGGTAGTCCGATCGGACATCAATTCGTTCAACATTCAGACTTCAAGTGTTGGCAGAAATGGTTAAGTGTGGGACCAAGGTGCAATTCGTGTGGGTGGCCAGTCGTACGGTTTGGCTGTCCGTTCGGACGGCACTCCGTCCTGGTTGACCTGTTCGTCTTACACTTGGTTGTTTTTGATAGTTTGTCGTTTTATCGAGATATTTTGATAACGTGTTAAGCAACAGAAACCTCGTCAATACTTGGTGCTCCTGATCGGACAGGAATCACCCAAACCCGATCAGTGGACGGTTCGAGACGACGTTCCACGTTTAACCTGGAAATCGATAATCTCGTGGATAGAATACGGATCTTGAACCAACACAACCACAATAATGAGTAGTAAGCCGGCACAAGTTCCGATTCTATCGGTTTTCAGTGCATTGAGTGTAAAAGAGTTGAAAGAAAGTTGAAAACCATCTTTCACTCCTTTTCATTGTGAATATGTTTAGATCTATGAAAGATCTTTGTTTGTTTATGTGGAAATCGGTTAGATCTAAGTTGTTCTTGGTGGAATGAGGCCAAAACATGAAGTTCTTCAAGAACACATGATTACGTCATCCTAGAACACCTTGAATATTGATGTATTCACGGTTAAAAGTTAAGATTCAAAAGATAGAAAGGTGTAGGAGTGCGTGTAGATTAAGGAAGTACAAGATTTAGGACGAGATCTTACCGGAATCGCGAGAAATCTGAAGAAAAGTGAGGAAAACGAGCTGGTCGGACGTCACTTGCCAAAAGTTAAAAGTTTGAAAGTGACAAGGGGTATTTATAGGGTTACCCAAAGGGGAAAGGAGTGGAGAGGGGCTGGTCGCTCGGTTAGGCAGTCCGGTCGGACAGCTGTCCGATCGGACGGCAGTCCGATCGATCGGCTGGTCGAACGGCTGGTTGCCTGGTCGATCAGTCACCTCGTTCGAGTGTTCGGCGCGACGAGTTTTGATGTTTAGATTTCGATTGCGAGCGTTGCGATGCGATAGAGTTTCCTAGTCAAATTACTTTTACTCCCAACTACTATATCTACACACAAGCATCCTTACTTCGTATTCGTTTAGCGTTTGCGATTCGATTGCGATTGAGTTCGATTGCGATTCGATTGATTACCACACATAACATAAATAATCATGCACAAGTAACACATAAGGCACACACACACGTATAACAATAACCAAAATGCGTATTTCGAGTTGCGAGTGCGATTGTGATAGCGATAAAGCGATTAATCATGCGATAAATAGCGATTACTATTCGATTATTAATAGATACTCCACATAATACAACTAAAGAGAAAATAAAATAGACTAATTACAAGTCAAAGAAGTCAAAACAGGAATTGAGCAAGGAGGGACAGATCGCAATTAGCAATCTTGTCTTCCTTTGAATTCAATCTTGACTTTGACTTTGACTTTCGAAACACGGGGTGTTACAGCCTCCCCTAGTTGAGGGAATTTCATCCCGAAATTAGGCCGAAGCCGTAACAAAAAACTGTGGGTACCTTGCCTTTATGTCGCTTTCGAGTTCCCAAGTGAACTCTGCGCCTCGTTTTCCTTCCCATCGGACTTTCACAATAAGAATGCGCGAGCGTCTGAGCTGCTTGGTTTGGCGATCCATGATTTCGACAGGCTTCTCCACGAAGTGCAGTGTTTCGTTTACTTGAAGGTCATCGAGAGGTACAATTAAATCATGCTCAGCCAGGCACTTTCGGAGGTTTGACACGTGGAAAGTCGGGTGGACGTTACTAAGTTCCTCCGGTAGTTCGAGTCTATAGGCGACTTTTCCGATCCTTTCCAGAATCTTAAAAGGCCCCACATATCGAGGCGCTAGTTTCCCTTTCTTGCCGAATCTGACCACACCCTTCCAAGGTGATACCTTTAGGAGTATGTAGTCGCCAACGTCAAATTCAAGGGGCTTGCGTCGTCTATCGGCGTAACTTTTCTGTCGACTTCGAGCTTTCAACAAGTTGTCTCGAATTTGGAGGACTTTATCAGTCGTTTATTGCAATAGCTCAGGACCGGTTAATTGCGAGTGACCGATCTCGTGCCACGCAATAGGCGATCGACATCTTCTTCCGTATAAAGCCTCGAATGGTGCCATTTGAATGCTGGAATGATAACTGTTGTTATACGAGAATTCGACTAACGGCAGGTATGTGTCCCAATTACCACCGAAGTCTATGACACACGAACGGAGCATGTCTTCAAGAGTACGGATCGTTCTTTCAGTCTGACCGTCGGTTTGAGGGTGGAATGTGGTACTTAAGTTAAGCGTAGTACCGAGAGCCGCTTGAAACGTTTCCCACAGTCGCGAGGTAAACCGAGCATCACGGTCAGAGATGATGTCGCGAGGCGTCCCATGTCGACAAATGATCTCATTAGTGTAGATTCAGGCTAATCATTCTACCTTGTAGTCTTCCCGTATTGGCAAAAAGTGAGCTGATTTGGTTAGACGGTCAACAACAACCCAGATGCTGTCGTGACCTGATGACGTGTGCGGAAGCTTGGTTATGAAGTCCATAGCTATAGTTTCCCACTTCCATATAGGGATTAGAGGTTGTTCGAGTAAGCCAGAGGGTCTTTGGTGTTCAGCCTTGACCTTTGCACAAATCCTGGTACATTTTATCGGCGCCGGGATGAATAGAATACCGGGATTTGTGGGCTTCGTCCATCAAAATCTTTCGCAAATCGGTCCATTTAGGGATCCAAATTCGGTTCAGATAGTGGAATATCCCATTCGGCTTATTCACCAGTTGGGCTCCATCGTGGTAGATTCTTTCCTTCTTTAAGGTGTGTTCATTAAAACAGGCATGCTGGGCTTCGTGGATGAGGGTTTCGAGATCGTATTGGGCTTGTACATCACGAATGCTGAGCAGATAGCTCCGTCTGCTGAGAGCGTCGGCAACGACATTTGCTTTGCCTGGGTGATAACGAATCTCACAATCCTAATTGTTGAGAAGTTCTACCCATCGGCGTTGACGCATGTTAAGTTCTTTCTGATCAAAGATGTGTTATAGGCTCCTATGATCGGTGAAGATCGTATACTTGGTACCATACAGGTAGTGTCGCCAAATCTTTAACGCAAAAACAACCGCGCCTAGCTCGAGATCATGGGTTGTATAGTTCTTCTCGTGGATTTTGAGCTGACGAGATGCGTAAGCTATAACCTTCTCTCGTTGCATGAGGACGCAGCCAAGACCAAGGTTGGAAGCATCACAATAGACCATGAAATCGTCATTTCCTTCAGGCAATGTGAGAACAGGAGCATTGCAGAGCATGTGCTTGAGGGTTTGGAAAGCAGACTCTTGTTCGGTTCCCCAAACAAAAGGCTTTTCTTTATGCGTGAGAGCGGTAAGCGGCACAGCGATCTTTGAGAATCCTTCAATAAATCGTCGATAATAGCCCGCTAGTCCGAGAAAAGAACGGACTTCGGACGGGTTCTTAGGCGTAATCCAACTCTTAACGGCTTCAATCTTCGCAGGATCGACGTGAATACCTTGACTATTGACAATGTGACCCAGAAACTGAACCTCTTCCAGCTAGAATTCACACTTGGAGAACTTGGCATAGAGTTGATTCCCCTGGAGTAGCTCGAGAACCAAACGTAGATGCTGCGCGTGTTCGGCTTTCGACTTGGAATAGATCAAGACATCGTCGATGAACACGATGATGAAACGGTCGAGATATGGTTTACACACGCGATTCATCAGATCCATGAAAACCGCGGGTGCGTTGGTTAAACCAAAAGGCATAACAACGAACTCATAGTGGCCGTATTGAGTGCGGAAAGCGGTTTTGGGTATATCCTCCTCTTGGATGCGTAGTTGGTGATAGCTTGAGCATAGATCGATCTTCGAGAAACACGTAGCACCTTGCAGCTGATCAAACAAATCGTCAATGCGAGGCAGGGGATAGCGGTTCTTGATAGTTAACTTATTCAATTCCCGATAGTCGATGCACATCCTGATCGACCCATCCTTCTTTTTGACGAAAAGAACTGGCGCGCCGCAAGGAGAGGTGCTCAGGCGAATGAAGCCTTTCTCAAGTAATTCCTGGAGCTGATTCGAGAGTTCACGCATTTCGGACGGTGCGAGTCGGTAAGGAGCTTTGGCAATAGGGTTGGCTCCAGGAATGAGGTCAATACGAAAGTCGATATCACGACTTTGCGGGAGTCCTGGAAGATCGTCAGGAAAAACGTTGGGGAATTCGCAAACAACAGGTACCTAGTTTACCGCCTTTTCTTTCTTTTCCTTCTCCGCTACTACAATGTTAGCCAAGAAAGCTCTGTATTCCTTGCGGAGATACTTGCTAGCTTGGACACATGACATGAGCTTGAGACCCTTCGAAGCAGTTTCGCCATAAACACACAATAAATCACCATTCGCGAGCGAGAATCGAATCATCTTATCGAAACACACAACTTCAGCATGGTTTTCGCGAAGAAAGTCCATGCCTACCATGACGTCAAAACTTCCGAGTTGCATCGGAATAAGGTCGATTGGGAAGATGTGATTGTTGAGCTCAAGTGTACAATCACGAAGAACAGAATTAACGATGACAGTTCTTCCGGTAGCGACTTCAACATCGAACGTCGAGGGAAGATGGGAGCGTTTACGACTAAGAAGCTTCTCGAATTCAAACGACACAAAGCAGTTATCGGCTCCAGTATCAAACAAACATGAAGCATAAATACCATTCACAAGGAACGTACCATTGATCACGTTGTTGTCAGTCTGGGCTTGGCGCACATTGATGTTGAAAGTTCTGGCGCGTGTGACTTGTTGCTGCTGCTGATGTTGTTGCTGCTGGTGTTGTTGCTGCTACTGGGGCTCTTGTTTTACCACCCTGTTCGGGCACATGTTCGCAAAGTGGTTGGGATCACCACATGCGAAGCAGACTCGGGCGTTGACCGCGGGTGCCTGAGCTGCTTGTCGGCCTTGCAGGGCTGGGAGTAGAGCTTGATGAGCAGTGGCTTGAGCTGGGGCTTGACGGGGACCAGTACGGCAGTTAGCAGTGAAGTGGCCGTACATGTTGCAGTGAGCACAGAAACGACAGGCGAGACCCACCGGGTGATGATAAGAGCAGGTTGGGCAAGCCGGGTGGGGGCCTGTGCATGCACGCTTTGCAGGCGGTGCATAAGTAACTGGTGCTGGACGGTGATGGGACTGCTGCTGGGCCGGTACGGCTTGAAGTGGAGCAGCAGTGGTAGTGACATCACAGTTCTTGTTGCTGGAGCTGTTGTTCTTCTTCTTCTTGCAACGTGAGTACTTCGACGGTTGAGCGGCTGCGGTTTCGGCAATTGGTGCGGTGGTGACTTGATGCAGGTTCTTCGAAGCTTTATCCCAAAAACCAGCTTTTACTCGCTTGTCATTGATTTCTACGGCAAGCAAGTAAGTTTCTTCGATCGTTGCTGTCTTTGCGGCATGCAAAATCCGCAACACAGTCGGGTAGAGCTCAGATGTATTTCTTGATCGCCATGTCGGATGTCTTCACTTGGTCGGGACAGATGATGCTGAGCTGCTTAAAGCGAGCAGTCAGGGCAGCGTTGTCACCTTCCTTCTGCTTAATGTTCCAGAATTCGTCCTCTAGCTTTTGGCGTTCATGCGGAAGGCATAATTCATCCATCATGATGGCCTTCAACTCCTCCCATGTCAGCTCATAAGCTGCATCGTTCCCGCGTTTGTTCCTTTCGGCCATCCACCAGTCTAATGCGCGGGACTGGAAGACGCCGATAGCGTTCAAAGTGCGGAGATTTTCCGGACATCCACTCTGGCACAGAGTGACTTCGATGGAATCGAACCATTGAAACATAGCCGTTAGGCCATCTTCTCCAGTGAATTCCTTTGGACCACAAGCCTTGAACTGCTTAAAGCTGAAAGCAGTCTTAGTAGCAACTTTAGGAGCTTCGGTTCTCGACTCCTCAGACGATTTACTAACATTCTCGTAAATCTCACTCACGATCTGGGGCACAACCTTGGCCACTTGTTTCGCGAGGATGGCAGCAAGGAATTTGTCCCTCTGTTCTTGACGAGAGAGTCGTGGGTGACGGGATCCAGATGATGGTCCAGTTGACACTGTCTGCAACAGACATCGTCATAGGTCTCAGACACGTCATAATCGAATCTCACCTCACACGTCTACTACTTCTAAAGCTCAGGAACACGTATAATCACGTAACCACATAGGCACATAATCACATATTCACATAGGGGTACATAAGCACATAAACACATAAGTACATAGGGCACAGAAGCACAGAAGCACATACGCATGTAATCACAGAGGCACATAGGAGCATATAGAGACACGTGGAGCATTCCGACTGCCTCAGAATACAGAAACCTATCATTCAAAGTTCGCGAGTGTTCGAATATAGTGATCGCGATTAATACATAGAGTATATTATAAGCGTATAACATAGCATAAGGTCGTTCATAATTTAGCGATTTGTCAGCGCTTTGAGATAGAAGTGCAGTGCGAGTCGTGCGTGTCGATCGAAGTGAAAGAAAGAGTCGAACAAGTCTCCAAAAATTAAAACACATAAGCAGGTAAGTACACATACAAACACAACGAATCATCAGAGTCAGCAGTTGCGGGCTCAGAATCGAACACATAAAAATCGAGAAATAGATCGTCTGCGGCTATTAGACTTCGACTACCCAAAGTGGTTCAACTATTCACAAGGACCGTCTGAGTACACATCTGACCTTTGGGACTTGTGCTTCCGCCTCGAATCTGGGTGTATGACATGTATCCTTTCAGTCTCTGCGTGGTCTTCAGTCGTTGGAGTCCGTCGAAACTTTGGTGAGAGCTTTGTAAAACAAAATAAAGATCGGAACAAATCGTCAAGGTTAGGGTTTCACCCCTAGCTCAACAACTTCGCTCCTGTTTTTGATAAGACAAAAGAGAATTATGAATCAAAGTATGGATTTCACTCCTGATTCGACGCAAATTCTCGTGTTTATAGATGAAAATGTGGGTTGATCAAGCAATTCAGTCGAGAGTTTGCGGTTTTCACACCTAATCTCAACTTAATCGCTTATTCATTATTAAAAATTCGAGTGCAGTGATAGTGCAGCATAGGCGAGAATAGCGAGAAATAGCAATTCCTCTGTTTTGTGCAAGCTTACTGCTATTCTTATCATACATAACCCCTACTGGATGTGCATGAGTCGGTCTATTGGTTTCTAACTATAGACTAGGTCTCTAAGACATCGACCCGGACTAGGTCGAGTTTTGCCTAATTCCCTATAGTTATGGCTCTGATACCAATCTGTCACACCCCAACCGATGGCAGAAACATCGGGGCTTGGCACTGAGCGAAACAGATTGTCCAGAAGTTTCCATAACAACTATATTTACCAAATATTTAAAGAAACACGTCCCATACCATGTCATAAGTGATAATATAATTACTACAGACAAAATCTAGTCAAGTAGTTATGTTCCGACAACTCAGATTTTTATTACAGACTTTTGTTTATTTATTGGTTTCTAGGACTCCGTCCCTAGCCTCGATTTCATCACCAGCACACAAAGCATGTAAACATCCTAAGCACCTATCACATACGTTAAAGTAAAAGTCAATACACATAGTGTAAAGGTGAGCATACAAGTTTGATAATAGCATATAGAGTTCGAAAGCGTTACGCATAACCAGCACGTACATAGAGTGAAATGAGGCATGTTAGTTATCGACATGAACCTATCGATACCAATGACTGCGGGTTGACTGCCCAAGGCAGTTCGCGATACATACTCACCACTGTGAGCCATGTAGGTAATTGTCCTTAACAACCCCCGAGTGAACGGGTGCTGAGTCTAAACTAATAGTACTACCGTTGCTAAGGCAGGTAGACAACATTCCATGTGTAAACATAACAAACAAGCATTCATTTAGTCACGTATATATGCGATAACGGTTAGCGTTGAAAGTATTTCGTAGTGTGTTCGATGTGATTTCTGTATAAGTAACGTATGTAACACCCAAAAGTGCATAGAGCAAAAAGGGATCGAGTATACTCACATCAATTGATGGATTAAAGGGAGCGCTAGAGAGTAGAGTTAGCCTGAACAGATTGATAGTATAACGATAAGTGACGCACAAAACGATGCAAAGTACAAGTGGTTCGGACAGCAGTCCGTTCGGATGGTAGTCTGATCGGACAGCCAGTCTTGCGGGTGGTAGTCCGTTCGGACGATCGTCCGGTCGGATGACTGTTCGAGTGGATTGTTTCTTCCTTTAGGAAGGATGTGTTTGTGTATGATGGCTTGACTTTTGAAGTTTTCGTTGTAGCATTTTGAAAACATTGAAGTACCTCTACCTTTCAGGTCGGTCGATCGGACGGTCGTTCGATCGGACGGCAACCCGTTCGGTTGTGCACTTTAGTGAGAACAAGTTCACAGCAGGTTGTCACTCGATCGGACGGTTGTTCGATCGGGTGGCATCCTTTGTGCATTGAACATGTTGAAAATTGTTTAAGTGTTGAAGTTTAAATGTCTCATGATTCGATTGGAAGTTCGATCGGATGGTAGTCCGATCGGACAACAATTCGTTCAACATTCAGACTTCAAGTGTTGGCAGAAATGGTTAAGTGTGGGACCAATGTGCAAGTCGTACGGGTGGCCAGTCGTACGGTTTGGTTGTCCGTTCGGACAGCAGTCCGTTCGGACGGCACTATGTCCTGGTTGACCTGTTCGTCTTACACTTGGTTGTTTTTGATAGTTTGTCGTTTTATCGAGATATTTTGATAACGTGTTAAGCAACCGAAACCTCGTCAATACTTGGTGCTCCTGATCGGACAGGAATCACCCAAACCCGATCAGTGGACGGTTTGAGACGACGTTCCACGTTTAACCCGGAAATTGATAATATCATGGATAGAATACAGATCTTGAACCAACACAACCACAATAATGAGTAGTAAGCCGGCACAAGTTCCGATTCTATCGGTATTGAGTGTAAAAGAGTTGAAAGAAAGTTGAAAACCATCTTTCACTCCTTTTCATTGTGAATATGTTTAGATCTATGAAAGATCTTTGTTTTGTTTAACTGGAAATCGGTTAGATCTAAGTTGTTCTTGGTGGAATGAGGCCAAAACATGAAGTTCTTCAAGAACACATGATGACGTCATCCTAGAACACCTTGAATCTTGATGATTTCACGGTTAAAAGTTAGGATTCAAAAGATAGAAAGGTGTAGGAGTGCGTGTAGATTAAGGAAGTACAAGATTTAGGACGAGATCTTACCGGAATCGCGAGAAATCTGAAGAAAAGTGAGGAAAACGAGCTGGTCGGACGTCACTTGCCAAAAGTAGAAAGTTTGAAAGTGACAAGGGGTATTTATAGGGTTACCCAAAGGGGAAAGGAGTGGAGAGGGGCAGGTCGCTTGGTTAGGCAGTCCGGTCGGTCGGCTGGTTGAACGGTTGGTCGCCTGGTCGATCAGTCACCTCGTTCGAGTGTTCGGCGCGATGAGTTTTGATGTTTCGATTTCGATTGCGAGCGTTGCGATGCGATAGAGTTTCCTAGTCAAATTACTTTTAATCCCAACTACTATATCTACACACAAGCATCCTTACTTCGTATTCGTTTAGCGTTTGCGATTTGATTGCGATTGACTTTGATTGCGATTCGATTGATTACCACACATAACATAAATAATCATGCACAAGTAACACATAAGGCACTCACACACGTATAACAATAACCAAAATGCGTATTTCGAGTTGCAAGTGCGATTGCGATAGCAATAAAGTGATTAATCATGCGATAAATAGCGATTACTATGCGATTATTAATAGATACTGCACATAATACAACTAAAGCGAAAATAAAATAGATTAATTACAAGTCAAAGAAGTCAAAACAGGAATTGAGCAAGGAGGGACAGATCGCAATTAGCAATCTTGTCTTCCTTTGAATTCAATCTTGACTTTGACTTTGACTTTCGAAACACGGGGTGTTACAATACCTGTCATATCCTCATGTTTGCATTCGAATGTTGACATCCTGCATTTCAAAAAGTTAGTCAATTGATTTTCAATATCCTGAGGGATATTGGTTCCTACGAGCACCGAGATATCTGGATTATCCGGATCCAGGATAATTTTCTTTACATCCTTCTCTGAAGCCTCCACGATATCCTGGGCTTGCATCTTTAATTGCTATCCTGCTTTGGGCTTTGTTGAGGATTTCATTGAAGAAGAATAACATTCCTTCGCTTCTTGTTGATCACTTTCTACTTTAACAACCCCCCAAGGGGTAGGGATCTTGATGCACTGGTGATAGGTTGATGGCACAACTTTCATATCATGGATCCATGGCCTGCCCAATATAACTTTGTAGCAGGATAAAGAGTCCATGACATAGAAGTGTTGCATTGAGTTGACCCCTTCAACATACATAGGCAACTTTATCTCTCCCACGGTATTCCTGGCTTCTCCACTGAAACCAACGAGCACAGTGGATTTCGAAGTAATATCCATCGGGGATACATTCATCCTCTTCAATGTTTCCAGCTGAATTATGTTGACGGAACTACCATTATCCACCAGTATCCTGCGCACAAAATGGTTAGCAACATATAAAGTTATTACCAAAGCATCATGGTGGGGATCCTGGACAGTATCCCTGTCATCACTGTCGAACGTGATCACTTTATCAGTTGTGAGGGTCGACATCCTGGTTGGCTTATCTCCCATTTCTGCCTTAGCCTCCTTTGCATGTCTTTTTGCAGTAGAGTATGAAGTCCCACAAATGTCGGATCCTCCTGAAATAAAGTTAACTATCTTGGCATCTGCAGGAGGTGATGCTGCATGTTCATGATCATTCTCAGTATCCTGACCCTTATTCTTCTTTCTTCCCAGAAGATCCTTCAGATATCCCTTGCTCAGGAGATAGCTTATTTCTTTCCTCAGAGCAATGCAATCCTCAGTAACATGCCCGAAATCCTCATGGAAGGCACACCACTTGGACTTATCCTTCCAATCAACTTTTTGTTGGTTCTTCCTAGGCCATCTTGCTGTGTCTCCTAAGCCCTGCATAGCATACATCAATTCAGGTATGTTAATAGAAAAACAATATTCTGACAATTCAGGATACTCTTCAGGATCCTCGTCTTCAACAACATTCACTTTCTTGCTGTCATTCCTACCATATGGCTTAGAACGATATGGCTTGTACGAGGACTCTGACTTCCTGTTGTTTGAGTCGTAGGTCGAAGATGAATTCATCCTCTCTTGCATCTTTTTGTCATCCTCCAGTCGAATATATCTCAAAGCCCTGTTCCGAGCTTCATCCAGGTTCCTGCAGGGATTCATTACAAGATCCTAGTAAAATTGAGAATCTTTTTGCAATCCCATCTTGAAAGCCTGCACAGCTGTTGCAACATCAAGATGTGGGATATCTAAGGATTCCCGGCTAAACTTGTTCACATAATCTCTTAAGGATTCCTGAGGTCCTTGAGTTATCCTGTAGAGATCACTGGTTAGTTTTTCAAAACTTCGACTGCAGGAAAATTGACTATTAAATAAATTGACTAAGTGAGCAAATGATGTAATCAAATGAGGAGGAACATTTAAGAGCCATTTTAAGGCTGATCCTGTTAAGGTAGAACCAAAACCCTTGCAGAGGCATGCTTCCTTGAGATCTGGAGGGATATGGTTGATTTCCATCCTTTCCCTATACTGGGCAATATGCTCTTCAGGATCCGTGGTTCCGTCATAAAGCTTCATGTTGGGGGTTTAAAATCTCTTTGGGATTTCAGCATCACATATAGGATATGCAAACCGAGATATCTTGTGGCTATCCTGGGATACTTCTGGGATCGGCTGGACTACTCCATGTACACTGGATATCATGTCCTTGAACTTCTGAAGCTCCCTGGAAAGTGTTGATGTCATACCTGCATCCTGCAAAGATCCAATACCATTAGTAGCAAGAGTATTATTATTAGATACATTATTGAGGATTCTGGCCATATCCTGAAGCATATCCTGAACTTCTCACAGTTGACACCCTAACTGAAGAGGGTATCTCAGGAATATGACTTTGGGAATGGCTAGGCACAATATTCCCCCTGTTATCCTCAGTATATACTGCAGAACCGAAGTTCAAAGCTCTGGGCAGCAAGGGAGTGACAGTATCCTCAGCGGGCCTGCTTGAGCTGGATTTCAAGAGTTGTATCTCTCTCATCAGCATCTGGTTGGTCTCCTGCTGCTGCCTCATCTGTTCCTGTATCTACCAAACAAATTTAGAATTTCTTCATTAGAGGCCAAAACAGGAGCAGATCCCTGAATATTGCGAGCGGGGATAACATCCTGAGGCAGTGAAGAGGCTTGGGTTCTCGGAGGAGGTGGTGGAAGCACCGAACCGATTGTTGCAGAGGTGGTAGCAGACATGGTGGAAGAGCTCATGTTTGATCTTGAGGCCATTGAAAATAGTGTAGCAAAAAGTTTTGAAAATAGAAAACCAAGTAATGATTTTGCAAAAGCTTTTAGTAGAAATACCACCACTTGCCGCACGGTGGGCGCCAAATTGTTTTGGTCAAAAATTACCGAAGCAATTTTGTGATCAAATTAGTTAAGTGAGGTAGTGTGCTAAGAAAGTGTATTGAAAATATGCTAATTAATTTGTTTACAAAAACATTTTTCAGGATACGGCTCAGGATATTGAGTTGTATCTACGATCAACCAATGAGCTAAAATGTAAAGGATGACACAGGATATACGAGGAAAGCCCTTGATCAATCTAGATCGTCGGCACAAAACCTCGAGAGCTGACAATCTCAGCTGCCTTGTTCCTCTTATTACTTCAAATGTCAGGATACAGTGCAGGATATGATGCGGATCGACTAAGTGTTACAATGTGAATTCAATACAAGTGTAAGTGTATTGTGAGTGGTTGCAGCTAGTAGAGAGCAAGAGTGTACGAAATAAAGTTAGAATTTCATCATTATAGGCCAAAACAGGAGCAGATCCCTGAACATTCCGAGTGGGGATAATATCCTGAGGGTGTGAAGAGGCTTGCGTCCTTGGAGGATATGGTGGAAGCACCGAACCAATTGTTGCAGAGGTTGTAGCAGACACGGTAGAAGAGCTCATGTTTGATCTTGAGGCCATTGAAAATAGTGTAGCAAAAAGTTTTGAAAATAGAAAACCAAGTAATGATTTTGCAAAAACTTTTAGTAGAAATAGCACCACTTGCCCCACGGTGGGCGCAAAATTGTTTTGGTAAAAAATTACCGAAGCAATTAAGTGATCAAATTAGTTAAGTGAGGTAGTGTGCTAAGAACGTGTGTTGAAAATATGCTAATTTAGTTGTTTGCAAAAATAGTTATCAGGATACGGCTCAGGATATCGAGGTGTATCTACAATCAAACAATGAGCAAAAATGTAAAGGGTGACACAGGATGTACGAGGAAAGCCCTTGATTAATCTAGAGCTCTGGCATAAAACCTCGGGAGCTAACAATCGTCAGCTGCCTTGTTTTTCTTATTACTTCAAATATCAGGATACAGTGCAGGATATGATGCGGATCAACTCAGTGTTACAATGAGATTCAAGTACAAGTGTTAGTGTTTGAGAGTGATTGTAGGTAGTAAAAAGCAAGAGTGTGTGAAAAGATTGTGTGTTTCTACTGATCCGATCATTCCTATATATAGCAAAGGAAATAACTAACTATGCTAAAAATCCGTGATACTTGGAATATTCCCCTATTATTCCGGGATACTAAGAATACTCCCTTCTGAACATTGGGGGGCTGTTTCAACTCCTTCTCCACGTGCATATTAACTATAAATCCAGGATTTAAGCTCCTATAACCGTTACAACATTAATAGCATTGACCAGCATCCGTAACTCCCATAAAATACGCATTTCTTCAATGCTGGCCGTTACAAGAGCTATTCTTCCGCCATCAACGTCCTTATCCTAACCAATTTGAGCTGGTCTTCAGGATGACTTGGTCCTCATGAACGTTAGTCCCTTGTAACCAACATTTACAAGCAAGTTGTTAGTAATAGTCAGGATACTGCCTCAGGATGTTACCAATATCCTGGTCCGGTATCCTGATCGTAATCAGCTATCATAAAATCAAGATATAGTGTCAGGATATGGGCTCAGGATTTCACCCATAACAAGTACCGAAAACGTGCAGGAACTCCGCACTTTTGGTGAGGAATTATTAGATGAAAGTGAAAAGATAAGGCAAATAGGGGAGAGTCTCGTTTGGAAGTACGACGAGCGTAACATGCAATACTGGATGAACCCCTATCAATAATAATAATACTAATATATATATATATATATATATATATATATATATATATATATGTGTGTGTGTGTAGTTTAAATTCCAGTTGCAGTTGTAATAGATATAGATATCTATAACATAGAGTAAATGTCGCAATGCACGACGATTTTGATCAATGTGTTATTGTGTGATTGTTCGCATTAAATATTGTTTTGTAATATTAATACTTGGTAAATGTTTATGATCCATATGGACAACGAAGTGAATCAGGAAAACTCGAATAACGATAATAACGGCAACCAATTAGATAACAGTGCCATCCAACACATAGTGGCACAAGGGATTATAGATGCTATGCCATATATTATCAAAACGGTTAAGGAAACAGAAAATAATAAAAGTAATAGTGGAAGTAAACGACCACCTACTGAACCTAGTCACAGCGTAAACAATGGAACATTACTTCAACCGCCTATTCCATAAAAAGAAGAACCATGTCTTATGGTAGTTCTTACAAGTGTGCAGAGGAAGATAAAATCATGTTTGCTTCCAATCTTTTTAAGAATGCCACGCTTGAATGGTGGAACACTATTCTCCAGTATAGGGGAAGTGACAGAGTCTATAATATGGAATGGACTGAGTTTAAGAATATGGTTGAAAGGAAATTCTGTCCTCCCAATGAGAAAGAACAGATAGCTAATAAATTCTTAAACCATAGAATGACTGGAGTACACTGTAAGGGTTACACTACTGTATTCTTCGAATATGCTAGAATAGTGCCAACCCTAGCATCACCAGAACCAGTATTAATCTCCCGCTACATCTGGGGATTAATCAGTGAGATTAGACACATAGTCAAGGCAGCTAGACCACAAGCCATGGAAGAAGCTGTAGAACTAGCAAATACCTTGACTGGTGAACTAGTAACGGAGTATGCTTCAATTGTGGAGAAAAAGGGCATATTAAGCCGAACTATCTGAAACTAGGTCCAGCCATGAACAACAAGACCACTAAAAAATGCTAGAGCATTTGTTCTGAAAGCCGAAGAAGCAAAGATGATTCCGGACGTGATTGCCGGTACGTTTTTAGTTAATGATGTTTTTGCTAAAGTATTATTTGACTCTGTTGCGAACCAAAGTTTTATTAATACTTCATTTTGCAAACTTCTCAATCAACCATTAACTAAACTTCAACAAGAATGTCTAGTAGAGACAGCAAATGGAGAATCCATTAAGATCACTGAAATCTTGCAAGGAGCAAGAATAGAAATTTTAAACCAAAATTTTATTGCTAATCTTTACCCAATGAACCTGACTGGATTTGACATTGTATTAGGAATGGATTGGTTAGTAGCCAATAAAGCCAGTATTCTGTGTGATTGATGTGTGCAAAATGCAACATATAAATTACATCAAATGTGGCATAAAACTAACCCTTTTTGAGTACTAATGTTGGAAAAAGTGTGTTTTTGTCTTCCTTTTCTATTTTCAGGATTAAATGAGCTCAAATGAACAAAAGAATCAAAAAGGCAGCTAAATCTAACATAAACACAAGAAAAGTAATAAAACGTGGCATGCCCGACCCCTCGACAGCATCTTCCCAAGCAAAACAAGAGAACAGAAGGCTGAACACGCCCCGTGCTCAATGAGCATGGGGGCGTGCCCAAGTATTTGTAGAAAAGACAAAGCTGTAGAAGCTTCTATCACCCACCACGGGGGTGTGCCCAGCGGACATGGGGCCGTGGTCAACTCTAAGATTCGCAGAATCTGAGGAAATCTTGATAGTATAGATATGTTTCTGCACACCGAGTCATGCCCAGCGGACACGGGGGCGTGGTCAACTAATGCAGACAAACTGCAATTAATGAAGAAAGAGAAGATGGGTGGACACGGGGCCGTGCCCAATGGACACGGGGCCATGTCCGGGCTTCTGTGCAGGCTATAAATAAAAGATTTTCACCATTCATATCTCCACAGTCTATATGGAGATATGTTGGCTACCTGGTCAGGGGTTAAGGGAACGGTTTGGTAAGAGTCTTGCCTTGTTCAGTGTATAGATCCTGCAAGGACCTGGGTCAACTTTAGTAGGACCTCCTTCAATACCTACTGGTATTGGATGGCGGGGGTCCGAACTCCTTGATCCCCTCATATGTAAACTACTATTAATACTTTAACCCGGAAACTTAGGACTGTATCCCTGCTGACTCAGACTACTTAGCCGAGGGTAACGTCACCTCCAGAAGAGGGGCCTACCATAATATGCATTAATAACTTAATTAATTATCTTTCAATAATCCAACCCTTTAGGATTGTATCCTTGCTGACTCAAACTACTGGGTTGAGGGTAACGTCACCTTCAGAAGAGGGGCCTACTACAATAACTAAGATAATCTCTTAAAAAGTGCAAAAGTGCGGAAATAATCAAAGGTTGCACTAAACACGAGTCGGATCCAAGTGATTCATCTTGTCTATCTGTTTTTATTTTTATTTTATTTTTCAGCATTTAAGTTTTGATTTGATTAGACGTTGAGTATAAACCGGTACTAAAAGCTATTGTGTCCTTGGACGACCTCGGTATCTTACCAGCACTATTCTACGCTCACGATAGGTGCACTTGCCCATATGTGTGTTTAGTGTTAGTAAATATCGTGTTTTATAAATTTAAAACTTGGCTAAAAAGTGTTAAAGGGCTTAAAAATATACATTAAAAATATACGACACTTCACACGCATCAAGTTTTTAGCGCCGTTGCCGGGGACACAAGGATTTTAAGAAAGCTTAAAATCGACGGCCTAATCAGTTTTTCAAAACCTTATTAAAACGCGCGCATTTTTCTGTATTTTAGTTAGTTTTGCATTTACAGTAACCTGAACACGGGGCCGTGCTCACTGAACACGCCCCGTGCTCAACGAAACCAGTAACTTTAATTAAAACGCCCAGATACAGATTCTGTACACGTGGCCGTCCTCACTAATCACGGGGCCGTGCACAGCCTCTGTTTCCGTTTTTATTTTTGTTTTCTGGTCTCGAGACTTTGTTTTGGTCTGCTGAGTGATTCTCATGGATCAATACTCAGGAGGTTACAACTACACCTATGAGGAGGATGATTATAGGGAAGACTATTGCACTAATTGTGGTAACCCGCACTTGGTTCAATATTGTGACTTATTTCAACCATCCACTTCATACACCTACTATGAGGAGCCCAGGTACGAGCCATCAACTTCATACACATGCTATGAAGACACAAGGTATGAACCTCCTCCCTCATACTCATATTTTGATGAACCAAGGTATGAGCCTTCATACTCATACTTTGAGGAACCAAGATATGAGCCACCACCTTCATATGCTTATTATGAGGAACCATGGCGTGAACAACCCACCTCATATGAGTATTATGAAGAACAAAATTACGACCCTTATCCATCATATACTTACAATGAAGGACAATGGTGTGAACCATCTACTTCCTATGAGTATTATGAGGAACAAAGGATCGAACAACCGGATTCGAGCTTTGAGGATCCCGATCCTTACTCTATCACCGATATAGCCGATAGGATAATAGAGAAAATTAAAACTATCAAACGTTACATATTAGAATCACGCTCAAGGGAAGAGGAGTCCCGCGCAAGAGAATAATTAAATAAAAAAGAGATAGTTGAAAATTTAAAAATGGAAGAACAAATAAGTGAAAAACCAACACATGAGTTAAACAACGAAAAAGGTGAGCCCGACAACGTTAAAATTCAAGAAGAGTCTAATTTTGAATAAATTAATCTCTTGTTACCTTCTTTCGAAAATCATTGTTTAGTTCCCACTCAGACTAAGGGGTATGGTGAGGCCCATCCCCACGAGGATGGGCCGCCACGTAGGCGCCACGTAGGAGTGGCTCGGAGGGGATGGACCTAGGGGGGTGGGGGATGAACCCCTTTATGTATATATATGTATGTATGTATAGGTATATGTGAGAGAAGGGAGAGAGAAAGAGGGCCGGCGAGATCGGCAGGTGGGAGCCGGAGAGGATGGGAGGGGCGGTGTGGGGGACCGGCGCCGGGCCTCGCCTGGCCTAAGCCGGCCCCCATACCTTCTAGTCTCATGCTAAGTTTTTAAAAGAGTTAAACACTAACACTAAAATTGACGAAACGGTAAGCGTTAAGTTAACTAATGATCAAACTTCGCTAATAAAAGAAGATCCATTTGAAATTAACATTACACCGGTTCCATGTTTTTTTTTCAAAATTCATTTATTAGTAATATCACAATCGATAAGGATCTTTGTGTTAACATAATGCCTAACTATATCTTTGAAAAATTAAGTATTAGTGATTTTTCTCCACTTCAAATACCCATTTTTCTATCTAATCGGAAAGTAATAAAATCAATCGGTGTAGTTGAGGATGTCTTGGTTCAAACAAATCAAATGGTAATCCCAACCGACTTTGTCATCCTTGATGACGCTCCTCTAGTGTTGGGATGACCTTTTGTAAAAACCCACGAAGCTTTGAAAAACCGGAATTGCAACAATCTATCTATTCAATTAGGGGCATTTAAAAAGAGTGTCGATCTTGAGCGTTCAATGAAATATCCATTCGGCAATAATGACCCCCTAATTGAAGATGAAGATGAACCACCCGATACAAAAGAAGAAATTAACCACTTTGTTGAAGAAGAGGTCGCCATAGAACAAACTTTTGTAGTTCTTGATCGAAATGAGCAACCAAATAAGGAGTCTCCTAAAGACCCACCTCTTGAGCTCAAAGAACTTCCAAAAGGTTTGGAATATGCTTTTCTAGACAAAGATGGTAAATTACCTGTAATTATTTCCTCTAAATTAACTAGCTTAGAAAAAGAAAAATTAATTACACTTTTGAAAAAACAAAAAAATGCGATCGCTTGGAAGCTTGTAGATATTAAAGGCATAAGTCCTTCCATGTGCACGCACAAAATTTTAATGAACGACGACTACAAATCGGTAATACAACCACAACGTAAAGTAAATCCAAATGTCCAAGAAGTGGTTAAAAACGAAGTCATCAAATTACTTAACGCCGGACTTATTTATCCTATCACCGATAGTCCTTGGGTAAGTCCCGTCCAAGTAGTTCCAAAGAAAGGAGGTATTTTGGTAATAACTAACGAAAAGAATGAATTAATTCCAACGAGAACCGTCACAGGATGGAGGGTATGTATAGATTATCGTCGATTAAATGAAGCAACAAGGAAGGATCACTTCCCTTTACCCTTCATTGATCAAATGTTAGAAAGATTATCCGGTCATAAATTTTATTGTTTCTTGGATGGTTTTTCAGGTTACTTTCAAATCCCGATAGCACCTGAAGACCAAGAAAAGACAACTTTCACATGTCCCTATGGAACTTTTGCTTATCAACATTGCCTGGCGGCCATCGTCCATGACATGATAGAAAAGATAGACACTATTTCTCGATTACCACCCCCATCCTCCGTTAGAGCTATCAGAAGTTTCTTAGGACATGCCGGATTCTATAGGCGATTTATCAAAGACTTTTCTAGAATTTCAAGACCTCTAACAAAATTACTTGAAAAAGACGCCCCTTTCATCCTTGACAAGGATTGCAATCAAGCATTTCTAGAGCTCAAGGAAATGCTAGTCAATGCACCTATCATGATAGCGCCTGATTGGAAATTACCTTTCGAAATCATGTGTGATGCAAGTGACTTTGCAGTTGGAGCAGTCTTGGGACAAAGAAAAGAAAAGGATTTTCACCCAATTTATTATGCTAGTAAAACACTTAACGATGCACAAGAAAATTACACAACAACTGAAAAAGAATTACTAGCTGTGGTATTTGCTTTTGATAAATTCCGTTCTTATCTTGTTCTTTCTAAAACAATAGTCTATACAGATCATGCAGCCATTTGATATCTCTTCAAGAAACAGGATGCTAAACCGCGTTTGATTCGGTGGATTCTACTCCTCCAAGAATTTGATATTGAAATCAAAGACAAAAGAGGAGCAGAAAACACCGCAGCAGATCATCTTTTGCGCCTTGAAGACCCAGCTTTGGAGGCAACCAGGGATGAACAAATCAATGAAAAATTTCCAACGGAGTCCTTGGAAATGGTGGAACACAGAGACGAACCATGGTACGCCGACTATGCTAACTACTTAGCTAGCGGCATAGTCGCCAAAGGAGGGCCACATCATCAAAGAAAATTTTTTTTTGACGATGTGAAGCATTATTTTTTGGAAGATCCTTATCTTTTCAAAATGTGTGCCGATCAGCTCATCCGACGATGCGTACATGGTAGTGAAGCACGAAGAATTCTCCGCCATTGTCATGAAGTTCCATACGGAGGACATCATGGTGCCGCTAGTTCCGCACGAAAGGTATTTGATTCAGGATTTCATTGGCCAACCATTTACAAAGACACCCAAAGTCTTGTCAAGACATGTGATGCTTGCCAAAGAACAGGTAATATTTCTTCCAAAAACGAAATGCCACAAAATGGCATTCTTGTTTGTGAAAGTTTTGATGTGTGGGGACTCGACTTTATGGGACCTTTCCCACCGTCAAAAGGAAACAAATATATACTTGTGGTAGTCGATTACTTGTCTAAATGGGCCGAGGCCGAGGCACTCCAACAAATGATGGAAGAGTCGTGGTAAGATTTCTGAAAAGATTATTCTCTCGTTTTGGAACACCAAAAGCTTTAATTAGTGATAGAGGTACTCATTTTTGTAATCATCAACTTGAAAAAATCTTAACAAGGTATGGGGTC
The DNA here is from genome assembly GCA_030545235.1 of Helianthus tuberosus. Taxonomy (NCBI): domain Eukaryota; kingdom Viridiplantae; phylum Streptophyta; class Magnoliopsida; order Asterales; family Asteraceae; genus Helianthus; species Helianthus tuberosus. Next base: position 160,925,066 of record CM060411.1, on the reverse strand, counting down.
TATCACCGGGTCTCAACGGCATATCACCCTCAAACAAATGGACAAGCCGAAGTGACTAATAGAGGTTTAAAACGAATACTTGAAATGACCGTAGGGTTAAATAAAAAAGAATGGGCCGATAAATTAGATGATGTTTTATGGGCTTTTCGAACTACTTATAAAACAACAATAGGTACAACCCCATATAAGCTCGTCTATGGAAAAAGCTGTCATTTGCCAGTAGAAATTGCACACAAGGCCTATTGGGCAATTAAAAATGTAAACTTGGATTTAGAATTTGCCGGTAAAAACCGATTTTGTCAATTAAATGAATTAGACGAACTTAGGAATTATGCATACTCTAACTCCGAAATTTATAAGGAAAGAATGAAAAAATTGCATGATAAACATATTAAACCTAATGAATTTCGAGTAGGGGATCAAGTTCTATTGTTTAATTCACGACTGCGGCTATTTCCTGGTAAATTAAAGTCTAGGTGGTCAGAACCTTTTTCCATCACCCATATTTTCCCACACGGTGCAGTAGAAACTAAATCTCGAAATGGAAATCCATTGAAAGTCAATGGCCAACGGCTGAAGCTCTATCAAGGATTCATTGAGGATGAGGAGGAGGAGATCTGGTTTTAAACGATCGAAGAATGAAAGCATCAACATCATACCTGGTAAGTTTCAAACAAGCAGGGTGACATCTAAATCGGTAAGTCTTCTAACCAAGTTTTCAGGAAACAGGGCACTCACACGAGCACTTAAAAAAAATTTCAAAACTCGCCTGAACACGGGGCCGTGTCCGCGCAACTGTCGGGATAAAACCCCTTTTTCCAAACAGTTTCTTCATTTCTACACGCCCCATTTCGCCGAAACTCTCTGGTTCAGGCGATTTTTCTGCAAGATTCTGACGTCTCCTCTACTTCTAACAACATCAAGGTATGATTCTATCATCTTTAGTAGTTAGATTAAGCATTTGCATGTAGTTAAAACACCAAAAATTTGGGGAAAAATCTAGGGTTCTTGAACTTCATCCGGATCGAACCTCAAATTTTTGCTTAGATCTGTTAGCATTAGTTTAGATACATGTTATAGGAAGTAAATCAACTTGTATTGTTCGTAGATTTGCCCGATTTCTCACAAAACCCCCAAACCCTTGTTTTTTAACCGAAAAAGATAAAATTGAAGGGGTAAACGGTTTGTTTTTGGAAAAACGGCATTTGGGGTTTCATTTTCGGGGAAAACCGCCCCTACTGGACCAAAAATTTTCAAGTTTCCGGACCGGGTCGAAAAATGGGATTTTTGGTAAACAGACATCTGGACACGGGGCCGTGCCCGCTGAGCACGGGGGCGTGTCAAACCAAACTCAGACCAACATGGGGCGTGTCCGCTTAACACGGGGCCGTGTTCAGCCGACTGTTTTCAATTTTCTCTGAAAATTTCACTGTTTCATGCTAATTGTTTGGTGTTTCCTTTCAGATGTCCAAGAAATTCACACGGTTTAATGCAAATGAGTTGGATGCTAGAGCAAGATACGACGTGCTTCGAACCAGGCCGGAGGAAAACCCAAGAACAGTATGCATGGATCTTCTAGGAGTAGTGAACCAGCTTGACCGATTCAACAACCTAGTCACCGACCCGCTGAGAGCAGCCCTGTGCACTCGACTTCGCTCAGTCCATGAATATAACCTTGAATTCTACAGCACATTCGCGTTCAAAGCAAGAGCCGATCCATTCGATAATGATGGGGTAGAATTCCGGTGTGGAGGGACTAGGTACTCAATTTCGATAGCACAGTTTGGGTTGATAGTTGGGTTGTATGCGAAGGAAGATGCGGGTGATGAACAAAACACCGGCGGTCTACGCGAGATAAAGGAAAGTGACCGCCAAGCTGCATGAGCACAAATAGGAGAAGTCCACTAGAATCCGAGCAGCACTAAGAGCACTAAGTTGAGGGACCCTCTTTACCGTTGCATCCATAGGTTCCTCACTTACTCTCTTAGTCAGAGGCACGATAGCAGCGGTGTTGTAGGTTTAAGGGATCTACTAGTCCACCATTGCATCCACACCCGCATCAACCTTGATGTTCCGTACCTCCTGCTCCGAAACATGCATTGGAACCAGCTTGCTACTCCCCTGACTCCTATCTTCTTTGGGGGATGGATCTACCGTCTCTTCAAGGATTTTGTGAACATGCCCAGGTCTTTCGAAAAGAGCCCATGGTCGGGAAGAGTGGACATGACCATCTGTCGCTCCATGAACATGATTTATTAAGCAGAATATGGGACGGTCAGCTTCCAAAGAGTCCAGGGGCATGCATGGAACCCGCAAGAGGCACTCGTCTTACATGCTCCACACTTCCAACCTCCTCCTCAGTACCATTACCAGCCCCAGGGTGATCCGGGCCAGTCCTCCTCTCAAGGAGGCGGTTTTCCTAACTTCCAAAGTTTACATGATTTATTGCAGGAAAACCTCATGTGCACCAGGAACACCTACAATATGGCCAGCAACACGTACACCCGGGTCGGAGCAATAGAGCGAAACATATCCGACATACATGATGACATTGGAAACATCCGGGAGTACATGGCGGGGCACGGAGGAGACGATGATGATGAAGACGAGGACATGGATTAGGCGGAAGGAGTGGAGGTAGCGGTTCATGGTTGGAGGTCCACAAGTTAACCCTTTATTCTCATGAACAATTTCTGGCCTGCGTGCTGTGTGTTGGACAATTTACTTTCCTCTAACACTTTTTACTTTTCTGCATTTTCTTTATTTTAACTTTGTGGTATGGATGTTTGAACAATGGTAATTTAGGATGCTTGCTATGGTTTGGTGTAGTGTTTATTGATAAAACAGGTACATACAAGGCTTAGAGCACTAAACATTAGTGCTACTAAAGCCGGGACAGGAAAACCAAAGCCAGAAACCTGTTTTGCACCTTTGCAGATTGTCTACACGGGGTCGTGTCCAGCCGACACGCCCCCGTGCCCATTGCCCCAGACCTGCTATTTGTCAAAATTCTACAGATTTTTTCCAGACACGGGGTCGTACTCAGCCGACACGCCCCCGTGTCCACCTTCTGTAAGTTCTTGTTACTAGCACTCTGACCACAGGGTCGTGTTCATCCGACACGGGGCCGTGTCCAGATGGCCAGTAACATACATTTTTTTTCTTTTTCACATCTTTTTACACATTTAATCAACCTAAAAACTTATTTTTGGGACACATTGAGGACAATGTGTAATTTAAGTGTGGGGGGGGGGGGGGATGTTAAAACCTTGAATTTTGCAAGTCCTAATTACAAGGCTTACACAAAACTCTATTTGAACCGCTAAACACCCCAAAAAATTTTTAAATTTTTTTCATATTTTTTACTTGTCTAGGTTTAATTTGGGAATTTCAAATTCTAAAAAGGTTATATTTTTACAAATTTACAACCGATAGCATCGTGATAAAAGGAACCAACATAAGAAAATTATGAAACAGCATGACAAATCTAGTTAAAATTTGATTATATATACTTGATCACATAAAAACCCATTCCCACAAAAAGTGAGTTTTGAGCCTTTATTGAGCATACAAATACACATCTTTAAACTAAATGCTCATTTTTCGTTTCTTGTGTGAATAGTCGCTTGGTTCTTACGACTTTAGAACTTGCCACGACGATACATTCCCGGTCCTTACCAACTTAAACCCGAGTAAGTAAATGATGGAGGGATTAGGACTAACCCTTTTTATTTCTACACCATTATTTTTTTTTACCACCTACCCAAAATCCCCCTAGTTAACCCGTTTGACCCTAAACCTTTTCATTTCTTAACCCAAATCAAACACGCTTTTACCCACCATAACCCTTTTTCATTTTAAACCATTTATTTTAGTAACAAAGCTCGGTTTTTCTTATGACTTCTTCAAAAAAAAATGATGATAAAGCCAAAAGAAATAAACAAACAAGTATATCAAAAAGAACTTTGTTTGAAGAATTGCTTCATCAAAATAAAAAGTTACAAAAATAAAAAGTCTTACGAGAACCGACGCTTTTTACGCCTTTCGCCCTTTTCTACTAACCACTAACCCAACCACCTACCTTTAACCCAAGACTAACCCTTCCCCCAAAGTCCTCTTGATATTTACAATGGTATATAGTTAAAAAAGGAGGAGGATTGATTGCTTGGCAAGCTTATGGTAGGAGTAAGTTCCATGCCTCTCTCGAGAGTTTTCACAAAAATACACCTTCGGCCGAGTGTTGAGTGATCCCCCGTGAGGTATGTGAATTTGTATATAAATGGAATTTTAAAAAGGCATGTTATGCCCTAATAAGTAATTTATCTTATGTAATGTTTTAATTAAATCATGACGAATAAGATTGTAAATAAATAAAAATAGAACTTAATAAAGAATCTTGGAAATCCCGACACTCTATGACAAGCCCAAAACCTTCTCTTCTACCCATTCCATTTGGGAGTGTAAAGCCACATTATAAGGAGTTTTGCTTGAGGATAAGCAAAGATTCAAGTGTGGGGGTATTTGATGTGTGCAAAATGCAACATATAAATTACATCAAATGTGGCATAAAACTAACCCTTTTTGAGTACTAATGTTGGAAAAAGTGTGTTTTTCTCTTCCTTTTGTATTTTCAGGATTAAATGAGCTCAAATGAACAAAAGAAGCAAAAAGGCAGCTAAATCTAACACAAACACAAGAAAAGGAATAAAACGTGGCATGCCCGACCCCTCGACAACATCTTCCCAAGCAAAACAAGAGAACAGAAGGCTGAACACGCCCCGTGCTCAATGAGCACGGGGGCGTGCCCAAGTGTTTGCAGAAAAGACAAAGCTGTAGAAGCTTCTATCACCCACCACGGGGGCATGCCCAGCAGACACGGGGTCGTGGTCAACTCTAAGATTCGCAGAATCTGAGGAAATCTTGATAGTACAGATATGCTTCTACACACGGGGTCGTGCCCAGTGGACACGGGGGCGTGGTCAACTAATGCAGACAAACTTCAATTAATGAAGAAAGAGAAGATGGGTGGACACGGGGCCGTGCCCAATGGACACGGGGCCGTGCCCAGGCTTCTGTGCAGGCTATAAATAGGGTTGCTTGGCTCATTTGCAAATCATCCCTTGGCAAACCACCTCTCTCACACTTCACCCACCCACCACCACCATCACAACCCACATCCACCACCATCATCCATAATCCATCATAGAGTGTGTGAGTAGTCTCGGGATCCAAGATTGACCGTAAGAGTTCTTGACAATCAAAGGCCATGTTTGCCTAAGTCTCTTACATCACTTGGTGAAGACAAGTGTCTAGTGTAATACTTTTTATTTGTAATCTTTTCGCACTTTTTATTTGGTTCTGTATTAATGACTTTAATAACTAGTTTCTTATATTAAAGGTGAGTCTTCCTTATCGTTTGTCCGTGGTGTCTTGGCTTTATTTTACTATCTATATAAAATAAAAGATTTTCACCATTCATATCTCCACGGTCTATATGGAGGTATGTTGGCTACCTGGTCAGGGGTTAAGGGAACGGTTTGGTAAGAGTCTTGCCTTGTTTAGTGTATAGATCCTGCAAGGAACTGGGTCAACTATAGTAGGACCTCCTTCAATACCCACAGGTATTGGATGGCAGGGGTCGGAACTCCTTGATCCCCTCATATGTAAACTACTATTAATACTTTAACCCGGCTACTTAGGACTGTATCCATGCTGACTCAGACTACTTAGCAGATGGTAACGTCACCTCCGGAAGAGGGGCCTACCACAGTATGCATTAATAACATAATTAATTATCTTTCAATAATCCAACCCTTTAGGATTGTATCCTTGCAGACTCAAACTACTGGGTTGAGGGTAACGTCACCTTCAGAAGAGGGGCCTACTACAATAACTAAGATAATCTCTTAAAAAATGCAAAAGTGCGGAAATAATTAAAGGTTACACTAAACACAAGTTCGATCCAAGTGATTCATCTTGTCTATCTGTTTTTATTTTTATTTTATTTTTCAGCATTTTAGTTAGTTTTATTTTTCTAGTTTAAAAACTTTTTTTTTAACTTTTGATTTGATTAGACGTTGAGGATAAACCGGTACTAAAAGCTCTTGTGTCCTTGGACGACCTCGGTATCTTACCAGGACTATACTACACTCACGATAGGTGCACTTGCCCGTATGTGTGTTTAGTGTTAGTAAATATCGTGTTTTACAAATTTAAAACTTGGCTAAAAAGTGTTAAAGGGCTTAAAATATACATTAAAAATATACGACACTTCACACACATCATGATCAAAAGTTAATACAAGTAAATTCACCAAAGGGTGAAAAGATCACAATTAAAGGAGATAAGCCAACTCGATCCACGAAATTCATCTCTGTGATGAAAACAGCCAGTTATGCAAGAAAAGGATCACTAGTGTATATGATTTCCATAATCATCAACACTAAAGGAAAAGAATTGAAAGATATTCCCGTAGTATCTTAGTTTCTAGATGTGTTTCCAGATGTGTTTCCAGAAGAGCTACCAGGACTACCGTCGGACAGGGAAGTCGAAATCAGAATTCACATGTTACCAGGAACAACACCGATTGCCAAGGCACCTTACCGTTTGGCACCCGCAGAGATGCAAGAACTAAAGAAACAGTTAGATGAACTTTTGGAAAAAGGATTCATACAGCCCAGTTCATCGCCATGGGGAGCACCAATCTTATTTGTCAAGAAGAAAGACGGGTCAATGCGTATATGCATTGATTACCGAGAGTTGAATAAGGTCACGATTAAAAATCGGTACCCATTATCGAGAATCGATGATCTGTTTGAACAACTGCAAGGTCCTCAATTCTATTCTAAGATCGATTTACGCTTAGGATATCATCAATTAAAGGTACAGGAAGAGGACATTCCTAAGAACGCTTTCAGGACAAGGTATGGTCATTATGAATTTACCGTCATACCATTTGGTTTAACCAATGCCCAGCTGCATTTATGGACATGATGAACAGAATATGTAAACCATATCTGGATAAATTCATAATTGTCTTTATAGATGATATTCTTATTTACTCTAAGAGTAAAGAGGAACATGCAGCGCACCTGCATGCACTCCTAAGTTTACTGAGATAAGAAAAACTTATGCAAAATTTTCGAAATGTGAGTTTTGGTTAGAAGAAGTGCAATTTCTTGGACATTTAGTTAATCATGAAGGAATTCATGTGGATTCCACAAAGATCGAGATGATTACCAAATGGAAAGTCCTTGAATCACCAACGGAGGTTTGAAGTTTCCTAGGACTGGCCGGTTATTATAGACGGTTTATCCGAGATTTCTCTAAAATAGCCATTCCCTTAACAAAACTGACCTATAAATCTTTTAAGTTTGAATGGGGACCAAAACAGGAAAAAGCCTTTAGAATTCTTAAGCAATGATTAACCAACGCACCCATACTAGCGTTACCAGAAGGAACTAAAGACATTGTAGTCTATTGTGACGCTTCTAAGTTAGGTTATGGATGTGTGTTGATGCAACGGCTAAAGGTTATAGCCTATGCCTCTAGATAACTTAAGAATCACGAAGATAACTATTCAACCCATGATTTAGAGTTAGGAGCCATAATTTTTCCCTTAAAATTTATAGACATTACCTTTACGGTAGTAAGTTTACCATTTTCACCGATCATAAGAGTCTAAGATATGTTTTTGGGCAAAAGGAGTTAATATGAGACAGAGACGCTGGATGGAAATTCTTAGTGACTATGATTGTAATATCCAGTATCATGCGGAAAAGGTGATGTGTGTCGGTGTAAATATATTTTTAGTTATATTTTAAGCCCTTTTTAACACTTTAGTCAAGTTTTAAATTTATAAAACACGATATTTTACTAACACTAAACACACATATGGGCAAGTGCACGCACCGTGAGCGTAGTATAGCGTTGGTAAGATACCGATGTCGTCCAAGGACACAAGAGCTTTTAGTACCGGTTTATCCTCAACGTCTAATCAAATCAAAAGTTTAGAAAAAGTTTTAAACATGAAAATAAAAACTAAAAATGCTGAAAAATAAAAATAAAATAAAAACAGATAGACAAGATGAATCACTTGGATCCGACTCGCCTTTAGTGTAACCTTTGATGATTTCCGCACTTTTGCACTTTTTAAGAGATTATCTAAGTTATAGTAGTAGGCCCCTCTTTTGAAGGTGACATTACCTTCAACCCAATAGTTTGAGTCAGCAAGGATACAATCCTAAAGGGTCGGAATATTGAAAGAAAAATTAATTAAGTTATTAATGCGTAATGTGGTAGGCCCCTCTTTTTAAGGTGACGTTACCCTCAGCTAAGTGGTTTGAGTCAGCAGGGATACAATCCCAAGTAGCCGGGTTAATGTATTAATAGTACTTTACATATGAGGGGATCAAGCTATTCGCACCCCCGCCATCCAATACCAGTGGGTATTGAAGGAGGTCCTAGTAAGCTTGACCCAGGTCCTTGCAGGATCTATACACTGAACAAGGCAAAAGGCAAGAACCTTACCAAACCATTCCATTAACCCCCGACCAGGTAGCCAACATATCTCTATATAGACCGTAGAGATATGAATGGTGTAAATCTTTTATTTTATATAGACAGTAAAATAACGCCAAGACACCACGGACAAATAATAAGGAAGTTTCACCTTCAACATAAGAAACTAGTTATTAAAGTCATTAATACAAAACCAAATAAAAAGTGCGAAAAGATTAAAAATCAAAAGTATTACACTAAATGCTTGTCTTCACCAAGTGATGTAAGAGACTTAGGCAAATATGGCCTTTGATTGTCAAGAACTCTTAATATCAATCTTGGATCCCGAGACTACTACACACACTCTATGATGGATGATGGTGGTGGATGTGGGTTGTAGTGGTGGTGGAGTGTGGTTGAAGTGAGAGAGAGGTGGTTTGCCAAGGGATGCCTTTGAAGTGAACCAAGCACCTCTATTTATAGCCTGCAAAGAAGCCCGGACACGGCCCCGTGTCCATCCACCTTCTCTTTCTTCATTAATTGCAATTTGTCTGCATTAGCTCCACACGCCCCCGTGTCCGCTGGGCACGGCCCCGTGTGCAGAAGCGTATATGTACTATCAAGATTTGCTTGGATTCTGCGAATCTTAGCGTTGACCACGCCCCGTGTCGAGCTGGACACGCCCCCGTGTCGGGAATAGAAGCTTCTATAGCTTTGTCCTTTCTGCAGACAACAGGCCACGCCCGCGTGTCCGCTGGGCACGGGGCCATGGCCAGCCTTCTGTTTTCTTGTTTTTGCTTGGGAAGATGCTGTCGAGGGGTCGGGCATGCCACGTTTGTTCCTTTTCTTGTAATTATGTTAGATTTTGCTGCATATTTGTTCCTTTTGTTCGTTTACGCTCATTTAATCCTGAAAATACAAAAGGAAGACAAAAGCACACTTTTTCCAACATTAGTACTAAAAAAGGGTTAGTTTTATGTCTCATTTAATGTAATTTATATGTTGCATTTTACACACATCAAATACCCCCACACTTGAATCTTTGCTTGTCCTCAAGCAAAACTTTTTATAATGTGGCTTAGACTCCCAAATGGAATGGGTAAAAGAGAAGTTTTGGTCTTGTCTTGAATGTCGGGAGTCCAAGATCTTTATTAGGCCTTATTTTTATGTTATTTACAATCCTATTCATTATGATTTATTTAGAACATTTCATAAGAGAAATTACTTATTTGGGCATAACATGCCTCTTTAAAATTTCCATTTATATACAAGTTCACATACCTCATGGGAGATCACTCAACACTCGGCCGAAGATGTATTTTTGTGAAACACTCGAGACCGGCATGGAGCTTACTTCTACCATATGCTTGCCAAGCAATCAATCCTCCTCCTTTTTAACTATAAACCTTTGTAAATATCAAGAGGACTTGGGGAAGGGATAGGCTTGGGTTAAAGGTAGGTGGTTTTGGGTTAGTGGTTAGTAAAAAGGGCTAAAAGCGTAAAAAGCATCAGTTGTCGTAAAACTTTTTTGTTTTTGTGACTTTTATTCAAATAAAGCATTTTCAAACAAAGTTTCTTTGAGGAACTTGTTTATTTATTGCTACACTTCATTTTTTTAATAAGAAATGTCACATGAAAAACGATCTTTTTACTAAAATCAAGGGTTAAAAATAAAAAGGGTTTTGGTGGGTAAAGGTTGTTTTGTTTTGTGGGTTTAGAAACGAAAAGGTTTAAGCTCAAAGGGGTTAACTAGGGGGATTTTGGCTAGGTGAAAAAAATTTGAAAATAATGGTGTAGAAAAGAAAAAGGGTTAGTCCTAATGCCTCCATCATTTACTTACGTGGGTTTAAGTTGGTAAGGACCGGGAATGTATCGTCATGGCAAGTTCTAGAGTCGTAAGAAACCAAGCGGCTATTCACACAAGAAATGAAAAATGAGCATTTAATTTAAAGATATATTCTTGTATGCTCAATAAAGGCTCAAAACTAACTTTTTTTGTGGGAATGGGTTTTTAATGTGATCAAGTACATATAATCAAATTTTAACTAGATTTGTCATGCCGTTTCATAATTTTCTTATGTTGGTTCTTTTTTATCACGGCGCTATTGGTTGTAAATTTGTAAAAGTATAACCTTTTTAGAACTTGTTATTCCCAAATTAAACCGAGACAAGTAAAAAAATGAAATTTTTTTTGAAAAAATTTAGGGTGATTAGCGGTTCCATTAGAGTTTTGTGTAAGGCTTTTTATTAGGACTTGCAAGATTCAAGGTTTTAGCATCCCCCCCCCCCCCCCCCCTCCCCCACACTTAAATTACACATTTTCCTCAATGTGTCCCAAAAATAAGTTTTTTAGGTTGATTTGAAAAAAAAAAAAAAAAAAGTGTTAAAAACAAGGTTTTGGTGTTACTTGGCATCTGGACACGGCCCCGTGTTCAGACCGCCAGAAACGAAAACTTACAGAAGGTGGACACCGGGGCGTGCTTGGTGAACACGACCCCGTGTTGGGCAGAAATTAAACAAAAAGCAGGTACTGGGCGGTGGACACGGGGGCGTGCCGGCTGGGCACGACCCCGTGTGGACAATCTGCAATTATTGAAAACAGGTTTCGGCTTTCGGTTCTGCTTTCTCGGCTTATGTAGCACTAATATTTAGTGCTTTAAGACTCGTAGGTACCTGTTTTACTTAAAATAACACACCACACAAAATAACAAACATCCTACTTTACCATAGTTTCAACATCCACAACACAAACTAAAAAAAAAAGAAAAATGCAGGAAATTAAAAGTGTTAAGAAAAGTAAATTGTTCAAAAATGGCACGCAGGCCATGAAATTGTTTGAGAGAGATAAAGGGTTAACCTATTACAACCTCCAACCGTGTAATGCCACCTCCAATGCCACCCGCTCAATCCATGTCATCATCCTCGTCCTCATCCCCTCCTTGGCCCGCCATGTACTCCCGGATGTTGCTGATGTCATCCTGCATGCCGTAGATGTTTCTTTTTATAACTCCAACCCGGGCGTACATGTTTCTTGCCATATTGTTGGTGTTCCGGGTGCACATGAGATTTTCCTGCAATAAATCATGTAAACTTTGGAAATTAGGAAAACCACCTCCTTAAGAGGAGGATTGGCCCGGATCACCATGAGGCTGGTAGTGGAACTGGGGAGGAGGACGGATCTACGAAGCGTGAAGGATGAGAGCTTCTTGAGGGTTCCACACATGCCCTTGAACCATCTGAAATCTAACCGTCCCGTCATCTGCTTCGTTGATTAAGTTCATGGAGCGACATATGACAAGGTCCACTTTTCCCGACCATGGGCCCTTTTGAAAGGAACTTGGCATCTGTAACACCTGTGCCTCCACGGCCATCAAACAAATACCAAACCAATGAAATATTATATTTCATACTTGGGATTTGAAAAAATATGTGTATCATTTGCACATATCAATTGTTGTTCAAATCCAAACTCTAAATCGCTTTCTGGAAGGTTATACGCGCACCGATGCGTAAATATAACCAGTTTAACGCAACAAACACTCCAGAATAGTGACATATACTCAACATACCTTAAATAACCTTTACATAACTTAGAAATAAGTTTTGAAGGCTTTGGTATGGCAAAAACAAGTTAATTCGCTTACAGGGACTAAATATGACAAACTGCGAAAGTATGTCAATTTGAACTGTAACGAACATTCCGGAACATAACCATAAGTTAAACACACCTTAAATATCCTTTACATAGCTTAGAAATAGGCTTTGAGGGGTTCGGTGTGCTAAAATAAACTTTTGGGTCATTCAGGGACTAAAAGTGTCAAAAAGTGCACAAGTTTGCATTTTCGCGCATAACTTACGTTTTGAATACATCCGGACATCCAAAAATTTATGTGAGCATGACTATATTATATTTTAGTGTTCTCCATAAGAAAAATCCATTCGTCGCGTCATTTGGATCGTTTTTCGCGCTTATGCGCATTCCGTCGTAATTAAGCGAACATCGCGATCGTACGGCCAAACGAACCGACATCTGAGATATTTTTGAGCATGTTTTGAGTTCCCTATACTTTAACTTCATTTTAGAGCCTTGAAATGAGGTTAACGGGGTTCAAACGCATCGAAAATCGCTTAAACGGGCTGCAGGGACTAAACCTGTCACTTTTGAAACAATTCTGGAACTGGGAGGCAGTAGCGTAGCGCGAGCCCTAAGGGCCTACCAGTCGCGCTACGCGAGTGCATGATCTGACCAGATTCAATGTTTTAAACATCAGTTTGCAGCTGTTTGATCCTCCACCACATGTTCTAAGTTGCTTAGTCACTAGATAAGGATCATATTTAGCTTCCATAACGTTTCAACAAGTGTACGGATGTGATCGAATCACGGTTTCCATGAAACAATCTCAACGGTTCACCGAAAACTATAAATACCCCAACACCCCCATTGCTAAAATCACAAGAAATTTGATTTGAGAAACTCTAAGTTGAAACATTTGTTTCATACCTGAGATTTTTGAATCAAGTTTAGCATTCGGGGACCCTTCATAAGTATTCTTTCGTTCTTTTCCTTATTTTATTGCTTTTCGAGTCAGAAAGTCAAACTTTGTTTGACTTTCAGCGTTGACCAGTAATGGTCAATGCGAAGTTCGTTTGAACTTCGCAACGTGAGTGTAATCACGTTGGTTATAGTCCCTTGGGACTATGCCTACTGATTACCACGTTGTCTAGGGTCGTAGGGTAAGCGATCTAATAAATCGCCTATACCTCGAACCCGACCCATTTGGTCGATCATTAGGATCCGACCAAATACATTAGGTGACCATAGTAGGTAGGGAATAACCTTCCGAGGTTATACCCTATGGTCGCTTCGTTTAAGTAGTTGTATGATAGGTAGTTTATATGCCTTAGGTAAATTACCAGAATACCCTTTTCATGTATAATTGGTAATTAAGCATATGTAACCTAAACTTTTGTCACATAACTTATTATGTAACATGTTTAGGCATATAACACTTGTCATAGGACTAGTTAGACGGTCCGAACGCGTTTCACGCGCACGACGCGTTAAAGTAGCATAAGTTACCTTAATGGGTCGCGATGGGTCGAAAGCACTTAGGTTAGTCTCATTGTAGTATGTAGGCCTTGTTAAACCATATCATATGAGTTCCAATACTCATTTGGTTTGCCAAGCCTCATCCTATCCGATCTCCCGATTTAAGTCCGGTTTATTTATATAGTTTTAGATTGCCGACTGATTCCGTGCTCCCTCTAGCTTTGTTTGGTTGTTGTTCAAGACCTCCAAGCATTATCAGGCGAGTACATTATTCCCCTCTTTTACTGTTTTCAACTGTTTTGGGGTGACTCATATGTGCTAAATGCTTTATCAATGATTTCAATAACAATTACAATGTGGTTTCAAGAACGATTACAATAATTTCAATAACAATTACAATGTGGTTTCAAGAACAATAACAAGGGTTTCAAGAACGATTTCAATGGTTCAAAAACTAATTACAAATTTCAATAAAGTGAACGAACTTGTTGGTTGTAGTTACATAACCAATGACATTCATTAGCAATGATCAAGCCGACCAGTATTAGGTTATGGTACCATAGGATCTGACAAATCCCGTTATTTACTGCACCCATTGTTATGTGTGGGGGTTGTGGGTAGCGACTGAATATGTAATTATTAACTTATCCTTTGGTAAGGGTTTGTTAAGAATGAGAGCGAGAGCGAGATGGAGCGAGGAACGCGTCAAGAAGGTTTGAATGTTATTAGAGAATCGACCATTAAGTAGTTTCACAATTAAAACAAGAACGATTTGAACAATTAAAACAAGAACGATTAAAACAAGATGGTTTAACGATTGGGTAAACATTTGGACATGATTTACATTTGATCATGCATTTACACGAAACATAGTATTGGTTTAAACCAAGTTTTACTTCAATACTTTGTTTTGTGCGTTTCACCTATGGTTTAGTTGATGCATTTCACTAGCCATACATATCATTTTGGTTATACATACTACATGATTTACATTGGGCATGAACATTACTTTGGTGGTTTGGTTTGGGTAAGTGATTTGAGTAACGGTGCGTGTGTAATATGATACAAGCATGGTGGATACGCCGCTGGTACTTCCTATATATAAGTGTTTGTATGGTATTACATATTGTAGCGTTATTTGAATCATTTCAGTTTGAGACATAGAACATTTTATACAAGTAACATACTTTTCACAAGACATTTATTTACAAACAACTTATCTTATACAAACTCATTTTACATGGTTATTCATTTAATCATGCATTATTCTCTTATTATACATATCACCTGAACTTATTATTTTTCAAATGATTTACAAAGACAAAGCAAATTACAAGGTTCATGACTAAACATTTTCTTAAACAGAAGTCATGAATCTTATTTTCACAAAACCTATGTACTCGCCAGCATTTCTTTGCTGACCTCGTTTTCACATATGTTTCAGGTATTGTTGAATGATATCGAATGATAAGATGCATGCTCACATAGGACTGGACAAGGCCTTAGTGACTCAATAACAATGATAGATTACGTTTAATTTGTGTATTTAGATTTCCAGACGATGTAATTATTCAATGTTTAATAAAACGAAACACTTTTGGTATCCATGGTTATGAAACATTAATTCTGTTGCAACACGCCCCGATGTTTCCGCCGCGATTTGTTGTTTTACGCAGTCGGGGTGTGACAGAAAAGATGGTATCAGAGCCCTTGGTTATAGGGAATTAGGTTATTAGTAATGCTTTGACCTAGTCTATAACCTTCTTAGGACCCTAACGCGAGTTTACTTGCGTTTAGTCATAAAACAATACCGTCACCTATCCTTAGGTGACGACCACAACAAGAACATAAATTTCAAAACCGCTTTGAAAACTAATCATCTGTTCTAGGATGATTGATTACTAGGTTTTGAACCCTCTATTGTAAGGTTTTGAACTCTCTAGTATATGGTTTTGAACCCCTTTGAGTTTTCAAAACTTCGTCAAGGTTTTGGGTTTTAAATAATGTGAACACGTGCAAACTGGAAGGGTGAATGCCTGTATTCTGGGTTTTCTGTCTAGGCAAGCACTTCGTATACATCTCATCAGACGCGAGACCAGTTGTGCTTACCTGGGAATTCTTGGGATGAGTGTTCACTTATAGGCGAGCATGTCTTCGCGATACATTATTTTTGACCCATTTACTTTGATCAGTCATTGTGTGTCGTTTGTTGCTTTGTAGTAACAAACAAATGACCACTATCCTTGTTTTCATCAGATTTGTTTCATCTCATTCTTTTCGTCTAAATTCTCTCACTCGTTTCCTTTCATGTTTCCTCTTTTAGACAATGCCTCCTCGACGCGAAAGCCAGATAGAGACTGTCGAGCTGGCCGAAATCATTGCGCAGCAAATGGCTGCTCAATTCCCAAACCTCTTTGCTCAATGGAACCAAGCCAACAACAACAACAATGTGCTATGCAAATACAAGGATTTCAACCAGGCTAAACCACTCAAGTTTAGTGGTTCTGAAGGAGCAACTGGGCTTCTTCAGTGGTTCGAAAGCATTGAGAATACTTTTCGCCACGTGCAGTGCCCGGATAATCGCAAGGTCGAGTTCTCCTCGAGCGTGTTTCAGAAGAGGGCTCTTACATGGTGGAATGGGGTAATGAGAGACCGAGGTGCGGAAGTTGCTCTCGCACAGACATGGGCTGAACTTAGGGCTCTGATGATGAGGGAATTTTGTCCTCGTCATGAGCAGCGAGCTTTGGAGAAGGAATTTGATGAGTTGAAGCAAGATAGTGGTGAGCACAGGGCGTATTCTGATAGGTTTGAGGAGTTGAGTCTGCTTTGCCCGACAATGGTTACCCCACTTGACATAGCTATCGAAAGGTACATCGACGGCCTACCTGACTCGGTACAAGACATCCTTACTGGTAGTAGCCCTGCCACACTCCGTCAGGCGATCGAGTTAGCTGCGACATTGACTGAGTCGCAGATTCGGAAGAATAAGTTACACAGAATGGGTGACAAGGGTAAGAAGCAGGGGTCTGACAAGGAGGATAGCAAGAAAGGTCAAAACGAGAAGGGAAAGGAAGTTGAGACGTCAAAGAAATCGAAGAAGCGGAAGGGTGCCCAGAACTTTGCTGTTACAGCACAGACTGCTCAGAACCCGCGGAACCCACCAGCTCAGCCGCCTGCAAAGAAAGCATATGCCGGTACCGCACCTTATTGTGCACGCTGCAACGGTCATCACGCAGTACAACAAGCTTGCTGGCAATGCACGACGTGTGGTAAACTTGGGCATTTGGCCAAGGTTTGTCGTTTGGGACAAAATCAGGCTGCTCAGGTTCAAGCTCCGGTTCAAGGGAATGCTGCGAGATTCCCACTGGGTTCATGTTTCAACTGCGGAGAGATTGGTCACTTCCGCCACAACTGCCCAAGACTGGTGAATGCAAATGCTAACGCAAACCCAAATGCGAATGTCAACGTCAATGTGAATCCAGCACGTGGTCGAGTGTTTAACATCAATGAGGCACTCAATGATGAAGGAGTGAACAATTAGTATTTTGTTTTTCCTCTGGTTGGTATCTTGTAACATTTAAAGACAATGCGGTTGTTATATAAATAAAAATTTGTGGTTTTATTTTCTAACTAATGCCATTGTATGAATGTTTGATTCAACCTAACACAAAGACAAAACTACTCGTGTGGTTCTGTCATTTTTACGATCACTTGAGATCTCCCTAAGAACCTCAAACACTGGTTTCTTTTAAATCTGAAGTATCTTATCGTCTTGCACCGTTCGAGATGCAAGAATTATCGAAACAGCTTCAAGAGTTGTCTGATAAAGGATTCATCCGTCCGAACTTTTCACCTTGGAGAAACTCCTGTTCTCCTTGTGAAAAGAAAAATGGATCTTTTCGAATGTATATCGATTAACGTAAGCCTAGTAAGCTTACCATCAAGAATCGATATCCCCCTACCTTAAATCAACGATTTCTCCGATCAACTGCATAGCGTTCATGCTTTTCCAAGATCGATTTGCGTTTTGGGTATCATCAACTTTGTATTCTCGAAGAAGATATTCCCAAAACGGTTTTCTGCACGAAGTATGGCCATTGCGAGTTTACAGTCATGCCTTTTAGGTTGACAAATACTCAAGCCATCTTCAAGGACTTAATAAATAGAGTCTGCAAGCCTTATTTGGATCAGTTCGTCATTGTTATTAATGACATCTTGATCTATTCATATCCCGAGCTGGTAACGATCAACACTTTCATTGACACTGGAACCCTTAAAGAAGGAACAAACTTTTCGCTAAATCCTCCAAGGGGAAATTTTGGCTTAAAGAAGTTCAGTTCTTGGGTCATGTAGTCAACAAACAGGGTATTCATATGGATCAATCCAAATTACCGCAATTAAGGATTTGATCCCTAGTATGCTTTAAATACCCGTGTCCAACGATAACAAATTAAACAATTAAAAAAATTGAACGATTATGCGATTATATGTTATGTGTTTGTGTGTTCTCCTCTATGTTTTTGTGTGATACGATTTTCAAATCCTCATAGAATCTTTCATATCTTCATATGAGGGATTCATATTAGGATGTTCAAAAGGTACTACCTTAAATCCTTATGGGCTTCTACGTGGTAGTTAAGACCCTTGGGTTATATAGTACCATTCCATGATTCATAAGAGATCCTTTTAGTGGTCTAATCTAAAAGATTGTTTCACAATTTGGTTAAAGAACGACATCTAGTGATGTAGCTGAACAGACTCCTTGATAGTCTATTTAGATCAATTATTGATTTAATTAAAAGGACTCTATGGCGGTCTAGTCACACTCATCACAAGTTTGTTCATTTGGTTTTACACTACACATTATAAAATAGACTGTGTGAACTGTGCAAGGAATTGTCTAATTATGGACGCGTACATAATTATGAAATTTAGTGCACGGAAACCCAGTAAGATTTATTATGTGTAAGAACCGATAGTGACAACAATAACGAAATGAGAACGATGTAATGGAGGTACGGTGGACGCACCAATGACGCTTCATATACTTGTATATAAGTATCCCTCTTACATTGCAATCATGATGTTATTAAAGGTTACTAGAAGTTCAGAACCCTAACCAATGTTGTTCGATCTTTTCAAACTTCATGTTTTCAAGCTCTCACAAGTTTCCTCTAAATAAATTTCGGGACGAAATTTCCTAAAGTAGGGGAGACTGTAACACCTGTGCCTCCACGACCATCAAACAAATACCAAACCAATGAAATATTATATTTCATACTTGGGATTTGTAAAAATATGTGTATCATTTGCACATATCAATTGTTGTTCAAATCCAAACTCTAAATCGCTTTCTGGAAGGTTATACGCGCACCGATGCGTAAATATAACCAGTTTAACGCAACAAACACTCCGGAATAGTGACATATACTCAACATACCTTAAATAACCTTTACATAACTTAGAAATAAGTTTTGAAGGCTTTGGTATGGCAAAAACAAGTTAATTCGCTTACAGGGACTAAATATGACAAACTGCGAAAGTATGTCAATTTGAACTGTAACGAACATTCCGGAACATAACCATAAGTTAAACACACCTTAAATATCCTTTACATAGCTTAGAAATAGGCTTTGAGGGGTTCGGTGTGCTAAAATAAACTTTTGGGTCATTCAGGGACTAAAAGTGTCAAAAAGTGCACAAGTTTGCATTTTCGCGCATAACTTACGTTTTGAATACATCTGGACATCCAAAAATTTATGTGAGCATGACTATATTATATTTTAGTGTTCTCCATAAGAAAAATCCATTTGTCGCGTCATTTGGATCGTTTTTCGCGCTTATGCGCATTCCGTCGTAATTAAGCGAACATCGCGATCGTACGGCCAAACGAACCAACATCTGAGATATTTTTGAGCATGTTTTGAGTTCCCTATACTTTAACTTCATTTTAGAGCCTTGAAATGAGGTTAACGGGGTTCAAACGCATCGAAAATCGCTTAAACGGGCTGCAGGGACTAAACCTGTCACTTTTGAAACAATTCTGGAACTGGGAGGCAGTAGCGTAGCGCGAGCCCTAAGGGCCTACCCGTCGCGCTACGCGAGTGCATGATCTGACCAGATTCAATGTTTTAAACATCAGTTTGCAGCTGTTTGATCCTCCACCACATGTTCTAAGTTGCTTAGTCACTAGATAAGGATCATATTTAGCTTCCATAACCTTTCAACAAGTGTACGGATGTGATCGAATCACGGTTTCAATGAAACGATCTCAACGGTTCACCGAAAACTATAAATACCCCAACACCCCCATTGCTAAAATCACAAGAAATTTGATTTGAGAAACTCTAAGTTGAAACATTTGTTTCATACCTGAGATTTTTGAATCAAGTTTAGCATTCGGGGACCCTTCGTAAGTATTCTTTCGTTCTTTTCCTTATTTTATTGCTTTTCGAGTCAGAAAGTCAAACTTTGTTTGACTTTCAGCGTTGACCAGTAATGGTCAATGCGAAGTTCGTTTGAACTTCGCAACGTGAGTGTAATCACGTTGGTTATAGTCCCTTGGGACTATGCCTACTGATTACCACGTTGTCTAGGGTCGTAGGGTAAGCGATCTAATAAATCGCTTATACCTCGAACCCGACCCATTTGGTCGATCATTAGGATCCGACCAAATACATTAGGTGACCATAGTAGGTAGGGAATAACCTTCCGAGGTTATACCCTATGGTCGCTTCGTTTAAGTAGTTGTATGATAGGTAGTTTATATTCCTTAGGTAAATTACCAGAATACCCTTTTCATGTATAATTGGTAATTAAGCATATGTAACCTAAACTTTTGTCACATAACTGATTATGTAACATGTTTAGGCATATAACACTTGTCATAGGACTAGTTAGACGGTCCGAACGCGTTTCATGCGCACGACGCGTTAAAGTAGCATAAGTTACCTTAATGGGTCGCGATGGGTCGAAAGCACTTAGGTTAGTCTCATTGTAGTATGTAGGCCTTGTTAAACCATATCATATGAGTTCCAATACTCATTTGGTTTGCCAAGCCTCATCCTATCCGATCTCCCGATTTAAGTCCGGTTTATTTATATAGTTTTAGATTGCCGACTGATTCCGTGCTCCCTCTAGCTTTGTTTGGTTGTTGTTCAAGACCTCCAAGCATTATCAGGCGAGTACATTATTCCCCTCTTTTACTATTTTCAACTGTTTTGGGGTGACTCATATGTGCTAAATGCTTTATCAATGATTTCAATAACAATTACAATGTGGTTTCAAGAACGATTACAATAATTTCAATAACAATTACAATGTGGTTTCAAGAACAATAACAAGGGTTTCAAGAACGATTTCAATGGTTCAAAAACTAATTACAAATTTCAATAAAGTGAACGAACTTGTTGGTTGTAGTTACATAACCAATGACATTCATTAGCAATGATCAAGCCGACCAGTATTAGGTTATGGTACCATAGGATCTGACAAATCCCATTATTTACTGCACCCATTGTTATGTGTGGGGGTTGTGGGTAGCGACTGAATCTGTAATTATTAACTTATCCTTTGGTAAGGGTTTGTTAAGAACGAGAGCGAGATGGAGCGAGGAACGCGTCAAGAAGGTTTGAATGTTATTAGAGAATCGACCATTAAGTAGTTTCACAATTAAAACAAGAACGATTTGAACAATTAAAACAAGAACGATTAAAACAAGATGGTTTAACGATTGGGTAAACATTTGGACATGATTTACATTTGATCATGCATTTACACGAAACATAGTATTGGTTTAAACCAAGTTTTACTTCAATACTTTGTTTTGTGCGTTTCACCTATGGTTTAGTTGATGCATTTCACTAGCCATACATATCATTTTGGTTATACATATTACATGATTTACATTGGGCATGAACATTACTTTGGTGGTTTGGTTTGGGTAAGTGATTTGAGTAACGGTGCGTGTGTAATATGATACAAGCATGGTGGATACGCCGCTGGTACTTCCTATATATAAGTGTTTGTATGGTATTACATATTGTAGCGTTATTTGAATCATTTCAGTTTGAGACATAGAACATTTTATACAAGTAACATACTTTTCACAAGACATTTATTTACAAACAACTTATCTTATACAAACTCATTTTACATGGTTATTCATTTAATCATGCATTATTCTCTTATTATACATATCACCTGAACTTATTATTTTTCAAATGATTTACAACGACAAAGCAAATTACAAGGTTCATGACTAAACATTTTCTTAAACAGAAGTCATGAATCTTATTTTCACAAAACCTATGTACTCGCCAGCATTTCTTTGCTGACCTCGTTTTCACATATGTTTCAGGTATTGTTGAATGATATCGAATGATAAGATGCATGCTCACATAGGACTGGACAAGGCCTTAGTGACTCAATAACAATGATAGATTACGTTTAATTTGTGTATTTAGATTTCCAGGCGATGTAATTATTCAATGTTTAATAAAACGAAACACTTTTGGTATCCATGGTTATGAAACATTAATTCTGTTGCAACACGCCCCGATGTTTCCGCCGCGATTTGTTGTTTTACGCGGTCGGGGTGTGACAGCATCCTTTGCACAAAATGCTTGAAGAGGCGGTAGATCCACCCTCCAAAAAGGATAGGAGTCGGGGGAGTGGCAAGTTGGTTCAAGTGCATGTTGCGAAGTAGTAGGTGTGGAACATCAAGGTTGATACGGTTGTGAATGCAATGGATGACTATCAGATCACGCAACCCTACAACACCACCACTGTCATATCTCTGGCAAAGGGAGTAGCTGAGGACCCTATGGATGTAGCGGTAGAGAGGGTCCCTCAACTATGTGCTCTTGGTCTGGCTCGGGTTATAGTGTCCCTCCCTAATCTAAGCCCATGCAGCTTGGTGTTGATCTTGTGGATGTTCGCGGAGACCACCAGTGTTCTCTTCCTCTCCAGCATCCTCTTCCGAATACAACCCGACGATTGCCCTAAATTGTGCAATTGAGATTGAGTACATAACCCCTGCACAACGGAATTCCAACCCCTCATTGTCAAACGGCTCCGCTTTTGCCTTGAAGGCAAATGTGCTATAAAATCCCATTTTATACTCGTGCACTGAGTGAAGCCGAGTGCAAAGAGCTGCTCGTAGTGGACCAGTAACAAGGTTGTTGAAGCGGTCGATTTGGCCTAATGCTTCTAGAGTATCCAAGCAAACTTGTCGGGAGTTTTCTTCGGGCCTTGTCTTGAGAACTTCATACCGTGCTTGAGCAACATACTCATTCGGGTTGAACCTAGTAAACTTCTTGGCCATCTGAAGAAAACACCAAACAATTAGCATGAAACAGTAAAATTTTCGAAAAAAACTGAAAACAGTCAACTGAACACGACCCCGTGTTCAGTGGACACGCCCCATGTTCACCAGAATTTTGCTGGACACGCCCCCGTGCTCGCGGATCGCGGCCCCGTGCTCAGGCGTCTGTTTCCCAAAAACTTCATTTTTCGACCCGGTTCCGAAAACTTTAAAATTTTTGGTTGAGTAGGGGCGGTTTTCCCCGAAAATGAAACCTCAAGTGCCGTTTTTCCCAAAACAAACCGTTTACCCCTTCAATTTTATCTTTTTCGGTTAAAAAACAAGGGTTTGAGGTTTCTAGGAGAAATCGGGAAAATCTACAAACAATTCAAGTTGATTTATTTCCTATAACATGCATCTATATTAATACTAACAGATCTAAGCAAAAATTTGAGGTTTGATTCGGTTCAAGTTGAAGAACCCTAGATTTTCCCCAAATTTTTTATGTTAAACTACATGTAAGTGATTAAACTAACTAATTATGATGATAGAATCATACCTTGACGTTGTTAGAAGTCGGGGAACGTTAAAATCTGCAGAAAATTTAGCCGGGGAACCAGAGAGTTCTTAGGGAAACGGGGCGTGTTGAAATGAGAAAATGAAAGAAAAAGGGGTTTTATCCCCGACAGTTGCGCGGACATGGCCTCGTGGGCGGGCAAATATATATGTATATATATATATTTTTTTTAAATGCTAGTGTGAGTGCCCTGTTCCCGAAGCTTGGTTTTTAGAAATCTTACCGATTTAGATGCTTTCCCGATGTTCGTAACTTACAAGATATGATGTTGATGCTTAAACCTTCATTTTATTCTTCAGCCGCTTGCAACAATAGGAATTCCATTTCGAGATTTAATTTCAATTGCACCGTGTGGAAAAATGTGGGTGATGGAAAAAGGTCCCGACCACCTAGTCTTTAATTTACCAGGAAATAATCGAAGTCGTGAATTAAACAATAGAACTTGATCTCCTACCCGAAATTCATTTGGTTTAATGTGTTTATCATGCAAATTTTTCATTCTTTACTTATAAATTTCGGAGTTAGAGTATGCGTGATTTCTTAATTCGTCTAATTCATTTAATTGACAAAATCGATTTTTACCGGCAATTTCTAAGTCTAAGTTTATGTTTTTAATTGCCCAGTAGGCTTTGTGTGCTATTTCTACCGGCAAATGACAGCTTTTTCCATAGACAAGCTTATATGGGGTTGTACCTATTGTTGTTTATATGCAGTTCGAAAAGCCCATAAAGCGTCGTCTAATTTATCAGCCCATTCCTTTTTATTTAACCCTACCGATTTTTCAAGTATTCTTTTTAAACCTCGATTAGTCACTTCGGCTTGTCCGTTTGTTTGAGTGTGATATGCTGTTGAGACCCGGTGATAGACCCCATATCTTGTTAAAAAAATTTCAAGTTGATGATTACAAAAATGGGTGCCTCTATCACTTATTAATGCTTTCGGAGTTTCAAGACGAGAGAATAAGCGTTTCAGAAATCTTACCACAACCCTTCCATCGTTTGTTGGAAGTGCTTCGTCATCGGCCCATTTAGACAAGTAATCTACCGCCACAAGTATATATTTGTTTCCTTTTGACGGTGGGAAGGGTCCCATAAAGTCGAGTCCCAACACATCAAAAATTTCACAAACAAGAATGCCATTTTGTGGCATTTCCTTTTTGGAAGAAATATTACCTGATCTTTGGCAAGCGTCACATGTCTTGATAAGACTTTGGGCGTCTTTGTAATTGGTTGGCCAATAAAATCCTGAATCAAATACCTTTTGTGCGGTACTAGCGGCACCATGATGTCCTCCGTATGGACCTTCATGACAATGGCGGAGAATTCTCCTTGCTTCACTACCATGTACGCATCGACGGATGAGTTGGTCGGCACACATTTTGAAAAGATAAGGATCTTCGCAAAAATAATGTTTTACATCGGCAAAGAATTTTTTTCTTTGATGATGTTACCATCCTTTTGCGACTATACCGCTAGCTAAGTAGTTAGCATAATCGGCGTACCATGGCTCTTCTCGGTATTCCACAATTTCTAGGGACTCCATTGGGAATTTTTCATTGATTTGCTCGTCCCTAGTTGCCTCCAAAGCTGGGTCTTCCAAGCGGGAAAGATGATTCGCAGCGGTGTTTTCTGGTCCTCTTTTGTCTTTTATTTCAATGTCGAATTCTTGGAGGAGTAGAATCCATCTAATTAAGCGCGGTTTAGCATCCTGTTTCTTAAAGAGATATTGAATGGCTGCATGGTCTGTATAAACTATCGTTTTAGAAAAAAACAAGATAAGAACAAAATTTATCAAAAGCAAATACCACAGCTAGTAATTTTTTTTTTCTGTTGTTGTGTAATTTTCTTGTGCATCATTAAGTGTTTTACTAGCGTAATAAATTGGGTGAAAATGCTTATCTTTTCGTTGTCCCAAGACAGCTCCAACTGCAAAGTCACTTGCATTACACATGATTTCGAAGGGTAATTTCCAATCAGGTGCTATCATGATAGGTGCATTGACTAGCATTTCTTTTAGTGTTAGGAATGCTTGGTTGCAATCCTTGTCAAAGATGAAAGGGGCAACTTTTTAAAGTAATGTTATTAGAGGTCTTGAGATTTTTGAAAAGTCTTTGATAAATCATCTATAAAATCCGGCGTGCCCAAGGAAACTTCTGATAGCTCTAACGAAGGATGGGGGTGGTAATCGAGAAATAGTGTCTATTTTTGCTCGATCAACCTCCATTCCTACACTTGAGATTTTGTGACCGAGTACTATTCCCTTCGTTACCATGAAATGGCATTTTTCCCAGTTAAAGGCGAGGTTGGTTTCAGCACATCGGGATAGCATCCGTTCAAGGTTATTGAGGCATTGGTCGTATGAATCTCCAAAGATAGAAAAGTTGTCCATGAAGACTTCCATTGTCTTTTCTATCATGTCATGGACCACCATGCAACGTTGAAAGGTTGCGGGGGCATTACATAGACCAAAAGATATGAGTCGATAAGCAAAAGTTCCGTAGGGACACGTGAATGTTGTCTTTTCTTGGTCTTCGGGTGCTATCGGTATTTGAAAGTAACCTGAAAAACCATCTAAGAAACAATAAAATTTGTGACCGGATAATCTTTCTAACATTTGATCAATAAAAGGTAAAGGAAAGTGAGCTTTCCTTGTTGCTTCATTTAACACTTTAGTCAAGTTTTAAATTTATAAAACACGATATTTTACTAACACTAAACACACATTTGGGCAAGTGCACCCATCGTGAGCGTAGTATAGCGTTGGTAAGATACCAAGGTCATCCAAGGACACAAGAGCTTTTAGTACCGGCTTATCCTCAACGTCTAATCAAATCAAAAGTTTAGAAAAAGTTTTAAACATGAAAATAAAAACAAAAATGCTAAAAATAAAAACAGAGAGACAAGATGAATCACTTGGATCCGACTCGCCTTTAGTGTAACCTTTGATGATTTCCGCACTTTTGCACTTTTTAAGAGATTATCTTAGTTATAGTAGTAGGCCCCTCTTTTGAAGGTGATGTTACGCTCAACCCAGTAGTTTGAGTCAGCAAGGATAGAATCCTAAAGGGTCGGAATATTGAAAGATAATTAATTAAGTTATTAATGCGTAATGTGGTAGGCCTCTCTTTTGAAGGTGACGTTACCCTCGGCTAAGTGGTTTGAGTCAGCTGGGATACAATCCCAAGTAGCCGGGTTAATGTATTAATAGTAGTTTACATATGAGGGGATCAAGCTATTCGCACTCCCGCCTTCCAATACGAGTGGGTATTGAAGGAGGTCCTAGTAAGCTTGACCCAGGTCCTTGCAGGATCTATACACTGAACAAGGCAAGAACCTTACCAAACCATTCCCTTAACCCCGACCAGGTAGCCAACATATCTCTATATAGACCGTAGAGATATGAATGTTGTAAATGTTTTATTTTATATAGACAGTAAAATAACGCCAAGACACCATGGACAAATGATAAGGAAGTTTCACCTTTAACATAAGAAACTAGTTATTAAAGTCATTAATACAAAACCAAATAAAAAGTGCGAAAAGATTAAAAATCAAAAGTATTACACTAAATGCTTGTCTTCACCAAGTGATGTAAGAGACTTAGGCATACATGGCCTTCGATTGTCAAGAACTCTTACTATCAATCTTGGATCCCGAAACTACTACACACACTCTATGATGGATGATGGTGGTGGATGTGGGTTGTAGTGGTGGTGGAGTGTGGGTGAAGTGAGAGAGATGTGGTTTGCCAAGGGATGCCTTTGAAGTGAATCAAGCACCTCTATTTATAGCCTGCACAGAAGCCCGGACACGGCCCCGTGTCCATTTGGCAGGGCCCCGTGTCCATCTACTTTCTCTTTCTTCATTAATTGCAATTTGTTTGCATTAGCTCCACACACCCCCGTGTCCGCTGGGCACGGCCCCGTGTGCAGAAGCGTATCTGTACTATCAAGATTTGCTTGGATTCTGTGAATCTTAGCGTTAACCACGCCCCGTGTTGAGCTGGGCACGCCCCCGTGTCGAGAATAGAAGCTTCTATAGCTTTTTCCTTTCTGCAGACAACTGGCCACAACCCCGTGTCCGCTGGGCACGGGGCTGTGGTCAGCCTTCTGTTTTTTTGTTTTTTCTTGGGAAGATGCTGTCGAGGGGTCGGGTAAGTCACGCTTGTTCCTTTTCTTGTAATTATGTTAGATTTTGCTGCATATTTGTTCCTTTTGTTCGTTTACGCTCATTTAATCCTAAAAATACAAAAGGAAGACCAAAGCACACTTTTTCCAACATTAGTACTAAAAAGGGTTAGTTTTATGCCTCATTTAATGTAATTTATATGTTGCATTTTACACACATCAAAAGGCTAATGTAGTAGCTGATGCTTTAAGTCGAAAGTATCACGAAAAGCCAAAAATAGTACGTTCTCTTAAATTAAATTTGCAGATAGATTTAAATGATCAGATTAGGGAAGTACAGGAATCGGTAATCAAGGACAATACTGAAAAATTGAAAGGAATGATTAAGGAATTAGAACAAGGAACATATGGAATTTGGAGATCCCATAATAAAAGAATTTGGATACCCAAACAAGGAAATCTACGCCACCGAATATTAGAAGAAGCCCATAAGTCTAAGTATACGATACACCCTGGAAGTGATAAGATGTATCAAGACTTAATAAAGAATTTCTGGTGGATAGGAATGAAAAAGGATATAGCAGCTTATGTTGCCAAGTGTCTAACCTGTTCATAGGTTAAAGCTGAACATCAAAAACCCTCAGGTTTATTGCAGCAACTTGAAATGCCAATATGGAAATGGGAATTGATAACAATGGACTTTGTTACTAAAGTACCCAAGACACGAAAAGGTAATGATACAATCTGGGTAATTTGTAACACCCCGAAATATAAATTAGTTATTATAAATACAATATTGATAAATAAACAAAATGAATTAGCTAGGAACAGAATAACCTAGTTAGAGGAAAAGCCTTGTAGTGACATGCTAGTAAGTTAAAGCACCTAAGATAAAAACCTGATAATAGATGGGGGACTAAAGGTGTTAAGTTTGAAACTTAACTTATTAAAAACAAAATAAAAACACCAAACACACATATTAAGTGTGTGTCTGGATCGAATAGAATACAGGGGGCGACCAAGAACCTCCATCAAACCCTAGTTCTTATAAATCATTCAAATTGAAGGATTAAATCAGTTCCAAAGCGAAATCAAAGCTTAGTTTAGTGATCTCCTCATCAAAGGGATCATATGGTATGCAAATTTTACAAGAAATCTCTACTTAAATTTCTGGATGAATTTAGAGAATTCGAAATTTGTTGTTGCATGAATGTTATATGGATGGAATAGGAACAATATAGTGTCTCGGAGTGAACCCTAGACAATTATATGTTGAAATCATGCTTAATTCTAGTAAATTCCATAATCACCATTGAAGGTGATAAGTGGGTTTTGTAGGAGCATGTTAAACACTTGAATTTGATTGTTTTTCTAGTATAATTTGAATTCTATGAAGTAAATTCAGATGTTGATAATATGAAAATTGATATGAACATGCTTAGTTGATGCTAATATTGGCTAAATAACAAGCCATGAACTTGATTATAAATTTTGAGAAATTATACCCTTAAGGTGTTTGTAAAAATGCCTCAAAGAAGGCTTAAAAACTGAAATTTGAGCTAAAACGTATAATTGTAAAGTTTCGGCAAACTATGCGATATATGTTAAGAAAAGAGTTCTAAACATGTTGTGGTTGAACTCTATAGGAAAGGAAACCGGAGCGTCTAGTGGACAAGCTGGTGGCGACGCGCGTTTAAAAGGTGTGCTTTGAAGGTACGTAACTACGATATTTGTTACGTTATGCTCGATTATGTATTTTTGTTAGTAGACTTTAAAATTAGCATAATATATGAAATTAGTATTTAGTTGAAGTGACGAAGATCACTAGATAAATAAACGGGTCAAATATTTGTTAGAAATAGTTTGGGTTGACATTAAAGTGAGGATTTTCACTCGTCAACCAAACGGGTCAAAACTATGTCCTTATATCGATTCTTGCGTGTAAAGATTTGAAAGCCTCATATTGCGCTGGTGCTAGATAGCAATTTTAGCAATGAATGGTTATACTAAGTTAAGGTTATGAATCCGTGTTATCGGGTCGAATGGTAGAAACTAGTTGCAAGAATTGCATAAAGTGGCAATGCTTGAATTTATAGAAAACAAGCTTGAAATTCGAATACGAGCGTAAAGCCATGTAATGGTACGGATACGCCAAGAATTTCAAGCCTGGGGAATGGGTAAATAAGATTTGAATGCCAAAGAATAAATTGGCGAACAATTTGCACACATAGTTAATGGGTCAAATAATCGAAACAAGGATTTTGTAGGCCATTCGTTCATAATCCGGGTTTCATTAAGTGAAATTTATATGGTTAGAACCGTAATTTTAATACGGACATATAGGAAAAAGAATTGGCTAAAATGGATATGTAAGTAAAAAGTTATGAGGAATTAAGCGAAAAAAATATATAAGAAGGCTGAGCTGGCCGAACCGTAGTCCACGGTCCTGAACCGTGGCTCACAGTCTGGCAGTTCTGTTTTGAGATGGGCGAACCGTAGGCCACGGTCCTGAACCGTGGCTCACAGTCTGGCAGTTTTGTTTTGACCTGAGCGAACCGTAGGCCACGGTCCTGAACCGTGGCTCACAGTATGGCAGTTCTGTTTTGAGTTGGGCAAACCGTAGGCCACGGTTCTGAACCGTGGCTTATAGTTTGGCAGTTCTTTTTTTATTTAAGCAA
The DNA here is from genome assembly GCA_030545235.1 of Helianthus tuberosus. Lineage (NCBI taxonomy): Eukaryota > Viridiplantae > Streptophyta > Magnoliopsida > Asterales > Asteraceae > Helianthus > Helianthus tuberosus. Next base: position 160,894,832 of record CM060411.1, on the reverse strand, counting down.
TAGAACTCGTTTTTACTTAATATTAAGATGTCAAAACTAATGATTAATGTGGTTTTGACCATAGGTGATGCTCGTTTGTTGTGGATGTTGATCAAGCTAGGGAACCAAGAACCGAACACAAGTTTTGAATGATTCTGCGCTAATCTAATCTAGTTAAAACATGTTGTTTTGTAAACTCTTTTGAATGTTGAACATTTTAATCTAGTTAGTCGAATATGTTTAAATACAATAATGACGTTTATTCTTAGTTATTAACTAAGTTTTTGTTGGTCATCTATTTCGAATTTAAAAAGTCTGTATTTTATGGTTATAAAATGAAATTATAAGACGAGTGTTAAAAGTTGGTAATCAGAGCTCAAGGTTGTTAACAAAATGTGTTCGGTTCAAGCTTGATCAATCATCCGGTAAGAACTAGTTATTTAGTTGATTTAATTATATGTTACAAAAGAGATGTGAATTGACATGCAAGGGAAGAGCGTGTTAACACACTCAAATCCGAAAAGTGCACTAAATGAGAACGGTTAAAGCTAGTTTTGAACTTGGCTAAATCAAAGCAAATAAAATATATGTTATAAATGAAATGATTAACAATTGGTTTAAACATTTCAATTTCAAGATGACGGAAAAGGGTAATAATGATGCGGTGCCGATAGTCACCGAGCAAATGAAAGAGGTGATTGCCGAAGAGGTAGGAAAGGCAATCGAGAATAGTCTATCAGATTTTATAGACAAAATCCAGAATACAGTGCTTTCGTTAGTTGAGGAACGGGTTAAAAGGTTGGAAGACAATGTCAACCTTGTGAAAGAAAAATCCGGAGAACGTAAGGGTTGTTCATATAAGGAGTTTATGGCGTGTAAACCGCCAAGTTACAATGGGGAAGCTGACCCGATAATATGCCAAAGATGGTTAAGTGATATTGAAGGAGTGTTTGAAAGGACCCACTGTGACGTAAGCGATTTTGTAGCTTACGGTACGGGTCAGTTGAGGGGTCAAGCCAAGGATTGGTGGGACAACAAAAAGAAAGAGACTGGAGCCGAAGCGGCAAGGGTCATGACATGGGACGAGTTTAAGGTACCATTCCTTAAACATCAAAGTCCCAAGGTGGTCATCAATAGAATCAAGGAAGAATTCATCCAGTTGAGACAAAAGGGTGAATCAATAGACAAGATTACGGGCATCTTTCTCGATAAATTAAGGTTTTGTGATGAACTTGTGACGAATGAGGAGCAGAAAATATAGTATTATTATAATATGTTAAGTGCCGAATATCGGGAGTTTATGACTCCTTCGAAGTACGAGACCCTCACCGAAATCATTAACACCGCCCGGGAGCGGGAGATTGAATTGAAGAAACAAGTAGAGAGGGGCGAACGAAGGGCGGAGGACGTGAACCCATGCCCTACGAAGCAGGCACGAACAACTGAGTCGGCAAAGGAGCCGGATGTGAAGGGCGGATCGCCGAGCTGTAAGGTATATGGAAAGGGGCATCAGGGCGAGTGTCGCTTTAAGGATAAACCGTGTCCCATATGCGGAAAGACAGGCCATACGGCTTCGCTATGCCCAGGGATGGTTTTGGTTTGTTACAATTGCTACCAACCGGGTGACAAGAAATTTGAGTGCCCGGAGTTGAATAAGAAAAAGAATGAGAAGGATGTGCAGATGGAAGCACAAAAGGCAAGGGCCAGATCTTTCCAATTAACCACAGCCGAAGTAAAGATAGAATCTGATGTCGTTTCGGGTATGTCTCTTGTAAATTCAATTTTAACACGGACTTTAATTGATATGAGTGCGAATGATAGTTGCATATGGGCATATATGAGTAGTGAAATGAAAAAAAATTATATAAAAGCAATATATATATATATATATGTATAAGAAAATAAACAATAGTGAGTATGTGGAACCGAGACAAACATAGTTATGATAAATATTGCCATGGGAAGGGGCGTGCGTACACTCGAACCCGGAAACTTAATAAAGTATCAATAAATATGGATTTAGAAACTTGGATATGGGTAACTATCCAAGTAACATGTAATTAATAAAATCCTTAGGAGAAGGAATGACGATCACATTGAAATTATAAAAAGTCTGTATTTTATGGTTATAAAATGAAATTATAAGACGAGTGTTACATAATTGTAGACAGGTTAACCAAGTCTGCCCATTTCTTACCGACGAAGGAAACTTTAAGTATGGAACAATTAGCCAAGTTGTATGTAAATGAAATAGTTTCATTATATGGAATTCCTTTATCAATTGTTTCTGATAGAGATAGCCGTTTCACTTCTCATTTTTGGACAAATTTCCAAAAAGCAATGGGAACCAAGTTAAATCTAAGCACCGCTTATCATCCTCAAATGGATGGACAAAGCGAAAGGACAATTCAAACAATGGAAGATATGCTTAGAGCTTGTGTAATTGATTTCGGAGGAAATTGGGACGATCATCTACCATTAATAGAATTTTCTTACAATAACAGCTATCATACCAGTATCAATGATGCACCATTCGAAGCACTTTATGGGAGAAAGTGCCAAACCCCAGTCTGTTTGGCAGAAATTGGAGAAAAGCAACTATCTGGACCTGAGATAATACAAGAAACAACAGACAAGATTATTCAAGTCAAGGAAAGACTAAAAGCAGCACACGATCGACAAAAGAGTTATGCTGATAACAGGCGAAAACCATTGGAATTTCAATTAGGAGACAAAGTATTATTAAAAGTTTCTCCTTGGAAAGGAGTGGTAAGATTCATCAAGAGGGGAAAGCTAGGCCCCAGGTATGTTGGACCCTTTGAGATTATTAAAAGAATAGGACCTGTAGCGTATCAGCTACAACTGCTAGAGGAAATGGCAGGAATACATGATGTATATCATGTATGTAATCTCAAAAAGGTGTTTAGCCGATGAATCATTAGTAATACCTCTTAAGGATATAGAGGTAAACGAGAAACTTAAGTTTGTAGAGAAACCCCTACAGATTGAAGACATGAAAGTCAAGAATCTCAAACACAAGAGATTGGTTCTAGTCAAAGTGAAATGGGATTCCAAGAGAGGACCAGAATACACTTGGGAGCTTAAATCAGAGATTCAGAGAAAATATCCACACCTGTTCCAGTAGACCTCGAGGACGAGTTCTAAAACAAGGTGGGGATGATATAACAACCCTCCTAAAATACTTATAAACACCCCTACACGCCTTAAAATACACCCTGTATACGAAAAGTGGGCCCCAAATACTTTATTTTAATAAAAATTAAATAAAAACAAAATTCGAGGGGCTCTTGCGGGGCGCGACAGACCCCCCTTGGTCCGTCACGGGGCGCGAGCGAGGGAAAGGTGGCGAAATCCTAGCGTGCCACGTGGCACGACACCCGGACAACCTACACCGGTGACTGGCCAAGGTTAGGCCCTAGCTAGCCTAGCTCACGGGCCGCGAAAGCCCCACTTATCTCCGTCGCGGGGCGCGAGAGACCCACTGATCAGCATTATAAATAGGATCGATCGGCATTCAGTTGAAATCATTCAAAATTCGATTCTCTCTCTAAATTTCTGAATAGCAATAATAATATCGGGTATTATACACACTAAAATAGCAAAGCTCTGCCTCGATGTAAGTATCATAACCCCCGATTACGTATTAGATACGCTGCCTGATTGATCTAGTGCTCCGTAACGCATGTCGAGGCTCTGCCTGACTCAGTCGTTGGAGTTCTGTCTCGGGGAGAGTATAACTAATGTAAATTGGGTTATTATACTAACGCGTGTGCTTTGTTTAAATTATTAGATTATAACCAAGAAGTCACAAGGGAAATACCAAAATTAGCAATGTGAGTAATTCCTCTTTTTGTAAACTGTTTTTACAAAACCTCAAATGTTTTAAATTATATTTCACAGTGATTGAGTATTTGTAATTCTACAATTATCGTCGGTACGTTGGGGTTTTGTATACAAAATTTGTTACTACACTGTGAGTAGTAACATTACCACCAGTCATGATTGACAGTACCGTGGGTGGTAATTAAAGTAGATGTAAACAAATGTAATTGATGGATTGCCCTCAATGCTGTAAAATGATAAAACTTTTCTTGATTAAACTGGGATTCACTTGCCAGTATTTCTTATTGAAAAAATATTTTTAAACGCGTTTCAGATAACAAAATGTGAAAGCCAATTAGAAGCCAGCTGGACAGCACGGAAGGCTTGGAAAAGTGGTTATAAAAGTTACCTAAATAAAGAAGATGTTTTATTTCAATAAAATAGGGTTTATCCCTATAAACATGTTTGTAATGGAAACTTCGGAATTTCCCATGTATTTAATATTATAAAAATATGGTATTTTACTCTGATAACCTATTTCCTAACTACGGTCCTGATGTAAATTCCGCTGCCAAATTGATAAACCCCGATACCATTGATACTGGTTCGCGGCCGCCCGCTCCCAAAGATAGGGGTCGGAGCTTACCCTAACTTGGTGACCAAGACATTACCAAATATAATTATAATGTAATTAGGAAACTTAATCAATTATGACCAACTTGTCAACATTGATCCCTTAAGTTCACCGACTTGTGACTTGAACTCCTTTGTCACCCTTTCACATCACCGACTTGTGATGAGTCAGGAATTACCGCCAACAATCACCTCCTTAATTTCCGACTCGAAATAGGTAGGCTCTAACATGTCTTCTTTGTCTTGATTGTCATAGAACTCATCTTGATCTCTAGCTGTGCTTTTCGGCTCCTTCCTAGCTCGAACATTCTTACCACCTTGTACTCGACTAGTCCTTTCTCCATGACTTGTCCTTTGGTCATAAGAAATCGCACCACCATTGACTCGGTTGCGATCTTGAGCAAACACTAGCTTTCTTGGATCATTAAATGTACCTCCTTGGGTTTGAATCCCTTGCTTAACCTTTTCTTTGAATTCTTGAACATTTTTCTTTAGACTTTGAATTTTGGGTTTCTTCATTAAACTTAGATCTTTGATAAGATTCCGACTCGTACTTGCCGTATCATCTTTCAGTTCACCTCTTTGTAGATTCCTACCCTCAAAATTCTTTATTCCAATCATGTTATCTTGTGTACCGGGACTTGCTATCTTGAAGTTGATCTTGTACAAACGGTTCTTGGTCCTTGTCACCTTCATCATAAGTTTTCATGTATCATCATGAATGGTTAGCAAATCACGTTTCATGTGAATGTCGCATCCACCTTCCGTTGCTTGACCAAGACTTATGATATTGCTTTGCAAACTCGGTATGTAGTAAACATCGGTTAACAGGCGCTTCTCCCCCGTTTTCCGTTCAAGTAATACCGATCCCTTTTCCCGTATATCAATGCAAGATCCATTTCCGAATTTCACCTTTCCCGTGACACGTTTATTAAGTTCAAAGAAATAAGCTCGATTACCCGTCATGTGATTCGATGCTCCGTTGTCGAGATACCAAGTGTCTTTCTCCATTGGCTCAGTCTCGAAACACTTTGGATTCACCTATTATTCATTTAGAAAAATCGTCTCTTGATCACATCTCATCATGAATAATGATGGGTCAAAATCATCGTTTTTAGCTAAGTTAGCTTCATCTTGTTTCTTCATACGATCCGGACATCCTGACCCGAAATGACCAAATTTATTGTTGGACCGTGTCGTGACCCTAAACGATCAGTTGAGCAAGTTCATCATCACGTATAAAGGCGGAATCAGTATACGCAACGTTACAACAGCTTTCCTATTCAATTCCTTCACTTTATTAGCTTTCTGATTCAATTTTGACAGAGTTTCAGTACCGTAACAATGACCTAGTCTCGCTTCAATGGTTAAACAAATGAACACATGCTAGGGTATTTATACTATTGCTGATTTCGCTTATGTGTCAGTGACACTGAAGCGAAATCACCTATTGTACATTAAAGCGAAATCACCCTAATGTCCATCTAAGCGAAATCAACATAATAACCATTAAAGTGAAATTAACCTAAAAACCCTAATTTTGACTTTTAAGATCCAATCTTGACTTTCTTGATTTAAGACTTGATGAAGATGCAGTCAACAGACATTCTTGTGCATCAACAGACTCCCCCTTGGATGTTGACGTAGTCTTCAGATCCTGAGTCTTCAGTCTTAGTCTTTTCTCTAACTCTCTGTCGTCTCATTATATGCACTCTATCTTCACAGGTTTCAGGATCTTGTCCTCCTGGCTCTAACTTCTTTCTTCCCTTTGAATATTGATCCAGACTCCCCTTTTCACAGACTCCCCCTCTCGATATGCTAGGATCTGAGATATCTGGTTCAAGCTTTGACATTTAGCTTCCATTGGGAATAATGAAGTCCAAAACCTGTTACTCAACCATCATTCATTACAAACTTATATTTTCACATATAATTCATAAACTTAATCAGTTTTAGAAATCCACTCAAGTATTCAGGTCCAAGTTAATGACCCTGATCACTTGATTAATCTACCAAGTCCAAATTAATGACCCTGGTTGATCATTTGACGAATCAATACTGATTTTAAAACAACAATTTCAAACATTTTCTGAAAATAACAAGTATTAAGTTAATGAACTTGTTTTTGTCATATCAAACAATTCAAACTTCTTCAAAGTAAGCTCTCCTCATTCTTCAGTCTAGAATTTTCTGCATCTGCTTCAAACATCTGAGAATCCAACAATCAACTCTCCACTTTGGTTTGTCGGAAAATAAAGCAGAAATAAAATCTTTTTGGATTTTATAAAGTGTTCTAAACTAAGAAATGAAAAACAGAAAACTTAAATTGCAGAAAGTAAACAAAGTAAACTATTTACAAACATATTTTTGGTGAGCGTGTCAGGGAATCATATCAGCTTTTCAGACAAATCACAAGTACCGTTAAGCTACATTTCATACTCAGACTTAAACAATTCACCTCGATTGTCGATATACTGATCCATCTTAAATTCTCATACAAACTTCAATTTACTCAGGATACGATTTAGATGAATTAAGAACTTAGATCATTCATGTGTCCCACCTCTTGAATATACTCCCGTATCCAGAATCCCAATAATCAGTCTTACAGGTGAGAATACTACAATGATATCTGTATATAATTTAGGTATGCGAGGGCCGAGGGATCTCAGGTCGATACTTCCGTATACGCAGAGAGATATCAGCTTCGACTTTTCGGTGTGTCCCCTTTAGAGGATCTTTTTGCTTACAACAGCAGCATTTATCAATTTTATTGTTTCAGCATGCTGAGGGTTTAATGCTGTGTTTCAAGCATTGAAGCAAGTATTAGCCAAGGACTAGGTCAGAACCACCGTTCAGCAGAAGTCCCGGAATAATACCCCAGATATCATAGAGTATAAAGACCTAGTATATCAGATTAAGAGACCTTTCAAACGAGATTTCAGGGGTTACCTATATATCCAAGTAGTGTTCCCCACGAATTCACAAGTTTGAATTTTAGGTTTATATCCCGAATAAATCTACTAAAAGTGTGAAAACCTATCGACACATCATCAGTGAGATTGTTTAAATCTTTTATACTTTACAAATCTTTAGCATACTGTAATCGTCTAGCTGATGTACTATCATTTTCCCTATATACACAAGCTGTTTTTCATTTTATCATGTTTTTGTATTTTTGCATTTTTTACTGTTTTTGTATTTTCTGAAAATATAACTATGTACAAACATCTACTCCCTCTAAATACCAAAACAAGTAAAAATTCGACAAACCATTGCAGATTGTTTCTCGTCTTCATCCGCAACAGTACTCTCATCAACGCCAATAATGCCATCCGACACCGACAGAAGCTTCATACCATTCAGTTTTAACAAATATTGAAACCGATTTTTATCAAAAGCTTTGGTATGTAAATCAGCTTTCTGTTCGTCAGTGTGGATTTTCTCAATTCGTATCAACTTTTTCTCAAAGCAATCACGAATAAAGTGATGACGAATTTCTATGTGTTTAGTTTTAGCGTGATGTACTGGATTTTTAGTTATATTTATTGCGGCCTCATTATCAACAAAAAGAGGTGTGTTAAGAAACTGCAAACCGTAGTCGCGCATCTGTTGCTGTATCCACAAGATCTGAGAGCAGCAACTGCTAGCAGAAACGTACTCCGCTTCACAAGTAGATAACGCCACAGACGTTTGTTTCTTACACTGCCAGGTAACCAATCTAGGACCAAAGAACTGGCATCCTGCAGTTGTTGATTTTGAATTGACTTTGCAGCATCCGAAATCCGAATCGGAATACCCTTCGAGCGTAAAGTCGCCTTTTCTAGGATACCACAACCCCAATGAAGGAGTTCCTTTCAGGTAGCGCAATATCCTCTTCACAATGATCATATGCGATGCTCTTGGGTTAGACTGAAATCTTGCTGCGAGACACGTTGGGTACATAATATCAGGACGTGAAGCAGTTAGATACATTAAAGAACCTATCATGGAACGGTAAACCGTTTCATCAGCCCTGTCTCCGGTGAGATCTGGGTGAATCCCATGATTTGTTGCAAGTGGGGTAGCAGCTGGAGTAGAACTTGACATCCCAAATTTCTTTAGAATATCATGAACGTACTTTGACTGATGAATGAAAATTCCCTCAGGAAGTTGTTCAACTTGTAATCCCAGAAAGAATTTCATCTCCCCCATTGATGACATTTCAAACTTTTGCTTCATCACTGATTCAAAATCTTTGCATAGATTTTCATTTGTCGACCCAAAGATTATATCGTCCACATAAATCTGAACTATCAGAAGATGACCATCGACCTCTTTAGTGAAGAGAGTGGCATCCACTTTTCCACGAATGAACTTGTTGGCTAGTAGGTGTTGAGACAAAGTCTCGTACCAGGCTCTCGGTGCCTGGTGTAAACCATACGGCGCTTTGTCCAATAAGTAGACCTTGTTTTTGTGGATTGGATCGGTAAAGCCCGGTGGCTGACCGACATAAACCTCCTCTTTGACCTTCCCGTAAAGAAATGCCAATTTAACATCCAACTGATAAACTTTAAAGTTCTTCCAAGACGCAAATGCTAGAAAAATTCTGATTGCCTCTAGTCGTGCTACAGGAGCATAGACTTCGGTAAAATCAATTCCCTCCTGTTGACTAAATCCCTGAACAACGAGTCGAGCTTTGTTCCTTACAACAACTCCTCTATCGTCCCTCTTACACTTAAACACCCACTTAGTGTTAATCTTTCTTTGACCAACCGGCAAATCAACTAACTTCCACACTCCCAATTTCTCAAATTGACTAAGTTCCTCCTGCATTGCATTGACCCAAGAGTCTTCAGTAAGCGCCTCTTTGTAAGTTCTTGGCTCAACCTGCGAGATAAAACAACTTAATGAAAATTCAGTTTGCAAAGGAGCAACTTTTGTATAAAAACATGTAAGCCCTTTATCAATCTGATTTCGAGTGCGAACACCAGCTTGCAATTCTCCTATGATCAACTCCTCTGGATGATATGAAAAAGTTCGCGGCATCACTTCACTTGGAACCTCTACATTTCCCTCCAGATTAGTAACATTCTGCTCTGCATCTTGTTCACCAACTTGGTTTGTTTGACCTGAAATCTGAATTTGCTCCCCCTCAGAATTTGAATCTGAATCACCGTGATCAAATACTGGCATATTTTCAGCTTCTAGATTATCATTCTGAGCCGACTGATTATCCTGAGCAACTTCATTCTGTTAAACATCATCATGTTCACCAGCATTACTTGGACCTGCTTCATCATCATTTGAAGTTTCCCGTGGTCTTCTCGAATACTCAGCTGGGAACCTTAACTGCGACTCATATTCACGCAAAATATCCAACTCATCAAAGAAATCTTCATCATCCTCTGATTCTTCTCTCATGTCAAACGAATCCCAAAGTTTGTCATAATGATAACGCCATGAATCACCAGGATTCTGCGGCGGCATAGTATAACCTTGACATTCAACATTTGCAGCTTCAATAATCCGCTTCTCACTTGGAACGAAGATACGTCGTAACGGATTTGCATAACCAACAAATATACCCTCAATGCACTTCGGACCAAACTTTCCAAAAGGCTCTATAACCGTACAGGGTGACCCGAACGGTTCTAGATACTTCAAATTCGGTTTGCGGTTATTGATTAGCTCAAAGCATGTTTTGTTAAACCTTTTGACAGTGAAAACCCTGTTGAGCGTATAGCATGCGGCGGAAACAGCTTCAGCCCAAAAATTAATCGGTAACTTTGAATCTGTGAGCATAGTTCTAGCCGTCTCGATTAGTGTCTGGTTTTTGCGTTCTGCGACTCCATTCTGCTGCGGAGTGTACGGAGCACTATACTCATGCAAAATACCTCTTTCATCACAAAATTCTTCAATCTTGCTGTTCTTGAATTCAGTACCATTATCACTTCGAATTCTTTTAATACGCCTTTGGTACAAATTCTCAATCTTCCTGAACAGACCCATCAAACTGTCAAAAGTTTCATCTTTCGTCTTTAAGAAAGAAACCCACGAAAATCTGGAATAATCATCAGTAACGACCAAACAATAGTAATCTCCTGTAATGCTTTTGACATTCACCGGACCAAACAAATCCATGTGAAGTCTTTCCAGAGGTCTCGAAACTGAATTGACTTGCTTTGTAGGGTGTGACTTTTTCTTCTGCTTGCCTTTGATGCAGCTAATGCACTCCCCTTCCAGATGAAAACCTTTGATATTAACTCCCAATACCAAATCATTGTGCACCAAGTGATTCATTTTTCTAAGATGTATATGCCCCATCTTTCGGTGCCACAATCTTGATTCTTTCTCAGTTGCTCTAGACACAAAACAATGTGCTTGACCAGTTGTTGTAGTAGCTACAGACATATCTAACACATATAAATCATTCACTCTAGGTGCCCTCATAATAATCCATTCTTCAGGGATAACAAAACCAGGTTTCAAAATCAAACATTGTTTATCAGTGAAGTGAGTAGTATACTGATTGTCACAAATCTGCGAGATACTAAGCAGATTGTTCTCCAGCTCAGTGATGTAGTTAACTCTCTCAAACGTCACAATCCCATTGGATAACGTTCCTTCACCAACAATTCTACCACCTTCATGACCAGCAAATCCCACATAACCACCATTGATATTTCTTACATCATACAGCAACGCGGTTTTTCCTGTCATATATCGAGATGCGCCACTATCCATGATCCATCTTGAAATAGCTCTTGGAAGATCCTGCACATACCACAAGTTGATTTTAAAACACTTCAATAAAGATGCCGATTCATGCTTCGCGATCCAGGAAGCTCCGGCAATTCAAACTGCTTATTCGAACATGGTGTCTACCCAGGCCTCATCAGCCTTAGGTGTAACCTTGACTCTCGCAATTTGAATTTTGAAATTTTCAGCCTTCAAAGGTGGAAAATTTGCATCATAATCAACCGAAATTGATTCTTCAGCCTTTTTCACTTCAGAAGTTGAAATTTTCATTTCAGTTTTTGGTTTCCAAACTTGTTGAGATAATGCAACCCGTTTGTAAAATTTGTCATTTTTAGTTATCACTTTCTTAACAGGTTCATTTTTCACTTTGATGTTGTCATTTTTCACACTCTTTTTCTCAACAACGATTGGTGATTTACCCTTCACGTCAACTTTCTTCTTTTGTCTATCAACAACTTCAGTCTTAGGCTTGGAGTTGGTGCAATTTCTTGCTATGTGACCAACTTTGTTACATCTAAAACATGTACGAGTATCATCAACTCGACTTGTGCCTTCAGACTGAGGTTGTGAAACCCTCTTCTCAAAGAACTCTTTATTTGATTTTGAAAAAATTTCATTCTCTTCATCAGCAAGTGAACTTGAACTGTTCACAAACACCTTCTTTTCAGCAAACCTTTTGTTTTGAAAACTCTTTTTCTGATAACTATTACCACCTCGATAACCACCCGACCAATTGTTTCGATTGTTATTATAAAAACGTGATGGAACAACAAGCTTTTTGTAATAAGCTTTATCTTTTTCAAAATTCATTTGCCTTTTTGTTTGACACAAACTGTTCACTTCTGACAACTTAACTTCAACCAATTTGAAAACATTTGTCAACTTTTTCATATTAACATTCTCAATTGGAAACTCAGAATCCGAATACAACTTATCAGATCCAGCCATCTTGTACATCACAAGACCCGGTTCATCACTTAAGTTGTTTTTGGACTTTGATTTCTGAATGTATTTGTCCAAGAAACACCCATCATCTTCAGCTGAATCACTATTCAAAACACTTTCAGCTGTGCTCTTAACAATCTCTGTCTGAACACTATCATCAGATGATGTAGAAAAAGTAACATCAATGTTCTCCGGAAGTATAACTTCTTTTTCTTCCTCAATTTCAACCAACCCAGACTGCTTTTTAGTGTAATTATGAAGAACAGGTGGTGGTACTTGATGAAAACCCACCCCAGTTCCATCAGAATACACATCTTCGCCTGCTTTGTCTTTCCCGATAGGTTTGGGAATGATATGTTGCAAAACAAAGCTTGCGGAGCTGTAACTGTTAAGCTTCAACTGGATTCGCTCGTTTTCGATTACAGCCACTTGAACTTTAAGTTTCAATTTAGCGATTTCATCCAGTTGTTTGTTGATTGATTCTTCTTTAACTCTAAGCACTGCTTTTAAATGTTCATTTTCTTTAAAAGTTTTACCATTTCGATCATCACAATCTTTCATTGTGCTTTTGAGTTTTTCAAATTTTTCAGAAATCTGACGGTTTTCAAGAATCAACTTTTCATTTTCTTGTTTAATTTTGTCATGATCAATTTTATCAGTTTCAATTTGAGCAGTTAATTCTCTTATCCGTTCAGTTGAAGCTTTAACTGTTTTGTCACGACCAAGAATCTGATTCTCAACGTTTCTGACCTTTGCTGTCAGATCTTTAATTTTCTCACCGTTGAGATACGTGACAGTATTACAAAATTTGCACTCTTTGTTGCAATTTTTGCAATCAGCATTTCCTTCGATCTTTTTACCTGACGCATTTGTTGACACATCTGAACTGACCTGGCTTTTTGACTCAGACACGGAGTTAGAGTCTACCTCAAGTGCTTTGGCAGCTAGCACTTTGTCAGCCATTTTTCCCAGATTCTCTGCATTCAACTCCTGCGTAGTATCGATAACTCCAGTATCAATCTTCTTGGATTCTTTTCCTTCTATCTCTTCTTTCTCCTTTCTTTCTTTCTCCTCTTTCTCTTCTTCAATCATTTTCGAAGTTGGAGTTCCCCACCATTTGTGTTGCCAATACTCATCATTTTCTTTCATTTCCTTGATTAAGACTTCTATATCGAGAGTTTTGTGATCAACTGCAATATTTCCATACTCATCAAGATAACACTCTCTGTCTGGATCCCATCTTTTGGCTCTTTTTGCATCCAGATAGATTCTAGAAAGTCTAGTAATTTTGTTTTCCGAAATCATCTTTCTATATTTATACTTCTGCTCTTCAGTTCTCTCATCTTTCCATGGAATAGGTTCATTTTTCGCCATGAATGCGTAACCAACCGCATCTTCTTCTGGTAGAACCTCTTGACTCCAATCATATCCCTCATCATCATAAATCACTGCAAGAGCTCTAGATTTCTCTCTGTTGTCTTCAACCTGCTTCAATCTAGGCGGCTCAGATTTATTCTGGTGATAAATCGCCTTCTTGTAGTAATCATCTCTGAAAGGATTCTCCGACTCATCAACATAAGCATTTCGGCATTCTCTCTTGAAATGACCCTTCTGCTTACACTTGAAGCAAGTCACCTTCGATTTATCGAACCCCAGCTTAGTAGAAGCACCACCAATTGTTTTCCTGCCAGTAATTTCCATGAATCTTTGTGCACGACGGACAGCACTTGCCATTGCCCAACGAATATCGATCAGTTCCATGTCCTCCGGATCAATCTGATCGTAATCTTCTTTCGTCAGATTTGTATTGCCAATCTTCCCAGCTACCAATCCTTCATACGATTCCAACACCGATGCTAGGAAAATCATTTGCTGCTTTGCCGACTCTTCATCAAAATTTTGAGCATTCTTCAAGTCTATTGCAATATTGCATTGAAAACGATTCTTTGCATCAGTATTTCCAGAAAATGAAGATCCACTGTGAAAACCACTGTGACTTCCACTGCTTTGACCACTTTGACTTTCTTTGCCGGCTGTCGACACATTTTCAGCAGAAAATGCAGTTTTTGGTGAAGTAGCTTTCGGCATCATGCTCTTTGGATAGTATAGATCCAGATTTTGTTGATAAGATGAATGATTAACTTTGTACGTCTTTTTCAACTCCAACTTGTGACTCTCGAGTTTTTCAATCAGCAAATCTAATGTCAGCTTTTCTGGTTCTTTGATGGTATTCTTCAGCATCAGCGCATAATATCTCCAATCCATCTCGTCAGGCAACGAATCGAACAATTTGTCGATAAGATCCTCTTCAGGAATGTCGATATCATGTCTTACTAATTCCAGCTTCAGATGACCGAACCTTTCTATCATTTTACACACTGACTCATTCTTTAAACATCCAAACAGATCAAATTCTTTTCTAAGAAGTTTCTTTTTGTTTTTCTTAATTTCTTGACTACCGACACATTTCTTTTCTAACTTTGCCCAAAGATCTTTAGCATTTTTATAGTCTATCAATGAGATGATATCCTCCCGAACAGACTGAAATAACAACGCCACACTCTTTTGTTCGGCTACGAATGAATCAATCTCATCAGATCCTGTTAAAACTTCCCCATTTTTGTTTCCTTGATCATAACCGTTCTTCAAACTTTTCCAACTTGGAAACGTGAATGCCATCATCCAATCTTCAAACTTTCTGGACCAACGACTGTACTCCTCAACAGCCATTAGCTTTGGGGGTTTATTGAACGTTCCGAATGCACTTTCAGATTCCCAAGCTTCCTTTTTCCTTTCTTTTGGTGGATTCTCGTTCTCATTGCTTGTAGATGAAACATCTCCCGAGTTTCCAGCAAACGCGTACATGTCACTAAACGGGTTCAAGAAAAGATCATCCATCGTTAATGTACCTGCAACAAACAATCAGCAAACACTTAGACAAATTTTCAAAATTTTTACAAACACTGACACTGAAGAGAAATCAGTCAGATTGACTGATAAGCGAAATCAACAACAATGTCCTCTCGAGCGAAATCACAATTGTTCACTCGAGCGAAATCACAAGTGTTCCTTGGAGCGAAATTAGACTTTGTCCATTGAAGCGAAATTAACTTTTGTCCGTTGGAGCGAAATTAACTTGTTCGTATGAGCGAAATTAGAATGTCCAGATGAGCGAAATCAGTATGTCTGTTAAAGCGAAATTAAGTGATAATGTCCGTTAAAGCGGAATCACCTTTTAACCATTTTTGACCAAGTTTTAATCCGTATTTTAATCTGATACTTTCCAGGATTTGTTATTACTGTATTTTACACGTTATATTCAAAAATCAGACCATTTCGACCGTAGGAACCAGTTCAATTCGAAAAAGTATGAAAGAAAGTGAGTAGAAATGAGAGATTTTTGTAGATTCAGCTGTAGTAGTATGAACTCCTCGTCCTGAAGCTCTGATACCACTTGTTGGACCGTGTCGTGACCCTAAACGATCAGTTGAGCAAGTTCATCATCACGTATAAAGGCGGAATCAGTATACGCAACGTTACAACAGCTTTCCTATTCAATTCCTTCACTTTATTAGCTTTCTGATTCAATTTTGACAGAGTTTCAGTACCGTAACAATGACCTAGTCTCGCTTCAATGGTTACCACGAATGAACACAAGCTAGGGTATTTATACTATTGCTGATTTCGCTTATGTGTCAGTGACACTGAAGCGAAATCACCTATTGTACATTAAAGCGAAATCACCCTAATGTCCATCTAAGCGAAATCAACATAATAACCATTAAAGTGAAATTAACCTAAAAACCCTAATTTTGACTTTTAAGATCCAATCTTGACTTTCTTGATTTAAGACTTGATGAAGATGCAGTCAACAGACATTCTTGTGCATCAACATTTATCACAACGGTAACACTGAATATGTGATCTATCCTTCCCTTCCGTTTGACAATCATTGGTTCTTCTTTGACCCATTTGTTTTGACCCATGATCTTGACCATCTCGGATTTGACTTCTTGGCCCTCATCATCCTGGTCTTGACGTCTGCCTTGATAACTGAACCGCCTCGCCCACGCCCACTCGTAATTTCATAGGATTTGGATTTCGAGGATGACTCACCATTGGCAAACATTAGATTACCTTTATTTTCTGCTAAAGACTCGATACCCTTAATCCTGTCTTCGAATGTCTTCAGTCTACCGATCGCTTCCTGAAACGGCATGGCCTTCAAATCTGGGAATTGTTCAATTGAAGCTATAATTGGAACATACTTTGCTGGAACAGAGCCTAATAACTTTCTGGTAAGCTTTCTGTTTTCATAAGTGGTTCCCAAACTGGCTGCATTGGTAACCAACTGACTTATTCTGCCCGCGAAAGAATCAATCGTCTCTGTTTCTTTCATCTTTAAAGATTCGAACTCATTTTCCAGTTGCTCAAGCTTTGCCTCTCGAACCCGTTCAACCCCAACATTCCGTGTCTTGAACGCTTCTCAGATTTCCTTTGCAGACTGAAACTGAGCTACCTGAAATACGAGCTCTTCGGGTATTGCTTGAAGTAGAAGTGCAACCGCTATGTCATCCTTTTTGGCTTCTACCTCGTCTTCACCTGGTTCTAAAGCTCTCTATATTCCATAAACCTTGAATATCGCTTTGATACGAATCGCCCAAATATTGTAATTCATTTCTGTTAATATTGGACATTGTAAAGTTGTGCTACTTTGATCCTTAACCACAACCGGCGGTGGTCTGTTCCCGTCCGTCGTTGATTTCTGAACAACTTTTCAGAACCGAACGCGTTTGCTAGCAGAAACCCCAGTCACGAATACCTCTCGAAAAACCTGGATAAAAAAAATCCTAAATTGAACCCGCTTGTTCAACACAGACAACGTTTAATGGTTAAACCACAACTTAGTCTAAACCAACAAAAAGAAAAATAATAAAAACCAACTTGTTTTTTTTATATATATATTTCTTTATGTCTCGAACGTTGTTTCAAAGAAAAGAAAACAACTAATTGTTTAACTTTTGTTGTATATCTTCTTTTCCTTTATTTAAAGCATGGCTACGAAAGCAATAATAATTAATAAACATGCAGACCTGCTACTTTTCAAAGCAAGCCGCCCTTCCCGTTCCAAAAAAAAAAAAAAACTCACGGTTCTGCAAAACTTGTTCAAAACCCACACGTTTGAAACCCTTGCAGACTTCTGCCACTGGGGTCCACTGTCTTTTGTTGGATATTTTAGTGTAATTTGAGATTGCGTGTGACATACAAATAAGAGTGCACGCTTATTTGAATGTCATCGGGACTAACGGGGGATCCAAGGGGGCAGCGCCCCCGAGAGAAGCGGGGTCCAAGGGGCGGCAGCCCCTGGCGGGGTCCAAGGGGCAGAGCCCCTGGCTGGGGTCGAGCTGCAAATATGCACTTTTGAAACATGAGGGACTAAAGACGTTTTTTGTTCAAAATTGAAAACTGCAAGCAGTTGTGGAAACTGCAAATACGCTCTCAAACGGTTTTGCAAACCCTAGACGAATTTGCAGTTCGTAAAAAAAAAATCCCTCAAAATTCTCTCAACCAAATTTTCATACAGAAATCTAGAATCAATCTGATTTTATCCGATCAAAGATTGGTAGCCACTCCAATTGTTTGATCTGAAAGTGATTATACGACTTCAGATTTATCTAAGCAATTTCGAATTTCCCCAACAAAGATCAAACAATTCAGTGAAGATGACAAGCGGTGGTGAATCTGCGAAGGCTATGACGAACAAATTTGCGAAATTGGACAAGTTTGAAGGGCAAGACTTCCGTCGCTGGCAAAAGAAGATGCATTTCCAGTTGACGAATTTGAAAGTGGTGTACGTTCTGAGTACCCCGATGCCTGAAGAAGTGACGAATGAGCCGCTGGAACTAACTAGGAAGCGTGGAAAGTGGCTGAATGATGATTACATCTGTCGTGAGCATATTCTGAATGGTATGTGTGACTCTCTTTTTGATATATATCAAAATGTTGAATCTGCAAAAGAACTGTGGGAATTACTAGAGGCCAAATACATGGCTGAAGACACATCTAGTAAGAAATTCTTAGTCAGTGATTTTATGAATTATAAAATGGTTAATGATAGATCCATCATGGAACAATATAATGAATGTCTAAGAATTCTGGGTCAATTCGAACTACATGGTTTAAAGATGGATGAAGCAATTTCTGTTCCATCTATCATTGATAAACTTCCTCATTCTTGGAAAGATTTTAAACATACTTTAAAACATAAGAATGAGGAAATGAATCTGGTTGAACTTGGAAGTTGTTTTCGAATTGAGGAGTCTTGTCGGGCCATGGAAAAGGTTAACAAAGATAAACATGTTGGTGGGTCTTCTGTTAACACGGTGGAAGAAAGTGGTCCTAGTTTTAAAAATTCTAACAAGGGAAACAACAAAAGGAAGTTTCAAAGTGGGCCTAACAAGAAGAACAAGGCTGTGAAACATTCAAAATAGACTAAGGATGAAGGCTGTTGGAAGTGTGGTAAACCAGGACACTTCAAGAGAGATTGTCGTGTTGTTAAAGGCAAGAACGAAACTGGTACTAGTGGATCCTCTAAGGATCCAAAGCAACAAGGGCAGAAATTAAACTTTAATTATAATTCGGATGTGAATTATGTTTCACTAATTTCTGAAGCATTTTATGTGCAGGATGATTCTGTTGCTTGGTGGTATGACTCGGGAGCAACAAGTCACGTATGTAAGGATCGAAGATGGTTCAAGGACCTTACATTAATTGAAGATGGATCTGTTTTAAAGATGGGAAATGTTGCAACCGAGCCAATCCACGGAATTGGAAGTGTAGTACTAGTATTTACTTCTAGAAAAACTCTAAGTTTAAGTAATGTATTGTATGTACCTGGCATTCGGAAAAACTTGTTATCCGGTATTGTATTAAATAATTGCGGGTACAAACAAGTGTTAGAATGTGACAAGTATATCTTGTCAAGACATGGTTCTTTTATCGGATTTGGTTATTTATGTAATGGTATGATTATGTTAAATCTAGAAGTGCCGTTTAGTGATGATTCTGTTTGTATGATTCTGTTTGTATGATTGATTCTGTTTCTAGTGTAAATTTGTCTAAATCTGAATTATGGCATGCTAGATTAGGACATGTACATTATAAACGACTTATGGAAATGTCTAAAATGTCTAAAATGAGCTTAATTCCGGCAGTAACTTTAACAAATGAAAAATGCCATATCTGCAAGTTGAATAAAATAACTAGAAAACCCTTTATGCAACATGTTACTAGGGAAAGTAAACTGTTAGATTTAATACATAGTGATTTATGTGATTTTCATGGTACACCATCATTAGGTAACAAGAAGTATGTTGTAACCTTTATAGATGATGCTACTAGATTTTGTTACGTTTACTTGTTACATGCAAAAGACGAAGCTCTGGAAAAGTTTAAAATCTATAAACAAGAAGTAGAGCTTCATCAAAGTGAATTGATCAAAACTCTACATACCGATAGAGGTGGCGAGTATTTTGATCCGGTGTATTTCCAATCAACTGGAATAATACACCATACCACAGCTCCTTACACACTGGAACAAAATGGTGTGGCGGAAAGGAAGAATAGGACACTAAAAGAGATGGTTAATACCATGTTGTCCCATTCGGGTCTAAATAATGGGTTTTGGGGAGAGGCGATGTTGACGGCTTGCTATTTGTTAAACCGAGTTCCTAATAAAAGGAACAAAACAACCCCTTTTGAGCTTTGGTATAAAAAGCCACCCGAGATGCAAAAACTGAGAGTTTGGGGTTGTAGAGCCGTGGTAAGGCTCAATGATCCTAAGATAAGAAATTTAGGGGAAAGAGGTATAGAATGCATTTTCATTGGATATGCGGAGCATTCATTTGCTCACAGGTTCTATGTAATAGAACCAAATGACCACGTGTCAGTCCATACGGTCATTGAGGCAAGAAGTGGAAATGTAGAATATGATGAAGAGAGATTCACATCTATACCTAGGCCAAAGGATATGAATCCTTCTTTAAAGATTTCTAGTGGAAAAGAAATTATGCCTTCAACTAGCACTAAACCAAGAAGGAGTTCGAGAGAAAGAAAGGCCAAGTCTTATGGTGACGACTTTCAATTGTACTTAGTTGAAGGTTCGAGGGTTGATATTAATTTTCAATATCAATATTGTTTCAATGTCGATGAGGATCCAAAGACATATAGTGAAGCAATGGCTTCAAGGGATGTTTCTTTTTGGAAAGAAGCCATCCAAGATGAAATGGATTCTATCTTGCAAAATAACACTTGGAAATTGGTGGATTTACCTCCTGGTTGTAAACCATTGGGAAGTAAATGGATCTTCAAGAGGAAGATGAAGGTGGATGGTACTATTGATAAGTTCAAAGCCAGATTAGTAATCCAAGGGTTTAGACAAAAGGAGGGTATTGACTTCTTTGATACATATGCTCCTGTAGCAAGGATATCTAGCATTAGATTATTATTAGCACTTGCTGCTATACATAATCTTAAAATTCACCAAATGGATGTGAAAACTGCATTTTTAAATGGTGAATTAGATGAGGAGATTTACATGAAACAACCAGAAGGGTTTGTTATGCCTGGAAGTGAAAACAAGGTGTGTAAACTAATTAAATATCTTTATGGCTTGAAACAAGCACCTAAACAGTGGCATCAAAAGTTTGATGAGATTGTGTTGTCTAATGGTTTTGTTTTAAACCAAGCAGATAAATGTGTTTATAGCAAGTTTGATGCTTCTGGAAACGGAGTCATGATCTGTTTGTACGTAGATGATATGTTGATATTTGGTACTAACCAAGATCAAGTTGATAGAACAAAGGAATTTTTATCATCTAAGTTTGCTATGAAGGATATGGGGGAGGCTGAGGTGATTTTAGGTATTAAAATCAAACGTGAGAACAGGGGCATTTCAATCTCTCAATCCCACTATATTGAGAAGATCCTGAACAAGTTTAATTTCAAGGATTGTTCTCCCGCAAGTACTCCTATTGATCCTAGTTTGAAGCTATTACCTAATAAAGGTATTGTAGTATCTCCGCTTGAGTACTCAAGAGCAATTGGATCACTTATGTACGCTATGATCAGTACCAGACCAGATATAGCGTATGCTGTTGGAAAGCTTAGTAGATTTACTAGCAATCCTAGTACTCATCACTGGCAAGCATTAGGTCGAGTATTCAAATACTTGAAAGGAACCATTGATTATGGTCTGACTTACATTGGATTTCCTTCAATGATTGAAGGATATTCAGATGCAAGTTGGATAAACAATAAGGAAGATCATTCTTCCACAAGTGGTTGGGTATTCCTACTTGGGGGAGGTGCTATTTCTTGGGCTTCAAAGAAACAGACTTGCATAACTGACTCAACTATGGAATCTGAGTTTGTAGCCTTAGCGGCAGCTGGTAAGGAAGCTGATTGGCTAAGAAACTTGATTTATGAGATTCCATTGTGGCCCAAACCAATATCTCCCATTTCTATAAGGTGTGATAGTGAAGCTACATTGGCTAAGGCATATAGTCAAGTGTATAATGGCAAGTCAAGACACTTAGGTGTGAGACACAGCATGGTTCGTGAGCTCATCATGCATGGTGTGATTTCGGTTGAGTATGTCAGAACTCAACAGAACTTAGCTGATCATTTAACCAAAGGGTTAACTAGAGATCTCGTGAAAGTATCAGCTGTGGGATCAGGGTTAAAGTCCATCTGAAAACTCTCATGTTAAGATACCCAATTCCCACCTAATATGACGTTAGGTGCAGAATTCAATGTGGAAAGCTTGACATCTAGAGTTTGGAACACAATATTAAATTGTCCCAAAGGTATGTGTTTAGATCTGCAAGTTAAGGAAGGTTGAGGTATATCTTCTTAATAGCTCTTTTGAAAAATTGCATTTGCAGGTGCAAGAGTAAAAGAGCTACCTATATGAGCATGAAGTTTAGCTGCTTCAAGAAGCTTGGACTTGGCTTTGATATGCTTATGAAGGATAGGGACATAAGCTAGTAAAAGATAGTGTCAAGTTAGATCTATGTATGTAAACTAATGTGTATATTATCTTCATGTATTCATTATGGATATTAAGGGTTCAATCCTTAGTGACACCCATAAATTCGAATATTTGGAATGTGTAATATACTAATATGAAATTCAATCGTCACGACATTTCATTTATGCATTAGTTTGTTTTGGTTGCTGTGAACAAGTTAGTTAATCTATGATTACACTAAAATGGGGGAGGTATGTTGGATATTTTAGTGTAATTTGAGATTGCGTGTGACATACAAATAAGAGTGCACGCTTATTTGAATGTCATCGGGACTAACGGGGGATCCAAGGGGGCAGCGCCCCCGAGAGAAGCGGGGTCCAAGGGGCGGCAGCCCCTGGCGGGGTCCAAGGGGCGGCAGCCCCTGGCTGGGGTCGAGCTGCAAATATGCACTTTTGAAACATGAGGGACTAAAGACGTTTTTTGTTCAAAATTGAAAACTGCAAGCAGTTGTGGAAACTGCAAATACGCTCTCAAACGGTTTTGCAAACCCTAGACGAATTTGCAGTTCGTAAAAAAAAAAAAAAATCCCTCAAAATTCTCTCAACCAAATTTTCATACAGAAATCTAGAATCAATCTGATTTTATCCGATCAAAGATTGGTAGCCACTCCAATTGTTTGATCTGAAAGTGATTACACGACTTCAGATTTATCTAAGCAATTTCGAATTTCCCCAACATCTTTTCCTTTAGACGTTGGGGAAACGATGATGTAAGTGATTCGGTCGTTCCGTGTGAACTCCGATTGTCTTTGATCTCCGGAAACGATAACTCCGCTCCGTCAATAGAATCTTGCAATCCGATCACGGACTCATAACTTCTTAGCCGCCGATCAAGAACATGAGTACCCGTTTGATATCGACGATTGAACTTGGCTCTGATACCAATTCAAGTCCCAGTCGATAATCAAATCAAATAGAAAAGATGAAGAAAAGAATTTAGATCGAATAACTCTCAATCTTATTAATCAGAAAATAACTCAAAACTGATTACAGGCTCTCAAACCATAACTCGGTTTATCTTCTCTTGATTCGTATCTTAATAATGCCTAACCCTATCTTGGTTTATATAGGCTTACCCTAACTTGGTGACCAAGACATTACCAAATATAATTATAATGTAATTAGGAAACTTAATCAATTATGACCAACTTGTCAACATTGATCCCTCAAGTTCACCGACTTGTGACTTGAACTCCTTTGTCACCCTTTCACATCACCGACTTGTGATGAGTCGGGAATTACCGCCAACAGGTTTTGTGTGTAAGATTTAGCCTTTCCGCCGGCCCCCTCCTCCTCTTCCTTATCCTCTTTTTTTTTTTTTTTCTTTTCTAAACCACATTCTTTGAAATGATAAGTATTAAGCTCAAGTATAAATGCTTTACTTGCCTTAATTGTTTTACAAATATATAAATAGCGTAGATGCGTGTTTTTATTTTCAACACTTGTCTAAACAAGACGTTTTAACTTATTGATAACGTAATCAAATTCTGATTTAAAATAGTAAACACGCAAGTGCTTAAGGTCGTTAGTTTTTTAATGCGAATTCAAAAAAAAAAATGGCAGAACTAAACATTCAAGTTATAATATTTTCAAATAAGTCATCAAGTAAGAAGTTATCAAATCAACCAAACGGCAATATTTTTTAACCCATTTATTTAGTCTAAACTCGTTGTTCACACGCTTGTATTGAACTTACTTTTTTTTTTGTTGTGCATATAAAATTCGACAAGTCGCTCAACTAATTATCATTGTGCAAATTTATATGTTTTAAAACAACAGGCAAAACTTTTACATTCTTAGTGACGTATCTTCTTAATTACCTTGTCAAATTATTAATAAATAAGATTAAAAAAATTCCCTTGCCATTCAAAAAAAAAAAAAAAAAAAAGATTAAAAAAAATTCCCTCTCTCGGATGAGCACGATTAGTCATACATTTAAAAGTCATTTTATAGTAATCTGAACAATAATTATTTTATTTAAATAAAATAATTATTGTAATAAACCATTTTGTAATGCATTTAAATAAAATAATTATTGTTCAGATCACTGTAAAATGACTTTTAAATATATGACTAATCGTATTCATCTGAGAGAGGGATTTTTTTTAAATCTTTTTTTTGAACGGCAAAGGAATTTTTGCTATTGTTTTTAGGTTTATATAAAAGTTCTATATAAAACTAAAAAACTATAGCAAATTTTACACGTAACAACTATTCTTGCCTTTGTAAATGTTTTGTATATGCAACTTGCAGTTTTCTTAATTACCCCTATAATTAAAAAAATAAATAAATAAACTAATTTGATTAATATAACGAGTCCACACTACAAAAAAAAGGCCATTTAGTGACACACAAAAAGTGCCATAAAAAAACAAAAAAGTGACACTAAAGGCCCTTGTAGGAATGGGCGGCACACAAAAAAAGTGACGCTAGAAGCGCTGACGCTAAAGCCTTTTAGTGGCACTTTTTAAATCTGCCGCACAAAGTTTTTGGGCTTTTAGTGGCACTTAAATTTTTGCCACAGTATAAAAAAAGATTTTTGTGGCACAATTTTTGTGCCTTTAAAAAGTAATCATAGTCACATATCTATACTAGTTTTAGTGGCACTTTTTTATGCCACAATATAAAAAACTTTTTGTGGCACAAATATTGTGTTGGTAAAAATTGTTTCGAGTTAAATATATGTACTATTTTAATGGCACATAATTTTGCCATAAAAATTACATTATTTACAATATAAAATATAAAATAAAAGATAAAATTGTAAATGTAGAATTCATAATATCATAACTTCAATAATAAGTTCGATCCAAAACATATGTCAAATGTTAGGAAAACATCGTGAACATTTAACATATTCCAAATTCTAAATATTTAAACAAGGAGTCTAAACGTTCTTTTGGGTGGAAATTCCAGTATCATAAAACTTAGCTCCAAAGCTTCTCATGATATCTAGCCTGCAATCATCAACCATATAAACAAGTATTAGTATTGATTAAAAAAATTCTAAAAGTTCTTTAAACTCATTGTTCTTGATTCAAAAGAAAAACATGTATAAAAATGGCGTGAACATCTAACAATTAGATAAAAAATAAACATATAATATACAATCATTTATAATTGACTCGAATACCTAAACGTTAGACAAAAAACTAATATATTACCTTAATTGCAATGTCAACAAAACTTCAAGATCAATTGTCCAAACCACTTTCTTGCCCTGTAAAATGGAAAGTTTTGGCTAATCAATTTCATACCAAGATTACAACAACATAATCATATCCATTTAGTATTGCGAAATAGCTAAAAAAGTAACTAGTTAAAAGTGATTACCATTATCATATTGACTTCTTGAAGATGATATTTCGTTAACTGGTAAAGAATTGTTATGGACCAAAGAACCAACACCGGGGATCTAAAACATATAAACCAAACAAAAGCTAGTACATAAATATGTAATCATAAAAGAACAAATAATGGTCATGTATGTAAATTACCTGCATGTTTATATTTCTAAGAACCGAAGACAAATTCGCGTTGGGGATATGTTCTTGGAAGATGATAGCCATAGCATTGACAACACTCTTTAACTGTTCGTTCGTTTGGATAACACTCTTTAGCTGATCATTAGTTTGTGCATATGTCGAAGAAGCACCATTACTTTTTGCGGCTGGCATCCTTCCAACTAATCGAACGTATCCTCTTTTCTCCGGGCCTTTAACTTTTGAGTAGTCATCATTTTTCAAATCATCTGGATCGCCGGGTGTGATTGTAGAGTCATTTGTAATTTTTTTTAATGAAGCCTAATTAACAGATAACAAAATAGATAATCATAAGAAAATTAAACACACATGATATATAAGAACATTAAAATACATTACCACAACTTGAGTAGCGTTATCATCAACAATGCTTCCATCTTTACGAGTGCGAGTTTTTATATACATTTCTCCTCGTGTTGGATGTATACCATTATTCTCCGCGGCCTATAATTTATGTTTGATGGTTAGTAAGGGAAATAAAAGCAAAAATATTCAAAAATTAATAAATGTAACAAAAAGCTAGAATAATACCATTTCATGAGCAAGTCTAGCAAAAGACTTTGTCCCGCTAACATGAGGCTCCTTCATCTTTGAGCGGCTCAATCTTTTAACACCGCATGTACTCTATGGTAAATGGTAAAGTTATACATGATAAGACTTCTTTAATCTAATTCCATAATTATATATATTTCATAAGAAATCAACATTACATCATTGTTACCTGATATTCCGAAGTGAACCAACGAGTAACAAGTTCTTTAAATTGAGTTGGATTCACTCGGTCGTCATTTTTAACTTGTTGCGCCACAATTTCATCAACACTAAGGCTTGGATCATATGCACATGCCTTTAACGAACCTTTCCACTCTTTCCATTTTTTTTCCGATGCTATTCAAGATCCAGTTTTTAATCTCGTTTGTTTCATTTGGATGAATAACAAATTTAGACTACAGACATAAAATATATATAAATTAGAATATACCTCTTAGCTTAACTACTAATACATTTTGAAACTCGATAAACACATATACCTTAACGAGTGAATACATGTCCTCTTTTTTTTGTATTGGAACCTTCCTCCAGTCAGAATATTCTATGGATACATGATCAGCCATCCTCGCGAGCGTACCAAGGAATTGAGCAAGTTCATTAGCTTCAGCCCCAATAGGCTTTCCATACTTGTTGAATGTGACAGCTATTCTTTTTGTACTATCCATCTTCCAAATTTCAGCTTTTGTTGTATAGCCTCTAACCCTTTTAGGAGTGCCTAACAAGTTCAAAAAAAAAAAAAAAAAAATAGGTACAAAAAACGGTCTATTAATAGTTTACAAATTTTAATACCAATTTAAACATATATGCTATTATTTTTGGTTATGGTGGTCGATTAGTGCCAATGATATGGTGAATTTGGGCGGTTGACATTCAATTATCGCCATTAAAGGTAAATACAGGTTACGAATGGCCCATTATGGTTGGTTAGGATTTATGGTGGTCGATTATGATTAATGGTCATCAACTAGGGTCATTGGTGGTGAATTAGAGTCAATGTTGATCAGATAAGGCCAATTAAGTCAAACTTATCAACCACAAAATCAGTGGTAAATTATCATAAAAAATAGTGACTAATAGTCATATGATAGTTAATTGTGGTAAATTCTCATAAAAAATAGCGACTAATAGAGTAATAGTCATATACGGGTGTATATGGCCCATTATGACTTCTTATGGAGCGTTATGACTTAGGTAATACGTAGTGGGGCGCTTTCCCCCTTCATGGCGCCGCAAAAACGCCGGCAACACCAAAAGCTTGGGCGCTATCAAGGAGAAATGGGGGAGTGGTGCGAGATTTTTCGCGGCGTGATGGAGATGCTTTTCAAAAATTGGACCAATCACAAAAAAGCATGGGTTTTTATAATTAATTAATAAAAACAAAAATTAATAATTAGGTAATGATGGGTAGGGGCTTTATGATTACGGGCTTAAATGCATAACGCCCCATAACGCCCACCCGCACACGTGGCGCGCCACGTGTCGCATAACGCCCACAAAGGGGGGTTATGACTACACTTGGCCTTACAATGGACCCATTACGACTCATCAACGCGACCCGTCCTAGCCCGATCATTCCTTGTGGTTTGGTTACTTTTATCACTTTAGTACAAAACGCAAACCTTTTGAATCTAGGTCCATATGGTTTCAAATTTGTTGCCATTTTCATTCAAAATCAAAATTTGGTCAGATTTTTCAGTTAACATCCAGCTTTTTGTCTTTTTCCTCCCTAGTGAAGGGCAAAATGGTCAATTTTTTAAAATTTTTTATAATAAAACGTTAAAAGACCTTTTTGCCCTTCATTAAAGGGAGAAAAAAGAGAAAAAAATTTGGATGTTAACTCAAAAATCTTACCAAAATTTGATTTTGGATGAAAATGGCAAAAAAAAATTGAAACCACAGGGACCCGGATTCAAAAAGTTTAAAGTTTTGAACTAAAGTGTCAAAACTGACCAAACATCAAGGACCATTTTAAAAGTTTACTCTATTCAATATCTTGAGTATTACATAAAAATTTAAAAGTTAAATCGTATTTAGAGAGAAACTAAATTAATTTATGCAAAAAAAGTTTATTTATAAATCAATTAAACGGGAAACATATATTTATTTTAAAATTGAAATTAACGTCATTTAAAGTCAATGAGGGTCACTGATTGTCCTTTAGGCACCTTGCCGGTTAATTACGATCAATGATGTTTGATAAGGTCACTGATTGTGAGCTACGATTAATGAAAATCCGGGGCTATTGATTGTTGTATTTGGTTATGGTGGTCGATTAGTGCCAATGATACGGTGAATTTGGGCGGTTGACATTCAATTATCGCAATTAAAGGTAAATACAGGTTATGGATGGCCCATTATGGTTGGTTAGGATTTATGGTGGTCGATTATGATTAATGGTCATCAACTAGGGTCATTGGTGGTGAATTAGAGTCAATGGTGATCAGTTAAGGCCAATTAAGTCAAACTTATCAACCACAATCAATTGTGGTTAAAATGATAGTTAATTGTGGTAAATTCTCATAAAAAATAGTGACTAATAGTCATATACAGGTGTATATAGCTCATTATGACTTCTTATGGATCGTTATGACTTACAATGGACCCATTACGACCCATCAACACGACCCGTTCAAGCCCGATCATTCCTTGTGGTTTGGTCACTTTTATCACTTTTAAATATGTGTCACTTTGTTTAAAACATTAAAACTCCACTTGCACAACTATACATGAATTCTATGTGGGACTTTGTTTAAAACATTAAAATTCCATTTGCACATATACTATTATATTGATCCTTTTCCATAAGCTTTACCTTTCAGCTTTGATTGACGCTTGGGGTGCAAACGAGTCGAGCCGAGCCCGAGCTAGACCAGGCTCGAGCTTGAGCTCGTTTAACATATGAAAGCTCGAGCTCCAGCTCGGCTCGGGCTCGACTCATTTAATATTTATTAATTAATTTGTATTAATTATAATTATTATACATATAATTTAGTTATTTTTATATTTATATAAATGGTAATTATTATTATATAAATATATTTTTGATATATTAATAAAAAATATATAAACATAAAGATCGGGCTCGTTTACTAAATGAGCTTGTTTTTAGACTCGGGATCGAGCTCGAGCTCATTTAAGCTCGGCCCGTTCGAGTTTTTTTCGAGCCAATCGTTTGCACCCCTAAACTTGACGCACATGGTCCTTGTAAAAAAAAGTTCTCTTTATAAATTATAGATATAGTCACTGATTGCCTAAAAAATATACAATCAATAAATTCGTAACTGCAAAGGAGCAATTTGCCATGAAAATTACACTTATATGCTTCTTATTGTGATTTTCTTCTTTTTTCTTTTACTTTTTGATTGCCTAAGTTTGATGTAGAATTCTGAGCTTGATGCACGGGTTGGATGCCAAATTGAAATTATCGTCATTTATACAATACTATTTTATAATTGAATTCAACGGGAAACATATTTTATTTAAACTGAAATTATCATCATTTATAGTCAGTGAGGGTAAGGGGTACCAAACGGGTCGTGTTCAGATGCCTAAAAATACCCGATTGCACGACGCATGCAGCAGCGTCTTCGGCTGCACGGCGCACGCAGCAGCAGTGGCATGACGCACGCAACAACGGCTTCGGCTGCACGACGTTTGCAAAACCCACCCAACACGATCCGTTTGCCAGGCCTTAATCTATTTTTTTATCTTACCCGCTTGACCCATTAACAAAAATATATTCAAACAAGGCTACCAACAGAGTGTACAACAAGAACAAAGATTTAATGAATCTTTCTCAATGAAATGACAAAAAGATCACTTAAATGAAGAGCAAACGACCACTCCGTTTTAATTGTGCTACGATATTGCTAAGCAGCTGCACTTGGTCTTTAGGTAGTCTTCTTGTTTGCTGCTTCCTTCATCTGCATGTTGTAGGTTTAGATGTTAGAAAAGAAGCAGAAAAAATGATAAACATAAAGTGCACCCGTGCAACCTTCATCAGTTGTCGCGTTTGTAAAAATATAAAAGCTACCCAGAGCTAATTCATGTTAATAAATAGTAAAATCAGAGGAAGAAGTGTATAATGAAATAATAGTTTTTGAAACTTGACAGCATGTTTATTGTTTTTTGGACATCAAGTTATTTCGTCAAGTCGATAAATTTTATCTACAAGTTAAACGGGTCGGGTTAGTTGGGTCGGCTGCGCGGCGCACGCAGCAGCGGCGTCGGCTGGGCGGCACACGCGGCAGCGGCGTATTTATGTGGTTTGGCGTCGGCTGCGCGCAGAAGCGGCAGCAGCCTCAGCTGTACGGAGCACGCGGCGGCAGCGTCGTCATCTGCGCGGCGCACGCAACAGCGGCGTCGGCTGCGCGGCGCACGCAGCATCGTCATCGGCTGCACGACGCACACAACAGCGTCATATTTATGTGGTTCGGACTGAAAAAAGAAATATAATTTTAACTATAGTCGGTGGTAAACCTGCTCCGCTCGGCTCGCCTTTGTAAAAATATAAAAGCGACCCAGAGCTAAGTCATGTTAATAAATAGTAAAATCAGAGGCAGAATTGTATAATGAAATAATAGTTTTTGAAACTTGACAGCGTGTTTATTGTTTTTTTGGTCATGAAGTTATTTCGTCAAATCGATAAATTTTATCTATAAGTAAAACGGGTCGGGTTAGTCGGGTCACATAGGGTAAACCTACCAATACTTTTGTCCTTTTTCTAAATCAGTTTTGTGTATTGCTAATGCAGTATAGATGATTAATTGAAAGAATAAGATCATTTATTTTAAACAATTTAGGGTACTACCAATATTTGATAAACAGTGACTTTTATCGGCAACAATCTACTACAATACACTCAAAAGGAAAAAAAGCAAGTGAACCAAATTTGGCTGCACTATTGTTTTAGTCTTTTATCAGCAGCTGTCTTTTAAAAAGATATATCATGAAAATCCTCAAATTTTGACCCATCTCGTGATACAACTGCAATAACATTCTAAGGTGTGTAACTAAGAGTGATGGTTTTTTAACCGCCTACTATATATTTTAAAGGATATCTCGCCAAAATTATATAAGATGGCAAAAGCACTCAACCAGAATTATATTAATTTGGCGACACATGTTTGTCCATACTCAACCATTCAACATGTCTCAGCTAGCCATCTGTAAAAGACTAGTCCGACTCCCCAATCCTATCAAGATTATGGTTAAAGCCGTAGGCCCGTACCCAACCCAACCGGTTTCATGTTTAGCAAATCAAAAGCTTCTGAAAGCAGGAGATAAAAACCTTTACATACAACACATATCGTGATATCATATCACGATACTTTCGTATTTTTTTTCAAAAATACACGACCATATTAATGTAACTATAACCATTGTAACTTACTTAAAGCTTTTCAAACTGACCAGCACATCTGCGATCCTCATTCTCTAAAGATGTCACAGCCAGCCCTTCATTCTCATGTTTCTCCCATCCACCCGTATCCGCCATCAAATGGACAAATAATAAGCAACGGATGCCACCATGGAGATGAAAGTAAAAGCTGCCCACCAGCAAACGATAAGCGTTTTTTGCAGATCCTGCAAATGTACCTGCCCCAAAGAAAGGAAATCCTGCTGTTCAAAGAGAAACAAATTACCAATCATTGCTTGATCAAAGCTTTTAATTCAAATTGACAAAACAAGCGGGTCAGATAAGTGCAAAGTGAATTCAGGTAGAAACATGTCACTTTTAAACATTGATTTCCATCTCTAAAACAAAGTTCTTACAATGAATACAGATTGGGAGGCTATATGCCAAAGAAATAGACTTTTAGCGACTTTCGACCGATGAGTTGTTCCTCTTTTATCTAAATTTCTTTTCTTGGACCCGTTTGAGGTATGACCAACCCAAATCAACCCATTCAGGTAGATATTATCAAAAAGTGTGCTTGTTAGACATTATCATGAATCTGACATCAAGCATCAGAGCCATCACATGGCTTTTCACCTGGACAACCAATCCATCTTAAATCGCAAGGCTTGTTCATGCTAGACTAACTTATAGTTTGCACTTGCATGTTAAGGTTTCCTCTTAACAACTTGATATTCTCCACCATAATCAAATGATAACATAAGCATTTTATATACCAATAGAAGGTATTAAAAGTAATAATTTAGCACACAACAGCGTCGTATTAATGCGGTTCAGCGTCGGCCGCACGCGGCAGCGGCGGCAGCGGCGGCTGCTCGACGCACCCAGCAGTGTCGTATTAATGCGGTTCGGACTAAAAAAAGAAATATAATTTTAACTACATTCGGTGGTAAACCTGCTCGGCTCGGCTCGTTTAACATATGAAAGCTTTACATACAATATAACATAGATAAAAGATGGAAAGGGTAGTTACCAGCTTCTCAACTTAATAGAGCATGCACATATCGTGATATCATCTCACGATACTTTCATATTTTTTTTCAAAAATACACGACCAAATTAATGTAACTATAACCATTGTAACTTACTTAAAGCTTTTCAAACTGACCAGCACAACTGCGATCCTCATTCTCTAAAGATGTCACACCCAGCCCTTCATTCTCATATTTCTCCCATCCACCCGTATCCACCATCAAATGGATAAATAATAAACAACTGATGCCACCATGGAGATGAAAGTCAAAGCTACTCACCAGCAAACGATAAGCGTTTTTTGAAGATCCTGCAAATGAATCTGCCCCAAAGAAAGGAAACCCTGCTGTTCACAGGTTCAAAGAGAAACAAATTACCAATCAATGCTTGATCAAAGCTTTTAATTCAAGTTGACAAAACAAGCGGGTCAGATAAGTGCAAAGTGAATTCAGGTAGAAACATGTCACTTTTAGTCATGGGTCAGGCCAGGTTGACCCACAAACATTGATTTCCATCTCTAAAACAAAGTTCTTACAATGAATACAGATTGGGAGGCTATATGCCTAAGAAATAGACTTTTAGCGACTTTCAACCAGTAAGATTTGTTCCTCTTTTATCTAAATTTCTTTTATTTGCCCCGTTTGAGGTATGACCAACCCAAATCAACCCATTCAGGTAGACATTATCAAAACGTTTGCTTGTTAGACATTATCATGAATCTGACATCAAGCATCAGAGCCATCACATGGCTTTTCACCTGGACAACCAATCCATCTTAAATTGCAAGGCTTGTTCATGTTAGACTAACTTATAGTTTGCACTTGCATGTTAAGGTTTTCCCTTAACATCTTCATATTCTCCAGCATAATCAAATGATAACATAAGCATTATATATACCAATAGAAGGTATTAAAAGTAATAATTTAGCAACAACTCCTAGAAATCTGACGAATTATATATATAGACAATGAGTTTCACAAAGCCCTAGATACTTAAAAAGGGGATTAGCTAAATCAAGTTAATTATTGTACCAAACACGTACAACCAAGTGTAGCTAGATTACATTGCACATCAAAACAGTACAAACAAATTACAAACAAATATTATGGCTTAAAAACAATATTAACCTACATTTCTAATCTGATTTGGCTTGTTACATCACAAATTCAAAGCTTTTTTAATTAGAACAACAAATATTTCACACAACTTTAGCAAAAATTAGAATGGAAACAAGAAGCACATCAATATAATTTATAGAATTACAACTGAA
Source organism: Helianthus tuberosus (assembly GCA_030545235.1). Lineage (NCBI taxonomy): Eukaryota > Viridiplantae > Streptophyta > Magnoliopsida > Asterales > Asteraceae > Helianthus > Helianthus tuberosus. Next base: position 160,860,847 of record CM060411.1, on the reverse strand, counting down.
TATCTGCCAAATTGATGTCAGAAAAATCGTATTCAGACAAGAGCATAACAAGTGTGAAAGACTGATTCAGACACTTCCTTATCCAGTTAATCGGGCACAATAGCAACAACAGAAACCTAATTTTTCAGCTGAACACCCTTCACTGAAAACTCTTATAAAAAATCGCCAACAACATACTAACTTTTCAGCCGAACAAGACCAAACTCTTATCTAAAATCGTATCTATAGTCGCAAATTTTGTGCCCCAGGCTAGGGCTAGGGTTTCGTTCTTTTTTTAATGCCAGTGAAATAACTGATTGTAAACATAAGTAAGAAAGATACACAGGAAATTTCAATTGCATATGATGCTAGTTAATAAAATCGGTTCTCAAACCCTAACCCTAGCCGTGTCATCCGGTTCAGCCAACATTGAATCAGCCAGATTAGCTGTGAGTTTTGCTTCATGGGTGACTTATCTGTTGTTAAAAAAATCATTTTGGTGGAGCAATACCGTGAAGAATACAACAAACAGAGAAAGAGAAAGATACCATGTCTTCTACGTGAAACTTGTTGAATGTGAATGAGATTTTGGAGGGAATTAATTGATTTTGGAGGGAGATTTTTCATAAGGATTTTCGTGAAATGTGATTTTGGAGGGAGATGCTAATTGTGTTGTAAAGAGGGAAATGATAGGGAAAAGAAGTTAATAAATTTTATTAAGGGTGGATAAAATAGTAGATTTTAGAAATACTTGAAAATAGTGTCATATGTAAAATACCATTAAAAATCATAGAGAATTTCAATGGCATATGTAAAGTGCCATTAAAATTTTGAAATAGTTCAATGGCATATGTAAAGTGCCATTAAAAGTTTGAAATAGTGGCATAAGGACTAAATGTCACTAAAATTGTGTACTAAGCAAATATGGCATACACAAACTGCCACTAAAACCAAAATTAGTGGCACAAAAGCTAAATGCCATTAGAAGTGTGTGCCACTGAATGGACTTTTTTTTGTAGTGCCACTAGACCAATGAAAGGGCAGAAAGGTATTGTATTCGTAAGGCGTCAGATTTTTATATTTTATAGAGTAAACTGCAATTTTACCCCCTGGGGTTAGGGGTCATTGGCATGTCTACCCCCTAAGGAAATAATTGCAATTTTACCCCCCACTGGGGTTATGTCGCACTTTTACCCCCGGTGTCAAATTTGTTAACAGATCTGTTAACTTTAATGTGAAATGACTATTTTATCCTTTAATATTACCCCCGTAAGGTTCTTGTTATGCCAATTATTACTAAAATGCCCTTTCGTATTACCCCCTATACTTTGTGTTAAACAACAATATTACCCCCTGTAAGAATTATTACATTTGAATAATCTGTTCTATGTTGGCTTTGAATAATCTTCATAAGAATAATTACACCTCAAATTATTGTTAATTACCATTGTAATGGTTTTACACCAAAAACAAGAATCATCTTCAAATAAATCCATCCATCCATCAAATAGTTTAATTAATCCCACTTCCAAACACTCCCTAAATCAGTAAAAGTAGATCCAATCATTAGCATGGAATCAACATCAAAACTCAAAAGCATAATCAACAAGAAAATCTTACATGTTTATCAGTTGCCAAAGGATCAAAACTAGGATGCTCACTGTTCAAACTCCTTGGTGAAATCCCCTGATTCTTCTTGAAATCTACACAAACAATATATTCATCAAACACACAACATAACCCAAACTTTAAACCTCAAATTCAAACACAAACATGCAGATTTAGAATCATTGATCCTTTTATTCCTTGCAAAAGTATAAAGCATCCCACCAAGAGAAAAAGCTAAAGCAAGCCCAATTTTCAATATCACTGGGCTCACATCTCTCTTCTCCATCTTCAAATAAATCATCTTCATCTTCAAATAAATCAATCTTCAAACCATCTTCATCCATCCATCTTCATCTTCAAATTAACCATCTAGAATCATCTTCCACACAAACCACCGTCGCAAATCCAATTACATCAAGTTCATCATCAGCATCAGTTCATTGTTCCAGATTCCCCCAAAATTATCAAAATTAAAACCATAAATGTAACCCAAATCGCCATAACTGTAACCTCCACCCTGCAATTCAAGATTTTTTAAAACCCAAATTCACCACACCCACAAATTTGAAACCCAAATTAAACCCAACTCTCGTTCATAGATCACGACTCGCTTCTTGTACCCATAACTTGTAGCTTCCTGGTAATGCTTTCAACGCTCGTTCATAGATCACGGCTCGCTTCTTGGACGGAGACTCGGTGCGTGCAATTAAGTATCGCCACCATAGCTTCAAACTAAAGGGATTTTTAAGGAGTTCTTCTTCGTAGAGGAGATCGTCTTGGCTTGGATACAACTCGCTTGAAATCGCCATTGACTGCTTAGACTTGACAATCTCCAAAAGTAGCCCTACTAACTAACTTTATGTAAACTATATTCAAGTTCACATACATCCTTAATTACTAGTAAAGGAAGTCAGAAAAACATATAAATATAAAGATCATCCAGTAACGAATTAACAGATGAGAAAAACTACCTGATAATGACAGGAAGAGGAAAGAAATTAAGAAACTCCTTCACAGCAGCTTCCGATCGAGTGCCTGAAGAAGATTAACAGCAGATCAAAACAAACAAACAAACAGTTAAATTAAGCAGAAAACCACAAGAGTGATTAGTAAACAAACTAGGGTGAGAGCAGAAATCAGAAGCAGCTTGCAGCAGCTTTGAAGTATCAGCGAGAGAATATTCTTCCTCCATTTCTGAACAACAAGACGAACAAAATCGATTTATAAACCCCTTCCTTCCTTCCTTCCTTCGTTGCTAGCAAGATAATCCAGAAACCCACCGCTTCATCTTGAGTTCTTCTGCAAAACCCTAGAAACGAAAGAGGAGATCTGAACTAAAATAGGAATTGATAACTGATTGTTATAAATAATAATAATAATAATAATAATAAATATGGGGTAAGATTACCAAAATACCCTTGCCTATAACAGTCAAACAACCTTTGACTGACGGCAGGGGGTAAAAGTGCGACATAACCCCAAACAGTGGGGGGTAAAATTACAATTATTTCCTTAGGGGTTAGACATGCCAATGACCCCTAACCCCAGGGGGTAAAATTGCAGTTTACTCTATTTTATATATTTTGATAATATCTCGAAAATTCATTCCTTAATTCAAAAAAGAAACAAGAACCAGTATGTGATTATCTGTTTTGAAAAACATATCAAAAATATCATAAAGACTTTACTTTTATCATTGGGGAGCCATCACAACCTTTAAGTTGAAAGGACATAACTCTTTGTCATGGCCGGTCCTAGAATTTTGGAGGCCCAAAGCGAATTAAGAATTCGAGGTCCTTTTTTAATTTTTTTAGGCTCGTAATTTCGTTTTGTATCTGACGTGAAATATATTAGGAATAAACTTATAAAGCACTTAACCATTATGTAAACTAGATGATTTCCCTAATCAAATAATATTGAGATGTAATACATAAATCAAATCTAAGTTCAAAAGAGTTTAACCTAACAAATAACTACGTATATTATGTGTGAAAGGAATTAAAACATGCTACGAATTTTAAGTATACTAGTGTTATTAGTTAGAAACGATTTTTTTTAAATAAAATTTTATATGGACGTATCATGTTAAATATTGTGTGGACAAAATATTTTAGCTTATTAAATTAACAGAGGTGATTAAAAAAGATGAATTTATAACCCTTTATTAAAAGAGTGGGTGAGTTGATTAATAATTTTGAAAATGGCTAACAGGTGGGATTCAAAACCAACCCTTTACAAAAACCAAATTTTGTTCTTACCCCCAGACTACACTTGTATTAATGTTAATAAATATCACCGTAAATATAATATTCTTTTTTTTATAAATATAGATTTATTTTTTTTATTTTGGAGCCCCTATTTTTTTGGAGGCCCTAAGTCGTTGCCTAGCCCAATTACACTAACGGGCCAGCTCTGCTCTTTGTGAACTAGTATATTAGTTGGTGGTTAAAACCGTTGATAATCAGTTGATTACATCAATAGTTATGTTTGCCTTGCCCAAGTTGTTGCTAATGTTTGGTTACCACTAATGACACTTGCTCCTTATCACAAGTAGTTATTGTTGATTACTTTGTTACTGACAGACTAAGTTGCTATTAATCCCAATCACCATTGATGATCACTAGTAACTTTTTTTTTTTTTTTTTCTCATTTAAATCTAGTATTTCATTCCACACATAGTAACATAATAATGATAATGGTGGTGGTGGTGGTGAATGCTAGCTCTTGCTAGGGGCTCTGCTCTTGGACCCGTTATGGGGATGCCCACACTATTGAACCACGGGGTTCAAATGTGTTAGAAATGAGAGTAGTTTTGTTGAACCACCGGGCTCGAAGGTGTCAGAAATGAGAGTAGTTTTGTTGAACTACCAGGCTCGAAGGCTTCAGAAATGAGAGTAGCTTTGTACCGGTATGTATTCCACACCTTCTAAATTATAACAATGGTTATTCACATTTATTTTTAATCTAAAGTGAATCTAGCTAAACTAAAGTGGAATTAATTATACTAAAATCATGAGTTTTTTTTTTTTTTCCTAAACTTGTGTTGGTGGAATTTTTTTTAATCAAAATAATGTTTCTTAAAAACTAGGGTAAATTACTTTTTGAGTCCCTGTGTTTTATGGGTTTTAACTAGTTGAGTCCAAAAGCAAAAAGTTTAACGATCTGAGTCCCCATAAGCATTTTCTTTAACCATTTGAGTCCAAATTTCTAACCCAGTTAGAGTTTTGTTAAGTTTTGTTAAATGACCAAATTACCTCTATAAAACACAGGGACTAAAAAAAAGAATATATAATTGTTATTATTATTATTATTATCATCATCATCATTTAATTTAAAAATCATATCATCATCTTCACCAAATGGATCAATAAACCCATACATCTTTTCAACCATATTCAACTCATATCACCTACTCTATCGATGTTTGGAGGAATCGCTTTACCTATTGGATGTCACAAATCAAATCATCACTACAAAATCAAATCACTATGCAAGAAACAGTTTATGTATAGATATTTCTATGATGAATAAATAATCACAACAACAGGCAAATCGTTTACATATAAGCATTCCGAACCGACTTACCCAATATACACAAATTAGTAATACACAAATTACAATATTATTACCTCCGATCCCCATTTTTGTACAATCAATCATATCATCATTATCACTAAACACATGAGTCTCCCAACAACCACTCCTTTTTCAGCAGCAACAACATTCAATGACGACCGAGTACACCCCAAAATACACGACACGTCATCCAAAACGGCGTCGGATTGCGTCTGGTCCTGAAACAGCTTCACATCGGTATAAAACAAATCTTGGAACGGGACATAGGATACAAAACCTTTTTATTTTAAAAACTTTATTGTGAACAAGTCTTGTTTGTAAAACTTATAAACCTATGTTGTCTTTTGCAACAAAACAACTCATGACTTGTATCTTTATATTATGGAATGGATGAACATCGTGAATGTTTTATATCATATAGTTTGTTTACTTACATCGTATGCTATGGAAACCGATCAAGTCACACTACCCCTTCCGCCTCTGACACGGGTGTAACAGGTTTTCCGACAAACCCACTACCGGACTTCATCACCACCGCAACAGTGTGAACACCACCATCGGGCATCATCATCATCGGGAGCCAAGAACTTAAGGGAGGGGGTTTTTCTAGAAACATTACCTTCAGCATAAACACCACCACCGGCCTTCATCACCGCCGCAACTCCTTCAAACAACCTACAACTCGGGGTCTTTCACCACAAAACTCCACCACACCGGACCCCGCACCACCACACCCTCAAAACCTTTACCGTGCACACCACCACCGGACTTCATCACCACCACTGCTCCTTCAAAACAACATAAAGCTGGATTACTTGATGATTTTGGAGGATAAGATGAAAGAAGATGGATGATTATGGTGAAATGGGATTTTAAAAAGGTTAAAATGTGTTTATATACTGTAATAAAAGAATGGATCAAAATGGCAGATGAAAAGATTTATAAAGTTAATCCCCAAAATACCCCTAGTTAAAAATGATCTTTTTGGACGGAGTTAGGGTATGTGATCAAAATGGCAACAAAAAGGAAAATTCAGGGATCCAGAGGAGGAAAAAAAACTATTTGGACTAAAATGACAAATTTGGACAAACCTTAGGGACTAAAATGGCAATTTACTATAAAAATATTAATTTATTATTGTCACTTATTTAAATTTACTTTTACGTAAATACTTTTTTTATTTAACTTAATATTTATATTGATTTTTTACCCGTTGCGTGTTGCGGCGGCGCAAAAACTTAACTAATTCGATTACGATTAGATTCAAAATCCCTGTAGAAATGTAAGTAACTTGATTACAATTTAGTTTATCATTCAAAGGCATAAACAAAGATGACGTTTGGTCAGCATCCCTCCTGTTCTGTTAAATGGAAAATCGTTAATTCTTATTCCAGTTTAAAATTTACAATAAGTCATATTCTAGGATCTCCGATGTCCCCCTTTCTTAGACGGTTAAATGCTACTAACCTTGCTTATCGGAGTCTTCGGATGTTGAGTTTAGAACAAACCAGCTAACATCCTCGTGTACGACTGTCATGGTCATCATTTAATCAAGTTAACCAATTATATAACCATCAATTATAATATTGATGTCTGGATAAAGAACCTTCTATAAAGCATCTCCCTGAGGAGTACAACATTTGGTTCTTCAGGAGGGCGATCATATGCACCAAAAACATAACAGCAGTCTTCATTCCATACAATATAGAAACACTATATTTTAGCTGAAAAAAGTTGAATTGCCAAATCGCCATAGCCACAAAACTATCTGTAAATAGGTGATCCGTTATTTCTAGATCGTCACGCACAAAGTACATTGTACATATGCACCAAATGATTTACATTAGAAATATGTAAGCTACTAACCCCATTGTATTGGGATGTAGCAAACACTACTTCAGTCACATCCCTCCTTTGGGTTAACCAAAAAGGAGCCTAATTAGTGCTCATTATTCATACAGACGCTATTTGTAACACCACCAAAAAGAAATACATTCCATTTACTCAAACCGTTCTTTGAAACATAAACAAACATGGTATAAGGATATAATTAGAGCTGGCAATAATAACTTGAATGCCATTTACCGGTAGGTTTGGGTAATTTTTTTTCCATCTGCGGGTTCCTTTGGGTATAGCAAATGTAGAGGACGGGTCAAAGTGGACTTCTAACAAATTCTTAATCTGGAAGATCGGGTCACAATGGGTTGAGGCAGGTGCCCAATGGGTCAGAACGTGTACGGGTTCTTGTTATTCATATTGAAGGCTGAAAAGTTGTAAGGACCTTCAAAAATATCCTAAAACGACCCATAAGTGAAAACCCGAACCCCTGAAACCCTACTGTGCATGAAAAATTGAGAAAACAAGAAATATGGTCTTCAGGCGGGCCGCATAAGGGTTAAGAATAGCCTCACGCGGGCCGCGTCAAATCCCTGTTGACCGGATAAGCGTTCCCAGTCCACGTGTCACACACGTGGCATACCTACGCGTGACACGGATGCCCTAATCTACGAACTAGACTTCCACGCGGGCCGCGTAAGGGTCAAGTAAAGGTTCACGCGGGTCGCGTGTCACACCCTGTCTTTTGCGGAAGCGTATGATGTGTGACTAGCTTGTTATCATTGCATTCAATCGTAATAAACAACTACATGATCAAAACAATGTTCATCCATTTATGAAAATTTGAGTATTACAAACACTTGTTATTTGAGTTTTCAAAACACGACCTTTGACAAGGTTACAATTCAACAAAAGTGGATGACATCTAAACTTGTAGTCTATTTCTAGTTACGACACTTGCGCCCAAGATCCATCATGTCACCTGAAATACATGTAATTTTGGAAAACATCAACATAAAGTTGAGCGAGTTCATGCATTTTGCATATCTTGTATGAAAACATTGTATGTATCTTGTATAAATTAAGTGTTCATGTATAAATCAAGTTTTCTTATGTACACCACGTACTAATTGAATGTTTGTACAAGGATGTTAAGGCATGTGAGGACATATGGAGCATTAGTGTTGGCTCCTTTAAGGCATGTGAGCATATGGAGCATTAGTGTTGGCTCCTTTACTGTGTCGATTACCCTCGACTGTGTCAATTAACCTCGACTGTGTCGATTTCCCTCGACTGTGTCAATTTCCCTCGACTGTGTCGATTACCCTCGACTGTGTCGATTAACCTCGACTGTGTCGATTTCCCTCGACTGTGTCGATATCCCTCGACTGGGACACCGAAGCACTCATGAGGTCACATAAGGACCATGAGTGGGGCTCGGCCGTACCCGTTAGATCTAACCCTCGTCCCTAATTAAGTATTAATGGCATCTCAATATTTAGTTTAAGCTCACATGATCTAGTATTTTCTAGGCTTTTCTTAAAGCTCATCATATTGCACTCACCACGAGTGCTTCTCGTATTCTTTTGTATTCTCAAATCATATTGCACTCGGTTCTCGTTCTCACCAAGAGTGCTTCTTGTATTTTTACCCTTTGTAAAAATTATAATATTTGAAACATGTATTTCACCCCCGAGAGTTATAAAACCAAAAACAGTTAGAGAAAAGGGGGAGCATGAACTCACAACTTTGCGTTCCTGTGCGTCGTAAACTTCACCGGATTTGCTTACTTAACGTCGTAACCTATACGAGTTTTCTTAACGTTAGTCACTAGACTTGCGTCGCACAAGTACAGTCACTCTCTTTTGTGTATAATTTCTTGTGTTAAAAAATATTTTATATTTTTAACTAAATGTCTTGCTTATATTATTTTCTCAAAAATAAATATAAGCTTTTTTTGTATTTTGCACTTTGCACCCGAATTATGTATCTTGTATGTTGTATGCGTATTTTTTTGTATTTTTACTCGTCACGAGTATCTCCAAGTCATATTATTTTGACTCTAAAAATAATATATACCTATTTCACAAAATAATCACATAATCATACAAGCGATAAATATATATTCTAAATATATATTTAACAAGTTTCATTTATGAAAATCCACCTCCGGTATTTGGTATCTTGTACTAAAAATCATGGCGAAGTTTATATTCTGAAAACAAGTTAAAAATATATTTATAAACACTTATCACAAAAATATTACTAAGTGTTATATTTCTTAGAAAAATTTCGCCAGAGTTTCCTCTGTAACTGGAGGTGGCCACGCTTACTAGCGTATCATTTTCCTTTAAAACTTCAACCAATCAATTTCCAATCATCATCAAACTAGTCCAACATAAACATATATCGCAATCACATGAACTTGCAAGTTGTGTAAAAATGTGTAGTAACTCTTCAACACATTTAGTAGGTTTTTCCATCTCTAAAAATAAAGTCGGTTTCTTGGAAAACTTCTTTTTAAAGAACATTAAGTTTTACAACTTCTAGTCGGTTTTTACGAAAATTATTTCTTTGTTATAACTTTTGTTACACAAGTGTCCACACACTTGTTTGTTCACAAAACACTTCTAGTTTATGGAAGATCCGACCTTAAAACACGATTTCATCATATACTTGGTTCTTCGAAAATACCACTTGTAGATCTTTAGACCTACTAGTTTAGAACTTCATTTCGTAAGAAAAATCGATTTTACACAAGTTCATGTTTAGTGTGTAGTAGAGTTTCATCATTTAACCCTTTTCATTCTTAACATATTCTATGTCATGTTTCATGAACATGACTAATCCGGGTTTGATGATGATCCGAGCTACCACAACATAGATCGGCACTAAATAATCACCACAAAACAAGTCTTACAAGTTTTACACCATTATATCACCACAAAACAAGTCCTACAAGTTCATCATTTTTATAAGACTTTAAACTTTGATCTTATATATTCATGACTTTTATCCGACAAATCTCTTATTAACCACTCTAAACAAGAACAAGAGGATGTTTTAGAACACTTACTACTAGCTCGAGGCTAGGGAAGAAACTAGACGAAAAATGGGTGGATAAAAGCAAACGGATGAGGTCCTTCAAGTTCCGAGACCACCAAACCTTCTTATATGGCTCCTTGCACCTTGAGAATGCCTTGAAATGGATGGAACAATGGTGGTGGTGGTGGCTCTATGTTTGGCCGAGATCAAGAGAGCAAGGGAGAGAGTGAGAGAGGTGTAATGTTGTGAAGTGAGTGAATTATGAAGATCTTTAGAATCCATATGTCATACTTATAGTCATATCTTTCAAGATCCTCATAAATCTTATAGAATCCAAGAAATATCACATAATATCTAAATAAATCTAAATAAAATCAATTTAAGATTTTGGGAAGATTACATAATCTTGTATTTAGACATGTTGGGCCGATTTTGTTAGGATATGGGGAGGGGTCTAGTTGTAACTTATAGTACTTTGCAAAATCTCTAGTAAATCTTTCAAGATTCATAATATCTATGCAATATCTTATGAAATCAAATTAAATCCAAGTAATATCTTATGAAATCTAGTGAAATCCAAGCAAGATCTTTGATGGATATTGTAGGATCTTGTGTATCCTCAAGTACTAGACCATATCTTACTTTAAATCTTCCAAGATTCACCAATATCTAACAATATCCCATAAGATCCACCAATTAAGCCACATGGCCGATTATGGCATGAAGGGGGGGGGGGGGGGGTCTCATGGTTGGTTTCTAACTAAATGATTAAGCATTAGTTGTTAAGTAGGAGGTTAAGACTAGATATTAGCATGTAGTGTCTTGTGACGGGTGTTAGGGTATTCGGGTACCCTAATTAGCTTAGAAAAATAAAAACATTGCTTCTAGCAATATTTTGGTGTTCCGGGTAAAGTCCGGTTGTTCGGTTAGATACCGATTCGTTAAAGTGCTAAATTACACTTTTTAGTACCCTTTAAGTACCTTTTTGTATCCCTTTTAATTCCCAACACTTGGGGAAGTATTCTGGATAATAAAACGACATTTCTGCCTAATATTCATATGTTTAAATGCTGAATATAGCTGAATTTAAATAAATTCTGCACTTAAAATGCGTTTCGGGTGCTTTTTAGTGCGTATTTTAGCTTTCGGAAGGTCTATATTAAAACCCTTGTATGTATTCTTGGGTTTTAATGCATTCTTGACGTTGGACCTACACCTAGGCTCCAATTCTAATGTCTGACTGCTTTCTGCAGTTCTGTTGACACGATGTGTCTTACCGGTGAGTTTACTAATATTTTTGACGCAACGCTATCATAACGAAATTCTTGTAGCATATATCATGCATGAATTCACTTGTATGGAATTCAGAAATTTATTTGTCTGGTAAACCAGATCATGCACAGTCGTTTAAGCGCAAATTACTGTTCATTTCGTGTACGGAATGTACGGAAAAGTGACGGTTGTCACAGTCTCCCCCCGTTAAAAGAATTTCGTCCCGAAATTCAAGCGATGCCATCGGTCGCAGGGGAGTTGTGAAACCAATATGGTCACTTAGATTCATGATTTGTCTTCACGTTCCCATGAAATCTCTGGGTCATATCATGAATTCTATCATACTCAAGTAGATCAATCATGACTTTTCTGTATCTTGTGGACTCTTGGTCCATAACCTCAACAGGTTTCTATAGTATTGTGGACTCTTGGTCCAAAACCTCAACAGGTAGAGTCCAAAACCTCAACAGGTTTCTATAGTATTGTGGACTCTTGGTCCAAAACCTCAACAGGTTTCTATAGTATTGTGGACTCTTGGTCCAAAACCTCAATAGGTTTCTATAGTATTTCTTGTCGTTTATCATTGACGTGAATCTTAATTGTGGGAACAACGACTGTTCCTTAAGTCAGACTCCTCTACAGACTAGACACATGAATGTGTCGCGATCACTACTGATCTTTTTCTGGGAGCTTCATTTTGTGAGCAATGGTTCTGATCCCTACACCGGGGATTCAACCTTTTCGTTTTCCCAAAACACACTACACCTTCTCTAGGCGAGGCTCTCATTTTAGTCATACTTCTTGTCTCAAATTCATACGATTTCTACCGCTCATTGGCGTAATTTTTTTGTATTCTGCAGGCTGTCCTGATATGATCACATATCCGAACGATCTTGCCTCTAGTTTTCCTGGGCCAACTCGGGCCAGTAGATTGTTTATTTCTGGTCTCCGTTCAACATGACGGGAATTGACTCATTATGTTCCGTCTAAAGCTTTATAAGAAGCGGTTTAGACGGCGGTGTGATAAATACTGTTGTAGGAAGACTTCACTAAGGGCAAGTGAGTGTTTCGACCTTTCATTAAAGTTTATCACACAAGCACGTATTGTGTTCATACAGGCTGCATCGTTCAGCAGCTCAGTTCATATTTGAGTTCTTACGATCATCGGTGTGCTGCAACCCTTGTGATTAGTAAAGATCGTGCAGCGTTTTCTTTCAGGTAATGACATCTAGTTTGTGACGCGTAATTATTGTATCTATCTCAAGGTCTTTTCTCATGATTCCTTAATTCAATGTGCCGCGTACGCAATGTTGTGGTCTTGTTGCATCGACGTGCAATCGAGACTTTGTCGAGAGACGTCACATAATTGCAACTCTAGCTCCTTAGCTCTTGGTTGCAGGGTTGGCATGAATTTCGTTCTTATCCACCATGTATCTTAAAGTTCTCCCTTTGCGAACTCAAAATCCGCTTTTCGTCATCATTGCACATAACTGTGCTTTCTCTAAGAGTTGCAAGGTAAATTGCAGTTGTTTGCTCACGACCTTCCTTGGTCGTTGGCCAAATAAGAATGTAGTCAATAAATACATTCGTGATCTATTCAGGTGTGGCTTACACGTTCGTTTCATGAGGTCCATGAATATTGTCGATGCATGTGTCAAGCCAAATGATACGACAAGGATCTCGTAATACTCGAAGCCAGTTCTAAAGGTCGTTTTAGGGATATTTCCTCTTGTATTCACAGTGGAGGACCTCTCGTCCTCAAGTTGATCTTTGAGTGGTAACTGGAACCTTACGATTGGCTCATTTGTGTCATCAGTCCCTGGCAAAGGATTCTGATTCTCAATTTTCTGAAGTTTATGTAAAGTGGAGACTACCAACTTTCTCTTTGTCTCCTTAACTAAGGATGCTACGTCCTTAATTTCCTCTGTCTAGCAGCTCTTGCAGTTATATCAGAGCTTCATGCTTCGCTGGTGAAGCTAGTCGGTATGGCGTCATTCGTCACTGGTGCTGCTCCTGGCACACGATTTATTCCAAACTCCTCTCGTCGCTACAGAGAGGCGTTCCTGGCAAGTCTTCTAAAAAGGCTACTGGGACTTCTTCCATCACGGGGATGTTCTCAGGCTCTGCAGTCTACTCTGAGGCATTTCTATGCCTCTTCGACCAATGAGGGATGTCGTAGATCTGCCGCCTTGTGGGGTCTAGCATCCTTGCCCCTACTGCAGGAAAGTTAGGTTTAATCATCCGCAAGAGGGATGCGTCTGATTTTCTCATATTGAACGACTTCAGCTCTATACTTGGATTTCTGATCCATGCTGACTATCATCTCATGACTTCGCAAGTCAATGGTAACAGAAGGTTTCGACCTTCTGAGTCCCTAAATGCAGTCCTTAATTGCTTCGACTGTTTAAACTAGCCTTCTATGTGCCTATTTCGAAAGAATATGGGTCGTCTATTTTATTTGAAACTAGGCCAGGCAGTTTCTTAAGTTCTAAGCATGTAAGGTTAAAGTTGATGCCAGTATTAATTAAAAGTAGATGCATTAGGTTGGTTAATAGGGAACGTACCCGTAACCGCATCTGGATCATGGCGTGCTTCACGAGTTTCGATCGTGAAAACCCTTCCTTGCTTGTTTCTTCCTAGGGCAATCTTTCCTAAAGTGCCCTGCTTCACCACATTTGTAGCAACCTGGTATTCTCTTATTTCTTCCATCTGGGTCCTTCGCCCAACAGGCATCCTTGTTGTGCCCTTCTTTTCCACACTTTCCGCACGTAGGCCTTAGGCATCGACCTTCATGGTGAAAAGTGCATTCCCCGCATCTCGGCTTAGTCCCCGAGTATATTTTACCACCAGCCTTATTACTGGCTCCATCAGTTTTCCTTCCAGGCGGCGGGTTCACTTTCTTTCTTTTGCATGTTTTAGAGCTTCCATAGTTGACTTGGGTGCTCATCTTTAGGTTTGAGGACTTCCTTTTCTTGTTGCTCGACGACCCCACATGAGTCTCTTTCTTGTTATCCTCAGATTCCAAAAATTTTCCAGCACGTAGAGCTTCTTCAGTAAGCGTAACGCTTAAATCGATAGCCTCCGCGATAGTTGGAGGCCTTGAGGTAGTAACCAAGCTCCTGATCTGGGGTGCAAGTCCCCAAATGAATCGTTCAACCCTTTTGAATTCCGGTTTGACTAAGTAGGGGACGACCCTAGACAAGTCGTGAAATCGTTGGACGTATTCAGGAATCTTCGGTCCGTCCATTTTCAAGTTCCAGAACTCCACCTCAAGCTTCTGGATTTCAGCCCTAGAACAGTATTTCTTTTCCATCATTTCCTTGAGCTCGTCCCAGCTTAGTGCATAAGCAGCATCCGCACCAAGGGTTTGAACCTGAAGGTTCCACCAGGAGAGTGCGCCATCTACGAATAACCCTGAGATATAAGTAACACTCTGTCGGGGAGAACAGTTACTCATTCTTAGAATGGAGTCAGTCTTTTTTGCCCAACGAACAAATGCAACGGCACCTCCTGTGCCATCAAAATTCAATGGCTTGCAGTCCAGGAATTGTTTATAGGTGCAGCCAGTTGGAGGGTTATTTTCAGTAGTGCCATCGCTGTGCTTAGAGCGGAGGGCTTCATGTCGAGCAATTGCCTGTGAGATTAGCTCTTGAAGCTCAGCTTCTGTTCTTGGCAACGTACTGGTGTTTGTGTCACGTCTGGGCGGCATTCTCTGCTGCCAAAATGGTATGAAGTAGGTCAGACAACATTCCAATTGTCTATGAGATACATAGCACCATAAGCCATTATGTAATTACCCAATTTCACACGTATATATAATCAGTGTATAAGCGAGGAAACATTTATTGAGCCTTCACATAGGCTTGCCAACTTGGCTTATTGTTTGAAATGAACTCGAGGCTACATCGCCTTGGTCATTCAAGTTTTAGTTATTTCCTGCTACATCGGTTTTTCTTAGGTCTTTAGCTTTACTGGTGCGTATATTTCCCCTTTGATGGGGTTGTTTGTGTGGAGGTGATAGGGAGTGTATCGTCGTTGATTCTTTCTGAATGTCATTCCACCTCTCTTGCTTAAACATCGTTTCCTCACACGTCTCGTATGCCGGTAGAAGTGTCAGTCACGAAGTAGGCTAAGACAGGCTTCCTACTTTCTAACGTGCTAAAGCACAGATCTATGTGTTGTTCTACCAGATGAAGGTGAGGACACCTATGGATTAATTTTGTATGGTTTTAATTAGCTTGACCCGCAGAGTCCACCAGGATTTCTGTGCACTACAAGTCGTTATTACGTGGGCCCCCGTAATAATAAATTGTCTTGCACAGTTACCCCAATTTTCTCTCGTCCAAGCAGATGATCAATCAAGGAGGGGACACTACTGTCCTTATACCTCTGTCATGGAAAGGACCTTTGCGATGGTCCACGCGTTAACATTCATTATCGTTACGCGCGTATAGGCACGATGATTAGATAGAATAGGAATAGAGAGAATTCCTAGTAGTTGGAGGGGCACCTTCGAGATGAATACTTCATCTTCCTTTTCTGGTCAAGTGCGTCGTCAATCTTGCTTCTCATAAGTCGCAGGGATCTCGTCCCGTTGATCAAGAATTTGTTCAAGGTTGCCGCCTCTGCCTCGTCATCACCGCCGTAGTCTGGCATCTTCACGTTCGAGAGGGAAGAGCAGCCATTTCCTATGGAAGTAAGCTTAGCATCTTGTTCGGTAATCACTCCCAGCCATGAGCTTTGCAAAGGATGCGAGGTCGGTAGCTTCATCGTGCGAGTCACGTACAGTAATAGGAGTCAGAGTCGAAAGTATCTCATTCACGTCAATAATCATTCCGTACACTTATTTGTATGTATGTATATCAATAACATATATGCTACTTAGCATAATCAAGCAATTTAATGCATTATATTACGTATAACTCTCGTTTTTTTGGGGGGTCATTTTGTTTTAGGCAAGTCTAACTCGTGTAGACTGTGCTTTGGTTGGCACCTTATTTTAAAGGTATTCCTCACTAATGTCCTTGCCTTGTCACTTTTTGAAAAGTGTCTGACTTGTGGATCTTGGCGCTTTCGTGAATGCAATGAAAATCTTTTTGTAAAATGTTTTCGTGAGAGAACTCTAGTGATTGTAGTCTAGACTCGAGAAAGAATCCTAGTTCACTACAATCGAAGCTCTGATACCAAACTGTCACACCCTGTCTTTTGCGGAAGCGTATGATGTGTGACTAGCTTGTTATCATTGCATTCAATCGTAATAAACAACCACATGATCAAAACGATGTTCATCCATTTATGAAAATTTGAGTATTACAAACACTTGTTATTTGAGTTTTCAAAACACGACCTTTGACAAGGTTACAATTCAACAAAAGTGGAAGACATCTAAACTTGTACTCTATTTCTAGTTACGACACTTGCGCCCAAGATCCATCATGTCACCTGAAATACATGTAATTTTGGAAAACATCAACATAAAGTTGAGCGAGTTCATGCATTTTGCATATCTTGTATGAAAACATTGTATGTATCTTGTATAAATTAAGTGTTCATGTATAAATCAAGTTTTCTTATGTACACCACGTACTAATTGAATGTTTGTACAAGGATGTTAAGGCATGTGAGGACATATGGAGCATTAGTGTTGGCTCCTTTAAGGCATGTGAGCATATGGAGCATTAGTGTTGGCTCCTTTACTGTGTCGATTACCCTCGACTGTGTCAATTAACCTCGACTGTGTCGATTTCCCTCGACTGTGTCGATTTCCCTTGACTGTGTCGATTACCCTCGACTGTGTCGATTAACCTCCACTGTGTCGATTTCCCTCGACTGTGTCGATTTCCCTCGACTGGGACACCGAAGCACTCATGAGGTCACATAAGGACCATGAGTGGGGCTCGGCCGTACCCGTTAGATCTAACCCTCGTCCCTAATTAAGTATTAATGGCATCTCAATATTTAGTTTAAGCTCACATGATCTAGTATTTTCTAGGCTTTTCTTAAAGCTCATCATATTGCACTCACCACGAGTGCTTCTCGTATTCTTTTGTATTCTCAAATCATATTGCACTCGGTTCTCGTTCTCACCAAGAGTGCTTCTTGTATTTTTACCCTTTGTAAAAATTATAATATTTGAAACATGTATTTCACCCCCGAGAGTTATAAAACCAAAAACAGTTAGAGAAAAGGGGGAGCATGAACTCACAACTTTGCGTTCCTGTGCGTCGTAAACTTCACCGGATTTGCTTACTTAACGTCGTAACCTATACGCGTTTTCTTAACGTTAGTCACTAGACTTGCGTCGCACAAGTACAGTCACTCTCTTTTGTGTATAATTTCTTGTGTTAAAAATATTTTATGTTTTTAACTAAATGTCTTGCTTATATTATTTTCTCAAAAATAAATATAAGCTTTTTTTGTATTTTGCACTTTGCACCCGAATTATGTATCTTGTATGTTGTATGCGTATTTTTTTGTATTTTTACTCGTCACGAGTATCTCCAAGTCATATTATTTTGACTCTAAAAATAATATATACCTATTTCACAAAATAATCACATAATCATACAAGCGATAAATATATATTCTAAATATATATTTAACAAGTTTCATTTATGAAAATCCACCTCCGGTATTTGGTATCTTGTACTAAAAATCATGGCGAAGTTTATATTCTGAAAACAAGTAAAAAATATATTTATAAACACTTATCACAAAAATATTACTAAGTGTTATATTTCGTAGAAAAATTTCGCCAGAGTTTCCTCTGTAACTGGAGGTGGCCACGCTTACTAGCGTATCATTTTCCTTTAAAACTTCAACCAATCAATTTCCAATCATCATCAAACTAGTCCAACATAAACATATATCGCAATCACATGAACTTGCAAGTTGTGTAAAAATGTGTAGTAACTCTTCAACACATTTAGTAGGTTTTTCCATCTCTAAAAATAAAGTCGGTTTCTTGGAAAACTTCTTTTTAAAGAACATTAAGTTTTACAACTTCTAGTCGGTTTTTACGAAAATTATTTCTTTGTTATAACTTTTGTTACACAAGTGTCCACACACTTGTTTGTTCACAAAACACTTCTAGTTTATGGAAGATCCGACCTTAAAACACGATTTCATCATATACTTGGTTCTTCGAAAATACCACTTGTAGATCTTTAGACCTACTAGTTTAGAACTTCATTTCGTAAGAAAAATCGATTTTACACAAGTTCATGTTTAGTGTGTAGTAGAGTTTCATCATTTAACCCTTTTCATTCTTAACATATTCTATGTCATGTTTCATGAACATGACTAATCCGGGTTTGATGATGATCCGAGCTACCACAACATAGATCGGCACTAAATAATCACCACAAAACAAGTCTTACAAGTTTTACACCATTATATCACCACAAAACAAGTCCTACAAGTTCATCATTTTTATAAGACTTTAAACTTTGATCTTATATATTCATGACTTTTATCCGACAAATCTCTTATTAACCACTCTAAACAAGAACAAGAGGATGTTTTAGAACACTTACTACTAGCTCGAGGCTAGGGAAGAAACTAGACGAAAAATGGGTGGATAAAAGCAAACGGATGAGGTCCTTCAAGTTCCGAGACCACCAAACCTTCTTATATGGCTCCTTGCACCTTGAGAATGCCTTGAAATGGATGGAACAATGGTGGTGGTGGTGGCTCTATGTTTGGCCGAGATCAAGAGAGCAAGGGAGAGAGTGAGAGAGGTGTAATGTTGTGAAGTGAGTGAATTATGAAGATCTTTAGAATCCATATGTCATACTTATAGTCATATCTTTCAAGATCCTCATAAATCTTATAGAATCCAAGAAATATCACATAATATCTAAATAAATCTAAATAAAATCAATTTAAGATTTTGGGAAGATTACATAATCTTGTATTTAGACATGTTGGGCCGATTTTGTTAGGATATGGGGAGGGGTCTAGTTGTAACTTATAGTACTTTGCAAAATCTCTAGTAAATCTTTCAAGATTCATAATATCTATGCAATATCTTATGAAATCAAATTAAATCCAAGTAATATCTTATGAAATCTAGTGAAATCCAAGCAAGATCTTTGATGGATATTGTAGGATCTTGTGTATCCTCAAGTACTAGACCATATCTTACTTTAAATCTTCCAAGATTCACCAATATCTAACAATATCCCATAAGATCCACCAATTAGGCCACATGGCCGATTATTGCATGAAGGGGGGGGGGGGGGGGTCTCATGGTTGGTTTCTAAATAAATGATTAAGCATTAGTTGTTAAGTAGGAGGTTAAGACTAGATATTAGCATGTAGTGTCTTGTGACGGGTGTTAGGGTATTCGGGTACCCTAATTAGCTTAGAAAAATAAAAACATTGCTTCTAGCAATATTTTGGTGTTCCGGGTAAAGTCCGGTTGTTCGGTTAGATACCGATTCGTTAAAGTGCTAAATTACACTTTTTAGTACCCTTTAAGTACCTTTTTGTATCCCTTTTAATTCCCAACACTTGGGGAAGTATTCTGGATAATAAAACGACATTTCTGCCTAATATTCATATGTTTAAATGCTGAATATAGCTGAATTTAAATAAATTATGCACTTAAAATGCGTTTCGGGTGCTTTTTAGTGCGTATTTTAGCTTTCGGAAGGTCTATATTAAAACCCTTGTATGTATTCTTGGGTTTTAATGCATTCTTGACGTTGGACCTACACCTAGGCTCCAATTCTAATGTCTGACTGCTTTCTGCAGTTCTGTTGACACGATGTGTCTTACCGGTGAGTTTACTAATATTTTTGACGCAACGCTATCATAACGAAATTCTTGTAGCATATATCATGCATGAATTCACTTGTATGGAATTCAGAAATTTATTTGTATGGTAAACCAGATCATGCACAGTCGTTTAAGCGCAAATTACTGTTCATTTCGTGTACGGAATGTACGAAAAAGTGACGGTTGTCACATCGCGTGAGAACCAAATTTCAGCTATAAATAGCTTGGATCATGAGCAGTCCAGTGGTGTCGAAAACAATTCTCAAAAATGAAGGCTCACTGCTCAAATTCGAAAATTAAGATAGCTAGGCGCTGCTACGATACAGGATATTAATTCGATCGCTGCTACGATTCAATGTCCGATCGATTGAAACTATCCAATGGATGTTTAAGTGTCGCCCACATTAGGGCTATACTTTGTCATTCGTGGTGAATTCGATGGATGTTTAAGTATTGCACTTTGTCATTTGTTATGAGGGTTTTAATCTCGTGAGTTATCGTAAATGCTGTATTAGTTACTGGCCTAGTTCGTGTGCATTGTTATTTAAATTAGGTTACAAGGTTAATCAGTAGGCTAAACTCTGCCCGTTTAAATCTGCAAAGTGAGTCATTCTCTTTTATCAAAAGTATTTCACAATACTCCAATTATTTTCAAAAGTTATAATTACAGGGATTAAGTCGTGGTTATCTTGAATCACTGGCTAGTGGGGTATTGTGCACATTACTAATTTCTCACAGTTAGGCTAATAAATCCTAACAGTGATAATCATCACTACTTGGGGAAAGACCCAATAGTGGTATGACCATCGTCACCAGGAGGTGACACGGCGCCAGATAAAAATAAGATAAAAGCCATTGTAATCGCTCTTATGCTGTAATTTATAACTATGTGTCATTTTATTAAATTGAGTGACTCGCCAGTATTTCCCCGCTGATAAAATATTTTCAAAACATGTTTCAGGTGACTACTGTGAACCACGGAAAAGTGCTACGGAGCACTAGCAAAGCTTGAAGTAGTGGCTCAATTAAATAAATAAACTTGTTTTGTAAATTAGGGAATTCCTTTGTGAAATTCCTCTATTGTAAAGTACGGGGTTTATCCCGAATTATGAAATAAAATAATCGGACATTTCAAGTTTTAAAAAGATCTTGTAAAATCTTTCGCTGTCAACTCAATTAATAATTACCACGGGTTCCTGTCCCGTGGCTCCTTGACCGGGTCAAACCGGGGCGGGGGCCGTGACAGGAAAAGGTGGTATCAGAGCCACTAATTTAAGCCAATTAAGTATTTAGAAATACTTAATTTTTACTAATTGCCATCTTGTGATTACGTGTTTTATTAACTGACTACTTGTTAGTTACAGTATGGGTAAGCAAAGAATTTCGGACATCTATCGTCAATTAGATAGTTCACCAAAAGATAAGGGAACTTCATCTCATTCAAATTCCTCAAAATACTCAGCGGATACTGAGGAAGGAATATTTGTCCGTAAGGCACAGTTTGAGAAACCACTTACCCCTAATAAAAGAAGTTGGATTATTAGAAAAAGTCAAGAGAAAATAAAGAAGTCACAACCACAAGAAGTGATGAGTAATAAGGAAACTCAGGATATAGGCAATAACCCACCATGGGAAGATTAATTAGACAAACCATGGGAAAATATCTATATGTTAGCTACTACAGTAGTAAATGCTAACTTATAATTAAATTATCAAACTAGTACCAGCACCTATATCATCTATACGCCAGAAACTTTGCTCGTTAAATAAAGAACTTAGTAAGAAAAGATATATTAAAATAAATTATCCCCTAATATGTTTTTAAATTTCAATTGTATTTTGTAATAAATATATATATATATATATAAATCACAATATTTTATTTTAATCAATCTATTTGTATAAATATTAGGTTTCTTTCTGTGATTATTCAATTTACAAAATTTTAAGCTAGAATTTGTGTGTTTCTTCATATCTACTAAACAACATGAATGAGTTATCTGAAGCTCTTCAGAATCTCAATCTCTATTATGTTAATGTGGAAGTTTCCAAAGACTTTACTGGGTATTGTGCCGATGTTGAGGAACCTATGGAATTTCAAGCTCAACCTCCGGAGAAACCCAAGCCAAAGAAAAGAAGAAGAATTGTGGGTTGGAGGCGTGTGCGCAGAAGAAAACCAGTAACTAGGAAAGTTGCCAAGACGGAGGACCCAATGAATAAAGGAAAGGGAATAGAGATTGGAGAAAGCTCCAAGCAAGCCGAGGAAATGCCATTGCAGGAAGAGCTAGATTGCATACTAGCAAGTTGGGATATCCTCAAGCCTGTTAATGAAAACCTTTTCACTTATCCTGCCGAAACCCAGCTTCCAGTAAACTTGGAACCAGCCATCCCAGATCCCCTTGTCAACACCCGACCTTTAGGGGAAATGGAAGAATGGTGGACCAACGATTGGCAATGAGAACCTGGCTGAGCTCCGCCATTTTGGCGAGGAGCTAATGGATGCAAGAAATCGAATCCGAGAGGTGGGAGAATAGATCTCCTGGAAGTACGACGAGAGGGAACGTCGTTACTAAAAATGCCAGCTGAGGGGATAATATGTGGTAGTGGAAGCATGTGTTTAATAATAATATAGTAATAAAAATATAATTATGTGAAATAACTTAAAAAAAAACTTTTGTAAGATAACAGGTGTGTACGGAAGCATATTATAATATATAAAAAATGGAAGTCGAACAAATCGACAATTTTGACTATAAGCGTTGACGTGATTATGTGCAATTATTTTATGTTTGATTATTAATTATTTTCTACTAATTACTTATATAAATTAATTGTCAGATGGAACACGCTGGTAATGAACCCGTAAATGAAGTTAATCATTCTGAGCAAAACAATGAAGATCAATTTCTGAATAAGCAAGATATCGAGAATATAGTTGCTCAGGGAATAGCCAATGCTATTCCAGCAATTCTTGCTGCTGCCCGAAATCCAATTGAACCTCAAAAAATTATTCCTAGCAAACGTACACATGTCGATAATTTCAGTAATAGTGTAAACGGAGGCGGCAATCATGCTAATAACGATAACGATGGAATGCAAGCTCCACTCGTTAAGAAAATGAAAGCTGCAACACCTGGTTGCACTTACAAGGAGTTTCTTGCCTGTAAACCGGTTGAATTTGCAGGCAATGAAGGGGCGACTGCTGCACTGCGTTGGTTAGAGAAAACCGAGGCAGCGATTAAAATAAGTAAATGTGCTGAAGAAGACAAGGTCATGTACGCGTCACATCTTTTCAAAGAAGGGGCGCTAGAATGGTGGAATACGGTACTTCATGCCAAGGGAAGTGATGCGGCCTATGCCATGAGTTGGGAAGAATTTAAGCGACTGGTAGAGAGAAAATTCTGTTCCGAATATGAGAAGGAACATATGGCAAATAAATTCCTGAACCACCGGATGGTGGATGTGGATTGTCGAGGGTATACTTCGACATTCTTCGAGTACGCTAGAGTTGTACCAACCCTAGCTTCGCCAGAGCCGGTACTTATTTCCCGCTATATTTTGGGGATTGATTGGCGAAATCCGTGATATCGTCAAGGCTGCGAGACCCCGCACTATTGACGATGCTGTGGAATTAGCTAACACCCTAACTGACGGACTAGTGCGTACGCGAGAAGAAAATAGAAAGAGGGAAGTGGCCCAAAAGATTTCCCAAGGTTTCCATGTAGGTAACCGTAGTAATTTCAAGAAAAAAGGAACTGGACCATCTTCCACTGTTCCATTTTTCAATGCCTACAAAAGAAAGCATTTTGGAAGATGCAAAGGATATTGCAATTTCTGCAAAATTCCGGGGCATCAAGAAGAAGATTGCAGGAAAAAGAAATCCACAATCTGCTACAACTGTGGGGAAGCTGGACATTTTAGGCCAGACTGCCAGAAATTGGCCAAACCAGCTGATAACAAAGCTAAACCTGCAGAAGGAACTACAAAGAGAAACGTAAGAGCTTTCCAGTTGACTACTCAGGAAGCAGAACTAATGCCTAACGTAATAGCTGGTACGTTCCTAGTTACGACATTTATGCAAAAGTATTATTTGACTCTGGTGCAAACCAAAGTTTTATAAATACTTCATTCTGCCAAGCTCTTAACCTACCCTTAACCAATCTTAGGCATATTTTTACAATCGAAACGGCATATGGGAATTCTGTTAACATAGATAAGGTTTTGCGAGAAGGAAAAATAGAACTCTTAGGCCATAAATTCTATGCAAACCTGTTACCAATGAATTTAGCCATATTCGATATAGTATTAGGAATGGATTGGTTAGTAGCCAACCATGCTCGAATTCTCTGTGATAAAAACTCCATAGAAATTCATACACCCACAGGAGAATTAGTGTTAATTACAGGAGATCAGTCACGAAAACCACTGAAATTCATTTTAGTAATGAAGTTGGCTAGTTATTCAAGAAAACAAGAGGTGGTGTATATGATTTCAGTAATCATTAACACGAAAGATAAGGAACTTAAAGAAATTCCTGTAGTAGCAGAATACCCGGATGTCATTCCGGAAGAACTACCGGGATTACCACCCAATAGGGAAGTAGAATCTAGAATTCATCTAATTCCTGGAAGTACACCGATAGCCAAGGCACCTTATCGGTTAGCACCCACCGAAATGCTAGAATTGAAAAAGCAATTAGATGAATTATTAAGTAAAGGATTCATACAACCTAGTTCATCCCCGTGGGGAGCTCCAGTGTTGTTTGTGAAAAAGAAAGATGGGTCAATAAGAATGTGTATCGATTATAGGGAATTAAATAAGGTTACAATTAAGAATTGATACCCATTACCTAGGATCGATGATCTTTTCGATCAACTTCAGGGAGCTAGGTATTTTTCTAAGATAGATTTACGATCAGGATACCATCAGTTGAAGGTACAAGAAGAAGACATACCTAAAACTGCTTTCAGAACTAGGTATGGTCATTACGAGTTTACAGTCATGCCCTTCGGACTAACAAATGCTCCTGCAGCATTTATGGACATGATGAATAGAATCTGTAAACCGTACTTGGATATATTTGTAATTGTCTTCATCGACGATATAGTCATTTATTCCAAAAGTCAGGATGAGCATTGTAAGCACCTGCATACACTCTTAACTTTGTTAAGAAAAGAGAAACACTATGCCAAATTCTCGAAGTGTGTATTTTTGCTATAGGAGGTGCAATTTTTAGGTCACATAGTGAATCACGAAGGTATTCACGTAGATCCTGCTAAAATAGAAGCAATTACCAAATGGAAGGTTCCGCAATCAGCTATGGAAATTAGAAGTTTTCTAGGGTTAGCTGGATACTATAGACGATTCATTAAGGATTTTTCCAAAATAGTCGTGCCATTAACTAAGCTAACCTGTAAAGCAGTTAAGTTTGAATGGGGACCTAGGAAAGAAGAGGCCTTTAGGATTTTGAAGCAAAAGCTAACAAACGCCCCAATTCTAGCTTTACCAGAAGGAACGGAAGACTTCGAAGCTTACTGCGATGCTTCTAAACTAGGATTAGGATGTGTGCTAATGCAACGCAAAAAAGGTAATTGCGTATGCCTCAAGACAATTGAAAAAGCACGAAGAAAACTATACTACGCATGACTTAGAATTAGGAGCTATAATTTTTGCCCTTAAGATTTGGAGACATTACTTGTATGGAATTAAGTTTACTGTCTATACAGATCATAAGAGCTTAAGGTACTTATTTGGGCAAAAAGAATTAAACATGAGGCAAAGGAGATGGATGGAGATCCTAAGTGATTACGACTGTGATATTCAATATCATGAAGGAAAGGCAAACGTAGTTGCAGATGCTTTAAGTCGTAAGTATCATGAAAAGCAAAAGCGAGTTCGTGCTCTTAGAATTAATCTACAGTTAGATTTAATGGAACAACTGAAAAATATTCAAGAAACAGCGATCAAGGATGATGCTGAAGGAATGAAGGGCCGAGTAAAAGAATTGGAACAAGGAAGTGATGGAATTTGGAGATTCCATAAGAACATGATTTGGGTACCTAAGCAAGGAGAATTAAGAAATAAGATTTTAGAAGAAGCCCATAAATCTAGGTATACCATGCATCCCGGTAATAATAAAATGTACCAAGATTTAAGGAATAATTTCTGGTGGATAGGGATGAAAAAGGACATAGCTAGATATATTTCTAAATCTCTTACTTGTTCACAAGTTAAGGCAGAACACCAGAAACCCTCAGGTTTACTTCAACAAATAGAAATGCTTGTATGGAAATGGGAACTTATCACCATGGACTTTGTTACTAAGTTACCCGAAACTAGAAAGGGTAATGATGCGATTTGGGTAATTGTAGATCGATTAACCAAATCAGCTCATTTTCTACCCATGAAAGAAACATTTAGCATGAAAAGGTTAGCAAAGTTGTATGTAGATGAAGTCGTATCCTTACATGGAGTTCCACTCTCCATTGTATCGGATAGGGATAGTCGTTTCACTTCCCATTTCTGGACAAGTTTCCAGGAAGCAATGGGAACCCGACTAAATCTAAGTACTGCATATCATCCTCAAACAGACGGACAAAGTGAAAGGACGATCCAAACCATGGAGGACATGCTTAGGGCATGTGTGATAGATTTTGGTGGAAATTGGGATGACCACTTACCCTTAATTGAATTCTCCTATAATAATAGTTATCATTCAAGCATTGAAGCTGCCCCATTCGAAGCATTATATGGGCGAAAGTGCAGAACTCCAGTCTGCTGGGCGGAAATAGGAGAAAGTCAATTACCAGGTCCTGAAATTGTGCAAGAAACTACCAACAAGATTACTCAAATCAAGGAAAGATTAAAGACGGCTCATGATCGCCAGAAGAATTATGCCGATAATCGACGCAAGCCACTAGAATTTCAAGTGGGAGACAAGGTACTCTTGAAAGTTTCTCCTTGGAAAGGAGTAGTTCGGTTCGGTAAGAAAGGAAAGCTAAGTCCAAGGTACGTAGGACCATTCTTAGTAATACAACGAATAGGACCAGTTGCCTATCGCTTACAACTACCAGAGGAATTAGCCGGGGTACATGACGTATTTCAGGTATCCAATCTCAAGAAATGTCTATCGGACGAATATCTGGTACTGCCTCTTCAAGACATAGAGGTAAATGAAAAGCTAAAGTTTGTCGAGAAGCCATTGCAAATAGAAGACAAAAAGATCAAGTTTCTCAAGCACAAAATATTGGTACTAGTCAAAGTCAAATGGGATTCCAAAAGAGGACCCGAATACACTTGGGAATTGGAATCGGAGATGAAGCAAAAGTATCCTCACTTATTTCAGTAGATCTCAAGGACGAGATTTAAAATAAGGTGGGGAGGATGTAAGGACCTTCAAAAATATACTAAAACGACCCATAAGTGAAAACCCGAACCCCTGAAACCCTATTGTGCATGAAAAATTGAGAAAACAAGAAATCTGGTCTTCAGGTGGGCCGCGTAAAGGTTAAGAATAGCCTCACGCGGGCTGCGTCAAATCCCTGTTGACCGGATAAGCATTCCCAGTCAACGTGTTACACACATGGCATACCTACGCGTGACACGGATGCCCTAATCTATGAACTAGACCTCCACGCGGGCCGCGTAAGGGTCAAGTTAAGGTTCACGCGGGCCGCGTGAGAACCAAATTTCAGCTATAAATAGCTTGGATCATGAGCAGTCCAGTGGTGACGAAAAAAATTCTCAAAAACGAAGGCTCACTACTCAAATTCGGAAATTAAGATAGCTAGGCGCTGCTACGATACAGGATATTAACTCGATCGATGCTACGATTCAATGTCTGATCGATTGAAACTATCCAATGGATGTTTAAGTGCCGCCCACATTAGGGCTATACTTTGTCATTCGTCGTGAATTTGATGGATGTTTAAGTATTGCACTTTGTCATTTGTTGTGAGGGTTTTAATCTCGTGAGTTATCGTAAATGCTGTATTAGTTACTGACCTAGTTCGTGTGCATTGTTATTTGAAGGGGTAAGGTCCTAAAAACCTCATAAAAAAGGATTTGAGACCATACCACAAACCAATCTTTTTAGCCTTCCGACCTCGCGCGGCCGCGCATTGGTCTTACAAAGAAGGAGAAGTCAGCAATCAGTAATTTAGAGTCGCGCGCCCAAAGGAAAACATAAATCCTTGCGCCTTCTCCCATTTAGCAAAGGATCAAAATCCTTCGTTCAATACTTCCGCCTAAATGTCCAGACTTGGATATTATTTTACCCAGACTTGGGATTTATTTGTCTGTGTCCACGCAACAAGGTGTCACACCAGATTACAACAGTAATCTTCTAGAAAGAAATACAATCGTGCACTACCCAGACGGTTATAACCGTCTGGACACGTGTCACCACCACAAGCAACCCTGGAATCACAACAAAGGCATGCAATTGGAGAGTAATCTCCACTTAATCACTTTCCACGTGGCAATCCCCCAGCCATTGATCAAACCACGATCCGTGTACATTCACATCGGATCGAGGCAACTTAACAAAGGATCAAAGAACTTGACGGAAGAAAAGATAACCGCTACGGCGTTAGTATATTCCGTCATCTTTTCAATAACAGATTTTCCCTCCCAAACTCCCGGCTATAAATAAGAGAACTGTTCAGGTATAAACTCAGATCACACTCACTTTTCAAATACTTATCTTCTCCATTATCAATACTTATTCTCAAGCCGGAGTCGGGTCAAGGAGAGAACCCTCTTCTTCCCTTGGCGAGGCTAACGGTGTTCTTTTTTGCAGAATCACCGGAGAAGAAATCCCGTTGCAACTGAATCAGCCGAGAGAGAGCTAACCTTTTATGCGGATTCAAACCCCCTAACTATCTCGGTTCCGACCATTTAGTTGGTGTTTCTTCATTGGCGCCCATCGTTTTCTCAGTTTTTCTAGTTTCTACCTCGTTTCGATTCAGTTCATTCCGTTTTCTGTTTTTTGCACATGGTAGAAAATTCGTCATCTCACCGACAACCCGGTCCTCGACCAAACGTCGGAAACAATTTACCAGTGGCAGGGATCGTAGAAGAGGCCTTGGACGATAATGAGGTTCAATCCAATCGAGCAAATGATCCTGTTACTCCAGGAATGTTACCAGCAAACCCTGCACAATCAATCTTACCACCAGGAGAAACTCCGATATCATGGTATGTCCGGTCCCAAGGGGCATTAAACGCAGTATACACACAATTGTGTGCTCAAACTGCTCCTGTGACTCAGTCCCGAAGGCCGGGATCAAGAGCTCATGCCTCTCATCGAGAAGAATCAATTTATGATAATACAGGCAGTTATCAAAGACAACACCATGGTGAACCACACCCTTGTCGAAGACAATCGGTTCATGATAGGTTGGGTTCCCAACGGGATGCTCACACTGATGAATCCGATCGAACATATCGTTTGAGTGAAAACACCAGCGTATTCAACCGACTGCAGCCAAACTCTAGCAAATGCAGACCTCGGGCGATCTATAATCCTGAAGCAGAGCATAACTATGACTTAGTCTATCGCCCTGATGAAGCGGCAGAAAACTCGAAGTTCATATTGGAGATAGCTCTGGCTCCATTGGAGAGGGCCAAATTACCATCTAACGTTGGAAAATTCAACGGGTTAACTGACCCCGATGATCATCTAAGAGTATTCACCAGCGCAGGGTTGGTTGGCGGTTGGACTCTTCCGCTATGGTATCATTTGTTTGTGCAAACACTAACCGGCCCAGCGCGAATCTGGTTTGATAACCTACCAACAGGACAGATCGAGTCGTGGAAGGATCTGCGGAGAAAGTTTTTAACACACTTCAGCCAACAAAGGCGGTCAAAACGTGATACATCCGACGTCATGAACATCTGGCGTCGCGATGATGAGAATCTGGAAGATTTTATTACCAGATACAATAAAGAAGTGTTAGAGATTGGAGGTGTTAACGAACAGCTAATCCGTGCTCAGTTTAAGTACGCGGTTAGATGTGACGACATGGTCAAGGTATTATCGGGAACAGAGGGCCTCCCCACGAGTTGGGAAAAGATAATGGCGGCGGCCAAGGTTTATGCGCAGACCGAGAAAAACCTTACTACAAACAGGCCACCACCACCACACAACAGGCCCGCGGATTTAAGCGCAACTGGTGAAAGAAGGTACAAAAAATCATGGCGCGAGGCATCAGGAAGTCGTTCCTCTGAAGATGCTCGCACGACAATCAACAAGCTCTCTGCGCAAAGAGAGAACAAGCACGAAAATAGGGAGAGGCAGTGGACTCCCCTAACGAAAACCCCGGCAGAGGTTTTAAGTACCGAGGACCACCAATTCAAACCTCCGATTCTGATGAAGAGTAAACGTGGTCAAGACCTGACGCAATACTGCGAGTATCATAAGGACAACGGTCACACCACGAATAACTGCATATCTCTGCGCACGGAAATAGAGAAGGCTCTCAAAAATGGAGAACTTACGCATTTGCTCAAGAATATGCGCAAGGAGATTAAGCAGATTACCCGGGGAGAAGAAAGCTCAAGCAAACGGGCTAAAACTTAAAGGACTCTATAAGTTTTCCGCAGAAGAAACATGACTTATCAAAAGCGGCGGAACTATCAGGGAGTAAGTTAAGTTCCATTTAATTATCCAAAAAGCTTTGTAATGCCTCTGAGCACTATCCATGAATAAAATTACAAAGTTTCTATTATTTTTTGTGTTTACAAAGTGCATGCAATTTCTTTTTAGTAAGTGAAAAAACATTATGGTAGTATAACAAAGCTACATGCGCGGTCAGTGATCACGTCACAAACGGCCATAAACTCACACATGAGCTTCATACCAACTTTATTCGCCTTACTCAAAACAAAAGTAATTGTACTCATGCAAGATATTGTAAAAACATTTAACAAAACAAATAGAAACATACTATTTTGGCGTACAAATACGTCCTAAAGAGTTTAGACACAACAGTGTTTAGAATCCTTGCGCAACAGCGCATCATCAGAACAAGGATCAACATCCTACATAAAAAAAAAATTTGTTCAATACAATTTCATCCTACTCTAAATCTTCTCCCCCACCCGGAAAGATTTCTTTAAGTTGCGCAATGTGATCGTCCGATTGCAGCGCCACATTTATCAACTCCATCACTGGAAGTTGCAAGTTATTAAACTCTGTCTTCATAGCAGCAAGCGCGCTGGCAGTATTAACGCCAAAGGTAGCAGACTTGCTATCATCCCAGTTAACTTTCAAAGCGCTATTCACATGTTGGGAACATTCCGCATAACCTTGCGCGTAACCATCTCGCCGCGCAGCAACCATCAAATTTGCAACAGTTTTATCCAGTTCTTCAGAATTTAATACAGATTCAGCAACCTATGAACTCAAGTAAAGATAAGCATCACGATACGATAAGCGCATACAAGGACAAAAAAGAAGAAAAGAACTTACACAGGCAATCCCGCGATCTTTCAACCAGGCCATATCATTCTTCAAAGGGTCGAGCTCGCTTTCCGCTGAAACCCACGCCACTTCTGAATTCTCCAGTTTCTCTTCAACTTCAGTAAAACGGCGGGAGGTTTCAGTATTCTCAGAACACGCAAGTTCCAGATCCTTCTTCAATTGTTCCTGGTCAGAAACCAAAGCGGTAAGTTCCTCTAATTCTTTATCTCTAACGGCAAGAGTGGCTAAAGCTTGTACCTCCCGTTGCTCACTTCGTTCCCTATGAGAGCGCGCTTCCTTCAACATAGCTTCCATGTCAGCCTTTTCTTTCTTCAATCTTTCTACCTCCGCATCTTGATTCTTCAAATTTTCAACCTCAGCCTTGAGGTTATTTATGATATTACGAAGGTTTACCTTCTCGGCATTATCTTTCTCACAAATTCTCCTCCAATTTTTGCGCTCCTCAGATAAAAGCGCAGCTTCAGCTTCAGCCTTTCTTTTCCAACCAGAAACTGACCATTCCTCAGTCTTGCGCTCAGCTTCAAACTTAGCTTGTTCAGCTTCTAATTTAGCCTTCAGCTGAGCCACATATTTTTCATCTTTAGCAAACTTCCTTTGTGATGCTACAAAAGATGTGCGCTCTTTATGCATGCTATACCACTCACGTACTATACGGTGAGTAATAGAAACATGAGAAGCAGTTTCTGCAAGATAAGACTGATAGGTCTGTTCATAAGGCTGATTTTCCTGAAATTTAATCTCGCCAGGCGGAAGTATCCCCTGTAACCAATCTTGGCATACACGCCAATCCGAGAAGGTATCTCCTTTCTTTACATTCCAAACTGGAACATGAGGATCAGCAGCATCTTTCTCCGCATACATCCGGTAATAATACTCTCCCAGGGTTTCTTCTGGACGAATCGGAGATTGCTTCCCAACACCAGCAGATGAACCTGCCTCCTCAGTGGCGGCCTTCTCAGTATGCTCAGGTATAGTTTCAGAAGGTCTAGGGGGAGAGGATTGAATTTTCTCAGCAGTTTCCTTTTCCGGTGTCGGTGGATTATCATCATTTACCACACCCGGCTCAACAATCTGTTCAGTCTCTGTATTAGCACCAACAGGCTCCTCAGCCTCAATAGTTTTCTCAACACCTTCCCCAGCTATCTTTGAAGACTCTAGCGGGTCTGCAATGGTAGCGCGCGGCGGGGAAGGGGGAAGTTCTTTATCAACCACAGTTGGTACGTCTACAGGAACAGGAGAAACAGGAATTTCTGGACAAACAAAAGTCTGTAAAAATCCTATCCGTTCAAAGAAAACAAAGAAAAGCAATACTTACCAGGAATAGATTTTGAAACAAAAGCATCTAGGTTTCCTTTTCTGGTAATTTTCTTCCTTTGCACTTTCTTGGTAGGTTGACCCTCCGCATCAGCATCAGCTTGCTTTCTCTTACCAGCCTTCCTATGAACCAAATGTTCGGGACTGGAATCCAGATCAATAGGCTCATTCGGGTTAGAAGGAGGAATATCAGCAGAATCCTTTGGTTCAGGCTTTGGTTCCCGCATAGTCACTACAGGAATAAGACCCTCCAAAGAGTCAGAAACCACCACATAATCACACCTGGAGTCAGAAGGACGGCGCGTACCTTTCTTCTCTCCAACATTTTTCGCTTTCAAAGGATGAGTCTTAACAGTTTCACTTCTCTTCGGCGCGGAAGTGGACGTAGTTGCGCGTTTTTTCTTCTCAGGGCCCACGCCCAAATTTAGCAATTCACCTACAAAAGCGCAAGACAAAAGATTACTCAAAGCAAAAACAGAAAGGGAAAACAAATGTAAACTCACCAGCACCAGCTGCCGATTGAACAGATAGGTCCGCATCTCGCGGAAGAACAAAATTTTTCACAATACGATGATACCAGAGTTCCTCTTCAGGCTTCTTCTTGATAGTTCCCATTCTTCCGCCTTCCCTCTTGAAGGCAACAACGTATAGAGAAACAACTACATTCAAAGAGAGAGCAGGTCAAAAAAAAAAAAAAAAAAAAAAAAGAGAGAGAGAGAGAAGAACAGTGAAAAAAGCCCCAAACTTACTATGACCATCCTCGGTGTATACGGGCTTATCATCACGTTCCATTTTCCAGTTCAAACTCATGCCGGCTCCAACAAGGGCTTTTTCCGGCAAAGCAATATTGGGCACATCCTTCAAATCCTGGTACCAATTTTCATCAACCGGAGTCTGAAGGGTTTCGATCGGAATATCTTCTTTCCCTCTAAGAACCATCTTCACAGGAATTACTCCAGCTTTGATGAAAAAGAATTTTTGCTTCCAATCATGAAAAGATTTTGGGGGTTGATGTAAAATCTTCTTTGCAGAAGCCCTCTGAACAAATGAATAAAACCCCTGGATACAGTGCATTTGATAAAAAACCCTAAATCGAGGAACGGTTGGCTCCACATGCATAGTCCGACATACGAATTCGAAATGTCGAACCCTAACCATCCCAATAGGGTGAAGTTGGGAGATGTGTAGATTGTAGAACCCAAGAATTTCAAGAAAAAATCTGGTGACAGGCAAGCGAAAGTTACCGTCACAGAAGAAATCCCAAAAGAGGGTAATATACCCGGCCGGAGCATTTGCTGCCGTTTGTCCTTCTCCAGGATATAAAGCACCCCAGTTCTCCGGAAACTTAAGATTCTGAATCAAACCTTCAAAAGACGCCCTGGGCCACTTCAATGGTGGAAGTTCAGTCGTCATATCTTCAACAGTTTCCTCTTGACGTTCTCCGGTTGACATAAGCGAGAGAATGATGGAAAGATTTCACAAGAACAAGGAATAAGGAAAAGTTTTCAAACAAAACAATGATTACACAGAAGAAGTTATCCAAACGATTATATACCCATCGCAATAAATAGCATCGGTAACCGTCACAACACTGTTCCGGGTATCACGTTTCCCCAAGCAACAGAAAAAGCAGATGTCAGAACATACACGCGTTTACACGCACACGTGTAAGACACGGACAGTAAAAAACAACTGACAATGACAGGTTGTCAAAATCAATTTACTGTGATAGCTTCAAGTCAAAGATTTTCTATAAAAAAAAAAATCTTTACAAATTCAAATCTTCTCATAGAAGCTTTCTTACCTTTTCGCGCCCAAAAAACCCTTTCCCTCTCATAAGTCCAGTGCTCCACTTACTTGCATAAGTACAACACTAGACTGGGGGGACTTGAAGGGGTAAGGTCCCAAAAACCTCATAAAAAAGGATTTGAGACCATACCACAAACCAATCTTTTTAGCCTTCCGACCTCGCGCGGCCGCACATTGGTCTTACAAAGAAGGAGAAGTCAGCAATCAGTAATTTAGAGTCGCGCGCCCAAAGGAAAACATAAATCTTTGCGCCTTCTCCCATTTAGCAAAGGATCAAAATCCTTCGTTCAATACTTCCGCCTAAATGTCCAGACTTGGATATTATTTTACCCAGACTTGGGATTTATTTGTCTGTGTCCACACAGCAAGGTGTCACACCAGATTACAACAGTAATCTTCTAGAAAGAAATACAATCGTGCACTACCCAGACGGTTATAACCGTCTGGACACGTGTCACCACCACAAGCAACCCTGGAATCACAACAAAGGCATGTAATTGGAGAGTAATCTCCACTTAATCACTTTCCACGTGGCAATCCCCCAGCCATTGATCAAACCACGATCCGTGTGCATTCACATCGGATCGAGGCAACTTAACAAAGGATCAAAGAACTTGACGGAAGAAAAGATAACCGCTACGGCGTTAGTATATTCCGTCATCTTTTCAATAACAGATTTTCCCTCCCAAACTCCCGGCTATAAATAAGAGAACTGTTCAGGTATAAACTCAGATCACACTCACTTCTCAAATACTTATCTTCTCCATTATCAATACTTATTCTCACGCCGGAGTCGGGTCAAGGAGAGAACCCTCTTCTTCCCTTGGCGAGGCTAACGGTGTTCTTTTTTGCAGAATCACCGGAGAAGAAATCCCGTTGCAACTGAATCAGCCGAGAGAGAGCTAACCTTTTATGCGGATTCAAACCCCCTAACTATCTCGGTTCCGACCATTTAGTTGGTGTTTCTTCATTATTTAAATTAGGTTACAAGGCTAATCAGTAGGCTAAACTCTGCCCGTTTAAATCTGCAAAGTGAGTCATTCTCTTTTATCAAAAGTATTTCACAATACTCCAATTATTTTCAAAAGTTATAATTACAGGGATTAAGTCGTGGTTATCTTGAATCACTGGCTAGTGGGGTATTGTGCACATTACTAATTTCTCACAGTTAGGCTAATAAATCCTAACAGTGATAATCATCACTACTTGGGGAAAGACCCAATAGTGGTATGACCATCGTCACCAGGAGGTGACACGGCGCCAGATAAAAATAAGATAAAAGCCATTGTAATCGCTCTTATGCTGTAATTTATAACTATGTGTCATTTTATTAAATTGAGTGACTCGCCAGTATTTCCCCGCTGATAAAATATTTTCAAAACATGTTTCAGGTGACTACTGTGAACCACGGAAAAGTGCTACGGAGCACTAACAAAGCTTGAAGTAGTGGCTCAATTAAATAAATAAACATGTTTTGTAAATCAGGGAATTCCCTTGTGAAATTCCTCTATTGTAAAGTTCGGGGTTTATCCAGAATTATGAAATAAAATAACCGGGCATTTCAAGTTTTAAAAATATCCTGTAAAATCTTCCGCTGTCAACTCAATTAATAATTACCACGGGTTCCTGTCCCGCGACTCCTTGACCGGGTAAAACCGGGGCGGGAACCGTGACAAAAGTGAAGAGTAAAACATGCTATAACCCGTGTACAATAAGCCTCCTTCAACTACCGCCTTGCCCGTCCTCCGTCGCCGTCATCCGCCGCCGCCGTCCACCACCACCATCGTTTCTTGCCTCTAATTCTCGAGAGATAGGCATAAAAGTCACAAAATCGATTCTCAAATTTCTTTGAACAAATCACCAAAAAAAAACTAATATCATAGTTTAGTTTTTGATTCTTCACAATTTCTGTGTGTTAGAGTTGAGAGAGGGTTGAAGTGGGGTAATGGAAAAACACAGTTGGTAAGACCATGTGTAGTGGTTAACACTACCCTTGGGCGTTTTGTGCCATGTGGCAGCCCAGTCAGCAATGTGGCATTATGGGTCGTTTTCTAAAATGGGTGTAGTGGGGATGAGGGGCATTATGTTAAAAGAGGTGTATTAGAATTTAAATAAAAAAAAAACCATGAAAAATTGTTATTGGCCAAACAAAGAACAGGTGCCCAGTCATTGGCCAACAAATTGCCCAAGCAGCGCGATTTAAAGCACGCCAAAAAAAAAAAAAAAAAAAAAAAAAACAGGCCAATAACGCCCAGGGGGTGGCATGTAGGCGTGATCGAGCGTGATTTAGGGCTTTTTTTGAAAAAAAAACACGTCCACTACGCATGGTCTAATGAAGATAAGACCATGTGTAGTGGTTAACACCCCACCCTTGGGCGTTTTACGCCATGTGGCAGCCCAGTCAACAATGGGGCATTATGGGGCGTTTTCAAAAATGGGTGTAGTGGGGATGTGGGGCATTATGTTAAAAGAGGTGTATTAGATTTTAAATAAAAAAACCATGAAAAATTGTTAATGGCCAAACAAAGAAAAGGTGCATAGTCATTGGCCAACAAATTGCCCAAGCAGCGTGATTTAAAGCATGCCAAAAAAAAAAAAAGGCCAATAACGCCCAGGGGGTGGCATGTGGGCGTGATCGGGCCTGATTTAGGGCTTTTTTTGAAAAAAAAAACACGCCCACTACGCATGGTCTAAGATATAGAAGTGGGTCAGTGGAAACAATAGAGCTGGCACACAGAAATTGCTTCTCTTTTTTTATTAATTTATTAATATAATACTTAATTCAATATGCTTTTCAACCTTTTCACTCTTGTGATGTATAGACTTGCACACACATATATAGTAATTGTCTCGTAAACAATCAACATACCTTTCGGATAGAAACATTATGGACGGTCCTCTTATTACTAATGAAATCATTTCTTGGGCTAAGCGTTCTAAGTCCAAGGAGTTTCTCTTCAAGGTTGACTTTGAAAAAGCTTTCGATAGCATCAACTGGAATTTTGTGGACTTGGTCTTTCATCATATGAATTTTCCCGACAAG
The DNA here is from genome assembly GCA_030545235.1 of Helianthus tuberosus. Lineage (NCBI taxonomy): Eukaryota > Viridiplantae > Streptophyta > Magnoliopsida > Asterales > Asteraceae > Helianthus > Helianthus tuberosus. The sequence goes on along the minus strand of CM060411.1, from coordinate 160,823,099 downwards.
TTGATGTTATGGGTTAAGGGTATATTTCCCTCTTCTCACTCGGTATTGGTTAACGGTTCACCGACAAATGAATTCCAATGCTTTTGGGGAGTCCGGAAAGGTGATCCATTATCACCTTTTATTTTCATATTAGCTATGGAGGCTCTCTCTAGCTTCATGGTTAGTGCCACTGCCGTCGGCTTGATTCAAGGTATCTCCTTGCCCAACGGGGGTCCTTTTGTATCGCATCTTGTATTTGCGGATGACGTAATGATATTGGGGGCTTGGACGGAACATAAGATCATCAATATTAGACGACTTATGAGATGCTTTTACCCTGTCTTCGGTGTAAAAATCAATCTCAATAAGTCATGTCTCTATGGCGGGAGGTCTCATTCGAAGATATCGACAATATGGCTAATCTCTTGGAGTGCAACTCCAGGACACTACCATTCATTTATCTTGGTCTCAAAGTTGGGGGTAATATGAATCGCTACAACAATTGGGCATTGGTAATTGATTCTTTTGAATCCCGTCTCTCGCTATGGAAGGCTTCTACTTTATCCATTGGTGGGAGGATGACCCTAATTAAATCGGTACTCTATTCTCTACCATTATACTACTTTTCATTGTATCTTACACCTTGTAATGTGATCAATAATCTTGAACGTATTAGAAGGAATTTTCTTTGGGGAGACACGAATACGAGAAGTAGAATGCATTTGGTGAAATGGGAAAAAGTGTTGAAACCCGTAACAAATGGGGTCTTGGATTGGGGACTCTTCGGGATATGAATTGTAGCCTCTTAATGAAATGGGCTTGGAGGTATAAAACGGAATCAACAAGACTTTGGAGAGCGGTTATCACAAGTATTCATTTCAGCCCAAAACATGGCAATTTTCTTCCAAAAAAAAGGGTTTAAAAAGCGTGTGGAACAACATAATCAAGAAAGAGATTGATCTTAGAAAAAAAACAATATTAACCTCAGTCACCTTATTAAATGTAAGGCGGCCCGGCGGGTAATGGCGCGGACACACAGTTCTAGACAGATTCATGGGCTGCGGACAAACCTTTTCAGGTCTTGTTTCCAAATATCTATCAGCTTGAAAGGAAAAAAGGATGCATGGTTCGAGATAGAGTGATTATTGACAACAACAGGCCCTCAAATGTGACATGGGATTGGCTTCGTGAGCCCAATTCTGTTCTTGAACTTACAGAATATGGGTTATTGGTTCAGATCCTGTCGGGGGTGTCGTTCTCGGGTACAAGCGATGCATGGCAGTGGGCTTCTGACCCATTTGGAGTTTTTTCGGTCAAATCCGTCAAAAGCCTTCTCAACGGACCGTCCATGCAAACAGGTGACATATACTACCTTTGGAACAAATGGGTACCTTGTAAAGTTAACATTTTTGGGGGGAGGATGCATCTGGATCGTTTACCAACCAGAACAACGTTGCAAAGAAGAAATCTTTTTATCTTCAAACCTCTGCCCCCTTTGTGGAGAATACGAAGAAAGCATAGAACACCTTTTCACCTCATGCTATGTGTGCTTGGTTGTTTGGCATATGGTATCCCGATGGCTCTCGATGTCCCCCATATACGCTTTCTCTATCTCAGATTTGCTGCAGGTCCACAAGCTTTCGAGCGATTCGGATGCAAAAGAAAAAAAATAATGGTTAATGCAAACATTCTCACCACATGGTGTGTGTGGAAACTAAGGAATGATGTGGTCTTCTCAAGCAGTCGGGTAGACATCTCAAGACTAATGGCTGATATCAAATGTACAAGCTTTCTCTGGATCACAAATAAAGCAAAGAAGATCTCGATGGATTGATCGAATTGGTGCACCTTCAAATTTTTATGATTGTTCTTGTTGTTTTATGATGTTGTGTTTGGCCTAGCTTCTCGCTAGTCTGTTTGTGGTTAATAAAATATTGCCGTTCAAAAAAATAAAGTATTTTGTTAGCAGAATATGTGAAAGGTAGGGATGGTAATTAAATCTGAACTTCATCCATAAATTTGAAATCTGAAATATCTGGGATGTAAGATTAAATATTTATTTATTTATATTTAATCTAGTAGCCATCATTATCATTTATATAATATAGATCAAAATATATAAAACCTATAATATAATTAGTTGGTAATTGTTGATGGGCCATATTAACCTAATTAACTAATTGGGTTTCCCCTTGGGTGTATATAAGGAGATTACTAGAGAGGGATTAGGGTTAGACATTCATAACATCATCACTAAAATCGCCCCTCCTCTCTCTCCATTACTACGAGTTCTTCAACCCTAAAGAACTCGGTACTACCATCAAGAAGATACATCCTAAAGGGGAACCAGATCAAGCTGACAACTATGTCGAACTCCGTGGCTGCGTCTCTGACTGGATTCTCTGCTGGCCTGTACTGATGTAATCAGGTATTATTAACATGTTTTCCCTTATGTTTAAAAAGAACTGATCAACATGTGGTATCAGAACATATGTTGATAAATCAGTTCTGTTTTCGTATCCATTATTCTGGGATTGAAATCTGGAAAAAAGAATTTTTTGAAAGCCTAATAAACCCTCACAGCCTGTTTCGAAATTTTCTGTTTCGAATCATAAGTTAATTTTCCAGATCTTATGTTTTTTATTGGTTGATCATTAAATCGAAACCAATATAGTTAAATTTTATGTCCGAAATCTGTTTATGAAACCTTAATTTTCAGGTTTCGGGTTCCAGAATTATGTTTTAATTTTAGGGTTCATCTTATGTTCTTATCAGAAATTCGAAAATTCCCTAAGTTTTGGAATTAAATTTAGATTATTGTGTGTTTTTCCTAGTTTTGATCTAAAATTCATCTCTTAGAATTTCGAAATCTGTTATAAAAACTAAATGGATATTATTTTGAAATATTTTGATAAATTTAGATCAACATTAAAATAGGAAACTAAATCTCATAATCCCTTAAAAATCGAATTTCAAACTTATCACAATAACAACTGTTAACAGTGGACTCGAGACCACAAGATCTCGACTCGAGACCACAAGGTCTCGACTCGAAATCATAAGGGTCCTCAAATCTTTACAACTCGAGACAAAGGTCTCGACTTGAGACCATAAAGTTTCAACTCGAGACCACTGAGGTTTCGATTAAAGGCTTCAATCTTCACAACTCGAGACCGTGGTTGCGACTCGAGACATCATTATAAGTCGAGATCTCATAAAATACAATACTCGAGACCATGGTTTCGACTCGAAACAACAAGGTTGCGACTCGAGACCTTATAACTGACTCGAGATCTCATAACTCAGTCGAGACCTGACTCGAGACCTGTTTCGTAACCTCATTATTTTAGGCTGTTTCATGTGAACTAAAATTTAGTTAATTACTTAGTTAATTATTAAGGATTGGTTTTGTAAATACTTAGTTAGTTAATAAGGATCAAATAATGTTTTACGAAACCAAAATGGCTTAACTTGAATGAGCTTCTGATGTTTCACTTCTGGCCAAAGCTGATTTGATGCATCTATTTATTGTTCAAGTATTATAGAAGCTATGTTAATTATGCATTACAAACGTGAATGTCTTACTTCTGGCCAAAGCTGGTTTAATTCATTTATGTTTAGCATACTTAACAAGTGCATAACTTAAGTGATTGTCTCATTTCTGGCCAAAGCTGATTTGTCACGATTACTTTGCATACATGCTTAAATGATTACACTTCTGGCCAAAGCCGATTTGTCTTCGTTTAAGTAGAACTTTAAATAAGTCTATTATTTTGATGTTAGTAATAGACATATCACAACTTCTTCACATAATGATCCTTATATCAATGATCCTTCATTAATTTTATGATCATTTCGTCTGCCTTATTTTTAGTACCCATAATTTTACTCACTATAACTTTCTTCTATAAATCAATATCTCATCCACTCTAATTTCTAAACCTAATATGTTTTTGCTTTATTTAAATTTTCTATAAGAATTAGCTCTTAAATTAAATCCTTGATTATCTCTTAAGACACGATAATCCTATTGCTCTCTTCTGATAAAGCACCACAGAAGAAAAGTAGAGCATGATGATTAGGATAAATCGAACATTATGTCTCTTATGATAATCGAGAACTCTCTAACATAAATGCTATCACTAAAAGGTCATTCCAGATTAAGTTTTTCCTAAGACTAATCTATTATCTGTGGGATAATAACAAGAATTCCTAAGATGCATGCCTTCATTTAAAATTCTAAACCATAAAGTTAAGTGGTATATGTGAATACATTATAATGTATAATGCCATAACCCATAAAGTTAAGGGCTTATACATGGAAATAAGTACAATTTTCAGTACATTACATACTAAGATTTCCACTTGTACAATTTGATGCCTTATAAATCAACTATAACACTCAAAAATACCAAAGTATAATGAGTGTGTTGATAAACAACATATGTACAAAGAAATAAATGTTTGAAACTAGAAAATAAGATGTTATTCACCTTATAACCACTAAAAGCTTAAAAGAGAATTGTTCTAAGGTCCATAGTCAAGTACAAAATCCCAACTCTAAGGTTCTTCAAGGGAAAATCTCACGACATGATTATACCATTAGACTAGGCATAAGCAACGAGACTATCCATTATTCAAAGTAACGGTTGGATAAGTTAATTAGGTAGTCACTTACTAATGGTATTTAAGTCTGATAATTTTAATATTCCTATTAACACGTGATAAGTTGATTCTAGTTCTAAACGTTTCCTTACCAGAAGTCAACAAATAACTAACATGAGAGTTAGTGACAAAATTAAATGTTAAGGCTATAAGAACCATAATAAGCAGTCTTCTAACAAAGCTTTTCGATACCTTATATATTCTGAAGATTAATCAGAATATAGTATCATAATTAAGCAATTTATGAATGTTGTGAGGTTTGCATAGTCAACATAAAGTCACACTTACCTTAAACTCTCATCTTATTTGTTCTAAATATCTGGATTGAAACATTACTTAGATAAAACTAGATGATACCTTACACTTTCACAACTTTTTTCATCATGAAAATGAGAATTTGACAAAAGGAAAATGAGACTTACAAATTTCATCCATCATAACCAACATTCATGAGAAATCATGACATGGTTAATAGGGATGATTATTCAACTAATCTCATTCTAAGTGTTTTTTAAATCATGACGTTATAGCCCTAAATATTACTTGGCTTAAGGAATAAGTATGGGTTCATCATAAGTCATTCATTGATATTCGTGGAACTTATTCCAAATGGAATATTCAGACATAATTCATTTATCATTTAAAAGACTATCAACTTGTATCTAAATTTTATAGCATATGGCCCACAGTCTTAGAAGAAATCTATTCATATATGTACTTAATAAGATTTCTATTAAATATGTCCCTAAAGTTTCTTATGATATCTGGACATTCAAGAAATCAAATAAAGTCTAACGTATATATGATAGGTTCCCATGTCACGTAGCTCATTGAAACTTCTCTTGTAGCATTCTAGAGAGATCAGTGGGAGCATTAAGTGTCTTAATAATAACTTGCAATAGTTGCAAGAGGTGGGGGAGTGAAAATTTTACATTACCTAAATTTACACCTCTTGTACAAGACACTGCTCCATCTTAACACTGTTTTCATCAAAACTTGTCTCCTTACAATCTAATGCTACACTCACAAAAGTTTCATTGTTGCTTAATTGTGGGCATACTTAGATTTCTTACCTAAACTAACATAATCCTCAACAAGAGAAACTACAACGATTAACATCATTTTGTGTTTCTCTATTAGAATTTGTTGGTAATTAAATATTGACCCTAAGCATGCTGAGTTCCTAAAGATTTCTAAGGTCAGTGGGAGCAGTCAAAGTCCTTATCATGACTTGCAAGGAATACAAGAGGCGGGGGGAAGATTGTCATTAAATTTTACTCCGAATTTAACTCCGATTACACCTCTTGTACACCATACTGCACCAACTCTTACAAACTTAGAATCCTTAAAATGATAGCAACCTAACCAAGAGCTAATCCATAAAACAGAAACTTTTAAAACCCAATAATCAACTCAGGAGGTCATCTAGGTTTAAAAAAAAAAGCCTACTAACTTTGATGATTACATAACCTCCATAATTGAAGTTGAAATGGATTTTGGAAAAGTTTACCGATCCTATCTCTTCAAATTAAGCCATTAGTGTCAATCAATCTTTTAAATGGAATAAAACAGTTTTCTAGTAAAACTGATTTTATGTGTTCGTATAACGTTTGGGATTTGATTGAATAACCTAAGAGTGTTCATAACTAAACCAAATCCTGATATAAACGTTAAGACACAAAGAAGCATGATTGATTGTCAAATGTTATACTCAGGAAGAGATATATATATTATTCAAGAATCTTTCTTACATATCTAACAAAAGATTTCTTTTAGGATCATCACTGTTCTAGTAGCTTATAATAGTTTTGAGCTACATTAGATGAACATTAAAAAAACTTTCCCTAACAACTGGCTGACATATTTACATGTTCATAAAACAACATGAAAGTTCTAAACTTAAGGTTAAAGAACAGTTTGTCTATAAGCCAATAAAATCCATGTATGGGTTAATGTAAACACCATAATATGATGAAATCTTAACGTAATTATTTTCATCAAGAATCAAGTGGATTAATGTACCTACCTCAAAATGAGTGGGAGCAACTAAGATAAACTTGTCTATATAGATGATATTCTTTTGACAAATATATGTTACATAAGTCAAAGCATTGTTAATACAAACTTTGATATAATAGATCTCAGAGATATCTCTTACATAATAGATATCATAACATGTTGAGATAGACCAAATGGGCCATTACTTCTGTTCCATAAGTTTAACATTATATTGGTCGTTGCATATGTAACAAAATACTGCTCTCCTTTAGAGGATAATAGGATAAATGAGATTATTTCTTATGCTTCATTAATTAGAAGCCTTATGTAAGTTTAAGTCTATAATCGTTTAGATATTACTCACATTGCAACACACTAGATATGTCTAGATTAATGTGAAGCATTTAATAGAGTATTACAATATCTTTAAAAGAAACGAGAGGCTACGATTTGAAGAAGAAGTGAGAATTAAAACCGGTTTATTACTCTAACTTTGTAATATTTAAAGATAACAAAATGTAATTTCGGGTATATCTTTATGTCAGCAGACAAAACCTGTCTTATGGAGGAGTCATAATAAACTGCTAACAACATAAGTTATAACGACATAATATATTGTTGATCACAAAGCAAAAGTCACTAAATGTTGTTGGAAATTTATCAGTGGACTCATAAGTTTATCAACTCCATATAATTAATATTTTGAAGACTTATTGTGATAAAGTCAGCTACCATGTCTCCTTGAACAGTAACAGTTCAAGAGGTGCTGCATTAAATTTCGATGCACAATTAATTATCCGTTTATGAACGAATTGAGGAAACTAAATCTTTGTATCGAATGCATTCATGATATGCTTAAGGATCCTATAACTAAAAGTCTATCACCCATAACTATTATGTAAGCGCTTATAATAATCACGGGTTTATTGATGACTATGTACAATTGCATATCGTACTATGAATGATTAACTTTTAATTTTCCTCATCAGTTTGATTTTGTATGTCTCTAACATATGTTCTGCAGGTGTAATGACATATAGACAAATATAAATACAAATCAAACGTTAAAGGGCTTGTTTGTATTTTGATCATAACTGTTAGGTTTTAAATTGAGGCTGTAGTATGATTAATGGGGGCCCTGAGTCGCATAATGATTCAACGGCTGTATTTCTCTGCTACGGTTCTTGGTTTAAAGCTAAAATGAGTATTAACTTCTGATCAGACTTATCTAATGCTCATGATAAATGATTATTCGGCTAAGTGGGAGAATGTAAGATTAAATATTTATTTATTTATATTTAATCTAGTAGCTATCATTATCATTTATATAATATAGATCAAAATATATAAAAACCTATAATATAATTAGTTGGTAATTGTTGATGGGCCATATTAACCTAATTAACTAATTGGGTTTCCCCTTGGGTGTATATAAGGAGATTACTAGAGAGGGATTAGGGTTAGACATTCATAACATCATCACTAAAATCGCCCCCCCTCTCTCTCCATTACTACGAGTTCTTCAACCCTAAAGAACTCGGTACTACCATCAAGAAGATACATCCTAAAGGGGAACCAGATCAAGCTGACAACTATGTCGAATTCCGTGGCTGCGTCTCTGACTGGATTCTCTGTTGGCCTGTACTGATGTAATCAGATATTATTTACATGTTTTCCCTTATGTTTAAACAAAACTGATCAACATGGGATATGTATTTGGGTATAAGATTTTTTCTAAAATATTTGTAGGTATGAGATTAGGTGATATCCGGTCCTATTACCTAAAAACATATATTTGTTTACTCGAAGAATATGCATGATTTTTATTTTTATTTTTATCAACCATGGTCTAGTAATGATTTAAACAAATTGTTTGGTAATGTGAAAAATGATTTCTCTTTGCTTTTAGAGTATATGTTTTTGATAATATTATTTATATTTTTTTTATGATATGATATAGTAACTTATCTTTTGAGATCTATATGGTCATGCATTTACATATTTTAGATCATTCTATGAACTTCGATATCACAACATATTTTTTTTAAGAAATTAATGAGTATACATGTTACCCGCTGGTGTGCCCGATTCGTGACGGGTAGTTACCTGACGAGTATTAGTCTTGATATAAGACAATTTTACAACCAGATATAGGATCAAAACTTACCAATATCTGTCCCAAACCGGTCACATTGCATCCGGTAACACTGTTACCACACTCACAATATTAATAAGAGACATATCATATCCATAACTGAAATTAAACCACACATTCGTTTCATTCTAGTATTATGATATGACGTACGAGTTGACATAATTGGTAAACACGAGTTTCTCCCTTTTTTTCTCTAATAAAGTAAAAGTCTTATTCCATTGTCTTATTTATCATTGAAGGCAAACATTACATGTTTTTGTAACTAGAAGCTTAGTTGATACTTGGATACTTGACCAGGAGTGAAAACCCCAAAATTCTTTTCTGTCGGTTCTCCTGTTTTATTGTTTTCATCAAACATTGCAAACAAATATGTCTCTATGGGTCCAGACCTTACAGGAGTCCCTCTTGAACTTTTCACATGTGAAATCAAGTTTCTATAGTATGTTCCAGCGTTTCCAGGCGTCGCAGAATTGTGTCCGGCAGATGGCCATCCACTCTCCGACACAACAATCTTGACATCGGCTCCACCAAGACGCGATTGGGCTGCATAATGAGCATCATACATGGCATCAAAAAGGTTAAAGTACGGTCGATCGCCATCCTTATAAGCGGGTGTGGTTCTGGTAAATAATGCAAATGGGAGATCAGGCAACGCAGGGGGACCAATATGAGCAAAGTAAGGGTAGATATTAGCAAGCATTGGTGAACCATTTTTGACTAGAAATGTGATTATTGGTCGGATAAAATCCGCCACATTGACATGAAATACACCAATACTCGGTGGATATGAATCTTTTAATAGGCCCGTGTAGGTTGCGGTTGAGACCTTGATTTGGTTAGCTCTGCCTGCGGCTATAAGGGCATTTTGGACATTTATCATTGCTCGAAGCACGAAAGGGACAAACTGACGAGTGTCACCATTATTTGGATCAACTTCGTTTCCGACAGAGATGTATCGGAATTTAACATCAGGGTAATTTAGGACGTTGTTTCTAACCCAATCAGTTGCAAGATTTGGGTTTGTGAGTTTCTCAAGACTAACGTTAGGAACATCAAGAATGAGCTCGATATTGGTTCCCCTGAGGGCATCAAGAATGTCTGATCTCGGAGCATAGATTCGCATCCTGGTTATGCGGTTCTTTATGTAAAGGCTAACAACTTCTCGTGGCGAAGGCAAATTGTTAGCTATTGTTCCATAGCATACACCTACTGATTGTGCATCTGTTTTGCACAAAGATTAAAATCATTAAACAGATAAAAACATTTTCAAAGTAGTTAACATCTTAATATATACGATCTACAAACATAAAAAAATAAGAAGATCACTTTTAATGTATATTAAGGTACAACTTAATCTGTCTGATTTGAGAATATACAATGCCGAACTTGCATGTCTTATAACATGTAACATTTTGCCTCGGGCATACCAACAATATTGTTCGCTTTGCCCGGTAACCAATATGCTTAAAACACGTTAATGGTATTTGAGTCGAGACATTCCTTATGATCCAACATCTCTCATGTGGATAACACATAACAAAACGATATGAGATTTGTCTAACATGTTACAAAAAACAAAAACCATATCTCATATACAAAAGAGATAGGAAGTAGCAAAATATATTTGTACTAGGTTATTGACTAATGTATTACATGATGTTGTATAATAAAAATGATATAATTGTACAACCTACAAAAAAAACTGTTTTCTAAACGGATTAGGTACACAAAATATATTCGCATACAACTTAATTTACGTGGTTTGAGTATAAATAGTATTCATTATACACACGTATACATATACATGACATATATGTAGAGAGAAGGATGGGAAGATAGATATGGATAGAGGGAGACCTGCAGTGAAAACGAAGATGTTTATGAGTAGACCGAGAAGTAAGAGATTTAATGCCATGACGTTCAGTTTAATAGTTTATGGAGTTTGTGTATCGGGATCCAACCATATATATAGTGCCGAGCTTGGCTGGTTAGGAGAATTAAATAATACAAGTGTAACGTTATAATTTAAAATTATTCATTTTCTATAATTATTTTGCATATTCCACACAAACAGACATAATTCATTATAAACGAGAGTAAAGTTTTGTTTTCATGTTCATTTCTAAAAATACTAGTGGACTATGGAATAGAAAAGTACGATTAGAGGAATAGAGGGTTCCAAAAAAAAAAAAGAAAAGGTTTGATGGCAATAAAAATCTTAGTTAACATTATTGATTTAAATGTCATGAATTTGAATTTAGATATGTTTGATGTAAGAACTTATACATATATTTTGTACAAGATTATTAACTGCATGGTAAATGCGATTATGTAATTATAGGAAAAAATATTTTGAGAAGATCACTAAGAGCATGCGTAGTGGTAAGGGTGAATAATGTCTTCATTTTTGAACGTTTTCCGTCATGTGGCAGTCCAGTTAGCAAGGGGCATTATTAGGCGTTTTTTTCTAAAACGGGTGTAGTGGGAATGTGTATATTATGTTAAAAAGGGGTTTAAATAATTAAATAAAGCAAAAAACTAACAAAAAGGGGGATTAGTTAAGAAAAAGTGAGATACATCTGATTGGCCACCAAAATACCATTTGAGCGTGTTTTAAATCACGCTGGAGGGGGATTTTCTGCCGGATGACGCCGGCGGGGGTGGGGCGGCAACATTTTTAGGCGTGTTTGGAGGGGATCACGCCGGAGATGATGCCCACTACGGGTGGTCTAATAACTTTTAACAATCAATCATTTCATTTATTTACTTTGTGGAATTAAATATTATTTTAAGGCAATTAACATTTAATATAGAGTATATTACACAGAGATTGTCCTTTAATTATACACCAAATACACTGGCCTTTGTCTTTAAATTTTTACAAATTTTCCCCTCACGTGAAGGGCTTTAACGTGGTAGGTGGATGTATAGGGTTTAGAACAAAGGACAAAGTGTGTGCCAATTTGATATTTATAGGACATGCACTACACAAATTAAAGATAAAGATCAGGAGTGAAATTTGATGTATAATTAAAGGACAGTATGTGTAATTTACTCATTAATATATGTAATTCATGATTACATATATATTTACACATATGTTAATCGGTTCGTACACATATATGTAATTTGGTTTTTTATGTCGTACTTTATTTATAATGAGATTTGCATTAAAAACTAATTTTGTATTTATTATTACGGTTCTTCCAATATTTATCATTCCCAAGATAACCCTCATATATATATATATATAGAGGAAGGTTAACGTACATTACGGCTTAACGTACATCACGTACGACAGGTAATTACGCACGTTCATTTTAAAATCACGCACGTTATAACTCAAAAATCTAAAATCACGCATGTTAAAACACAATAATCACGCATAATGAAAACATTAATCACGCATGTTATAGAACAAATCACGCACGTTGTTGTACGTGAAGTACGTTTAGCCGTAATGTACGATTTACTTTATATATATATATATATGTGTGTGTGTGTGTATAATTACAAAATGACATAAAAATAACAAAACTAACCTCGAATTCTCCTATATATTAATAGGTGAACTAAATGAACAGTGAATTGTAATATAATAAAATATTCTTCTATAGTTTTTTTTTATTATTTTCACATTATAATAATTGTTATTTTCTTTACTTTTTAAGTTTGATAAGCTTGGTGTTAACCGGTACTTGTATCGAAAATAACAGTTCGTTATCGATACATGATGGTAAAAAAACAGCACCAGCCTGGTACAAAAACGCCAAAAGTCGGTACCGGATTAAGTTTACTTTTAGTTCGATAAATTTGGTACTATTACCCAGTACCATTTGCTTATCCCTGATCACGGGTACCATACGAACAACAACGGTATCGTACAACTTTTTTTTAGTTTCAGGATTAGGGATGAGCTCGGTACCAACTGATACCGAATCGGTATTGGTACCGAAAATACCGGTTACGGCATCGGTATATGAAGGTAAAAACCGGTAAGGAACGCCAAATGTCAGTACCGAACTGGTACTTAGGATCTTTCAGTTCAGGAAATTCGGTACCGGTACCTATTACTATCTGCTCATCTCTGACTACGGGTTTCTACCGAATAACATTATTACCATACAACTTCTTTAGTTGATTTTCTTTCGGTTATTTTTTAGTGTTTTTTTCTACATTTTCTTTTTTCCTTCTCAGCGATTCCGTGTTCAACGCGCTCGTAATGATTTCAAACATATATAAACACAGACTAAATAACAAAACAAGTTCGCCACAACGTGGCGACGATTTTTATAACTAGTAATATTAAAAACATATGATAAATAAACAAAATGAATGGTTGTTAACAGTTTTTGAAGTTCTTAAATCTTAAGTTACCAAGATATCCAAATAAACAAATCAACTCGTATGTTTTATTATCACATATAAATATCCCTTATCTTTAAAAAGTTATCTTTCCTTTCAAAATCACTTTTAATAACAATTTTACACATACGTAAATATAACAAATTTATGTATGCGTAAATGGCAAACTTATACATGTGTAAATTTTCTTTATTTACGAATACATGTAAATTTAATTTCTAATATTGTATTTGAATAATAATGATAAGTGTAAAAAATGAATTTGAATTGTTTTTTATCAAGTTCTCGTGGTTTTTTATCCGTTCTTACGGTTCTCAAAATACTTAGTGGTCTCAAGATAACCTCTCTCTTACACACACACACATATATGGTTGGTTCCGGTACACAATGTCGTAACCTAAGAAACGTAAAGAAAACCGGGTCCAACGAACTCCAATTCAATTCATTCCGGCGACATTAGAACCGGTTCGGCCAATCCTAACTTAAAACCCTAATCCCTCAACCCTAAACCCTAAAGTAAAATCAAAAACCCTAAAGCTAAACCATAAACTCTAAAGCCAAACCCTAAAAGTTAAACTCTAAATCTTAAAAGCTAAAGCCTAAATATATTTTATTAGGGTTCGACGAGCCGAATTTAACGACGCTTGAATAACTTCGGACTTCAGAGTTTATTTGACGTGATTTACATTGTTTTTTAAGTTAAAATCTAGAGTGATTTGACAAAATCGTCCCTGGGGTTTGGGCATATCTGTCAGTTTCATCTAAAACAACTTTTTTTGTATTATATCAGCTTTCACTTTTGAGATTTTTTGACATTTTCATCTAAACGTCTAATTTGCTTTATTTTCATGTCAGACATTTGGATGAAAATGGCAAAAAATCTCAAATTTCAGAGACGATTTTGGCAAAAAAGTTAGACATTTGGAAAAAAATGACAAAAAATCCTAAAAGTGAAAGGGAATATGGTACAAAAAAATTGTTTTGGATGAAACTGATAAACATGCCCAAATCTCAAGGACGATTTTATTTTTTTTGAAGGGTGACTTTCAATATGTACATGGACCATTGGTCACCGGGTCCCCGTCAAGGACGTTTATCCGTCAGCCCAGCATTCGCATACGCGATGTTCGATCGGGCCCCGGCTGCCGCTCTGACTGACCTTCTCCCGGAAACCGTACTGCCCCCACACGAGAGACTCGCTGGGGTAACAGCTGGGTAAAACCGGGTTGCCCTCCGGATCGAACCATGCCTCGGTAGGAAACGATCCATCATTGGGACGACCCCCCCCCCCCCCCCAATATGCCGCAGCCGGGAGTCGAACCGGTGACCTCCAAGGAGGAACCGGCCCAACCATACCACATGGGACCAACTGGGCTGGAAGGGGGGTCTCAAAGACGATTTTGGCAATTTACTCTAAAATCTATTTGTATTTTATCTTTTGTGTATGTTTAGAAAGAGTTTTTTTTATAACACTAAACATAAAGATTTATTTCTTTGTATCTAATGTAATATAATTATATGCATACAAACTTGAGGCGGCTAACAAGAGAATCCAAAACCGGATAATCCAAATTTATTTATATTTTGCTATTTTTTCGTTCATCTCTCATATTAAGAACTGTGATTCGTGGAAATTTCCAGTATTTGTAACTACATGTGTTTTAAGTACATATATAAACCAAAAGAAAAGGACAAGGATTTAAAATTAAAAGGATACCTAGATATGAGAACCGACTGATCGGGAAATATGAGCCGTTGTCGGAGTCAAGGTCAACTTAAAAATTTGGATAAATTAGTTTTTGAGTCACTGTGTTTTAGTGGTTTTAACAACTTAAGTACAAAATCAAAATGTTTAACGCCATGGATCCCTATATCCACTTTTCTTAACCATTTGAATCCAAATATCTAACTTCATTTAAATTTTCTGTTACTTTTTCATTAAAAGACTAAAATGCCTCTGTATTATTATTATTATTATTATTATTATTATTATTATTATTATTATTAATACTAGCGGTAAGACCCGTGTGCAAACACGGGTCATTTCTTTGTCACGATATTCACAACTTTTTTTAACTTCAGCAATTGAGTAGACTTGTGAAACTCTAACGAAAGTTCATCAGGACTGTTATAACTAACCATTGCTACTTATAAAATATTATTTAGCTAGGTTATTACCCGAGATTGCTTCCCGGGCTCCGGAAACTTATTATATTAATTACTATTTGTTATTAATACGACCACATTACATCAAACATCTCATTCGATTCAACAACAATGCCTTCAAATCACCGGATTAGATCATGAAGCCATATTAGAGGTCAAACAAAAGCACAACAGGACCACATGAATAACATCATTTCCACTTTTACTTCAATGCACTTAAATGATAGGGTGATTTGGGATTTTGTAAAAATGTTTGTTTTTGTAATACTTTACAAAATTATATGGAATTCAAGAAAACGAAACAACGAATTAAACAGATGTTAAGTTATTCAAAGTTCTGTTGAATACTAAATGAGATGTTGACCAAAATTCAAATAGATGTTGACCAAAAGTCAATCAGATGTTGACCAATAGTCAAACAGATGTTGACCTTAAACAGATGTTTGGTTTAAGGCCAAACATCTGTTTATGGCCAAACATCTGTTTAAGTCCAAATATCTGATATAGAAGGCCAAACATCTGTTTAAGGCAAAACATCTGTTTAAGGTGAAACATCTGTTTATTTCAAGGATATGATTAAGGTTAAACAACTGTTTAAGTCTAAACCTCTGATATAAAAGGCAAAACATCTGTTTAAGGCCAAACATCTGTTTAAGCCTGAACAGATGTTTAACTTAATCAGATCTACTGTCTTCTCACACTGTTTTCCTCTTCAAAACATTGTTGAAGCTAACATGGGTTTCCATTAACTATTGACCAAAAGGCATACAGATGTTCAAACCACTGTTTGTTATTGTACTTCTTTACAAAATTACATAAAATTCAAGAAAACGAAACAATTACTTAAAGAACTATAATTTAACACATAATCTAATCGGGCAAAGCAATCTATTATCTGACAATTCCCTGGTTTTTACAACATGAAACACAACATCATTATGCCAAATACAGTCATATATATCCATCCATTATTCTGAATTCATAAACCCATAAATGCAGAGGAATGTCACATTTGCGATTAATAAACCAAGTTTCTACTAATTGCAGTTACTATTAGCAAAAAGAAGCATGATATCATCTATATATAAAACATAAAGTGCTAATAACAGTGTTTTAGTTAGCCATACATAACAACAAAACATCAAGTTAATAATTTAAAAAAAAAAACATACAACATCAACATCAAAAAACTCATAGGTATAATATCTAATATCATAACATACTTAAATGTCGTTGTTAAACTGAGGTAACTTGATTTAATACGATCTTCTGTTGCGAAGACACGTATGTGAAGTGCAACGTATCACCAAACCTCAAGTTATTCTCAGTCATAAACTTTCGCCAACCGTCCAACACATAACGTGGCTTCAATTCATTTAACTCGGACTTAACATCATAAACCTCCACAACTCCAACCATGTTTTGAACTTTCAAAGAATGAAGATCAACAGAAAGACCTGCTCGTCTGGCAACTTCAACAGTAAGACGCTACATCTATTGTGTAGAAAAAAAAATAGTCAGACAAATAAACATAAATCATTAGTTTGTTATAAAAAATGATATACCAGCCTATAGTCTCCTTTGTGATCAAAATGAAAGAACTCAGGGTCGAGAAGATGTCCAGAATGTTTTTTTGCAGTCTTTGTAATCTTATTTCTACGGTTAAGCTTTTTCTGAACGTTGGCGGCTCTCTTCCCCTTGATGAAAAAGTAAACATATACATGTGAATTAAAGGAATGTTGAATATATGCACAAAAAAAAAGTTTATATAACATATACTAATTAAGTGGCGAGTATAGATACCTTAACTTTGTGAGCAGATGAAGAACATCAAATATGATCACTTGTGTCGACAGGTAAGGCAGCATTTCCCTTAGTCATATTCTTGACCGTCTCTTTTCTCTCAAAAGTAGCTTTACCTTTCTTCTTAACCTGTTTTCATAGAGTAACTTTAATAACCATAGTAATATAACAATCTTTAAGATGGTAAACTTACATCTTGTGTTTTATTCAATCGTGAAGACATGCGTCTCTTCGACGTGCATTCAGCATTGGTTGGTAACTTCTTCTAAATAATACATTATTGGATAAATGTAACATCAGTAAACAGCATTACTAATAGTTGTAAAAACATTAAATTCTTATATGTGTTAAATTAAAAATAAATAATTTTAATAATTTAGTAAGTACCTGAGTAACGGTTCTTCCTTCACCTACAGACACAACTTCTTCATCCTCATAGATGTCCTGGTCAACATTAATGAAATAATTAATATAATGCTAAAATAATTAAAACTTTTACTGCTAATGCTAAATACATACGTACCTTGAATACATTCTCGACATAATCAGCCTTCGATATCTCAAGTACACTATCATCGTCAGATTTAGGTTTCTTCGAAAAGCAAATCTCAGTCTCATCTCTATAAACTACTACCTCAAAAACAACATCATCAATTCTGCTAAACACAAGCAAATCATCCTCCAGTATCCCAACATCGTTGCACATTTCCGGCCATCCTCTAGCAAATACAAAGTGGGTATCAACCTTAGACGCCTCAACATTCCAATAGGAACCCTTATAACAGATTTGAAATTTGCCACTCGGTGGGCTGTTTACGTAAAATTGTTTAATGAATCAGTCTTCGATTACCTGCATAAAATTAAAAATAATGAATACTATACGTGAAGTATGTAACTTATGAGAATAAGTGTTGACACGTTTAAGATGCGAAAGGATTCAAGTTAAGATCAATAGTCATACCGTAAAACCAAATCTTGGAGCAAATTACAAGTTTTATCCTTTATGTTTACATCAAATTACAGGCATTGTCCTTTTGGCCAAAAGTTTACAGGCGGTGTCCTTAACCTTTCAAAATCTTACACGTTTTGTCCTTTAGGCCAAACCTGGTTAGAAATCCGAGTTAAAAACTGTCATGTGCAATGCACGTGAGGGTAAAATGGTAATTTCTCTCTCAACCCTTTCAAACTCAACACTCACTTCATCATCTTCCCCAAATTTCTAGGGTTTAAGCCGCCTGCAACTCCAACCAACACACACCTACACCTATAGTGACCACTACTACGTGATGGCAGCAATTGGAGTGGATACTGTACATTGAGTTCTGTGATTGTTGTGCAGCTTCTGCAGATGATTCTATTGAATTTATGTGATTTTTGTGGTGCGCACGTTAGTAAAGTAGTTATGTGATTACTGATAAGTTTACAGCTTTTATAGATGATAGATTTCATGTGATTGTTGTGGTGGTGTGCACGTTAGTAAAACAGTGTATTTTAGTTTGAGTTTATAATCGAACTATATAGCTTTCGTTTATGATTGATTTTATCAATCAAATAGGGATTAAACGATTAGTAAAGTAAAATTTATAACATTATAGGTCAACTTGTTGCAATTGAAATGAAATTCGTTGAGTTTTCCATTACCCTCAACCAATCGTACACCAACACACACACCTACAGTGACCACTACTACTTGATGGCAGCAATTGGAGTGGATACTGTACATTGGTGGTTGGAGTTAAACCCTAGAAATTTGGGGAAGATGATGGAGGGAGTGTTGAGTTTGAAAGGGTTGAGAGGGAAATTACCATTTTACCCTCATGTGCATTGCACATGACAATTTTTAACTCAGATTTCTAACCAGGTTTGGCCTAAAGGACAAAACATGCAAGATTTTGAAAGGTTAAGGACACCGCCTGTAAACTTTTGGCCAAAAGGACAGCGGCTGCAATTTGATGTAAACATAAAGGACAAAACTTGTAATTTACTCCAAATCTTGCATAACGATTAAACGTGAAATAAGATTCACCACACATGCCATCAACAAAACATGAAAGTTCAAGCCCAAAATCACCTAACGGTCTGAAAACCAACAAAGTATCCCTCGGCAAATTGGGATCTTTAACAACACTGTCCCAACCATCAGTTATTATTGTCATTGAATTTTCTATTCTGACCCTCACAACCCATTTTTTACCAGACTCATGATAGATTCGCAACTTATTTTTTTGCCAACAATCTCCCCACTTTTGATTAGCAAAGGCTATAGGTACATCCTGTATATAATTTTTAAGTGGTGTAAGAAAATATAAACCATAACAACTGTTAAATATATATCTCAATAAAAATAAATTATGTATATAAAAACATGTCATGCCAGTTTCAAAGATTCTGGGTTATCAAGAAACTTGACAAATGTAGTATACATGATAAAACCTGAATCAGTAAAGATGTTAAAAGATTGAAATTAAAAAGTTTGCTTCGAAGATGAACATTAACTTTTTGTATTAACAGAGTATCTACTGAAATTAATCATAGAAACAGAGTATGAGTTAAAGTTTTTCTGCAAATAATAACTATTTTAATATGTTCTCAACAAATGATTCAAACACTTAACTAAATCCTTCTTGAATGTATAGCAATAAACGTTTAAAATCGTATTTGTAGCAAGATAGGATTTGAATTATAATCGGTTAAACAATATAAAGTTTATTACAATATGAATGTACATACCAGTTGCTGAAGAAAAAACAATAAAACCTCCAGTGATTGAAGTGTAGAAGACGGAGAATAAGAAAGTTGAAACCCTAGAAAATGACTGGGAATAAGAGATTTTTGAAAGAAGTCAGATGATAGATGTTTGATGTGTAATGATGCTAAAGAAATAATGACGGTTGTGTTTTCGTTTTCCCATATTTTCAACAGATGAAAAATATTTACACATACACCCCTTATTGAATTTGTTATTTACATTCACATTGAAAACCATGCATAACACATATTGATAGAACATATAGATACATGTATAGATATTGTACGAAAATGTGTTTGGGAAACCTCTGTTGGTCGTTGGAAATAGTGTGAGTCAAACAGTCGTTAAATAAACAGAAGTGATGAGAACAGATGATAACTTTCAGAAGTTGTTTTATTTTTAGCTAACATCTGTCTACGTCAGAACCTTTGTTATCATAATGGATGACAGTCAGCAGTATAGTAAATCAACAGTCATTAGGATAAACAGAAATTATGACAACGGACGGTACCATTTAGCAGTGGATGTATTTTTAGGCAAGCATAAGTTTCAAAAACAGTTGTTTTCAATCGCTATAACTCAACAGTCGTAAGTCTAACATCTGCTATTAGCCCAACCACTGTTAGTATCAAATCCTCTGTTAAACATTTTAAGATGAGTAAACTTCTGTTTTGCTCCCTTGTGGTTTGGTCACTTTAACGGTTTTACCCCAAACCTTTAAAAATAGCCATTTTCCTCCAATAGTTTGCTATGGTTTTTTCATTTTGTCAGACTTTAGCTACAACACACCTTTTATAACAGCAAAATATACCGTAAATTCTTCCAAAAAAACTGTTATTGACATACAAAATTATATAATAATACTTATAGCAGACGTTATATAATAATACTTATTCATCATTAACCCAACCACTGTTAGTATCAAATCCTCTGTTAAGCATTTTAAGATTGAATATCATCTGTTGTTCGTTAACATCTGTTGACCCATAGCAGACCTTTGCATCTTCACACATTTAATCATCAGCAGATGCTCTCTTTTGTCAAACTTTAGTCAACAGTGGTAAATCAACAGTCGTTAGAATACACAGTTGTTTCATCATCAGCAGATGTTCTCTTTTACCAAACTTTAAATACAACAGACCTTCTACAACTCCAAATATTGACTCTCTGTAATTTGCAGGAGCACAGATTCTTCAAAAAACTGCTATCAATGATCAAATTCTAAACATTTGTTTTATCTTTGCACTCATCTGTTCACCATCAAACCAACCCTTGATACTATTAAACCTCTGTTGACTTACCAAACAGATGTTTAGACATAATTCAACATCAACATAATCTGTTCACCATCAAACCAACCCTTGACACTATTAAACCTCTGTTGACTTACCAAACAGATGTTCAGACACAATTCAACATCAACATAATATAAATCTTACTCAAACACTAAATAAGTAAAACTAAAACACAACATCGATTCATAAAATTAAAACTTATTCATTTATTCATGACATTAAAACTAAAACTCTAATAATTACATCACATACTGAACAACATTAAAGTTCAAATCTAACAATAACAACAAGAATTAAGAAACTTTAGCTTCAACTCCATCGATTGCTGAACCTCTCGATGTATGTCCTTCAGCATCACCATGAACTCCACGTCTCTATCACCGCACTCTATATTACTGACAACACAAAGCTCACGAACGAAAGTTGAAGGCATCTGCATAAGATCTCTGGAAACCTGCTCTTTAGTGAACAGGCCAACTTGCAATCCATCAAAACATCTCTTCAGCTCTTGAAGAGTAGCCCTATCTTCATACACCTGTTCCTCGATTTGCCTGACAAAACGCTGCTTTAAATCATTTGATTTTGCATTTTTGAATTACGCCATTTGAATAAACTATATTACTCGACTTTCCTGAAAGTATGATATCTTCGTAGGAAGATTTTCTGAAAAACAGGTGAAGTGACTATGAGTTTATATGCTGAAATTTGTAATTGTGAAAACGTGTAGATTAATATAAACATATTAATGTATATTTCAAAACAACAGTCTTTTAATGCAAAAACCTTTTCAAACCCCAACTTTTATGGGAAAACTGTAAAATTAAATACCAAGAAACCCGAGGGACAAAATTTCGAAGTTCAAAGAACAAAAGCAGATTATCACAATTACAATTAACCTTTTTCATTTATCATGTAGACGCGTTTTTAAACTCTATAAAAGAACGATGATTACTTTTCAGTAAAAACATCAACAAATTGTCCTACAAATCACTTTCTGTCAAAAATTGTTCCAAATCAGAAAAACCAACAAAAAATCTACATGGCAAACTTCAGCTTCTACCACTGGTCAGACACCAGCGATGTTAAAACACAGTTCTCCATTTGGTCACTCAAAGAACAAAGAACAGACGAAGAACTAAACAGAAAAGTCAACATAATCAATGACACTAATTACAACAAAACCTGGAACAACATAGCATTACTCGATGAAGTCCTCCACTCTCCTCCATCAGAGTTCTAGAAGAATGCAAAATAGTTTCTCACACAACTTCTAAAACATGATCAGAAAATCTGCAACATGCTAATTGACCTGAAATTCAAAAGAGAGCATGAAATCACATACAGAAAGGCCAGAGTCTACGAAATCCTAGCAAGTGTTAACTCTAGCTTGTAATACTTTATAAATATTTCATTAAATTTCTATTTTTCTATGTAGTAGTTCATTTTAATAATATAAACATGCATCTTAACATATTCTAAAATGTCAGTATAAATAAAAACTCTCAACATCATCAACAGTTAATCAAAATAAGAAACAAATCTAAAATGCAAAGGTCTCTTCTCAACTGTTGTAGCACATCTGACTTTTCACGATAGAAGATACATATCGTCCGTTCAAGTTGCAACTCTCCCATCAAAGAAGGTAGCACATGCAACTTTTCACGATGTTGTAACAATTATACTTCAACATCGATATTGAAAGGTTGATGTGTGATGGGAAGCTTCATTGAAACGACGATGTTGGAACAATGATACTGGAACGATAACATGTAAACAGAATCATCAAACATTCGAATAAAGAAGTGTAATTGGAGAACAACGGTTGAATCACGAGAAAGATGCATTTGAGAGAGAGAGAGAGAGAGACGCTCTCAGATATGAGCGAGAGATATTTGAATGTGGAGCCAGGTAATTATGTCTTATTTATAGGATTAGAATTAGAATATATGGTTTAAATTTTGAATGTGGAGCTGAATGTTGTATCTTATATACGTGGAGCCATAATTTTGAATTTTGAATATGGAGCCAGGAATTTGAATCGTCAGTGGTTTTGAATTTTGAATCGTCAGAGGTTTAAGGCAGTGGTTTGGATTTATAACATAGGTTTGAATTTTGGAGATAGGCAGTTGTTTGATGGCAGGCCTTTGGAATATGAATGTGGGCCACCTTTGAATTTTAAAGTCTTTTAATATTAGGTATTATGATGTAATAATGACATAAGAAAAGCCTTGTTGGACAGCCTCTCCAGCTGACACATTAGCTTTTCTTATGTCATTGAAGTTTCTTCTTTTATAGAAAGTATAGATATAAAGACTGATTTCTCTCTCTCTTCCTCTTCTCTCTCTATCTTCCTTATCTCTCTCTCCCAAAAACTAGGGTTTCGCCTTCCCCATTTCATCTCGGAAACCAACAATTACAATCACCATCCAGGTATGCCGACATTCACCACAATTGCGTTACAAAATCTACTCGAACATCGTATACCCACCAAAGATTCTTTATCAACTTTGAAACCCACAAATCACGAACACGATAAAGAAGAAGATGAGCAATTGAAACCGACAAAGAGGTTGAATCACATATACATATCACCTGCTCCCTACACCACACCTGAACCCACTCCAATCTTGGATTATCCTACATCCCCGTCTCCCTACGTGTTCAATCGCAAGGGACGTGGTGTGTCACGGCCCCCGTCCCGGTGTGACCCGGTCTAGGAGCCGCGGGACAACAACCCGTGGTATTTATTAATTGAGTTGACAGCAGAAGTTTTAACAGGATCTTTTGAAGCTTGAAAATGCTCAATTAATTTATTTCATAATTTGGGACAAACCCCGTAATTTACAATAGAGGAATTTCACGAGGAAAAATTCCATGTTTTACAAAACATGCTTATTTATTTTACTGAGCCACCACTTCAAGCTTGTTAGTGCTCCGTAGCACGTTTTCCTTGATTCACAGTAAGTCACCTGAAACATGTTTAAAAATATTTTATCAGCGGGGAAATACTGGCGAGTCATTCAGGTTAAACAAAACGACACATTAGTTATAAATTACAGCATAAGAGCGATTACAATGGCTACTATCTTATTTTTATCTGGCGCCGTGTCACACCCTGGTGACGATGGTCATACCACTATTGGGTCCTTTCACCCAAGTAGTGATGATTATCACTGTTAGGTTTGTTAACCTAATCGTGAGAAATTAGTAATGTGCACAATACCCCACTAGCCAGTGATTCAAGATAACCACGACTTAATCCTTGTAATTATAACTTTTAAAAATGATTGGAGTATTGTAAAACATGGTTGATAAAAAGAGAATGACTCACATTGCAAGTTTAGTTGGGCAGAGCTTAGCCTACTGATTTAGCCTTGTAACCTAGTTTAAACAACAATGCACACGAAACTAGGTCAGTAACTTAATACAACATTTACGATACGCTCACGAAATCAAAACCCTCACGACGAATGACAAAGGCATAGCCCAAACACGGGCAGCACTTAAACATCCATCGGATTGGTTTCAATCGATCGGACATTATATCGTAGCAGTGATCGAGTTAGTATCATGTATCGTAGCAGCGTCGTGACACCGTAAAACTCGTTTTTAGCAGAATTGGGATGTTTTGAGAGTGAGATTTCGAGCACAGATGAAAGCCCATGCTCTGATCAATTTATAGCTAGTTTTTGGGTTTTACGCGGCCCGCATAAACCCACACTTAACTCTTACGCGGCCCGCGAGGGCCACCTAGTCTACGACTAGGGCTACCGTGTCACACCTAGGTGCGCCACGTGTCTGACACGTGGCCTGTTCGCTTATCTGGTCACTTTATAAGTTGCCGCGGCCCGCGTAACCTTATCTTAAGGCTTACGCGGTGCGCGTGAAACCAGAAATTTCATTTTTCTTGATTTTTGTTATGGATTAGGGTTTTAAGGGTCCGGGATACTACTTACGGGTCGTTTTAGGGACATTTTTGTAGGTCCTTACATCCTCCCCACCTTAATTAAAATCTCATCCTCGAGATTTACTGAAATAAGTGAGGATATTTTCGCTTCATCTCTGATTCCAGCTCCCAGGTGTATTCGGGTCCTCTCTTTGAATTCCACTTGAATTTGACCAGTACCAATCTTTTGTATTTGAGAAACTTAATCTTTCTGTCTTCTATTTGAAGCGGTTCCTCTACGAACTTCAACTTTTCATTTACCTCTATGTCTTGAAGGGGTACTACCAGGGACTCGTCAGGTAAATATTTCTTGAGGTTGGATACATGAAATACGTCATGTACCCCAGCTAACTCTTCTGGTAGTTGTAAGCGATAGGCGACCGGTCCTATTCTCTGGATTACTGGGAATGGTCCTACGTACCTTGGACTTAGCTTTCCTTTCTTTCCGAATCGGACTACTTCTTTCCAAGGATAAACTTTCAAGAGTACCTTATCTCCAATTTAAAATTCTAGTGGCTTATGTCGATTGTCTGCATAACTCTTCTGGCGATCTTGAGCCGTTTTTAGTCTTTCCTTGATTTGAGTGATCTTATCGGTGGTTTCTTGCACGATCTCGGGACCTGATAATTGGCTTTCTCCTATTTCTGCCCAGCAAACTGGCGTTCTACACTTGCGTCCATACAGTGCTTCGAATGGGGCAGCTTCAATGCTTGAATGATAACTATTGTTATAGGAGAATTCAATTAAAGGTAAATGGTTGTCCCAGTTTCCCCCAAAATCTATAACACACGCTCTAAGCATGTTTTCCAGGGATTGGATCGTCCTTTCACTTTGTCCGTCTGTTTGGGGATGGTAGGCTGTACTTAAATTTAATCGGGTCCCCATTGCTTCTTGGAAACTTTTCCAGAAATGTGAAGTGAAACGACTATCCCTATCCGATACAATGGAGAGTGTGACTCCATGTAAGGATACTACCTCGTCTACATACCACTTTGCCCAAATCGCATGGGTAGAAAATGAGCTGATTTGGTTAATCGATCCACAATTACCCAAATCGCATCATTACCCTTTCTGATTTTGGGTAACTTAGTAACAAATACCATGGTTATTAGCTCCCATTTCCATACAGGCATTTCTAATTGTTGGAGTAACTGATGCGCGTGTGGTGGGATATATAATTAAGTATATTTTAAACCCTTTTTACACGTTAGCCAAGTTTTAAATTTATAAAACACGATATTTTACTAACACCAAACACACATATGGGCAAGTGCACCCATCGTGAGCGTAGTATAATGTTGGCAAGATACCGAGGTCGTCCAAGGACACAAGAGCTTTTAGTACCGGTTTATCCTCAACGTCTAATCAAATCAAAAGTTAGAAAAAGGTTTTTAATTAAGAAAAATAAAACTAACTAAAATGCTGAAAATTAAAATAAAAATAAAAACAGATAGACAAGATGAATCACTTGGATCCGACTCGTGTTTAGTGTAACCTTTGATTATTTCAGCACTTTTGCACTTTTTAAGAGATTATCTTAGTTATTGTAGTAGGCCCCTCTTTTGAAGATGACGTTACTCTCAACCCGGTAGTTTGAGTCAACAAGGATACAATCCTAAAGGGTCGGATTATTGAAAGATAATTAATTAAGTTATTAATGCATATTGTGGTAGGCCCCTCTTTTGAAGGTGACGTTACCCTCGGCTAAGTAGTCTGAGTCAGCAGGGATACAGTCCTAAGTAGCCGGGTTAGAGTATTAATAGTAGCTTACATATGAGGGGATCAAAGAGTTTGGACCCCCGCCATCCAATACCGGTGGGTTTTGAAGGAGGTCCTACTAAATTTGACCCAGGTCCTTGCAGGATCTATACACTGAACAAGGCAAGACTCTTACCAAACCGTTCTCTTAACCCCCGACCAGGTAGCCAACATATCTCCATATAGACCGTGGAGATATGAATGGTGAAAATATTTTATTTTATATAGACAGTAAAATAATGCCAAGACACCACGGACAAACGATAAGGAAGAATCACCTTCAACATAAGAAACTAGTTATTAAAGTCACTAATAAATAACCAAATAAAAAGTGCGAAAAGATTAAAAATAAAAAGTATTACACTAGACACTTGTCTTCACCAAGTGATGTAAGAGGTAAACATGGCCTTTGATTGTCAAGAACTCTTACGATCAATCTTGGATCCCGAGACGACTCACACACTCTACGATGGACGATGGACGATAGATGATGGTGGTGGATGATGGTGTTGTGATGTGATGGTGGTGGGTGAAGTGTGAGAGAGGTGGTGTGCCAAGGGATGGTTTGCAAATGAGCCAAGCACCCCTATTTATAGCCTGAACAGCAGCTCGGGCACGGCCCCGTGTCCACCCTTCTTCTCTGTCTTCATTAATTGCAGTTTGTCTGCATTAGTTGACCACGCCCTCGTGTTCGCTGGGCACACCCCCGTGTGCAGAAGTGTATCTGTACTATCAAGATTTCCCCAAATTCTGCGAATCTTAGAGTTGACCACGGCCCTATGTCCGCTGGGCACGCCCCCGTGGTGGGTGATAGAAGCTTCTACAGCTTTGTCTTTTCTGCTGACACTTGGGCACGCCCCCGTGCTCATTGAGCACGGGGCGTGTTCAGCCTTCTGTTCTCTTGTTTTGCTTGGGAAGATGCTGTCGAGGAGGCCGGGCATGCCACGTTTATTCCTTTTCTTGTATTTATGTTAGATTTAGCTGCCTTTTTGCTTCTTTTGTTCATTTGAGCTCATTTAATCCTGAAAATACAAAAGGAAGACAAAAACACAGTTTTCCAACATTAGTACTAAAAAAGCGTTAGTTTTATGCCACAATTGATGTAATTTATATGTTGCATTTTGTGCACATCAAATACCCCCACACTTGAATCTTTGTTTGTCCTCAAGCAAAACTCTTTATAATCTGGCTTTACACTCCCAAATGGAATGGGTAGAAGAGAAGGTTTTTTTTTGGGATTGTCATAGAGTGTCGGGATTTCCAAGATGCTTTATTAAGTTTTATTTTTATTTATTTACAATCCTATTCGTCATGATTTATTTAAAATGTTACATAAGATAAATTACTTATAAGGGCATAACATGCCTTTTTTGTAACAATCCTAAATAAAACGACACCCTTATAAATATTTCTGACACCCTAGAATATTTTAAATTGGCCCAAAATGTCCCAAAATACACCCCATACGCAAATACGGGCCTCAAATACATTTAATATTATTAAAAATAATTAAAAAGTGAAATTTTGGGCTGAGGCGGGCCGCGTAAGCCCCACCCCAACCTTCACGCGGGCCGTGTGAACTTAAGGCATGGCGCAGCCCGGTGCGGCCACGTGGCCCAACACCCGGCAAGGCTAGATAGTGACCCGGACAAGCTATACGTTGACCTGGAGTCAACGCGGGCCGCGTAGGCCATTTGCTTGTTTTACGCGGGCCGCGAGAGAACCGAGATCAGCACCTATATAAGAAAGCAACGGGTTTTCGTTTTCCGTCGTTCATTTCTTTCATTCTCAATCACAATTTCCGAAATATAGGCTTTATAAAGAGGGTATTATACCCCCTAATTAGCGAAGTTCTGCTCCGTTGTAAGTATTATAACCCCTGGATACGTATTAGATACGCTGCCCGATTGATCTAGGGTTCCGTAATGGCTGTCGTGGTTCTGCCCGACGTAGTCATTGGAATGCCGTCTCGGGGAGGGTATTGCTAATGTTAAAATGGGTTATTAATACTAACGCGTGTACATTTGTGTAAATTATAGATTTTCACCGGGAAACCCTTACGGAAAACCTAAGACAGCAATGTGAGTTGATCCACTTTTTGTAAACCTTTTTGTTAATTGTTTTACAAAACCTTAAATACTTTTCCATGCGAATAACAGTTATTGAGTATTTGTAAGAATACAATTATGATGAGTATGTTGGGGTTTTGTATACAAAATTTGTTACCACCTGGTCAAGGAGTAACATGTCCACAAGTCGTGTTCGACAGTACCATGGATGTTAATTGTTATGTCTTGTAAACAAATATAATTACGGGATCGCCCTCAATACTGTACACTGGGACTTTTTATTTAGACTTGATTAAACTGGGATTCACTCACCAGTATTTCCCACTGACAAATGTTTTTTTTTTAAAACGCGTTTCAGGTAACAAACTGTGAAAGCCAAATAAAAGCCACCTGGACAGCACTGAAGGCTTGGAAAAGTGGCAATAAAGTTACCTAAAAATAAAATAGATGTTTTTATCAAATAAATAGAATTTATTCCTATGAAAAAGCATGTACTATGAACTTGGGTTTATCCCATTTGTTTAATGTTATGAAAATGTGGTATTTTACTCTGATAAACATTTCCTAACTACGGTCCTGATGTAAAAAAATTTCCGCTGCCAAATTATACAATACACGATACCACCGAAACTGGCTTGCGGCGCCCGTTCCCCGGGAACCAGGGATCGGGGGTTGCGACAGGAGGTGGTATCAGAGCTAAGCCACTGATTCAGCCACAGAGGTGTTCTGCTGACATCAAAATGTAAAATGTTAGGAAATAAATTACGGAAATATGTGCAAAATTGCATTTATTGGTTATGTGTTATTTGACTATTTGTTAGTTTACAGTATGAGCGACCAAGGACCATCTAACGTGTATCGTCAATTGTCTGGTTCGCCTAGAAGCGAAGGCACATCCTCTTCTCAGCCTGCCCTCTCAGGGTACTCTGCAGACACGGAAGAAGGAATCTTTGTATTTACGGCTCAGTCAGAAGAGCCATTTCCTCAGAAAAAGAGGGGATGGTTCAGTAGAGGGGCACACGAGCGTAGAAAACGTATGAAAAAAGTTACAGGAACAGAGGGTACTAGCAGCAGCCAAGAGAGAGACAGATGCCTATGCCCAGGATATGATAAATAGGGGTATAGCCAACATCCACATACTAGCCACCACTGCACCTGACCCGAATCTGGAGCAAATAATAGCACCCCAACCACAACTGCCAATCCCTGACCAATACATGGAGATAGAAAACCCCGAAAACCAAGTGGAAATGCATGATTTCAATCCAGAAGAAATCATTAGGGTACCAGCACCAAACCCCCTAGACCCAAATTACGACCCCTGGTGGGACGACCATAGGGACTTTGTGCAACGTTACCCAATACATGAAGACACACCCATGCAGAACATAGGAGCCTATCCAGGTATGGACCCTTTAGATCCCTATTACCATGATGACTACATTAGGGAGATCTTAGAAGATCCTTACCGATTTCAGGCACTTTCACCCCCATATCAGGAACCCGCACCCCAGATTCCGAACCCAGTCCTAGAACCTGCACCCCCAATGAGTGCAAAAAACGTACAAGAACTTAGGACATTTGGTGAGGAAATTTTAGAAAACAGTGAGAGAATGAGACAGGTGGGAGAGCGTCTCGTATGGAAATACGATGAGCACAATATGGATTTTTGGATGAATCCATATCCGTAGATGGGATGGAGGAGATGGTACTAGTAATAATAATATAATAATAAAAATAAAATAAAATATGTGTGTACGGATGCCTATTACTATTAGTGCAATTCTATTTCAGTTGGTATTGTAATTTTTATTTCAGTACAAGTGTGTAATAGATGCATAATAGTATATGAATAGAGTACCAGTCGCAATGATCGACACTTTTGGCTAAATTGCATGTCATGTGATTGACTATATAAATATTATTTTGTGATATTAATATGGGGTAAATGTTTAAAATTCAGATGGCCGACGAAGGAAATCAAGGAAATCTAAATAACGATAACCAGAGTAACATCAACGTCATTAATGAGAATCCGAGCATCAATAACAATGGAAATCAAATGGATAATAGTGCTATTCAACACATAGTGGCACAAGGAATCATAGATGCAATGCCATTTATTATTCAAACGATTCAGGAAGCGAATAATAAAAGTAAGCATAGCAGTAAGCGACCAATTGAACCAGAAAACAGCGTGAACATTGGCCCTGTACTTCAAGCGCCCATTCCCAAAAAGAGAAGAACCGTGTCCTACGGTTGTTCTTACAAGGAATTCTGGTCCTGCAAACTAATAGAATTCTCGGGCAATGAAGGACCCATTGCAGCTCTACACTGGATAGAGAAAACTGAGGCAGTTTTAAAAATAAGCAAGTGTGCTGAAGAAGACAAAATAAAGTTTGCTTCTAATTGATGTGTGCTTTTACAACCTATTTTTTTTTTTGTTAAAAGACTTTAATTTTGTATGAAACGTGTTGTTCAAAAGCCTTGGTGTGTAAAACGCTTGATGTGAGGTTGTTTTATTCAGATGCTTAAATGTTAGACATGCTTTGGCCTAATAGGTATCGGTACTCTCATTGGGATTGTCCCCAGGTAGGCAACTGGTCCTTATAATTGGATTTATACGAATGCCGGCCTAGACAGGAGTTCCCAACTAACGGTACTTAACCCTTCCAGTTACTACATGTCCGAGCATATGATATTTCGTCATATTTTCAAAACAAGTTTTAAATGGAATTGCTACTAAACCACACACAATCGGCAAGTGCACCGGTCGCGATGTAGTGAAGTCGGCAAGACCGGATATCAATCCGTGGACACTATGGGCGAAGTATTGATACTTAACCTTTATCGAAAACCTAGTTGTTTTTAAGTTTGAGTTTCATGATTGAATTGATTTTTTTAAATAATAAGTGAAAACTTAAAATAGAAGATTTTAAACAATAAATGGAATGATACAAACAGGACTGGAAACTGGGTTTTAAGATAAATATGATGGAAAGATGCTACTTAGGTTTTGAATCCCTAGACTTGTGTGATGTTATTCTTCCTTCGGTTTATGACTAAATACTTTATTTACCCGATAAAGCTCCCGTTTAAAGATGATGAATCAAGTAAATTAAGCTAAATGTGAAGTGCTAAAATGAACCGGCTCGACCTATCGATACCAAATCCCATGAGAATAAAACCTTTTTGACCTCAGAGACAATAATGTTGCGAGAAGATTTTAAAAACATGAAGCAGACGTCTTATTGAAACTTGAAATCCTAGGAAACCTTAGACGCGAAGAAATAAACGGATCCGAGTTATCGGTCACCCAATTTACCCAACAACGGCTAGCTAATAACCTAGCAAACCTAGATCTTATTTCTAATCACTAGATAAGGTTGCAACTTTAATTGGTTTGGTTTTAATACTTGATTAACTTGTTAATCGAACGTTAATGTTTTTATCGAAAAGACAAGGCCCGAACTGATAATCATAAGATTAACAATTTAGATTGAAATAGTAACATGGTTTTAGGGGAGATTTCTCTATGCCTAAGTTACTAATTTCAATAACCAAGTTATAAACAATTTAAAGTGCAATATCAAAGTCAAGTTCAATAAGACATCATGTAAATCACACAAAATAGTCATTAACCGGATTCAAAATAACATCACATCGTCTAGTTCATCATTACATAAGTAGCTTACAAGTTTAGCCACTCATATTATTAAAATACAAAGCACAATTACATCTAAAAACACAAGGTAACATAGTAAAAAGCGAATAGATACGAAAACTTAACGTTTTTCGGACCCGGCACACTTCTAACTCGAACCGAAAGCTTCCCAGACCTCCGAGAAGCTCCAAGTTACTTCAAGATCACTCCAGCTTGTTTAGAACCGACTAATTTCAGTCTTGAGAGGTGTGTAGAGGTGTTTCAAGGTGTGATTTCGAACTAACAAGTGAGTGCCTTTTATAGGGCAAATTTTGGGCTTCTGCGATCCCCTTACGGACTGTAAGGGTGTAAGCCTTACAGTCCGTAAGGCCTTCCCAACTGCTCCATTTCAACTGCTCCATTCCACTCCGATTCCACTCCGAAAAGTACTTACCTGCTCCACTCCACTCCGAAAAGTACTTACGAACCGTAAGGATATGAGGCTTACGGTCCGTAAGGGTCACCAAACTCGATTCACTATTCCATTTTCCTTACGGGCCGTAAGGATATGAGGATTACGGTCCGTAAGGCTTTCTCTAGGGCAAATTCTTCGTTTTCTTTGACACTTTTTCCCCTGTATTGTTTTCATCGTCGATTCCTTATCGTTTTCCTCACATAATCCACGGATATTTCACTGATTCCTGTAGATTCGTGATTTGATCGATTCAGTAACAAATACAAAGGAGAAACGCACACAATTGGTCTAAAATATGGGTAATTTGATACATAAGATGTGTATAATTCTAAACACATCAAATATCCCCATGCTTAACCTTTTGCTTGTCCCTAAGCAAAATCCTAAACAACATGTCCAACTTAAACGATTTACAAGAACGCAAGCCTCGAGCAAATTAAAATGTGAACTACAAAATTATTAAACACAGAGGTTTCCCAAGACTTACATCGTTCAAAAGGTTGATAATTCAAGAGAATGAAATGAGAAACCGAGACTACCTAATCAAACTTTTCTTACCTTCAAGCAATTAATTATGCAATATCAACACCCCTTACGAGATTCACTCCTCTCTCGGCTAATATATATGTAATTTCAAGTGAACTCTCAAAGACCAAACTGTGAAGCATGACTATTATAAGCTTGTACATCAATCATATCTCCACCTAATTGTTAGAAATTGATACAAATCAAGAGGACTAAAAATGGGTAGGTAAAGGTTAAAGGTAGGCTGTTTATTTGGAAGAGAGTGGTTAACTGGAGATTTTACAATAAACCGGAAAAGCACGTAATAAGGTTCAACAACATTTTGGTCATTTGACCATAACTTTATTCTATTTTTTTCTTTTTCTTTTTTTTTAATCAAAGATAACAATAATATCACAATGTTATACGTTCCGGTTTAAAATGGGTAACAAAAGAAGGTTTTAGGTTCAAAGTGGTGTCTAAAAGAAAATGGTGAATTTTACAGAAAAGGTGATCCTAATGCCTCTATCATATTTGTATCAATTTTTAAACCAAAGGCCTTGAAATGTATCAAAACGTACAAGTTCTAAAGTAATGCAACAAGTTGGTAAACACACATGAAACGAAAATAGTGTATTCGTAAGAAACACTTATAGGCTCAAATCTTACCGTCATGTGGAAAAATAAGGGTTATCGATATTGACATTGCACAATCAATTAACTTTCCAGTTCGATTCATTATCTTAGGTATCCCGCAAAAGTTTTAAAAACTTGATTTAATCAACCTACTATCCCGCAACTTAAAGCAATATGTATTTTTGGTTTTGTAAGCTCAACATTTAAATCGCTTTTTGACAGATGTTTTGGAAAATGTTCAAGTTTTTTATGCGTTTAAAGGACTGGAACAAGTATAAAACATTTTTGAAATTTTTTAATTTTTTTTAATATATAATACAAAATTCCTCATCCCCACACTTAAAAGAGACATTGTCCTCAATGTGTGAAAATAAGAAATGAAAATAATAAAATGCACACTGAAATTTAAAATGTTACTTCCCTGATGTATTGCGATATTTCGTGTATATGTGTTGCAATGCCATATTATATCAATTCTGCCTCAATGCTTGTTTGCGATGCTTGCAAAATGGTAAATAAACGCATCATAAGAAAGAAACATAATAAACATCATCAGTTAAAGTAAAGTCAAACCAAAATGTAAAGTGTATATACACAAACCAAAATGTAATAAAGTCAAATACAAACAATCAAGATCGTCTACGGTGGTGGGGGCTGATGATGTGTTGGGGGGATCTGTAAATGATCTATGATGCGCTGAAACATCCCCCTAATCTCGATCTGTGTCTGCTCGATACTATCCTGCCTCTGCTCCATCCGTACCTGACTCTGTCTGATCTCAGCCTGGCCCTGCTCTAATATATGTAAACGCTCTGGTATCGTGCGCTGGGCCCTAGGCTCTCCTGCTCAATCTCTCAGGCACCTGATGGCGTGGTGCGATAACCGGGGCGCCCTCCGGAACAACTCTCGGCGGTAAGAAACGTGGAGGCTCGCCCTGTACCATGAGCTCTGGAATCTGGCGCATATCGCCCTTCCTAATCATCGTCCCAACAGGCTCCTCATGCAGCCATCCTCTCAGAAAATCCTCAAAAACGCCCAGACTCTCTGCCAGGACAGTAACATAGCTCCCCATACAAATGCGGGACTCCCTGCCTCGCCCGTGGTGCCTCAATAATGAAAATAGCAACAATACCGCTAAATTGGGCTCCTGGCCCTGCACGATGCAATATAGCGCAAAAAGATCTGAATACGTCACTTTCTCGATACTCATGTATCAAGAAAGGACCGTGCAGGCAAGGACCCTGTGGATAAAACGGTAAACGGGATCTCGGATCTGCGAGGCAGCGATCCTAGGCACGAAACCTCCATCGGCGATGGTGGACCAGAAAGCTGTCAACTATATCGTCGTGACACAGTGAGGTAACTCCTGGTCCGCCCATCCCATCTCAGTGAAGACCTCCTACGTGGTCTCCTCCTGAGTATATAAACCGGCGTGGACGGCGAACTGTGCAACGGACATGATATGTGTCCGACGTCCTAACGCGAAACTCACAGCAGAGTCGGATTAGAGGCGCGCAGAATCGAATGAAAATGTAGCAAGGAACTCAATAGTGAGCTCATGATATGCCTCACGCCTCTCATCTAACAACCTCCGCCATCGAGGTGTCAACAAGCCCTCTAACCTGGCTCTGACGTCCATCGTTTCCATCAACCCCCAATCTATGACCCTCGCCCTATGAAAACGTCTACCTAGCAGTCTCAGCATGGCCGTACGCTCCTCTGAACCAGTCTGAAAGTCCAAAAGCGTGCTATCCTCTAAAGGTGGGAGATCTGCTGGTATCTGTGCTAGAGGGTCTGGCCTAACCGCAGCCGTATCGTAATGGATCTGTCTGGCAGGCTGCTGCTGCTGATCCTCCGGGATCTGTGGCTGAACCTGAGGCTCTGCTTGATGAATCAGATCATCCTGCTGAATGGCAGCACGTCCCCGCTTGCGGGAAGGACGTGAAGAAGATGCCATACCTGCATTTAAAAATATAACAATTAGGTATTGCAGGTTTAATAAAGCTTACCGTGCCCTAACACGTTTTTCAATGTTTTTCGATTTTTTTGTATTTTCAAAGTTTTATATATATATATAAACAAACGATATTTTATTTTACAGAAAAACGTGTTTTTGTTGTGTTAGGGACGGTTGTTGCGGCCGTATAGCATTTCGTTCGCGGTCGCAACGAATAATAACAATAATAAAAAAAAATTCAAAATTTCGGCATGACCCCGACGTATTTACTAGAAACCACCCATCCTCGCCCGAATGGAGATTGAGTACGGGCGAGGCGGCGAAACCTGCAAATAAATCGCAATAACAATTTGACACTAATTATTTATCAATTCAAAGCTTAACGTCAATTTACTAAAGTCATCCGAAACATATGGTACAACATACGCTTAAATTATGACTTGATAGAATATCGCATATTACAATAAGCAGCATTACAAGAACTACGCTTAATCTCTTCGACAAAACTCAACTTTAAAACAACTAATCTATTCGACTCGACTAACTAAATCAACTCGACCTAAATATCAACAACTCAAACATTTCTCAAACATAACAATGCACGATAGACTCGAAACTGGACCAATATTCAAACATAACCAAATAATATTTACTGAGCAGTGGCCTGACTACAAGGACTCGACCGACATAAGATATCATAAAACTGACTCGAAACTGACTTAAAACACCCTCGCCGCTGACTCGGAATGACTTGACTCGAACATAGGAGATGAAAACAGAAATCATACCTGATTTGTCTAGTGAGTGCGGAAATCAGAGGTGAACCGGTGGTTGTTGGTGGATGCAGGTGGTGATAATGGCGGTGGTGGTGATCGATGTGGTTGTGGGTGGTGGTTGAGCGGAGTGGTGGTGGTAGAAGGCGACGGTGAGAACGGTGGTTGTTTTGGCAGTGGTGGGAGAGTGGAAGGTGGGTTTGGTGGTAATGGCGGTGATGGTGGTTGTGTTTGAAATGGGGAAGACGACCCCCATTTGGGGGTTTTATTTTTTTTGGATCTGCAACACTCTTACGGACCGTAAGGGTCTCATCCTTGCGGTCCGTAAGCTTGTTTAAACTTATTTTTTTATTTTATGCTTAATTTTAATGTAAATATATATACAATATTAAAAATAAGTTTTATTTACAAAAACTCGCGACTAAAAAAAATATTTACAAACCAAGAGATTTTTGTAACGTCAATTTATCAAGACCAGTTTTTTTGAAAATGTGAACTAAGTCTTCCTCAATCCTATAGTGTACATAACTCCCAACTCTAATGGACCGTTCGGCATTGAGCCTAATAGCCCCCATCCTCATTAGTTGTATGTACTCACATTGGGATTCAGTTGGACTTCGTTTACATCTTCCTGTGTGTGACCAATTTCCACATCCAATGCATTTTTCATAACGTTTTGCTCTTCGTTTCATAGCACTTTTGGATGTTCCACAAAATGGTGGTGTTTGGTCTTGTTGACGCCATTCCTTTCTTACCTCAGTGCTTAGGAGAAAGATTTTCTCCTTAAGTTCTACAGGCAACCTTGGTTTTGCAAATTGTAAACAACAAAGAAAATTGAAATCGAAAGGATGCATTTTAATCCTAGATTACACGTGGGGGATGTTGTTGAGATTGTAAGCAGTTCCGAAATCACCCGAATGGAGATTGAGTATGGGTGGTACGATTCAATCCTGCATACACAAAAACAAACAAACCCAAGCATAGAATTGATTCAAAATAAAAGACTGATTAAAGCAGAAACAAAAACAAATTAAAGTTACACACATAAACACAATTAAACCTAATATTTACAAGTCCTACCACTTCTCATTTCACCTTTCAGTTTCCATTAAAGGGAGGTCCAGTTCCTCCAATATCTCAGAACTTGGTTTTTCAACGTAATGCTTTAAACGGTGACCATTTACCTTAAACTTCTGTCCATCCTCATTCTCCAGCTCAACCGTTCCATATGGAAAAACTTGTGTAACCAGAAATGGTCCAGTCCATCGGGATTTGAGTTTTCCCATAAATAACTTCAATCGAGAATTGAAAAGCAACACTTTCTCCCCACACTTGAATTCTTTCATACTCTTAATGTGGCGATCGTGCAACTGCTTCGTCTTTTCCTTATACGCCCAAGATCTCTCATATGCAATATCACGTAGCTCCTCTAACTCGTGTATTTGAAGAAATCGTCTCTTTCCTGCTGCATCCATATCAAGATTTACCTTTCGTAATGCCCAATACGCACGATGTTCCAGTTCAACCGGGAGATGGAACGCTTTCCCATAAATCATCCTAAAGGGTGTAGTTCCTATAGGGGTCTTATATGCAGTGCGAAAAGCCCAAAATGCATCATCTAGATTAACAGCCCAGTCAATGCGACTTTGTCCGACAGTTTTCTCAAAAATACGTTTTATCCCTCTGTTTGCATTTTCCACCTGTCCACTTGTTTGTGGATGATAGGCAGTTGAAAGTCGATGGGTCACCCCATAACGTTTCAATACCTTCTCCATTGATGAATTACAGAAATGAGTACCTTGATCACTGATGATTGCTTTAGGTGTGCCAAATCTTGCAAACAATTCCCTAAGAAACTTCACTACAACCTTAGCACTGTCAGTGGCCAAGGCTTTCACCTCTACCCACTTTGATACATAATCAATGGCTACTAGGATGTAATGATTTCCTCGTGAAATAGG